>OZ012738.1:264548515-266948515 GCA_963859935.3 Lathyrus sativus
CAATACTTGTAATTTTACAAGCTTTGTTATTTCACAATAGCACTGATACACCATCTTGATCACACAATTCTTCAAACACATCTTTGTTTAGAGTCATGTTCCAAGTACACTCTAAATCCATAATACACTCCTTACTAGAGTCACTGCTTGAAACCACCAGGACATCATATGATTCATAACCATCTTGCACAATGGTTGTATTACCATTATTCTTTCCACCATGATTGTTCTGTCGACCAGGGCATACTTTTCTTGTATGACCCACCTTCTTACAATGATAACACTTAATAGTATGAGCATTACCACCATAAGAATTTTGTAGAACTTTACCCTTCATCTTCTCAAACCTACCATCTTTCTTTAAGAATTTTCCCTTAACGGACAAACTTTCACCAACAGAAGATGGTTTGTGCTCCTTTCGTTCATTCAAATCCTTAGAGTACAAGGCACATTGAAAATTTTCAAAGGTCAAGGCCTCTCTTCCATACAAGTTAGTTTCTTTGAAGTGAGCATGAGACTTAGGTAAAGAGCACAACAGCAACAACGTTTGATATTCATCATCAATCTTGACCTCGATATTTTTAAGGTTAAAAATTAACTTATTGAACATATACAGCTGCTCAGCCAAGGCTTTATCTTCACTCTTCTTGAATGAATACAAAGCTTGCTTCAGGTAGAGACGATTAACCAACGATTTCTTCATGTACAAACCTTCAGGTTTCGTCCACACATCAGCTACAGTTTTCTCCTTTGAAACCTGCCGAAAAACCTTATCAACAAGGCTCACTACAATGGCATTGTGGGATTTTTCGTCCATCATTGTCTTCTCCTTATCTAATAGGGCAGTGTCCATCTTTTCCAGTCCTTTCGATGCTTCTCCTTATCTGATAGGGCAGTGTCCATCTTTTCGTCCATCATTGTCTAACAAATCGTGTTGAACAATAAGGGCTTGCATCTTCAAGAGCCACAAACCTAAATCATTTACACCGGTGAATTTCTCATTCTCATACTTTGTCGATGACATCTTCTCCTTCACGCTCATTGCATAAGTATGTTGTGAATTGATGTCATCAAGAACAAACTAAAATATGAGAAAAAGATTGAGTTTCTTGAACAAAAACAAGAAACCCTATTAGGTTTTACAAAGGATGGAGAGAAGGAACAAGAAGAATAAGATTTGGTTAAAACTGTTTTACTATTCACTTACTCAAAAAGAATTCAAAGATTACAAGTGAATACCAACAATAAACTTCTCTCAACAACCTGAGAGAACTTGTCTATTCATACACTACTAAGCTAACTTAGACTACAAGCTACCTTAACAATTGGGTTTACAAGCAAGACCTAATTCGACATGCTAACTTAAACACAAAGCTAACATATTTCGACAACATGCTTGAACAGACTTCGACTTCATCATGCACAACGTTTGTCGACACTAGAGTTTGATCCAAATAAAACAAGAGGCGCCTGGGATAAAGCATACACATGTGGAAATTCACTTTGCCTTACCTAAACCAGCTGGACACGTATAAGAGTGTTTGGTTTGTGCATACATATATGAGAAGCGTATGAAAGTGTTTAGTATGTTCGTACGTAGATGGGACATGTTTGGTCGTATAAGTTATTCAACTAAAACCCTATCAATTGTGCATGGTACCATCTGAAGGTGTTTGGATGCATATGGGAGTGCCTATACGTGTCTGGGAAGCATGTAGGCTCTCTTCTTTTTTTTATAGTTTTTTCCTCCATTTTGAGTCTTATAATACATGTGAAATCTTTCCCAGAAACTTCATCTAGCTCAAATAATAGTAAAAACTTCATGAAAATGATAAAACTGCATAAACTTGAAAAACTCACTACTCTTTTGCTAAAAAAACACAAATTAGTTACTAAATTGAATGAATAAAACGCTAAAACATAGTAAATTGAATACTAATAAACTTTTAAGAACTATGAAGCATGACACTATTGTTGAAATAAAAATAGGTGTAATTTTTTTCCAAAATATTAAATTTTATTTACAATTAACACAAAAATTGAAAATATAAATTTATTTAAAATTAAAAAATATAGGATAGAGCATAACATTTTATACTAATCCATACCGTGAAATCAAAAACTCAAAAAAAAAACTTAAATTTGAACAGTCTTTCGTTCTCCCACTCTATACCTACATCATTTTCTTGAGGTTAGTTCTTATTGACATATATATATGGATCAAATTAGATATTTGACTCATATTATGACATGTTCACGTATTCCCTAAGACCGTTTTATTGCAATGTGTGAAGCACAATCCTATGTCTCTAATAGCTAATTGTTCCTCACAAATGGTTTTCATAAAGAAGAGAATTCCTAAAATATTCAAAGGATCTACATCTATATTTTGTAATTAATCAATATATTTGTTGAAATCTATTCATTGATACCCCCAATGAACTTTAACTTTACCATTCTAAACAAGTAAAGTTGTTATTTCAAGCACAACACATAGAAGGTGGCCAAGGGTGGATAGTTGCTATAGGGTTTTTGATAATTGAAGAAACGACTCTTTTGTCCTCACATTGTCGCTACAATAATATGGAGAGGTCCATGCATGTCCATATAGTTTGCACTATCACAAAACTTTAATAATGCAAAGAACACCACGACATGACATCCACACTAGCTAGCTAGACGCTCCTCCTTGAGACAAGGTCATACATCTACCCCATAGCTCTTCTTTTCTCCATCTTTATGTAGCAATATATATATCCAAATAAATTAACAAAAAGCATGTAGAAAATAATACATTGTCCACAGAGTACACAACAAATGTTAAATCCATTGTGTTTTGTAGGATTTAATTTCTTTTGAAAATGACTAAAGCTGGTAGTGATGATGATCAATATCATATGTGTGCATGCGAAGCTTGATAATTATGAGCTCCATTAATTAATTAATTTAATTAGGAAGAATCAAAGTAATCATTTGGTTTGGACTGTAAACATGATATCCATTATTGAAAGCTAACCCTTTTCTTTTATGAATAAACATGGTTTATGCCCCCCCCCCCCCAACAACAAGAACAATTAGCAAAAGACTATAAAGCTCTAGCTGCCAACGATTGAGGAGAAGGGGACAAAATTAAGACTAACATCAAATGTACAAATAAGACTCATCGAAGTTGGCTTATGATTGGTGATAGGATTCTTGAGGCTAAGTGAATAACAACTCTTCTATATTATTTAATGGAATCTTTTAGGTATACTCTCTTAATTTGTTACTGAACACAAAAGTGATACTACTTTGGTCAATTATGAGTAAGTATTTCCTTTTCGGGTTCATTGACTAATAAATAGATGGTTTATATCTAGTTCAAATACATAAATTATTCATGAACTGAAATATTTGCTTATAATAATAAATGAAGAATGTATTGTATAATATAATAATTATCTTACTATCTATATGCATTATCTAATAAGCATTGCACTATTCATGATTACAATTAATTTGTGAAACTGTACCTTAAAAATTCAAAGTGTTGATCAATAACTCTTTTCGGTGCAATTGACTTTGGTAAAAAGTAAATAGTTAATCATTTGTTAACTTGAACAACACACAACAAATTGTCAACGGGTTGATTGGTCAACGATCAACATGTTGAATGGTCGACATTCAATGGTTGAATAAGTAAATGGTCAATGGATTGCCTAATCATCGATTTGGTTGGTCCATAAGTGACTTGAGCTTGTTTGCAAACTAAACTTAAATATTCGATCTATTAAAGTTTCAAAATATTATAAATATGAATCTCCATCACTTTTATTAATAAAATGACAAAAAAAAGGAAGAGGTGACAATCCTAGTTAGAGAGGTAAGGGTAAGAATCCTTTAGAGTTTTTGAAATTTAAAAAAATCTTCGAAGGTATCTTAGGGGCTTGAAAATCTCTTCTAAACACATTAAGTTTGTGTGATTCATACATAGAAAGTTGGAGAGATTGTGAAACACTTAGTTAAAAAGTAGAGTTTATTTTTGGAAACTTAGGAGACTATTTTCTTGTAATTCAATTGTAATATCTTGTAACAACTTTTTGTAGTAAAATTCTGGTATACAGATATCACATGTCCCAAGAAATGTTGAGACATTGATCTCTGCTTTACTAAACAAGGACAAAACAAGAACATTCTGATATCTCAAAATCATAACAGTATCATGACAAATGTTTCAACATCTGTTAAGACATATATTTTAGAGCATAAGAATAGACTGGACTATGCATAGCAGAATGATAAATAACACCAAGATATGATGATCCATATCAGTGTCCAACAACATCTACATCTGGAGGCCACCAAGGCAGGAATGAATTCACTATCAGTAGTATTAATTCTAAGTATAAAACCTCCGGTAACTTATCACTTAATTCCCTACCCAGTGAAACTTCTACCTAGAAACCCGTCTAGATAAGAAAAATCCATCTTAATTCGTAAATCACCTCAATGATATATCTAACAGTCACAACCTCTGGTGACTGTATCAAACTGTTCAATTGAAAGACAACGCTTTAAACACAATATTCAGTCAATACTCTTGACTAACACTAATACTTGAATTTGCGTAAAAGCTTCACCCATGAACAATATCATTACCTACATGTTTCTGAATATGAAAAACTATGTCTACCACAATGTATCAAAATGATACAAAGGGTGACTTACAATACAAGAAAAGCACACGACTCTCAAAACCCTAAACCCTTATTTTTGCTTTACAAAAGTCTTAAGAAGGACTAGTGATTTGCCCTAGGTCTTGGTCTTCTTTTTATAATCTTTAGCTGTCCATGGGCTTTGAAATCTCTGTCCAATCATTCCTTGATCCTTGTTCTGATTGCGCCTTAAATCTTGGAATAGATCTGCAACAAACCTATTGTATCAGACCAAGATGTCGAGTCCTCAAGATAGGACATCTTGTCTGACATGTTGTTCGTTACAAATTTCTTCATATTAGAACATCTTGTTCAACATCATGTTTTACCAAAATTTAGTCAAATCATATAGCCTTCAATCTCCTTCTTTTGACAAATTTTGGCTAAAACTCCTTTTGTACAATAAATCTAGAAAATCAAGGAGTAGAAAGAGTAGAAAGTTTTGAAGTCATTCCAGCCGACCTATGACGAGTTTAGCAGAAAATAATGCGACTTCTGGAAGCTTTCATTCTTCCTGTACAGCTGTTCGGATGATTTACACAGCACACACCATATGTTGTATGACGTGTACCCTTTCCCTGGTGTACATAAGGAGGAAGATACAAGACACTCCCCCTTAAAACCAGTCCCAATTTACCCTCCTCCATTATCCAGATCAAGGCTCAGTGGATCAAACCCCAACTTCAGATAACTTAGAACACAAGGCATAATTGTGTTCATAACTCATATCACAAGACACAAAAGAAGACTCAAAACAAAAGAACTAAGACACAGACGGGATGTTAGAACATCCTATCCAACATCCTTGCAAAACAACTGCAAGAATGGATTCAAGACACAAATGAAGATCGGTCATGTGCTGCAAGGAATAACACTCAACCCAGATAGACACACACCCTATGTTCCCCTTTTTAGCCAAAAAATTGACAAAAGTATCCAACAGAATTCCATACCCAAACAGTACTCATCCGAACCCGGACAAATTCCATAAAATCACGACACAATAAAAACACAACCTGTGACAAAAGAAGCAAAGACAATTCAATGAGAACGTAAATTGAGGAAGATAACTTCACCAAAAATGAATGTGCACCAGCCAACTCAGTTTTGATTGTTTCTTCTTTAGTGAGAACCGTCCAAAGAATATGCATGTACCAAAGAAACATGTTTTGCACGCCCTCTTTAAGGCATGTTTTCCACCATCCAAGGAATATCGTCCACATAGAGCCACTTGTAAATAAACACGAGTCCTAAACAATGTCTTGACACCCACTCATACCTTGTCTACTCTCTCTTATAAACTTTGAAGCATAGTTAGAGTGCCTTCCAATAAACTCCAAGCATACTCCTTTCATCCAGAATTAGAAAAACCTGACCATGATGTCAAGACATTATGTGCGACATCTCCCATTTATCAACAAAAGCTCCCATGAACCTTATCCCAATATGCAAAGAAAAATAAATTATCCTAGACAATATCCAGTCCTATTTCTTAGGTCTCTTCTAAGAATCATGAACACAGTTAAAATAATTCAATAGCCTTAACAATTCAAACTCATAAGCACAACTTGCTAAGCTAAAGGATCAACACACCATAATGTTAAGACATTTAGTATGACATCACAACCTCACATGAATCACATGAACATCTTCATGCTCATAAGTGAGAAAATATCAGGATTAGAATCCTTGTGCTATAACCATTAAACTCTTGGATTGAGACCAAATAACACGATTGATCACTCTCTTCCTGAACACATCCATGCACTGTACAAATCCATCTTGAATCTTACAGCCATAGACAACCTTGTTTTTTGAGAATAAATCCAATCAAACCTGGAATGCTCACATCCTCGAAAGAGACATACAAATTCTCTTAACTCCTTGGTTAGCCAAGATGTCGTCCACACTTGGAAGACATCAAACCCCTTTTCCATATGAAGAGAGATACATCCTCAGCCTGCTTCCTTCTCAAGATTCAGCCTGATATAATCTTTTATAGAGATGCTTCCAGCAGAACCTACCATCTACTCGCAGATAATTAGAATCCACACAGTCTTGACCAGTAGCTCTACACCATACTCCACAATGAATAGATATATCTCTAAATCAAACTCAGTCATCCTCTAAGAATAACCAATAGCAGGAATGATGTTCCAACATCATTATGGACATCAGTCTCATTCAGAGGAGCCATGTACTTTGATTCTTGAGACACCAATCATAGGATTTACCATTTGCATAGTAATTCTTACACCTCTTTAAAGTACACATGAAGATCTTAATATGATACACACTTGTATCGGCTTAATCTTCACACAAATCAGAAAACCATTGAGGGAAATAAACTCTTCATGCATCTCATGAAGCTTCTACCAGAAACAAAATATGTAAATAATCTATCTGATGTTTTAGAGACATCAATCATCCTTAAGCACCTTGGGATTTCTTCTACATGCACCAAGGGCATGGACATGAAAAGTTTCTCCTTTAACTTTCTGTCTACTACCCTTTTGCACAGACCTTCATAAAGTCAATAACACCATCACTTGCAAGATCAAATGTTCCAAACATGTGATGACACACATTTCTTGGACCCTAAGAAAACGCAAAGCCTCCCTTGAGCATACAAATAACTATGGTTATTTGGCACAACTCCCTACAAGAATGATCAACCAGAGTTCCAAAAGAGTGGTCTTTTGATCCACCGAAGAAATTGGATCTTCCAATTCTAACTCCTCCTTGCTCCATACATAATTATTGAAAAGCCCATCCCACCTTGAAGGATTTCTCCACCTCAACAGAACAAGAGTTCCATATTCTCATAGACTTGAAACTTATATTCAAGTTGGAGTAAACAACGTCCATCCTGTTTTAAGAAAAACAACAACCAGTCTTCTGAAAAACCATCTTGATCAATTGCTTCTTTAAGTTCCCTTCTCCAACATAATCATCCATACTAGAGACTATTCTATTTGAAAAGAGTATCCACAAGCAGGTTCACACAAATCTGGCTTCTTATGAGCAAAAGAGTCTTCAAGATATCTGAGAAAACATCCTAGATATTAGATTTTGACCTATATAATCTGGTTGAGATGCCTTTAACAGTCCTCCATTAGGAATTAGAACATATACTCCTATATGTGATACTCGAACATAGCTTCTACACCCTTATGAGATTAGATCAGAAATAAATAGACCCAAGGAATGTTCATCAAGATGATCATGTGTTAATCTTCACTTCCACCAGCACACCTATCCATGACAAGTTTCTTGGACAAAGACTTCCTAGACTACAAACCAAATGTCTCTTCAAGTCCAATCTGAAGAATATTCCCAAAAATTTTGATCAACACACATTTGTTTAGCATCCAGATCATATGCTACATCACTATTTTGTACAAGAAGTTCACTCCTTGGATCAACAAGATTCTGCACACACTTTTCTAGAATAATGTTTCAACATCTGGTTGAACATCAATTCCTTTTCCAATGAACAGATCATTGAAATTGGTTCTGAAGCCATTACTAGAATTACACACCTTGATTACATTTAAGGATAAGATAAGGACCTTTTGAGAACTTCACAGATGATACCGACTGTATCCATTCTTCAACACAAATTAGATACATAGAATAGGTTCTTAAGTTCTTGCAACTGTCTGAAGCTGCACCTTTTGGTGTGAAATTTTTACATCATCTTTCTTGAACATCGAGCAAAAGGATAATTAATTAAATACTTGCTAAGTCCACAAATAGCGATTAATTTTAAATCCCAATTTTGTATTCTTCAGTCACCAAATGTTATTTGACTCCCCTTTAGCTAGAGAATCCTGATAATGATTACAATGTTGAGACATTAGGATTAACATTCAGGACTCAACTTGCTTCTTGATACATAACCTCTTGACAGTTCAGTGTTCTCTTTGCTGTTCAGGCTAGGAAAACCATATCCTCCTAAATCTTCCAAAAACCTCTTCACTAGATGAGCCCTCTACAACTGTTCAGTCCTTACAGACTCTTATTTCTTCAAGTTGACACCCTTTCTTACTCTAGCTACAACATAGGAAGAAATCTTCAAAGCATAAATCTTCTTAGAAGACCATCTTCAAACAAACCAGTAATATCCTTGGATAATTAGGATCACTTTCCAAGAGTTATAAACCTCATGTAGTTTCGCTTAAGATCGGTAGGAAAAATTTCTCCACAAAGATCCAATGTCTTCACACTTATAAGAATGATTTGAAATTGATCCGTTTTTACTCCATTTCCATCCTAGTTGAATGTTAGTACAATTGTGTTGACATTTGAATAACCATATTGTTCCTTCTTTTCTATTCCAGAATAGACTGCCTTCCAAGAATTCTGATAGGGAATCCTCAAACATAGACAATCTCTTATAAGGTTGGGAGAAAAAATAAAGTGTTCATGTCTTTCTTCAATGGTATGAAATTCTCATGTCACACTTCTTAAATAAGTACCCGTGGAACTTCTTCTTGATGATCTTCTGTTTTGAACTCTATTTATCAAACACATACAGAAGTTCCTTTATGAGTGGACTTAAGACAAAACTCAAGTATTTTGGAATACTTTAAACGTGACATAGAGTGTTTACCAAATCCATAGATCATGAGTTTGATAAACAAGACCTCAACTCAACCTTTTTTCTCCTATTACCCTTCAGTGGAAGCCAGATCACAATGCTCTCTCCTTTATATTACTCCCATCTAGTGATGGCTTGTACATATATAGAGGATGACACCATTTTCAACAAGTGCCAAGTAAGATGTCTTAACATCTTATAAGGCACCATGCATAATAATAACATCATTATCAACAGCAGCAATAGAATCTTCATAGAAGTATCAATCAACCATCAATAGTTGTCAAGCTAGATTCAAAAAGCTATCATCCTAGCTTCCAATACCCTTAAACACAACAGTAGTGAATGGTCTGATCATACAATTTCCTTCCTTGTTTAAAAGACTAGAAATTATCTTCCCTTGAAATCATCCAGAAACAGAACAAGATGCCCGCACTGATACCAACTGAAATTCTGGTATACAGATACCATATGTCCCAAGAAATGTTGAGACATTGATCTCTGCTTTACTAAACAAGGACAGAACAAGAACATTCCGATATCTCAAAGTCATAATAGATGTTTCAACATATGTTAAAACATATATTTTAAAGTATAAGTATAAACTAAATTATGCATAGTAGAATGATAAATAACACCAAGATATGATGAACGTGTTTGGTGTACAACAACACCTACATCTAGAGGCTACCAAACTAGGAATAAATTCACTATTAGTAGTATTAATTCTAAGTATACAACCTCCAATAACTTATCACTTAACTCCCTACCCGATGTAACTTCTACCTATAAACCTATCTAGATAAGAGAAACCCATCTCAATTTCTAAATCACCTCAGTGATATCTAATAGTCACAACCTCTGGTAACTGTATCAAATTGTTCAATTGAAAGACAACCTTTTCAACATAATTTTCAGTCGATACTCTTGATTAACACTAATACTTGAATTTGCTTAAAAGCTTCATCCAAGAACAATATACAATTAATTACCTATAGGTTTCTGAATATGAAAAACAATGTCTACTATAATGTATCAAACTAATACAAAGGGTGACTTACAATATAAGAAAAGCACACAACTCTCAAAACCCTAAACCCTTATTTTTGCTTTACAAAAGTCTTAACAAGGACTAGTGATTTGACCTAGGTCTTGGTTGTTGCACTCCAAAATTTTCCTAACCTTTTCTTACTTGGCTTTTGTTTCATTGCATTAGCATATCATTGATCTAACATTTGCATAGCATAGCATTGTTCATATGTGCAGGGGATCAAGTGTGTTTTATATCAAGAGGATCCTATCTAGAGGTCTTATTCAAGCTTGAGGCGTCACCCAAGTCATCAGAGAGTGGGTTGTGTTCTTGAGAAGTTTGGTTGCTTGTGTAGGATTCATCTCCTAATCTGAGGACCAATTGAAGACCATCAGTGAGTTGTGGGGCCTTGGTCATGGATAGAGTATGGATAGAGCTCATGGATTTCCTTGAGGGTCATGGTGGAGCTCAGTCAACTCATTATGCTAAGTGTTAAGAGCCACAGTTGAGGGTATTGCAATTAGGGTTTTCTTCTGAGTAACCCTAAGTCAACTGTGTAATTGAAGAGGATCAAAGCTCAATTCTAAGTCTTTGTGATCATGGAGAGTGGTTTTGAGATGTATGAGGTGATATTCCAAGATCAATCCAAGAAAATTTCAAAGTGTGAGGAGTTGCTAAACTAGGGTTCTCAGGGTAAAATCCCCTATTTGGTGCCTAACTTCAAGACCACTTATCTCAAGATACAAGTTTCTTATCCACTTTTGGCCAACATGAAACTTGTAGAGCATGCTCCTAGATTTAATTTGAGTACTAGAAGTCCTCCATTGGATTTATAGAACTCAAGTTATGATCCAGACGAGTTACTGGTCATCAGATGAATGTGAAATTTGTCTGCAAAAGTCAACCAAATTCCGAGGAACTTTTTACCTAGAAGGGTGTTTCTCCTCAACTTTTGGCCAACATGAAAGTTGTAGGTCTTGATCTTAGCTTTCCAAATTGTACTAGAAGTCTTCCATCTGATTTGTAGAACTGAAGTTATGAGGTTTACAAGTCAGGGGTATTTTGGGAAAGTGAGATTATAGGTCATTTGGCATCATAGGTCATTTTCACTATCTCGCAAGCTTCAAATGAAGTTTTGTCCAACACAAAACTTGTTAAAAATGGAATTTTTAGGTCAACCATGTATCCATGATGCTTTGATTTGGCTTAGGGTGGAACTTGGTTTGAAAGAGATTGAAAAAAGGGGAATTAAAAGGCATTTATGTGAAAAAAACTCAAATTAATTCATGGGTGTTCAAACAAGACCAAATGTGTGCTCATTTTAATCAGAAAAATCATTTTGAACACAATGTCAATAGTGGAAAATGCATTTGAGGCATAATTCATAGTGTTTCACTTTGTTACTTCATAAATAAATAACACATCAAAGGTTGGCCTTATGATGGAATTAAGGACTCAAATTGATCCATACTCTCTCCATAGTCCATAAGCATTGCATTTGAAGCTTCTTGGAGAAGCTTTGAGCTCAAAATCGTGCATAGCCATGGGTGAAATTTTCAAGCAAAAGTGAAACTTGGATATCTTAGATTGGGCCTCCCAATCACCTAAACTCATTCTATATAAGTTTAGAAAGTGGTTTTGATCAAGTTTGGTGCTGATTTCGTGCTAGAACCAGAGAGTGCAAGTTGAATTTCAAGGGAGCAAGTGAAAATCGTGTTTTGTTTTCAAGAGTGATTCAAGGAAAATTGAGGATCCAATCATCTTCAGCATCAATCATAGAGTGTCTATGCACAATTTGAAGCCAAGGATCGTGCCCAAACTGCTCCAATTTGAAGCTGCAACTTAGGTATGTAACTTTCAAAATTGCTGTAGATTCATGATGATCTAGCATGTTTTAGAATGAGGTTAAGGTTTAGGAAGATGATTAGATGGATTCTGGATCAAAATTTGGAGGTTTAGAGACAAATTAAGATGCAACATGATTTCTGTTTGGATGCAAATTGGCCTGTTCTTGAGGTTTTAACATGATCTAGATAGCTTATGATGATCTGTGAAGTATAAGTAGAAGATCTGTGGTTTCAATTGAAGGATTGATGAGATTTCAGAACTTGGTGCATTTTAGGATTTCTATCGTGTTTTGAATTCTAGGAGGATTTAGGAGAAATGAATGTGATATTTGGAATCAGCGTGAAAAAAAAGAGAGATCCATATAAGATTTGCCTAGTTTCCTTGACCTGTAACTTTTGGCTTGCTGGAGAAGACGGTGGCTCAGCCACCGGAGCCACCGTCTGGTTCACCTAAGGTTCTTCCCTCCAAGTCCAGTTCAAATGGAGATGATGCACAAGGACCCTTGGATCTGTGGAAATATTTGACAAAGTAACCCCATCGTACGCTTGTGATTTGTCCTCAGAATTGAATTTTGACCAGCCAAAACGCTACGCATCATTAATGCGCTGGTAGCCTGTGGTCCTTCAGATGCTTTGACAAAGTCACTTGATCCAACGCCCTGATTTAATTCTCAGCTTTTATTGTTTTTTTATTCATTTTCTTTTTATTTTAATTGTTTGTTTCATGATTAATTCATAATAATTCCATTTTTGATCAGAAAAATAAAATAAAAATATGTGGATAATCTAGATTTAATTTCTGATTTTTTGGTGCTGTTACATTTCATTTTCATGCAATTTTCAATTTAATTTGATTTTTTGCATTTTCTTTATTTCTTTAATTTTGGCTGATTTTCTCATGTTTTTGCTGAATTTTGATTGGCTGTTTGGTATAGAATTTAGGGCTGAATTTTGGCTTGCTGGTAGATTAGAGATGCATGATCCCCTAGGATTCAATTCAGATTTTTTTAGATAACATTAGGTTTTGTTTAGGACTAGTTCCCTTGACCTCCCATTTGTAGGGTTTCTTTTGACCTCTTTGGGTTTTAGGACTTCTTTAGGTGCCTTCCCTTTAAATTAAGGCTCTGATCCTTTGCCCATAGATCAATAACATGCTTAGGATCCCTTAAAAAATTTGGTAGAATTTTAGAAGGTGTTTTAGGATTTTAAGTAGATTTAACATTTAAGGTGTTGATTAGGGTGCTTCTAGTGTAGCTTTTCCCCTAGTTGAATCTCAAAGGTGGATTTTAGTGCAAATAAGCTTCTAAATCTCTTGTGGTGGTTCATTAGGCATCTTGAGGTTTCTTTAGCTTGATTGTAGTGCTTGATTTGGTGTTTAGACCTTCTCTTAGTAGCTTGCTTGTAGCTTATTCAATTAGGGTTTAGGAAGAGCTTAGTTTGTTTTCTCTTTCTTCAAATAAACATGGATTGCCTTGATTGCTTTCCATTCTCATCCCATGATTCAAGGTCCCTATGTGGGAGCCTCATCTTTCCTTTGGAAGGATGGTGGCATATCACAAGAGGTAGAACCTTTGAGGATGCCTATCTCTGATGTATAGTTGAGTGCCATGATGGATTCCCTTGGTATCCATCATGCTTCCCATCATCAATCAATAATCTTGAGGTTAACTTTCTTCTCTCTTGTTGGAGCTTGAAGTTGGAGCTTTCCTTTCCTTCTCTTGAAGATGGCTTGGACATGAAGTTGTTTGCAGACTGTTAGTTTGTTTTGCTGTTAGTCTGCTTTGCTGTTGAGCTGTTTGTCTGCTGTTTTGTCTGTTGTATTTTCTGATTGCTTGACTGTTGCTTGTGTGACTACTTTGTGTGCTGCATTAGACTAGGCCTCATGTAGATGATTCTAGGCCTAAGAGCATCCTAAAGGGTGAGCTTTCCTCCCCTTGCTTGTCTACATTTAGAGGTTGAGTCTGGCTCCCTCTGCTTGACTGTTATTGATTGGCTTTGTTTGCTGGCTTATGGTTGAGTCTGTCTCCCTTGCCTGTGCTTTGTATGTTGCCTTTGGGCTTGCTTGCTCTAGAAGTTGAGCTTGGCTCCTTCTGCTTGTTTGTTCTATTGCATGCAATTTACTTACAGTTATTTATTTACAGTTATTTCTTTTGCTGTTGCTTTCCTTTGCCATGTTCCCCTAGGAACTCTGACTTCTCTTGTTCAAGAGAAGTTATGACAGACATTAGGGTTCTAACCATGCATGATAACATTAGTTAGCTCCATCCTAACCTCAACCATAGGATCAATTTTGCATGACAAGTTTAGGATTGGATCAGTTCCCCTTTAGTGCGTCCTTTCTCTTCTCATCTTCAAACAAATCAAGATACAATAATAAAGGTTAATTGATGTCGTACGCTACGAGCCTTAAGCTACTTGAGAAAGGGTTGTTGGAGAGTTTCTTTCCAACAGTCTGGATGTTTAGTATGGAACCCTTTAGGTGACATGCGACGCATTCACTCTCAGGTCATAGTCTCTAGTGCGATATCAGTTGCAAACATCCATAAAAAACAGTTCTTCTCTAAAAAATAGAAAATAAAGATCAAACATCTTTTTGTCCTCTTGGACCTTTAATCCCTGGAAATCCTTTTTATAAGGAGAGTTATGTTAACTCCCGGTTCTACCGCAAACGGTAAACGCCTAAGTCTCCGTCGAGCGAGCTACATACACCAAACTGCTGGAACCGTCTGTTAACCCTACTCGGATAAAAAATAGTTGAACAAGCCTGTGTCTCTTGTTGTCCCGAACTAAGTTTTCTCTGATCTTTCACGCCGTGTGAAGGTACGTAGGCACAAGATGCGATATCTCGGCGAGCAACCTTCCCGCTCTTTTCACCCATAGTTAGGCGAACTACGTTGACTCTGATTTCTCGTTCCAGACGGGAATACGTAGGCATAGAACTGTTGTGTTCTGCCGAGTCATTTTCTTTTCTTTTCAGATCGACCCTTTTGCGTAGATAGATTAATCAACCCGTTAGAGAAACACAACAAGTGTGGATCCCATCGAGTACGATGGACGTGAGGGGTGTTAATACCTTCCCCTTGCGTAACCGACTCCCGAATCCAGATATTGGTTGCGATGACTTTGTCTTATACCTTTTTGTCAGGTTTTTTTGGATCGTTTCCTTTCCCTTTCTGAGGGATAAATAACGAAAGGTGGCGAATCTTCTGTTTTGTCGGCACCTTATTTTCGCAGTAGCGACAGCTGGCGACTCTGCTGGGGACCTTTATAGCTGCTGGGGACTTTTCCCATCCCCTATGCTGGGACCGTTTCCCATCCCCTGTGCGAGTCAATCCTAGCGCTTGCGTGTTTACCTGTTGGGTTTTATTTATCGCATTTTACTTTCCGCATTTTATTTTCAGTATGATATCATTATTGTGCTGTTGTGGGAAGGGGCTCTGATGAGTGATAAGCCAGACTCAGGCTTGAGTGTATACCTAGCATTAGTTATGGAAAGTAGTGGGCGCGTGCTTGCTTTGCAGGTACTAGTGTCTCACAAAATCCACGCTCAGAGGAGATTCTCCCGGTTGACTTCTTTTCCGGCCCTTTGGGCTTGAGGGGTTGTTGGTTTGGAGGATTGTCGACTCTGGGGACCGATCATTTGTGACTCAGCTGAGTGAGGCCACTTCAAGAGATGATGATGCCACACCTTCTGGGTATCGTATCATCGTTTCTTGAAAGTCTGTGACGCTAGGAAACGCATAGGATGCCATACCTTGTCTGTGATTAGGTCCATACCTGGGAGCGGGGTCGGGTTATTGCAGGAAATCTTAACCTTCAGACTACCTGGTTTTCTTGACAGTGAATCAATGTTGTTGGGCTCAGAGGGTTCTTATCATCAGAGATGTGCTTGTTCTCGGCAGGGCATATTTATTGGTCCTCTTCAGGGTTGTGTTATCAGAGCAGTGTTGTGATTGTGTTGGAACAGAGCCTTCGGTGTATGAGTTGAATGGGTTGTATGCCTTGCTACAATTCTATGACCCTCAATTGAGATGCTTCACTTTTCCGGACTTCGTTCTTGCACCCATATTAGAGGAGTATGCTGAGTTGTAGGGTGTACCTATTAAGAATCATATGCCATTTGTTCACATGGATGCTAAGCCTAATCTGGCTAATCTAGCTCTTGCTCTTCATCTGGATGCCTCTGAGTTGCTTCTGTCCTGTTGGAATGGGGTTCCTGGATTTTCTCTGCAGTTTCTAGTTGGGAAAGCCCAACAATGTGCCAAAGACGGTTGTTGGATCGTATTCAACGCCATTCTTGCCCTATGCATTTATGGCATCATCTTGTTTCCCAACATGCCTGATTTTGTAGACTTGGATGCCTTCCACATCTTTGCATCAGGGAATCCGGTCCCTACCTTGATTGGCGATATGTATCATTCCGTCCATTACAAGAATGAAAATAGAAGGGGTAAGAATGTATCATGCTGTGTGCCCTTACTCTACGAATGGTTTGATAGTCACCTGCCCAAGAAGGGTGTCTTTGCTTCATCTGCAGCCACAGCTGAGTGGTCTGAGCGATTGATGGGTTTATCAGCAGAGAGCATTGTGTTGTTTGATAGGGATATGTTGGGTACTGAAATCATATTCAGCTGCAGTGGGTTTCTGAATGTGCCTTTGATTGGAAGAAAGGGTTGCATTAATTATAATCCCTCTTTACTTGTCAGACAGTTTGCATATGCTTTGAGAAGTCCGCCAAAAGATGAAAAGGTGCAGGAATCTCTGTACCTCACAGATCTTCTAGAGGGGGATAGGTTGGCTAAGCTTCAGCATGCCTGAAATGACGTCAGCAAACGAGGGAAAGCGCTGTTGGGCAAGAGCAATAGCCAAGCTTACGCTCCTTATGTAACTTGGATCAAGAGCAGAGCAGAGACCATAGGGATGCCATTTCCACTTGCTAAGCAAGAGTGCCCTCCAGTGGTTGAAGAGCCTACTACCGTGTCTATTCAGCAGTATAATCAAGTGTTAGCTGAGAAGGAAGAGCTGAAAAAGGCCAATGAAGAGTTGGAGAAAGAGCTGGCACAGCTTAGAAGCGAGAGAAACGAAGTCGTCCACTCCTTCAAAAAGCAGAAAGAGTTGGTAAACAGGTTAGGCATGTACTTGACTAAGCAGATAGCTGACCGTGAGCGTTTGGGTCTGGACTTCAAATCTGTCAACGATGTACTGGCCACCAAGAAGTAGAACCTGGATGAAGCATACCGGAGAATATCTAAATTCAATCAGCAGTGGAACGCCACTATAGCCAGCAACAAAGAGAGGGAGGACAAACTGAAACAACAGATCTCCAAATTGAAGGCTCAGGTGAAGGCCGACGAGAAGAAGTTTGATGAGGAAACTGCTCGCAGGTATGCCACTGAAGACCTGTTAAACAAGGCTATCGCTATCCTGAAAGATCGCAAGCAGATGTTCGAGTCTAAGAAGCGAAGGTTAGAAGATTGTTTTGGCCAGGGAGCGTGGGAAGACTCGGTTGAAGGTCACCAGTGCACCATTATGCAGAGGGAGTTGCTCGTTGAAGGGTTACTCACTCAGCGAGGTCATCCCAAGACGAAGGAGTTGCTAGAAGAGTGTCGCGCCCGCTGTCGCCCTTGACTATCTTTGTAACCCTTTGTATTTTTCTGATCCTTGTTGTAGGTTGACCATCACCAGGCTTGTTGGTCGAGGTCATGCTATTGATTCCCCGTGTATTCAGCGACATTGCATTGCTGCCTTGTTGGGCCTTATATATATATATATATATATATATATATATATATATATATATATATATATATATATATATATATATATATATATATATATATATATATATATATATATATATATATATATATATATATATATATATATATATATATATATATATATATATATATATATATATATATATATATATATATATATATATATATATATATATATATATATATGAGATGTTATTCAAATGACTGGATCCGTGTAACACCCTTCTAACCCCACATAAAAATACATAATTAATCAGAGTAAATTAACATGCTTTCACAAAAGGGCGTCACACAATTTACAAATCTCAAGATTCACCTGTCATACTCATGTAACATTGAAATAGATAGTCATGCTATTAAATTTTCATCTTGCATGTAGCAGTGGATTCAATTTATTTACATAAATCCCTTCACAGAATATTCATGTTCCTCACATAATCATTAACACTTAGGCACAGAGGCCATTATCACATATTTCAAATACATTTAAAACACAACTTAGAATACATAATATATCTCTAAGGCGTAAACCCAACGATCCCAGTGTTACATAACCAGAGCATGACTCGACCCAACATAATTAAAATATTAAACGACTGCACCAGCAGAGACCTCGCAACTACTAGCAGTACAACTCCAAGATACCTGCACGATGTCATAAAGGACATCATTCCAGCAGAAGGGTGAGAAACATTACCATAATAATCAATGCACATAATCATATATAAATATACAAGTACAGAATATATATATTCCACCTTTTCTCACCACAATGCATATTAACACAATAACAAAGCATATAATATATTTCTATAATATAGAATATCCATATTATACTTCTTACCACAATACATCACCACTCACTAACATACATTACAATGTATACATATATGTATATAACCAATCATCTCATCATGCATTCATTCACGATTCACTCATATACATCGCTATTTACATATAAATAAATATGGATAACAATCAAGCATATTTATCACGCGTACATCCATAATCCCAATCGATCCATATAAACATACAAAATATATTCATTTCATCACCAATTCACATAAACATTCACATTAACTCAATAAACATACACAACATGTTTATTCCATCACTAATTCACATAAACATCTACATTCATGTTTATTTCACCATACATCATATAAAGATGACAACATGCAACTCATAGAGACCGACACACGACTCTATGCAGATGCAAATGCGATACCGACTCATTTCAGCAGGTTCAATTGAAGAACCAAAAATAACCATCGCTCACACCCCACATGGGCACACGAGGTTCTGCAGATTCTACGCGGAATCAAATATAACCATCGCAACATACGAGGTTCTGCAAATCCACCGAGGGATCAATAAATAACCATCGCTCACACCCCACAAGGGCACACGAGGTTCTGTAGATTCACCGAGGAATCAATAAATAACCATCGCTCACACCCCACAAGGGCACACGAGGTTCTGCAGATTCACCGAGGAATCAATCAACACAAGAATGCATACCATGATGCTTCATATGCAACATGACTCCTGACACTCTTGAAATGCACACATGTTTACAAACATACTCATGCATTCGTCACATTCATCACATATATTCATTATGCACTCACAATATATACATATCACAATATATACATATATTCATCATTTCATTCACACTATTCAAACATGGTTCACATTTACAATCATCATACATCACATACCAGCACGTATATTTAATATGCATTCATAATATATATATATATATATATATATATATATATATATATATATATATATATATATATATATATATATATATATATATATATATATATATATATATATATATATATATATATATATATATATATATATATATATATATATATATATATATATATATATATATATATATATATATATATATATATATATATATATATATATATATATATATATATATATATATATATCACAATACATATATACATATGTTCATCATTCATCTCATATCGCTTCATTCTAGATTCACATTTATAACTCACAATTCAACAATTCATACACATCAGCATCCTTCATACAACAATGATATTTATGCCATATGACTCATATAAAACTCATCAATTAACACCAATCCCTTTTTGGGAGTATGGGTACATCACTTATACCCTACCAGGAACAACATCTCAGTTATTCTGCCCCGGTAATTATTCCACCAGGAACGACATCTTAGTCATTCTACCCCGGTGTATACAACCACGACACTATACCTCACTAGGAATAACATCCTGTTATTCTACCCCAGTGATTACTCCACTAGGAACGACATCTTTCCATTCTACCCCAGTGAGTACGACTCAACACATATACATATTTCCAACATCCTTCTTACATTACCAAACAATGCACATGTACTCGCCATATATAATCTCATACATTCTTCACCCACCATCGCATACAAGCAATATACACTTACAAATATCGTGCCAAACGGCAACAAACTCGATCACATTCATCATGCATTTTAATCAATTTAAACAATGTATCACATATGCCAAAAGGCCACATATTCATAATCTAGGATTCACGCCATACGGCTACCCACAACACATCATATAACAGCGCATAATCTATACGCTACATAATTATATCAAATACATCAACATTGGATGGAACCAACCAAAATAAAACAAATGTTGTCACATTCGCGGACCTTTGCCTGGCGAAGCCTCTGGCAAACCTTCGCTACTCTGTTCGCCTGGTGAACTTGCCAGCGAAGACCACTGGGAGTTATTATGGAATTACTCGCTAGCACACTCGCCTGGCGAACCTTCGCCACACACATTCGCCTAGCGAACTTGCCAGCAAAGACAAGGTGTTTGTTACTGACTTGGTTCGCTGCTGCTCGCTGAGCTTCGCTGCCATTCGCCTGGCGAACCTGCGAACTTAGAACTCCCATGGCTGTCCAAAAGCCCAAACCTTACAAACCGACCGATTTAATCCAAATCAGTTCTAGTAGCACGGCCCACTCATCACCCGACTATACTACACCATCTATTCCAAATTCTAACCGATAAAACTCAGTTTCCACCGATTAAACTCATTTCGACCTAAAATGGAAAATGTAGGAAACACCCAACAAATCCAAACACACACATACATAATCATACACATTGATTAAGATAGTAAGATTTCACACCCTTACCTTGATTAATCGGAAGCTAGAGGATGTTCTTGATGATTCTCCAAGTTTCCTCCTTTTTTCTTCTCCTTTTCTCTTCTTCCTCTTTCTTTCCCTTTCTTTTCTCTTCCTTCTTTCTTTTCTTTTCTTTTTCTTTTCCACTTCCTCATACACACACACACACACACACACACACACACACACACACACACACACACACACACACACACACACACACACACACACACACACACACACACACACACACACACACACACACACACACACACACACACACACACACATATATATATATATATATATATATATATATATATATATATATATATATATATATATATATATATATATATATATATATATATATATATATATATATATATATATATATATATATAAATATATAAATATATATCTTTCCCTTTATTTCTTTCCAATATATATATATATATATATATATATATATATATATATATATATATATATATATATATATATATATATATATATATATATATATATATATATATATATATATATATCTTTCCCTTTATTTCTTTTCAATATATTCCCTCTCTCAAAACATCTATCAATCCATTTAAACAATCATCTAATTATTCAAATAATTAGAATAATCCAAATAAACCAATTAATTAACACAAATAATTAATTATTGAAAATTGGGCTGTTACAATCCGGACTTCTTGTTATCAGCACTGGCACTCTGGCACTAGAATCGAGGGAGAAATCTCCCTAAAGCACAGACACACGTTTGCATTTGCATAAATCATTTGCATAGCAGGTACCTTGAACTGTTCTCCTAACCCTCTGTCCATGCAGGTTTCAGGATTACCGATCAGCGAATTTATCGCTACTCTACAAGAAGTAACTGCAAGAAAGCTATGGATCAAATGCAAACTGAGATGCAGGAGATGCGCGACAGGATGGTGCAGTTCATGCAAGTGATGGAAACTGTGGCCAAGGGCCAAGAGCAGCTTCAAACTCTGGTGCAGCCTCTGATTGCCCGGGTTGACAGTCAGGGTGATCTACATGGCGGAGTTGCTACTGATCCTCCTCATGGCGAGACTCTCCAAGCTGGTGATGCTGTACCGGTGGTTGTCCTCAATACGACTGAGAACAATAACAGAGATGGGAATGGGAACATGACTGGTAATGGTAACGGGCATGTGGAAACCAATGGAAATATTGGTCTGGAAATGATGGTTTCAATGTTGGAAATGGGAATGCTGGTTTTGGTATTGGTGCTGGCAACATTGGTGCAGGTATTGGTGCTGGCAATGCTGGGTTTGGTGGTGCCAATCAGGGTTATGGCAATCAAGATTATTGCAATCAGGGCTTTGGTAACACAGGTTTTGGCAATACAAGCAACAATGGTGCTGGAATAGATGCTCACAACGCTGGTTTTGGGTCGGGTGCTGGCAATCAGGGTTTTGGTAATATGGGGTATGGTCCCAGGTTCAATCAGACTGGCTTTGGTCCTAATGCTGCTTATGCTGGGTACGATAATGGGGATTCTCACTGGGGTGAGGATCGTCAAGAAGATGCTTTCCCTCCGCCAGGCAGAGATCTTGAGATGCCCACTGACAATCATCGAAGGTTCAAGATGTTGGAGGAACAAATGAGGAATCTTGCTAATCAGAATTCCACAGGGTTGGACATGGCTAATATGGGGTTGGTTCCTGGCTTAAGGGTGCCACTCAAGTTCAAAGTGCCCGCTTTCGACAAGTATAAGGGGGATACTTGCCCAAGAGTTCATGTACGGTCGTATTATCGGAGAATGTCTGCCTATTCTGATGACGAAAAGATGCTGATGCATTTTTTTCCAGGATAGCTTGTCTGGACCGTCCTTGGAATGGTATATGGGGTTAGAGCCCACTCAGATTGGTAGCTGGAAAGAGATGGCAGAAGCCTTTGTAAAGCATTACCAATATAACAGCGACCTTGCATCGAACAGGGTCCAACTCCAAAATCTTTCTCAGAAGAATGGTGAGAGTTTTAAAGAGTACGCCCAGAGGTGGCGTGAACTCGCAGCTAGGGTGCACCCACCCATGGTAGAGCGTGAGTTGGTGGATATGTTTGTGGGCACTTTCTCTGGGTTGTACTATGACAGGCTTATCAATTGTACGACGAGTAACTTTTCTGAGTTGATATTCTTGGGGGAACGTATAGAGAACGGCGTCAAGATCGGTAAGATTCAAGCAGGAGAATCAACCTCAGCTGGAGGTGGTAAAAGGGCTTTTGGAAATAAAAAGCAGGGAGACACTAATTCGGTATGTAGTGATCGGAGAAGGGATAGAAGTCAGAATTGGCGCAAGCAGCAGGTCGCCAGTGTGACAATTCCTGTACCTCAACAGCAACAACAACAGCCACAACAACAACAGAGACAACAGAACTCTGCTCAGCAAAGGTTCCAGGGGCGTGATAGGGTTGTGAAAAGAGTATTTGATGTACCTCCACTATTGTATGCTCAGCTTCTTCCAACTTTATTACAATTGCAGCTAGTCGAGAAAAGGACGTTATCTCCGTTGAAGGGCACGCCTCCTTTCGGTTATGACGCTAATGCACATTGTGAATTCCACTCCGGGGCACCCGGTCACAGCATAGAGAACTGTCATGCATTCAAGCATAAGGTGCATGATTTTATAGATAGCAAGGCTATAAACTTTGGTAATGAGGCACCCAATATTGAGAAAAATCTGATGTCGTCTCATGGATCTATGCAGGTGGGTGCAATCTTGGAGGATACCCGTCTGAACTTAGTTATGAATGTAGATGAATTGAAGACGCCTCTGGGTTGTGTAAAGAGCAGGTTGCTGAAAGGGGGAGTGTTCCCTAGTTGTGATACAGATTGTGTTGATTGTTTAGCCCGGCCTGAAGGTTGTGATAGTTTGAGAAGAGGTATTCAAGGGCTGATTGATGAAGGAACGCTGCAATTCGACCGTACTGCTGAAGAGAAGCCTGTTGAGGCAATAGCTGAAAGGCAGGGCAAAGTTGCAACGGTCACCATCCCGTTCAAGACTGTCACGATATCGGCGCCTCCCAAGAGGCCGGCCATTACGATAACCAAAGATGGACCCATTCCATATGAAAGCACCAAAGCCATCCCTTGGAACTATAGGGCGGAAGTTTACTGCAATGGAGAAAAGATTAACCTGGAAAGCCCACCGGTAGGGTCAGTTGATAACCTTGTGGGGGCAGGGGGCATAACCCGCAGCGACAGAATTTTTGCGTCACCAGAAGTAGAAGCTGAGAGAATTGCCAAAGGGAAAGGCAAAGTCAATGAAGAAGGACCTTCTCAAGAGAAGGAAAAAGAGGCTTTGACCAAAGATGTGGAAGAATTCATGAGATTAATTCGGAAGAGTGATTATAAAATTGTAGATCATCTGCAGCAGACGCCTTCCAAAATCTCGATTTTGTCATTGTTGCTTTGTTCCGAGGCTCACCAAAATGCTTTGCTGAAAGCTCTTGATGCTGCTTATGTACCCCAGGAGATATCTGTTAATCAGCTCGAGGGAGTGATTGCGCACGTGAATGCGGGGCATGGCCTTGGCTTTACAGATTTTGATTTAACACCTAGAGGTCGCAACCACAACAGTGCGTTGCATATTTCAGTTGAGTGTAGGGGCACTGTTATGTCTCATGTCCTGGTTGACACGGGTTCGTCCTTGAATGTTTTGCCCAAGAAGGCACTGTTGAAGCTGGATACCCGAGGTATAATATGCACACCAAGTGACTTGGTAGTGAGAGCTTTTGATGGGACTAGAAGGTCCGTGTTTGGAGAATTGACGTTACCAATCTAGGTTGGTCCAGAGGTGTTTGACATTGTGTTTTACATCATGGACATACAGCCAGCTTATAGCTGTTTGCTTGGACGACCTTAGATTCACTCTGCAGGGGATGTAACGTCTATGTTGCACCAAAATCTCAAATATATGGTTGGTGGTAGCATTGTCACCGTGTGTGGGGAGGAAGACATCCTGGTAAGTCACCTGTCATCATTCAAATATGTCGAAGTGGATGGTGAGATCCATGAGACATTGTGCCAAGCTTTTGAAGGGGTGCAGATCAGAGACAAATCTCCTGTCATAAGCAGTGGACCAGAGGTGGCTATGTCTTCATACAGAGAAGCCCAAGCGGTAGTTCAGGCCGGAGAAACTAAAGGTTAGGGTCAAGTTTTGGAGATTCCTGTTAAGCAGGACAAATTTGGCTTGGGATATCGCCCATCGTCGTCATCTTCATCACAGAGCGCACCAAAGTTCAAGGGGCCAATTGTGTTTACTCCAGGAGGAGTCAGTTTTGAATAGATTAATGATGTGTCTGACAGTGAAGATGGAGATAGCGACTGTGACATGGATTCATGGATCAAGCCCAGCGAGCCACGACAAAGCCTATGCAACTGGTCTATTCAGGACTTTATTCAAGTGACGATGAAACAGTAATGCCTTGTTTTTTCAATTATTGTATAATCCTATGTCCTACCCGGGGCATAGTGATTTTATTTCAGGGCCTACTTGTTTATGTGTATGCTTTGTTTTAATCATCAAATAAAGGCGTTTTTCTCATGCAAATTTTGTGATCCCTGTTTTTCTGCTTTTTCTTGTTACAATAAAATGGCAATGTGGTTGTATGCTTCGTTTGCATATCATTTGAAGCATTTAACCCTTTCTCTTGCAGGATCCATATTTCAGATGACACCGATCAAGAACTCCCTATGACTCGCTTCGACTTTGAGCATCCGATACTTCAAGCTGAAGAAGAGATTGTTGAGGACGACGACTTACCAGAAGAGCTGACTCAACTTGTGAGACAAGAAGAGAAAATCATCCTGCCTCATCAGGAGGACATCGAGGTCGTTAATTTGGGTTCCGAAGAAGTTGTCAGGAATGTCCGGATAGGGGCTGCGCTGCAAAGCGATATCAAGCAGAGACTTTTCGAGATGATGCGAGGGTATAGTGACATATTTGCTTGGTCTTATGATGATATGCCTGGGCTAGACACTGATATTATGGTCCACCGCTTGTCGTTGCATGAAGACTGTCCGCCGGTCAAGCAAAAGCTCAGAAGAACGAAACCAGATATGGCCGTAAAGATTAAAGAGGAAGTACAGAAACAGTGAGACGCTGGTTTCCTAGCTGTTATAACTTACCCTCCTTGGGTCGCCAATATAGTACCTGTACCAAAGAAAGATGGTAAGGTGCAGATGTGCGTTGACTATCGGGATCTGAACAAGGCGAGCCCTAAGGATGACTTCCTGCTTCCTCATATTGACGTGTTGGTCGACAATATTGCTCAATTCTCTGTGTTTTCCTTCATGGATGGCTTTTCGGGCTATAATCAGATTAAAATGGCGCCGAAGGATATGGAGAAAACAACTTTCATTACCCCGTGGGGAACGTTCTACTACAAAGTGACGCCCTTTGGTTTGAAGAACGCTGGGGCAACATATCAGCGTGCTATGACAATGCTCTTTCATGACATGATGCATAAAGAGATTGAGGTCTATGTTGACGATATGATTGCCAAATCCCAGACGGAGGAAGAGCATCTGGTGAATCTTCTGAAATTGTTTGAGAGGCTTAGGAAATTCAGGCTGAGGCTGAATCCTAATAAGTGCACCTTCGGGGTGAGATCTGGAAAGCTACTGAGGTTTATCGTTAGTGAAAGAGGAATTGAGGTTGATCCTGCTAAAATCAAAGCGATACAAGAAATGCCAGCGCCAAAAACAGAGAAAGAGGTTCGTGGCTTTTTGGAGAGGTTGAACTACATTGCCCGGTTCATATCTCACCTTACAGCCACGTGTGAGCCGATGTTTAAACTGTTGAAAAAAGATTAGGCAATTGTCTGGGACGAAGATTGTCAAAAGGCGTTTGAAAGAATAAAAGAATACTTGCAGGAACCTCCGATATTGATACCTCCAGTAGCCGGAAGACCACTGATCATGTACTTGACTGTTCTTGAGAACAGTATGGGTTGTGTTCTCGGTCAACATGACGAGACTGGATGAAAAGAGCATGCGATCTATTACTTGAGTAAAAAGTTCATGGATTGTGAATCCCGTTACTCTATGCTCGAAAAGACGTGTTGTGCACTTGCTTGGGCTGCCAAACGTCTGAGACAATACATGATAAATCATACAACCATACTGATTTCGAAGATGGATCCGATCAAATATGTCTTTGAAAAGCAGGCACTTTCTGGAAGGATTGCCCGATGGAAGATGGTACTGACAAAGTACGATATACAGTATGTTTCGCAAAAGGCTATCAAAGGTAGCGTGCTGTCAGAGTACCTGGCCGAGCAACCAATCGAGGATTACCAGCCAATGAAGTTTGATTTTCCTGACGAGGATATCATGTACTTAAAAATGAAAGATTGCGAGGAGTCGTTGCATGGTGAAGGTCCTGAGCGGGGTTCCCAATGGCAATTGATTTTCCACGGGGCTGTTAATTCATGTGGAAGTGGAATCATCACTACTCCCCATGGGACGCACATCCCGTTCACTGCCAGATTGACATTTCCAGTTACCAACAATGAGGCTGAATATGAGGCATGTTATAACACAGATTGGTTCTTCATAATATCTCTTTGTTTTGATGATAACTATTAGGAAATTTTGTATTTAAGAATTATATACTCTAAAATTTGCTTGAGAGTTTTTACTGCAGATAGTAAAGAAATTAACACTCTAGAAGCAAATCAGAATTATATACAAGAAATTAACCTGACTCTGAAGCGCCAGATGCACTCATTAGAAGATTCTGATTGCTGCTAACAGAAGATCCTGAGCGTAGCCTCCAGAAGGATCTGAGACAAGAAGCTCCAGAAGATTCTGAAGCAGAAGCTCCAGAAGAACCTGAAGAAAGCAGAAGCATCTGAAGCAAAGAAGAATATTGTATGAAGAGTTTTTCAAAGCATAGTTTCTACAGAAGATTCTGAAAGTACTAAAGCTGCCAGTACTGAAGTTCTGTGTCAAATATGCTCTAATGATTAACACGCTGAAAGCACACATGCTGCAGAAGACTCTGATACAACAAAGTTCTGAACATCATTAGAAGACTCTGACCCAATCAGATTCTGATGAACTTGCTGAAAACTGAAGAAGAAATATTCAAAGATTATATCCGTTGGAGTAAATCAAACGTCTCTTTCCTCATTTGTGCTAGACACAAGAACACAGACAAAAAGGATTTTTCTGTGTTTTCTTCTTCTAGGAAAGGTCACTTGATGTGAAGACAAAAAAGGCTCAGACCTTTTTGGGACACTCTTCTCAACGTTCAGCTCTCCTTGGATCAGCTGCCTATAAAAGGAAGACTCCACCAAATTCTTCAGTTAGACATTTTTGCTAAAAAGAAATTATAACATTCAAGCTCTCATACTTTCATATTCATTCTTAGAATTAATTGTACTTAAACTTAAGAGAAATATCACTGTTGTGATAAAAGCTTTTTAGAAGCATTCTTACTCTTGTATTAGATTTACATTGATTGTAAAGGATTTCCTTAAGAGGATTCAGTTGGAATCAGTAGCTCTTGAGAAGACTAAGAACAATTGTTCTTAGGTGTTACTATTGTAATCAGTTTGATTAAATAGTGGATTAAGTCCTTGTTGAGAAAGGCAAATCACTCTAGGAAGGGTGGACTGGAGTAGTTGAGTTCAACGAACCAGGATAAAAAAAATTGTGTTTTAATTCTAAGTTTTAATCTTTCATACTTATTCAACCCCCCTTCTATGTATTATCTCACCTTCAGTTGGCATCAGAGCTCCGGTTCTGTGTGTGCTACCACTTAACAGTGACAGTAAAGATCCAGAGAGAAATACTGTGATATATATTTATTTGTTACAATGGCTGATAATACAATATCCAACATTAAAAATAAATATGAAGAAAGGGACAGAATCAGCACCAAACCCCCTATGTTTGATGGGGAGAAATTTGATTACTGGAAAGACAGAATTGAGAGTTTTTTCCTTGGATATGATGCTGATCTATGGGATCTAGTCATAGATGGATATGTCCATCCCACAGATGGGAATGGCAAGAAGATAGACAGAAAATCTATGACAGATGCTCAGAAGAAAGATTTTAGAAATCATCACAAGGCCATAACTATATTATTGAATGCAATTTCTCATACTGAGTATGAAAAAATTACAAACAGGGAAACTGCTTTTGATATGTTTGAATCCTTAAAAATGACTCATGAGGGAAACTCTCAAGTCAAGGAGACAAAAGCTCTGGCTCTGATCCAGAAGTATGAGGCCTTCAAGATGGAAGACTCTGAATCTGTTGAAGCCATGTTCTCCAGATTTCAGATCCTCACAGCTGGGCTAAAGGTTTTGGACAAGGGATACTCTACATCAGATCATGTAAAGAAAATCATCAGAAGTCTACCTACCAGATGGAGACCAATGGTGACTGCCTTAAAGATGGCTAAAGATCTGAACAAAATCTCTTTAGAAGAACTCATCAGCTCACTGAGGAGCCATGAAATTGAGCTTGAGGAAGATGAACCTCAGAAGAAAGAAAAAAGTAAATCTGTTGCCTTAAAATCTAATAAATCTGCTAAAGCTTTGCAGGTTATTGAAGAAAGCTCTGAAGAATCTTCTTCTTCTGAAGAAGATGAATTATCCATGCTGTCTAGAAGGATCAACAGACTCTGGAAGCACAAGGGAAAGAAGTTCAACAACTTCAGAAGATCTGATCATAGAAAGGAATCTTCTGGGCACAGAAGATCTGGCAAGAAAGAAGTTGTATGCTATGAGTGCAAAGAACCTGGGCATTACAAGAATGATTGCCCCAAACTTCAAAAAGAAAAACCCAAGAAGAAGTTTAACAAAAAGAAGAAGGTTCTGATGGCAACATGGGATGAATCAAATGAATCTGAATCATCTTCTGAATCAGAAGAAGAATGTGCTAATGTTGCACTGATGGCCAGCACAGAAGATCAGGAGGAAGGAACCTCAAGATATGAATCAGATTCTGAATCTGATGATGACGCTGAAAAGGTAATGGCCAAACTTACTAAAGAAGAACTTATAAAAGTTTTATCAGAAGTTCTTAAAAGTTATAACAATATCAAACTCAAATACAAGAAGCTGAAAAGCAATCTTGAATCTGAGATTGATCTTCTGAAGACAGAACTTGTTGAGCAAAAAGAAATTAATCTGAAAATCAAAAATGACTTTGAAATAACTCAACAAGAATCTGAATCTGAGACTAAGTCATGTGAAAACATTTTAGAAAAATATGACTCTAGCTTTCAGAGATTCCTTACTAAGAGCATAGACAGAAGCAAGATGGCTTCTATGATCTATGGTGTTAGTGGGAACAACAGAAGAGGTATTGGATATGAATCTTCATCTGGAAGTAATCCAAAATCTGTTGACAAACTTTTCATCAAGAAGGCACCTCTGTATTCTCAATTTAAATTTGGTCACTTAAATGACATTAAACACACAAGCTCTGAGAAGAATGCTTATGTGTTTAAACCCAAGGCAAGTCTGAATAAACATTATGTTGAAAAACAGAAGTTTAGACAAACCTACAAACCAACTAACCCCAAAGGACCCAAGAAGATCTGGGTACCTAAAAATAAAATAATTCCTGTTGCAGATGTTCTTAGCAGCAAGGTCAGGACGCCAATCATGGTACCTGGACTCTGGATGCTCACGACACATGACAGGAGAAAAGTCTATGTTCCAAAGCCTGGAACTTAGATCAGGAGGTGATGTGAAGTTTGGAGGGAACCAGAAGGGCAAGATCATTGGATCTGGCACTATTGGAAATGGTAAACTTCCCTCTATTACTAATGTTTTACTTGTTGAAGGGTTAAAGCATAACTTATTGTCCATAAGTCAATTAAGTGACAATGGTTATGATATCACCTTTAATCAAAAATGTTGTAAAGCTATTAGTCAAAAGGATGGCTCTATCCTATTTAGTGGTAAGAGGAAAAACAACATTTATAAAATAAATCTTTCAGAACTTAAAGTTCAAAATGTTAAATGCCTCTTGTCTGTTAATGAAGAGCAATGGGTCTGGCACAGAAGATTGGGCCATATTAATATGAGACGTATATCTCAGATTAATAAACTTAATCTTGTCAGAGGACTCCCCAATCTGAAGTTCACTTCAGATGCTCTTTGTGAAGCATGCCAAAAAGGGAAGTTTTCAAAATCTTCATTTAAATCAAAAAATGTTGTTTCTACTTCCAAACCACTAGAACTACTTCATATTGATCTATTTGGACCAGTGAAAACTGCATCCATCAGAGGCAAGAAGTATGGATTAGTCATTGTTGATGACTATAGTAGATGGACATGGGTAAAGTTCTTAAAACACAAGGATGAGTCACATTCTGTGTTCTTTGACTTCTGCAAGCAAGTCCAGAATGAAAAGGATTTCAAAATTATAAAAGTCAGAAGTGATCATGGTGGTGAATTTGAAAATAAATATTTTGAAAAATATTTTTCTGAAAATGGCATTGCTCATGATTTTTCCTGTCCTAGAACTCCACATCAAAATGGGGTTGTAGAGAGGAAAAACAGAACTCTGCAAGAGATGGCCAGAACCATGATCAATGAGACAAATATGGCAAAACACTTTTGGGCATAAGCAATCAACACAACCTATTACATTCAGAACAGAGTGTCTGTAAGACCTCTTCTGAAGAAGACTCCATATGAACTGTGGAAGAACAAAAAGCCCAACATTTCATATTTTCATCCTTTTGGATGTATTTGCTATATGTTAAACACTAAGGAAAATCTGAACAAGTTTGATTCCAAAGCACAGAAGTGTTTCATGCTTGGATATTCTGAACGCTCTAAAGGCTACAGAGTATACAATACTGAGACACAGATTGTGGAAGAATCCATTCATGTCAGATTTGATGATAAGCTTGGCTCTGAAAAGCCAAAGCAGTCTGAAAACTCTACAGATAGGGAAGTAGTCTTCATTGACTCTGAAGTTCCAGAAGCAGACAAAATTCAAGTGAAGGAACCAGAAGCAACGCCAGATGCTACTCCTTTAACTTCTCAGATGAATAATCTAAATATTTCTAAAGAATCAACTATTAGAGGATCATCATCCAGAATTAAAGCTTCTTATCCAGAGGATGTCATTATTGGAAAGAAGGATGATCCCATCAGAACAAGATCCTTTCTAAGATCATCTGAAGCATCACTATTTGGACTAGTGTCAGAAATTGAACCATCTTCTGTAGATGAAGCTCTGCAAGACAATTATTGGATTATTGCCATGCAAGAAGAGCTAAATCAATTCACCAGAAATGATGTATGGGATCTAGTTCAAAGATCACAAGGATTCAATATAATTGGTACAAAATGGGTCTTCAGAAATAAGCTAAATGAGAAAGAAGAAGTTGAAAGGAATAAGACAAGACTGGTTGCTCAAGGGTACAGTCAACAAGAAGGTATTGATTACACTGAGACATATGCTCTAGTGGCAAGGTTAGAATCTATACGTCTTCTTATTTCATTTGCTGCACAAAATAACATCACTCTGTATCAGATGGATGTTAAAAGTGTCTTTCTTAATGGTATTATAGAAGAAGAAGTTTATGTCCACCAACCTCCTGGTTTTGAAAATGAAAAATTTCCAGATCATGTTTTCAAATTAAAGAAATCTCTATATGGTTTAAAACAAGCTCCCAGAGCTTGGTATGAGAGATTGAGCAATTTTCTTCTGGAGAAGAATTTCATCAGAGGCAAAGTGGATACAACGCTCTTTTGTAAATCAATTAAGAAAGATCTTCTAATTTTCCAAATTTATGTAGATGATATTATTTTTGGATCAACAAATATTATGCTTGGAAAGGAGTTTGCTACATGTATGCAGGCAGAATTTGAAATGAGCATGATGGGAGAACTCATATTCTTTCTAGGAATCCAAGTTAATCAAACTCCAGAGTGCACTTACATACATCAGACAAAATATGTTAAAGAACTTCTAAAGAAATTTAACATGTCTGATAGTAAGCTGGCAAAGACTCCCATGCATCCTACTAGCTCACTAGGCAAGGAAGATGTAAGTAAGAAAGTAGACCAAAAGCTCTACAGAGGTATGATTGGTTCTCTTCTTTATCTAACTACTTCAAGACCTGACATATTGTTCAGTGTTTGCCTGTGTGCTAGATTCCAATCAGATCCTAGAGAATCACACTTGATAGCTGTCAAGAGGATTCTAAGGTATCTGAAAGGTACTTCTAATGTGGGTTTGTGTTACAGAAAATCTGATGATTTCAAATTAGTTGGATTCTGTGATGCTGACTACGCTGGAGACAGAGTGGAAAGAAAAAGTACTTCTGGAAGTTGTCAATTTCTAGGAAGAAATCTAATCTCCTAGTACAGCAAGAAGCAACCCACAATTGCACTTTCAACCACAGAGGCAGAATACATTGCTGCTGCTGGATGTAGCACGCAGATGCTCTAGATGAAAAGTCAACTAGAAGATTATCAAATTTTTAAAAGTAACATTTCTATCTTTTGTGATAATACTTCTGCTATATGTTTGTCCAAGAATCCCATTTTACACTCTAAGGCAAAACATATAGAAATTAAGCATCATTTCATCAGAGACTATGTTCAGAAGGGAATCATAAATTTAGCCTTTGTTGATACAGATCATCAATGGGCATATATTTTTACAAAACCCCTTGTTGAAGATAGATTCAAATTTATTCTGAAAAATATTGGTATGGATTTTTTCTAGAATGATATTTGTCAGAAGCAAATTTTTACAGATGCAAAAATGCCTAATGCTCTGAAGTATTTCTTCTGATTGCTTATTTACTCTGCTTAATTTTTTGTTGTTGTGAAACTCTGAACTAACAATCCTTAGAAGATTTGAACGTTGGTTAACGTTTCATTTCTCAAAAGAATTCAGAACACATGCAAGCAAACACGTGTCACACCAAATCTGAAGAGGTGGCGTGTACATTACTGAAGAGACGTTTGAGGTGAAGTTTGAATAGTGAAAATCTTGATTTTCCCCCAAATTGTCAGAAGCAATTAATGTTTGAAATGATTATTATTCTTTTCATTTAATACTTGTTAAAACGTGCAAATTCTGACTGATGGTATGCCTAAGTGTTTTAGTATAAATACATGACTTATCCTCACTTTCACACTTTTCACACTCTCAGAAAATTATATGCGTTTTCATCTCCTCTTTTCTCTGCATAAAAACCCTAAACCTAAGCGTGTGACAAAGCATTCTTCAATGGCAACTTCATCATCAACAGCTGCTCAATTCCAATCTTCAATGGCTGCAGTAACTTCTGCAAACATGGGTGTTGCTCCTTATTCTCCTCCCAAAAGAACTCTTTTAACCCCTGTTGAGAAGTTGGAGGTTTTGTGTGAATCCATGGTAGAGTTTGATTCACTTGCTGAAAATGGCTTTGAATTTCGTTATATTATTGGTGCTCAAGGATGGGTTAAGTACTTTGATAGACTCTTTGGACCAGTTTACCCCCTCCTTGTGAAAGAACTCTGGATCCATGCCTCAGTTTACCCAAAGTTCATCTTATCTTCTGTACTGGGAAACGAAATCATTATCACAGAAGATCTGATCAGAAAATTAATTGGATATGAAGAAACAGATGGTGTTTCCCACTTGCCAGCTGGGCGTGTGGACATGGATGAGGTGTATGAAGAAGTAATGACTGCTGGTCAAGCTTCTAACAAATTCAAGGATCTGAAGCCTGACTACAAGATCTGGGCCAAGATCTTCATGGGATGCATCCATCATAGGAAGTCAACTAATTCTCCAGACTATGTCAATAATGAACAGCTCTATTTCATGTATTGCCTCAGTCAGAGCACCAAGGTAGATATTCCATATATTCTGTTTATGCATCTGTGGAACCATATCAATGCATCTAGAGAGTATGTGAAGGAAAAAGGACAGAAGATCAGAACCTGGATCCCCTTTGGAAGGTTGATCTCAGATCTTCTAACTGAGAATGGTTTGGTCACTGCTCTGTACGCTGCTGGAGTTACAGAGGAATTGGAATTCATAATGGGAAAGCCTCTGAATGCTAAAAGTCTTCAGAGACTTAAAATAGTTGATGAACTCACAACAGCTCCCAAGAAGCTGAATGTGTTTGAACTAAGTAAGAAGAGGGTTCCTGTAGATGAATTTCCATTGTTCTTTGCTGAAGAGCCCAGACACATTGTGGTTATGTACATTGATGAATGTAAGAAGGAAGGAAAGCCTGTTCCTGCAAATGTAATTCAGCTAGCAAGACAACCCCTACCAGATGTAGAAGAAGAAGAAGAAGAAGAAGCACAACTACAGAGGAAAAGGACTCAGCCAGAAGCAGAACCTGCACCTGCTCAGAAGAAGGTCAAGATTGCTGAGAAGCCAAAGAAGCTCTTGAAGAGAAAAGAATCTGAAGATACTTCTTCTGTACCAGCCAAGAGGATCAAGATAAAAGGTACTAAATCTTCTGTATCTTCTGCAAATACAATTGTTATAAATGATTCTAATATTAAGTCTGTTCCAAAACCACCCTCAACACAAACTACTTCTGTTACTGCTCCTAGTTCAAAATCACCACAAAAACAAACTTCTATTCCAACACCAACAACAACAAAAATCACTCAAACACCAACAGTCTCTGTACCAAAATCATCTCAACCAAAAATCCATATCAAACAGTTTGTTCCACAAACACAATCTTCACATAAACAACCTACAGAACAACAACCACAATAATTTGTACAACCAAAATCATCTGAACAACCAGAAAAACAACAAGAATCTCAACCAGAAAAAGCCTCTGAAAATCAACCACCATCAAATAATCCACCATCTGAACCCACTGCATCTGAACATACAAAAATCACACATGTTTCATCAGAACCAATCACTATTCCATCTGATTCACCTACCTCAGAACAACCATCCAAACCATCTGAAATTCCTTCAGAACAAACCAACACTTCTGAACCTCACATCCCTGAGACAGAAGTTCTTGATGTCACACCCTTAAAAACGGTGTTTCAAGTATCTTCTACTTCCTACACACTAACCACCTCCTCAAACTCCTCAGAATCAGACCTCCACCCAGATTTTCTAATCTCTCCATCTCAAAAATACTCTGAGGTAAACCAACCTGAACCTACTATACCTTCAAAAGCTCCCATTCCAGATCCTATTCCCACACCTGCACCATCATCTGAGATATTAATTCCAAATTCAAACCCAAGATCATCTATATCTTGTGCCCAAGTATCATCTATATTCCATAATCTGGCTTATGGTTTCAAACTCAAAGACTTTTATGACAGAGTTGAACCATCTGACCCCATCAACCCTCTGAAACCAAAACTCACCATGACCCTTCCATCTGTGATTCTTGATTACATAAAATCTATGTCAAATGTAGGTTCCTTAGCAACTATATCCTGTTCTGCAAATTCTGATAAAGCTGTTGCTTCAGCTCTGCCAATTGCATCTGATAACAATGTTGCATCTGATGAACCACCCAAATCTGCCTTCCAAACCTACTCAAATAAACCTTTTGATGTAGTTACCCTTCACACCAGAGCAAAACCTCATTTGCTAAATGCCTTAATCAGATCAAAAGAAAAAGCTCCTGAGATACCATTCATTCCATACTATCCTCCTCCTCTGATCTCCATCCAAAAATCAATTTTTCCACCAACTCCCCAACCTAAACCTGTAACTCTGGAAACTCTGTCACGTCCAAAGCCCAGACTTAATGTTGATCATTTATTTCAAACTTTTTTGCAAGAAATACAGATGTATTTAGGTACTGTTCAGAAGAAATGCTCAGCAACAATGGATGCCAAAGAATCTGACATCATCTGGAATGGATTCATCAACAGATTCAACTCTGTGGCCTCAAATCTGAAGAACATCTGTTCTGATGATGCGAAGCTCAGATTTGCTGAGGCTGCAAGGACTCTATTCTGGACTGTCAAGAAATCTGAACCTCTGCTTCTTACAGATGCTCCTCCATCATCAACAGAATCTACTGACATTGCATCTGAGGAAAATCCGTTGGCTATGACTCTGGTAGACCCTCCTTCTAATTCCAATGCTCCAGAATCTACAGAACCAATGGAAATTGACTCTGTTCAAGCTCCAGAATCTAATCATACTTCTTCATCTGAGATAAAGAAAGAACATCCAGATTTTGAAGATAAGATTGCTGCTCTGGAAGCTGGCCAGTCAGAGATCAAGTCCTGGATGGCAAAGCAGGATAAGATGTCTGAGGATATGACAGAATGGATGTCAAAGCAAGATCAAAAGAATGAAACTATGGCTAAGTGGATGTCCAAGCAAGAGCAATCATCCTCTGAGATTACAGATCTATTGAAGATGCTTTTGTCCAAACACTCTTAGATTTTTTTTCATTCTAATGTTTTTGCATTTGTTGTTTGCATATGTACTTTATTGCTATATCTTCTGATGTTTGCCTATGTACTCTTGATCTGATCTTATGAATGAATCAAAGTTTTCTCCATTGAATTATCTAATTTACTGTTTCCTTTTATTTGTCCTTTTAAAGTTTTTACTTTTTGCTTATGACAAAAAAGGGGGAGAAAATATAGATCTGAACTGTTTAATATAACTTCACCAGAATGAAACTTCAGACATATCTATTCTATCTAACATTTAATCTGACTATTTCAGAACATTTGATAAGTACATTCTATAAAAGAAACTCTGAGTCTCTCAGATCATTTGACTATTATCAAACTCTGAATCTTAAATCTGCAAGACATTCTGACCTTCAAATGTTAAAAGAACAAACAAGATCTAACTCTGAAGATTACTCAAAGACAAAAGGGAAGTTTCTATTCCTTATTTGTATTTAACTCAGGGGGAGATTCATCATCTCAGGGGGAGTTATAATTCTAATATTTTCAATTAAACAAAATTTCTGGTGCTTTTTGTCATCATTAAAAAGGGGGAGATTGTTAGAACACATATTGGTTCTTAATAATATCTCTTTGTTTTGATGATAACTATTAGGAAATTTTGTATTTAAGAATTATATACTCTAAAATTTGCTTGAGAGTTTTTACTGCAGATAGTAAAGAAATTAACACTCTAGAAGCAAATCAGAATTATATACAAGAAATTAACTTGACTCTGAAGCGCCACATGCACTCATTAGAAGATTCTGATTGCTGCTAACAGAAGATCCTGAGCGTAGCCTCCAGAAGGATCTGAGGCAAGAAGCTCCAGAAGATTCTGAAGCAGAAGCTCCAGAAGAATCTGAAGAAAGCAGAAGCATCTGAAGCAAAGAAGAATATTGTATGAAGAGTTTTTCAAAGCATAGTTTCTACAGAAGATTCTGAAAGTACTAAAGCTGCCAGTACTGAAGTTCTGTGTCAAATATGCTCTAATGATTAACACGCTGAAAGCACACATGCTACAGAAGACTCTGATACAGCAAAGTTCTGAACATCATTAGAAGACTCTGACCCAATCAGATTCGATGAACTTGCTGAAAACTGAAGAAGAAATATTCAAAGATTATATCCGTTGGAGTAAATCAAACGTCTCTTTCCTCATTTGTGCTAGACACAAGAACACAGACAAAAAGGATTTTTCTGTGCTTTCTTCTTCTAGGAAAGGTCACTTGATGTGAAGACAAAAAAGGCTCAGACCTTTTTGGGACACTCTTCTCAATGTTCAGCTCTCCTTGGATCAACTGCCTATAAAAGGAAGACTCCACCAAATTCTTCAGTTAGACATTTTTGCTGAAAAGAAATTATAACATTCAAGCTCTCATACTTTCATATTCATTCTTAGAATTAATTGTACTTAAACTTAAGAGAAATATCACTGTTGTGATAAAAGCTTTTTAGAAGCATTCTTACTCTTGTATTAGATTTACATTGATTGTAAAGGATTTCCTTAAGAGGATTCAGTTGGAATCAGTAGCTCTTGAGAAGACTAAGAACAGTTGTTCTTAAGTGTTATTATTGTAATCAGTTTGATTAAATAGTGGATTAAATCCTTGTTGAGAAAGGCAAATCACTCTAGGAAGGGTGGACTGGAGTAGTTGAGTTCAACTAACCAGGATAAAAATAATTGTGTTTTAATTCTAAGTTTTAATCTTTCATACTTATTCAACCCCCCCCTTCTAAGTATTATCTCACCTTCAAGGCATGTATCATGGGTCTCGAGGAGGCTATTGATTTGAGGATTAAAAATCTAGATGTGTATGGAGACTCCGCGCTAGTCGTGAACTAGATCAAGGGAGAATGGGAGACTCGTCAGCCTAATTTGATATCGTATATGAATTATGCAAGGAGGTTGTTGCCTTTCTTTGACAGGGTAGAGTTTCATCATGTGCCGCGGGCAGAAAATCAAATGGCTGACGCTCTTGCGACATTGTCTTCAATGTACAAAGTTAACTTCTGGAATGATGCTCCCAGAATAGTTATTTCTCGCCTTGATAGGCCCGCCTTCATATTCGCCATTAAGGAAGCTTCCGATGGCAAGCCGTGGTATTTTGATATCCAGAATTTCCTAAAGAACCAAGAGTATCCAACTGGGGCATCCGACCGCGATAAGAAGACTCTTAGGAGATTGGCTGGCAACTTCTATTTGAATCCAGATGGTGTTCTGTACAGGAGAAACCATGATTTGGTGCTTTTGCGATGTGTGGATGAGAAAGAAGCTAATCTGCTTATGGAAGAGGTCCACGAGGGTACCTTCGGCACGCATGCCGGCGGACATGCTATGTCCCGAAAGTTATTACGGGCAGGGTATTATTGGCTGACGATGGAAAGAGACTGTTTCAAGTTTGCGAAGAAATGCCATAAATGCCAGATTTATGCAGACAAGATTCATGTACCGCCGAGCCCTTTGAATGTTATGGCGTCCCCGTGGCCTTTCTCCATGTGGGGCATTGATATGATTGGCAGAATTGAGCCCACCGCATCCAACGGACACCGGTTCATCTTGGTAGCTATCGATTACTTCACCAAATGGGTCGAAGCAGCGTCTTACGCTAATGTTACCAAGCAAGTAGTAGCCCGGTTTATCAAAAAGGACATCATCTGTCGTTACGGCATCCCCGAAAGAATCATTACAGACAATGGTTCGAACTTGAATAACAAGATGATGAAGGAATTGTGCCACAATTTCAAGATTGAGCATCACAACTCATCTCCCTATCGGCCCAAGATGAATGGCACTGTCGAAGCGGCTAATAAGAACATCAAGAAGATAGTTCAGAAGATGGTTGTTACATACAAAGACTGGCACGAGATGTTGCCCTTTGCTTTGCACGGTTATCCTACGACGATACGCACATCTACCGGGGCAACACTTTTCTCACTGGTGTATGGTATGGAGGCGGTCCTATCATTAGAAGTTGAGATTCCTTCTTTGAGAGTTTTGCTTGATGTCCAACTTGATGAGGCATAATGGATAAGGAATATACTGAATCAGCTCAGTTTGATGGATGAGAAGAGACTTGCATCTATCGCATATGGTCGGTTATACCAGAGTCGGATGAAGAAAGCTTACGACAAGAAGGTGCGCCCTCGAAGCTTTCAGACGGCCGATCTTGTGCTGAAGAAGATTCTCCAACCATAATCAGATCACAGGGGCAAATGGACTCCCAATTATGAAGGTCCATATATCATTCGAAAGGTCTTCTCCGAAGGAGCCTTACTATTGTCCACCATGGATGGCGAAGATTTTACATCCCCTGTGAACTCGGATGCAGTTAAAAAATGCTTTGCTTAAAGAGACCCGCTGGACAAAAAAAAGAGAGTCCAGGCAAAAATGGGGCATCTCGGCGAACCATAAAAAAGAAAGGGGTTCGGACAAAAATTAGGGATAAAATGGAAAAGATGTACACCCGCAAAGTCGAAAACCTGAAAAGGCGACTTTGGCAAAAAAAAAAGGGTATCCCGGTGAATTGAAAACCCGCAAAGGGCGATTAAGGCAAAAGTTAGGGATTGAAAAAGCAAACGACTGCGGTCCGAGTTTGATACTGCATTGCTTAGGGGTTTGGGAGCACCTGAGGGTCAATTATCCAAGTCAATCTCTTCCGAGGATGGAGTATCGGGAAAGCGTCGAAGTCAGGCGAGTCATAGGAGGATCAGCTCATGGTGTTTGTCTGTACCACATTGCCAACATGTATACAAATTTCTTTGTACCTTTGTACATATTTGTACTTATTCTTGTAGCTTCCTCTTTCCAGGAGTTGCATCCATTGTAAAAAACTTTGCCTATTTACAGGCCCGTAATCAATAAACGCATACTATTCAGTACTTGATGTTTGTTTTAACTTTTGCTGTTTTGTTTTTGAAAAACGCCGGTGTTTTGATAAACCTGCACGTGCATAAACTTGCAGGCCTCGACCGATAATTGTTAAAACTTTGAATTGACTGAACAATTGTCACGGCTATTGACCTGGATATTTCCTTTTGTATAGGATATCTTGTTGTTGCTCGTATTTTGCAGGGTGGTTACCTTCGGAGAAAACAACCACGGGGTCGTGTTTCCCCAGCCAGAGTTCCTTAACGTAGGAGCAGGATCCATGTGATCTTGTTCCTCCCCAGCAGATGGAAGTCGCATTTTATCCCCAGAAGAGTTGGATGCGAGCTAGTAAGCGGTCAGGCAGTGATGTACATCCCCAGCGGTGGTCATGTGCACATTTAATCCCCAGCGGTGGTCATGTGCACATTTAATCCCCAGTGAAGTCCTCACAGGGTACCACCAGGTGGTCAGTGGTTTGAAAGGATCGTCCCCTCGCAGGATTGTTCTTACTGTTCTCCAGCAGGTTGTCTTTCCTCCAATAGGTTGATCATCCTCTGCAGAGTTTGTAACTCCGGATTTGTCGAGATATCCCCAGCAGGATTGTTTCTTCCCCCCAGCGGAAGTTTGGCTTTGTTCCTCCAGCATTTATTTTGCTGGAACGCCCTCTTGCATTTGCATCGTGCATAGCATCAACCCAAACGCGTAGCATTTCCATTCCGTATGGAGCATTACGCCATTTTCAAACATATGCATTTTGAAACATAAGCCAGGTTGGTTACCTCTTTGTTTTCAGGTGTTTTTCACTGTAGGTAATTGGAATTCTTGTTCAGGATGGTTTTCGAATATCCAAATATTTGGCATGAGATATTTGATGATAACGTTCATCCTATCGTGTTCCCTCATCAGAGTTGCTTGGTTAAGTTGCTCTTCTTCCCCAACGGAGTTTTCCTCAGGTTGTTGTTACATCAGCAAAGGAAACTGTTGCCAAAGTAAGTACCTAGCAGTTGACGTCAGAATTTCCCCAGTAGAGTTTCACTCGGATGGCTGGTACGTCAGCATTAAAAGGCTTCATGACTATACCTTCGAAGTTGTTACCCATTTTGATCAAGATGGATGTCTGGCAGATGATGTCAGAAATTCCCCGCAGAGTTACTTGTTCAAGTCTTCGGATGCTCGATTCTCACTTTTTTTTAGTGTATGCCCGTTTCTGCGGAAATGGAAGGTCAGAGATATTGACGATTCTCGCTTTTATTTAGCGTATGCCCGTTTCTGCGGAAATGGAAGGTCAGAGATATTGACGATTATCGCTTTTATTTAGCGTATACCCGTTTCTGCGGAAATGGAAGGTCAGAGATATTGACGGTACTCGCTTTTATTTAGCGTATGCCTGTTTCTGCGGAAATGGAAGGTCAGAGATATTGACGGTACTTGCTTTTATTTAGCATATGCCGGTTTCTGCGGAAATGGAAGGTCAGAGATATTGACGGTACTCGCTTTTATTTAGCGTATGCCCGTTTCTGCGGAAATGGAAGGTCAGAGATATTGACGGTACTCGCTTTTATTTAGCGTATGCCCGTTTCTGCGGAAATGGAAGGTTAGAGATATTGACAGTTCGCACTTTTATTTAGTGTATGCCTGTTTCTGCGGAAAGGGAAGGTCAGAGATATTGACAGTTTGCACTTTTATTTAGTGTATGCCCGTTTCTGCAGAAATGGAATGTCAGAGATATTGACAGTTTGCGCTTTTACTGAGTGTATGCTCGTTTCTTCGGAAATGGAAGATCCAGGATAATACATGGATGACGCACTTTACGTAGTGCATGCTCGTTTCTTCGGAGATAGAAGGTCGAGGATAATATTTCGATATGGTCCTGTGGCTCGGTGCCCGCTTATTGTAGCATATATTTGAAGATGGATTATTGATTCAACGCCTGTGGTGATTGATATTGAAATCAGGTTCTGTATCAGATGATTGGTCAGTTTGTTGTCGTGACAACCAAATTCAATTTTCTGGATTTTGTTCCCCAAGCAGAGTGTGCAGTTTATTTTTTCGGTTAGCAAATTTCTGGGTTCTTTAGTATTCAACCGTCTTTTACCTCGATTGGCTGAATGTCGTTCGCTTTTCATCCAGTCAGGTCCAAGTCGCTTGAATAGGGGCAACTGTTGCACCCCAAAATTTGCCTAACCTTTTCTTACTTGGCTTTTGTTTCATTGCATTAGCATATAATTGATCTAACATTTGCATAGCATAGTATTGTTCATTTGTGCAGGGGATCAAGTGTGGTTTATATCAAGAGGAGCCTATCTAGAGGTCTTATTCAAGCTTGAGGGGTCACCCAAGTCATCAGAGAGTGGGTTGTGTTCTTGAGAAGTTTGGTTGCTTGTGTAGGGTTCATCTCCTAACCTGAGGACCAATTGAAGACCATCAGTGAGTTGTGGGGCCTTGGTCATGGATAGAGTGTGGATAGTGCTCATGGAGTGCCTTGAGGGTCATGGTGGAGCTCAGTCAAGTCATTATGCTAAGCGTGAAGAGCCACAGTTGAGGGTATTGCAATTAGGGTTTTCATCTGAGTAACCCTAAGTCAACTGTGTAATTGAAGAGGATCAAAGCTCAATTCTAAGTCTTTTTGATCATGGAGAGTGGTGTTGAGATGTATGAGGTGATATTCCAAGATAAATCCAAGAAAAGTTCAAAGTGTGAGGAGTTGCTAAACTAGGGTTCTCAGGGTAAAATCCCATATTTGGTGCCTAACTTCAAGACCACTTATCTCAAGATACAAGTTTCATATCCACTTTTGGCCAACATGAAACTTGTACAACATGCTCTTAGATTTAATTTAAGTACTAGAAGTCCTCCATTGGATTTATAGAACTCAAGTTATGATCCAGACAAGTTACAGGTCATCAGATGAATGTGAAATTTGTCTGCAAAAGTCAACCAACTTCCAAGGAACTTTTGACCCAGAAGGGTGTTTCTCCTAAACTTTTGGCTAACATGAAAGTTGCAGGTCTTGATCTTATATTTCCAAATTGTACTATAAGTCTTCCATCTGATTCGTAGAACTCAAGTTATGAGGTTTACAAGTCAGGGGTATTTTGAGAAAGTGAGATTATATGTCATTTGGCATCATAGGTCATTTTCTCTATCTTGCAAGCTTCAAATGAAGTTTTGTCCAACACAAAACTTGTTCAAAATGGCATTTTTAGGTCAACCACGTATCCATGATGCTTTGATTTGGCTTAGGGTGAGACTTGGTTTGAAAGAGATTGACAAAAGGGGAATTAAAAGGCATTTATGTGAAAAAAACTCAAATTAAATCATGGGTGGTCAAACAAGACCAAATGTGTGCTCATTTTAATCAGAAAAATCATTTTGAAGACAATGGCAATAGTGGAAAATGCATTTGATTCATAATTCATAGTGTTTCACTTTGTTACTTCATAAATAAGTAACACATCAAAGGTTGGCCTTATGATGGAATTAAGGACTCAAATTGATCCATACTCTCTCCATAGTCCATAAGCATTGCATTTGAAGCTTCTTGGAGAAGCTTTGAGCTCAGAATCGTGCATAGCCATGGGTGAAATTTTCAAGCAAAAGTGAAACTTGGATATCTTATATTGGGCCTCTATTGGGCCTCCCAATCACCCAAACTCATTCTATATAAGTTCAGAAAGTGGTTTTGATCAAGTTTGGTGCTGATTTCATGCTAGAACCAGAGAGTGCAAGTTGAATTTCAAGGGAGCAAGTGCAAATCGTGTTTTGATTTCAATAGTGATTCAAGGCAAATTGAGGATCCAATCATCTTCAGCATCAATCATAGAGTGTATATGCACAATTTGAAGCCAAGGATCGTGCCCAAACTGCTCTAATTTGAAGCTGCAACTCAGGTATGTAACTTTCAAAATTGTTGTAGATTCATGATGATCTAGCATGTTTTAGCATGAGGTTAAGGTTTAGGAAGATGATTAGATGGATTCTGGATCAAAATTTGGAGGTTTAGAGACAAATTAAGATGCAACATGATTTCTGTTTGGATGCGAATTGGCCTGTTCTTGAGGTTTTAACATGATCTAGATAGCTTATGATGATCTGTGAAGTATAAGGAGAAGATCTGTGGTTTCAATTGAAGGATTGATGAGATTTCAGAACTTGGTGCATTTTAGGATTTCTATTGTGTTTTGAATTCTAGGAGGATTTAGGAGAAATGAATGTGATATTTGGAATCAGCGTGAAAAAACAGAGAGATCCATATAATATTTGCCTAGTTTCCTTGACCTGTAACTTTTGGCTCGCCAGAGAAGACGGTGGCTCAGCCACCGGAGCCACAGTCTGTTCACCTGAGGTTCTTCCCTCCAAGTCCAGTTCAAATGGAGACGATGCACAAGGACCCTTGGATCTGTGGAAATGTTTGACAAAGTAACCCCATCGTACGCTTGTGATTTGTCCTCAGAATTGAATTTTGACCAGCCAAAACGCAGCGCATCATTAATGCGCTGACAGCCTGTGGTCCTTCAAATGCTTTGACAAAGTCACTTAATCCAACGCCCTGATTTAATTCTCAGCTTTTATTGTTTTTTTATTCATTTTCTTTTTATTTTAATTGTTCGTTTCATGATTAATTCATAATAATTCCATTTTTGATCAGAAAAATAAAATGAAAATATGTGGATAATCTAGATTTAATTTCTGATTTTTTGGTGCTGTTACATTTTATTTTCATGCAATTTTCAATTTAATTTGATTTTTTGCATTTTCTTTATTTCTTTAATTTTGGCTGATTTTCTCATGTTTTTGCTGAATTTTGATTGGCTGTTTGGTATAGAATTTAGGGCTGAATTTTGGCTTGCTGGTATATTAGAGATGCATGATCCCCTAGGATTTAATTCAGATTTTTTTCTGTTTAGGACTAGTTCCCTTGACCTCTTATTTGTAGGGTTTCTTTTGACCTCTTTGGGTTTTAGGACTTCTTTAGGTGCCTTCCCTTTAGATTAAGGCTCTGATCCTTTGCCCACAGATCAATAGCATGCTTAGGATCCCTTAGAAAATTTGGTAGAATTTTAGAAGGTGTTTTAGGATTTTAAGTAGATTTAACATTTAAGGCGTTGATTAGGGTGCTTCTAGTGTAGCTCTTCCCTTAGTTGAATCTCAAAGGTGGACTTTAGTGTAAATAAGCTTCTAAATCTCTTGTGGTGGTTCATTAAGCATCTTGAGGTTTCTTTAGCTTGATTGTAGTGCTTGATTTGGTGTTTAGACCTTCTCTTAGTAGCTTGCTTGTAGCTTATTCAATTAGGGTTTAGGAAGAGCTTAGTTTGTTTTCTCTTTCTTCAAATAAACATGGATTGCCTTGATTGCTTTCCATTCTCATCCCATGATTCAAGGTCCCTATGTTGGAGCCTCATCTTTCCTTTGGAAGGATGTGTGGCATATCACAAGATGTAGAACCTTTGAGGATGCCTATCTCTGATGTATGGTTGAGTGCCATGATGGATTCCCTTGGTATCCATCATGCTTCCCATCATCAATCAATAATCTTGAGGTTAACTTTCTTCTCTCTTGTTGGATCTTGAAGTTGGAGATTTCCTTTCCTTCTCTTGAAGATGGCTTGGACTTGAAGTTGTTTGCAGACTGTTAGTTTGTTTTGCTGTTAGTCTGCTTTGCTGTTGAGCTGTTTGTCTGCTGTTTTGTCTGTTGTATTTTATGATTGCTTGATTGTTGCTTGTGTGACTGCTTGGTGTGCTGCATTAGACTAGGCCTCATGTAGATGATTCTAGGCCTAAGAGCATCCTAAAGGGTGAGCTTTCGTCCCCTTGCTTGTCTGCATTTAGAGGTTGAGTCTGGCTCCCTCTGCTTGACTGTTATTGATTGGCTTTGCTTGCTGGATTATGGTTGAGTCTGTCTCCCTTGCATGTGCTTTGTGTGTTTCCTTTGGGCTTGCTTGCTCTAGTAGTTGAGCTTGGCTCCTTCTGCTTATTTGTTGCATTGCATGCATTTTACTTACAATTATTTCTTTGCAGTTATTTCTTTTGCTGTTGCTTTCCTTTGCCATGTTCCCCTAGGAACTTTGACTTCTCTTGTTCAAGAGAAGTTATGACAGGCATTCGGGTTCTAACCATGCATGATAACATTAGTTAGCTCCCTCCTAACCTCAACCATAGGATCAATTTTGCATGACAACTTTAGGATTGGATCAGTTCCCCTTTAGTGCGTCCTTTCTCTTCTCATCTTCAAACAAATCAAGATACAGTAATAAAGGTTAATTGATGTCGTACGCTACGAGCCTTAAGCTACTTGAGAAAGGGTTGTTGGAGAGTTTCTTTCCAACAGTCTGGATGTTTAGTATGGAACCCTTTGGGTGACATGCGACGCATTCACTCTCAGGTCATAGTCTCTAGTGCGATATCAGTTGCAAACATCCATAAAAAACAGTTCTTCTCTAAAAAACAGAAAACAAAGATCAAACATCTTTTTGTCCTCTTGGACCTTTAATCCCTGGAAATCCTTTTCATAAGGAGAGTTCTGTTAACTCCCGGTTCTACCGCAAATGATAAACGCCTAAGTCTCCGTCGAGCGAGCTGCATACACCAAACTGCTGGAACCGTCTGTTAACCCTACTCGGATAAAAAACAGTTGAACAAGCCTGTGTCTCTTGTTGTCCCGAACTAAGTTTGCTCTGATCATTCACGCCGTGTGAAGGTACGTAGGCACAAGATGAGATATCTCGGCGAGCAACCTTCCCCCTCTTTTCACCCATAGTTAGGCGAACTACGTTGACTCTGATTTCTCGTTCCAGACGAGAATACGTAGGCATATAACTGCTGTGTTCTGCCGAGTCATTTTCTTTTCTTTTCAGACTGACCCTTTAGCGTAGATAGATTAATCAACCCGTCAGATAAACACAACAAGCATGGATCCCATCGAGTACGATGGACGTGAGGGGTGCTAATACCTTCCCCTTGTGTAACCGACTCCCGAATCCAGACATTGGTTGCGATGACTTTGTCTTATACCTTTTCGTCAGGTTTTTTCTGATCGTTTCCTTTCCCTTTCTGAGGGATAAATAACGAAAGGTGGCGACTCTTCTGTTTTGCCGGCACCTTATTTTCGCAGTAGCGACATTGGTCTTTCTTTTATAATCTTCAGTTGTCTATGGACTTCGAAATCTCTATCCAATCATTCCTTGATCCATGTTCTAATTGCGCCTTAAATCTTAGAACAGATCTGCATCAAACCTGCTATATCAGACCAAGATGTCGAGTCCTCAAGATAGGACAACTTGTACGACATGTTGTTCTTTACATATTTCTTCATATTATAACATCTTGTTCAACATCGTGTTTTACCAGAATTTAGTCAAATCTTAGAGCCTTCATGTAGTATAATGAATCACATGGTTTCTCTTTCTCTCGGAGTAGGCTAGTTTGATTGAACTGGGTAAAAAAAATTGTGTACTCTTCTTTTATCTTCCTCCTGCTTGTTGTGAATTTGCTTACACTCTGTCACATGTTATTTTGTTTCCTAAGTCCATTTATTCTGGTTAACAATTCTATGTCTCACACGTCATTATTCTCAATGAAAGTATTGCTATTGTTATATTTTTAACAAAAAGATCTTAGTTTCATTGAACTTGTCAATTTTACAACAAGTGGCGTTCACCATGGTGCCAAGAGGTTAAGTTTACAAGTGTGCACCATGGATTCTAAATGAGATATCGAGAAGTTCTTTAGAGAAAATATTTTTGAATTGTGAAAATTGAAGATGCAAGTCATGTTAACTAAATTGAAGTATGTAGAAGAATTGAAAGGTAAGACATCAATGTGTCCATGCATAACACAAGTAGAGAAGACTAAGATGATGGATAAGACTAGAAGGGTCATTATCTTGTCTGTTGGAGATAATGTTCTAAGGGAAAGCTCTAGGGAGAATAATGGAGCTTTGAGTGGGCAATTATTGAATCGTTGTATTTGAAAAAGTCTTTGCCTCACATGTTGTGTTCAAAACAACAACATTATTCATTCAAAATTATAGAACAAATCCATACTGAAGCAATTGACAGAAGTTTCATAAGATCATTAATGATCTAGAAAATATTGAGGTGAAGATTGATGATGATGATGATGATAAGACTCAACTCTAGTTAAGCTCATTTTCCATACCCTTTGAAAACTTCAATGATGGCCCTTTATTTATGGTAAAGAATGTACTATTACTTTTAATTAAGTCTATACGGCTCTGAGATTCAATGAGCTTTCAATGATGAAAAATTTGAAGGTTAATGAAAATGGTCAAGGCTTGAATGTTTCAAGAATGGGATTTGAACGTAAAGGAAGTTCAAATCCATGAGTTTTGTTAAGTCATGGTTAAAATGATTTATTTGTTAGAAAAACGTCACTTCAAGAAGGATTTTCCCAAGAGGGAGGACAATGAAGTATTCTATTTAGATTGCAGTTATCTCATATAAGGATAGTTATGAAAGTGTTGTTGTACTAGTAGTGTCAAGTATGAATATTGAAAAAAAGTTGGGTTATGGACTAAAAATTTTCTTATCATATGTGTTATTATGGTTAGACTTAAAATGTTTTATGATTGGGAGTTTCTTCTTCGTAATGTGAGGTATGTTCCCGAGCTCAATTTATTTTACTCCATAAGCATGTTTGATGATCTAGGTTGTTGCACTGGGTTGAACATGAGGCGTTGAAAACTTAGCGGGATAAGTTGATGATGGCTAAAGGGTCTATAGTGTATGGGTTATATATTTTAGATGGTTCCACTGTTATTAGTCATATGTTTCATCAACTAGTGAAGACTTTCATGACGGGAACAAGCTACATGATTTAAGATCAAGGCATGTTAAATGCATGGCGTTTTTTTAGAGCTTTATAATGAGTTTTACAAGAAACGAGGGGAAAGAATCATTTGACCACTTATGGCATGGTGTTATGAGTTAGGTTGCTAGAGAGTTTCTAGCGTAAGGTTGATGCCAAATCATCTCACTTGATCGTAAATATTTCCATTCACATGGATAAACTACCAAAAATATAAACAAGTAAGGGCCTCTTTTAAAGCTAAAAATATTATTTACACAACTTACAAATTTTCCATATGGATATTTTTTTCCCATCCAAAACCAACGTTTTCTTTTTGCAATTATGCCCTTTTAGTGGTAGGTGACTAATCTCGATATATATGGACATTACTTATATCTCAGGAAAGAGAAGCATAACTCCATCATCACACGTTCGGTACCTTGACATGTAACTGTTATCATCCAATAATTTCAAGAGTTGTTGCATCTCAGTTCTATTCCCCTAAGCGCCTTGTTAGTGAGGTACTGAATAGTATACACTTGCTTGATATTTCATATATTGACGGGTCATTTCCATTTTAATGTTGTAAGTATATTTTTTGGTTGAACAAGATTTAAAGTCATGTCACTAATACATTCCTTCTCTTTTGGCTTGAGTCGATAGACACTAGGATGTCCGGCTAATTTTAAACCCAAATCATGGTTATGCAAACCACACATCACATTAAATCTTCAATTTTTGTTTTCCAACATGTAACCATGGACCTTAAATGGACACTCACATTTTCTACTACCTGTGTTATCTCTTTTAAAATTCTGGAGAGGAGTTTGATATTTCCCGCTTCTTTCACACACCATTGTCACAAATGCGCATCTTCTATTCGGACCATTATTGAACCTTCTGATAACCACACCAAGTCCAAGTTTAGACGCCTCCATACGAATCCATTCAAGCATTTTATCATGAGATCAAAACTCTTGCTTGTTTTAAAAGTTGTTGCCAACATCTCCCGCCTTCACAACAACCCCTTGAACCTTTAGAGAAACAACATTAGGAGAAACAACTTGTTTTGAGAAAACATTGGGGTGCACCATATCTATTGAAAAAAATTAAAATAATAACAAAACATTAGTTCAACTACTGCTACAGAGTCATTGAAAAATTGAACACAGACTACTTCTAGAAATGCATCTTTGGACAAGTTCATATACGTTTCGGAGATACATTTTCAGACGCAGCGTAAGTTTTTTCAAAAAAAATTAATGATTAATGTGAGCAATGTAGAGCGAAAAACAATATTTACCTGGAATTCTATCTTCTTTTACTCCCTGCGATATGTTGAACCAAAAGGATAGAGATTTGGGGTGAAAAAATGGATTGAGAATGAAGGGTTTTTAGGGTGAAGGGTTTAGTTAATAATGAAGTATGTCAACAATGGAGGAGTGATCATGCAGTTGGATGCTATATCAAATATTTCCTGATATGCATCTCTGGAAATACCTGACATGCAAAGATGACATAAAATTTCAAAATGTCGCCCATAATTACGGAAATGCATCTCCGAAATATCTACTGAACAGAACATTTAAAATATTTTTTTTTTAAATATTCTAGAGAGGCATCCCTAAAATATCTACTGATCTGAACAACTAAATTTTTTTTCTTAAAATGTTCTGGAGATATATCTCTAGAATAAAACTAGCCCAATATATGATTCATAACTCAGAATGGCCTTGGTTGAGTATGCAAAAGGTGTATCCGAAGATATATCTCTAAAATCGGGACACATATTTGGAAATTCACATGGTGCATTAAAAACATCTAGGGGCAATAAGAAATTCACTTCTCTAAGACCATTTTATTGCAATGTGTGAGCCACAATACTATGTATCGAATACCTTATTTCTTGCAAAACTCGTTAAATTGTTTTGAAATAAACTTTAGGTCATTGTCAACCCTTAAAATTTTCCGCGTAATTTCTATTTCACTTTTATTTCTTATAATGTCAATTCATGCACTTCTATCATCCCCATAAATCACTCTTTTCATACTTCAAAGATCCTTAAAAGGTCAACTAAAATTAAGATGGACACTCCCAGAAATTATTAAATCACACTATGACATAAGGTTAGGACATGATATTAGTGCGAAAGGCTTAGTTAAAATGACATTTAACACGTTCGTTACCTGGACATGTAACTGTTATTATCTAACAATTTCCACATGATGACTCGATTTTGTATTGTTTAATTCGATTCAATTTGTGCATTATTACTTGTTGTTTTATCGAGTCTTTACCATTTTCTCTGTTATTTGCTTATGTTTTCCTTTGTTTTACTTTGACAGGTGCCATATCAGTCATGTAGAAGAAAATCATCAAAGTAAGTTGAAGAGTGAAGGAAAAGTGAAGAAAATCACAAGTTTAGGCCCGTCCTAGCTGAATGGCGCTCGCCACGTGTCTCCCTTCATCCAAATGACGCTCTCCGTGCTCAAAAATGAGGGAATTCTGATTCAAGCAAATGGCGTTTGCCATTAGGAGACGACAATCGTCGTTACTAGCGGGAGCAGTTTTCAGAGGCAGTTTCTAGCAGTTTTCTTTGGTTTGAATTTGAATTCAAACCTCTATTCTTGGAGCCAAAATTCCTATATAAATAGGACTCAAGAGGCATGTATTCCTTAAGTTTACATTGAACCTGTTAACCTTTTAGTGTTTTTGAATAATAAACTTAATAAGTTTTGAAATTTTATCGACAAATGAGGTTTACAAGAATTCAGGAGTATCTTCTTAATAATATGATATTTTGGGAAATCATTTACGTATTTTGTAGGTCGGAGGAAGTAAAAAGATGGTCGAAAAAATAATGCAAATTTTTTTTAGAAGGATTCATAAAATCTATTTTTCAACATATTTTATATCATGATGTATGTATGGTATTTTGATCATATCTAGAGCTTCATACATCCAGTTGATGTGGGACTATCAGCAAATTAAAGCTTACATCCAGACTTACAACTTTAATGAATAAAAATCAAAGGCTAATTTGACTTTTTTGTCCTTTGTTCAGACCTATTTCCAAATGCGTATGCTACATATGAATTTCTCAAAATGCCCAGATCTGTATTAAATGAAGGAAACCTAATCTTCTTGAGAGATCATGATTTTTGATGGCAAGTTGTGAGTTAAGAGCATAAAAACACAATAGGAGCAAGGTGGAGCATTAAATTCAAGGAATTTCTCCTTTGAAGATTCTTCATTTGTGATCATTGTGTAATGTTAACACTTTTATCATGTCTTTTTTTCAGTATTATGCGTAGCTAAACCCTCCAATTCTAGAAATGGGTCGCAGTTCTTGAATGAGTTTGATTTTTTGAATTGATTTTTGCAATGACTTATATTTTATTGTCTACATGATTTATTTCTTTTTGCGCTTAATGTTTTCTCTCTCTGACAATTTGAGAATGATTTACAGTTACCCGTTAGGAAGGACTTTCGACAGTAACACGCTTGTTTGAAGTATCTTATATTAGATATCACCTAGGACTAGTGATACCGTATAAAAAACTGATATGTTCTTGATAATCACATGTTGTAATTCACATACAATTAACTATGGACATAAGAACTTATTTGAATAGTCAAAGGTTTATTCTCTAAGGACTTATGAATAAATACCCTTAAGAACCAGTAATATGTAGAGATAAAATAAGTTACTATAAGGTCAATTTAGGATATCAAATGAACTCAACTTCAAACTCTCATTCCTAACATGTTTCCCTCATCATATTTTCTACTCTATTAATTTTTCTCTAATTTTACTTTTTTACAACAAAGAAAAACTCAAAACCCCCAATTACCTTTTTATTTAACTAAAACCAAAACATAGCTCTAAAATATAACGGAGTCCTTAAGATTGATATTCTAATAACTACCAATATTACTACTTTGGAAGATTAGTGTGAGTGCACTCCCTAGTAGTATGTTTTGATTGATGTCAAAACTAAAACACTTAGTATTTGTGTACATTGGACACTATCCTCTCAATCTTGAATTTTCATGATTAGGAGTGTATAATCATCCTCACTTGTTTAAAATCATTTACTAATAGAACACTTAGTATTTGTGTGCATTTGACGGTATCCTTTCAATCTTTCATTTTCATGATTAGGAGTACATAATCATCTTTACTTGTTTAAAATCATTTACTAAGTCAAAAATAAGGTTTTGGGTATAAAAAAATGAGTTTTATGCATCAACTCATAAGTTATTATAGGTTGGTGCATAAACATTTTCATTCAGTATGCATCAACTCATAAATGCTTCAGGTAGGTCCACAAAATTTTCCATTTAGCAAGCATTAACTCATAGATTCAGCAGGTAGGTGCATAGAATTTCCTATTCCGCATGCATCAACTTATAGATGCAACAAGTAGGTGCATGAAATTTTCAATTAAGTATGCATTGACTCATGAAGCTACAGGTTAATTCATGGGTAGGTGCATAAAAACAAAATTTTAAAAGAAAGCTCACTGGACAATATGCATCAACCCAGAGAAGCTACAGGTTGACTCATAAAGACACTTTCTTCTATGAGTCAACGCATAAGCCATACAGGTCGACGCATATACAATTTTTTTTAAAAAATCCATTTGCTCACTGACTTTCATGAGTCAATGCATAGAATTATATGAGTCGACTCATAACTCATTTTTGCTGAAAAACTGTTTTTTATTCTTGCACAAATTTTCTATTACATTACCACTTTCACGCACACACACACACACACACACACACACACACACACACACACACATACACACGCGCGCGCACATACACACACACACACACACACACACACACACACACATATAAATACACTAATGCATCTTATTTCAAGGTAGTGAAACCTGAAAGATACAAAGATTACTATTCATCTTCATAGCATTCATTAAAAATTTACACATAACAATTCTTGTTGAGTGGTCTTAATTAAGAGTGATAACATTCAATTTAGGATTTGTGAAATCTAAGTTGAGTTGAGAATTTTGGGGGGTTTCAAGGATAAAAACTTTAGGGTTTTTGCTCCAAGATCAAGGGTTAATTTGGAGGTTTTTGCACACGTATTTGCATTTGGATTTAGCCAAGTGAAACCTTTGAAGGACGAGGGTTCTTGCAAAGGAGTAGTGGTAACTAAAGGATCATTTGAAAGGCTTAGGGAAATATTTTTCAATTTGGATTAAGTCGAGTGAAAGCTTTGAAAAACGGTGGTTCAATCAAAGGAGTACGGTAACCGGATGATTAAATTGAAGATATTATGTGACTTGATCTAGCTAAGATCAAGTGGATAGAAGAGACTAGGATCAACATTAAACATATGGTTTGGGAGTTTGAATTTCTACTAGTTCTCTTGTAAACTGATAGTACAAAGGTTAATTACAATATCTCAATTTTATTTCGAATTGAGGGTAGACGTACCAATAGAGAGGATAATTGGGGAATTGTCAAAACAAATCTTGGTGTTTTCTCTCTCTCTCTCTCTCTCTCTCTCTCTCTCTCTATATATATATATATATATATATATATATATATATATATATATATATATATATATATATATATATATATATATATATATATATATATATATATATTTTGATAACCCTTAGAGTTTATATCGAATTGCTGAAAATTATGGTTGTGTTGAAGTCTTTAAAATTGTTTTTGTGAAACCATTGCAATCTAGACAATTGCAATTATATCTTTAACACAAAGATAATTAAGCTTGGTGTATTGCATACTAAGTGTTTTATATTTTGATTACACACTAAGTGTTTATTAAAATTCCTTAGTCAAGTTTTATTTTACTTCTAATTGAAAATCTTTTACTTTAGTGTGGTTTATATTCAAACAAATTTTATTGAACTTGTTGGTTTTCTTTTCTCATCTTTATCATTCACTTTACTACAAATTTTACCCATATGTGATCCTACCAATAACGGTTCGGATAGACAAGAGTCGATCCAGATTCACTTCTGCTTGCCATAGAAAAATACTTTTCAAAACAGAATTTTAATTTTTCAATTTTTATTTGGTGATCTAATCAACCCCCCTCTAGATCATATCCCTCGTCTAGCAAGTGGTATCACGAGCACCGGTTTATCTTGTGCTTCAAAATCCCTTATTAGATTATGGCTTCCGAACCAAAATGGGCATATAATAAAGCACCAGTTTTCAATGACGAGAACTATGGTTATTGAAATAATTGTATGCGTATCCATATCAATTATATTGATAGAATGCATATGGTGTTGTTGTACTGAAACCGAAAGTTCAAAATCCCTTTAGGAGTTGATGAATATTACCATTTTCTCACTGCAAAAGCTCTAAAGCTATATGGGATGCATTACAAGTTTTCCATGAGGGTACAAATGAATTCAAACAAGCTATAATCAATACTTTAAATTAAGAGTTTAAACTCTTTCATATAAAGCATGGTGAAACCATTACCGATATGCAAAAAAGATTCACTCATCTTGCAAACTGTTTGATTACACTTGGTAAGCTACTTTCCAATGCTAATGCTACTAACAAAATTTTGAGATGTCTTAATAGGGAATGACAACCTAAGGTGACCTCCATCAAGGAATCTAACAACCTATTGACATTGGATACATATATTTTATTCGGTAAGCTTGAAGATCATGAGCAAGAGCTCATTAGCTTAAAGAAGCACGAGAAGAAAGTTAAGAAAGAATAGAACCACTAGTGCAGAAATGACTTTTTACATCGGGCGAAAATGACTTTTTACATCGGGTCTTAGTCCGATGTAAAGACAGGCGATGTAGTAAATCGAAGACATTTTACATCGGGTTTTGGAGCGATGTAAGAAATACACCAAGCATATCGGTTAAATTTTAAAGTCTGATGTGAAAAAAAATATAATTGTAAATTTTAATTATAAAAGGGTGTTTTTACATCGGTTTTAAGGCAAAACCGATGTAAAAGGTGGACATTTTACATCGGTTGCGTGAAAAAATCGATGTAAAAAGTTTTGTAGTAAACAAAAAAAAATTTATGGTGACACTTTTTACATCAGTTCTCTTATTCACCCGATGTAAAAAGTTCTGCAGTAAACAAAAAAAAAATTTATGCTGACACTTTTTACATCGGTTCTCTTGTAGACCGATGTAAAAAGTCCTAGGTGACACTTTTTACATCGGTTCTCTTATTCACCCGATGTAAAAACTACTGTAGTAATCAAAAAAAAATTTATGCTAACACTTTTTACATCGGTTCTTTGGTTAAACCGATGTAAAATGTACTGTTAAGAGTTCAAATTATTTGCCTATTTTTTAGTCGTTCCCTCTAACTTTTTTGGTTCCTATTTTTTCATATTCTTCCAACATCACACAGACCATAATTAGGTCGCTATTTTCCATAGTTCACATCATATAGACCACATTTAGGTCGCCATTTTAATAGTTTTCCAACATCACATAGACCATATTTAGGTCGTTATTTTCATATTTTTCTCACAAATCTAATTTCATTGCACCAAATATCTAGTATATATACATGTAATTGATTTACAAAAGTACTGATATAGGATATACACAAATATACTAAATTATAAGGTGGTTTGCATGATGGACCACTAAAACAACAAAAAAACTTAACCTTTATATAACTCAAAGAAACATGTTGCCCAACGGAGTTGCAAATCATATAAATCATCGTTTGTTAAGTTCGTTGGGTCATCAAATACCTACAACACGTAAGTAACAATAGAGTTATTCTTTGAAAATTCACATTAAGTTGCAAAACATAAAGTAAATAACAAATTAAAGTCATTTTTATTACCTTCATCTAAGATTTGGTTATATTGGCAGAGACAATATCCAACATATTTTTCATCACATAATACCCACAATCATCAAAGTTAGGTTGTTTCCTTGTCTACAAATGAATGACATAATTAGTGAATACTTATATGATAAAATTAAATATATAATTATAATTTACACCACGCTTACATTGGGTTGTGTCGCTACTGCGAAAAACGAGGCCGGCAAAACAGAAGATTCGCCACCTTTCGTTATTTATCCCACAGAAAGGAAAAGGAAACGATCGGAAAAACCTGACGAAAGGGTATAAGACAAGGTCATCGCAACCAATGTCTGGATTCGGGAGTCGGTTACGTAAGGGGAAGGTATCAGCACCCCTCACGTCTGTTGCACCCCAAAATTTGACCAACATTTATTTACCCATCAAGAGTTGTATGAGACTTGGAAGCTAGACAAGAAGGTTAGTCAAGTGTTCAAGGATTGATATCCTTGTCAGAGGACTCAAGAGATCCTCAAAGAGATTGGTTGAAACCAAGGTTGTGTGTCTCATAACTTGTGAGTTGTGGGTGCTCCTCAGATGATTCTGAGACTATGAGGATAGACTTGAAGCTTTGAGAAAGCTTATGAGAGGTCTTAAAAGCCATCATGAAGCCTAGAGAGATCATTGTACAAGATTCAGAAGACTTAGCCATGAGTGGTATAATTAGGGTTTGACTGGGTCAACCCTAGGTCAACTGATGATTTGGAGAGGGTTGAGACCTAATCCAAGAGCCATGTGATCATGGATTGATGCATTGACATGCTAAAAGGATGATTCCAAGACCAACTCATCATGATTGAGGAGTTTGAGAAGTTTTAAGTTAGGGTTTCTAAGGCTTGACAGTGTAAAATCCCCTAGTTTAATCCCTATCTTCAAGGCAGCTTAGCTCAAGATGTGATTGTCATCTCATCTTCCCCACAACATGAATGTTGTAGAGCTTGTTCTTAGCTTTAAGTTTAGTACTAGAAGTCCTTTATAGGATTTGTAGAGCTCAAGTTATGACTTTGACAAATTACAGGTCATCTGAGGTATGTGAATCTGGGTCCTTGAAAGTCACCCAACTTGCATCCAACGTTTGCCCTAATAGGATGATTCCTATGAACTCTTGGTCAACATGAATGTTGTATAGCATCTTCTTAGATTTCTAGAGAGTACTAGAAATCCTTGATAGGATTTGTAGAACTCAACTTATGGCTTTGGCAAGTCAAGGGCATTTTGGTCATTTGGAGGTTATAGGTCATTTCAAGCATAAGGCCATATCTCCTATTTCCATCCTTCAAATGGAAAAATCTTCAACATAAAACTTGCTTAGAATGATGTTTTAAGGCTAGTAGGGAGGTCATGAGATGTTGAAAAGGCTTGTATCAAAAAGTGATAAAAATGGCCTAAAATGGAGGCATAAGTTAAATAAGGTGAAATTGAAAATTGGAAATTGCAAGCTATAAATCCAAACCATGTCATATAATAGCTCATTTTGACTCCAAATGACATTCTAAGAACAATGGTTCAGCCACAATTTTGATTTGGGGCTTAGATTATAGGGCTGCTTTGGAAATGGCTTACTTGCATATTAAGGTACCAAAGCAAAACTCCACAAAACTCAATAAACAAGTTGGTTATGCATTGTAACTCATCCTAAATCTCATATGGGGAGAATTTCAAGTCAGTTACAAAGGTTACAAGAAGCTTGGCATGAGATAGCATGCAAGGAGAATTGAAATCAAAATGTCATGACATGAGAAGTTCAAATACTCATTGGATGGTCCTAGATGGTTCTAGATGATTCTAAACCAATCTATATAACATGTATAACTTGCTCAGATGCAAGGTTGGTGAGAATTGGTGCAGAGAAGAGAGAGTGAGACCAAGAATCTTCCATTGCAAGTCAAGTTTCAATTTCACATTCTTCTTCATTTCCATTCATTCTTTCCATTCAAACACACTCCATACATCATAGTGAAGCTGTGCAGATTGAATTGAGATCAAATCCATGGTGAATTGAAGAGTTGGTGATTGAAATTTCAAGGTGGCAAGTCAGAATCGAATTTTGAGATTGAGGCTTCCTCCATCAAAATTGTTGCAAACAGTAGCAAGATTGGCATCTAGGGAAACTTTCTGAAGAGTTTCAAGGTCTGAATTGGAGGATTTCATCATCTGTTCATCAAGATTAACCAGGTTTGCAAATTCTTCCCTACACCATGTTTTAGGCATAATTAGGTTAGTTTGTTAGTGTAGAAAGGTTAGAGACACCTAGGTGATGGATTTTGGAAAGTTTGAAGAGAATTGGTGATGGTTTTGTTGTTGACACCATTTCTTTATGGACCAAGAACTCACTGAATATTGGGGGATAATCTTAGTCTAATAGCAAGAAATGTTCAGGGAAGCATGAGGATGAGATTAGGACCTTTAATTTTGAGAATTGTTAAGATTGGTTCTTGATCAATTGTTTGAAGTTGCTATCGGGTTCTAGGTTTGAGAGGGTTTCAATAAATTCTGATGCCATGGCTAGATTCCTGATGAAATTTGGAGTAACCTAGGGTCTTTAATTGCTGCATTTGGTGGGGTATTGATGGAGTTCGTGTGTGAGGAAGATGAAGCTTCATGTTCTGCATTTCCATGGTGGTTCCAAGAATCCTAGCTGGAGGTTGAAGACGGGTTCAGGGCCATTGGATGAGGAGCTGACCTCTTGACCCTCGCGTGATCCAACGGCTCATGTTCAATTTCATTTTAAGAGGGAACTCAGAACAAGCGAAACGCACCGTTTCATTAAACGGTGGCTTCCTGGGCTTAGTGACCTTTTGATGTCCACACCCCCAATCCTGGCCCATTGCAAAAATGAACTGTATTTGGTTTCTATTCGCACCGTGGTTTTTTCCTTTTTCTTTTATTTTGTTAATTGATTTTCTGAGTGGATATTGGGCCCAGCGCGCATGCTATCTGAACCCCCCACTTTTAGCCCATGTGATAATCTGAACTAGATATGTTTACTTTCTGCACCCCAGTTTCATATTTCCATTTTATTTTCTTCCATTTTATTTCAATCTTGGAAAAATCATATCAATTTGAAAATTAAAGATTTTTTAATGGGAGTTTTTTCTCCTACTTCATATTTTTGTCAAGAAAAATATAAAATAAAAATATTTTCCTTTCATGCATTTTTGATATTTTGTTGTATATTTTCTACTTTTATTGCATTTTATTTCTTTTATGTTGATCTATGAATTTGTAGAATTTGGTTTAGGTAGTTCCCTTAACATTTTTAGGCCATTCTGTTTAGGATAGTTAGATATATGCTTTAGCTTCCCCCTGGATTTATTCCATATTTTTGTGATGAATTTTAGGATAGTTTTGATTAGATGACATTAGGTTGTGTAGAATTAGGTCAAACTTAAACATAGGTCCATAATAACATTAGAATTTTGGGTTTTTAGGACAAATTAGACTATGGGACATATAGGGCATTAAGGGTAGGTATGTAGGATCCCTTAGAAATTATATTAGGATTTAATATAGTGGTATACTATTTTTAGATGATTTTTGTAGTTGATGATTGTTTGTGTTGCCCTTGTGGGCTTGTATTTTTGTTTGCTTTGCTTTGAGGAGCTTGAGAGCTTGATCTTTTTTGTTTTATTATTGTTTTAGGGTTAGAGATTAGAAAGAGTTTAGACTTAGTTAACTTCTTTCTTAAACATGGATGGTATCTTTCACCTCCATTCCTCCCTATGATTCAAAGTCCTCCCATGGTATACACCTCTCTCCTTTGGAGGGATAAGTGATGCACCTAGGAAGTAGAACTTTTGAGGGAACCATTCCTTTGATGTTGAGCCCTTATAGGTCACCCTTGGTGGTCAATAAGCAGGTCAATATCCCCAGCTTATCCAGTAAGTGATTTCATCTGATTTGATTATCTTGAGAGATGCAGAGCTTGAGTGTGAAGATGAAGACTTCAATGAAGAGTGTAGAAGAGGATGAATCCTTGAATATTGCCATTCCAGCTGAAGCTTGAAGAGCAACAAGAGCAAGTTGATACTTAAAGATCCCTGAAGATTAGGTGAAGCCTGAAGGTGGAGCTGATCAAGAAGCTGAAGCTTAAAGGAGAAGATAAGTTGAAACTTATGTTGAAGGGTTGAAACCTGGAAAAGATATTTGTCAAGAGTATTTGGAAGTCTGAAGACTGCATTGCTGTTGGAAGAGCTGAAGCTTGGAGTTGAGAGTGGAGTTGCTTTCTTCTCTGTTTTCTTTTCTGTATTGATGTGTTTTGTTTGACTTGTTTGATGCATTAGAATAAGTTCATATCTAGAATAGGTAGAATCTAGGAGCATGATTGCACTAGAGGTTGAGTTGCTCCCTCTGCTTGTACTGTTACTGTGTGGCTTTGCTTGCGGGTATTCGGTAGAGCCCAGCTTCCTTGCCCATGTGGTTTGTTTGCCTGATGGCATTTTATTTCATTTTATCTGTATGATTGCAGCTTACTGTTTTTGCTTGATAGCATGTTTTACTTTTCAGTATAATTACTGTTATCCATTCTGGCTTGAGGTTGAGATGAGCTTGTGGAGGCTGAAGCCCCACACACATTTCCTCCCTCACTTGCATTGCATGCATTTTACTGTTAAGCTGATGCTTTGTCTGTTTTGGTGTATCATTGACATGATCCCTTAGGACTCTCATTTCCTTTGATAAGGAATTGATGATAGAACTTTAGGTTGAAACCTATGCATGACAACTTCTAGGAGTTCCCTGTTCAAACATCAACCATAGGATGAATCCTTGGCATGACAACTGTAGGACTTGATAGTCTCCCTCCTAGTTGGGCTTGTTCTCTTCTCATCTCAAAACAGTTTAAGATACAGTAATCATGAATGATTTCTTTCGTACGTTACGAGCCTTAAGCTATCTGAGAAAGGATTGTGGGAGAGTTTCTTTTCCACAGTCTGGATGTTTAGTATGGTACCCTTTGGGTGACATGCGACGCATTCACTCTCAGGTCATAGTCTCTAGTGCGGTTGAAATCGCAAACACAATAAAAAACACTTCTTTCGTAAAAGACAGGAAATAAACCGTAGTTTCCCAAACTACGTGAGCTCTGATCTCTCATACCTGTTGAGAGTACGTAGGAACAGGATGGCGATGTCTTGGCGAGCTACCTTCCCCCATAACCCGTCGTAGGTCGAACTACGTTGACTCTAATTTCTCGTTCTCTGATGAGAATACGTAGGCATAAAGCGCGACGCTTTGCCGAGTCATTTTCTTTTTTTGTTTAAGCCAGCCTTGATAGGTAGATAGATAAAACCAACCCGTCCAAGTAAACACAACAAGCGTGGATCCCGTCGAGTACGACGGACGTGAGGGGTGCTAATACCTTCCCCTTGCGTAACCGACTCCCGAATCCAGACAACGGTTGCGACGACTTTGTCTTACCCTTCTTCGTCAGGTTTTTCCGATCGTTTCCTTTCCCGCTCTGAGGGATAAATAACGAAAGGTGGCGACTCTTCTGTTTTACCGGCACCTTATTTTCGCGCTAGCGACAACGTCCATCGCACTCGATGGGATCCACGCTTCATGTGTTTATCTGACGGGTTTGTTAATCTATCTACGCTAAAGGTCTGGTCTGAAAAGAAAAGAAAACGACTCGGCAAAGCGCCGCGCTTTATGCCTATGTATTCCCGTCTGGAACGAGAAATCAGAGTCAACGTAGTTCGCCTAACTACGGGGAAAGGTTGCTCGCCGAGATATCGCATCTCGTGCCTACGTACTTTCGTCTGGTACGAAAGATCAAAGCAAACGTAGTTCGGGACACGAGAGACACATGTTTTTCTTTTTTATCCGAGTAAGGTTAACAGACAGTTCCAGCAGTTTGGTGTATGCAGCTCGCTCAACAGAGACTTAGGCGTTTACCGTTTGCGGTAGAACCGGGAGTTAACAAAACTCTCTTTCTGAAAAGGGTTTCCAAGAATTAAAGGTCCAAGAGTACAAAAAGATGTTTGATCTTTGTTTTCTGTTTTTTAGAGAAGTATCTTTTATGGATGTTTGCAACTGATATCACACTAGAGACTATGACCTGAGAGTGAATGCGTCGCATGTCACCCAAAGGGTCCCATACTAAACATCCAGACTGTTGGAAAGAAACACTCCAACAACCCTTTCTCAAGTAGCTTAAGGCTCGTAACGTACGACGTCAATTAACCTTCATTACTGTATCTTGATTTTGTTTGTAGATGAGAAGAGAAAAGACGCACTAAAGGGGAACTGATCCAATCCTAAAGTTGTCATGAAAAATTGATCCTATGGTTGAGGTTAGGAGGGAAGCTAACTAATGTTATCATGCATGGTTAGAACCCTAATGTCTGTCATAACTTCTCTTGAACAAGAGCAGTCAGAATTCCTAAGGGAACATGGCAAAGGAAAACAACAGCAAAAGAAATAACTGTAAAGAAACAACTGTAAATAAAATGCATGCGATACAACAAACAAGCAGAAGTAGCCAAGCTCAACTTCTAGAGCAAGCAAGCCCAAAGGCAACACACAAAGCACAGGCAAGGGAGACAGACTCAACCTTAAGCCAGCAAGCAAAGCCAATCAATAACAGTCAAGCAGAGGGAGCCAGACTCAACCTCTAGATGCAGACAAGCAAAGGGAGATAATCTCAACCTTTAGGATGCTCCTAGGCCTAGATCATTATATGAGAGCCTATACCAAACAGTCACACAAGCTATAGTCAAACAATCAGAAGAAACAGCAGACAAACAACTCAACAGCAAAGCAGATAAACAGCCAACAAACAACTTCAAACCATCTTCAAAAGAAGTCTTCATCTTCATGCTTCAACAAGCTCCAACAAAAGGGAAGAGAATTAACATCAAGATTAATAACTGATGATGGGAAGCAGGAAGGAAACCAAAGGAATCCCTCCTGACACTCAACCAGTCATCTAAGATAGGCATCCTCAAAGGTTCTACCTCTTGTAAAATGCCACACATCCTTCCAAAGGAAAGATGAGGCTTTCACATAGGGACCTTGAATCATAGGATGAGAATGGAAAGCAAACAAAGCAATCCATGTTTATTTGAAGAAGGAGAAAGCAACTAAACTCTTCCTAAACCCTAATTGAACAAGCTCAAAGAAAGCTACTAAAAGAAGGTCTAAACACCAAATCAAGCACCACCATCAAGCAAACAGAAGCTTATACATGCCTAAAACACCACCAAAGAAGATTAGCAAACCTATTATGCACTAAAGGCAACCATTGAGGTCATTCTAAAGCAATTGCTATGTTGAAAGCAACTTAAACTAGCCTAAGTATTAAATCTATGAAAAATACTAAAACATCTCCTAAAATCCTATAAAATTTTCTAAGGGTACCTAAGAAGGTTAAGGATCTATAGTAGAAATGTCAGGGATCAAATCAAAAGGGAAGGTCACCTAAAAAATCCTAAATCACAAGGGACCAAATGAAAACCCTAAAATGGAAGGTCTAAAGATCCTAATTCAAAACAGAACTTAATGTTGTCTAAAAAATCTAAATTAAATCATAGGGGATCATGCATCCCTAATCTACCAGCTAGCAAAAAAACAACCTCAAATTCTATACCAATTGAAAGCACAAAAATGAACAAAAACATGGATCAAATATGCAAAATTAAAGAAATAGCAAAAATGAGAAAATGCAATCGTGAGAAATAAAAACCTGGAATGTAGCTTGAAATTGAGGTATCTACATAGTGATTCTTGGCTCCAACTTGTGCAGATTCACTCTATGAAGTATGCTGAAGATGTTTTAATCCAAGAATTGCCTTGATTTGCTCTGGAAATGAAATCACGATTTTCACTTCTCCTCTTGAAACTCCAACTTCAATCTCTGGCTATGGCACAAAATGATCACCAAAATTGCTCTAAATCAGTCATAAAACTTATATAGAAGTGATTTGTGGGCTTTGAAGGTCCAATGGAGGCCCAAATCAGAATATCCAATTTTCAATTTTCTTTCAAAAAATCAACAATGGTATGTGTCGCTACTGCGAAAATCGGCGCCGGCTAAACAGAAGAGTCGCCACCTTTCGTTATTTATCCCTCAGAACGGGAAAGGAAACGATCGGAAAAACCTGACAAAAAGGTATAAGACAAGGTCATCACAACCATTGTCTGGGTTCGGGAGTCGGTTACGCAAGGGGAAGGTATTAGCACCCCTCACGTCCATCGTATTCGATGGGATCCACACTTGTTGTGTTTATCTGACGGGTTTGTTTACTATCTACCTATCAAGGCTGGTATGAAAAAGAAAAGAAAAATAACTCGGCAAAGCGTCGCACTTTATGCCTACGTATTCTCATCAGAGAATGAGAAATCAGAGTCAACGTAGTTCGACTAACTACGAGTTACGGGGAAGATGGCTCGCCAATACGTCAGTATTGTGCCTACATACTCTCAACCGGCATGAGAGATCAGAGCTTACGTAGTTCGGGATAATACGTATTATGGGGATTCAGATTCATCTGTTTTATCGAGTAGGGTTAACAAACAGTTCCAGCAGTTTGGTGTATGCGGCTCGACCCTTGGAGACTTAGGCGTTACCGTTTGCGATAGAACTGGGAGTTAACGACACTCTTTTCTTCAGAAAAGCTTTCCTTTGAATTACGGGCCCACGGGGCAAAAAGGTTTGAAGTTTGTTTTCTGTCTTTTACCGAAGAACTGTTTTTTATGGATGTTTCCAACCAATATCGCACTAGAGACTATGACCTGAGAGTGAATGCGTCGCATGTCACCCAAAGGGTGCCATACTAAACATCCAGACTGTTGAAAAGAAACTCTCCAACAATCCTTTCTCAGATAGCTTAAGGCTCGTAACGTACAACGTCAGTTAACCTTTATTACTGTATTTTAATTTGGTTTGAGATGAGAAGAGAGAGGGACAACTATGGGGAGACTATCAAGTCCTAATGTTGTCATGCCAAGGATTCATCCTATGGTTGAAATTTGAAACAGGGAACTCCTAGAAGTTATCATGCATAGGTTTCAACCTAAAGTTCTAATCATCACTTCCTTGTCAAAGGAAGTGAGATTCCTAAGGGATCATATCAATGGTAAACAGAAACAGATAAAGCATCAGCTTAAACAGTAAACAATAAACGACTGTAAAATGCATGCAATGCAAGTGAGGGAGGAAATGTGTGTGGGGAGCAGCCTCCACAAGCTTATCCCAACCTCAAGCCAGATATGAATAACTGCAATCATACAGAGGTGAATAACATGCTATCAAGCAAACACAAGAACTGCAATCACACAGAAGAAGTAAAATGCCATCAAGCAAATAACAAACCACATAGGCAAGGGAGCTGGGCTCTACCGAATACCCGCAAGCAAAGCCATACAGTAAAAGTACAAGCAGAGGGAGCAACTCAACCTCTAGTGAAATCATGCTCCTAGCTTAAAAGAATCTAAACATGAACTTATTCTAATGCATCAAGCAAATCAAACAAGTCACATCAATACAGTTGCACAACAAGCAAACAGACAGGAAAGACAACAAATCAACAGTTTCCCCAACTTCACAGCAAAGCAATCTTCTGACAGTAGTTCAGTCCTCAGTCTTCAACTGCTCTTCAAAGCTATCCTCTTCAACAAATGGTATCAACTTGCTTCTTCAAGCTTTCAAAACTATCAAACATAAGTATCAACTTATTCTCTCTTCTCTAGGCCTCAGCTCCAAAGTGAACTCCACCTTCAGGCTTCAACCCTAACTGCAAGCATCAACTTGTTCTCCAACTTCAAGCTTCAGCTTCTTCATTCAATATTCAATGGATTCCCTTTACAAGTGTCAACTTGTTCCTCCTCTTCTTCAAGCTTCAGCTCTTTCTTCTTCTTCACACAAGTATCAACTTGTTCTTCCTGATCTACAAGCTTCAGCTTCAATGGCAGTCTTCAAATATAGAGAAGTATCAACTTCTAGCCTCTTCAGTCTTCTACCAAGGAACTCTATCCTCTAGCAGTGGAGAAAGATTCATCTGACAAGAGCAAAGCTTGGATGATGGGTAGCAGAGTGAAGACCAAAGGTCACCACTAAGCATCCTATCATCAGAGACAGGGACCCTCAAAGGTTCTACCAACTTGTAAAGAGCCACACATCCTACCAAAGGAGGGATGAGGCCTTCACATAGGACCTTGCATCATAGGGAAGAATGGAAGTGATCAACATCTTCCATGTTTATGAAGGAAGAGAATCTATCTAGAAGCTCTGCCTACAAACCATAATCTTAACACCTAATCAACACTACACCAAAAGAAGGGAAGATCTTCACATCCAAACTTCTTCAAGCACTCCATTGCATCTTCAACTTTCTTTCATCATCCACCAAGGGTAAAAACAACACAAGCTTACTCTAAGGGAAACTAAGGGGTTAATCTAGTCAAATTAGTGCCTTAGAATCATCTAAAGTTAGCACCTAACCTAAAATCAAACAAAAATAGTAAACTACATTGTAAATTCCTACAAAAATTCCTAAGGGACCCTAATTCAATCATGAATCTACCATACAAAATTCAGAGGTTGAATCATCCACCAAGTTCTAGATATAAAACCTAAATCATAAGGTATTAACCATAAACCCTAAAATGGATCTCCTAAAGTTTCAACCTAAAACTACCACTTACATTCATCACAAAAATGTGATAAAAATCTATGGGGAACATGCATGTCTATTCTAGCTACAAACAAAAAATCAAGGCAAGAATCATTATCAAATGATCAAACCAAATTCAACAAAACAAAGTATCAACCATGGTTATTTTAACATCAATTAAAATTCAACAAATGCTAATAAATTTACAAAATGCATGAAATATTAATAGTTTTTATCTAAAAAAAACTAGATTCAATCATGAATCAATGGAAAAAAGAATGGAATTAATTGAGTCATTTTTCAATTTTTCATGAATTATCTACTAAACTATATAAAATGAAGAAAATAAATGAAAATAAAAGAAATTGGTGAAACCTGCGTGGTAAATAGCAAATATTTCTCACTAATTTCTGGATTGGGCCAAGGCGGGGGGTGTTGATATCAACCAGTCCAAAGCCCAGGCACTCACACTCATCTCCAATTATCAAACTGAAACAAAAGAAAACAATGCACACCCAGTTTCGAACCCACGTTCCCTTGGATGCACGCCTCTCATCACAAAGCCTGAACTACCCTAAGTGAAACGCAGCGTTGAAGGGAGAGGGTACGTGGCGCCACACACGCGCTTGGATCCAGGTCTGAGTCAAAGTCCTCTTCATGAATGGACGATGGAGATTATATCTTCTCCATTTGAATTTATGCAAATAACAAAAACACACGCGCAGCCATGGCCACCGCCGGTGGTTTTTTCCGGTCACCTGCTCAACCCTAACTCTCTCTATAATCAACCATTGGCCATGATTTCTTGATGAAAGTTGACCAGAATTTCCTCAGGAATTCAATCATGCCACTAGTTTATGCTAAAAACGCAAGAATCCAAGAATAGCAATCCCAACCGAAAATGGCATAAACCCTAAATTGTCTCTAACCATCAAATTAACTAACCAGAATCCATCTACATCCTAAGGGGAACTTAACCACATGCTTCTATTGGATTAAAAGTGCATAATCAGAGAGATATCTCAAGAAATTAGAACCAGCCTTGAAGCTTGAATTGCAGTGGTTATGCGCCTCAATTCTCTTCCAAACTCTGCAGAATCCTTCAAGGAGTAATGGTAGACAATTCTTGATGCTCAATTCTTGATGAAACCTCTTGATTCTCCAAAACAAATTTCCAATTTTCAAGCTTTTCCTTCACCTCATTCCAATGGCTTCTCAACAGAATTCTGCATTAGAACTTTCCAATCATGATCCAAATCCTATTTATAATGTGTTCAGATGGATTAGAAGCCCAAACTAAGCCCAATAATGGATTTTGGATCTTCACTTTTCCTTCCAAATTTCAACATGGATGTGTGCCTTCAAGCCTTGCTCATGCTCTAAACTCAGTCCAAACCATTCACTTAATCATTAAGGAGTGTGATGCAATGGTTTTCTTCCTTTGGTTTCAACATATGGAATGTACATGATATGTTTCTTACTTGTGAAGTAACCATCCAAATGACTATGTTATGGACCTCAAATAAAAAATGTGGCAATGCCAATCTTTCTAAAACATCAATTACATTCAAAATGACCACAAATTTGACTTGGAAACATGTTAATCTCATTTATTTTGAATTTTCTCACTTTAATTCATTAAAATGGCTTTTATGTGAAGTTTCTTTAACCAATGCTTGATATAATCCATATCAATGAACACTTGATGTTTATAAAATCTAAAAACATCATTTTGAACAACTTTCATGTTGAACAAAAATGCATTTGAGACCTCTAAGTTGGTGAAAATGGCCTATGATCACAAATGACCTATAATCACCAAATGTCCAAAATACCCTTGACTTGTCAAAGCCATAAGTTGAGTTCTACAAATCCTATCAAGGACTTCTAGTACTCTCTAGAAAGCTAAGAGGATAAGGAACAACATTAAAGTTTACCAAAAGTTCATAGGAATCATCCTTCTTGGGCAAACGTTTCATGCAAGTTGGGTAACTTTCAAGCTCCAAATTCACATTCCTCAGATGACTTGTAACTTGTCAAAGCCATAACTTGAGTTCTACAAATCCTATCAAGGACTTCTAGCACTCAAATTAAAGCTAAGATCATGCTCTACAACAATCATGTTGGGGGTAAGATGAGATGACAATCACATCTTAAGCTAAATTTCCTTGAAGATAGGGATCAAACTAGGGGATTTTACACTATCAAGCCTTAGAAACCCTAGCTTGAAACTTTTCAAACTCTTCAATCATGATGAGTTAACCTTGGAATCATCCTTATAACATCTCAATGTGTCAATCCATGATCACATGGCTCTTGAATTAGGTCCCAACCTTCTCCAAATCATCAGTTGACCTAGGGTTGACCCAGGCAAACCTTAATTGCACCACTCATGGCTGAGCCTTCTTAATTTGGCACAATGACCTGTCTAAGCCTCAAAGTGATCTTCAAAACTTCTCATGAGCTCTCTCAAGACCTAAAGTCCAACCCCATGGCTTCATAATCATCTGATGGCTTTCCACAACTCTCAAGTTAGGAGGCACACACTCTTGGTTTCAACCATTCTCTCTGAGGCTCTTTTAACTTCCCTGACAAGGATATCAACCTTTGAACACTTGAATAAGCCTCCTTAGCTAGCTTCAAACTCTTGCGTAGCCCTTGATTGGTAATCATAACTCTTGATCTCCTGCATACATGTCAATGAAATGCAAATGATAATGATAATGTGAATGAAATGAAACATGAGCTAGGTAAAGAAATGTTGGGCAAATTTTGGGGTGCAACAGCTGCCCCTATTCAAACGGCTTGGACCTGACTGGGTGAGAAGCGATCGGTTCTCAAACAATCAAGGTACGAGACGTTGAATACCAACAAACCCGGAAATTTACCAACTGCACAAGTACACGGTACTCTGATGGGGACAAATCTTCGGAAACTGAAATAATAGCTGCACGACAACTAGCTGGAGAAATACTGATCTGAACCTCCGTCAGGATGATACTCTGATTTATCTGATATCATTGCGTCCTTAAATCATCAAGAGACCACTAGTTACACGGTAACGGGTGATTTGCCAACCACGCACAGGTAAACGATACTCTGATTGTTAGGAACATCTTCAAAAACTGAGCATGACAGTTGCAGGGCAACTTGCTGGGGAATTGGTCATACGGTAACCGGTGAAAGATCTAATCTCAAATCTCCGTCAGGATGATCATCTGATTTCACTGTAGATCTTCGTCCTCAAGTCATCAAGGGCTCGTTAGTTACTCGGTAACTGGCGGTACATAGCTGACGTTGCCATCAGGCATTCTGCGGCAATGCTGCGGAAGAATTCCTCGGGACTCATCAGGTCTTTAGGAACTTTTTAACACTCAAGTTAATTATGCCGTCGGGCATTCAAGGGAATTTTCGGGCGTCAGCCGGACTTCATCAGTAAGCCTGGAATAGAATCTTCGGTCAATCATGAGCCAAACAGGGATATCCAAACTTCTGCCATCAGGCACTCTGCATCAGCTGAGAGAACTGCTTCGACATCACAGTTGGACTTCGTCAATAAGTCTGCAAATGGAATCCTTAATCAATCATGAACCACTAAGGATATACAATTTGTTGTCGTCAGGCACCCTGCGTCAGCTAGGAAAACTGCTTCGACATCGCAGCGGGACTTCAATCATCAAGTCTTCAAGGAAATTTCAACTTTTCTATTTAAAACCTGCTAGGGATGACACATCTCCGCTGGGGATTCTAGAGAACTATCAAGTAACTCTGCTTCGGGGATCTAGAAATCATTCTGGGTGAATCAACTCTGCTGAGGACTTCAAGAATCATCTTGGACAAATAACTCCGCCGGGGACTTCAAAAATCATCCTGAACCAATAACTCTGCGGGAGATTTCAGGAATCATCCTGAGCACACTCTGCCGGGGACTCTAAGCATCAACTTGAGCAACCAACTCTGGCGACTTCACTGGGGAATTCAAGAATCATCTTAAGCAAAACAACTTCCCTGGGGAATTTAAGAATCATCTTGAGAAAACCATTCTACGTAGGAACACCTGCAAAACAAGAACGGTAACAACCTAGCTCATGTTTCATATGCATATGCTTTGACAATGGCGCAATGCTCCACACAGTGGAAATGCTACGCATTTTTGGGTAAATGCTATGCAATCATACAAAATGCTACAACCCCATCAGCAAAATAAATGCTGAAGGGAGAATCCTCCTGTCAAGGAGAAAGAACCACTCTGGTGGAGGAAGGAATCATCCTGCCGAGGAGAAGAAGTCACGCTAATCTCAATTAGACTCCGCCTAGGGAAACGGACTTCAGTGGACTGCTGCAGGGGAACAAAGTTCTACAAGAACCTGAACCCGATCAACAAGGTATTCAAACCACAAACTGTCGAGGAAACGATATCAATCGCGGAAATAAACTGCACGACATTCGCAGCAAAACTTCTCTGGAGATAACGACTCCGGTGGGGAAATACAGCATCAGCTATTCAACACTCTACTTGGGAAAACCAATCATGGCCTGAACGGCTTCCAAGGACTCGGATCTCTTGGGGAACTGCAAACTCGGCTGGGGAGGGTAACCAGACGCTGGAATAAATCCTACTTGCCGGGGAAAATAAAACTCTGTGGGGAATCTCAATTCCGCCGGAGACTTCAGTCTGAAACATCGAAAGCTGCATACTTCAGTATAAGATTCAGCTGGGGAGACGACGATCCTTCAGGATACATCTGATTAGGGAGAGAATCTTCTCTGGTTGGGGAGACATATCAATGCTTATGATCTCATGTTCAGACTCCATAGGGAGGTGCTGCTGAACTTGCTGGAGAAGAAGGAATCACCCTGCTTGGGAACGCATACGGCGTATTGCCTGGTATATGCTATACCTGCAATAACACAAACAAACAGACAAGATACCCTTCTCAAAGGAACCTATCAAGGTTATCATCTTGTGACAATGTTCAAGTAATTCATTGTTTCAACAATCAGTGGCCTAGGCCAGTAAGTTTATGTATGCGCATTTTGTCAAAAACATCGGCGTTCTTTTTCGCAAACAAAACAGATAAATGCTAAACAAGCAAACAGAATTGCTGAATAGTATACATTTCATTGATAACGAACCCCTGAATGGGCAAAAATGTTTTACAACAGATGCAAGCTCCTGGAATGAGGAAGCTGCGCAAATATAAAACATAAATATACATCAGTATATACACAAATGTCGGCAATGAGGCGTAGATGAACACCATGAGTTGATCCCTCTATGACCCACTCGACTTCGATACCTCTCCGACGCTTCAGCTTCATAAGAGATTGATTCAGATAAACGGCCCTCAGGTCCTCCAAACCCCTAAACAAATACAGTCCACACGCGGAACACAGTCATTTGCTTTTTCAAATCCCTAACTTTTGCCTGAATCGCCCTTTCGGGTTTTTGATTCACCGGGATACCCCTTTTTGCCAAAGTTGCCCTTCCAGGTTTTCGACTTTGTGGGTGTACATTCTTTTCTTTATATCCCTAATTTTTGCCCGAACCTTTTTCCTTTATTCAGGTTCGCCAGGATGCCCCATTTTTGCCTAGATATTCTTTTTCTTTCCAGCGGGTCATTTTTTTTAAGCAAAGTATTTTTTAACTGCGTCCGCGTTCACCGGGGATGCAAAATCTTCACCATCCATCGTGGATAACAACAAGGCCCCTCCCAAAAATACCTTGCTGACGACGTACGGACCTTCGTAATTGGGAGTCCACTTGCCTCGGTGATCGGAGTGTGGAGGAAGAATCTTCTTCAGGACGAGATCACCCGTCTGAAAGCTCCTAGGACGCACCTTCTTGTCATAAGCTTTCTTCATTCGGCTTTGGTACAGACGACCATATGCAATCGATGCTAACCTCTTCTCGTCCATCAGGCTGAGTTGGTTTAGTCGGTTCTTAATCCATTCTGCCTCATCGAGTTTCACATCAACCAAAACTCGCAAAGAAGGAATCTCAACTTCCAACGGTAGGACAACTTCCATACCGTACACCAGTGAGAAAGGAGTTGCCCCGGTTGATGTACGTACCGTCGTACGATAACCGTGCAGCGCAAATGGCAACATCTTGTGCCAATCCTTATAGGTCACAACCATCTTTTGTACAATCTTCTTGATGTTTTTGTTGGCCGCTTCAATGGCGCCATTCATCTTTGGCCGATAAGGAGATGAGTTGTGGTGTTCAATCTTGAAACTCTGGCACAGCTCCTTCATCATCTTGTTATTCAAATTCGAACCATTATCAGTAATGATCCGCTCGGGAATTCCGTAACGACAGATGATGTCCCTCTTTATGAATTTAGCCACTACCTGCTTGGTCACATTAGCGTACGAGGATGCCTCCACCCACTTGGTGAAGTAGTCGATAGCTACTAGAATGAAGCGATGACCGTTAGATGCAGTGGGCTCGATCTTGCCTATCATGTTGATGCCCCACATGGAGAACGGCCACGGGGAGGACATGACATTCAGCAGGCACGGCGGCACATGAATCTTATCAGCATAAATCTGGCATTTATGACATCTCTTCGCGAATTTAAAGCAATACGATTCCATCGTCAGCCAGTAGTATCCTGCTCTCAGGATTTTTCTTGTCATAGCATGCCCGCCGGCGTGCGTACCAAAGGTGCCTTCATGGACTTCTTCCATGAGCGTACTCGCTTCTTTCTCATCTACACATCTGAGCAGCACGAGATCGTGATTTCTTTTATACAAAACTCCATCAGGATTGAGATAAAAATTTCCAGATAGCCTCCTTAGAGTCTTCTTATCCTGGGTTGACGCTCCCGCAGGATACTCCTTAGTCATAAGGAAAGTTTGGATATCATGGAACCATGGCTTGCCGTCGGAGGCTTCCTCGATTGCAAAGACAAATGCAGGTCTATCAAGACGAGAAAGGACAATTCTTGGAGCTTCATTCCAAAAATTGACTTGATACATTGAAGCCAACGTGGCTAAGGCATCAGCCATCTGGTTTTCGGCCCTGGGCACATGATGGAGTTCCACTCGATCAAGGAACGGAAGTAGCCTTCTGGCATAATTCATGTACGGCACCAAATTCGATTGACGAGTCTCCCACTCCCCTTTAATCTGGTTAATCACAAGCGCCGAGTCACCATATACATCTAGGTTCTTAATTCTCAAATCAATTGCCTCTTCTAGACCCATAATGCATGCTTTGTACTCCGTTTCATTATTGGTGACCGGAAACGTCAGTCTCGCAATGAACGGGATGTGGGATCCGTGGGGAGTCGTGATGATCGCCCCGATACCACTTCCATAAGAATTAACCGCCCCGTCAAATATCAATTTCCACTGGGATTTCCTATCTGGCCCCTCGTCGGGCAACGGTTCATCACAATCCTTCGCTTTAAGAAACAAGATATCCTCATCAGGGAATTCAAATTTCATCGGCTGGTAATCCTCGATCGGCTGTTCGGCCAGGTATTCAGACAATACACTTCCCTTGATGGCCTTCTGGGAAACGTATTGAATGTCATGTTCCGTCAACACCATTTGCCATCTGGAAATCCTGCCCAAAAGCGCTTGCTTCTCGAAGACGTACTTGATCGGATCCATCTTCGAAATTAGCATGGTGGTGTGGTTGAGCATGTACTGTCGTAAACGTTTGGCAGCCCAGGCTAGTGCACAACACGTCTTCTCCAGCATTGAATAACGAGATTCACAGTCCGTGAACTTCTTACTCAAATAGTAAATGGCATGCTCCTTTCTGCCCGTCTCGTCATGCTGACCGAGAACACACCCCATACTATTCTCAAGAACTGTCAAGTACATGATTAAGGGTCGTCCGGCCACTGGGGATATCAAGATTGGAGGTTCCTGTAGATACTGTTTTATCTTATCAAATGCCTTCTGGAAATCCTCGTTCCAGATAATTGCCTGATCTTTCTTTAGCAGTTTGAACATCGGTTCACACGTGGCCGTGAGCTGAGAAATAAACCTTGCAATGTAGTTTATCCTGCCCAGGAAACCACGAACTTCTTTTTCTGTTCTTGGCGCTGGCATTTCTTGTATTGCTTTTATCTTCGCAGGATCAACCTCGATGCCTCTTTCACTTACGATAAACCCCAGTAGTTTTCCAGACCGTACTCCGAAAGTACATTTGTTAGGATTCAGCCTCAACCTGAACTTCCTAAGCCTCTCAAAAAGCTTCAAAAAATTGACCAGATGTCCTTCCTCCGTTTGGGACTTCGCAATCATGTCATCAACATAGACTTTAATCTCATGATGAATCATATCATGAAATAAAGTAACCATTGCTCTTTAGTAAGTGGCCCCTGCGTTCTTCAGACCGAAAGGCATTACCTTGTAGCAAAATGTTCCCCAAGGCGTGATAAACGTAGTCTTCTCCATGTCTTCCGGCGCCATCTTGATCTGATTGTAACCGGAGAATCCATCCATGAACGAAAATACGGAGAACTGAGCTGTATTGTCGACCAACACATCAATATGGGGAAGCGGGAAATCATCTTTAGGGCTCGCCCTATTCAAATCCCGATAATCGATGCACATTCGCACCTTACCGTCTTTCTTCGGTACAGGCACTATGTTGGCGACCCACGGAGGGTAAGTAGTGACCGCTAAGAAGCCAGCATCAAGTTGCTTTTGCACTTCTTCTTTGATCTTAACGGCCATATCTGGTCGCGTCCTCCTAAGCTTCTGCTTAACGGGAGGGCAATCTTCTCGCAGCGGCAAGTGATGGACCACGATGTCAGTATCCAGTCCGGGCATATCTTCGTATGACCAAGCAAAGACGTCACTATAATCTCTCAGCATCTCGACCAATCTCTACTTGACATCACTCTGCAATGCAGCCCCTATCCTGACGTTCCTGACAAGTTCTTCAGAACCCAGATTCACAATCTCAATCTCTTCTTTATGAGGCAGAATGACTTTCTCTTCTTGTTTCAACAAGCGGGCCAACTCTTCGGGAAGGTCTTCGTCTTCATCAATCTCTTCTTCGGCTTGATAGATCGAGCAATCAAAGTCGGAGTGAGTCGTAGAAGGTCCAGAGTCGATGTCATCTGCTATGTGGATCCTGCAATAACAAGGGTTAAGCTTACAACAAGGATATGCAGGTTAGCACAAACCCCATTGCCATTTTATTGTTTTTCAAAACAAATATAAAACAAGAATAACAGAGATCACAATATTTGAATACGAAGAAAAACGCCTTTTGATTTATTGGTAAAATGCATGTACATAATCAAACAAGGCCCTGACAGTAAAACCACTATGCCCCGAGTAGGACACAGGGTCGTACAACGATTGGAGAAAGTAAATCATTACTCTTTTCCTGTCACTTGGATGGTATCCCTGATGGACCAGTTGTTGAGGCTCTCGCCTGGCTTGCTTGGCTGGATCCAAGAGTCTAGGTCGCAATCGCTGTCCTCGCCGTCTTCAGACACTGTGTTGACACTTTCAAACATCACCCCGCCACTAGTAAACTGGATCGGCCCTTTACCTCGCGACGCACTGTGAGAAGAGGAGGCTTCAGCCGCCGGAGAGTATCTTAACCCAAACTTGTCCTGTTTGTTAGGTATTTCTAGAATTCGCCCCCAGCCTGGGGTAGATCCGGCCTGAACAGCGGCCCGGGCTTCCTTGAAGGAAGAGAGAGTCATCTCTGGTTTCTCAGTGATTACAGGAGCTACGTTCTTGACTTTAACAGCTTCGAACGCCTGACATAGGGTTTCGTGGATTTCCCCATCCATCTCAACATATTTGAAGGATGACAAATGGCTCACCATTATATCCTCCTCGCCACATACGGTCACGACGCTACCTCCAACAACATACTTGAGCTTCTGGTGCAACGTGGAGGTCACGACACCAACAGAGTGGATCCATGGTCGGCCTAGGAGACAGCTGTAGGCAGGCATGATGTCCATAATGTAGAAGACTGCATCGAATGTTTCCGGCCCAACTTTGATTGGCAGAGTTACCTCTCCAAAGACATGACGCTTGGTTCCATCGAAAGCCTTCACAACCAGGTCATTGGGTGTGCAAATTACTCCTCGCGTATCTAACTTCATCAATGCTTTCTTCGGAAGAACATTGAGTGACGACCCCGTGTCCACCAACACGTGAGACATAATCGTTCCCCTACACTCTATCGAGATGTGCAGGGCGCTGTTGTGGTTTCTTCCCTTCGGCGTCAGCTCCAGGTCAGTGAACCCTAACCCGTTTCCAGCATTCACGTGGGCTACGACCCCTTCTAACTGGTTGACCAATATTTCCTGCGGTACATACGTGGCATTCAAAAATTTCAGCAGCGCGTTGCGATGTGCCTCAGAACACAGCAACAAATTCAGGATGGAAATTTTCGAGGGTGTTTGCTGGAGGTGATCCACGATCTTGTAGTCACTCTTCTTAATCAACCTCATAAACTCTTCAGCGTCCTTAACAAGTAAGTCCTTTTCTACCCTATGAGGGGTTTCTTTAACGACTTTACTCTTTCCCTTGTCGGTTACATCAGCTTTGTCCGCTTTGTCCGCCACGATCTCAAGTGGAGCAAATACTCTTCCGCTGCGGGTGATTCCGCCGACTCCCACTAGGTTATCCACAGACCACCCAGATGGTTCTAGTTCCAACTTCTATCCGTTGCAGTAGAAGTCTGCCCTATAATGCCATGGGACAGCATTGGTGCTTTCAAAAGGTATCGGCTCGGCCTTGGTGATGGTAATTATGGGCGACCTAGGTGCAGAAATAGTGACAGTCCGGCAAGGGATGGTGATGGTGGCAACCTCATCATCTTGCTTCAGCATTACCTCTCCAGATCCACATTCGGCCCTTCGACTAAACTGTAAGATTCCTTCGGTCATCGGACTCTGAATCCCCTCTATCAACTATTCACATCCGTCAGGACGAGTCGCACAGCCCATACACAGCTTTCCACAGCCCGGAAAGAAACCTCTCTTCATCAGCTTGGCTTTAACGAAGCTAAGCGGTGTCTTCAGATCCTTGACATCAGTCAACAAATCTAAGTTCTCTTCTTCAGTAATGGCATTTACCCCACCTCCCCTATGATTTGGCATAGGGTTCTTCGTGACATTTGGCACATTATCTGAGAAGTTTATGATCTTGGCGTCCACCATATCTTGCACCTTGTGCTTGAAGGCCTTGCAATTTTCTATCGTGTGGCCTGGTGCCCCTGAGTGAAACTCACAAGTTGCATTCGCGTCATAACCTGGCGGCGGTGCCCCTGTCAAGGGAGCCAGGGTTCTCTTCTGGATTAGCTGTAACTGAAGCAGAGTCTATAACAGCTGAGCATAAGACATAGGCGACGTCTCAAGGTGACGACTCGACAGAGGTGCCCTGTTCTGATACTTCATGTACCCTTGCTGATTAGGCTGCTGCTGTTGCTGCTGCTGCGGTTGTTGGACTGCTGGGATGGTTATACTGGCCACCTGCTGGTGCTGGCCCTTGCCCTTCCTTCGAGCATTAGACACGGCGCTCGTCTCTCCTTCCCGTCTTTTGCCACCATATAGTTTCTTTCCTCCTCCAGCTGAGGATAGATCACCTTGAATTTTCCCCAATTTGATCCCGTTTTCAACGTGCTCGCCCGTGATGATGAGATCTGAGAAGCTTCCAGACATACTTCTGACCAATTTCTCGTAATAAACCCCTGAGAGGGTAGCTACAAACATTTTAACAAGCTCCCATTCAACCATCGGCGACTGAACTCTAGCTGCCAATTCACGCCACCGCTGGGCGTATTCTTTGAACCCTTCGTTGTTCCTCTGCGACAAATTCTGCAGTTGGACTCGGTTTGGGGCCAGATCACTATTATACTGATAGTGGTGCACGAATGCTTCAGCAAGTTCCTTCCACGTGCGCACGCTGGTAGGTTCCAAACTCATGTACCATTCCAGGGATGGCCCGGACAAGCTATCCTGAAAGAAGTGCATCAACAGCTTCTCGTCTTCAGAGTGAGCGAACATCTTTCTGTAATATGATCTCAGGTGGACGCGAGGGCAGGTGGTGCCCTTGTACTTTTCAAAGTCGGATACCTTGAACTTGGGAGGCACCTTGAAATCAGCAATCAGTCCCAACTTGGACATGTCGACACCCATAGTGTTCAGGTTCTCGAAATTCCTCATCTTGTCCTCGAGTGCTTTAAACCTCAGACGTGCTTCAGCAGTCAGCTCTCCTTCAGCACCTTTCTGTGAGAACAAATCGTCTTAACGGTCTTCTAACCATGGCTGAGGCCCATACAGATTCCCAACACCTGTGTTACCGTTGCCCAGCCCAACATTAACATTAGCTTCGAAATTCCCATTACCGACGCCAGTCGTATTACCATTGAGCCCCATGTTAGCAATCACATTACCGTTTCCACTACCATTCCCCCCGGTCACGGGGACGCTGTTCTGAGGAGTTTCAATAGGTGGAGGGGTTGGAACAGTCCCACCATGGAGTACACCATTGCTATCAACCCTTGAAATCAGAGGCTGGACCAATGTTCTGAGCTGGTCTTGGCCGTTGGCAACCACTTGCATGAGCTCCATGAAGCGGTCCATCCTCTCTCGGAGTTCTTGAACGTCAGTCTGCACTTGCTCCATAGCTCTAGCTCGATTTGCTCTGGTCGGATAGCGGTGGATTGGTCTTTGATCAATCCTGGAACAACCTGTAAACACAAAGGGTTAGAAAAAAAGACAAAGTGCTCGTTATGCAGGTGCTTCATGCAAATGCAAACATGTGTCTGTGCGTTAGGGAAATAAGAAGTCCAGTGTTGATAATAAGAAGTCTGAGTCCAGTCATGGAAATAACATCTCATATATATAAAGAAAGCCCATCAATGCGGTACACAACGTCACTGAGTACAAGCTGAATCAATAGCATGACCTCAACCAACAAGCCTGGCGATGGTCAGCATACAACAATGATCAACACAAAAGGATTACAAATAGTCAAGCCCGGCCACGGGCTCGAAACTCTTCTAACAAATTCCTTGTTTCTGGTTGATCAAGCTGAGTGAGCAACCCTTCGACGAGTAACTCCCTCCGCATAATAGTGTATTGAAGTCCTTCAACTGAGTCTTCCCATGCTCCTTCGCCGAAACAATCTTCTAGCTTCCGCTTCTTGGATTCAAACGTCAGTTTGCGCTCCTTCAGGTTAGCAAGAGCCTTGTTTAGCAGGCCTTCAGCGGCATATCTGCGGGCGGTTTCTTCATCAAACCTCTTCTTACTAGCCTTCACCTGGGCTTTCAACTTGGAAATCTGCTGTTTCAATTTATCCTCTCGTTCCTTGCCGTTGGCTAGGGTGGCCTTCCAATGCTGATTAAACTTGGATATTCTCCGGTACGCTTCATCCAAGTGCTGCTTCTTAGTGGCCAATACGTCATTGACAGCTTTGAAGTCCCGACCCAAGCGCTCACGCTCGGCCATCTGCTTAGTCAAATCCGTCCCTAACTGGTTCACCAGCTCTGTTTGCCTCTTGCAGGAATGGACGGCTTCACTTCTTTCGCTTCTGAGTTGAGCCAATTCTTTCTCCAGTTCTTTATTGGCCTTCTTCAGCTCATCTCTCTCAGCTAACACCTGATTATGCTGCTGAATGGGCACGGTGGTAGGCTCTTCGATCATTGGAGGGCTTTCTGGCTGGGCAGGTGGAAACGGCATCCCTGTAGCATCTGCTCTGGCTCTGATCCAAGTCACATATGGAGCGTAGGCTTGGCTATTACTTTTCCCCAGCAATGGTTTTCCCCGCTTACTGATACCATTCCAAGCGTGCTGAAGCTTAGATAACATATCCCCCTCTAGAAGACTAGTGAGGTACAGAGATTCCTGCTGATCGCGACTTTCTATGTCTAATACAACTAACTGCAAGTGCACAGTCTATCGCGTAGTAATAATAGAAATCGATCCCACAGGGACTCGTAATCAAACTAGTGTTCTCGGGAGTTACTATGTTTAGCTAGGTAGAATATGTTTAAGGGAATAAGATTGTCACTAAAAAGGGAACTAAGATTACTATTTAGATTATAATTAATTAAATCGATACGTAGTAATTGTGTTCTTCAGGGATTTGATAAATTACTGGTGTATGAAATAGTTTTCAAAGTTTATTTAAGCAGAAAATAGAGATTTGAAAACTCTCGCCTCACGATGGTTATTGACGCTAATCATAATCCTAAGGGCCAAACGTACACTTTCGTATCCCGTTCGGGGTTAAAATTATTTTTTGGAAATCTCTAAGTTCTAATTCATTTTAAAATGCTTTCGCTGTTATTAAAATAAATGCCTAGTGTTTACTATCTGACCTTACCGCAGCTTTCGCTTGTTGGTTCGTATCTTAATTAATTTCCCACTTTCGTGGCAAAACTACTTTTAAATAAGTTCTCGCTTTCGCGACGAAGTTTATTCCGTGAATCAATTTTAAACACTCAGACCATAGATTACTTTTGTGAAAAGAAAGTTTTCCAACCAGTGGTTATCAAATCCCATTCGAATTATTACTACATATCGATTACCTAAGTTTAGCTAGACATGGATTTGGGAAAAACAAAATATAAATAAGAATAATAAATAATAATTTGCATTATAATAAAACTGAAGTCGATCAAAATGAAAACCTGTAAATATGCCAATTGGCCTTTGGGCAGATTCTCCACAGATGTTGGCAGGATTCTGGTCTTTAGTGCCAATTTGATCATACAGTACAATAGAAATTACAGAAGAGCGGAAATGGGAATAAGGAAAGGTAAAGAGAAATGAATACAAATAAAACTGGAAAATAATTGCTCTGGAAAGTAAATTCGGCAGCACTTCGTGGTATGAATGCAACTCTCCTTCTGAAGTCCTCTGCTTCCCTTTTTATAGAAGTGGAATCCCAACGGTTATCTCTGAGGATGATGGACCTTGAGGCAGATAATTTAGTGAGTAGTGGTCCACTCTGTGGGAATTGGAACTGCTCTTTTGACGTGTAATCTGAGTGGGGCGTTTTTGCCTGCATGACGGTCGTCACAAGGTGTGACGGTCGTCACCCGTGTGACGGTCGTCATGAAGCTGTGACGGTCGTCACATCAGCAAAAACAGCTTGTTGCGCTTTTCATTATATTTTCACTCCTTTTTCGTCCATATTTCATCTGAGATTGCTTCTTTTCTTCATGTTGCCTTGTTTAGACGTGATCGTTGAATACCTACAAAACATCAGACAAATATACGGAAATAACCTGAAATCGGATCGAAAACGGTTAGATTTTAGTTGAATTATGCATGAAAATATCTATATGATTTCGTGTTATCAAACTCCCCTAAGCTTGAATCTTTGCTTGTCCTCAAGTAAAACATGGAAAAGTCGGCAAGCACGAGGCAACTTCTTCGTTCGCATAGTTTGGAAAAATCGGGATTCTTGGTAGGAACAAGGCGAGTATCATGACGACACTGGACTACAAGTCTTCGGAGGTCTCCTTTTTATGCAAATCGGTCTCAGTCATGCTACTGTATCTTGGTGTCAAGGTTCTCGCGGCAAGTTCGCCCTGTTTGTTCTAGTGCAATCACATTAAGCCCGTTGTCTGTACACTTTCATGGCAAGTCGACCTGTTAGTGAATATGATCTCATTTCTGTTTTTGATCTTCTTCATTGATCATAATTTTATGTCATTGATTTTCAATGAGTTTTTCGTGCCGTTGGGCTAAATGCTCGGGTGAGGAGCACCTAACTTAGAAGGAAATGTATCTTATATTCTTGGGCTTTTTAGCTCTCTTTTCATGATTTTTCATCTTTTTGGAGATCATACACTTATTTGCATCGGTCGCTCGCTTAGAAGAGTTTTAGGATGGTGCTGACTACTAGTATAAACTACTTGGGGTTGAGTTTGCATAGACACTTGAGACTTTGGTACACGTAGGTGGTGAAACCGACTCGCATAAACTAGAGATCTAAGGTGTCTGGACGATACTGGTTTTGTTAGAACTGTCATTTCCTCGGTGTTTCAAAACTTGGTTTGAACTCAGGTGCATTCTCGTGGTGCTTTTGCTTTTGAGGAACGAACTAAAATTTTTGTTTACGTTGAATAATGTGGGGATTGTTTGCGTAACGTGAAAAAAATATAGACGAGCTTTATTTTCTAGAAATAGAAAGTGTTAAAAATAGATATTACTAAAATTCAAAGTGCAGTGAAATGGAAATAAGAGAAATAAAGGAAATTCAGAGTACAGTGGAATGGAAATAAGGCTCCGCTCCCACACTATCTCGATCAGTGTCCTCACTGATTCTTGAAGCATGCGAGAGGGAGATACAACTGAAAATGAAAATACAAATAACTGAAATATAGTAAACAATGAAGGGGGGAAAATGGAAATCTAGTCTCGGCCTCTGTCACGTCCATGCTGGCGTCCTCTGGCTCTAGCAAGGGCTACTCTGTCCTCATAGCTCATAGCTCAGGTGTGGTAGACGGTGTCTCGGAGTCCTTCGACCTGCAGGGTCAGATTCGCTAGGCTCTCAGTGATCGTAGCTTGGCCGGTGTGAAGTTGTTGCATTTGAGTCCGGTGCCAAGCTTCGAACTGGTCAGCTCGCTGATTCTGCTGCTGCAGCATCGTGAGTATCTGTGCCTGCTGGTCTAGGGAGCGACGGAGGTCCTCTTCTGTGTAGTCTGGCACGGGATGATGACGGCGGCGGCGAGAAGATGTACCTACGGGAGGAGGAGGCTGCGATGCCTCTGGCTGCTCGGACCTGTCCAACTCAGCTTGGATTTCATCGTCGGAACCATGAGTGGGATCCTGAGTAGGAACAACGGCAGCAGAAGGGGCAGTGAGGTCGAACAACCAGTTGGTACGGTCCTCTGGATGGATGCGGGTGCGGGACGGAAGGATGATGCTTCAGACGGTCTTGCCACGCACAACCGGATGGTATTTGTCGTCAGCTCGGGAGCGGATGAGATGAGAGGCTCTGCAGTGGTCGGTGTCAAGGAACACCGAGGGGATGGAATGGAGGTGCTGGAGGCGGTCGCCAAGGTTCAGCCCAAGTGCAATAGCCGTGACAATCCTGCCAAAGTAGAATGGCTTCGAGCCACGGTTGCAGTTGGCCTGAATGTGAGCCAGCAGAAACGGGGCAGCGTTGACAGGTTCATTGTTGAAGACGCAATGAAGAAAGAAGAGCTCCTTGGAGTTCACTTTGTGGTTGCTGTCTCTGGCAAAGATAGTGTTACTCAACGCTCTGTGAAAGTACCTGATGGTTGGGTTATGGATATGAGTGGCGTGCAGGGAGTCCCAACCATCGGCATTGAGGCCGGTCACCTGATACCACAGCGCGAAGGCTTCGTGCTGGAACTGATCGGTGATGCGGCGATGAGCGTTGTCACCGCGAGGTAGCTGTAGGATGCCGGCAATCTGGTTTTGGTGCATCTGATAGTTGACGCCAAACATCTGGAAGCAAGCGGCACCTGAATGCTGGTTAAGTTCGTCGCTGCTTGTGACGTAAGTGAAAGAACTCAAGAACTCAAGAGTGAGTTGTTCGTAGGTTGGCTGTGGGTTGGTGCAGAGGTTCCAGATGCCTGCTCTTTGAAGCATCTATGTTACACCTTCAAGGAGTCCGAGCTCCGTAAGCGATGGAAGGTGCGGGTAATGAGTCGGCTGGAGTGACCTCTGATGAAATGCAATGTAGTTTGCTCGTTGTCTTTCGCCTAACTCGCCTTCACTGAATGTAATGTTGCTGACATCTGGGGTTTCTGCATTCCTTGCCATTGTTGGAAGATGGAGAGGTTTCTGAGATTTGGGGTTTTTCTGCAGAGAGGGAAAAATGACAGAACGGTGGTTTGGAGGTTGAATTTGGAGTTGAAGTTTATAGTTCAATGTGGGGAGGACGAAAATTCGTAGTGGGGTAGGAGTTAGGATGTTTGAAAGTGATAATGGGGGGAGTGGAAGAGAACACGAACCCTGTTTTATCAGATATCAGTTTCTGACTGCGTGACGGTCGTCACGTAGGTGTGACGGTCGTCACCCGCGTGACGCTCGTCATGAGGCTGTGACGGTCGTCACAGCAGCAAAATCTGCAGAACGCAAAATTTTGCTCTGAGGGCGTACTCGTAGTGAATTTAAGGCTTAGTATTGATACGGTGATGTAATATAACAACCAACAAACAACAATTAATGCGAAAACAAAATAGTTGAATAAAAAATAGAATTGAAATAACAAAAATTGAAACAATTGTATGTAGTACATAATGAAAACTAACAATGCGAAAAATCCAAATGATTAAATGAAACTAAACTAGACTAGACTAAACTAAAACTACTGCTAAGAGCTAATAACTAATCTTTTCGTGCCTTCAACTCATCGAATTTCTGTGAATAGTAGTCGAGTTGGTCGCAGACTAGATCCATGAAGCCTACCAGTTCGCTGTGCATGCTTGCGATATCAGCTTTTACATTAGTCAGAGCTTTATCAACGTCGTCCAATCTGAGTAACACGGTATCCATTTTGTCGGTGGTCTCCTCAGGGATAGGCTCAGGATAAGTATTGTAGTGTGGAGGAGTCGTAGGGTCTACTTCAGTTTCAGAGGCAGCGTCCTCATAGTACATATAGTCGTGTGCCTCAGAGATGTGGTCACTGTCATACATATAGTTATGTGGTGTTGACTGTGGTGAAGGAGGTCCCATAGGCTCATCCAATTCGTAGAGCCAGTTATCCTTGTTGTGGATGCTTGTCATCAGATGATCAGGCAGTGTGAATAGCTGTACTGGTTTTTCGTTAATAAGGTACTCATACGGTCCAGGTCCCATAGTCCCTAAGATGCGCCTGTTAAAGCAGAATTGTATGTTCATGGGTATGATGGTACCAAAACGAGTGCTGGCATTTAAATGGAATCTAAGGCCAAGCTCGTGGGCAATCATTGTTACTAGGCCTCCTATAAGAATAGGTGTCTGAGGTTCCAGCGTAAGGCGTTTGAAAGATCTCATCATGAAAGGCACTGCATTTACTGTCCGTCCCTGAGAAGCACAGAACATGATGAATAACTCCTCCTTAGACACTGTAGTAATATTTTCTTCTTTTCCAAACAAGGTGTGAGCTAGTATCTTATGGAAGTATCTGAAGGCTGGGTTATGAATGTCATCATTATGCATTCTGGCTGGTTCGGGGTGATAGTCGCCTGTGATTCTACCCTAGAATTGATCGAGTTCAAAATCAATATCGTCATCTTCTGCACTGATGAACACATGCGGTCCGCTAGGGAATCCTAGGAGGTTAGCTAGTGACATCCGGCTATGAGTTTGGTCCATTCCAAACAATCTGAAGGTAATCAACTCTGAGCGGGATCCAAAACCATAGTTGGGTGTGTATCTGAAAGAACTAAGGAATTCATAGGTAAGATCCTTGTAGGTAGCGAAACGTGTTTTCAGAGCAGTGTTCTCCCAACCTAGTTGATTGAACAGGTATTGAATGCTATCTGTGATCCCTAGTTTATCCATAGTAGCCTTATCATAATACAGCGTTAAGGCGAATTCTCTTTCGGTCAGTGCTGCAAATCTTGCCTTTTGAGCGAGTCCTTGGAAGTGAACCTTTGTGAAGTCGTACTCGGCCATATTCGCAGGTAATTCGGAGAAAACAGAAGGAATGTTTTGAAGACTTTAAAAATCCTGAAAAGTTTGAAACAAGAAATTGAATTCAGGATTTTTAGAAACGAAAAGCGGTAGAAACAAAAGACAAAAGAGAGAAAATAAAATAAGAATAAAAGTACGAAAAATGAACGAAAGTAGAAAGTAGTAGTAATTTTAGAATTTTTGTTGGATTTTTCAAAGTAAAATTTTAAGGAAAAAAATGAAATGCAATAACGAGGGAAATTTGGGTTGCCTCCCAGTAAGCGCTGTTTTTAACGTCTAAAGCCTGACGATAGCTTGGTGATGAGCTATTCGGGTGTCTGAGCTGGAAGCTCAAGTAATGTTATATTGCTGACTTGAGGACTGTTGTCGTTCTTATTGTAATATTTTAGACGTTGCCCGTTTACGATAAATGGTGCATTTGTCTTATCGGTAATTTCAACAGCTCCACTCTGAAGTACTTTAGTCACTTCATAGGGTCCAGACCACCTAGATTTTAGTTTACCTGGGAAGAGTTTTAATCGTGAATTAAAGAGCAATACGATGTCTCCCACACTGAATTGTTTCCTGATTGAACGTTTATCATGCCACTTTTTAGTTCGTTCTTTGTAGATACGGGCATTTTCGTAAGCGTCTAATCGAAGTTCTTCCAACTCGTGTAAGTTCAAGATTCGCTTTTCTCCTGCCTCGGTGTAGTTGAAGTTGAGTGTCTTAATGGCCCAAAAGGCCTTATGCTCTAACTCTACAGGGAGATGGCAGGATTTACCGTAAACCAATTTATAGGGGGTGGTTCCTATTGGTGTCTTAAATGCGGTCCTATAAGCCCATAAAGCTTCTTGTAGCTTTGACGACCAATCTTTCCTTGAGGTGGCGACAGTCTTTTCCAAGATCTGTTTTATTTCTCTGTTCGAGACCTCTACTTGTCCGCTAGTTTGCGGATGATAGGGTGTAGCTACTCGGTGCCGGACTCCATATCTAGAGAGAAGTTTATCGAATATTCGTGATATGAAGTGAGATCCTCCGTCACTAATGACGAGTCTGGGTACACCGAATCTAGGAAAGATTGTGTTTTTGAAGAGTTTGATTACTACTCGTGCATCATTTGTTGGAGAAGCTATGGCTTCTATCCATTTAGACACGTAATCGACAGCGACGAGTATGTAGTTATTTCCAAAAGAAGGTGGGAAAGGTCCCATGAAATCTATTCCCCAGACGCCGAAGATTTCTACCTCTAAGATTCCTTTCTGAGGCATTTCATCGCGTCGTGAGATGTTGCCAGTTCGTTGGCATCTATCGCACTTTTGCACAGCGATGTGAACGTCTTTCCAGAGATTAGGCCAGAATAGGCCGGCTTGGAGAATCTTAGCGCACGTCTTGGACGTACTAGCATGACCACCATATGGTGCTGAGTGGCATTGGGAAATAATATTTTCTATTTCTTCCTCTGGGACACAACGACGATATATGTTGTCGGACCCTCTCTTGAAGAGTAGGGGTTCGTCCCAATAATAGTGTTTCAGATCGTGGAAGAATTTCTTCTTTTGCTGATAAGTAAGATCTGGTGGAAGCACACCCGCAGCGAGGTAATTAACGATGTCAGCATACCAAGGTAATGTGACTTGGGCATAGACGACTTCTACGGCTTTTTCGAATTCTAGATCTTCCGAGATTGAATTGGGCACGTCACTTTCCAATTTGGCTATCAGACGTTCGTACGGGAAATCGTCATTTATCGGTACTGGTTCATGTCTGATGCCCTCTGTTGCACCCTAAAATTTGACCAACCGATTCTCCTATCTGACTCATGGTTTAATTTCATATTCGCAAATCAGACAGTTGATTTTTGTGCACAGCAGGGGACATCAGAGTTACAGCTTGATTTTTGTCTATCAGATATGGCAGACCCAGTCCAGATTATTGGGGTTTTATTTTCGGGAAATTGTGCGCTCCTCGGTGATTTTTCAGTAATTTTGGGGATATTCTGATGCCCGGGGATCTCTGTTCGACTCGATCTGGTCTCGTGCGCTCTTTTATGGGGGTCATGAGCGTTCATCTGCATTTTTAGGATTTAACAGGCTTTTGTGAATTTTTAACAGGCTTTATAGATTTTTCTGGAATTTAAATAGGGCTTTTGCATTTTTTTTAATGGTTTAATCCTCTTTTTAGGATTTTATAGATTTTTTAAATAGATTTTTAGAATATAAATAAGATTTTAAATGGTTTTATCTTTTTAGAATAATATAGCTTTTTCTTTTAATAATAGTTTAGAATTTTTCTATAGATTTTAAATAGGTTTAATAGTTTTTGGATAGTATAGAAAATAATATAGTTTTCTTTTATAGATTTTGATAGATATTAAATGATAATAGGATTTTAATAGAGAATTAGTGAATTTTAGAGTTTAATTAGATCTTAATTGTGTTTTAGATTTGATTAGATTAATATAGAATTAATTAGACTTTAATTGACTTTTTAGAGTTTAATTAGGTTTAATTGACTTTTTAGGTTTAATTAGGATAATATGAGTTTTAATCATTTTTAGAGTTGATTAGTCATTAGTTAATAATTGATTAGAGTTTAACTAGTTTTAACTGTGTTAATTCAGTTTTTTTTGTACAGTTTTATTCATTTTCGGAATGGGCCCAGGGGTGCTCTTTTGAGGCCCAATTTTCATTATTGGCAATTCAGAAAAGTCCAGCAAAATGATCCAGTCAGTCAAAATGCTCCCAGCGCACACCAGAAATTTCTGGAAAGTTCTAGCATCTTCAGGGATATAAATAGCATGACACGTGTTGCTTAGAAACGGCCCCACGCGTTTCTCAATCCCCACGCCACCACAGCCATTCTGATTCCCCAGACGCTCACACGTGTTGGCCAACTGTCCTCCACTCTCTCTCCCTCAGCGCATGCTCGCCACTTGGCGCCCCCACACCATCGCCTGAGTTTCACACCGGCGGCCATGCATCAGCCGTAATTTCCCGCCGCCGGCCACCGTCCAATTCCGGCCACCACCTGAACATCCAAATTTCCAGAAATCCTCAGATCTTCTTCTTCCTCCCCAGATCTCCTCCGTCACCTTCATCTTCTCCTCGCCGGAAAGATCAACCCTCACCGGAATCATCAACCTTCATCCACGTTTTCCAGAATCCGCTCATACCTTCATCCATCTTCAAGCGACTTCTCCAGAAATCATCCTCAGCATTCATCCTTCAAGCAAGAAAAACGCAGAAACTTCAAACTGCATCAAGCTTCATCAAAATCTCCAGAACGCTATCATCTTTTCCCAGATTTCCAGAATCATCCTCAGATATTCGTTCATCTTCAAGCGATATTCCCAGAAAACGTCATCTGCGTTCAAATCCTCAAGGAACGTCTCCGGAACTTTCCAGCAAGATCTCAACGCGAATCCCAAACCGAACGTCTTCAAGGATTACTTCAGCGAACGCCAATAGTTCACGGTGTCGTTCATACATCAAGCCAGGTATGGCGTTCTTCCACTCATCGCTGCTAATTGTTGAATGTAGGTTCGTATTAAGATTCACGGTTGGTGCGTGGTTTAAGACTAGATCTTGAGTAGTGATTTCTTGTGAGGGATTGAGGTGTTTGGGTGAGATTTGGTTTCGTTTAGGGTTTGCTGGATTGTTTGAGTTGCAGAGAGAGTGGGTTGAGGAAGACGAGAGGGAGCGGCTAGGTTAGATGAGTGAACAGTACCAGAAGATTAGGAGGAGGTAGTTTTGATTAGGGTTTCGTTTGGATTAGGGTGATAATTCTGGGCTTAGGCCCAAGCGCGGCTTCTGACGCACACCCCCTCAATTACTCAATTCACCCCTCCCTGTGTGAGTCTGAATGACTGGATATGGGCCTTAGGCCCCAATTTACTTCCTGCACCCCCTCGTTGAAGCCCATTGAATTAACAACTGAGAAAATTACTAGCGGCACCCCCCAGGCCTTTTTTTGTTCATTTCAGTTTTTGTTAGTTGATTTCTGAACTTGGGCCCTGCGCCCTTTACTTCTGGCACCCCAGAATCAGGGCCCAATGTAGATAAATAACTAGAGTAACCTGCTGTTTGAACCTCCCCAGTTTTATTCCAATTTAATTTTCTTTCAATTTCTTTTGTTTTCCTTGCATTGTAAATAATTCATAAATAATTGAAAATAGTTGTTTTTTTAATAATTCTTGTTTCTACCATTCCATGAAAATGTTAAGAAAATAAAATAAAAATAAAAGTGACGTTTTATTTTTGTTTCCTATTTTTGCATATTTTCCAATTAATTGATTTCTTTTTAATATTTTCAATGCATGCATATCATTAGAAAATTCATAAAAAATAGTAGATTGGGTCAAATAATTCCGTTCTTTTTTCTGTAGACTCGTGATTCAGTGTAGAATTTTATAGCACAAAAATATTAGCTCAATCATGCATTTTCATTTTAATTGCATATTTTCATTGTTATTGATGTTGAATAACTGGCTTGTGGATATGTCTGGTTGCTGATTTTAGTTCTTTCATCTGGTGTTGAATTTTGTTTTGATTTTTCAGTATGTTGCCCTAGAGCCATGTAGGTCTCCCATTAGATTTTTGTTAGATTTTTGTAGGGTGTCCTGATATGATTTGTCTGAGCCTGAAGATAGGAGAAGTCTTGATGACTTCTGACTTTGAAGTTCAACTGTGGTTGAACTTCAGAGATAGTCTTTTGTGGTTTCTTGGCCTGTGGGTTCTTCTTGAAGGTGGGAGCTGATGGAGGTCCTGTTGGAGCTTGCAGAGTTGCAGTGGATTGAGGCTTAGTCTAGGAGCTTGTTGTCTGTTTGTGAGGTTCGAGATCCCGAAGTTTGAAAGGAGTTTATGGTACTTTCCTGAGGAAAGCACCATGAATGACTTTCATCCTTTCCTCTCACCTCTTTCGTAAGTATCCAATGATGTCGGAGCCGACTTGTGAGTTTAATTCCTCCTGAGGAGGAATATGAACTGATCACATGTTGTTGAGCCACATGGGATACGATTCCTAAGTGGAAGCCCTCTAGTACTTTCCTGAGGAAGGTCCTATGGGTCTATTCACTTAGTTCCACTAGTTTACCTAGGATTTCTCAAGTATCCAGTGATGTCGGAGCCGACTTGTGAGTTTAATTTCTCCTGAGGAGGAATGTAAACTGATCACAGTTGTTGAGCCACGTAGGGTACGATTCCTAAGTGTCAGTCTCCTAGTACTTTCCTGAGGAAGGTCTTATGAGTCTGTTCACTTAGTTCCCCTAGTGCATATAGGTATTTCTCAAGTATCCCGTGATGCCGGAGCCTTCATGTGAGTTTAATTTCTCCTGAGGAGGAATGTAAACTGATCACAGTTGTCGAGCCGCATAGGATATGACTCCTGAGTAGTAACCTCCTGGTACTTTCCTGAGGAAAGCACTATGAGCTTGTCTGCTTAGCTTCCTTTCTCTGGTAGGCTTATTCTGAAGCTTAGAGACTGGGATTGATTCCTCCTGCTTAAGGATTTGATTAGAGTTTTGGCTTAGATTTTTGCTTAGGGCTTTGTATAGAGTTATTAGGAGATTGTTTCAGGTTTATTGGAGGCCCTGCTCAGGGTTAGTCTCTTTGTATTGTTTGCCTTGTATGGTGTTATGTTGCATTAGACTTAGGTGTTCATCCAGATAGTTCTGAATAGGTGCATCTTAGAAGTAGACTTTGTGTGCATGAGAAGTTGAGGTGGTCCTCCTTCTGCTTGTTTGTTATTGCGTGGCTTTGCTTGTTGGTATTTGGTAGAGCTGAGCTCCCTTGCCTCTGTGGTTTGCGGCCTTTGCGCCTTGTTTGTCTAGTTGTTGCATCCATGCATATTTTCAGTATTCCTTTACGTTGCAGTTTCTTGTTTGTAGTTTAATCCTGTTGCCATGATCCCTTAGGAGCTCTGACTTCTCCGCTGCGGAGTTGTTATGATAGACATTAGGATGGTCAGCCAGGTGTGATAGCAGTAAGTAGATTCCCCTTTTCCAGCTATAGTTCTAGGGTTTTCCCTTTCCTTTCTGTAGGAGCTTTGGAGTAGCTTGACCCGTAGTTAGCTGAACTACAGCTGCTCTGATTCTTCGTTCCAGACGAAGATATGTAGGCATAGGATGCGATATCCTAGCGAGCACACTAACAACTAACCCTTGTTCTCTCGCGGCTGTGCGATCGAGACTTTCCCGCTAACGACTAATTGTTATCCTTTTCTCCTGCCCGAGTGCATTTGAGACCAGATCGTATTTTGTAGGTTCCCGAGCCTTAGAGACCAGTTTGTTTTCTCACTGCTGTGTGAGAGCTCCTGTTTACCCGTAGTTAGCCGAACTACGTTTGCTCTGATCTTTCATTCCAGATGAAAGTACGTAGGCACAGGACGCGATGTCCTGGCGAGCAACCTTTCCCCCGTTTAGACGTAGGAAGTCGAACTACGTTGACTCTGACTTTCCCATTGCACGAGGGAATACGTAGGCCCAGAACACCGTATGTTCTGTCGAGTCCTGTCCTTTTATTTTCTTTTCAGACCAGCCATTAGCGTAGATAGATAACACACCCTTTTACCTATAAACACCAAGCGTGGATCCCATCGAGTACGATGGACGTGAGGGGTGCTAATACCTTCCCCTTGCGTAACCGACTCCCGAATCCAGGCTATGGTTGCGATGACCATACCTTTTCCCATCTTTGCGAGGTTTACTTCGAGCGTTTCCTTTCCCGCTCTGAGGGATAAATAACGCACGGTGGCGACTCTCCTGTCAAGCCGGCGCCGATTTTCGCAGTAGCGACAGCTGGCGACTCTGCTGGGGACTTATAGCATCTAGGGACTTTTCCCATCCCTTATGCTGGGACCGTTTCCCATCCCCTACGCGAGTCCATCCTAGCGCTTGGATGTTTATTGGTTGGGTGTTGTGCATATTGTGTTTTACTTTTCTGCACTTTACTTTTCTGTACCTTTACCTTTCCGCATTTATTTTCCAGCATTATATTATTGTGATTATTGCTGTGGGCAGAGGGAGGTTACTGTGAGTGAAAAGCCGGACCTGGGCTTGAGTACACATCTAGATATAGTTGTGGAGAAGTAGTAGACGAACCTGTCTGCTGAGCAGGCACAGTTCCCTACGAAAATCTGCGCTCAGACGAGATTCTTGCAGAGGTGCTCCTTTCTGGTCCTGAGGATCTGAGGGGAGTCCAGACGTGAGGGTTGTCGACTCTGGGGACCGATCATTTGGAAGTCAGCTAAGTGAGGCCTCTTCATGACTTGATGATGCCACTCCTTCTGGGAATCGTATCATCATTCATGAAAGTCTGTGACGCTGATAACCGCATAGGATGCCGTACCTTTGTCCGTGGATTAGGTTTATCCTACCTGTGAGAGGGACTGGGTTATTGCAGGAAAACTGGCCTTCAGAAACCATGATTCAGTACCTTTATCAGATGGTGTTCTTGATTCATCTCCAGGTGTGTTGTCTGGGTCAGATGGGTTTCTTATCTGAGGTTGAGGCTATTATCAGATGGTATTCTCGTCAGATACAGAGGTTCAGATGGTTTTCTTGCCAGGGGATTGATATTTTGAGTATCAGATGATAGTTAGTGGCATGGGGATCTGATGACCGTGATGGTTTTCTGTTCTTGATCACAGAGATATTCCTCTTCAGGCTACAGCATAGCCCCTGTGTTCGCAGATTGCATTATTTATCATATTACATCATTGCATTACCATCTGCATTCAACTAACGTGTGTGTATTGCAGGTACAAATTTTCCCTTCCAGTTCTGGTGTTTGTTCCTAGCAAGACATGGAAAACCTGAAGAGAGTATTGCCCTATAAGTTTCCGTCGCCGAATATCAGTCTATTGTTAGAGTTGATTGCTATTGCTAAGAAGAGGGGAATGGGTGACTTCAGAAAGAGATATGGGAAGATTCTGACCTACGTTTATCAGCCATCTGCCTACGAGACCAGCGGCATCTATACTCTGTTACAGTTCTACGACGCGGAGCTCAGGTGTTTTGTATTTCCCGACTTTGTTTTGGCTCCTACCCTGGAGGAGTACTCGGCACTTCTGGATATACCGATCCGTGAGCAGATGCCTTTTTATCGTACGGACGCTGAGCCTAAGCTGGCTGAGCTTTCTGCCATCCTGTGCTTGAAAGAGTCTGAGCTGTCTGGGAAGATGATCAGAAGAGGAGACGTATGGGGATTTCCGTTGGATGTCTTAGTGGAGAAGGCTCGAGAGTATGCCCAGAAGGGTAACTGGGATGTTTTTGACGTCATCCTTGCTGTATGTGTGTATGGCATCGTGTTGTTCCCGAACATTCCTGATTTTGTTGATTCAGATGCCTTCTATATTTTGGCTGCGAAGAACCCAGTTCCTACTTTGCTGGGAGATATCCACCATTCAACTCATTATCAGAATGAAAAGCGACGAGGAAGGAATGTGTCTTGCTGCGTACCTCTCCTATGCGGGTGGTTCACCAGTCATATGCCTAAGTCAGGCCCTTTTGTCACATCTATCAATTCTCTAGGATGGCCCGAGCGCTTAATGGGATTAACTGCTGAGAACGTGGTATGGACCAATAAAGAGGTATTTGGAGCTGAAGTCATACTCAAAGGCGAAGGATTCCCGAATGTTTCGTTAATAGGAAGGAAAGGTTGTGTCAACTATAACCCTTCTTTATTGATCAAGCAATTTGGGTACATACCTCAAGGAGCGCCAAAGCCCGAGGAGATACAGGAATCTCTGTATCTCACTGGGGCAATAGGGAAAGAGATGCTGACCAAACTTGAGAAAGCCTGGAAAAACTTGCACAAGAGAGGGAAGCTTTCAGGTAGCAGAGGGGATACTCGAGGTCCTAGCCCATATATAGAATGGATTCGTGAGCGAGCTGTGAAGTTCCTTATGCCGTATCCAGCGGTTCAGCCATTGCATCCTCCTCCGGTAGAGGAGCCTACCACTGTGGACATTCAGGTCTACAAGCAGCTGATGGTGGAGAAAGAAGAGCTAGCAAGGGCTAAAGAGGCTTTAGAGCAGGAAAATGCCCAGCTTCGGCATGAAAAGATTGAAACAGGATATATTTCTAAGCAACAGGCTGAAACTCTGAAACATCTGAAGACTACGCTATTGGAATTGAATGAAACCAAGAAGCGACTAGAGTTAGACGTCGACTCAGTTAGTAGTGTGTTGGCCACTAAGAAGCAAGAGCTGGAGAGGGCCTACACAAAGCTAGCCAAGTTCAGAGAACACTGGGATCTCACTATGACCAAGCGCAAGGAGCGAGAAGAAGAGCTGAAGACACAGATTGCTCAGTTAGAAGAACAGGTCAAAGTGAAGAATGAAGAGCTTGAAGAAGAAGCCTGTCGCCGATACGAGGCCGAGCGCAAGCTGACAGATGCCATGAAGAATTTGGAAGATTTCCAGCATAGAGCAGATGCCAAGAGACCCAAACCCGGGGGCGGTGCCAATGATAAGGCTTGGGAAGACTTTGTCAGAGACATCCAGGGGACGGTCAGGAAGAGGGATCGACTGATAGAAGGTTTGATTTATCAACCAGATCATGCAGAGACAAAGAAGATGGTCGAGGACTTCCGCAACCGTACCCGTATTTGATTTCTCTTGTATTCTGTATGTTGAGATCACCACCGGGCATGTTGGCTGGGATCCTCTTTGTCATATCAGCTGTATGGAGCATAGTTATGTAACTCTTGACAAGACTGTTATTCTAATCAATATATGAGGGTTTTTCCAAATATTGTCTCTATGGTTCATCTCGTCTCGCTATCACTGACACTGGAATTGGAGGGAAAATATCTCCAATGCACACATGCACGTTAGCATTTTTGTATTTTCTGTTTGCATAAATCATATTGCATAGCATTTAGCAGGTCAGAGCACTTATCCAGCCTTTGTTTTCACCAGAAGGTGATTCTCGGGGAATTGTTTGAGGCAAGAGTAGAGTGCTGAAGATGACCAAGGGGCTGAAGCAGAGTTGAGTAGAATCAAGCAGTGAAGGCAATTACAGGTAATTGGTAGCCATGTCTGAAGGCAATTTCCAGGCTCCTAACACCCAGGCAGGGTTTACTGTGGCGTCCAACCATCAGTATGATTCTATGGAGGACTTCCCGCAAGCGAACAATCTTACTGCAGACCAAGTTGTGCAGCCTGCTGTTGAGAACCGAGATCAACATGAGCAGTTTCTTGTCCGAAATGAACGCTATCCTCCTGTTAACAATCAATGTGTTGCTTTCCCTGTGATGAATTACCGGAGAGATATTCCCGTGACCGGGTTAGTAGATCCAAGAGCTCTTGACTATGGTAGAAGAGTCCGAGTGTTGGAAGAGCAAATGAAAGCCTTGGAAGCGAAAGATGCCGTTAACCTGGATGCTGTAGCCATGTGCTTGGTCCCTGACCTCGTGTTGCCGTACAAGTTCAAAATGCCGGAATTCGAAAAATACAGGGGAGATAGCTGTCCAAAGCTGCATTTGATGATGTTCTGCCGAAGGATGACTTCGTTTGTGCGAAATGACAAATTGATGATCCATTGCTTTCAGTATAGCCTGACTGGGGCGTCCTTGAGATGGTATGTGCAATTAGAGAGTAATCAGATTCGATCTTGGGTGGATTTAGCCAGAGATTTCATGAAGCAGTATGATTACAACTTGGATTTGACTCCTAGTCTCGTAGATCTGCAAGAATTGTCTCAGGCAGAGAATGAATCATTCAGAGCGTATTTGCGAAGATGGAAGGAATTGGCTGCTAGTGTTCGACCACCGCTTCCGGAAAGGGAACTGGTTGACATCTTCTTGGGTACTCTGAAAGGCCATTATTTTGACAAATTGTTCAGTTGCACAAACTTTATGGGCCTGATGAGGCTGGGAGAGATTGTTGAGAGAGGACTCAGGAGTGGAAAGTTTCGAGGTGTTCCTTACGTCCCAGTTAATAAGATTGAGTCAGGTGTTAGTTCTCAAGAAGAGTGGGAAGGAGATGATGCCACCTCAGAATCTCTAGCATCTCAGGATCAGTTTTCAGACACTTCAAGTCAACGATCATCTTACCGCCGATCGCGTCAGCATGCTCCACGAAGACCAAGGAAACCTGAAAGGCAATTTACTCAGCTACCAGTGTCGTACAGTCAGTTGTTGCCAGATCTGGTCAAAAGTGGATTGATAGTGCCGAAAGAGACTAAGCCGGTGATTCCACCGTATCCGCCAGGTTTTGATGCCAGCGCCCGCTGTGAGTACCATGTTGGGGCACAGGGGCATTCAACAAATGATTGTAAGGTGCTTAGAAGTCAGATTCAGGATCTGTTAGACTCTAGCCGTATTTGCATCACTCCTCAGGGTTGTGTTCAGATTAATGATTTTCCATCTTCCAGTTGTGGGGGTTCGTCAGTTAATGTCATGGAAGACTCCACAGGAAGTGTGTGCTCTGAAGATTGTCAATCGGAGAGTTCAGTTGAATATGGGGGAAGTTTCTAGAGGTTTCTATGCCGGGTGTCGCATCTGTTTCTCTGCCTAACCCGTTTAGCTTTTGTGCATCAGTATTTGTCGACCACCACCAGGATTGTTGGCTGGGGTCGTTATATTCATACTCATTTGTGCTTACCAGCTGATTTTGTTGGTTATACATGTGTGGGAGATGTTTGTCTGTGTGCTTATAGCTTGAGTTTCTCTTTGTCTCGTTGTGAATATGTGTTTGCTTTCTGCGCTGCATTAGCATTTAACAGGTATATCAGAACCGTGGGTCTTATTTCCTCAAGTCAGTTTATTGCAGGAATTCCTTCAGAGATATGGAACAGAATGAGTGTGAATTGATCGAAGTCCAAAGCCAGCTGGGGCAGATGATGAGAGACATGCAAGAGATGCGTCTGGAGCAGAAGATTCTCAAGGAGGAGAACAGTCAGTTGAAGACCCAAATGAGCTTGATCATGGAGGTAGTCAAGAATGTGCTTAGAAAAGAAGACGATCAGCTATTTGAAGCCGCAATAAAGAAGCTCGTGCCACCTGTGCATGCAGAACTTGAGCAGCAGCAACAGAAGATACATCCGGCTCAGCGGAAGATCCAGGAAGGAAAGCCAAGGAGAATATTTGAGGCACCACCTATGACCTATGCTGAGCTCTTGCAGATCTTATTGAGGTTTAATCTGGTTGAAAAAAGAACGTTGACACCGCCAACGAGAGCATTTCCTCAAGGGTACGATGCCAATAAGCAATGTGATTTTCATTCCGGGGCATTCGGACATGACATCGAGGGTTGTCATGCTTTCAAGCACAATGTTCAAGACCTGATTGACTCGCACGATATTGAATTCACGCCGGGCGGCGTAGCTGTGCATATTGCTCCTGTCTCAGTCGATGCTAAGATGACAGATGTTTCCAAAGCTGCAGTGGGTCAGAAGCGTATCCTGGACTCCATGGTGTCAGAATCTCCAGGCCCACAATTGTTGCCTATTCCTGGGGCAGATCTAAGAAAGAGAATGGTTAAGCATAAGGAGAGCGTTAATCAGTACATTGAAGATCAAGAAACCAATGTTGCATTTGATACAAAGGGTGTTCAAGGGTCAACCCGGTACCAGCAGCAGCAGCCTCAGCAGGGGGCACAGCAAGCTCAACGAAGATTCCAGGGTGGTAAACCGAGAAGAGCATTCGAGAAGCCTCCCTCAACATATGCCGAGTTGTTGCAGACATTATTGAGATTGAATCTGGTAGAGAAAAGAACTCTGGCGCCAATAACGGGAACTCCCCCGTTTGGTTATGATGCGAGCAAGCACTGCGGGTTTCATTCTGGAGCCCCGGGTCACGATATAGAAGGCTGCCACGCTTTTAAACACAAAGTGCAGGATCTGCTTGATAGTGCAGCAATCCGCTTCGGGCCAAGAGGACCCCAAATCATCTGAAAGAAGAAGGAAGGGCTCTATAATTTGGTTAGGTTGTTGAAAGCAGATCAGGACAGTATCGAATTGCCTCTAATAAAGATAGCTGGTTCAGCAGCAGGGCAGAGATGCAAAAGCCCGATTCTCAGAAGCTAGCATATTTTCTTTGTTTTAGCTTGTCATTTCTTTACATTTGTAGTTGCTTTCCTGTTTGAATTTGTAAGCTTGTTTGTAAAACTTGTTGTTTTCATTTCAATTGATGATAATGAAATAAATATGCATGTTTTGATTGGATCCAGTCGTGTTCACTAACTGTTTTTGCAAATGTCCAACGTTTGGTTAAGAAGAATTTGGGGAGGATGACGAAAATGACCGACATGCAAATTCCGATTATATGCTTTCGAAATAAAACTTGCTGATGATGTACAGGCATTGTTTCAAATCCCTAAACACCGGAGATATAAGGAAGATAATCCCTTGTCAACCCCTTTGAGCCTTGTAGTAGGAGTTTCTTTCTGAAAACGAAAAACCCTCAATCATAACCTGGGGCAGGGTAGGTGTTAGCTAATTTGACCGAGCGTCCAAATTACAAAAGGAGTGTCCGTTCAAGGATCACTCACACCCCTAGAGGTCGTGCCTAAAAGACCACAGTGGTTCAATCAAGAGTGGGACAGCCACATCATTTCCCAAAGAGCCAGGCAACCAGTGTCACACGACTTGTTCGAAAAAAAATGAAAAAGGAGAATCAAAAGCCCGCTAAGTCGAGAAAACTTCAAAACAAATGACTTAGGCAAAAAATGAGGGCATCCCGCTGGACTTAAAAAAATCAAAAGAAACTCAAAAGGAGTCAGTCCAGGCAAAAGTTAGGGATATGAAAAGAAAAAGATGAAAAGGATCAAAAGAAAAATCCTCGATGGAAATACGAGTCGTGTGACCTCAAGTGTCAAAAACGAAGAGTGAGTGGCTGTCACTCCAAAGTCCAAAAGTTTCTCGAACTATCACTCCTATCTTTCAACCTCTGAGAGGTGAGCGCTAAGGTCAAATTAGCTGAACGTAGGATGGGAGAACATCAAGGAGAACGGGTGGGTTAAAGTAAACTTTGAGCCTTTATCCTTTCCTTTCAAAACCATGAACCTAACCACGTTACAACCTTCAAAAGTCCTAATTGAAGCAGTTTGTTTCGAAAGCATACTCCGGTAAAGGTCGCGTCGATTCTGACTCCTAAAAAGGTTCCTCTTACCATGTTGGTACTGATGTTGATAAATGTTTTGTGCATTATATGCTATAAACTGTTTTTCCTTTTCCCAGTGAACAGATTGGATGTCAAAACTGTCATATGTGTTGCATTAATACATCTTTATGCATAACAACTTGTTTTACTTGCGAGTAAGCGCTTGACAGCAGAAAAGCTTCCTACAATGGAAAGTATGGTCAAGATAGAATACAGAGCGCCCGAATGTTCCGAGAGCAGGGGGCAAGCTTTATTGTGATCCCCAGTCAGGTCAGTTTTTTCGAAGTCAGTTATTCTGGGGCAATCAGGTTGAGATTTGGTGAATACGGCGTAGTCAAGGGGCACTACTCTGAATCAGATAATCGGGACAAGGTCATTGCAGTCAGGGGCAGACTATCTTAAGCGCGCAAAGGTTATGCGAGAAGCATTCAAGGTGAAGTATCTCTGGGAAGTTCAGAACGCTGAGGCATGTTATATCAAACCATCACGGAACAGATTTGCAGACTTCCTTTCAAGGACTACCCCCACAGATGTCCTATAAGCTGGGGCATATCAGAAGCAAAAGGATTGTTGTTCTCCGTACCTACAAGGTCATTCAGAGTTATTCGAGCAGATGCAGTCGATTTTCGAGAGCGAGATGAATGCGGGAAGTTGTGTCACTATCCCTTGACTCTTCACTAAAAGGCTGTGTATTCAGAGAGAATATTTTCCAGCGTCAGTTGTACCTGACCCAATAGGATAAGTTTAAAGGCTCAAATCCATGTTTGCGATTACTGTGAAGCCCATCCGCGTTGGCGCATCAATCTCCAGATCCGAGCTTCATCAGAGCGCAGGAGGACTCCCTCCATTGCCTCCAGCAAAGTCCAATTCACCATTGGCATGGATAAGCTATTCCCAGAGGAGTCTAATCATATTTGGCACGTCTGCTATTTCACAGAGGAGTTATATTCCCCAGCAGGGAATTAATTCGTCGAGGTGTTCGGTTAAGTTCCCAATATCCTCAGCAGAGTTGGTTTCACTCTCCCAGCATTTATTTTGCTGGGATAATTCAGTGATATCCAGTTTATCCCCAGCAAAGTTGGCCTCGCCTTCAGCATTTATTTTGCTTAAGTGGTTCTGTACCCAGCTCTCTCCGGCAGCTCGAGCCTGCGTTAGCATATTGCATGCATCATATTTGCATCATACCTGCATGACATTTCCAGAATGCGTAGCATTTCCATCCAGAATGGAGCATTACGCTGTAGAAAGATTAAAGCATTTGCATATGCATACAAGGCATAAGTCAGGTTCTCTATCAGCCTCATATGGCGCGTGAATTACTCTGTGATCAGTTCAGGGGCATTTATCCAGCAACAGTTCAGACGGCTCAGCGGATTATTTGTATCTCAGATCATGCAACAATTATGCTTTGATCAAGCAGTCATCTGATATCGACAGACTTTTCTTCCCGTCAGTTCATATTGACGATGTGTTCCTCCAATAAGTGGATTTCTCCGTCTAGCATTAGACGTCTTGAGTATGAAAGTGGCTTTTCTTTCCGTCTATCCATAGACGATGTGAAGTTGCGGGTGATCGCAGTAAGATTTCAAGAAGGGGTTTCCCCCAGGGTATGCCTTCCTTCCCGTCTTTCAGTAGACGATGTGAGGTTTGTTTGATTTTCAATAAGGTTCAAAATAGAGTTTCTATAGCAAGTGGCTTTCCTTTCCGTCTGTCAGCAGACGATGTGAAGTTTCGAGCTATTGTTCAGCGGGTTTCTTATTGCCAGATCATACGTATGATGAGGTGTTTCCCCAGCGAGCCTTCTCCGGCTATCTTTGGTTGTTGAGAGGTTTCAGAACGATATTGTGGATATTGGTTCTCTTTCTGGTTATTGGATATGATGACGTTTAAGAGGGACTTTTCTGACCATCAATCCCTATTGATGTCGAGGCTCTTCGAAGAATGTTCAGTTTTCGTGATTGTCGATTCTTATTGACGACATGTTTCTTAAAAGGTGGTTTTCTTCCCGTCAGTCCATACTGACGATGTGGCCCCTTCAAAGATGTTGATCTTTCCATCAATTCCCGTAGACAGAAGGATTCTGAAATTCAAGGGATGGTGTTGAATTGCGTTATGGTGTCTTGCCGTCTACCAGTAGACGATGTGAATATTGGAGAATTATTTCTTCCCGTCTATCAGTAGACGATGTGAATATGGAGATTATGGTGTCTTTCCGTCTATCCTTAGACGATGTGAGTATGCGATCAGGCCTTGTTCCCGTCTATCCTTAGACGATGTGTGTTTGGAGAATACTTCTTCCCGTCTATCCTTAGACGATGTGAATTGATTTGTTTCATCAATCAGGATGATGCCGTCTACTCTTAGACGATGTAAGTACAGAGATTATTGCTTCCCGTCTACCCTTAGACGATGTGCATATGGAAATTAACGGGATAATGCCGTCTACCCTTAGACGATGTGCATATGGAGATTAATGGTAACTTTCCGTCTACCCTTAGACGATGTGAATTTGGAGATTTTTTCTTCCCGTCTATCCTTAGACGATGTGAGTATGGAGATTACGGTCTTTCCGTCTATCCTTAGACGATGTGAATATGGAGATTAAGAATTTGATCCCGTCTACCCTTAGACGATGTGAATTGATTTGAATATCAATCAAGATAATGCCGTCTACCCTTAGACGATGTGAATTTGGAGAGTATTTCTTGCCGTCTACCCTTAGACGATGTGAATATGGAAATTATGGTGATGCCGTCTATCCTTAGACGATGTGTGTATGGAGATTAAGAATTTGATCCCGTCTACCCTTAGACGATGAGAATATTGATTTGTTCATCAATCAGGAGGATGCCGTCTACCCTTAGACGATGTGAATTTGGAGAGAATTTCTTCCCGTCTATCAGTGGACGATGTGAATGTGGAGATTATTCCTTCCCGTCTACTCTTAGACGATGTGAGTTTGGAGATTATTTCTTCCCGTCTACCCTTAGACGATGTGCATATGGAGATTAATGGTGACTTTCCGTCTACCCTTAGACGATGTGCATATGGGGATTAATGGTGATTTTCCGTCTACTCTTAGACGATGTGAACTGATTTGTTCATCAATCAGGATGATCCCGTCTACCCTTAGACGATGTGAATTGGGAGGTTAATGAATGTCTTTCCGTCTATCCTTAGACGATGTGAATTTGGAGATTAATGGTGTCTTTCCGTCTATCTTTAGACGATGTGAATTTGAAGATTATTCCTTCCCGTCTATCCTTAGACGATGTGAATTGGGAGATTATGGTGTCTTTCCGTCTATCATTAGACGAGGTGAGTATTCAATCAGGGTGTCTTCCCGTCCATCTTTGGGCGATGTGAGTATGTTTCTCTTCCTGCCTATCAGTAGGCAATGTGAAAGAATCAGGTATGTTGCTGCAGTCCTCAGGGTTTGTTATATGGGGTATCACAAGCAACGGGTATTCAATCAGGAGTTCTTTATCAGATGATTAATCAGTTTGGTGCCGCAATAATTGGACTCGGTTTTCTGGACTTTATTCTCCAAGCAGCTTCCAGTATATGCTCGCGGTTGGCAAATTTTCGGGTTTCATTTGTATTCAACCGTCTCGTACCTCTGAATGTTTGAAGGCTGAGCGCTCTTCAAACCCTTCAGGTCCAAGTCGCTTGAATAGGGGCAGCTGTTGCACCCTAAAATTTGACCAACCGATTCTCCTATCTGACTCATGGTTTAATTTCATATTCGCAAATCAGACAGTTGATTTTTGTGCACAGCAGGGGACATCAGAGTTACAGCTTGATTTTTGTCTATCAGATATGGCAGACCCAGTCCAGATTATTGGGGTTTTATTTTCGGGAAATTGTGCGCTCCTCGGTGATTTTTCAGTAATTTTGGGGATATTCTGATGCCCGGGGATCTCTGTTCGACTCGATCTGGTCTCGTGCGCTCTTTTATGGGGGTCATGAGCGTTCATCTGCATTTTTAGGATTTAACAGGCTTTTGTGAATTTTTAACAGGCTTTATAGATTTTTCTGGAATTTAAATAGGGCTTTTGCATTTTTTTTAATGGTTTAATCCTCTTTTTAGGATTTTATAGATTTTTTAAATAGATTTTTAGAATATAAATAAGATTTTAAATGGTTTTATCTTTTTAGAATAATATAGCTTTTTCTTTTAATAATAGTTTAGAATTTTTCTATAGATTTTAAATAGGTTTAATAGTTTTTGGATAGTATAGAAAATAATATAGTTTTCTTTTATAGATTTTGATAGATATTAAATGATAATAGGATTTTAATAGAGAATTAGTGAATTTTAGAGTTTAATTAGATCTTAATTGTGTTTTAGATTTGATTAGATTAATATAGAATTAATTAGACTTTAATTGACTTTTTAGAGTTTAATTAGGTTTAATTGACTTTTTAGGTTTAATTAGGATAATATGAGTTTTAATCATTTTTAGAGTTGATTAGTCATTAGTTAATAATTGATTAGAGTTTAACTAGTTTTAACTGTGTTAATTCAGTTTTTTTTGTACAGTTTTATTCATTTTCGGAATGGGCCCAGGGGTGCTCTTTTGAGGCCCAATTTTCATTATTGGCAATTCAGAAAAGTCCAGCAAAATGATCCAGTCAGTCAAAATGCTCCCAGCGCACACCAGAAATTTCTGGAAAGTTCTAGCATCTTCAGGGATATAAATAGCATGACACGTGTTGCTTAGAAACGGCCCCACGCGTTTCTCAATCCCCACGCCACCACAGCCATTCTGATTCCCCAGACGCTCACACGTGTTGGCCAACTGTCCTCCACTCTCTCTCCCTCAGCGCATGCTCACCACTTGGCGCCCCCACACCATCGCCTGAGTTTCACACCGGCGGCCATGCATCAGCCGTAATTTCCCGCCGCCGGCCACCGTCCAATTCCGGCCACCACCTGAACATCCAAATTTCCAGAAATCCTCAGATCTTCTTCTTCCTCCCCAGATCTCCTCCGTCACCTTCATCTTCTCCTCGCCGGAAAGATCAACCCTCACCGGAATCATCAACCTTCATCCACGTTTTCCAGAATCCGCTCATACCTTCATCCATCTTCAAGCGACTTCTCCAGAAATCATCCTCAGCATTCATCCTTCAAGCAAGAAAAACGCAGAAACTTCAAACTGCATCAAGCTTCATCAAAATCTCCAGAACGCTATCATCTTTTCCCAGATTTCCAGAATCATCCTCAGATATTCGTTCATCTTCAAGCGATATTCCCAGAAAACGTCATCTGCGTTCAAATCCTCAAGGAACGTCTCCGGAACTTTCCAGCAAGATCTCAACGCGAATCCCAAACCGAACGTCTTCAAGGATTACTTCAGCGAACGTCAATAGTTCACGGTGTCGTTCATACATCAAGCCAGGTATGGCGTTCTTCCACTCATCGCTGCTAATTGTTGAATGTAGGTTCGTATTAAGATTCACGGTTGGTGCGTGGTTTAAGACTAGATCTTGAGTAGTGATTTCTTGTGAGGGATTGAGGTGTTTGGGTGAGATTTGGTTTCGTTTAGGGTTTGCTGGATTGTTTGAGTTGCAGAGAGAGTGGGTTGAGGAAGACGAGAGGGAGCGGCTAGGTTAGATGAGTGAACAGTACCAGAAGATTAGGAGGAGGTAGTTTTGATTAGGGTTTCGTTTGGATTAGGGTGATAATTCTGGGCTTAGGCCCAAGCGCGGCTTCTGACGCACACCCCCTCAATTACTCAATTCACCCCTCCCTGTGTGAGTCTGAATGACTGGATATGGGCCTTAGGCCCCAATTTACTTCCTGCACCCCCTCGTTGAAGCCCATTGAATTAACAACTGAGAAAATTACTAGCGGCACCCCCCAGGCCTTTTTTTGTTCATTTCAGTTTTTGTTAGTTGATTTCTGAACTTGGGCCCTGCGCCCTTTACTTCTGGCACCCCAGAATCAGGGCCCAATGTAGATAAATAACTAGAGTAACCTGCTGTTTGAACCTCCCCAGTTTTATTCCAATTTAATTTTCTTTCAATTTCTTTTGTTTTCCTTGCATTGTAAATAATTCATAAATAATTGAAAATAGTTGTTTTTTTAATAATTCTTGTTTCTACCATTCCATGAAAATGTTAAGAAAATAAAATAAAAATAAAAGTGACGTTTTATTTTTGTTTCCTATTTTTGCATATTTTCCAATTAATTGATTTCTTTTTAATATTTTCAATGCATGCATATCATTAGAAAATTCATAAAAAATAGTAGATTGGGTCAAATAATTCCGTTCTTTTTTCTGTAGACTCGTGATTCAGTGTAGAATTTTATAGCACAAAAATATTAGCTCAATCATGCATTTTCATTTTAATTGCATATTTTCATTGTTATTGATGTTGAATAACTGGCTTGTGGATATGTCTGGTTGCTGATTTTAGTTCTTTCATCTGGTGTTGAATTTTGTTTTGATTTTTCAGTATGTTGCCCTAGAGCCATGTAGGTCTCCCATTAGATTTTTGTTAGATTTTTGTAGGGTGTCCTGATATGATTTGTCTGAGCCTGAAGATAGGAGAAGTCTTGATGACTTCTGACTTTGAAGTTCAACTGTGGTTGAACTTCAGAGATAGTCTTTTGTGGTTTCTTGGCCTGTGGGTTCTTCTTGAAGGTGGGAGCTGATGGAGGTCCTGTTGGAGCTTGCAGAGTTGCAGTGGATTGAGGCTTAGTCTAGGAGCTTGTTGTCTGTTTGTGAGGTTCGAGATCCCGAAGTTTGAAAGGAGTTTATGGTACTTTCCTGAGGAAAGCACCATGAATGACTTTCATCCTTTCCTCTCACCTCTTTCGTAAGTATCCAATGATGTCGGAGCCGACTTGTGAGTTTAATTCCTCCTGAGGAGGAATATGAACTGATCACATGTTGTTGAGCCACATGGGATACGATTCCTAAGTGGAAGCCCTCTAGTACTTTCCTGAGGAAGGTCCTATGGGTCTATTCACTTAGTTCCACTAGTTTACCTAGGATTTCTCAAGTATCCAGTGATGTCGGAGCCGACTTGTGAGTTTAATTTCTCCTGAGGAGGAATGTAAACTGATCACAGTTGTTGAGCCACGTAGGGTACGATTCCTAAGTGTCAGTCTCCTAGTACTTTCCTGAGGAAGGTCTTATGAGTCTGTTCACTTAGTTCCCCTAGTGCATATAGGTATTTCTCAAGTATCCCGTGATGCCGGAGCCTTCATGTGAGTTTAATTTCTCCTGAGGAGGAATGTAAACTGATCACAGTTGTCGAGCCGCATAGGATATGACTCCTGAGTAGTAACCTCCTGGTACTTTCCTGAGGAAAGCACTATGAGCTTGTCTGCTTAGCTTCCTTTCTCTGGTAGGCTTATTCTGAAGCTTAGAGACTGGGATTGATTCCTCCTGCTTAAGGATTTGATTAGAGTTTTGGCTTAGATTTTTGCTTAGGGCTTTGTATAGAGTTATTAGGAGATTGTTTCAGGTTTATTGGAGGCCCTGCTCAGGGTTAGTCTCTTTGTATTGTTTGCCTTGTATGGTGTTATGTTGCATTAGACTTAGGTGTTCATCCAGATAGTTCTGAATAGGTGCATCTTAGAAGTAGACTTTGTGTGCATGAGAAGTTGAGGTGGTCCTCCTTCTGCTTGTTTGTTATTGCGTGGCTTTGCTTGTTGGTATTTGGTAGAGCTGAGCTCCCTTGCCTCTGTGGTTTGCGGCCTTTGCGCCTTGTTTGTCTAGTTGTTGCATCCATGCATATTTTCAGTATTCCTTTACGTTGCAGTTTCTTGTTTGTAGTTTAATCCTGTTGCCATGATCCCTTAGGAGCTCTGACTTCTCCGCTGCGGAGTTGTTATGATAGACATTAGGATGGTCAGCCAGGTGTGATAGCAGTAAGTAGATTCCCCTTTTCCAGCTATAGTTCTAGGGTTTTCCCTTTCCTTTCTGTAAGAGCTTTGGAGTAGCTTGACCCGTAGTTAGCTGAACTACAGCTGCTCTGATTCTTCGTTCCAGACGAAGATATGTAGGCATAGGATGCGATATCCTAGCGAGCACACTAACAACTAACCCTTGTTCTCTCGCGGCTGTGCGATCGAGACTTTCCCGCTAACGACTAATTGTTATCCTTTTCTCCTGCCCGAGTGCATTTGAGACCAGATCGTATTTTGTAGGTTCCCGAGCCTTAGAGACCAGTTTGTTTTCTCACTGCTGTGTGAGAGCTCCTGTTTACCCGTAGTTAGCCGAACTACGTTTGCTCTGATCTTTCATTCCAGATGAAAGTACGTAGGCACAGGACGCGATGTCCTGGCGAGCAACCTTTCCCCCGTTTAGACGTAGGAAGTCGAACTACGTTGACTCTGACTTTCCCATTGCACGAGGGAATACGTAGGCCCAGAACACCGTATGTTCTGTCGAGTCCTGTCCTTTTATTTTCTTTTCAGACCAGCCATTAGCGTAGATAGATAACACACCCTTTTACCTATAAACACCAAGCGTGGATCCCATCGAGTACGATGGACGTGAGGGGTGCTAATACCTTCCCCTTGCGTAACCGACTCCCGAATCCAGGCTATGGTTGCGATGACCATACCTTTTCCCATCTTTGCGAGGTTTACTTCGAGCGTTTCCTTTCCCGCTCTGAGGGATAAATAACGCACGGTGGCGACTCTCCTGTCAAGCCGGCGCCGATTTTCGCAGTAGCGACACCCTCTATTCGGGATAAGTGATCTGCAACAACGTTCTCGGTTCCTTTTTTATCTTTGATTTCTAAGTCAAACTCTTGTAGTAACAGGATCCATCTTAATAGTCTTGGTTTGGCATCCTTTTTGCTTATTAGGTACCTTATGGCAGCGTGGTCTGTGTATATTATAATTTTTGCTCCTACTAAGTAAGAACGGAATTTGTCAAGCGCAAATATAACTGCTAGAAGTTCCTTTTCTGTGGTAGGGTAGTTCATTTGGGCAGGATCTAAGGTTCTACAGGCGTAGTAGATGGCATGGATTTTCTTGTCCTTCCTTTGTCCTAGAACTGCGCCTACAGCGTAATCACTCGCGTCGCACATGATTTCAAACGATAGTCTCCAATCGGGTGGTTGCATGATTGGTGCGGTGATAAGGGCTGATTTCAATGTTTCGAATGCTTTTAAACAGTCGTCGTCGAAGACGAACTTAGCATCTTTCATTAACAGGCCGGTCAGAGGTTTTGTGATTTTCGAGAAATCTTTTATAAATCTTCTTTAAAAACCGGCATGTCCTAGAAAACTCCGTATTTCTCGTACGGATTTTGGAGGTTGGAGATCTTTTATAATCTCTATTTTAGCTTTGTCTACCTCAATCCCTCTATCTGATATGACATGTCCTAGAACTATTCCTTGTTGGACCATAAAATGGCATTTCTCCCAATTTAGGACGAGGTTTACTTTTACGCAACGTTCTAGTACCATTTCTAAGTTTTGTAAGCATCCTTCGAAACTTTGTCCACATACCGAGAAATCGTCCATAAACACTTCCATAATGTCGTCTATGAAATCTGCAAAGATTGCCATCATGCATCTTTGGAAGGTTGCTGGAGCGTTACAGAGTCCGAACGGCATTCGGCGGTAAGCAAAAGTACCGTAAGGACAGGTGAATGTAGTCTTTTCTTGGTCATCAGGATGGATGGGAATTTGGAAGAATCCTGAGTAACCATCTAGATAGCAGAAATATGAATGTTTGGCTAATCTTTCCAACATTTGGTCTATGAAGGGTAACGGGAAGTGATCTTTGCGCGTAGCCTTGTTAAGCTTCCTATAATCAATACACATCCTGCTTCCAGTCACGACTCTTTTTGTTATTGATTCGCCTTTTTCGTTTTTAACTACTGTGACTCCTCCTTTCTTTGGTACGACATGAACTGGGCTAACCCATTCACTATCGGAGATCGGATAGATGATTCCTGCATCTAGCAATTTCTTTACTTCATCTCTGACTACAGTGCTCAGGATGGGGTTTAGTCTTCTCTGATGCTCTCGAGAAGTTTTAGAGTCTTCCTCTATTGTAATTCGATGCATACAGATTGAAGGGCTTATACCTTTTAAATCGCTTATGTTATAGCCTAACACGGTGGGGTACTTCTTTAGGACTTCTAATAACTTTTTGGTTTCTGGTTGTCCTAAGTCGGCGTTAACTATCACTGGTCTTTTTAGTTCATCGTCTAGAAATTCATATCTGAGGTTTTTGGGTAGTGTTTTAAGTTCTAAAGATGGGTTCTTCGGACCTGGCATATGGTTTCGGGTCAGTGCTAAGCTTTCGCTTAGGCTGTCGTCTTTGTATGGTTTACGCCAATTGTCGTCTTCAGAAATGTCGGGTATTTGAATCTTTATTATTTCTGAATACGTGGTCTCTTCATTTTCAAGTTCTCTTATGCATTCGTCAATTTCGTCTACTAAATAGCAGGTATCGTCTATTGCTGGTGCTTGTAAGAACTTGGTGAGAATGAACTCTATCTTTTCTTCTCCTACTTCGAATGTTAGCCTTTGTTTCTTCACGTCTATAATCGCTCCGGCTGTAGCTAGGAACGGTCTTCCTAGGATAATTGGGGTTACAGTGTCCTCCTTGATGTCCATGATTATGAAGTCGGTTGGAATGTAGAATTGTCCTATGCGTACTGGAACGTTTTCCAGTATTCCGACGGGGTATTTTACTGATCTGTCAACTAATTGTACGGACATTTTGGTTGGCCTGAGGTCTCCCATATTTAGCTTTTTGCATATAGATAAGGGCATAACACTGATACTGGCTCCTAAATCGCATAGAGCTTTGTCTATTACGAACTTTCCTATGACGCAGGGTATGGAGAAACTACCTGGGTCTTTTAATTTAGGAGGCATGCGGTTCTGAATAATAGCGCTACACTCTGCAGTAAGTGTAACTGTTTCGTTATCCTCGATCTTTCTCTTATTCGACAGGATCTCTTTGAGAAATTTAGCGTATGACGGCATTTGAGTTATTGCTTCTGTAAAAGGAATAGTAATATTCAGCTGTTTAAGGAGCTCTACAAATTTCTTAAACTGTCCTGAAGTTTTGGAGTTTATTAGTCTTTGCGGATAAGGAATAAGTGGTTTATATGGCGCTGGAGGTGCTTGAGTTTTTTCACTTGCGGTATCCTCCTTCTCGTTGTCCTCCTTCTTCTCTAACTCAGATTCCTTTTCTGCTTGTTCAGTTGGTTTCTGTTGCATGGCTGAGTTTTCGGTCCTCGGATCGATCGGTTCATCCAATTCTTTTCCACTTCTTAGTATCACAGCATTTGCTTGGCCTTTGGGATTCTGTTCGGGTTGTCCAGGAAATGTGCCAGCAGGTGCGACAGCAGATGCTTGCTGTTGAGCCACTTGTGATATCTGAGTTTCTAACATTTTGTTGTGGGTGGCTAAAGCGTCTACTTTTCCTGTCAACTGTTTAATTTGCTCGCTAGTGTGTATGTTTTGATTTAGGAACTCTTTGTTTGTTTGAGCTTGAGTAGCTATGAACTTTTCCATCATCAATTCGAGGTTTGATTTCCTAGGTGCATTCTGAGCAGCTGGTTTCTGATATCCTGGCGGAGCAGTAGGCATTTGCAATGCATTTTCGCTTTTGTAAGAAAAGTTTGGATGATTTCGCCAACCTGGGTTGTAGGTATTTGCGTAGGGATTTCCTTGAGCATAATTTACCTGGTCTGGCGGGATTCCGGCTAGCAATGGGCATTCGGGTGCATTATGAGTGGTGCTTCCCCATAACTCGTAATTTGGAGTTACTGCAGCGACAGTTGCAGTGGGGTTAACGGTCAGACTATCGATTTTATGTGCTAGAGCATCTACTTTAGCATTGAACTTTTCAAGGCTGCTGACTTCGTACATCCCACCTTTCGCTGTGGTTTTCTCGGTTGGAGTGCGCTCACCTCCCCATTGGCAATGGTTTTGTGACATGTTTTCTATTAATTGATAGGCTTCATCGTATGGCTTATCCATAAGTGCACCGCCCGCGGCAGCGTCTATTGTCAATCTAGTATTGTATAGAAGCCCATTATAGAAGGTATGGATTACCACCCAGTCTTCTAGACCGTGGTGAGGACATGTTCTCATCATATCTTTGAATCGTTCCCATGCTTCGTAAAGAGATTCAGTATCTTTCTGTCGAAATCCGTTGATTTGAGCTCTAAGCATAGCAGTTTTGCTTGGCCGAAAATATCTCGCTAAGAAGACGTTCTTCAATTGCTCCCACGTCGTAACGGAGTTGGATGGTAACGATTGTAACCATGTCCACGCTCTGTCTCTAAGAGAGAATGGGAAAAGACGAAGTCTTATCGCGTCTGGAGTTACTCCATTTGCTTTCACTGTGTCTGCGTATTGTACAAACTTCGTTAGATGTTCGTTCGGATCCTCAGTTGCGTTTCCTGAGAATTGGTTTTGTTGTACAGCCGACAACAATGATGGTTTCAGCTCAAAATCATTTCGGGTAATAGCTGGGGCAGCAATGCTACTTCTAGGCTCCACTTGAGAAGGTGTAGCGTATGCCTTCAGCGGTTTGTTCGGAGGTCCTTCAGCCATCTCTGGTTCTTCTTCTTCTGATTTGGGAATGGGAGTGAGAGGTTCGGGAGTGTTATGTTTGAGTTGTTTGAGTTGGTACTCAATGATTCTACTTCTTAAATGTAAGAAGTGTTCTAGTTCTGCGACCGAAGGTTTTATGATATCGCTTTGCGGGCGATTTCTTGGCATACAATCGACAGAACTAGTAAAGGAAAAATGAAAATTGTTAACCTAGTCTATACGGCGTAACAGAAGGTTACACTATTGACTAAACGGGTCCCCGGCAACGGCGCCAAAAACTTGATCGCGACTTTCTATGTCTAATACAACTAACTGCAAGTGCACAGTCTATCGCGTAGTAATAATAGATATCGATCCCACAGGGACTCGTAATCAAACTAGTGTTCTCAGGAGTTACTATGTTTAGCTAGGTAGAATATGTTTAAGGGAATAAGATTGTCACTAAAAAGGGAACTAAGATTACTATTTAGATTATAATTAATTGAATCGATACGTAGTAATTGTATTCTTCAGGGATTTGATAAATTACTGGTGTATGAAATAGTTTTCAAAGTTTATTTAAGCAGAAAATAGAGATTTGAAAACTCTCGCCTCACGATGGTTATTGACGCTAATCATAATCCTAAGGGCCAAACGTACACTTTCGTATCCCGTTCGGGGTTAAAATTATTTTTTGGAAATCTCTAAGTTCTAATTCATTTTAAAATGCTTTCGCTGTTATTAAAACAAATGCCTAGTGTTTACTATCTGACCTTACCGCAGCTTTCGCTTGTTGGTTCATATCTTAATTAATTTCCCACTTTCGTGGCAAAACTACTTTTAAATAAGTTCTCGCTTTCGCGACGAAGTTTATTCCGTGAATCAATTTTAAACACTCAGACCATAGATTACTTTTGTGAAAAGAAAGTTTTCCAACCAGTGGTTATCAAATCCCATTCGAATTATTACTACATATCGATTACCTAAGTTTAGCTAGACATGGATTTGGGAAAAACAAAATATAAATAAGAATAATAAATAATAATTTGCATTATAATAAAACTGAAGTCGATCAAAATGAAAACCTATAAATATGCCAATTGGCCTTTGGGAAGATCCTCCACAGATGTTGGCAGGATTCTGGTCTTTAGTGCCAATTTGATCGTACAGTACAATAGAAATTACAGAAGAGCAGAAATGGGAATAAGGAAAGGTAAAGAGAAATGAATACAAATAAAACTGGAAAGTAATTGCTCTGGAAAGTAAATTCGGCAGCACTTCGTGGTATGAATGCAGCTCTCCTTCTAAAGTCCTTTGCTTCCCTTTTTATAGAAGTGGAATCCCAACGGTTATCTCTGAGGATGATGGACCTTGAGGCAGATAATTTAGGGAGTAGTGGTCCACTCTGTGGAAATTGGAACTGCTCTTTTGACGTGTAACCTGAGTGGGGCGTTTTTGCCTGCATGACGGTCGTCACAAGGTGTGACGGTCGTCACCCGTGTGATGGTCGTCATGAAGCTGTGACGGTCGTCACATCAGCAAAAACAGCTTGCTGCGCTTTTCATTGTATTTTCACTCCTTTTTCGTCCATATTTCATCTGAGATTGCTTCTTTTCTTCATGTTGCCTGGTTTAGACGTGATCGTTGAATACCTGCAAAACATCAGACAAATATACGGAAATAACCCGAAATCGGATCGAAAACGGTTAGATTTTAGTTGAATTATGCATGAAAATATCAATATGATTTCGTGTTATCACCTGCACCTCTTCATCCTTCGGCGGAGCTCTCAAAGCATAAGCAAACTGTCGGACCAGCAGAGATGGATTATAGTTGATACAACCCTTCCTGCCTATCAAAGGCACATTCGGAAACCCACTGCAGCTGAAGATAATCTCAGTACCCAACCTATCTCTATCAAACCAGGCAATATCCTCCGCTGACAGACTCATCAGACGCTCAGACCACTCAGCTGTAGCTGCAGACGAGGCAAAGGGACCCTTCTTGAGTAGGTGACTATCAAGCCATCTATAGAGTAGGGGTACGCAGCACGAGATGTTCTTACCCCTTCTGTTCTTGTTTTTGTAGTGGACGGAATGGTAGACATCTCCTATCAAGGTAGGGATTGGATTCCCTGATGCAAAGATGTGAAAGGCGTCGAAGTCCACAAAGTCGGGCATATTGGGGAACAGAATGATGTCGTATATGCACAGAGCAAGGATGGCGTTGAACACGATCCAACATCCGTCTTTGGAACACTGCTGGGCCTTTCCCACTAAGAACTGCAAGGAGAAACCGGGAACCCTGTTCCAACTAGACAAAACCAACTCGGAGGCATCTAGATGAAGTGAAGGAGCTAGACTAGCCAGATTAGGCTCAGCATCCATATGAACAAAAGGCATCTGACTCTTGATAGGCACACCTAACAGATCAGCATACTCCTCTAGTGTGGGTGCGAAAATAAAGTCCGGGAAAGTAAAGCATCTCAAAGGAGGATCGTAGAACTGCAGCAGGGCGTGCAACCCATTTAACTCAAACACAGAGGGTTTACGAACCAGGCTGAGCAGTTTACCGTAAGACTTTCTGAATTCATCTCTCACAGAATCATCTGCCAAAGCAATCAAACCAGTCAGCTGAACAACATCAGGGGTGGGGAGCTTGTAAGCCAAAGTCTTCCTCAGAGAACCCATAATAGCACAATAGAAGGCAAGAAAACCTGAATCGGGGGAAACGGTACCTGCAACACAGACACACGTTAATGAAATGCAAATGGGTATGTAGAGCAATGTAAAATGCAATCATGCAGCAGGAGATCAAGACAACTGTGTTGTTGAAGTGATGAAGGTTTTGTATCAACAAAACCACAATACTGCTCTGTCAAGAACAACCACTATCAAGAAGAAAACTACGGTATCAGACCATAAATCTGCTCTGTCAAGAACAAACACACATTTGATAATAAGGACCTTTGATACAAGACCATAAATCTGCTCTGTCAAGAACACATACATCTCTGAAGATAAGGACCTCTGATACAGGACCATAACTCTGCTCTGTCAAGAACACGTATACATCTGATGATGAGAACCTCTGATACCAACAAAACTGATTCCCTATCAAGAAAACCAGGTAGTCTGAAGGTTAAGGCTTCCTGCAACAAACCCAACCCTGCTCACAGGTATGGACCTAAACTGACACAAGTTCGGCATCCTATGCATCATCAGCGTCACAGACATTCAAGTGGGGTGATACGATACCCAGAAGTTGTGGCATCACCATCTCCTGAAGCGGCCTTACTCAGCTGAATTCCAAATGATCGGTCCCCAGAGTCAACAATCCTCCAAACCAACAACCCCTCAGGCCCAAAGGGCCGGAAAAGAAGTCAACCGGGAGAACCTCGTCTGAGCGTGGATTTCATGAGACACTAGTGCCTGCAAAGCAAGCACGCGCCCACTAATTTCCACAACTAATGCTAGGTACACTCAAGCCTGGGTTTGGCTTCTCACTCATCAGAATGCCCCTCCCAAAACAGCACAGATAATCATATCATACTGAAAATAAAATGCGGGAAATAAAATGCGATAAATAAACACAACCCAACAAGTAAACATACAAGCGCTAGGATTGACTCTCGCAGGGGACGTTGGATCCCCTAACTGACTCGCATAAGGGACTTTGGATCCCAGGAAACTATCAACTCCCCAGCAGAGTCGCCAGCTGTCACTACCGCTAAAATAAGGTGCCGGTAAAACAGAAGAGTCGCCACCTTTCGTTATTTATCCCTCAGAACGGGAAAGGAAACAATCGGAAAAACCTGACAAAAAGGTATAAGACAAGGTCATCACAACCATTGTCTGGGTTCGGGAGTCGGTTACGCAAGGGGAAGGTATTAGCACCCCTCACGTCCATCGTACTCGATGGGATCCACGCTTGTTGTGTTTATCTGACGGGTTTGTTTACTATCTACCTATCAAGGTTGGTCTGAAAAAGAAAAGAAAAATGACTCGGCAAAGCGTCGCACTTTATGCCTACGTATTCTCATCAGAGAATGAGAAATCAAAGTCAACGTAGTTCGACTAACTACGAGTTATGGGGAAGGTGGCTCGCCAATACGTCAGTATTGTGCCTATGTACTCTCAACAGGCATGAGAGATCAGAGCTTACGTAGTTCAGGATAATACGGATTACGGGGATTCAGATTCATCTGTTTTATCGAGTAGGGTTAACAAACAATTCCAGCAGTTTGGTGTATGCAGCTCGACCCTTGGAGACTTAGGCGTTACCTTTTGCGGTAGAACTGGGAGTTAACGACACTCTTTTCTTCAGAAAAGCTTTCCTTTGAATTACGGGCCCACAGGGCAAAAAGGTTTGAATTTTGTTTTCTGTCTTTTACGGAAGAACTGTTTTTTATGGATGTTTGCAACCAATATCGCACTAGAGACTATGACCTGAGAGTGAATGCGTCGCATGTCACCCAAAGGATGCTATACTAAACATCCAGACTGTTGAAAAGAAACTCTCCAACAATCCTTTCTCAGATAGCTTAAGGCTCGTAACGTACGACGTCAGTTAACCTTTATTACTGTATTTTAATTTGTTTTGAGATGAGAAGAGAGAGGGACAACTACGGGGAGACTATCAAGTCCTAATGTTGTCATGCCAAGGATTCATCCTATGGTTGAAGTTTGAAACAGGGAACTTGTAACACCCATTTTAATTATTTAGTCATTTTATTATTATTTTAAAAATTATACGTTGGTGTGTCCTTTGGTGGGGGTGTATTTGATGATGTTCGGTGGGTGTCCCTAATGTGAGAGGACTATTGGTGGTATTTTGGTGTTAAATATAATAATATAAAAATAATAGTAACATTGGTGGGAGTGTTATTATTATTATTATTATATTTGTTAATATTATTAATATTATTATTATGTTGGTGAAATAATGATATTATTATTATTATTATTATTATTATTATTATTATTATTATTATTATTATTATTAATAGTATTATAATATTATAATATTATTAGTATTAATAATAATATTGTATTATTTTATTAATTTTTAATTGGGATTAGATTTAATAAAGAAAATAAGAATTGGAAGAGGTTATTAGAGAGTTGGGTGAGAGAAGAGAAGTTAGAACGATAGAATTGGCTTCTGAGAGAAGAACAGAGAAGGAGAACAAGGAGAAAGGGGAAAGAGCTAGGGCTTGAAGTTCTTGGGGGTTCCTCTCCAATCGAAGATATAATCAGGTAAGGGGGGAGAAACTTGATTGGGAATGGTTTATACATGTATAGGGTAGTTGGGGATTCCTTAACCCCGTAGGTATTTTGAGGATTATGTGTGGATTGTTGTATGTTGTTGATTATTGATGAATTGTGTTGAATAATATGTATATGATGATCTACTGATGTTTGATGTTGCCATTGTTGAATGAGTGTTGGTGTTGGTGTGGTTTGAGTAAGGTTCTGAGTAACTCTGGGGCGCCGGTAATGTACCGTAATGTTGGTCTGGAGTAGAGTTATAGGACAATTGATAAGCGTAATATGCATTAGTTGTAATACTGATAGGATAGAAAGTGGATGTTGTGGAATAGGCTTGAATCGGAGGAGAATGAGAATTCTGAACTGCGAGAATTTGGGAAGTCGCAGGCAACTCGCTAGCACTTCGCTAGGCGAGCTGGTAGCGAGCGTTCGCTAGGTGCTCGCCTAGCGAGTGAGGTAGCGAGCGTGTCCAGTAGTCTCTGTTTGCCTTCGCGAGGTAGTTCGCTAGGCGAACAGGTAGCGAGTATTCGCTGTGACGAATTGGGTAGCGAACCATTACAGTAGCCACTATTGTCATTCGCGAGGAGGTTCGCTAAGAGAACAGCTAGCGAGCATTCGCTAGGAGCTCGCCTAGCGAGGGAGTAGCGAGCGTAGCAGAATGTGACTTTTTGTGCTGTCGTGCCTGGTGCGCTAGCTGTGTAGTATCCCTTAGACCATGATGAGTGTAGGGATGGAGATTGGATAATGTAGGGAGTACATTTGGTGATAGGTTGTGGATTCTTTATCGTTTAAATTAAGTGAATGCTGGATGAGTGTGCGATATGGAGTATCGTAGGGTTATCACTATGATAGGGTATCCCCGGGTAATGGGATGTGTTTATACTTGGTGTTAGAATGTGAAACTGCTCACTGTGTGATTTGAATTATAAGTCGTTGGTGTGTAATATATCTATACATATGCATTGATGTATGATGATATGATCAGAAGGATCGTGTGCACTTAGTGTGCCTGAATATAATAGATATGCATTGGTGTCTTGCATATCATGGTGTTTGGTGGGATGAATCATATCTCAGGAGGAGCGTAAGTGATTCATCCGTACTCCTTTGAGGAGAATGGTGGAGGATAGATCATATCTCAGTAGGAGCGTAAGTGATCTGTCGGGGATAGATCATATCTCAGTAGGAGCGTAAGTGATCTGTCCAGGTTCGATTGAATGAACCAATGAGACGGTACCACATGCATGGTGTTGAGTTGCAAATTTGTATTATAATAGGTTATATTGTAATTTGAACAGTAGGTTCGTGATTGGTGTTGTGGGGTGAATATTGAGGTGTTGGTGTGTTTTACTACCTTGTTTACATGTATTACATTACCAATATATTTTTGATCATGTTTTCTCACCCCTTTGTTGTTGTTGTGGTCTGTGCTTCTTCGGAAGTACAGATAATCCAGGTACTTAGCCAGCTTGGATTATGGTGTGCCAGTCGAGTCTAGGATGCTCTGATACGTAGCACGGGACTTAGGTGTTTTTATTTGTTTTATGCTGAACCTGTATTTTGTTCCTGTGAACATATCAAAAACCTTTGTTGGATTTTACTATTTAGTATTCCGCTGCATTTGGAGAAAAACCTTTTATATATATATATATATATATATATATATATATATATATATATATATATATATATATATATATATATATATATATATATATATATATATATATATATATATATATATATATATATATATATATATATATATATATATATATATATATATATATATATATATATATATATATATATATATATATATATATATATATAAGGGAATGTTTGTTTTGCTATGTGATATCCCACTTGGGAAGAAAACTCTGATGTTTAATTATAATGTTTGTTATTTCAATTGTTTTTAGGAAGTGGGGTGTTACAAATGGTATCAGAGCAGGTCGGTCCGTCCGGCCAGTGTTGTTGAGTCGAGTTGAGTCCGTCCTTTAGGATAGAGTTGAGTATCTTTTAACCTGGTGTTGTTATTTTTGAGCAGTATGGCAGGAAAGAACGATGCTGCGTTGGTTGCTGCTATGCAAGCAATGGCGCAGGCGATTGCTAATCAGAACCAAACTGCAGATGCCCAGTTCAGGAGTTTGGCGCAGTTTCGGAGCAACAAGCCGCTGACGTTTGAAGGAGGAATTCTAGATCCTGAAGCTGCACAGAAGTGGCTGAAGGTAATTGAGAAAATTTTCAGGACTATGGAATGTAGTGATGAGCAAAAGGTGAGGTTTGGTACTCACATGCTGGAGGGCGAAGCTGAAGCTTGGTGGGACAACATTCGCCAAAGACTGGAAGCTGCTGGGATTGACATTACTTGGGAGGTGGTTCGGAAGGGTTTTCTGGAAAAGTATTTTCCGGAAGATATTCGAAGTGCTAAGGAGATTGAATTCTTAGAGCTGAAGCAGGGTAGTATGACGGTAGCAGAGTATGCTGCTAAGTTTGAAGAGCTGGTGCAGTATTGTCCTCATTATAATATTGATGGGGCAATGACTTCTAAGTGTTTAAAATTTGAGAATGGACTGCGTCCAGAGATTAAGTTGGGGATTGCTTGTCAGAAGATCAGGAGTTATCCCGAGCTGGTAAGCAGGAGCAGAATTTATGATAATGATAACCGGGCAAGGATTGCACACTACAAAGCTGTTAATGACCGTAAGGGTAAGCAGAGGTTCAGTGGTACTCCTTATAGTGTTGCTGCTGATAAGGGAAAGCGTAAAGCTGTTGTTGATAAGAAGCCTAGAGAGGGGAGAGCATCTGCTGATGGGAAATGTTTCTGATGCGGTGGCATGGGACAGCGTGCTAATGAGTGCCCTAATGAAGTAAAGAAGTGTTTTAAGTGTGGGAAGCCAGGCCATGTGATAGCTGATTGCAGAGCTACTATGCCGACCTGTTATAACTGTGGTGAAAAGGGTCACATCAGTACCCATTGTGAGAAGCCGAAGAAGCCTCAGACATCTCCGGCTGGTGGAAAAGTGTTTGCCTTGGCAGGAACTCAAGCTGCCAGTGATGAGCGTGTTATCAGAGGTACTTGTATTATCAATAATATTCCTTTGATTGCTATTATTGATACGGGTGCAACACACTCGTTTATTTCTGTAGATTGTGTGGAGAGGATAGGTTTAGTCCCGTCCACTCTGGAAAGACGGATGACTATTGAGACACCCTCTATAGGTTCAGTGACTACTTCTTGGGTATGCCTGAAGTGTCCGCTGACTATTTTCGGTAGAGAATTTGGAGTGGATCTGATTTGTCTACCACTTGGTAAGTTGGATGTTACTCTGGGTATGAACTGGTTAGAGTTCAACCGAGTCTACATCGATTGTTTTCAGAAGGAATTGTTGTTCCTGACTCCAGAAGGGGAAGCTTTAGCAGATTCTTTGTCTAGTAAAGAATTGAGGACCTTGTTGGAAGATGAAGCTAAAGTGTTTGCTTTATTTGCATCATTGTCGGTGGATAGCAAAGCGTCAATGGAGGAATTGGCAGTGGTGAATGAATTTCCGGAAGTGTTTCCTGATGACATTACGGAATTGCCTCCGACGAGGGAAGTTGAATTTAGTATTGATCTTGTTCCTGGTACGAGGCCTATTTCTATGGCGCCGTACAGGATGTCTGCAGTGGAATTGGCTGAGTTGAAGTCTCAGATTGGAGAATTGTTGGATAGGAAGTTTATTAGACCGAGTGTGTCGCCGTGGGGAGCCCCAGTGTTATTGGTGAAGAAGAAGGATGGTAGTATGCGTTTGTGCATCGACTACCGTCAGTTGAATAAAGTGACTATTAAGAATAAGTATCCTCTCCCAAGGATTGACGATTTGATGGATCAGCTGGTGGGAGCTCGTGTGTTCAGTAAGATCGATTTGAGATCGGGTTACCATCAGATCAGAGTAAAAGAAGGTGATATTCAGAAGACTGCTTTTAGGACTCGATATGGACATTACGAATATGCTGTAATGCCGTTTGGAGTGACTAATGCGCCGGGAGTATTTATGGAGTATATGAACAGAATCTTCCATTCTTATTTGGATCAGTTCATTGTGGTATTTATTGACGATATATTAATTTATTCTAAATCTGATGAAGAACATGCAAGACATCTGAGGATTGCCTTACAGGTACTGAAGGACAATAAATTGTTTGCTAAACTGTCAAAGTGTAACTTCTGGTTGAAGAAAGTGAGTTTCTTGGGACATGTAATATCTGGTGATGGCATAGCGGTGGATCCGTCAAAAGTAAGTGCAGTGTTGCAGTGGGAACCACCAAAGACAGCAACGGAGATTAGAAGCTTTTTGGGTTTGGCAGGCTATTATCGCAGATTTATTGAAGGGTTATCTAATTTGGCGTTGCCATTGACTCAATTAACGAGGAAGAACCAAGTTTTTGTATGGGATGCTGCTTGTGAAGAAAGCTTTGAAAAGCTGAAGAAGAAATTGACTACGGCACCGGTGTTAGTGTTTCCGACTCCGAGTGAACCGTTTGTGGTATACTGTGATGCGTCTAAGATGGGATTAGGCGGAGTTCTTATGCAGAATGGTAAGGTAGTAGCATATGCTTCGCGACAACTGAGAGTGCATGAGCAAAATTATCCGACTCATGATCTCGAGTTAGCTGCGGTTGTTTTTGTATTGAAAATATGGAGACATTATTTGTATGGTTCGAAATTTGAAGTGTTTAGTGATCATAAGAGTCTGAGATATCTGTTTGATCAGAAAGAGTTGAATATGAGATAGATAAGATGGTTAGAATTTTTGAAGGATTATGACTTCAGTTTGAGTTATCATCCAGGAAAGGCCAATGTAGTGGCGGATGCCTTGAGCAGGAAAACGATTCATATGGCAACTCTAATGGTGAAAGAAATTGAGTTAATTGAACAGTTCAGAGATTTGAGCATGGTTTGTGAGACTACTGCAGATAGTGTGATGTTGGGTATGTTGCAGGTAAATAATGACTTCTTGGATATGATTAGAGAGAATCAGAAGTTGGATGTGAAATTAGTAGATTTGATGCCTGGAATAGGAAGTGACTCCGATAGTGACTTTAAATTGGATAGTACAGGTGTGTTGAGATTTAGAGGCAAGATTTGTGTACCAGATGATGAGGAATTGAAAAAGTCAATTTTAAGTGAAGGACATCGTAGTAGTTTGAGTATCCATCCGGGAGCTACGAAGATGTATCATGATTTGAAGAAATTATTTTGGTGGTCTGGTATGAAAAGAGACATTGCTCAATTTGTGTATGCCTGTTTGACGTGTCAGAAGTCGAAAGTAGAACATCAGAGACCGTCTGGATTTATGCAACCATTAGAGATTCCGGTTTGGAAATAGGATTGTATTACTATGGACTTTGTTACAGGTTTGCCGAATACGGCGAGAGGATTTGATGCTATATGGGTGATTGTGGATCGATTGACGAAGTCTGCACACTTTGTACCGATTAATATTAGTTTCCCGTTGACTAAGCTGGCGGAGGTGTATATTCGGGTAATAGTAAAGTTACATGGTGTTCCGTCCAGTATTGTGTCAGATAGAGACCCGAGGTTTACTTCGGAATTTTGGAAAAGCTTGCAGGAAGCTTTGGGAACTAAGTTGAAGTTGAGTTCAGCTTATCATCCACAAACTGATGGTCAGTCAGAGAGGACTATTCAGTCGCTTGAGGATTTGCTGAGAGCTTGTGTGTTGGAAAAGGGTGGTGCGTGGGATACTCATTTACCATTGATTGAGTTCACGTACAATAACAGTTACCATTCGAGTATTGGAATGGCACCGTTTGAAGCTTTATATGGGAGGAGGTGTAGGACTCCTCTGTGTTGGTATGAGACTGGTGAGAATGTGGTGCTTGGACCAGAAATTGTATAGCAGACTACGGAGACAATTCAGATGATTCGTGAGAAAATGAGAGTGTCTCAGAGTAGGCAGAAAAGTTATCATGATAATCGGAGGAAAGAGTTGGAATTCAGTGTAGGTGACCACGTATTCCTAAGAGTTAATCTGATGACCGGTGTGGGTCGCGCGTTGAAGTCCAAGAAGCTGGATCCTAAGTTTATTGGACCTTATGAAATTTTGCAGAGAATTGGTGTTGTGGCTTATAGGGTGGCGTTGCCGCCTGAGTTGTCGAACTTACATGATGTGTTTCATGTGTCGTAATTGCGAAAGTATGTTTCTGATCCATCTCATGTGATTTAGAGAGATGATGTTCAGGTTCGGGAGAATCTTACTGTTGAAACGATACCGTTGAGGATCGAAGACCGTAAGATGAAACAGCTCCGAGGGAAGGAAATACCTTTGGTGAAGGTAGCTTGGGGAGGTGCTGCAGGAGGCAGTGTGACCTGGGAGTTGGAAAGCAGGATGCGAGAGGCGTATCCGGAGCTATTTCCATCAGGTAATTTTCGAGGACGAAAATAATTAAAGTGGGGGAGAGTTGTAACACCCATTTTAATTATTTAGTCATTTTATTATTATTTTAAAAATTATACGTTGGTGTGTCCTTTGGTGGGGGTGTATTTGATGATGTTCGGTGGGTGTCCCTAATGTGGGAGGACTATTGGTGGTATTTTGGTGTTAAATATAATAATATAAAAATAATAGTAACATTGGTGGGAGTGTTATTATTATTATTATATTTGTTAATATTATTAATATTATTATTATGTTGGTGAAATAATGATATTATTATTATTATTATTATTATTATTATTATTATTAATAGTATTATAATATTATTAGTATTAATAATAATATTGTATTATTTTATTAATTTTTAATTGGGATTAGATTTAATAAAGAAAATAAGAATTGGAAGAGGTTATTAGAGAGTTGGGTGAGAGAAGAGAAGTTAGAACGATAGAATTGGCTTCTGAGAGAAGAACAGAGAAGGAGAACAAGGAGAAAGGGGAAAGAGCTAGGGCTTGAAGTTCTTGGGGGTTCCTCTCCAATCGAAGATATAATCAGGTAAGGGGGAGAAAATTGATTGGGAATGGTTTATACATGTATAGGGTAGTTGGGGATTCCTTAACCCCGTAGGTATTTTGAGGATTATGTGTGGATTGTTGTATGTTGTTGATTATTGATGAATTGTGTTGAATAATATGTATATGATGATCTGCTGATGTTTAATGTTGCCATTGTTGAATGAGTGTTGGTGTTGGTGTGGTTTGAGTAAGGTTCTGAGTAACTCTGGGGCGCCGGTAATGTACCGTAATGTTGGTATAGAGTAGAGTTATAGGACAATTGATAAGCGTAATATGCATTAGTTGTAATACTGATAGGATAGAAAGTGGATGTTGTGGAATAGGCTTGAATCGGAGGAGAATGAGAATTCTGAACTGCGAGAATTTGGGAAGCCGCAGGCAACTCGCTAGCACTTCGCTAAGCGAGCTGGTAGCGAGCGTTCGCTAGGTGCTCGCCTAGCGAGTGAGGTAGCGAGCGTGTCCAGTAGTCTCTATTTGCATTCGCGAGGTAGTTTGCTAGGCGAACAGGTAGCGCGTATTCGCTGTGACGAATTGGGTAGCGAACCATTACAGTAGCCACTATTGTCATTCGCGGGGAGGTTCGCTAAGCGAACAGCTAGCGAGCATTCGCTAGGAGCTCGCCTAGCGAGGGAGTAGCGAGCGTAGCAGAATGTGACTTTTTGTGCTGTCGTGCCTGGTGCGCTAGCTGTGTAGTATCCCTTAGACCATGATGAGTGTAGGGATGGAGATTGGATAATGTAGGGAGTACATTTGGTGATAGGTTGTGGATTCTTTATCATTTAAATTAAGTGAATGCTGGATGAGTGTGCGATATGGAGTATCGTAGGGTTATCACTATGATAGGGTATCCCCGGGTAATGGGATGTGTTTATACTTGGTGTTAGAATGTGAAACTGCTCACTGTGTGATTTGAATTATAAGTCGTTGGTGTGTAATATATCTATACATATGCATTGATGTATGATGATATGATCAGAAGGATCGTGTGCACTTAGTGTGCCTGAATATAATAGCTATGCATTGGTGTCTTGCATATCATGGTGTTTGGTGGGATGAATCATATCTCAGGAGGAGCGTAAGTGATTCATCCGTACTCCTTTGAGGAGAATGGTGGAGGATAGATCATATCTCAGTAGGAGCGTAAGTGATCTGTCGGGGATAGATCATATCTCAGTAGGAGCGTAAGTGATCTGTCCAGGTTCGATTGAATGAACCAATGAGTCGGTACCGCATGCATGGTGTTGAGTTGCATATTTGCATTATAATAGGTTATATTGTAATTTGAACAGTAGGTTCGTGATTGGTGTTGTGGGGTGAATATTGAGGTGTTGGTGTGTTTTACTACCTTGTTTACATGTATTACATTACCAATATATTTTTGATCATGTTTTCTCACCCCTTTATTGTTGTTGTGGTCTGTGCTTCTTCGGAAGTACAGATAATCCAGGTACTTAGCCAGCTTGGATTATGGTGTGCCAGTCGAGTCTAGGATGCTCTGATACGTAGCACGGGACTTGGGTGTTTTTGTTTGTTTTACGCTGAACCTGTATTTTGTTCCTGTGAACGTATCAAAAACCTTTGTTGGATTTTACTATTTAGTATTCCGCTGCATTTGGAGAAAAACCTTTATATATATATATATATATATATATATATATATATAAGGAAATGTTGGTTTTGCTATGTGATATCCCACTTGGGAAGAAAACTCTGATGTTTAATTATAATGTTTGTTATTTCAATTGTTTTTGGGAAGTGGGGTGTTACAGAACTCCTAGAAGTTATCATGCATAGGTTTCAACCTAAAGTTCTAATCATCACTTCCTTGTCAAAGGAAGTGAGATTCCTAAGGGATCATATCAATGGTAAACAGAAACAGATAAAGCATCAGCTTAAACAGTAAACAGTAAACGAATGTAAAATGCATGCAATGCAAGTGAGGGAGGAAATGTGTGTGGGGCAGCAGCCTCCACAAGCTCATCTCAACCTCAAGCCAGATATGAATAACTGCAATCATACAGAAGTGAATAACATGCTATCAAGAAAACACAAGAACTGTAATCACACAGAAGAAGTAAAATGCCATCAAGCAAATAACAAACCACATAGGCAAGGGAGCTGGGCTCTACCGAATACCCGCAAGCAAAGCCATACAGTAAAAGTACAAGCAGAGGGAGCAACTCAACCTCTAGTGCAATCATGCTCCTAGATTAAAAGAATCTAAACATGAACTTATTCTAATGCATCAAGCAAATCAAACAAGTCACATCAATACAGTTGCACAACAAGCAAACAGACAGGAAAGACAGCAAATCAACAGCTTCCTCAGCTTCACAGCAAAGCAATCTTCTGACAGCAGTTCAGTCCTCAGTCTTCAACTGCTCTTCAAAGCTATCCTCTTCAACAGCAAGTATCAACTTGCTTCTTCAAGCTTTCAAAACTATCAAACATAAGTATCAACTTATTCTCTCTTCTCTAGGCCTCAGCTCCAAAGTGAACTCCACCTTCAGGCTTCAACCCTAACTGCAAGCATCAACTTGATCTCCAACTTCAAGCTTCAGCTTCTTCATTCAATCTTCAATGGATTCCCTTTACAAGTGTCAACTTGTTCCTCCTCTTCTTCAGGCTTCAGCTCTTTCTTCTTCTTCACACAAGTATCAACTTGTTCTTCCTGATCTACAAGCTTTAGCTTCAATGGCAGTCTTCAAATATAGAGAAGTATCAACTTCTAGCCTCTTTAGTCTTCTACCAAGGAACTCTATCCTCTAGCAGTGGAGAAAGATTCATCTGACAAGAGCAAAGCTTGGATGATGGGTAGTAGAGTGAAGACCAAAGGCCACCACTAAGCATCCTATCATCAGAGACAAGGACCCTCAAAGGTTCTACCAACTTGTAAAGAGCCACACATCCTACCAAAGGAGGGATGAGGCCTTCACAGTGGGCCTTGCATCATAGGGAAGAATGGAAGTGATCAACATCTTCCATGTTTATGAAGGAAGAGAATCTATCTAGAAGATCTGCCTACAAACCCTAATCTTAACACCTAATCAACACTACACCAAAATAAGGGAAGATCTTCACATCCAAACTTCTTCAAGCACTCCATTTCATCTTCAACTTGCTTTCATCATCCACCAAGGGTAAAAATAACACAAGCTTACTCTAAGGGAAACTAAGGGGTTAATCTAGTCAAATTAGTGCCTTAGAATCATCTAAAGTTAGCACCTAACCTAAAATCAAAAAAAAATTAGTAAACTACATTGTAAATTCCTACAAAAATTCCTAAGGGACCCTAATTCAATCATGAATCTACCATACAAAATTCAGAGGTTGAATCATCCACCAAGTTCTAGATATAAAACCAAAATCATAAGGTATTAACCATAAACCCTAAAAATGGATCTCCTAAAGTTTCAACCTAAAACTACCACTTACATTTATCACAAAAATGTGAGAAAAATCTAGTTGGAACATGCATGTCTATGCTAGCTACACACAAAAAATCAAGGCAAGAATCATTATCAAATGATCAAACCAAATTCAACAAAACAAAGTATCAACCATGGTTATTTTAACATCAATTAAAATACAAAAAATGCTAATAAAATCAAACATTCATGAAATATTAATATTTTTTATCTAAAAAAAACTAGATTCAATCATGAATCAATGGAAAAAAGAATGGAATTAATTGAGTCATTTTTCAATTTTTCATGAATTATCTACTAAACTATATAAAATGAAGAAAATAAATGAAAATAAAGAAATTGGTGAAACCTGCGTGGTAAATAGCAAATATTTCTCACTAATTTCTGGATTGGGCCAAGGGGGGGGGGGGGGTGTTGATATCAACCAGTCCAAAGCCCAGGCGCTCACACTCATCTCCAATTATCAAACTGAAACAAAAGAAAACAATGCACACCCAGTTTCGAACCCACGTTCCCTTGGATGCCCGCCTCTCATCACAAAGCCTGAACTACCCTAAGTGAAACGCAGCGTTGAGGGGAGAGGGTACGTGGCGCCACACACGCGCTTGGATCCAGGTCTGAGTCAAATTCCTCTTCATGAATGGACGATGGAGGTTATATCTTCTCCATTTGAATTTCTGCAAATAACAAAAACACGCGCGCAACCATGGCCACTGCCGGTGGTTTTTTTCGGTCACCTGCTCAACCCTAACGCTCTATAATCAACCATTGGCCACGATTTCTTGATGAAAGTTGACCAGAATTTCCTCAGGAATTCAATCATGCCACTAGTTTATGCTAAAAACGCAAGAATCCAAGAATAGCAATCTCAACCGAAAATGGCATAAACCCTAAATTGTCTCTAACCATCAAATTAACTAACCAGAATCCATCTACATCCTAAGGGGAACTTAACCACGTGCTTCTAATGGATTAAAAGTGCATAATTAGAGAGATATCTCAAGAAATTAGAACCAACCTTGAAGCTTGAATTGCAGTGGTTATGCGCCTCAATTCTCTTCCAAACTCTGCAGAATCCTTCAAGGAGTAATGGTAGACAATTCTTGATGCTCAATTCTTGCTGAAACCTCTTGATTCTCCAAAACGAATTTCCAATTTTCAAGCTTTTCCTTCACCTCATTCCAATGGCTTCTCAACAGAATTCTGCACTAGAACTTTCCAATCATGATCCAAATCCTATTTATAATGTGTTCAGATGGATCAGAAGCCCAAACTAGGCCCAATTATGGATTTTGGATCTTCACTTTTCCTTCCAAATTTCAACATGGATGTGTGCCTTCAAGCCTTTCTCATGCTCTAAACTCAGTCCAAACCATTCACTTAATCATTAAGGAGTGTGATGCAATGGTTTTCTTCCTTTGGTTTCAACATATGGAATGTACATGATATGTTTCTTACTTGTGAAGTAACCATCCAAATGACTATGTTATGGACCTCAAATCAAAAATGTGGCAATGCCAATCTTTCTAAAACATCAATTCCATTCAAAATGATCACAAATTTGACTTGGAAAGATGTTAATGTCATTTATTTTGAATTTTCTCACTTTAATTCATTAAAATGGCTTTTATGTGAAGTTTCTTCAACCAATGCTTGATATAATCCATATCAACGAACATTTGATGTTTATACAAGCTAAAAACATCATTTTGAACAACTTTCATGTTGAACAAAAATGCATTTGAGACCTCTAAGTTGGTGAAAATGGCCTATGATCACAAATGACCTATAATCACCAAATGTCCAAAATACCCTTGACTTGTCAAAGCCATAAGTTGAGTTCTACAAATCCTATCAAGGACTTCTAGTACTCTCTAGAAATCTAAGATGATAAGGAACAACATTCATGTTGACCAAAAGTTCATAGGAATCATCCTTCTTGGGCAAAAGTTTCATGCAAGTTGGGTAACTTTCAAGCTCCAAATTCACATTCCTCAGATGACTTGTAACTTGTCAAAGCCATAACTTGAGTTCTACAAATCCTATCAAGGACTTCTAGCACTCAAATTAAAGCTAAGATCATGCTCTACAACAATCACTTTGGGGGTAAGATGAGATGACAATCACATCTTAAGCTAAATTGCCTTGAAGATATGGATCAAACTAGGGGATTTTACATTGTCAAGCCTTAGAAACCCTAGCTTGAAACTTCTCAAACTCTTAAATCATGATGAGTTAACCTTGGAACCATCCTTATAACATCTCAATGTGTCAATCCACGATCACATGGTTCTTGAATTAGGTCCCAACCTTCTCCAAATCATCAGTTGAACTAGGGTTGACCCAGGCAAACCCTAATTGCACCACTCATGGCTGAGCCTTCTTAATTTGGCACAATGACCTGTCTAGGCCTCAAAGTGATCTTAAAAACTTCTCATGAGCTCTCTCAAGACCTCAAGTCCAACCCCATGGCTTCAGAATCATCTGATGGTTTTCCACAACTCTCAAGTTAGGAGGCACACACTCTTGGTTTCAACCATTCTCTCTGAGGCTCTTTTAACTTCTCTGACAAGGATATCAACCTTTGAACACTTGAATAAGCCTCCTTAGCTAGCTTCAAACTCTTGTGTATCCCTTGATTGGTAATCATACCTCTTGATCTCCTGCATACATGTCAATGAAATGCAAATGATAATGCTAATGTGAATGAAATGAAACATGAGCTAGGTAAAGAAATGTTGGGCAAATTTTGGGGTGCAACAGTATGCACGAATTTGCACTCAAAACTTCCCTTGGAAGCTTCAATTCAATTTCTTGTGGTCTGTGGAAAGTGTAGAGATTGATTAGAGAGCTCAAACTCCTCTCATGACCAAGTTTGGATGTGTTGCTTATTCATGAAGTTACAAGTCAAACCACCATGAAATAAGCCTCAAGTGAAAATTCTAATAATGCCAAAGTTTTTAGAATGATTTTTCTGATTAAAATGAGTACTCACTTGCCTTGTTTGAACACAAAATGAATTAATCTTGAATTTTTCACTTAAATGCCTTTAAACTCTCCCTTTTGCCAAATTTCTCAAACCAAGTCTCACCCTAGGCCAAATCAATTCATCATGAGGACATGGTTGAACTAAAAACATCATTTTGAACAAGTTTTGTGTTGGACAAAACCTCATTTGAAGCTTACAAGATAGTGAAAATGACCTATAATGCCAAATGACCTATAATCTCACTTTCCCAAAATACCCCTAACTTGTAAACCTCATAACTTGAGTTCTACAAATCAGATGGAAGACTTCTAATACAATTTGGAAAGCTAAGATCAAGACCTACAACTTTCATGTTGTCCAAAAGTTCCTTGGAAGTTGGTGAACTTTCATAGACACATTTCATATTCCTCAGATGACCTGTAACTTGTCTGGACCATAACTTGAGTTCTATAAATCCAATGGAGGACTTCTAGTACTCAAATTAAAGCTAAGAACATGCTCTAAAAGTTTCATGTTGGCCAAAAGTGGAGATGAAACGTGTATCTTGAGATAAGTGGTTTTGAAGTTAGGCACTAAATAGGGGATTTTACCCTGAGAACCCTAGTTTAGCAACTTCTCACACTTTGAATTCTTCCTGAATTGATCTTGGTATAACACCTCATGTATCTCAACACAACCATCCATGATCACAAAGACTTAGAATTGAGATTTGATCCTCTTCAATTGCACAGTTGACTTAGGGTTACTCATATGAAAACCCTAATTGCAACACCCTCAACTGTGGCTCTTCACACTTGGCACAATGACATGATTGAGCTCCAACATGACCCTCAAGGCACTCTATGAGCTCTTTCCATACACTCTCTCCTTGATCAAGGCTCCACAACCCACTGATGGTCTTCAATTGGTCCTTAGCTTAGGAAATTAACCCCATACAAACAACTGAACTTCTCAAGAACACAACCCTCTTCCTGATGACTCTGGTGACTTCTCAAGCTTGAATAAGACCTCTAGATAGGCTCTTCTGGATATAAACTACACTTGATCCCCTGCACAAATGAACAATGCTATTCTATGCATATGTTAGATCAATGATATGTCCATGCAATGAAACATAAATCAAGTAAGAAAAAGGTTAGGCAAATTTTGGGGTGCAACAGCTGCCCCTATTCAAGAGGCTTGGACCTGACTGGATGAAAAGCGAACGGCTTTCAGGAAATCAAGGTAAAAGACGGTTGAATACCGAAGAACCCGGAAATTTGCTAACCAAAGAAATAAACTGCAAAACTTCTTGGGGAAAAAGATCCAGAAAATTGAATCTGGTTGTCACGGCAACAACTGATCAATCATCCGATAAAGAACCTGATTTCAACATCAACCACCTGTGTGGCGCCAAATGTGTCGAATCCACAATCAATCTTCAAACATGCGCTATAATAAGCGGGCACTACGTCAAGTGCGTCATCCCTGTACTATCCGGGATCTTCGATTTCCGAAGAAACGGGCATACACTACTTAAAGTGTGCCATCCCTGTACTATCTGGGATCTTCCGTTTCCGAAGAAACGAGCATCACACTAAATAAAAGCGCGGTATCCCTGTACTATCCAGGATCTTCCATTTCTGAGGAAACAGGCATACACTACGTAAAGCGAGTCATCCATGTACTATCCGGGATCTTCCATTTTCGAAGAAAACAGGCATCGCACTAAATAAAAGCGCAGTATCAGGCATCCGGAGACTTGAACAAGCAATTCTGCGGGGAAAACTAGCAACAACTCCAAAGTCTAACTATGAAGCCGTTTAACGCTGACAACAACTCCAAAGTCTAATTATGAAGCCGTGTAATGCTGATGACAACTCCAAGGTCTAATTATGAAGCTGTGTAATGCTGATGACAACTTCAAAGTCTAATTATGAAGTCGTTTAATGCTGACGACCACTCCAAGGTCTAATTATGAAGTCGTGTAATGCTGATGACAACTCCAAGGTCTAATTATAAATCTGTGTAATGATGATGACAACTCCAAAGTCTAATTATGAAGCCGTTTAATGCTGACATAACAGCCACTCGAGGAAAACTCTATCGAACTCCAAAGTCTAATTATGAAGCCCTCTAGAATTCTTCCGGGGAAATTCTGGCGACAACTGCCAGACATTAACCTAGGCGACGAGTAATGACCTCAACCGTCTAATCCCTGAAATCTTTCTTTTGAAATACTGACGTGGCAGCAGTCTGAAGAAAACTCTGCTGAGGAATTTCTGACAACAACTCCAAAGTCTAATTATGAAGCCGTTTAAAGAAAACTCCGCTGGGGAAGAAGAGAAACTTAACCAAGCAACTCTGATGAGGGGACACATGATAGGACGAACGTTATCATCACAGATCTCATGCCAAAAAAATTTGAATATCCGAAAACCATCCTGAACAAGAATTCCAATTACCTGCAGGGAAGAACACCTGAAAACCAAGAGGTAACCAACCTGGCTTATGTTTCAAAATGCATATGTTTGACAATGACGTAATGCTCCATATAAGATGGAATGCTACGCATTTGGGTAAATTGCTATGCAATGCAGATATGATGCAAATGCAGACTCGGGCTGCCGGAGAAAAGCTGGATACAGAACCGCTTCAGCAAAATAAATGTTGAAGACAAAGCCAACTCCGCTGGGGATAACCGGGTATCACAGAATTATCCCAGCAAAATAAATGCTGAAAAGGTGAACCGACTCCGTGGGAGGAAGAAACAATCCTGCTGGGGGATAGTTTTACGATCCGGAGTTACGAACTCTGCTGAGGATGATCAACCTATTGGAGGAAAGACACCCTGCTGGAGAACAGAAAGAGCCATCCTGCGTGGGGACGATCCTTTCAAACCATGGACAACCTGGTTGTGCCTTGTGAGGACTTCACTGGTGATTACATGTACACATGACTATCGCTGGGGATGCCCATCACTGCCTGATCGCTTGCTAGCTCGCATCCAACTCTTCTGGGGATAGAAATGTGACTTCCATCTGCTGGGGAGGAATAGAATCACCTAAAGCCTGCTCCTACGTTAAGGGACTCTGGCTGGGGAAACACGATCCCTTAGGTGTTTGCTGCGAAGGTAACGACCCTGCAAAATATGAGCAACAACAAGATATCCTATACAAAAGGAAATATCCAGGTCAATAGCCGTGACAATTGCTCAGTCAATTCAAAGTTTTAACAATTATTGGCTGAGGCCTGCAAGTTTATGCACGTGCAAGTTTATCAAAAACATCGGCGTTTTCCACAAATAAAACAGTAAAAGTTAAAACAAGAACAAACATCAAGTACCGAATAGTATGCACTTATTAATAACGGGCCTGTAAATAGGCAAAGCTTTGTACAATGGATGCAACTCCTGAAATGAGGAAGCTACAAAAATAAATACAAATACATACAGAGGTACAAAGGAATTTGTATACATGTCGGCAACGTGGTACAGACGAACACCATGAGCTGATCCTCTTATGACTCGCCTGACTCCGACGCTTTCCCGATACTCCATCCTTGGAAGAGATTGACTTGGATAATCGACCCTCAGGTACTCCCAAACCACTAAGCAATGCAGTATCAAACTCGGACCGCAATCATTTGCTTTTTCAATCCCTAACTTTTGCCTGAATCGCCCTTTGCGGGTTTTCGATTCACCAGGATACCCTTTTTTGCCAAAGTCGCCTTTTCAGGTTTTCGACTTCGTAGGTGTACGTCTTTTCAATTTTTATCCCTAATTTTTGCCCGAACCTTTTTCTTTTCTTTTTGGTTCGCCGGGATGCCCCATTTTTGCCTGGACTCTCTTTTTTTTGTCCAGCGGGTCTCTTTTAAGCAAAGTATTTTTTAACTGCGTCCGAGTTTACAGGGGATGAAAAATCCTCACCATCCATGGTGGACAACAATAAGGCTCCTCCAGAGAAGACCTTTCGAATGATATATGGACCTTCATAGTTGGGAGTCCATTTGCCCCTGTGATCTAATTGTGGTGGGAGAATCTTCTTCAGCACAAGATCGCCCGTCTGAAAGCTTCGAGGGCGCACCTTCTTATCGTAAGCTTTCTTCATCTGGCTCTGGTATAACCGACCATATACGATAGATGCAAGTCTCTTCTCATCCATCAAACTGAGCTGATTCAGCCTATTCATTACCCACTCTGCCTCATCTAGTTGGACATCGAGAATTACTCTCAAGGAAGGAATCTCAACTTCTAATGGTAGGACAACCTCCAAACCATACACCAGTGAGAAAGGTGTTGCCCCGGTTGATGTGCGTACTGTCGTATGATAACTGTACAAAGCAAAGGGCAACATCTCGTGCCAGTCTTTGTATGTCACAACCATCTTCTGAACTATCCTCTTGATATTCTTATTGGCCGCTTCGACAGCGCCATTCATCTTGGGCCGATAGGGAGATGAGTTGTGATGCTCAATCTTGAAATTTTGGCACAACTCTTTCATCATTTTGTTATTCAGGTTCGAACCATTGTCAGTAATGATCCTTTCGGGGATGCCGTAACAAAAGATGATGTCCTTTTTGATAAATCGGGCTACCACTTGCTTGGTGACATTAGCGTAAGACGCTGCTTCAACCCATTTGGTGAAGTAATCAATAGCTACCAGGATGAACCGGTGTCCATTGGACGCGGTGGGCTCAATTTTGCCAATCATATCAATGCCCCACATGGAGAAAGGCCACGGGGACGCCATAACCTTCAAAGGGCTCGGCAACACCTGAATCTTGTTTGCATAAATCTGGCATTTATGGCATTTCTTTGCAAACTTGAAACAGTCTCTTTCCATCGTCGACCAATAATACCCTGCCCGTAATAACTTTCGAGACATAGTGTGTCCGCCAGCGTGCGTGCCAAAGGTTCCCTCGTGGACCTCTTCCATAAGCAGATTGGCTTATTTCTCATCCACACATCGCAATAGCACCAAATCATGGTTTCTTCTATACAGAACACCATCTGGATTCAAGTAAAAGTTTCCAGCTAATCTCCTAAGAGTCTTCTTATCACGGCTGGATGCCCCAGTCGGATACTCTTGGTTCTTTAGGAAATTCTGGATATCAACATACCACGGCTTGCCATCGGAAGCTTCCTTAATAGCGAATATGAAGGCGGGCCTATCAAGGCGAGAGATAACGATTTTGGGAGCATCATTCCAGAAGTTAACCTTGTACATCGAAGATAATGTCGCAAGAGCGCCAGCCATCTGATTTTTAGCCCGTGGCACATGGTGAAACTCTACTCTGTCAAAGAAAGGCAACAACCTCCTTGCATAATTCATATACGGTATCAGATTGGGCTGACGAGTCTCTCATTCTCCCTTGATCTGGTTCACGACTAGCGCGGAGTCTCCATACACATCAAGATTCTTTATTCTCAAATCGATAGCCTCTTCGAGACCCATGATACACGCCTCATATTCAACCTCATTATCGGTAACCGGAAATGTCAATCTGACAGTGAACGGGATGTGTTTCCCATGGGGAGTAGTAATGATTGCCCCAATTCCACTTCCATATGAATTAACAGCACCGTCAAAAATTAATTGCCATTGGGAACCCGGCTCAGGACCTTCACCATGCAACGGCTCCTCGCAGTCTTTCATCTTTAAGTACATGATATCCTCGTCAGGAAAATCAAACTTCATCGGCTGGTAATCATCGATTGGCTGCTCGGCCAGGTACTCTAACAGTACGCTACCTTTGATAGCCTTTTGTGAGACATAATGTATATCGTACTATGTCAGTACCATTTTCCATCGGGTAATCCTTCCTGAAAGTGCCTGCCTTTCAAAGACGTATTTGATCGGATCCATCTTCGAAATCAGCATGGTTGTATGATTTAGCATGTATTGTCTCAGACGTTTGGCAGCCCAAGCAAGTGCAAAACACTTCTTTTCGAGCATTGAGTAGCGGGATTCACAATCTGTGAACTTTTTACTCAAGTAATAGATCGCATGCTCTTTTCATCCAGTCTCGTCATGTTGACCGAGGACACAACCCATACTGTTCTCAAGAACCGTCAAGTACATGATCAGTGGTCTCCCGGCTACTGGGGGTATCAAGATCGGAGGTTCCTGCAAGTATTCTTTTATTCTTTCAAACGCCTTTTGACAATTTTCATTCCAGACAATTGCCTGATCTTTTTTCAACAGTTTAAACATTGGCTCACACGTAGTAGTAAGGTGAGATATGAACTGGGCAATGTAGTTCAACCTCCCCAAAAAGCCACGAACCTCTTTCTTTGTTTTTGGCGCTGACATTTCTTGTATCACTTTTATTTTAGCAGGATCAACCTCAATTCCTTTTTCGCTAACAATGAACCCCAGTAGCTTACCAGATCTCACCCCGAAGGTGCACTTATTAGGATTCAGCCTCAGCTTGAACTTCCTAAGCCTCTCAAACAATTTCAGAAGATTCACCAGATGCTCTTCCTCCGTCTGGGATTTGTCAATCATATCGTCAACATAGACCTCAATCTCTTTATGCATCATGTCATGAAAGAGCGTCGTCATATCACGTTGATATGTTGCCCCAGCGTTCTTCAAACCAAAGGGCATCACTTTGTAGCAGAACGTTCCCCACAGGGTAATAAAAGTAGTTTTCTCCATATCCTCTGGCGCCATTTTAATCTGATTATAGCCCGAAAAGCCAACCATGAAGGAAAACACAGAGAATTGAGCAGTGTTGTTGACCAACACGTCAATATGAGGAAGCGGGAAATCGTCCTTAGGGCTCGCCTTGTTCAGATCCCGATAGTCAACACACATCCGCACCTTACCATCTTTCTTTGGTACAGGTACTATATTAGCGACCCAAGGAGAGTAAGTTGTAACAACCAGAAAACCAGCGTCCCACTGTTTCTGTACTTCCTCTTTAATCTTTACGGCCATATCAGGTTTCGTTCTTCTGAGCTTTTGCTTGACCGGAGGACAGTCTTCACGCAATGGCAAGCGGTGGACCACAATATCAGTGTCTAACCCAGACATATCTTCATAAGACCAAGCAAGGATGTCACTATACTCTCGAAGCATCTCGACAAGTCTCTACTTGATATCACTTTGCAGCGCAGCCCCTATCCGGACATTCCTGACAACCTCTTCCGAACCCAAATTAATGATCTCAATATCCTCCTGATGAGGCAGAATGATTCTCTCTTCTTGTTTCAAAAGTCGAGTCAGCTCTTCTGGTAAGTCATCGTCTTCAATAATCTCTTCTTCGGCTTGAAATATCGGGTGCTCAAAGTCAAAGCGAGTCATAGGGAGATCTTGATCGGTGTCATCTGAAGTATGGATCCTGCAAGAGAAAGGGTTAAATGCTTCAAATGATATGCAAACGAAGCACACAACCACATTGCCATTTTATTGTAAAAATAAAAACAGAAAAACAGGGATCACAAAATTTGCATGAGGAAAACGCCTTTATTTGATGATTAAAACAAAACATACACATAAACAAGTAGGCCCTGAAATAAAATCACTATGCCCCGGGTAGGACATAGGATTGTACAATAATCGAAAAAACAAGGCATTACTGTTTCGGCGTCACTTGAATAAAGTCTTGGATAGACCAGTTGCACAGGTTTTGTCCTGGCATGCTGGGCTTGATCCATGAATCCATGTCACATTCGCTATCTCCCTCTTCACTGTCAGACACAGCATTAGTTGTTTCAAAACTGACTCCTCCTGGAGTAAACACAATCGGCCCTTTGAACTTTGGAGCGCCCTGTGAGGAAGATGACGATGACGGGCGATACCCTAAGCCGAACTTGTACTGCTTAACAGGAATCTCCAGAACTTGACCCCAACCTTTGGTCTCCCCGGCCTGAACTGCCGCTTGGGCTTCTCTATACGATGACATAGCCACCTCTGGCCCCTTGCTTACGACAAGAGATTTGTCTTTGATCTGCACCCCTTCAAAGGCTTGGCACAATGTCTCATGGATCTCCCCATCCACTTCGACATATTTGAATGACGACAGGTGACTAACCAGGATGTCTTCCTACCTACATATGGTGACTATGCTACCACCGACCATATACTTGAGCTTTTGGTGTAACGTAGACGTTACAGCCCCTGCAGCATGAATCCAAGGTCGTCCAAGCAAACATCTATAAGCTGGTTGTATGTCCATGATATAAAACACAGTGTTAAACACCTCTGGACCAACCTGGATTGGCAAAGTCAATTCTCCAAACACGGACCTTCTAGTCCCGTCAAAAGCTCTCACTACCAAGTCACTGGGTGTGCAGATTATACCTCGGGTGTCTAGCTTTAATATTGCCTTCTTGGGCAAAACGTTCAAGGACGAACCAGTGTGCACAAGGACATGAGACATAACAGTGCCCCTACACTCAACAGAAATATGCAACGCACTGTTATGGTTGCGGCCCCTGGGTGTCAAATCAAAATCAATAAAGCCAAGGCCATGCCCCGCATTCACGTGTGCAATCACTCCTTCGAGCTGATTAACGGATATCTCCTAGGGTACATAGGCAGCGTCAAGAGCTTTCAGCAATGCGTTCCGATGAGCTTCGGAACAAAGCAACAGAGACAAAATCGAGATTTTGGAAGGCGTCTGCTGCAGATGATCAACGATTTTATAATCACTCTTCCAAATTAATCTCATGAATTCTTCCACATCTTTGGTCAAAGCCTCTTTTTCCTTCTCTTGAGAAGGTCCCTCTTCATTGACTTTACCTTTCCCTTTGGCCATTCTCTCAGCTTCTACTTCTGGCGACGCAAAGATTCTGCCACTGCGGGTTATGCCCCCTGCCCCCACAAGGTTATCAACTGACCCTACTGGCGGGCTTACCAGGTTAATCTTTTCCCCATTGCAGTAAACTTTCGCCCCATAGTTCCAAGGGATGGCTTTATTGCTTTCATACGGAATGGGTCCAACTTTGGTTATTGTGATAGTCGGCCTCTTGGGAGGCGCCGATATCGTGACAGTCTTAAACGGGATCGTAATTGTTGCAACTTCACTCTGCTTTTCAGCTATTGCCTCAACAGGCTTTTCTTCAGCAGTACGGTCAAATTGCAGCGTTCCTTCATCAATCAGCCCTTGGATACCTCTTCTCAAGTTATCACAACCCTCAGGCCGGGCCAAACAATCAACACAATCTGCATCACAACCAGGGAACACTCCCCCTTTCAGCAACCTGCTCTTGACATAACCCAAAGGTGTCTTCAATTCATCCACACTCATAACCAGATTCAGACTAGCATCTTCCAAAACTGCACCCACCTGCGTAGATCCGTGAGATGGCATCGGATTCTTCTCAATATTGGGTGCCTCATTACCGAAGTTTATAGCCTTGCTATCTAACAAATCTTGCACCTTGTGCTTGAAATCATGGCAGTTCTCGATGTTGTGACCGGGCGCCCCGGAGTGGAATTCGCAATGTGCATTGGCATCATACCCAAAAGGAGGCGTGCCCTTTAACGGAGCCAACGTCCTTTTCTCAACCAGCTGCAGCTGTAACAAAGTTGGAAGAAGCTGAGCATACGGCAACGGAGGTGCATCAAATACCCTTTTCACAAACCCTATCCCGACCTTGATATCTTTGTGGAGCAGAGTTTTGTTATCCCTGTTGCTGCTGTGGATGTTTTTGTTGCTGTTGAGGCACAGGAATTGTCACACTAGCAATCTGCTGCTGACGGTATTGGTTTCGACCTCTACCTCTTCCTCGGGAGCTGTATACTGAATTAGTATCCCCCTGTCTCTTGTTCCCAAAAACCTTTTTACCACCTCCAACTGAGGTTGACTCTCCCACTTGAATCTTACCAATCTTAACACCATTCTCTATACGTTCCCCCAAGAGTATCAACTCAGAAAAGTTACTCGTCGTACAATTGATAAGCCTGTCATAATACAGCCCAGAGAAAGTGCCCACAAACATATCCACCAACTCACGCTCCACCATGGGTGGGTGCACCCTGGCCGCAAGCTCACGCCACCTCTGGGCGTATTCTTTGAAACTCTCACCATTCTTCTGAGAAAGATTTTGGAGTTGGACCCTGTTCGGCACAAGGTCGCTATTGTATTAATAGTGCTTGATAAAGGCTTCTGCTAACTCCTTCCAGCTACCAATCGAGTAGGCTCTAACCCCATATACCATTCAAATGACGGTCCCGACAGGCTATCCTTGAAAAAATGCATCAGCATCTTATCGTCATTAGAATAGGCAGACATTCTCCGATAGTAAGACCGCACGTGGACTCTCGGGCAAGTATCCCCCTTATACTTGTCAAAAGTGGGCGCTTTGAACTTGAGTGGCACCCTCAAGCCAGAAACCAATCCCATGTTAGCCACGTCCAACCCCGTAGAGTTCTGATTAGCAAGATTCCTCATCTGTTCTTCCAACAACCTGAACCTTCTATCATTGTCAGCGGGCATCTCAAGATCCCTGCTTGGAGGAGGGAAAGCATCTTCCTGACGATCTTCGCCCCAGTGAGAATCCCCATTGTCATACCCAACATAAGCAGTATTAGGACCGAAGCCAGTTTAATTGAACCTGGGACCATACCCCATATTACCGAAACCCTGATTGCCATTACCTGGCCCGAAACCAGCGTTGTGAGCACCCATTCCAACACCAGTGTTGCTTGCATTGCCAAAACCTGTGTTACCGAAGCCCTGGTTGCCGTAACCATGATTTCCGTAACCCTGATTGCCATAGCCTTGATTACCACCAAAACCAGCGTTGCCAATACCAATACCCATACCAGTATTCCCAGCACCAAGACCAGCGTTCCCAGTGCCAACATTGAACCCAACATTTCCAGCACCAATGTTTCCATTAGTTTCCACATGCGCACTACCGTTACCAGTCACATTTCCGTTCCCAGCTCTGTTACCGTTCTCAGTCGTATTAAGGACAACCACTGATACAACATCACCAGCTTGGAGAGTCTCGCCATGAGGAGGATCAGTAGCAATTCCGCCATGTAGCACACCCTGACTGTCAACTCTAGCAATTAGAGGCTGCACTAGAGTCTGCAGCTGCTCCTGGCCCTTGGCCACATTATCCATCACCTGCATGAACTGCGCCATCCTATCGCGCATCTCTTGCATCTCAGTTTGCATCTGATCCATGGCTTTCTTGCAGTTGCTTCTTGTAGAGTAGCAATGAATTCGCTGATCGGCAATCCTGGAACCTGCATCAACAGAGGGTTAGGAGATAGCTAAAGGTGCCTGCTATGCGAATGATTTATGTAAATGCAAGCGTGTGTCTGTGCGTTAGGGAGATTTCTCCCCCGATTCGAGTGTCAATGCTGATAACAAGAAGTCCGGATCTAGTCACTGAAATAACATCTCATATATATAAGGCCCAACGGCAGCAGTACAATGTCAATGAATACATGGGTAATCAATAGCATGACCTCGACCAACAAGCCTGGTGATGGTCAACCTATAGCAAAGATCAGAAGAAAAAAAATAAAGGGTTACATAGATAATCAAGTGCGACAACGGGCACGAAACTCCTCTAGCAACTCTTTTGTCTTGGGGTGATCAGGTCGAGTGAGTAACCCTTCAACGAGCAACTCTCTCTACATAATAGTGCACTGGAGACCTTCAACAGAATCTTCCAATGCTCACTGGCCAAAACAGTCCTCTAACCTTTGCTTCTTAGAATCAAACCTCTTCTTGCGATCTTTCACGTTAGCGATAGCTTTGTTCAGCATGTCTTCAGTGGCATATCTGCGAGCAGTTTCCTCATCAAACCTCTTCTCGCTGGCCTTCACCTGAGCCTTCAATTTGGAGATCTGTTGCTTCAGTTTATCCTCCCTCTCTTTGTTGTTGGCTATAGTAGCATTCCACTGCTGATTGAACTTGGATATTCTCCGGTATGCTTCATCCAGATTCTGCTTCTTGGTAGCCAGTACATCGTTGACAGATTTGAAGTCCAGACCCAAACGCTCACGATCAGCTATCTGCTTAGTCAAATCTGTTCCTAATCTGTTCACCAACTTTTTCTGCTTCTGGAAAGAGTGGACGACTTCATTTCTCTCGCTTCTAACCTGTGCCAGCTCTTTCTCCAACTCTTCATTGGCCTTTTTCAGCTCTTCCTTCTCGGCTAACACCTGATTATACTGCCGAATAGACACGGTAGTAGGCTCTTCCACCACTGGAGGGCACTCCTGCTTAGCAGGTGGAAATGGCATCCCTATGGTCTATGCTCTGGTCTTGACCCAGGTCGCATACGGAGCATAAGCTTGGCTATTACTTTTACCCAATAATGATTTCCCTCGTCTACTGATATCATTCCAGGCCTGCTGAAGCTTAGCTAACATATCCCCCTCTAGAACGGTGAGGTACAAAGATTCCTGCACCTCTTCATCCTTTGGCGGAACTCTCAAAGCGTATGCAAACTGTATGACAAGTAGAGATGGATTATAGTTGATGCAGCCCTTTCTTCCAATCAGAGGCACATTTGGAAACCCACTGCAGCTGAATATAACCTCAGTACCCAACATATCTCTATCAAACCAAACAATACTCTCTGTTGATAAACCCATCAAGCGCTCAGACCACTCAGCTGTGGCAGCAGATGAAGCAAAGAGACCCTTCTTGGGCAGGTGACTATCAAACCATCTGTAGAGTAAAGGCACACAACATGATACATTCTTACCCCTTCTATTTTCGTTCTTGTAATGGACGGAATGATACACATCACCAATCAAGGTAGGAACTGGATTCCCTGATGCAAAGATATGAAAGGCATCCATGTCTACAAAATCAAGCATGTTGGGAAACAAAATGATGCCATATATGCAGAGGGCAAGAATGGCGTTGAATGCGATCCAACAACCGTCTTTGGCACACTGTTGGGATTTCCCAACTAGAAACTGCAGAGAAAATCCAGAAACCCCATTCCAACTGGACAGGATCAACTCAGAGGCATCCAAATGAAGAGAAAGAGCTAAATTAGCCAGATTAGGCTTAGCATCCATATGAACAAATGGCATCTGACTCTTGATAGGCACACCCAACAACTCAGCATACTTCTCTAATGTAGGTGCAAGAATGAAGTCCGGGAAAGTGAAACATCTCAAAGGAGGATCATAGAACTGCAGTAAGGCATACAACCCATTCAACTCATACACAGAAGGTTTACGGACCAAACTGAGCAGCTTCCCATAAGATTTTCTGAATTCCCCTCTCATTGTATCATCTGCCAAAGCAATCAAACTAGACAGTAAAGCAACATCTTGAGTAGGGAGCTTGTAGGCCACATTCTTCTTCAGAGATCCCATAATAGCACAACAGAAGGCAAGAAAACCGGAATCGGGGGATAATATGCACCTGTAACATAGACACAAGTTAATGATATGCAAATGAGTATGCAAAATGCAAAATGCAAACATGAAACAGGGGATCAAGATGGTGCTGCTGAGGAGACCGAGGCTCTAATCCAACACAAACACAACTGCTCTGATAGCACAACCCTGAAGAGGACCAATAAATATGCATTGTCGAGAACAACCACATCTCTGACGATAAGAACCCTCTGAACACCACAACACTGATTCGTCTGAAGGTTAAGGTTTCCTGCAATAACCCGACCCCGCTCACAGGTATGGACCTAAATCACAGACAAGGTATGGCATCCTATACGTTTCCCAGCGTCACAGAAGGTGTGGCATCATCATCTCTTAAAGTGGCCTCACTCAGCTGAGTCATAAATGATCGGTCCCCAGAGTCGACAATCCTCCAAACCAACAACCCCTCAAGCCCAAAGGGCCGGAAAAGAAGTCAACTGGGAGAACCTCGTCTGAGCGTGGATTTCATGAAAGACTAGTGCCTGCAAAGCAAGCACGCGCCCACTAATTTCCATAACTAATGCTAAGTACACTCAAGCCTGGGTCTGGCTTCTCACTCATCAGAGCCCCTTCCTACAACAGCATAATAATATCATACTGAAAATAAAATGCGAAAAGTAGAGTGTGATAAATAAAACCCAACAGGTAAACACACAAGCACTAGGATTGACTCGCATAAGGAACCAGAGTCCGCAGCAGAGTCGCCAGCTGTCGCTACTGCGAAAAACGAGGCCGGCAAAATAGAAGAGTCGCCACCTTTCGTTATTTATCCCACAGAAAGGGAAAGGAAACGATCGGAAAAAACCTGACGAAAGGGTATAAGACAAGGTCATCGCAACCAATGTCTGGATTCGGGAGTCGGTTACGCAAGGGGAAGGTATCAGCACCCCTCACGTCCATCGTACTCGATGGGATCCACGCTTGATGTGTTTATCTGATGGGTTTGTTAATCTATCTACGCTAAAGGTCTGGTCTGAAAAGAAAAGAAAATGACTCGGCAAAGCGTCGCGCTTTATGCCTACGTATTCCCGTCTGGAACGAGAAATCAGAGTCAACGTAGCTCGCCTAACTACGGGGAAAGGTTGCTCGTTGAGATATCGCATCTCGTTCCTAAGTACTTTCGTCTGGTATGAAAGATCAGAGCAAACGTAGTTCGGGACACGAGATACACATGTTTGTCTTTTTTATCCAAGTAAGGTTAACAAACGGTTCCAGCAGTTTGATGTATGCAGCTCGCTCAACAGAGACTTAGGCGTTTACCGTTTGCGGTAGAACCGGGAGTTAACAAAACTCTCCTTCTGAAAAGGGCTTCCAAGAATTAAAGGTCCAAGAGGACAAAAAGAGTTTGATCTTTGTTTTCTGTTTTTTAGAGAAGTATCTTTTATGGATGTTTGCAACTGATATCGCACTAGAGACTATGACCTGAGAGTGAATGCGTCGCATGTCACCCAAAGGGTGCCATACTAAACATCCAGACTGTTGGAAAGAAACTCTCCAACAACCCTTTCTCAAGTAGCTTAAGGCTCGTAACGTACGACGTCAATTAACCTTCATTACTGTATCTTGATTTTGTTTGCAGATGAGAAGAGAAAAGACGCACTAAAGGGGAACTGATCCAATCCTAAAGTTGTCATGAAAAATTGATCATATGGTTGAGGTTAGGAGGGAAGCTAACTAATGTTATCATGCATGGTTAGAACCCTAATGTCTGTTATAACTTCTCTTGAACAAGAGAAGTCAGAATTCCTAAGGGAACATGGCAAAGGAAAACAACAGCAAAAGAAATAACTGTAAAGAAACAACTGTAAATAAAATGCATGTGATGCAACAAACAAGCAGAAGGAGCCAAGCTCAACTTCTAGAGCAAGCAAGCCCAAAGGCAACACACAAAGCACAGGCAAGGGAGACAGACTCAACCTTAAGCCAGCAAGCAAAGCCAATCAATAACAGTCAAGCAGAGGGAGCCAGACTCAACCTCTAGATGCAGACAAGCAAAGGGAGCTAATCTCAACCTTTAGGATGCTCCTAGGCCTAGATCATTATATGAGAGCCTAGTCTAATGCAACATACCAAACAGTCACACAAGCTATAGTCAAACAATCAGAAGAAACAACAGACAAAACTGCAGACAAAAAACTCAACAGCAAAGCAGATAAACAGCCAACAAAAAACTTCAAACCATCTTCAAAAGAAGTATTCATCTTCATGCTTAAACAAGCTCCAACAAAAGGGAAGAGAATTAACATCAAGATTAATAACTAATGATAGGAAGCAGGAAGGAAACCAAAGGAATCCCTCCTGACACTCAACCAGTCATCTAAGATAGGCATCCTCAAAGGTTCTACCTCTTGTAAAATGCCACACATCCTTCCAAAGGAAAGATGAGGCTTTCACATAGGGACCTTGAATCATAGGATGAGAATGGAAAGCAAACAAAGCAATCCATGTTTATTTGAAGAAGGAGAAAGCAACTAAACTCTTCCTAAACCCTAATTGAACAAGCTCAAAGAAAGCTACTAAAAGAAGGTCTAAACACCAAATCATGCACCACCATCAAGCAAACAGAAGCTTATACATGTCGAAAACACCACCAAAGAAGATTAGCAAACCTATTATGCACTAAAGGCAACCATTGAGGTCATTCTAAAGCAAGTGTTATGTTGAAAGCAACTTAAACTAGCCTAAGTATTAAATCTATGAAAAATACTAAAACATCTCCTAAAATCCTATAAAATTTTCTAAGGGAACCTAAGAAGGTTAAGGACCTATAGTAGAAAGGTCAGGGATCAAATCAAAAGGGAAGGTCACCTAAAAAAATCCTAAATCACAAGGTACCAAATGAAAACCCTAAAATGGAAGGTCTAAAGATCCTAATCCAAAATAGAACTTAATGTTGTCTAAAAAATCTAAATTAAATCATAGGGGATCATGCATCTCTAATCTACCAGCTAGCAAAAAAAACAGCCTCAAATTCTATACCAATTGAAAGCACAAAAATGAACAAAAACATGGATCAAATATGCAAAATTAAAGAAATAGCAAAAATGAGAAAATGCCAAATAAATTGAAAATCAAGCAAATATGAAATATTAAAGCATCATAAAATCAAGAATAAAATGAGGAGCATGGACATATTTTTATTTTATTTTTCTGATCAATATTGGAATTAAAATGAATTTAAAATGAAATAAGCAATTAAAATAAAAGAAAAATGAATTAAACAAAATAAAATGCTGAATTAAATGAGACGCGTTGGATGGTTGGACTGGTCAAAGCATCTGAAGGCTCACACGCTGCCACCTCAAAAATGAAACGCTGCGTTTCCTTCAGTTCAAGCTCAACTCTCAGATTGAAACGCAACCGTTAGATTTGCATACAAAGTTTTCAAATGGAACAGATCCAAGGGTGATGTACTCGTCTTCCTCGTTTGAATGTTCAGTTGGAGGGAAGTTTGCAGAGGTGAACCAGACGGTGGTCCGGTGACCGCGCCACCGTCTTCTCCGACGAACAACCATTTACAGGTCACCAAAACATATCAAATCTTACATCATCCCACTCCAATTTCCATGTAAATTCCAAATATCCTATCCATGTCCTCTAATTCCTCATGGATTCTTAAACACGAACTCAAACAGAAAATATGTCAAGTTCTCAAGTATCACCAAACCTTAATCCAAAACCACAGATCTCTTCCTCATGTTAAATAGATCATCCTAAACTATTTAGATCATGTTGAAACCTCAAGATCAGGCCAAACCAACACCAAACAGAAATCACACATAGAAGTGATTTGTGGGCTTTGAAGGTCCAATGGAGGCCCAAATCAGAATATCCAATTTTCAATTTTCTTTCAAAAACACAACAATGGTATGCACGAATTTGCACTCAAAACTTCCCTTGGAAGCTTCAATTCAATTGCTTGCGGTCTGTGGAAAGTGTAAAGATTGATTAGAGAGCTCAAACTCCTCTCATGACCAAGTTTGGATGTGTTGCTTATTCATGAAGTTACAAGTCAAACCACCATGAAATAAGCCTCAAGTGAAAATTCTAATAATGCCAAAGTGTTTAGAATGATTTTTCTGATTAAAATGAGTACTCACTTGCCTTGTTTGAACACAAAATGAATTAATCTTGAATTTTTCACTTAAATGCCTTTAAATTCTCCCTTTTGCCAAATTTCTCAAACCAAGTCTCACCCTAGGCCAAATCAATTCATCACGAGGACATGGTTGACCTAAAAACATCATTTTGAGCAAGTTTTGTATTGGACAAAACCTCATTTGAAGCTTACAAGATAGTGAAAATGACCTATAATGCCAAATGACCTATAATCTCACTTTCCCAAAATACCCCTAACTTGTAAACCTCATAACTTGAGTTCTACAAATCAGATGGAAGACTTCTAATACAATTTGGAAAGCTAAGATCAAGACCTACAACTTTCATGTTGTCCAAAGTTCCTTAGAAGTTGGTGAACTTTCACAGACAAATTTCATATTCCTCAGATGACCTGTAACTTTTCTGGACCAAAACTTGAGTTCTATAAATCCAATGGAGGACTTCTAGTACTCAAATTAAAGCTAAGAACATGCTATACAAGTTTCATGTTGGCCAAAAGTGGATATGAAACTTGTATCTTGAGATAAGTGGTCTTGAATTTAGGCACTAAATAGGGGATTTTACCTTGAGAACCCTAGTTTAGCAACTTCTCACACTTTGAATTCTTCCTGAATTGATCTTGGACTAACACCTCATGTATCTCAACACAACCATCCATGATCACAAAGACTTAGAATTGAGCTTTGATCCTCTTCAATTGCACAGTTGACTTAGGGTTACTCAGATGAAAACCCTAATTGCAACACCCTCAACTGCGGCTCTTCACACTTGGCACAATGACATGATTGAGCTCCAACATGACCCTCAAGGCACTCTATGAGCTCTATCAATACACTCTCTCCTTGATCAAGGCTCCACAACCCACTGATGGTCTTCAATTGGTCCTCAGCTTAGGAGATTAACCTCATACAAACAACTGAACTTCTCAAGAACACAACCCTCTTCCTGATGACTCTGGTGACTTCTCAAGCTTGAATAACACCTCTAGATAGGATCTTCTGGATATAAACCACCCTTGATCCCCTGCACAAATGAACAATGCTATGCTATGCAAATGTTAGATCAATGATATGTCCATGCAATGAAACATAAACCAAGTAAGAAAAAGGATAGGCAAATTTTGGGGTGGAACAAGGTTGAAGCCATGTAGCCTTTTTTCTATTCCCATTTGCCGCTTGATGAACCCCAAAAGCACTAATTCAGAAGAAAAAAAAATCATATAAAGTCACATAACATATGATATTACTTTTGTAACAAATTATGTATATAGGATGAAGTGAACATAAAAGATAAACTTACCTTGTAACAATTTTCGTCATGGTTTGATTAAGTTCATGATGAAGTGAACAAAAGACGACCACCGTATTATCATTTGGACACATGGCTATTAATTGCCAATGACCTCTGTACGTGTGTGTGGAAACACAAAAGTCACAATTTCATGTTACCAAAATTGAACTATATATGTTACCAAAATTAAAAAATAGAAAACATAATTTCATACCCATGAACAAATGGTAGCAAGTGACACTCTCTCTTTTCGTCACGTAACTTATCTTGTATGTATTGTTTGACACTTGGTTGAGTTTTCGGCACATGATCAACGTACGAACACATAGTAGGGTCCATAAATCCGTATACTTCAGATTGTGAAGTATCAATACACAAACGATGAATATATCTGAAAAATTTAAAAATCAACATTATAATAAAAGTGATGAGATATATAACATATTAATAGATATTGACACTAATAAAAATAGAAAATGTACTTACGTGCACCAAAATTGGAGAGTAGACACATCAAGCCAATTAAAACCCACCAGCAGCTCTCTGATACACTATGCTGACATATAAAAATTATAGGCGCTCGCACAATGACTTAATTGTATTGCCAAATGATCATCACCCATTTTTAGAACCATTCTCATTAATCTCTCAATGTTGTCTTCTCTTTCTCCTTCTTTTGTGCTTACTTTTGCAGTTGAACAACTTCCTTTTCCGCTCCCATCAACAGCTTCCCATTGTACAATGCATTTATTATTATTTTCAGTGCTTTGTTGCGAGATACCCATAGACCTAAGTGTCTCCATGAAAGATTGTTCCATCGCCTTACGCTCTTTAGCCAACTTTTCATCAAAATCAGCTCTAAGCTTTGCTTCTAATGAATATGAAAGTTGTGCAAATTGTTCTCTTATATCTTCTTGTCGTTGATGTGAAGAAGATCTGCCAAAGAAAGTGCTTTGTTTATGGTGTTTTCCAACACCACGAACACGACCGCCATGCTCAGATGTTCCAATGGCTGCTGTTAAGATATCATTACGTCCATCCGGAACAAAGCCGCCCTTTTCAGTTTCTTCAACTAGAGAATCCTACAAAATAAAAAAAGCCATATTTTTTTATCAATCACAACTATAACTAGAGAATCCTACAAAATGAAAAAACCATATTTTTTTACTAACAATTTTCTCAGCAACAACTTGTGTAGCCTTTGATGTGTATTCTCTCCCTTTCTTTTGTCGTGCTTTCTTCCATAACTCATGGCGTGACGGTGGAGATAGGCTACCAGTATCATCTAAGGTAGAATCATCTCTCGATGATCTCCTTTCATTTATCATTTTCTCCTCAAGCAAACGATACCCTCCACGAGATAATACATGTGGGTATACATTCTTAGCCACATTTGTTGCACCCTTTTGACTTTTTTCCTGTTATAAACTCAAAAAGTTATTAATCATACTAAACATAATAAAAATATTATGCACAAAAAAAATTATAACTCCTACTAACCTTAAATTCAAGGGTATCTCGAGACTGCACAAAATCCTTCCATACTTTTTCTTTAATATAATTATACCTGATATATGGAGGAGCTAGACCTTCTTTAGGGTGTCTAATATACTCGCTTGTGAGTTGTGTCTTAAAAGCTCTCCATCGCTCTCTTGCATATTTAATCCATTCTTTCTTCAACAGATCCTTATTTGGATCATGAGGTTTTGGAATAGTGAAATGAGCCTACACATATAGTATATGGCATATGTTGTTAGTATATGATTATAAAATATAATAAAGTGTAGCAGTTAAAATTACCTGAACATCAGTCCAAATAGCATCTTTTATGCCTTCATCTATGTCTTTCCACTCATTTTTCAAAATACTACATCTCTGTCGAGCAAGAGATGTTATGTAACTTCTAAAACTTGAAGCATTTTTACCCATACATCCCTTGGTTATTGGATGAAACTCGACCTTTATCTTTTCACCCGTTTGATGAACTTTTTTAATTTGTGTCATCAAAGTGGGACCTCTAACTCTTCTTTTTTTACGGTCACTAGATGAACAAGGGTTGTCGGTTGAATCAGCCATGTATCTGTTAACACAAAAATAAAAACAATTAGAAATCAAATTAAGCACAAAATATAAACAATTAGACATCAAATTAAAGTAATGTCAAATTAATGTATAAAATAACCTTACTAGTCCTCCCATATCCCTTCTTCATGATCTATGCAAATAGTGTGTACGTCATCCTTTTCGTTTTCTTCAACGAAGGTAGGCACATTCATTGAGAAAGGAGGAGTTTCGAAAATATCAAGGTTTGCATCTTGATTTTCATCACTATCATGCACCTTTCCTTATATAACCACTAACCAAATTTTATTAGAAGGATCTATGACATAAAACACTTGTTTTTCTTGAGACGCCACGATGAAAGGTTCGTCCGCATAAGCTAGCTTGCTAAGATCAACTGATGTAACTTCGAATTCATCGATTCTTACACCACTGTTGTTATATCAATCCATTTGCATTTAAATACATGAACTTTAAACACAACATAATCAACCTCCCAAATCTCTTCAATCACCCAAAAGTAGGGTGTAGATTCCATAACCGGCTTTTCATCTTTAGCACTAGAGAAGTGCATGGACTCGGCCACAATCATAACCCCACTATTTTGTGTGGTACTACGATCATCCTATGACTTTGTACAAAAGCAAGTTTTATTAATATCATATCCACTCCAAGTAATTATGTTACATTTAGGCTCATAGGACAACCACTTAATTGTATTTGAAGCACTATCCTCATTAGAAATTTTTTCTTTAAACCACTCAGAGAAACTCTTATTATGCTCTTTTAACAACCATCTTTCATTCATCTTGGGGTACTTTTTCTTTATGATGCTTCTGTGAGCAGATAAGTAAGGTTGAACTTCATCCATGGTATTCAATATATACAAATGCGCTCGAAGAACCACATCAATACTTAAGCTCTTGACCTTTAAACCATGTGTACCCACACCCTCACATCTTCCATCATGACGAGACTTGGGAACCCCTACATCATCCACTTCTGACAAATAGTTCGAACAAAACTCAATTGCTTCTTCTGCGATGTACCTCTCAACAATTGATGCTTCCGGACGGTGTGGGTTTTTTGTATACCCTTTTAGGATCTTCATGTATCGATCTATTGGATACATCCACCGTAAATAAATTGGACCACATAATCTAATCTCCCTTACTAGATGAACAATCAAGTGAACCATAATGTAAAAAAATGAAGGAGGAAAATACATCTCTAATTGGCATAAGATAACTGCAGCCTCATTTTCCAAATTTTCTAGATTTAATGGATCAATGACTTTACAACAAATTGCATTGAAAAATAAGCACAAACTAGTTATAGTCTTCCTAACATTGTTAGGCAATATCCCATGAATAGCCACTGGTAGTAGCTGTTGCATTAAGACATGACAGTCATGAGATTTTAATCCAATTAATTTGAGATCTTTACCTGCGACAAGCCTATTGACATTTGATGAGTAACCATGCGGCACTTTAATACTTTGTAAACACTCACAGAAACTTATTTTCTCTTTTATAGACAGAGTGTAGCAGGAAGGAGGCAAATATTTCTTGTTACCTATATGTTGTGGAGTTAACTCTTCTCGTATACCCATCAAACACAAATCTAGACGAGCATTATAACCATCTTTTGTCTTGCCTTGAATGTTGAGAAAGTGTTACAATTAAACTATCACATACATTTTTCTCCACGTGCATCACATCAATACAATGTCTTACATCAAGACTAGACCAATATGAAAGATTGAAGAAAACTGACCTCTTTTTCCATATATTTTTCACAGTAGATTGCTTTTGGTACTTTCCAAAGACGAAATTAATGCCTTGTTGCTGTTGATAAACTTCCTCTCTAGTTAAGGGCTTTGGAGCAACATCATGCTCTTGTTCCCCATTGAAAGCTTTCTGCAATCTACGATATGGATGATAACGATCTAAAAATTTTCGATGCCCGAGATAAACAGTCTTCTTTCCTTTTACAAGTTGATGGTAACATGTGTCTTTTTCACATATAGGACATGCTCTATGCCCTTTAACTTTATAACCAGACAAATTGCCATATGTCGAAAAATCATTGATGGTGCGAAACAACATGGCACACATATTAAACTGTTCACCAGAATACGCATAAAAAACATCCACCCCTTCTTCCCACAACACTTTTAAATCATCAATCGGAGGACTTAGATAAACATCTATGTCATTTCCATGTTGTTTTGGGCCCGAAATCATCATCGATAACATAATATATTTACGCTTCATGCACAACCTAGGAGATAGGTTGTAGATCATCAGGAGAACATGCCAACAAGTATGGTTAGTACTTAGATTACCAAACAGATTCATTCCATCAGTTGAAAGTCCAAGTCTAAGGTGTCGCACCTCGAAAAATCACGGAGACATTTCGGAGAACGCGACCCTCGCGCGAAAGGCGGGGAAATGCGGTTCGACAGAGTCGCCACCGAACTTTATTTATCCCGAATAAACGGGAGAGGAAAATATCGAGAAAACCTCTTAAAGCGAAAGGGATAGGAACAGGGCTATCGCAATTAAAGAGAAAAGAATACGAGTAATCACAATGGAAAAAACAACCACAAGCATTGAACCGAAATAGCGAGAAACGCTAGCACTACCATGAAACAGGATCGTAAATTACAACGGTATTAACGATATCATGAAATCAATTTGAACTAGAACATAATCAAATTGATGTCGAATACGTTTCCTCATGGCAGCTTAAACAAATGAGCTTTAATAAAAACTAAATCCCAAACAGCTCCCAGACTCATACAGAACTAAGATCCACAAGAAAGGAAACCAGAATATGAATAATAGTTGAATCTGATAATTAAACACATAACACAACTTCAAAAGAACTTAGATTAGTAGTTATATAAGATCTCAAGTTTTATAGTTTTAATCCTGATATGGCATGAACAATATTGAACCATAATTCACGACTAAAAGCAGCAGCGACATATCATGATTTTTCATATTTACAACTCCAATATGATTTAAAGTCAAAAGAACACCTCTACACAAGTAATATGATCTAATTGACAGAAGAAAAAAAACAGCAAAAAACATATGGCATAAACAATCCTTCAACTGAAATGGTTCGAAGATTACCGCCAAGTCGCTTTCCTCCAAATCTGAATATGGTGTCGTTGCGCCGCAAAAAGCTATTGGTGTGGTGGCTGCTCGAATCGAAATGTTGCAAAATCCCCTCGGTTATTGTCGTTTGATTATTGCCAAACCTGATTGTGCTTTCAGCCGCAAACATACGGTCATCCAAAGAGATGACAACGCAGTCAGAGATGGCTTGACTTTACAGTTGCTTCCGCAACATTCAGACCTGAAATTTGCCGCTACTAGCTGGGGATGTCGCATCCTAGTTCATCTGAGCCGCAAACCGTTGTAGCTTCCGTTGTTATCATCTCGCCATAGTTATGGCAATGTTGTTGTTGTTACTGCTGTTGAATGTGTCCAACTTATGATGACGAACCAGAAGGATCCAAACCTGTCAAAGAGAGAATAATAAACAATACCTAACAGCATTTGGGACTGACATTCAACATCGCACAGTGAGTGAAGAAATGAAAAGAAATTCACAGAAAACCAACTAGCAAATGCACATGTCCAAGTAGTAAAACATAGCTTAATCATCAAGTGTACAACAAGTTTAAAATAAATCCAAACAGAAGCATTAAACAACATTGTAACCAAAACAAAAACACAAAACTTCCTTGAATAGTAAAGGAATCTGTTACAGGGATGATTCTCGTCACGATATCGCGAGATTTCGAAGCTGTGGCTAGGCTCATTGATGTGTTGAGAAGCCTGGTGAAGCATCTCCATCAGAACCGTTTGAAGAAAACTCTTCAGCTGCAAACCGCTTATCTTCAACCTTGTAGTTAACAACAATCCTTGGCTTCTCAGCTGAAAATAAATTGAAATGAGCTCGAATCACCGTTGGAATCGAAGCTCAGTGACGCATTGAGGCCGTATTTAGATTCAAACTTAAAGCAAACCGAGTACTATCTAGAGCCATCATATTCCCATCTGCTTTAATCAAGTATTCACAACCTGCACGTAAATGAAAACACAACCAAACAAAACAGCAAAGCAATACAAAACTGAAAATAAAGAAGGAAAAGTTAAGCGTAACATAACCCGTTCTCGCTCATCTCTGTCTCCATAAACCAAAACCAGCTGGGATTTCATCTCGCTGTCACAGCTAAAAAATCAAATCGAAGAGGAACTCACAACATCGTCATCTACTGATACGAATCAAAGCCATCACCGCGTCATGGATCCGTGCTTGATGTTGTATTCTTTCACGAATTTGAAGCGTCACGGGTCAGTATCATCACAGTGGCCTCTCCACGGAAGAGGTCGAAATATTGTTGCTGTTGAATGCTATTATATGGTGAGTACCGCGGTTGATGGAGGTTGTCGAAAATGTGAGAAGATTGTTAGGAGGTGAAGATCAATTTGAAGAAGATGAAGAATGTTAGACGGTGGTAATGATGATGGTGACGGTTCGAGAAGGTGATGGTTTGTGAGAGTGATTTTGGGGAAGAAGACGGTCGTACGACTTAGGATTTGGGGTAACGGTCGTGCTTACGTAGAGAAGAGGGTTAGGGTTTTTTTCTCAGTTGGGATTGGGGGCGGTGCCGTTTTAGGGTTTTGAAAGGGGTAGTGAACAGTATCCCCTTTAGGTTTTCATTCAATCAATTCTCTCTTTTAAACCGTGAAAACTCTCCAATGGGCCTTCCTGATGGGCCAATCCTCACTCCTACTGCCATTTTTTTCTTCAAATTCTGATTCTCCCTTTTAATCTCTTTTTCAATACTTGTTAAAATTAAAACATATAATTATAATACAAACTAAACATAACTATAACTATATAAAGATATTAATATTCACAATAACAATTAAATAAAACATTTACAATATATAAAAACAAACTAAAATTGATATTTAAAAAAAGGCAATATTAATTGCTATTATTATAATTATCAAACAAAACAAAATATATACTAAATATTTATTATTATTATTAGCAATATTTTAAAAGAAAAAGAAGGTTAGGAGATGAAACATGAAAATAAAATTCACAAAAATGTTCTTAGGCCACGTGTCACACCTTAATTGGTCAAAAAGATAAAGTTTTAAAAAATCAACCAATTGCGTGCGGACACGTGACTAAATAACAAGAAATTAAGCGGGCAATGCAAAATCAAAAATCGAATCGAAAAAAGCAAAAATATTTGAAAATGGGTAGGAAAAATTTAGGGTATGACAGACGCCCCTATCTAATAGGTTTAAACCTAGGGAAATGAACTGCTACAGTGTTCGTTTTCCTGAGGTAGGAGTCAATTAGATATAAAGAAGACCCTGAATTTGTCCGAAAAGAAAAGAAATTTTTGGGCATTGAAATGCTGGAAAAATGTAAACCTCTGAGTAAGCTGTAAATAACCGGCAACAAGGTCGTCATCACCAAAAGGATGATGGGATGAAACACACACAACTAATACCACCAAAAGGACGGTAGAGCAAAACAAAATCGCACAATCTGACATTAATGACTATGACAGACCCCCCACCAAAAGGATAACGGAGCGAAACTCACACAACACAATATCGCACAATCTATCATAAATAACTATGACAGACCCCCCACCAAAAGGATGACGGAGCGAAAACACACATAAACAAATATCGCACAATCTATCACCAATCCAAGTGACAGACCCCCCACCAAAAGGATGACGGAGCGAAACACAAACATAAATAAATATCGCACAATCTATCACCAATCCAAGTGACAGACCCCCCACCAAAAGGATGACGGAGCGAAACACAAACAAACAATATCGCAGAATCTATCACCAATCCAAGTGACAGATCCCCCACCAAAAGGATGACAGAGCGAAACACAAACAAACAATATCGCACAATCTATCACCAATCCAAGTGACGGACCCCCCACCAAAAGGATGACGGAGCGAAACACAAACAAATAAATATCGCACAATCTATCACCAATCCAAGTGACAGACCCCCCACCAAAAGGATGACGGAGCGAAACACAAACATAAATAAATATCGCATAATCTATCACCAATCCAAGTGACAGACCCCCCACCAAAAGGATGACGGAGCGAAACACAAACATAAATAAATATCGCACAATCTACCACCAATCCAAGTGACAGACCCCCCACCAAAAGGATGACGGAGCGAAAACACACACAAACAAATATCGCATAATCTATCACCAATCCAAGTGACAGACCCCCCACCAAAAGGATGACGGAGCGAAACACAAACATAAATAAATATTGCACAATCTATCACCAATCCAAGTGACAGACCCCAGACCAAAAGGATGACGGAGCGAAAACACACACAAACAAATATCGCACAATCTATCACCAATCCAAGTGACAGACCCCCCACCAAAAAGATGACGGAGCGAAACACAAACATAAATAAATATCGCACAATCTATCACCAATCCAAGTGACAGACCCCCCACCAAAAGGATGACGGAGCGAAAATACACACAAACAAATATCGCACAATCTATCACCAATCCAAGTGACAGACCCCCCACCAAAAGGATGACGGAGCGAAACACAAACATAAATAAATATCGCACAATCTATCACTAATCCAAGTGAAAGACCCCCCACCAAAAGGATGACGGAGCGAAAGCACACACAAAACAAATATCGCACAATCTATCACCAATCCAAGTGACAGACCCCCCACCAAAAGGATGACGGAGCGAAACACACACAAACACAAGTTGCTATCACCAAAAGGATGATAGAACAACATAAATTGAAAGTTATCCACACCAAAAGGATGCAAGTTAGGTTGAACTGACGAGGTTCGACTATCACCAAAAGGATGATAGTAAGGCAATTGACAACGGTCACGCTTGCTGGATACAACTCATTAGGAAACACCCAAGAGGAAGATTGGATTGAAATGAAACAACGGGGTACGCCCACCGTCTTGCTTGGAGATCATAGTTTTGTTGAAATGATTTCATGGTTACGCCTATGAATTCTGAAGAGGATGCCCCTGACTGGGCTGAGTTTGTCTTGATGTCTTGTCTTACTCAACAAAAGGCTGAACAACTTCATGAGGAACGCTCACGGCTTTGCTGAAGATGCCCCTGCTCGGGCTGAATCTTGCACTAAAACTCTTGGATTTTCCCAACAAAAGGTTGAACAACTTCGTGGGGAACACCCCCGGTCTTGAATGGTATGCCCCTCACTAGGCTGAATGTTGATTTGAAGATCTGATCAACCACGAGGTTGAAATACGTCATGGGAGGTACCCATGGTCTTGAAAAAGATGCCCCTGACTGGGCTGAATCTTGCTTTGAATGTCTTTGAATTTCGTGGGAGAAACCTACAATTGCAGAAGATTGCCCCTGACTGGGCTGATGATTGCTTTGAAGTTCTTGAAACTCATGGGAGAAACCCACATTCTTGCGGAGGATGCCCATGACTGGGCTGATGATGGTCTTGGAAATCTTCGAGATTGATCCTGGACCTTGACTTGCATATGCTAATGCTGGATGAAAATGATATTCCATAACGAATGGAAGTGCAGATGCAAATGGTGACGTGCGTAGATGCAAGAGCTGGGGAAGTATGATATGATTGGTATGTATATGATGCAAAAATGCTTATGATGATGAATGCAATGCGTATGATGCATATGATGCAGACGGGTGATTGGAAATGTAGGTGGAGACGCCAGCGTGGTGGACTTTTGGTAGTTGCCAATGCGGATTGGACTTCGGGTGGTGGGAGGGATTGACTGCCTCGACACGCAGTTTGCTGAAGATGTCATGATTGGAGTAGGCGAAGATACTCTGGATGCCCCAAGTCCGGGTACTTAATAATTGTGAATTTTCTTCAGAGAAGGTTGTAACTCTGCTTGATAATCGGGATGACTTGGACTTGCCCCTGCTCGAGCTCTTGAATGATTTGCCCCAGCCTGCGGGTCCTGAGGTAGCCTTACTTTATGCCAACCACTGAAAGTCAAGTTCTTCCTTGATTTCTCCTTGTTGGAATGTCTTTGAATACCTAGCACCGATTTGCGATTAAAACTGTACATTCACAAATGGTGATATTAATGCAAAGCTCAATGCAAGTTTTGAAAAAGTGTCGTTTATTGATGTGTCGTGACAGTGAGACGAATGGACTGCTAGCCCAGACAATCACAATAAAAATGAAAATAAACTAATAATTGATTAACAAAAAGTGAAAAGACCATACCTAGTCGACGCGAGCACGGAGGGGAGGGAAGAAACGCGACGGTGACGACGCGAGCACGGAGGGGAGAGATGAATGTCGACGGCGCTGTCGTGGGTGAGCGGGAGGGAGAAATGAAGATTCGTCGTGTGAGAGTGAGAGGAAATGAAGGTAGGAAATGTGCAGGTTTTGCTTAAATAGTATTTGAGGGTTTTAAATTAGTTTTTAAATCGGTGGAATTTCCAACCGATTTAAAATCTATGGGCCAATGAACATTTCACATCGGTGGGTAAAGTAACCGATTTAAAACCCTTCAAAATAATTTTTTTCAATTTTTTTCATATTGTTTTTTATATCGGTTGATTATATAACCGGTTTAAAAACCCTTCAAAATAATTTTTTCAATTTTTTTCATATTGTTTTTTTACATCGGTTGATTATATAACCGATTTAAAAACCCTTCAAAATAATTTTTTTTCATATTGTTTTTTACATCGGTTGATTATATAACCGATTTAAAAACCCTTCAAAATAATTTTTTTCAATTTGTTGGGGGGTTTTTAAATCGGTTGGTACCGTACCCGATTTAAAAACTCTTCAAATAATTTTTTTCAATTTTTTTTAATATTGTTTTTTAAATCGGTTGGAACTATAACCAATTTAAAAACCCTTTAAATAATTTTTTTCAATATTTTTAACATTGTTTTTTTTTTCGGTTGGAAATATACCCGATTTAAAAACCCTTTTAATAATTTTTTTCAATTTTTTACATCGGTGGATTAATTGGCCTGATGTAAAAGATCTAATAATTTTTTTTATTATTTACGATACTGCCACCGTGTTTATAATTTCACATTTTACATCGCTTCGAGTGAATACCCGATGTAAAGACATTTTCCCAAAAGTCTTTTTTTCTAGTAGTGAACAAAATGAGGTGGAAAAGAAGTCAATCGCTCTTGTGGCTTCTAGTTCCAAGTCCTCAACAAAAGAGCTTGCTGAAAGTGGATCTAGTGATAATGGAAAGTTAGATGATGAAGAAATGGGGATCTTTGTTAAACGGTATCATAGATACATGAAGAAAAACAAAGTGAAGCACTTCGACAACAACCTCACCAACTATAGAAGACAAGTTGACTCCTCAAAACATGATGAGAATAAGAAAGGAAAGCCCAAAGGTTCATGTTTTAATTATAGTAAAGTCGAACACTACAAGTTGGATTGTCCACAACTTAAGAAAGAAAAAAATAAAGGGCAATACAAGAAGTCTAGCAAGACTAGAAGAGCATACATAGCTTGGGAAAGTGATAATGAATCGTCAAGTGAAGGTAGCTTGAGTGAAAGCGATGAAGAGACAAATCTTTGTCTCATGGCCATCATCATAAGAAAAAAAATGTAAGACATTCTAAATATGAACCTATTGATGAAATGTCTCATTATGAATTAAAAACTGCTTTTGAGAATCTATATGGTGAAGCCGTAGACGCTTTTGAAAGGTTGGCTTCAAATAAGAAAATAGTTTCGTATTATGAAGCTAAAATTTTAGAAATGGAAAAAAAATAGAAGTGCTTAGGTAAAATATGTTCGATGATCAAAAAGATAAGATTGAGGATGAGAACTTGTCTTGGATTGGTTGTGAAACTTGCCATTTTTAGAAAAAATATATTAATACTCTAAAGGTCAAATTAAGAAAGACTTTAGAGCCAAATATCACTTTTGCTGTTGATCTAATAAAATTCAAAAGACCTTTATATGAATCATATAGAAAGTATAAATTTTGTTGTAAAAGAATCCAATAACGAAAGTCATCCTCATTGTCACTTGACTTGTCATTACTGTTGTAAGAAAGGCCATATCATTGCTAAATGCAAATTTAGGAGATTTTTGGTTCCTAGAGGTATATTTCAATGGTTGCCAAAATACAATAATATTTCCAATAACTCTCAAGGACCCAATGAAAATAGGGTACCTAGCATTATTTATTGACTTTGAGGAAAATGTCTTGAATCCTTGAAAAGATAATAGGATCTTAACAAGGGAAGCTCAAGTCATATGAAAGGTAACATCTCTTTATTCATTTACTTTATGGAAAAGAAGAAGGATGTTGTGTCCTATAAAGTTAACAAATATAAGTGCTAAATCATGAAAAAGGTAGTGTAGGTAAATCCCCCTTTCACTATTATCTTTGATATTATAATTGCTTGAGAATACTTACTAGTAGTAAAGTTGAATACATCACTTTTGATGTATTGTATCCAAGAAATATCGAGAAAGTTATTTTGATATAGATGAATCTTAAGATGACATACTCAAGGTTATCAAAGATGGATTAATCACCCAAAAATGGTTGAACTTGAGAAGGAGAAAAGATGACCATCAAATCAAGAGAAAATAAATCTTCTACAACATCTTGGAATCTTGACCAAAAGCGTGACTATACGCTTTTAGACAGGTATTTCATGTTATCTCTTAAATTGTTTCAATTCTTATCTTGAATCACTTAGTTGTCCTCTTTGATGAGCATTGTCTTAAAGGCATGTTATTTTAATTAAAATCATTGTGCGGAACTTTCCTGTACATTCGCAAGACCATCAATATATAGGTACAAAGTGTATTTATGAAATAAATTGGAAAAAATCAAAGTGATAACAGACGGATTTCATCATTGGCTATACAAGTAAATAAGTGTAAGTGATTACTTCCTCGGTCCTTAGTCCAAGAGGTAATATTGTTTCACTTTCCTCTTTGTGCTTAAGTTTATTTTAAACTACATGTATTACTTGTGTGTCCTGTATTATGTTATTATTTGTTGTACTCAAAATTGTATGATATACTTGATGTATGATGAAATTCATATATGTTCACTTCCAAAAATTTCATTGAGTACTTTTGAATGTTCTCAATTTATATGTTTATAGTGACATCATGTTTGATCTCCTCATCAATTATAATTCATACCATTTAGTCCTTTAATTTGAATTATTTGTATTTGAGCATCTTATTTATCATTTCATTCATGAAAAATGATAGTTTTTGCATGACTTTATAAGTTTCCAACTCTATGCATCGACCTACAAGAGCTATAGGTCGACCTCTAAGTCACAAAATAGAGCATTTTGGTTCTGTCCATCATGCATCGACTCATAGCCCTCTATAGGTCGACACATACTGCCACATTTAGTATTTTTTTTAAACATATTAGAATGAGTCTATGTAGAGCATTTATGAGTAGACACTTTTGTCCGTAGGTTGATGGATAGCACATTTTTCTTGCATAAACATATATTTTGTCCACATCCTCTCACTTTACACTTCTAACTCCTATTGGAAACCCACTCCCCTTCCTCAAAACTTCTTCATCTTTAATCTCCAAAAAACCATAACATATAATTCTCTTAACCTCCATCACTTTTTTATCACTTCCATCATATCCTCATCATCATTAGAGTAACAATTGAAATGGTTCTTACTCAAACTTCATTCTTCAACATCTCTTCCACTCACATATTGGATTGTGATTATTTGCAAAATTTGGTTGTATTGTGATTGAATTCCTCATTATTTGGTGGTTTCAAGCTATCTTAATAATTTTGGGTTAGTGGGTATTGCTTACTTCTCTCAAATTCAAGCTCCTCTCATTCAAGCATTCTATCGAACACCTTGTGTGCAGCAAGTTTCTGCGGCTCGTAGAGGTAACAAGGGCAAGAATGTCGCTTCAACTTCTACATGTGTTATGGTAAATGTGTAACGCCCATTTTAATTATTTAGTTTTCTGTGTTATTTTATTTGCAGTGCCTTTTGGGGGAGCGTGTTCGAGTGCGGGGTGAGTAGCCCTTAAGTTGGAGTTTAATTGATAATTTTGGACCTTAAGAATAATAATATAATAGTAATAATTAATGAATAATAGTGATATTATTATTATTATTATTATTATTATTATTATTATTATTATTATTATTATTAAGTGAAGTAAAAAAATAGGAAAGGGGTATTTGGAGTTGGAAAGAAGGAAACACGATAGAAGGAGAGCAAAGTTGGAAGAAGAGGAAAAAGGAAGAACACGGTAAATTGGAAGGAAGACTGAAGGAGAAAAATCAAGGGGGAAGAAGAAGAGCTTAGTCTATCGATTCTTTGAAGATTTTTCATCAGCTTGATCAAGTTATCGAGGTAAGGGGGGAGAATCGGGTCAAAAATTGGTATTTGCATGAATTTTAGGTAGAAGGGGATTTCCCTAACCCCATAAGTTTTGATGAACTTAGTTGTTATGTTGTTGTGATTCTTAATTGATTGATGGTAAGATAGGTTTATTGCATGTGATTGTTGGGATGATTTTGGGGTTTTCGGTAGTTTATCATTTTAAGCCGGAAACGAGTTAATCGGTAGCGCTGAAGTTTTATCGAGTGGAATTTGGAATATATTATGTAGCTAAGTCGCATTAGTGCTGTGGGAACTGGTTTGAGTAAAATCGGGCGATTTTAGAGAGTTTTACTGATTCTGAACAGTGAGATTTTTGTGACATCGCAGACATTCGCCAGCAGTTTTGCTAGGCGAACGAATATCGAACATTCGCTGATGTTTCGCTAGGCAAACTGGGTAGCGAGTTCTTCCATGTAGCCACTGTCTTCCTTCGCTAGGGAGTTCGCTGGGCGAGCGAGTAGCGAACATTCGCTGTGGTCTCGCTAGGCGAGTGAGCCAGCGAGCGTGACAAAATGTGGGTTTTGTGCTGTTTTGCTTTGTGTCTCGTTTCGTGGGATTCCTTGGGTAATGATAGGTCGAGAGATGTTGTTTAGGGGTAAAGAGAGTATGCTTGATGTGGAAAGATGAATTATGGAATGTTGAATTTAATTGACATGATTAATTGGTGAGTAAGACTTCTATATATAATATGTATATGATGCATGGTGAGGCGATCGGGAGGATCGTGTGTACTCCGTGTCGATTGGGGTTTCAGTGTTATTTAACTTGATTGATAATTGATTGGTGTGTATATATACATGTGTATGATGTATGGGGATATGATCAGTAGGATCGTGTGCACTTAGTGTGTTTGATGTTGTGTGTTGTGCATTAGGGTTATGCATGGCATGTGGTGATGAGGTGCTCCTTTATGGAGGGTGATGGCCCAGTGCCCATCAGTGATTGTGAGGGATAAATTATGTCTCAGGAGAGTGTAAGTAATATATCCTGTTTATGATGTGCTCATGTGTGGAGGGTGATGTCCCAGTGCCCATCGGTGATGATGGTGTGTCCCTTCGGGGAGGGTTGATGGCCCGGTGTCCATCGTTGTTGTTGATTCGGTACCGCATATAATGGTGTTGTGTTGCATATATTTGCATTGTTATGTGTTTTGTGTTGGTGTTGGACTGTAGGTCCGGGTTGATGTATGTTGAATTATGTTTGTTTGTTTACTGCCTTTTATTCATGTACATTATTACCGTTATATTTCTGATCGTGATTTCTCACCCCTTTTTGCTGTTGTTGTGGTCTGTGCTTCTTCGGAAGTACAGATAATCTAGGTGCGTAGCTAGCTTGGATAATGGCGAGTTGAGTCGTAGGGATGCTCTGATACGTAACACGGGGCTTTTGGGAGTTATTTGTTTATCTGATGTTTTTTTTTTTACTCTGTGTCGTATCATGTTGTGATGAATCCTTCTGGTGGATATATTTTGTATATTTTGGGCGGATGGCCGAATATTGATGTATATGATGTTTATATGTACATATCTATATGATGATTTCCGCTGCTTATTGTTGAATTTCTATAAATGAAATGTTTTTTTGAGTTTCTGTTCTGTGACATCCCGTGTTGATGTGGCAACTTTGATATTTGTTTTTTATTTAAATTGCATTTATTTTATTTTTGGGAAACCGGGTGTTACAAAATGCACTTACTAGATCCTTCTTATTTCAAAGATTTTGAAAAGTTTTACAAGAATAGGTAAGTTATGAAACAACATGTGTATTACCCTAAGGTAGCCTCTAGATTGAATATTCCTAAAGTTTTTGACCTTATCAAGTATAAGAAAATTGGTCTATTTTTGTACTGTTGTAATAATTACAATGAGGACTTAGTTCGAGTATTTTATGTTGATTTAGATAATAAATCAAGGGATGTTGAAACATTTCGGTTCAACATGGGTTCAAAATCATATCATGTCACTATAGGTGTTTGGAAAACTCTGTTTGGTATTTTTGTCCAAAATCCTAATTTATGGGTGACTGATCAGGATCACCCTATTATGTATGATTGAAAAAATCATCTAAATTCCATGCTCAAGGCCTCAAGATCTGATGAGAACTTAGATAATGTGACTATTGGTTAATTGAAAATAGATTCTCGTATCTTGCATTGGATTGTCTCACATATTTTGTGTCCTGAGAAAGGAGGACATTCTAGAATTGATCATATAAGGTACTTCTAATCTATGTTATTCAAAAGAAGATAAAGATAAATTGTCCCAACTACTTTGTCTTTATGATGTTTGCCATCAAGTATTGTGGAAAAGGTTCATCCTTGTGCTATGGTTCAATGATTCAAAGTATCTTGGATTACTTTGGAATCATTATGCCAAGTCTCACCTTTATTTCTCCGGGTCCTTATCAAGAGTTTAGTAAAACAACAATGACTCTTACGGGATGCATTTGGGACAAGGAGAATAAGTTGTACTACTATAAGATGAAGTGCTCAGACAAGGTAATATATAACTATGATGACCCGGCTAAATTAGTATTGCTATGTTTGATGAACACCAGGTAGAGGAACTAGATCAGAATATGGATGAAGATGTGGTGGATATGGCACCACTTATGAGAAACCTTCTGGTATTGGCTCATCTGGTGGAGAATCGTCCATTCTTGCCATGGTCGAAACCATGCATGTTGAGCAACAAGAGCGTCATAAAGAAGATTCTCGTATGTGTAATGAGTTTGAGGCTGCTCAAGAGGAGTGTTTCAGAGCCATTCATGACCATCTGACTGCCTAGGATGACAGTTTTCATAGGTATGCCTCGTACGATGCAGAGCAATTCAATGATATTCGTCAAAACATGGCTTGAAACCATGTTGCAACTCAAGTTGGAATTCAACAAATGATTCATGATCAAAATGATAATAGTGATCGATATCTTTCCTTTTATTGTGAGATATGTGATGTATTGGACGGTGATCATGGTGTTGCTTGTTTTCGTGGTGGTATATGTGGTAGATGTCGAGGTCATGGACGTTGTCGTTAGTTAGGAATTATTGTGGACCTAGTTATTTTTCTTTTTCTTCATGAATTTCTATTTTATTTATCTTTATGGTTATTATGTTTTGTCGTTGCAACCTTTTATGACAATTGTCTAATGCATTTTTACTCTTGCCTATTTTGGTTGTTTATTTATGTTTAAGCTTAAGTTTCAATTTGACATAATTCTATGTGAGTGTGTTATAGTTTATGCGTTTAATCTTTGCAATGCCTTTGAGTGTGTTATATGTTGTTGTGTAATTTTCATGATACTTCTCATCTTTGTCTCTTTTTAAAGTTGCCAAAGGGGGAGAAGTAAACGAAGACGAAGTCAACTAGTAGTGGTACACATATTCAGGGTGAGATTTCTAAACCCATCACTCAAATACTTTGTTATGTTTTGCTATCATCCAAAGGGGTAGCATGTGAGAGTATTTCCTAGTATTATGTTTTGATTGATGTCAAAACTAGGACACTTAGTATTTGTGTATATTGGACGGTATCCTCTCAATCTTGCATTTTCATGATTAGGAGTTCATAATCATCCTTAATTGTTTAAAATCATATACTAAGTAAAAAACAAGATTTTGGGTGAAAAAATGAGTTTTATGTATCAACTCATATGTAGCTATAGGTTGGTGCATAACTTTTTTCATTCAGTATGCATCAACCCATGAAAGCTACAGGTAGGTGCATAAAGTTTTCCATTCAACATGCATCAACTCATACATGTAGGAGGTAGGTGCATAGAATTTTCCATTCAGCATGCATCAACTCAAAGATGCAGCGGGTAGGTGCATACAATTTTCAATTCATTATGGTTTGACTCATGGTGCTAAAGATCGATGCATGAGCAGGTGCATAAAAACAAAACTTTGAAAGAAAGCTCACTTGATAGTATGCATTAACCTATATAAGTTATAGGTTGATGCATAGAATAAATTTTTCTTCTATGAGTTGACACATAGCCCTATAGGTCGACGCATATGAATATATTTTTTTAAATCCATTTGCTTACTGTCCTTCATGAGTCAACACGTAGAATTCTATGAGTCGACTCATAGCTAATTTTTGCTAAAACTTTGTTTGTTATTCTTGCACAAATTTTCTGTTACATTACGACTTTCACACACACACACACACACACACACACATAAATACATTCATGCATCTTATTTCAAGGTATTGAAACCTGAAAGGTACAAATATTTATGTTCATCTTCATTATTTTTCATAGCATTCATTCAACATTTACACATAATAATTCTTGTTGAGTTATCTTGATTGAGAGTGATAATGTTCAATTTAAGATTCGTGAAATCTAAATTAGGTTTTGAAATTTTAAGGGTTTCAAGGATAAAGTTGATTTGGAAGTTTTTGCACAATTCTTTGCATTTAGATTCAACCGAGTGAAAGCTTTAAAGAACGAAGGTTCTTGCAAAGGAGTAGCGGTAACCAGAAGATCATTTGAGAGACTTGAGGGCAAGATTTTGCAATTTAGATTCAGCCGAGTGAAAGCTTTGAAGAATGACAGTGTAGTCAAAAGAGTAAAGTTAACTGGAGGATCAAATTGGAGATCTTATGTGACTTGATCTGGCTAAGATCAAGGGGAGAGAATAAGTTAGAATCAAAATCATAGATTTTGAGGGTTTGAATTTCTACTACTTCTCTTGTAAAATGATATTGCAAAGGTTAATTACAATATCTCAATTCGATTTCGAATTGAGGGTAGACGTATCCATAGTGAAGACAATTGGGGAATTGGCTAAACAAATATTGGTTTTCTCTCTCTCTCTCTCTCTCTCTCTCTCTCTCTCTCTCTCTCTCTATATATATATATATATATATATATATATATATATATATATATATATATATATATATATATATATATATATATATATATATATATATATATATATATATATATATATATATATATATATATATATATATATATATATATATATATATATATATATATATATATATATATATATATATATATATATATATATATATATATATATATATATATATATATATATATATATATATATATATATATATATATATATATATATATATATATATATATATATATATATATATATATATATATATAACTTTTCTTTAGATGTTTTTGAGAGGGAACAAATGGAACTTTATCATATCTTGAACTCTTTGAAACAGACATTCTAGATCCATTAGATGATAAACCAAAATACTTAGTAAAGTCTGAGTAGTTAAAATTAACAATCTTGTGTTTAAACCTTCTTTGATTTTCAGTAGAAGTAAGCACCAAATTGCAATACAAAAACTTAACATACGAACTATACTTTCTTTTCATACCAATAAAATTTAGCAAATTCTGATCAGTAAAAAGTTTCAAAAACTTAGCCCACTCGGTTCTACTTCAGCAGATGAGTCAACATAATACTCAGGATCAACTAGTTTGTTTAGAAACTTTTCTTGATACTTTTCTAAACTATCCTCAGGAAGTAAATGAATAACCTTTCTACACATAAATGTAAGAGAAGATTTAGAAGAATCTGAACCAGATGAATTTTCAGACTTCTTGTTCAAAACCCCATCCATAAATGATTTGTTTCTTGAACTTTCGTTCTAGCCTTTTATGGATGGGGTTTTGAACAAGAAGTCCGAAAGTGATGAATGAAGAAATGAATTTGAAAAAGTGAAAACTGAACTGAAAAAGTGATGAAAGTGAAATGAATTTCAAACCTTCCTACTGCACTCTTCAATAGACGTTTCAATCAAACATAATCAAGGTCTTCCACTATTTTGATAAAATTGATTACAGTATTTTGATTATAAAGAACTATCGCATGATAGTTCCCCTGTTGGTGCAGACAGTAAATTGCTAACAAAAACAAGACCCCTCAAGATCATAATTCAATAACCTCGTTATCCACAATAACCTACTCCGAGTATTCTTGTGTGGTGATCCCTCTGATCTCACCTATTTCTTGTCTGAGCGATTGCCATTAACTGAGCGTATATTAGACAATTCCCAACTTTTTTTGCGAGCAATATTTCTCTAACAGAACCAAAGAAGGACAACTTCCAACTCTGCCCAATGGACCGTTGATACTTGATCTCGAAAAAGTCTTCCTTGGAGTATATTGGAAACCTTCTTCTTGATAGATAACAAATCAATAGCACACTGCATTCAAAAAACGATACTTGCACCTGTTACAACACAACCAATTTCCCACAAAAATATTAGATATCCTAATGTACCATTAGTCTCCTTTAACACTCAATCTTTAGAGGAAGTTCCACAATCAAAGGAAAAAAAGACTAAGGATGAAGATGATGAACAGTTTCAGATAACCTCAACCAACCACTGAAATTACAAGGTGTTATTCAAGTAATTCGATTTTGGTGAATGATGAACACACGCACACACACACACACACAAGGTTCTATCAAGTTTCTAAATAAACGGGTTTTGGTTCTTTATTGATATCAAAAGCTTGATCAATCATAACAAGAATGATCGACTCACTCTCTCTAATTCACACAAAGACAACAATAAAATTGCACAAGAACGAGATGTAACAAAAAAAGATAATGAATTGACATGGATTCAATATTAAGAAGTTGGTTTTGGAGAAGAAGAGAAAACATTCATGGTGTAAGGATGAACATACTAAGAAGAGAAGACAAAATCATATTTTTGTCTCTATGGATTTCATCATAGATATTCTCACACTTGTTACTTTCACCAAAAGAAATAACTATTTAAATGAGAGATGGTAAATTAGATTTTTTAATTCGTGACTCGAATCAAGAAGGATTTATCATTCAAATCAATCTGGAAAGGCCTAAAAAGGGCTTTTTACAAAGTTCACAATTTGAATCGTGATATGCACTTGATCTGAATCAAATGAAGTTATGATTTGAATCATGTTCATGTTGTGATTCGAATCATTTAGTTCAGAGGTGAATTCCAACTTTCAAGGGTGAATGATTTGAATCACAGATAACAAATGATTCGAATCAAATACCAAAACATCCAAATTTTAATGTTCTAACTTGTAATTCAAGCTACGTCTGCGGAAATGACAAAAAAGAAATTTCATCAGCTCAAAAATGAAATACTAACAAGGACTAAGGAATTATAATTCATGAAATGTAGAGGATTCTCAGTGGTGCAAATTAATAATAGCCGAAGCAATTACAATTAAATGAAATGGTACAAGCGTACAGGCACACGAACAAAATAACATCCAAATTACAAATACCCAATCCTACTTATATCAATCAATAATCGAATTGACAAAAACATCAAAGTACAGAAATGATACTCAAAGCACATAAATGATATCGAACAATACTTTGTAATTTCAGAGTTGTCACCATAATGGACTTTTTTGCCTTCTAGCTCTAACTTATTGAACCTTATAGTGAACCAAGAGTTCGACAATGTTCGGTGAGCATTGTATCTCCATGTCTTTCTATTGTCTAATTAAAGACATAGTCATTACTATTGGGTCATCATATGGATTGACTTATGTATCTTAAAGAGCATTGAGAAAGTAAGAACTTCCAACGTTAGTGAAGGGCTGTTAGGTTTATGTTAGTATGACCTCTTGGATAAAATTGATGATGGTTGATCCATATTGTTGAGGTTTTTTATTGAATGCAAATTCACACACGAAGCATAGTCGTGACATGGAGTGTTCCACTAGGCAATTTAAATTTGTTGTAGAACGTGAAAGTTAATCAATGTATAAGCTAATAACTCTCAGTTGTGATCCATTTTTCTTCAAAAAATTACTTAGAGGAAATAAACTGGTCTCTCAGCTATGAATTCCTTAACTCATCCAAAGAATGTTAAGTAGCAATTTTGGATATTTAAAAAAAAGTAAAGTAAAGATGAACAATAAATAGATAAAAAATTTATAAAAATCTTGTTTGTTTGATATGTTTGAAAAAAATTACAAATTCAGTATTTATAGGCAATAATAAATTCTACAAATCAAAAATGACGCGGCATACAAATTTTAGCTTTGTTCTGGTGATTAAGTGAATAATATGAATTTTTTTCTACTACTAGGTAGGGTGGACAAAATTCTCAGCTCACTCAGAAACCGAGATAATCGAAATAAAAATTAGTAAATGAGCGGGCATGGTCGGGTAAACGGGTCCGAAGAGCATTTTTTACAGTTTAAAACAGTTCCTACGGGCGGGTGCGGATTGGAAAAATAAAACTGTGTGTGTCTAACCCGCCCACATATGTATAGTACATTGCACTATTAATCTAAAATGTCCGACTTCTGAACAACTCCTCGATAATATGCAATTTGACTTCTGCAAAGCATTGATAACACATCTATTTATTAGCTGCAGTAAGTTCAATCTTTTCAACTTTAATAAAAACAGCTGTGAAACATTGATAACACATACAATATATACACATACAACTTTAATAAAATCTATTTATTGATTTACTATTATTTTTAATCAAAATTAACTTTACAATATATACACATACAATTTTAAGACCCATACACTTATTAAGATTCTTTCTCTTCTACTTTCTTTTTATACTTCTGTTTTCTTAAGTTTTTTTTTCTTCTATACTCATCAATTTCTCTCTAAACAAATTTCTTTGTTATTTCTATAAGAAAATTGTTCACTCTCATTATTCTCTATGTATCAATATGATATGGAGCTTAATAGAATAATTTATCATTAGTTAAATAAGTTTTATTAATATTTTGATATATTAGGCATTATTTTAGATTATTATGTTTTCTAGAATGTTCTTGAGACACTTGGATGGTTAACATTTATTTATAATAGTATATAACAAGTGTATTATTCACTCTTGTAATTCATCAATCAAGAAATCAAAAGTTATCTTTTATTTTATTAGTCATTTTAGTGTTCTTCCCCATTTATTGTAGAAACCCTAGTTTCATGGTTTTGATAGGACAAACTCCCTATCAATTGGTGCTTTCATTTTGATCTCATTCCTGCAAAATGGGGTTCATGTGGAAACTTTATGGAGTAGAAGACTCATATTGGTGGATATTTTCCATTGAAAGATATTTTAAAACAAAAAATATTGTGGAGGATGAGGAGAAGATGAAGGTAGTTGTAATCACAATGAGAGGTTGTGTTGTTAAATGGTGGCTATGAAGGATTCAGCCTCATCCATCTATGTCATGGAATACTTTCACAAAAATATTTTTTTGGCATTTTAAACCCAAATGGAGAGACTCTTTCCTAGAATTAGAAGAGGAAATGGAACCTATACATGAATCAATGGAATCTATTGAAGACAAATTTAGAGAACCAACTCCTGTAACTATTGAGATAGAACCAGATTTGTTTCTAAAATCAGAGTATTTGACTATACTTCCAGCTTTTGCACACTCGTCACAACCAACACCACAACCTCCATCTTCATTTTCAGTTTCAACTCTGATACTAAAGCCACCACCGACGATACGCTCTGGTCAAATTTCGGTACCACCACTACCCTTTCTACCATCGGAAGATGTTGATGATGACACTAGTTCAAATTCAGATTTGGTCAGCTTTCCACGCCCTGCTCAGGTACTCTCCAAAATTTTCTATTTTCACAAAAACAATCACTTAGTGTTTGTTAAGTCTCATTCGTCACTCCCTAATCCTAGAGATGTTGTTTTCACTCTCGTTATGGATGAGTCAATTTCCAACACACCTTTCAATCCAGGCTCACACCCCTTGCCACCTTCAACCATAAAAATCAGTTGTAATATTCATACATTACATAGAATACTCTATGTTTCCAGTTCTGCTTTGCTTGCTCACACTTATTCTATCAATGGGACGGATATCTTTAACATATATTGTCAAATAAGTTATCTGAATAGTGGGAGCAAGGTGCTTGATCAAATGCCAAACAAGGACTTCATTTTCCTCTATCTTCCTAGAGCAGATTTAATCACATTACACACATGTCTGCGAAATATTGTACAAGAATGTGGCATGACTATAGTGTTTGCACTTAACGATGCAGTAGATGCATTTACAATTGCCAAGGAGAGGTCTAAACAACGTGTAGCTGCTAAATGTTGCACCCCAAAATTTGCCCAACATTTCTTTACCTAGCTTGTGTTTCATTTCATTCACATTAGCATTATAATTTGCATTTCATTGACATGTATGCAGGAGATCAAGAGGTATGATTACCAATTAAGGGCTACACAAGACTGTGAAGCTAGCTAAGAAGCTTATTCAAGTGTTCAAGGGTTGATATCCTTGTCAGAGAAGTTAAAAGATCCTCAGAGAGAGTGGTTGAAACCAAGAGGGTGTGCCTCATAACTTGAGAGTTGGGGGAAGACCTCAGATGATTCTGAAGCCAGGAATATGGACTTGAAGCCTTGAGAGAGCTTATGAGATGTCTTGAAAGCCATCATGAAGCCTAGACAGGTCATTGTGCAAGATTAAGAAGACTCAGCCATGAGTGGTGTAATTAGGGTTTGACTGGGTCAACTGATGATTTGAGGAAGGTTGAGACCTAATTCAAAGGCCATGTGATAATGGATTGATGCATTGAGATGCTATAAGGATGATTCCAAGGTCAACTCATCATGATTGAAGAGTTTGAGAAGTTTCAGGCTAGGGTTTCTAGGGCTTGACAGTGTAAAATCCCCTAGTTTGACCCTTATCTTCAAGGCAGTTTAGCTCAAGATGTGATTGTCATCTCATCTTTCCCCCAACATGAATGTTGTAGAGCATTCTCTTAGCTTTAATTTGAGTGCTAGAAGTCCTTGATAGGATTTGTAGAACTCAAGTTATGACTTTGACAAGTTACAGGTCATCTGAGGTATGTGAATTTGGGGGCTTGAAAGTTACCAAACTTGCATCAAACTTTTGCCCAAGAAGGATGATTCCTATGGACTTTTGGTCAACATGAATGTTGTTCCTTATCCTATTAGATTTCTAGAGAGTACTAGAAGTCCTTGATAGGATTTGTAGAACTCAAGTTATGGCTTTGACAAGTCAAGGGCATTTTGGTCATTTGGAGATTACAGGTCATTTCAACCATAAGGCCATAACTCCATTTCCAAGCTTCAAATGGAAAAATGTTCAACATCAATATTGTTCAAAATGATGTTTTAAGGCTATTAGAGAGGTCATGAGATGATGTAAATGCTTGTAGCTCAAAGTTGCCAAAATGACCTAAAATAAGGGTATAAGTTAAATAAACCAAAGTTGGAAATTGATATTTTCAATCTACACATCCAAACCATGGCATGTAATATATCATTTTGACTCTAGAAAACATTTTAAGAACATTGGTTTAGCCACATTTTTGAGTTGAGGTCTAATTTGTGGACTTGCTTTGAAAAGTAGTTACTTACATCATAAGTAACATTTGCAAAACCTAGAATCAAGGCACAACCAAAGCCCCTTGCAAGCAAAACACTTTCAAAATGTCACTAGGGGAGAAATTGGAAGTAAATGAGGTTGGTTTCAAGTTGTTTGCAGCATTATGCATACCATGGCATATGGTTGAAAATCTCATGACATGAGAGATTGAAACTCTCATTAGAAGGGTCTAGAGGGTTCTAGATCATCCATACATCATCTATATATTGAGTAGAGGTGATCCAAAGAAAAGGTTGGTGATGATTGAAGGAGAAAGCATAGGTTGAGATTGAAATTGCATAGCTTGCAACTGAATTCGGTTTCACCAATTTCTTCACTTTCCATCCATTTTCTTGATTGCAACTTCTTCCATAGATGCTAGGGATTGAATCCAGATCATAATCCAAGAGAATTCGTGGCTGAATCGTGTATGAGCAATTGAATTTTTCCACCTGCAACTCACCATCGGGTTTCAAGATTCAGGAGTTTTCAACCAGTTCTATTGCATACAGAAGCAAGGAAAGGATCCATTGATCGTGTCTGGAAGATTGTAGAGCTTGATTTGAAGGTTTAGTGCATCTGTTCATCCAAGATTTTCAGGTTACTAACTTTCTTCCTCTAGCATGAATTAGGTAGAATCAAGATGAATTAGGGTGTTAGACGCATTGTAGAATGGTGTAGGAATGATTTCAGACCATTAATTTGAGAATTAGTGACCAATCTAGGGTGTTACCATTTTCGGTTGAGAGTTGGTTATGGTGAATCTTGAGGTTTCAGAGAGAATTAAAGGCATGAATGAATTCGTGAGGGAATTTGGGACATGTTTCATTAAGGGATCGTGGCCTATAGTGGACTCTAGGTTGAACTAGGGTTGTGGAATGGTGACCAGAGCACCACCGGTGGTGGCCGGAGCTGCGCGCGAAGTTCAGAGGTTCAAAAGGTAGAAGATGACTCTAGAGCCATTGGATGTGGTGAGACCTTTGACTGAAGACATGATCCAACGGCCACGTTTTAATTTCAAGTTGTGAAGGATCTGAATTAATGAAACACATTGTTTCATTTGGTAGCTGATGCTGGGCTTAGTGAAATAACTGATATCCACACCCCCTCATGGCCCAATCCATAGAATGAACTGATTGTCATTGCTATTTGCACCACGCGCGTGTTTATTTTATTTTGATTTTCATTATTTTTTTCATTTTGTTCATGGTTCTTGATAAAATCATATAAAATTGAAAATTAATCCAATTAATCCCATTCTTTTTACATTATACTCATGATTGAGTCTAGTATTTTTTAGAAAAAAGATATTTGCATTCCATGCATTTTATGATTTTATGGGAATTTTATATTTTAATTGATATTAAAATGGTTATGTTTGATACCTAATTTTGTGGAAGTTTGTGTGATCATGTGATGATGATTTTGATCCTAATTTTTTGTGTGTGATTATTTTAGACATGTATGCTCCCATAGAATTTTTCTCACATTTTTGTGATGAAAATAGGTGTGCTTTTTAGATTGATATTTAGGTGCTTCTTTTTAGGGTTTAGGTTTAGTACCTTATAGTGTAGAATTTATTTCTAGGTCTTATTTGATGATTTGATCTATGGAATTAATATGGTAGAGTCATGATTGACCTAGGTTCCCATAGTTATTTTTGTAGGATTTTACAATTGGTTTTAGTATTTTAGTTAGGATTAACTTTAGTACTAGGTTTTAGGTGATCCTAATTTACTAACTCAAATAGATTAACTTCTTTAGTCCCCTTAGATTAGGATTTTGCTTTGTTTGCCTTTGGTTGAGATTAAAGACAAGTTTAAGACAAGGTGAGGATGCTTGAAGTTGCTTGGAGCTAGGAGTTGCTTGTGCCTGAAGGTGTCTGATGAAGATTTAGGAGGTAGGAGTCCTAGGGAGAGCCTTATAATTAGAATGACTTCTTTCACAAATATGGAAAGTATCTTGTGCTTCCATTCCTCCCAATGACTAAAAGTCCTTCTAAGATATTCACATCCCTCCTTTGGAGGGATGAGTGGCTTTATCTGGGAAGTAGAACTTTGAGGGAACCAGTCTCTCATAATGATGAACCCTTACAGGCTTCCTTTGGTTGTCAATAAGTTGTTTATCATTTCCACTCATTCTGTTAAATCAATTGTCTTCTGGTTTGAGTATCTTGAAAGATGTTGGACTTGAGTTTGAAGATGAGGACTTCATTGAAGAGTGTGGAAGAGGATGATTCCTTGAGCATTGCCATTGTAGCTGAAGCTTGAAGAGCAAGAAGAACAAGTTGATGCTTGTGAAGAAGAGCCAATTGAGATTGAGTGTAGAGCTGAGGCTTAAAGAAGTAAAGGATAAGTTAACACCTACACTGATGCAGGGAGAGTCTGAAGGAATCAAGTTGATACTTGTAGTTAGAAGAGAAGCCTGAAGGTAGAATTGACTGAGGAGCTGAAGCTTGGGGAAGAGAGAATAAGTTGACACTTATGTTTGATGGATTGAAATCTTGGAGGAGCAAGTTGATGCTTGTCATGGAGGATGATAGCCTTGAAGGGTGGTTGAAGTCTGAAGACTGGATTGCTGTCAGAAGAGATGAAGCTTGGAATGGAAAAAGGGAGTTGTTGATCTGCTTTCTTGTCTGTTTTCTTTTCTATGCTGATGTGCCTTGTTTGATTTGCTTGATGCATTAGAATAAGTTCATATCTAGACTGACTTTAAGCTAGGAGCATGATTGCACTAGAGGTTGAGTTGCTCCCTCTGCTTGTATTGTTACTGTATGGCTTTGCTTGCGGGTATTCGGTAGAGCCCTGCTCCCTTGCCCATGTGGTTTGTGTTTGCTGGATAGCATGTTATTCTTACTGTATGATTGCAGTTTATTCTATTTTGCTTGATAGCATGTCATTTCCTGTATGAGTGCGATTATTCATACTTGGCTTGAGGTCGAGATGAGCTTGTGGAGGCTGCTGCCCCACACACATTTCCTCCCTCACTTGCATTGCATGCATTTTACAGTCGTTTACTGTATATCTGTTTACTGTTTAAGCTGATGCTTTATCTGTTTCTGTTTATCATTGACATGATCCCTTAGGAATCTCACTTCCTTTGATAAGGAAGTGATGATAGAACTTTAGGTTGAAACCTATGCATGATAACTTCTAGGAGTTCCCTGTTCAAACTTCAACCATAGGATGAATCCTTGGCACGACAACAGTAGGACTTGATAGTCTCCCCGTAGTTGAGCCTTCTCTTCTCATCTCAAAGCAAATTAAGATACAGTAATCATGAATGATTTCTTTCGTACGTTACGAGCCTTAAGCTATCTGAGAAAGGATTGTTGGAGAGCTTCTTTCCAACAGTCTGGATGTCTAGTATGGCACCCTTTGGGTGACATGCGACGCATTCACTCTCAGGTCATAGTCTTTAGTGCGATTGAAATTGCAAACACAATAAAAAACACTTCTTTCGTAAAAGACAGAAAACAAACTTCAAACCTTTTTGCCCCGTGGGCCCATAATTCGAAGGAAGCTTTTCTGAAGAAAAGAGTGTCGTTAAACTTCAGCGCCACCGCAAACAGGCTTTGTCCCTAACTGCTGGAACTGCTGTTTAACCCTACTCGATAAAACAGATGAATCTGAATCCCATAATCCGTATTATCCCGAACTACGTAAGCTCTGATCTCTCAAGCCTGTTGAGAGTACGTAGGCACAATACTGATGTATTGGCGAGCCACCTTCCCCCGTAACCCGTCGTAGGTCGAACTACGTTGACTCTGATTTCTCATTCTCTGATGAGAATACGTAGGCATAAAGCGCAATGCTTTGCCGAGTCATTCTCTTTTCTTTTCAGACCAGCCTTGATAGGTAGATAGATAAACCAACTCGTCCAGTAAACACAACAAACGTGGATCCCGTCGAGTACGACGGACGTGAGGGGTGCTAATACCTTCCCCTTGCGTAACCGACTCCCGAACCCAGACAAAGGTTGCGACGACCTTGTCTTATACCTTTTCGTCAGGTTTTTCCAATCGTTTCCTTTCCCGCTCTGAGGGATAAATAACGAAAGGTGGCGACTCTTTTGTTTTTCCGGCACCTTATTTTCGCGGAAGCGACAGCTGGCGACTCTGCTGGGGACATGATAGTTTCCTGGGATCCAACGTCCCATATGCGAGTCAGTTTGGGGATCCGACGTCCCCTGCGAGAGTCAATCCTAGCGCTTGTATGATTACTTGTTGGGTTGTGTTTATTTATCGCATTTTATTTCCCGCACTTTATTTTTCAGTATGATATGATTATCTGTGCTGTTGTTGGAGGGGCATTCTGATGAGTGAGAAGCCAGACCCAGGCTTGAGTGAACATAGCATTAGTTATGGAAATTAGTGGGCGTGTGCTTGCTTGGCAGGCACTAGTGTCTCATGAAATCCACGCTCAGACGAGGTTCTCCCGGTTGACTTCTTTTTCAACCCCTTGGGTTGAGGGGGTTGTTGGTTTGGAGGATTGTCGACTCTGGGGACCGATCATTTGGGATTCAGCCGAGTGAGGCCGCTTCATGAGCTGGTGATGCCACACCTTCTGGGTATCGTATCACCCCTCTTGAATGTCTGTGACGCTGATGACCGCATAGGATGCCGAACTTGAGTCAGTTTAGGTCCATACCTGTGAGCAGGGTTGGGTTTGTTGCAGGGAACTTTGACCTTCAGACTACCTGGTTTTCTTGATAGTGAATCAGTTTTGTTGGTACCAGAGGTTCTCATCATCAGATATATGATTGTTCTTGACAGAGCAGAGTTTTGGTCCTGTATCAGAGGTCCTTATTATCAGATGTTTGTTCTTGACAGAGCATATTTATGGTCCTATATCAGAGGTCCTTGTTATCAGATGTTTGTTCTTGACAGAGCATAGTTTTGGTCCTGCATCAGAGGTCCTTTATCAGATGTTTGTTCTTGACAGAGCAGAGTTTTGGTCTTGCATCAGAGGTCCTGTATCAGATGTTTGTTCTTGACAGAGCAGATTTATGGTCATATGTGTGTGTGTTCTTGACAGAGCAGATTTGTGGTCCGATACCGGGGTTTTCTTATTATCAGATATAGTGGTTGTTCTTGACAGAGCAGCATCATGGTTTTGTTGACACATAATCTCCACAGCACAGTTGCCATGATCTCCTGCTGCGTGATTGCATTTTACATTGCTTTGCATACCCATTTGCATTTCATTAACGTGTGTCTGTGTTGCAGGTACCGTTTTCCCCGATTCAGGATTTCTGGCCTTCTATTATATTGTTATGAGTTCTCTGAGGAAGACCGTGCCTTACAAGCTCCCTGCCCCTGATGTGGTTCAGCTGACTGGTTTGATTGCTTTAGAATATGATTCTGTGAGAGATGAGTTCAGAAAGTCTTACGGCAAATTGCTCAGTTTGGTTCGCAAACCTTCTGCGTTTGAGTTGAATGGGTTGCACGCCTTGCTGCAGTTCTACGATCCTCCGTTGAGATGCTTTACTTTCCAGGATTTTGTTCTCGTACCCACACTAGAGGAATATGCTGATTTGTTAGGTGTGCCTATCAAGAGGCAGATGCCTTTTGTTCATATGGATGCTGAGCCTAATCTGGCTAGTCTAGCTCCTTCACTTCATCTGGATGCCTCCGAGTTGGTATTGTCTAGTTGGAACAAGGTTCCCGGTTTCTCCTTGCAGTTCTTAGTGGGAAAGGCTCAGCAGTGCGCCAAAGACGGATGTTGGGTCGTGTTCAACGCCATTCTCGCTCTGTGCATATATGGCATCATTCTGTTCCCCAATATGCCCGATTTTGTAGACTTCGACGCCTTCCGCATCTTTGCTTCAGGGAATCCAGTCCCTAACTTGATAGGAGATGGCTACCATTCCATCCACTACAAAAACGAGAACAGAAGGGGCAAGAATGTCTCGTGCTGTGTGCCCCTGCTTTATAAATGGCTTGATAGTCATCTACCCAAGTAGGGTCCCTTTGCTTCGTCTGCAGCCACAACAGAGTGGCCTGAGTGTTTGATGAGTCTATCAGCGGAGGATATCAACTGGTTTGACAGAGATAGGTTGGGTACCGAGATTATCTTCAGCTGCAGTGGGTTTCCGAATGTGCCTTTGATAGGCAGGAAGGGCTGTATAAACTATAATTCGTCTTTGCTGGTCCGACAGTTTGCTTACGCTTTGAGAGCTCCGCCGAAGGATGAAGAGGTGCAGGAATCTCTGTACCTCACTGGTCTTCTAGAGGGGGATATGTTATCTAAGCTTCAGCACGCTTGGAATGGTATCGGTAAGAGGGGAAGACCATTGCTGGGGAAAAGCAATAGTCAAGCCTACGCTCCGTATGTGACGTGGATAAGAGCCAGAGCAAATGCTATAGGGATGCCGTTTCCTCCTGCCAAGCCCGAAAGCCCTCCAGTGATTGACGAGCCTACCACTGTGCCCATTCAGCAGCATAATCGGGTGTTAGCTGAGAGAGATGAATTGAAGAGGGCAAATGAAGAACTGGAGAAAGAATTGGCTCAACTCAGAAGCGAGAGAAACGAAGCCGTTCATTCCTTCAAAAGGCAGACCGAGCTGGTGAACCAGTTGGGGACAAATTTGACTAAGCAGATAGCTGGGCGTGAGCGCATGGGTCGAGACTTCAAAGTTGTCAACGATGTACTGGCCACGAAGAAGCAACACTTGGATGAAGCGTATCGGAGGATATCCAAGTTTAACCAGCACTGGAAGGCCTACCTAGCCAACAGGAAAGAGCGGGAGGATAAACTGAAGCAGCAGATCTCCAAACTGAAAGCCTAGGTGAAGGCTAGTGAGAAGAGGTTTGATGAAGAAACCACTCGCAGATATGCCGCTGAAGGTCTGCTCAACAAGGCTCTTGCTAACCTGAAGGAGCGCAAGCAGGCGTTTGAATTCAAGAAGCGGAAGTTAGAAGATTGTTTCGGCAAAGGAGCATGGGAAGACTCAGTTGAAGGTCTTCAATACACCATTATGCAGAGGGAGTTACTCGTCGAAGGGTTGCTCACTCAGCCTGATCATCCAGAAACGAAGGGGTTGTTAGAAGAGTTTTGCGCCCGTGGCCGTGCTTGACTATTTGTATTCCTTTTGTTGTGATAATTGTTGTATGCTGACCATCACCAGGCTTGTTGGCTGAGGTCACGCTATCGACTCATCTTGTACTCACTGATGTTGTGTACTCCCTTGATGGGATTTCTTCGTATATATGAGATGTTATTCCCATGATTGGACTCAGACTTCTTATTATCAGCACTGACACTCAGGCACTAGGATCGGGGGAAAATCTCCCTAACGCACAGACACACGTTTGCATTTGCATGAAACATTTGCATGACGAGCACTTTGTTGTTTTTCCTAACCCTTTGGTGTTTTCAGGTTGTTTCAGGTTGTTCCAGGATTGATCAGAGACCCATCCACCGCTATCCGACCAGAGCAAATCAAACCAGAATCATGGAGCAAGTGCAAACTGATGTTCAAGAACTCCGCGAAAGGATGGACCGCTTCATGGAGCTCATGCAAGCGGTCGCCAATGGCCAAGATCAGCTCAGAACCTTGGTTCAGCCTCTGATTTCAAGGGTCGATAGCAATGGCGTACTCCATGGTGGGACCGTGCCTACCCCTCCACCTGTTGAAACTCCTCAGAATGGCGTCCCCGTGACCGGGGGGAATGGCAGTGCCAACGGCAATGTGATAGCTAACATGGGACTCAACGGTAATACGACGGGCGTCGGTAATGGGAATTTTGAAGCTAACGTCAATGTTGGGCCGGGCAACGGCAATGCAGGTGTTGGGAATCTGTTCGGGCCTCAGCCGTGGTTAGAAGATCGTCAAGACGATGTGTTCTTGCAGAGAGGTGCTGAAGGGGAGCTGACTGCTGAAGCACGGCTTAGGTTCAAGGCACTCGAGGATAAGATGAGAAATATCGAGAACCAGAACACCCTAGGCGTTGATATGTCCAAGTTGGGACTGATTGCTGATTTCAAGGTGCCTCCCAAGTTCAAGGTACCTGAATTTGAAAAATACAAGGCCACCACTTGCCCTCGCATCCACCTGAAATCATACTACCAAAAAATGTCCGCTCATTCTGAGGACGAGAAGTTGCTGATGCACTTCTTTCAAGACAGTCTGTCTGGGCCCTCCCTCGAATGGTACATGAGTCTGGAACCTACCAGTGTGCGCACGTGGAAGGACCTTGCTGAAGCATTTGTGCACCACTACAAATACAATAGCGACTTGGCCCCGAACCGAGTCCAACTGCAGAATCTGTCGCAAAGGAACAACGAAGGGTTCAAGGAATACGCCCAACGATGGCGTGAGTTGGCAGCTAGGGTTCAGCCGCCGATGGTTGAACGTGAGCTCGTGCAGATGTTGGTAGCCACCCTCCCAGGGGTTTATTATGAGAAATTGGTCAGCGGTATGTCCGGAACCTTCTCAGATCTCATTATCACGGGTGAGCACATTGAAAATGGGATCAAACTGGGGAAAATTCAAGGCGATTCATCCTCAGCTGGAGGAGGCAGAAAGAAACCTTACGGTGGCAAAAGACGGGAAGGAGAAACGAGCGTCGTGACCAATGCTCGAAGGAAAGGAAAAGGCCCTCACCAACAGGTGGCCAGCATAATTATCCCGGCAGTTCAACAGCCACAGCAGCAGCCGAATCAGCAAGGGTACAGAGAGTATCAGAACAGGGCACCTCTGTCGAGCCGTCACCTCGAGACACCTCTCATGTCTTACGCGCAACTATTGCAGACTTTGCTTCAGCTACAGTTGATCCAGAAGAGAACCCTGGCTCCCTTGACAGGGGCACCTCCGCCGGGTTATGATGCGAATGCGACTTGCGAATTTCACTCAGGGGCACCAGGCCACACAATAGAGAATTGCAAAACCTTCGAGCACAAGGTGCAGGACATGGTGGACGCTAAGATCATCAACTTCTCAGGTAATGTGCCAAACGTCACGAAGAACCCTATGCCGAATCATAGGGGAGGTGGAGTAAACGCCATTATTGAAGACGAGAGTTTGGATTTGTTGACTGACGTTAGAGATCTGAAGACACCGCTTAGCTTCGTTAAAGCTAAGCTGATGAAAAGAGGTTTCTTTCCAGGTTGCGGAGAGCTGTGTATGGGCTGTGCGACAAGTCCTGATGGATGTGAACAGTTGATAGAGGGGATTCAAAGTCTGATGACTGAAGGGATCCTACAGTTTAGCCGGAGGGCCGAATGTGGATCGGGAGAGGTAATGCTGAAGCAAGGTGATGAGGTTGCCACCATCACCATCCCTCGCCAGACGATAACTATTTCTGCACCCAGACCGCCCACGATTACCATCACGAAAGCTGGGCCGATACCTTTCAAAAGCACTAACGCTGTCCCATGGCATTATGGGGCTGAGGTCTACTGCAATGGACAGAAGTTGGAACTAGAACTGTTTGGGTCGTTTGTGGAGAACCTGGCGGGCATCAGCGGAATCACTCGTAGCGGGAGAGTGTTTGCACCACCTGAGGTCGTGGCGGACAAGGCGGACAGAGCTGATGCAACTGATAAAGGGAAAAGTAAAGTCGTTGAAGAGATCCCTCGTGGGATAGATAAAGACTTACTTGTTAAAGACGCCGAGGAATTTATGAGGTTGATTAAAAAGAGAGACTACAAGATCGTGGAGCATCTCCATCAGACACCCTCGAAGATTTCCATCCTGAATTTGTTGCTGTGTTCTGAAGCACACCGCAACGCGCTGCTGAAGGTGTTGAACGCCGCGTATGTACCGCAAGAAATATCGGTAAACCAGTTAGAGGAGGTCGTAGCCCACGTGAATGCTGGAAATGGGTTAGGGTTCACTGACCTAGAGTTGACGCCGAAGGGGAGGAACCACAATAGTGCCCTGCACATCTCGATAGAGTGTAGGGGAACGATTATGTCCCACGTGTTGGTGGACACAGGGTCATCGCTCAATGTTCTTCCGAAGAAAGCATTGATGAAGTTAGATACTCGCGGAGTGATTTGCACACCCAGTGATCTGGTTGTGAAAGCGTTCGATGGAACCAAACGCCATGTTTTCAGGGAGGTGACGTTGCCAATCCAAGTCGGGCCGGAAACGTTCGATGCAATCTTTACATTATGGACATCATGCCTGCCTAGAGTTGTCTCTTGGGCCGGCCATGGATCCATTCTGCGGGTGCCGTGACCTCCACGTTGCACCAGAAACTCAAGTATGTTGTCGGAGGCAGCATCGTGACTGTATGTGGCGAGGAAGATATAATGGTGAGCCATTTGTCGTCCTTCAAGTATGTTGAGATGGATGGGGAAATCCACGAAACCCTATGCCAAGCGTTTGAAGCTGTTAAAGTCAAGGACGTAGCTCCTATAGTCACTGAAAAGCCAGAGACGACTCTCTCTTCCTTCAAGGAAGCCCAGGCCGTTGTTCAAGCCGGATCTACCCCAGGCTGGGGACGAATTTTGGAGATACCTAACAAGCAAGACAAGTTTGGGTTGGGATACTCTCCTGGAGCTGAAGCCTCCTCTTCCAGCAGTGCGTCGCGAGGTAGAGGGCCGATCCAGTTTACTAGCGGTGGGGTGATATTTGAAAGCGTCAATGCAGTGTCTGAAGACAGCAGAGATAGCGACTATGACTTAGACTCTTGGATCCAGCCAAGCAAGCCAGGCGAGAGCCTCAACAATTGGTCCGTCAAGGATATCATCCAGATGACAAGCGAAGAGTAATGATTTACTTTTTCCAATCATTGTACAACCCTGTGTCCTACCCGGGGTATAGTGGTTTTATTGTCAGGGCCTTATTTGATTATGTACATGCATTTTATCAATAAATCAAAAGGCGTTTTTCTTCGTATTCAAATATTGTGATCTCTGTTATTCCTGTTTTATATTTGTTTTGAAAAACAATAAAATGGCAATGAGGTTTGTGCTAACCTGCATATCCTTGTTTTAAGCTTAACCCTTGTTATTGCAGGATCCATATAGCAGATGACATCGACTCTGGACCTTCTACGACTCACTTCGACTTCGATTGCCCGATCTATCAAGCCGAAGAAGAGATTGATGAAGACGAAGACCTTCCCGAAGAGTTGGCCCGCTTGTTGAAACAAGAAGAGAAAGTGATTCTGCCTCATGAAGAAGAAATTGAGATCGTGAATCTGGGTTCTGAAGAACTCGTCAGGAACGTCAGGATAAGGGCTGCATTGCAGAGCGATGTCAAGCAGAGATTGGTCGAGATGCTGAGAGAGTATAGTGACGTCTTTGCTTGGTCATACGAAGATATTCCCGGACTCGATACTGACATCGTGGTCCATCACTTGCCGCTGCGAGAAGATTGTCCTCCCGTTAAGCAGAAGCTTAGGAGGACGCGACCAAATATGGCCGTTAAGATCAAAGAAGAAGTGCAAAAGCAGCTTGATGCTGGCTTCTTGGCGGTCACTACCTACCCTCCGTGGGTCGCCAACATAGTGCCTGTACCGAAGAAGGACGGTAAGGTATGAATGTGCGTCGATTATCGGGATTTGAATAGGGCGAGCCCTAAAGATGATTTCCCGCTGCCTCATATTGATGTGTTGGTCGACAATACAGCTCAGTTCTCCATGTTTTCGTTCATGGATGGCTTCTCCGGTTACAATCAGATCAAGATGGCGCCGGAGGACATGGAGAAAACTACGTTTATCACACCTTGGGGAATGTTTTGCTATAAGGTAATGCCTTTCGGTCTGAAGAACGCAGGGGCCACTTACCAACGAGCAATGGTTACTTTGTTTCATGACATGATTCATCATGAGATTGAAGTCTATGTTGATGACATGATTGCGAAGTCCCAAACGGAGGAGGGACACCTGGTCAATTTGCTGAAGCTTTTTGAGAGGCTTAGGAAGTTCAGGTTGAGGCTGAATCCTAACAAGTGTACTTTCGGAGTACGGTCCGGAAAGTTACTGGGGTTTATCGTGAGTGAAAGAGGCATCGAGGTTGATCCTGCGAAGATTAAAGCGATACAAGAAATGCCAGTGCCAAAAACAGAAAAAGAAGTTCGTGGTTTCCTGGGCAGAATAAACTACATTGCAAGGTTTATTTCTCAGCTCACGGCCACGTGTGAACCGATGTTCAAACTACTAAAGAAGGATCAGGTGATTATCTGGAACGAGGATTGCCAGAAGGCATTTGATAAGATAAAACAGTATCTGCAGGAACCTCCGATCTTGATACCCCCAGTGGATGGACGACCTTTAATCATGTACTTGACAGTTCTTGAGAATAGTATGGGGTGTGTTCTCGGTCAGCACGACGAGACGGGCAGAAAGGAGCATGCCATCTACTATTTGAGTAAAAAGTTCACAGACTGTGAATCTCGTTACTCGATGCTGGAGAAAACGTGTTGTGCACTAGCCTGGGCTGCCAAACGTTTACGACAATACATGCTCAATCACACCACCATGCTAATTTCGAAGATGGATCCGATCAAGTACGTCTTCGAGAAGCAAGCGCTTTCGGGCAGGATTGCCAGATGGCAAATGGTGTTGACGGAATATGATATTCAGTACGTTTCCTAGAAGGCCATTAAGGGCAACGTACTGTCTGATTACCTTGCCGAACAGCCGATCGAAGATTATCAGCCGATGAAATTTGAATTCCCTGATGAGGATATCATGTTTCTCAAAGCGAAAGATTGCGATGAACCGTTGCCCGACGAGGGGCCAGATAGGAAATCCCAGTGGAAATTGATATTCGACGGGGCGGTTAATTCTTATGGAAGTGGCATAGGGGCGATCATCACGACTCCCCACGGATCCCACATCCCGTTCACTGCGAGACTGACGTTTCCAGTCACCAATAAAGAAGCGGAGTACGAAGCATGCATCATGGGTCTAGAAGAGGCAATTGATTTGAGAATCAAGAACCTAGATGTATATGGTGACTCGGCGCTTGTGATTAACCAGATTAAAGGGGAGTGGGAGACTCGTCAATCGGATTTGGTGTCGTACATGAATTATGCCAGAAGGCTGCTTCCGTTCTTTGATCGAGTGGAACTCCATCATGTGCCCAGAGCAGAAAATCAGATGGCTGATGCCTTAGCCATATTGGCTTCAATGTATAAAGTCAATTTTTGGAATGAAGCTCCAAGAATTGTCCTGTCTCGTCTTGATAGACCTGCATTTGTCTTTGCGATCGAGGAAGCCTCCGACGGCAAGCCATGGTTCCATGACATCCAGACTTTCCTTATGACTAAGGAGTATCCTGCGGGAGCGTCAACCCAGGATAAGAAGACTCTGAGGAGGCTGTCTGGAAACTTTATCTCAATCCTGATGGAGTTTTGTATAAAAGAAACCACGATCTCGTGCTACTCAGATGTGTAGATGAGAAAGAGGCGAGTATGCTCATGGAAGAATTCCATGAAGGCACATTTGGTACGCACGCCGGCGGGCATGCTATGACAAGAAAGATCCTGAGAGCAGGGTACTACTGGCTGACGATGGAGTCGGATTGCTTTAAATTCGCGAAGAGATGTCATAAATGCCAGATTTATGCTGATAAAGTTCATGTGCCGCCGTGCCCGTTGAATGTCATGTCCTCCCCGTGGCCGTTCTCCATGTGGGGCATCGACATGATAGGCAAGATCGATCCCACTGCATCTAATGGTCATCGCTTCATTCTAGTAGCTATCGACTACTTCACCAAGTGGGTGGAGGCAGCCTCATACGCTAACGTGACCAAGCAGGTGGTGGCTAAATTCATAAAGAGGGACATCATCTGTCGATACGGAATTCCCGAGCGGATCATTACTGATAATGGTTCGAATTTGAATAACAAGATGATGAAGGAGTTGTGCCAGAGTTTCAAGATTGAACACCACAACTCATCTCCTTACCGGCCGAAAATGAATGGCGCCGTTGAAGCGGCCAATAAGAACATTAAGAAGATTGTGCAGAAGATGGTTGTGACCTATAAGGACTGGCACGAGATGTTGCCCTTTGCACTGCACGGTTATCGTACGACGGTACGTACATCAACCGGGGCAACTCCTTTCTCCTTAGTGTATGATATGGAAGCGGTCCTACCGTTAGAAGTGGAGATCCCTTCCTTACGAGTTTTGGTTGATGCAAAACTCGACGAGGCAGAATGGATTAAGAACCGACTAAACCAACTCAGCCTGATGGACGAGAAGAGGTTAGCATCGATTGCATATGGTCGTCTGTACCAAAGCCGAATGAAGAAAGCTTATGATAAGAAGGTGCGTCCTAGAAGCTTTCAGACGGGTGATCTCGTCCTGAAGAAGATTCTTCCTCCACACTCCGCTCACCGGGGCAAGTGGACTCCCAATTACGAAGGTCTATACGTCATCAGTAAGGTCTTCTCGGGAGGAGCTTTGTTGTTATCCACGATGGATGGCGAAGATTTTGCATCCCCGGTGAATGCGGACGCAGTTAAAAAATACTTTGCTTAAAGAATGACCCGCTGGAAAGAAAAAGAATATCCAGGCAAAAATTGGGCATCCCGGCGAACCATAAAAAAAGAAAAAGGTTCGGGCAAAAATTAGGGATATAAAGAAAAGAATGTACACCCGCAAAGCCGAAAACCTGGAAGGGCGACTTTGGCAAAAAAGGGTATCCCGGTGAATCGAAAACCCGGAAGGGCGATTCAGGCAAAAGTTAGGGATTTGAAAAAGCGAATGACTGCGTTCCACGTGTGGACTTTCATTGTTTAGTGGTTCGGAAGACCTGAGGGCCGTTTATATGAATCAATCTCTTCTGAAGCTGAAGCCTCAGAGAAGTATCGAAGTCGAGTGGGTCATAGAGGGATCAACTCATGGTGTTCGTCTACGCCTCATTGCCGACATGTGTATATACTGATGTATATTTATGTTTTTATATTTGCGCAGCTTCCTCATTCCAGGAGCTTGCCTCTGTTGTAAAACATTTTTTACCCATTCAGGGGTTCGTTATCAATAAAATGTATACTATTCAGCAATTCTGTTTGTTTGTTTAGCGTTTATCTGTTTTGTTTGCGAAAAAGAACGCCAATGTTTTTGATAAAATGCGCATACATAAACTTACTGGCCTAGGCCGCTGATTGTTGAAACAATGAATTACTTAAACATTGTCACAAGATGATAACCTTGATAGGTCCCTTTGAGAAGGGTATCTTGTCTGTTTGTTTGTGTTGTTGCAGGTAGCATATTCCAAGCAGTACGCCGTGCGTCCCCAAACAGGATGATTCCTTCTTCTCCAGCGAAGTTCAGCAGCCTCTCCCCACAGAGTCTGAACCGGAGATCGTCAAGCATTGATATGTTTCCCCAGGCAGAGAAGATTCTCTCCCCAATCGGGTGTATCCTGAACGAACGTCATCTCCCCAGCTGAGTCAGGCGCCGAAGCGTGTGTTCATCCCCTAGCACCGGGTCACAAGTGCAGGTCTCGCGGGAGACTATTCACTGAAGTGTGCAGCAATTGATAGTTCCAGACTGAAGTCTCCGACGGAATGGAGACTCCCCACAGAGTTGCACTCCCCCAGCAAGTAGGATGATTCCTTCTTCCCCAGCCGAGTTTGCAGTTCCCCAAGAGAGCCGAGTCCTTGGAAAGCAGTTCGGGCCATGATTGGTTTTCCCTAGTAGAGTGTTGAATAGCTGATGCTGTATTTCCCCACCGGGGTCGTTACCCCCGGAAAGCTCTGGATGCGAATGTCGTGCAGCTTATTTCTGCGATTGACATCGCTTTCCTCAGCAGGTCCAGGTTCTCGTAGAGCTTCGTTCCCCTGCAGCAGTCAACTGAAGTTTGCTTCCCCATGCGGAGTCCGATTGAGATTGGCGTGACTTATTCTCCTTGGCGGGATGAGTCCTTCCCTCCACCAGAGTGGTTCTTTCTCCTTGACAGGAGGATTCTCCCTCCAGCATTTATTTTGCTGACGGGATCGTAGCATTTTGCATGATTGCACAACATTTATCAAAAAACGCGTAGCATTTCCACCGTGTGGAGCATTGCGTAGTTGTCAAAGCATATGCATACGAAACATGAGCTAGGTCGTTACCGTTCTTGTTTGCAGGTGTTCCTCCGCAAAGCCGCTTGCTCAAGATGATTCTTGGATTCCCCTAGCAGAACGGTTTGATCAAGATGATTCTGGAATTCTCCCCAGCAAAGGCGGTTGCTCAAGTTGATGCTTAGAGTCCCTGGCAGAGTGTTTGCTCAGGATGATTCCTGAAATCTCTAGCAGAGTTATTAGTTCAGGATGATTCTTGAAGTCCCCACGAAGTTATTTGTCCAAGATGATTCTTGATGTCCTCAGCAGGGATGATTCACCTAGAATGATTTCTGGACCCCCGGAGCAGAGTTACTTGATAGTTCTCCAGAATCCCTAGCGGAGATGCGTCATCCCCAGCAGGGTTCCAAACAGCGAAGTTGAAACTTCCCTCGAAGACTTGATGATTGAAGTCCAACCATAGTGGCAAAGCAGTTCTCTCAGCTGATGTAGAGTGCCTGATGGCAGAAGTTTGGATATCCCTAATTGGTTCATGATTGACTGAGAATTCTATTCCCGACTTACCGACGAAGTCCGGCTGACGCCCAAAGATTTCTTTGAATGCCCGATGGCATGACTAACATGATGGTTAATCTGATGAGTCCCGAGGAATACTGATGCCTGACGGCATGATCGACCATGTATTACCAGTTACCGTGTGACCATTCCCCAGCTAGTTGCCGTGCAGCTAATATTTCAGTTTTCGAAGATTTGTCCCATTAGAGTACCGTGTACTTGTATAGTTGGCAAATTTCCGGGTTTGTCGGTATTCAATCGTCTCGCACCTTGATTGTTTGAGAGCCGTTCGCTTCTCGCCCAGTCAGGTTCAAGCCGCTTGAATAGGGGCAGCTGTTGCACCCCAAAATTTGCCCAACATTTCTTTACCTAGCTTGTGTTTCATTATATTCACATTAGCATTATCATTTGCATTTCATTGACATGTATGCAGGAGATCAAGAGGTATGATTACCAATCAAGGGCTACACAAGACTGTGAAGCTAGCTAAGAAGCTTATTCAAGTTTTAAAGGGTTGATATCCTTGTCAGAGAAGTTAAAAGATCCTCAGAGAGAGTGGTTGAAACCAAGAGGGTGTGCCTCATAACTTGAGAGTTGGGGGAAGACCTCAGATGATTCTGAAGCCAGGAATATGGACTTGAAGCCTTGAGAGAGCTTATGAGATGTCTTGAAAGCCATCATGAAGCCTAGACAGGTCATTGTGCAAGATTAAGAAGACTCAGCCATGAGTGGTGTAATTAGGGTTTGACTGGGTCAACCCTAGGTCAACTGATGATTTGAGGAAGGTTAAGACCTAATTCAAAGGCCATGTGATCATGGATTGATGCATTGAGATGCTATAAGGATGATTCCAAGGTCAACTCATCATGATTGAAGAGTTTGAGAAGTTTTAGGCTAGGGTTTCTAGGGTTTGACAGTGTAAAATCCCCTAGTTTGACCCCTATCTTCAAGGCAAATTAGCTCAAAATGTGATTGTCATCTCATCTTGCCCCCAACATGAATGTTGTAGAGCATTATATTAGCTTTAATTTGAGTGCTAGAAGTCCTTGATAGGATTTGTAGAACTCAAGTTATGACTTTGACAAGTTACAGGTCATCTGAGGTATGTGAATTTGAGGGCTTGAAAGTTACCCAAATTGCATCAAACCTTTTCCCAAGAAGGATGATTCCTATGGACTTTTGGTCAACATGAATGTTGTTCCTTATCCTCTTAGCTTTCTAGAGAGTACTATAAGTCCTTGATAGGATTTGTAGAACTCAAGTTATGGCTTTGACAATTCAAGGGCATTTTGGTCATTTGGAGATTACAGGTCATTTCAACCATAAGGCTATAACTCCCATTTCCAAGCTTCAAATGGAAAAATGTTCAACATCAATCTTGTTCAAAATGATGTTTTAAGGCTATTAAATAGGTCATGAGATGATGGAAATGCTTGTAGCTCAAAGTTGCCAAAATGACCTAAAATAAGGGTATAAGTTAAATAAACCAAAGTTGGAAATTGATATTTTCAATCTACACATCCAAACCATGGCATGTAATATATCATTTTGACTCTAGAAAACATTTTAAGAACATTGGTTTAGCCACATTTTTTAGTTGAGGTCTAATTTGTGGACTTGCTTTGAAAAGTAGTTACTTACATCATAAGTAACATTTGCAAAACCTAGAATCAAGGCACAACCAAAGCCCCTTGCAAGCAAAACACTTTCAAAATGTCACTAGGGGAGAAATTGGAAGTAAATGAGGTTGGTTTCAAGCTATTTGCAGCATTATGCATACCATGGCATATGGTTGAAAATCTCATGACATGAGAGATTGAAACTCTCATTAGAAGGGTCTAGAGGGTTCTATATCATCCATACATCATCTATATATTGAGTAGAGGTGATCCAAAGCAAAGGTTGGTGATGATTGAAGGAGAGAGCATAGATTGAGATTGAAATTGCATAGCTTGCAACTGAATTCGGTTTCACCAATTTCTTCACTTTCCATCCATTTTCTTGATTGCAACTTCTTCCATAGATGCTAGGGATTGAATCCAGATCATAATCCAAGAGAATTCGTGGTTGAATCGTGTATGAGCAATTGAATTTTTCCACCTGCAACTCACCATCGGGTTTCAAGATTCAGGAGTTTTCAACCAGTTCTATTGCATACAGAAGCAAGGAAAGGATCCATTGATCGTGTCTGGAAGATTGTAGAGCTTGATTTGAAGGTTTAGTGCATCTGTTCATCCAAGATTTTCAGGTTAGTAACTTTCTTCCTCTAGCATGAATTAGGTAGAATCAAGATGAATTAGGGTGTTAGACGCATTGTAGAATGGTGTAGGAATGATTTCAGACCATTAATTTGAGAATTAGTGACCAATCTAGGGTGTTACCATTTTCGGTTGAGAGTTGGTTATGGTGAATCTTGAGGTTTCAGAGAGAATTAAAGGCATGAATGAATTCGTGAGGGAATTTGGGACATGTTTCATTAAGGGATCGTGGCCTATAGTGGACTCTAGGTTGAACTAGGGTTGTGGAATGGTGACCGGAGCACCACCAGTGGTGGTCGGAGCTGCGCGCGAAGTTCAGAGGTTCAAAAGGTAGAAGATGACTCTATAGCCATTGGATGTGGTGAGACCTTTGACTGAAGATATGATCCAACGGCCACGTTTTAATTTCAAGTTGTGAAGGATCAGAATTAATGAAACGCATCATTTCATTTGGTAGCTGATGCTGGGCTTAGTGAAATAACTGACATCCACACCCCCTCATGGCCCAATCCATAGAATGAACTGATTGTCATTGCTATTTGCACCACACGCGTGTTTATTTTATTTTGATTTTCATTATTTTTTTCATTTTGTTCATGGTTCTTGATAAAATCATATAAAATTGAAAACTAATCCAATTAATCCCATTCTTTTTGCATTATACTCATGATTGAGTCTAATATTTTTTAGAAAAAAAATATTTTCATTCCATGCATTTTATGATTTTATGGGAATTTTATATTTTAATTGATATTAAAATGGTTATGTTTGATATTTAATTTTGTGGAATTTTGTGTGATCATGTGATGATGATTTTGATCCTAATTTTTTGTGTGTGATTAGTTTAGACATGTATGCTCCCATAGCATTTTTCTCAAATTTTTGTGATGAAATTAGGTGTGCTTTCTAGATTGATATTTAGGTGCTTCCTTTTAGGGTTTAGGTTTAGTACCTTATAGTGTAGAATTTATTTCTAGGTCTTATTTGATGATTTGATCTATGGAATTAATATGGTAGAGTCATGATTGACCTAGGTTCCCATAGTTATTTTTGTAGGATTTTACAATTGGTTTTAGTATTTTAGTTAGGATCAACTTTAGTACTAGGTTTTAGGTGATCCTAACTTACTAACTCAAATAGATTAACTTCTTTAGTCCCCTTAGATTAGGATTTTGCTTTGTTTGCCTTTGGTTGAGATTGAAGACAAGTTGAAGAAAAGGTGAGGATGCTTGAAGTTGCTTGGAGCTAGGAGTTGCTTGTGCCTGAAGGTGTCTGATGAAGATTTAGGAGGTAGGAGTCTTAGGGAGAGCCTTATAATTAGAATGACTTCTTTCACAAATATGGAAAGTATCTTGTGCTTCCATTCCTCCCAATGACTAAAAGTCCTTCTAAGATATTCACATCCCTCCTTTGGAGGGATGAGTGGCTTTATCTGGGAAGTAGAACTTTGAGGGAACCAGTCTCTCATAATGATGAACCCTTACAGGCTTCCTTTGGTTGTCAATAAGCTGTTTATCATTTCCACTCATTATGTTAAATCAATTGTCTTCTGGTTTGAGTATCTTGAAAGATGTTGGACTTGAGTTTGAAGATGAGGACTTCATTGAAGAGTGTGGAAGAGGATGATTCCTTGAGCATTGCCATTGCAGCTTAAGCTTGAAGAGCAAGAAGAACAAGTTGATGCTTGTGAAGAAGAGCCAATTGAGATTGAGTGTAGAGCTGAGGCTTAAAGAAGTAAAGGATAAGTTGACACCTACACTGATGCAGGGAGAGTATGAAGGAATCAAGTTGATACTTGTAGTTAAACGAGAAGCCTGAAGGTGGAATTGACTGAGGAGCTGAAGCTTGGGGAAGAGAGAATAAGTTGACACTTATGTTTGATGGATTTAAATCTTGGCGGAGCAAGTTGATGCTTGTCATGGAGGATGATAGCCTTGAAGGGTGGTTGAAGTCTGAAGACTGGATTGCTGTCAGAAGAGCTGAAGCTTGGAATGGAAAAAGGGAGTTGTTGATCTGCTTTCTTGTCTGTTTTCTTTTCTATGCTGATGTGCCTTGTTTGATTTGCTTGATGCATTAGAATAAGTTCATATCTAGACTGACTTTAAGCTAGGAGCATGATTGCACTAGAGGTTGAGTTGCTCCCTCTGCTTGTATTGTTACTGTATGGCTTTGCTTGCGGGCATTCGGTAGAGCCCTGCTCTCTTGCCCATGTGGTTTGTGTTTGCTGGATAGCATGTTATTCTTACTGTATGATTGCAGTTTATTCTATTTTGCTTGATAGCATGTCATTTCCTGTATGAGTGCGATTATTCATACTTGGCTTGAGGTCGAGATGAGCTTGTGGAGGCTGCTGCCCCACACACATTTCCTCCCTCACTTGCATTGCATGCATTTTACAGTCGTTTACTGTATATCTGTTTATTGTTTAAGCTGATGCTTTATCTGTTTCTGTTTATCATTGACATGATCCCTTAGGAATCTCACTTCCTTTGATAAGGAAGTGATGATAGAACTTTAGGTTGAAACCTATGCATGATAACTTCTAGGAGTTCCCTGTTCAAACTTCAACCATAGGATGAATCCTTGGCACGACAACAGTAGGACTTGATAGTCTCCCCGTAGTTGAGCCTTCTCTTCTCATCTCAAAGCAAATTAAGATACAGTAATCATGAATGATTTCTTTCGTACGTTACGAGCCTTAAGCTATCTGAGAAAGGATTGTTGGAGAGCTTCTTTCCAACAGTCTGGATGTCTAGTATGGCACCCTTTGGGTGACATGCGACGCATTCACTCTCAGGTCATAGTCTTTAGTGCGATTGAAATTGCAAACACAATAAAAAACACTTCTTTCGTAAAAGACAGAAAACAAACTTCAAACCTTTTTGCCCCGTGGGCCCATAATTCGAAGGAAACTTTTCTGAAGAAAAGAGTGTCGTTAAACTTCAGCGCCACCGCAAACAGGCTTTGTCCCTAACTGCTGGAACTGCTGTTTAACCCTACTCGATAAAACAGATGAATCTGAATCCCATAATCCGTATTATCCCGAACTACGTAAGCTCTGATCTCTCAAGCCTGTTGAGAGTACGTAGGCACAATACTGATGTATTGGCGAGCCACCTTCCCCCGTAACCCGTCGTAGGTCGAACTACGTTGACTCTGATTTCTCATTCTCTGATGAGAATACGTAGGCATAAAGCGCGATGCTTTGCCGAGTCATTTTCTTTTCTTTTCAGACCAGCCTTGATAGGTAGATAGATAAATCAACTCGTCCAGTAAACACAACAAACGTGGATCCCGTCGAGTACGACGGACGTGAGGGGTGCTAATACCTTCCCCTTGCGTAACCGACTCCCGAACCCAGACACGGTTGCGACGACCTTGCCTTATACCTTTTCGTCAGGTTTTTCTGATCGTTTTCTTTCCCACTCTGAGGGATAAATAACGAAAGGTGGTGACTCTTCTGTTTTGCCGACACCTTATTTTCGCGGAAGCGACACTAAAGCATTGCCAGTAACTGGTAACAGAAAGTATGAAACAAGAGTTTCTCTTTCAAGATACAAAATTTTGGATTCCTTGATGGCTTTTTGGCTGCTGCACTTAAAGAGATTGCCGGAATGGTTCATGGTGTTAGCATAAGGATTTTTGACATTCAGGTGATGAAATCTTATGGAATGGAACAATGTTATAACAAGAAAGTTGTATCAAGGATTATAAATTTAACAGAAAAAAGCTAATTGATATGGTTCTCTATGTCGACCGTTTCGATACACAAACAAAGAGTCTCAAATCCTTGCCTTATAGTGTTACTGAAGGGCCCGATGGATACGCTTTGATTCATACGTGGTACTTGGGGGAAGTTAAGGCATTTACGCCTGCACAAGTGTTTTCTATGATGTTGTCGAAAATGAAAGAGAGTGTTGAGAAGAATCTTAAAGTGGCTGTTAATGATTGCTGCATTGGGATTCCGATTTATTTCGCTGATGTTCAGAGAAAGGCTGTTTTAGATGTTGCAACTATTGCTGGTTTGAACTCGCTTTGGTTGCTTCATGAAACTACTGCTACATCACTGACAAATGGGATTTATAAAACATATTTTCCAGAACATGATCAGCGGAATGTGGCTTTTGTGGACATGGGACATGCTAATATACAGGTGTGCGTTGCTGGGTACAAAAAGAGGTAGCTGAAAGTGTTGGCTCATACGTTTGACAGGTCACTTGGTGGTAGGGATTTTGATGAGGTTTTGTTCCATCATTTTTCTGTGAAGTTTATCGAGGAGTACAAAATTGATGTGATTCAGAGTGCGAAAGCGTGTTTGAGGCTTAGGAATTCTTATGGGAAGATGAAGAAGATGCTTAGTGCAAATCCGATTGTGCCTCTAAACATTGAGTGCTTGATGGATGAGAAGGATGTTAAGGGTATCACAAAGCGCGAAGAGATTGAGGAATTGAGTCTTCCGATTTTGGAGCGTGTCAAGGGGCCTTTGGAGAAAGCACTTTCCAAAGCAGGACTCCCAGTTGAATCTTCACGGAATAAACCTCTGCCTTGTGCGCAATAAACATCTATTTTGAGGTTATTTTAGAACCTTGAGGACAAGGTTCAAGTGAACCCGGCGGCAATGATATGGAGCTTAATAGAATAACTTATCATTAGTTAAATAAGTTTTATTAGTATTTTGATATATTAGGAATTATTTTAGATTATTATGTTTTCTAGAATGTTCTTAGGACTCTTAAGATTGAGACACTTGGATGGTTAACATTTATGTATAATAGTATATAACAAGTGTATTATTCACTCTTGTAATTCATCAATCAAGAAATCAAAAGTTATCTTTTATTATCTTTAATTTTTATTAGTCATTTTAGTGTTCTTCCCCATTTATTGTAGAAACCCTAGTTTCATAGTTTTGATAGGATAAACTCCCTATCACAATCTTTTGCTGGTAGTGTAACTTCATCAACAAACCTAACATTCATTTTATATCTTTTCCATGAAACGTTATTCTTCCACTATTTTTTTTAGAGAACATCTATATAGACTACAACTATATAAACTCCACTCATGTTCATCACATAGATCTCTAAAACTAAGAAAGAACTAATCGACTATTAATTTCTTCTTCATCCCAAATTTATACTCACTTCTTTAAAACTTGTTTAAAAAATACACATTTCTTTATGTTTTATTTAATCTGCACAAACCGACTTAAAAATCTGCAACCAGTTAGACCCTAAACCCGACCACTCTGTACAAAAAATGGGAGAAAATGGATTTGAATATACCACCCGCGCGGCTAGGACGGATTGACATTTTTAACCCAAATCCACCCTACCCGATCCGTTGTCCACCCTTAAATACTAGGGATATATGATGCCCCACTTCCCTTTCTTTTTCTTCTTACGTGACAAGTCATGTTTTGTTTTTCTAGTCAATGTTTGCATTATTTTCTCATAATTTGGCTCCTTACTAATAGTAACTTTGGCTAATAGCCATACAAATAAGGAGCGCGAGTAAAATATCAAATTTTTTTTTTTCTTTTTTATAGATTTTGATTGAATCTTACAATTTCGCGATTTTAGTGTATCTTAAGAAAGATCATATTATTTTACATTTAAATGCTTTTATAGTAGCTTAAACTTCCTTCACCTAAGAGAAGTTTATTTAACCTTAAATTTGCCTGCTTGCCTTCAACTAACTTATAATTTGTTTTTAGGTGTAAATAGGAACCATAATTTAGGATTAATTGCTGATACATTAAAATTTGTTCTCAAAACCCATGTAATTAATTAAATGAATAACTTTAATTCTTCAAATGATACTTGTAAATGTGTTATGAAACGGGGATAATTAATGAGTGCATGAAGGATTTGACACTAGTGCTATCTCTTGTATTCAACATCAAATCCTCAAAAACCATATATAGAAATTCACATCATTCTCACTTTTGAACCATTAACTCTCAAGGAGCCTCCTTAGTAAAACTTTTTAGCAGCCACACCATGGTTCATTTTACAACCAAATTATTTGAATTAATTTCCAACATGTGTTGCTCCTCATCCTTGTCAAATGGCCAACAAAAGCTGAATATTCCAAATTCCTATAACAAAAAGAAGGGATAAAAGCTAGATTCTACATTTCTTAAGAGAGGAAAAGTATTGTTGTCTTTTTGGTTATATACTTAGGATTCCTCACTTATTCTCCCTTTTAAGGCCATTTTTGTTTCAAATAAATTGATCTTAATTCTTTAATGTAAGATAAAGAAGCAAGAGGTGTAAAGGAACCTTAGTGTACACATTTATACGAAAAAAATTAAAAGGAAGCAATATTAGTGCTTAATTGGTCCCTATTACCATGTTGGTGCACATGGCAGCTTCTAATAGGTGTGCAAAATAGTTATGATTAGTGCAATGTTTATAAAGTTTGATTATTTGGTGACCATAATTAATATGTTCATTCATTTCTACACATGCCATAATAATAAGTAAATTATAAGGTAGAGAAAGTAGTGTGATCAAAATAACCCAAACTCTAATGTAAAATATTTGGCCCTCGTGATATAGAGGATTTTGGTGGGAGCCAATTGGCATGATAAAATCCAAATTCTCATTCTCTCACTTTTTGTGGCCAATGAAATGGCATCACGTCTGGCCTCAGGCCCCAATTTGTGGAATTGGTAGGAACCATTCATGTCTTGTATGCCATTTATATCATATCTAGAAGGGTTAAAAAGCTCAAAGATTGATTTGACAGTGAAGGTTAATGGCATAACAGTGTGTTTCTCTATAAACTTTTCTTTTTTTTGGTTAGTTTATATATAGTTTTATTTTAATTTTAATTAGAATTTTGACTTGGATTGAGTTTATGCTAGGAGATGATAAGATTGATGTCACAAAAGTAGTTATTAAGTCATAAATAAATAAAAATAGAAAATTAGAAGGAAAAAACCTACAACCATTCCATTTCAAAAAAAGAGGTTTAGTCAAAAAAATCTTTAGAGTTTGAAAGCAATCCTTAGAGGTTTTCAATTGATGTCTGATTTAAGCTTCAATCTGAATAAAAATTGAGTTTACGGTTTGAATATATCTGCTGTTTTTTTACAGGCTGTGACAATTTTTCTTGCGTGTAAAGTAGGAAACATACCGTTTGTGTTTTTAGGCTTGCCGGTTGGAGGTAATCATCGAAGGAAGATCATTTGGAATTCCATTATTACTAAGATGAGGTGACGACTTTCGGATTGGCATAGCAATTCTCTTACTCTGGCCGGTAGAGTTACGATCTTGAATGCGGTTTTGACTAACAGTCCAATTTATTTCCTCTCTTTCTTTAGGGCTCCAAAGGTCGTTGTTCAAGAGTTGATAAATATTCAGCGGAGATTCTTATGAGGAAAGGAGGTTAAGAAGGTTTGTTAGATTCGGTGGGACGACATTTGTAAATCCAAAGAAGAAGGTGAGCTTGGAGTGAAACATGTTGGGAGATTCAACGTTGCTTTTCTAAGTAAATGGTTATGGCGGATATTGGATGAGAAGAATAATTTGTGGCATGAATTGCTAAAGGAAAGGTACAAAAATATGAATTTTAATATTCTCTCTGAACATTTCGTTTCGAAGGCGGTTATGAGGAAACAATCGTTGTCGTGAAGGGACATAAGTGGTATTGGAAAGGTTTTTGACTCGGAAATAAACTGATTCAACAAGGCAATTTGCGGGATTGTTAGTGATGGCAATCAAATCGATTTTTGGCAGCAGGCCTGACTCCCTACTTGCTGCCATTTATCCTTAACTGATCTGCAGGTGCGCTAATGGTCTGATTTCAATCGCTGCTATAGGTGCCTGGAGAGGGGAGATTTGGGAGTGGCTTTTTCCAATCCTTACTGAAGGTGAGAAAAACACTTAGAAGGGGGGGGGGGGGGGGTTGAATAAGAGTTTTAAGAAATATGGCAATAAAAACAACTAAAGATTTTTATCCTGGTTCGTTGAACTCAACTACTCCAGTCCACCTTATCAAAGATGATTTGCCTTTCTCCACAAGGACTTAGTCCACTATTAATCAACTGATTATAATAGCAAGCACTAAGAACAACTGTCTTAGTCTTCTCAAGAACTACTAACCACACCTTGGTCTTCTCAAGGAACTTCTTACAAATTGATGTAAACTAAACAAGTGTTTAAATACTTCTAATAAGCTGTATCACAACTGTGATATTTACACTTAAGATTAAGTACAAATAAAACTATACAGTTTTATGAAAGAACAAATGAATATGAATTTTGAGAGAGTTTCACTTTTGATGCTACAAGCGTGTGAATTAATATTTCTTTCTGAATGAGCGGCAAGCTATCAACTTCTAAATGTTGTAGAAGTTCTCCTTTTATAGCTTTTTCCAATTGCTTTGAGTAATGTGCAGCTGAGTATTATATTGAGATATAAGACTTTTCATCACCAAAAGGTATGGGCAGAGACATGCTTTTTGCAGTAAAAGTATGGTTGTAGAAGCTTTGGGATTTGTACCACGTCTCTTCATTGGACAAAATCGTCGTTGGTTACTTTGGAAGTAGCACCACGTCCAATCAGGTTTACAGCTTCTTCACCAAGCTTCCTTCAGGATGAAGTCTTCATAATCTGCACTTCAGAACTTGTAACAAGCTTAAAGGAATCAAATACTTGAGATGATCAGAGCTTTGGTAGATGATTAGAACTTGATATATCAGAGTCTCAATCTTGATCAGAGTCTTTATTAGAGTATGCAGCAGTAAGTGCTTTGAGCGTGAATATTAATTTGATTAGAGTCTGATTATCAGAGCCTCTGTTCTTGCAGTGAAATGAACTCCAGAGTCTGATTAGATCAAAGCTTTCAACTCTTTATACAATTCTTTCATAAACGCTTCAGATCATTCTGCAGCTTCTGCTTCAGATTCTTCTGGCAGCGCTTCAGAGTCTTCTGATTGTCTTGCATCTGATGCTTCAGAGCCTTGCGTAGTTGCTTGTACTTATGTACTTTGCTTCTTTAAGAGTATTCAATTTAATACCTGAAACAATAATACTTGAACAAATTGTAGAGTATATATTTTCTTAATACAAAATTCCATAAGAGTTATCATCAAAACATAGAGATATAAGAAACACCAATCTGTGTTCTAACAATCTCCCCCTTTTTGATGATGACAAAACACAGGAAATTTTGTTCAATAAAGAGAATAAAATATATAACTCCCCCTGAGATTAAGAATCTCCCCCTGAAATGAATACTCTAATACAAGAGAACACTTCCCTTTTGCTTGAGTATATTTCAGAACCTGGTAGGAATCCTTGTTAAAAATAAAGAATTAGAGCTTGGATGCTTTCTAGAATCAGAGCCTGATGAATTCTTTCAAATAAAGAGTCCGGTTTATCTTCCAGAATCAGAGTCAAATTTGCTTCAAGGATCAGAGCCTGGTTGGGTAATTCTCAGGGTAACTTCAAAGAATTTTTGTCAGATGAAACAATAAGATCTGAAAGTCTTAAATTCCATGTTAGTTAATACTATGTCTGAATTTCATTTTAGTATTGCTTATGGATTGAACAATCAGATTCTTTTTCTCCTCCTTTTTGTCATAATCAAAAAGATTTTAAAAGACAGAAAAGATAACAGAAGAAAAGAAAATAACACATAAATGAAAAACAAAACAACCAGATTCATTCAAATAAGATGTTCAGACATATAACAGAAAACAAAAAACAAAAAACTGAAAACAAGTGCAAACTAGAATGCAAAAACATGGAAAAGAAAACTAGGGCTGGCGAGATGCAATCAGGGTCAGAAGATCAGTAATCTTTTTCAGTAGACTCTTCTTGCTTAGCCATCCATGTTTTGATCTCCTCAGTAGTCTGTTCTTGTTTTACCATCCATGATCTGATTTCCTAAACTTCTTGGACAACATCTGGAGTCTCAGTCTTCACTTCAGATGCAGAGGGTGCAGAAGCAGATGCAGTTGCCTTAGGAGGATCAATCTCCATGTTAGATGCAGTCTGAGGATCAGGAGTATCTTCTATCATTGGAGTAGTATCTTCAGATGAAGAGTCTTCAGCAGGAGCATCTTCCAGAAGTAGCACTGGTGTTGTGAGAATGCTCAGTAGAGTCTGTCTGACCATTTCAGCAAACTTTGCCTTTGCATCATCAGCGCAAGCTGTTCTGAGATCAGAGGCAACAGTGTTGAACCTGGAGATGAATCTGTTCCAAGAAGCTTCAGATTCAGCATGATCCATACTAGACAGACACTCTTTTTCTACAGAAGCAATCCCTATACGCATTTCCTTCTTGAAATTCTTAAACAAAGTAGAAACATTTGATCTGGGTTTGGGGTTCAGATAGTCTTCTAGGAAGACTTTTATTGAAGGTTCAGGGTTTGTTTGAGTTTGTTCAGGAGGTGTATAATCAGATGGTGGTTGTTCAGATGGTTGTTGTTCAGATGGTTGTGGTATGGTGAGATGAGGTGCAGTGGGTGTTGAGGTATCAACAATAGATGGTGGTGATGTAGCAACATCAGATGAAGATGGTATAAAGTCTGTGAAGTTAAATTTGGAGCGAAGAGCAAGGTGATGAAGGTGTCGTTCAGAAGCAGGTAGGTCAGATGGTAGTGGTTTATAAGGATCAGTAGTTTGTAAGTAAGTTGGAGAGGGAACTTCAGATTCATCCGAATCAGATGATTCAGTTGAATGACATGAAGTGGAAGATAAGACATACATGGTTGCAATGGGTTGCACATCCAGAATGTCTTCAGATGGTTGTTGGATAGAGGGTTCAGGATTTTGGATGGTTGGTTCTTCTGGTGGTTGAGTAGAAGAGGGTGGTTCATATGGTATTTGTTGTTGTGGTTCAGATGCTGTTGTTGTTGTGATTCAGATGATGTTTGTTGAGGGGGTTGTTGTTCAGATGGTTTTTGTTGAGGGGGTTCAGATGTTTGATGAACAGAAGATGGTTGAGAATGTGCATAAGGAGATGAAATAGGTTCAGATGAATGATGTTCAGATGTATGAGGTGGAGATGGTGGAGGTGAAGGTGAGGGTGAAGAGACAAATGGTTGTGGATAAGATGTTAATATCTGTTTAATTGTTTCTCTTATTTCCTCCAAGCTAGCTTCTGGAGGATTTTCCTTCAACTTCTTGTCCTTCTCAGGCTTGTCAGCAGCATCAGAGGCTTTCCTCTTAGGCTGTGCAACAGATCCTTCCTCAGCTTTCCTCTTCTTGCGCCTTTCTCTCAGAAGATTTGGCAAGACTTCTCCTTCCTTCTGTACTATGTTGGCAGGCAGAGGAATACCATCTCTCAAACATTCAGCAATGAATGACAAAATGATTTCCCCAGGTTCATCTGCACTGAACATGGGAAAATCTGCTATAGGGATCCTCCTTCTGCTGACTTCTTCAGAGTCAATCTTCTTAGGTTTGCCAACAAGCTCTGAGATGACCTTCATCCTTTTCAGAGTATTCCCATTAATGACAGATCCTACAATGTAAGACATATCCTCTGTCAAACCAGCATCAGTCAGATGCTTTACAAGACCATTCTCTGTTAGAATGTATGATATCAGCCTTCCCATAGGGATCCAATTTCTGATCTTTCCAGCCTTAGCTCTTACTTCTTCTCTTATTTCCTTTATGTGATTCAGAAGGTGACTGAACAGAAGATAAGGCAGATCCACCTACTTTCCTTGACTCATACAGAACATGAAGTACAGTTGTTCTGTGTTGACATAGTCTGGAGAGTTTGAAGATTTTCTATGAAAAATAGAGCTCATGAAAATCTTAGCCCAAATTCTGTAAACAGGCTTCAGATCTCTGACTTTGTTGGATGTTCCCCAGAAACACAGACCTCTTGAAAAACATCAGCCAAGTCCACACGAGCAGTTGCCATACTTGTGATTCCATCAGTCTCCTTGTACTCAATCAACTTTCTGATTAACTTCTCAGTAATAACAATCTCCTTTCCAAGAACAGAAGAGTGAATGAACTTAGGGCAAACTTGGGCATGAATCCAAAACTCTTTCACCAAAGCTGGATAAACAGGACCTATTAACCTGTCAAAGTACTTTGCCCAGTTTTGAGTTTTAATGGTTGGTTTGAGATCAAAACCATTTTCTTCAATGGAAGCAAAATCCACAAAGTTTTCACATAGAACCTCAAGATCCTTCGTTGGGGTGAGAAGAGTTCTCACTGGTTCCTTGTACACAACACCATTTGGAGATGAAACAACAGCAGTAGAGGTTTGCATCTGAGCAGATGTTGAAGATGATGATGCCATTGATGTTCTTGAGATACGTCTGGGTTTACGTGAGGTTTTGGGTTTTGAGAAGAGATGGAAGCAATGAAGAAGACAAAAATGCATATGAGAAAAAAGTGATGGATGGTGTAAAGTGTGAAATGTGAAGTGTTGTGAGAATATATAGAAACAAAAATTTGGGCAAGCAAAGGTCACACAGAATCTCACGCGTACACTTAACCAATTAATGAAGTAAAAAAAAATCATACCAAGCAATTAATGCAAAGAATAAAATCATTTCAAGCATTTATGATTCTGACAGATGGGGGGAAAATCAAGAGATTTTAGATTTTCAAAGCAATACCTCAAACGTCAATTCAGTATGGTGCAATCTATCTTTCTAGATTCTGAAATACACGTGTTTGCTTGCATGTGCCTCTGAAACTTCTTGAGAAGTGAAACGTTAGGCAACGTTCATATCCTCTGAGCCTTGTTAGTTCAGATTTACACATAAATAAATAAACATAGAATTGAAATGAAGAAATACTTCATAGTTTAGACATTTATCATCTGAGTAAAAATATCATCTGATGAATATTTTATTCTGGACAAAAGTCCATACTTATATTTTTCAGAATAAATTTAAATCTATCTTCAGCAAGGGGTTTTGTAAAGATATCAGTCCACTGATGATCTGTATCCACAAAGTTTAAATTAATAATTCCCTTCTGAACATAGTCTCTGATGAAATGATGTTTAATCTCTATATGCTTAGCTTTAGAGTGTAAAATAGGGGTTTTAGATAAGCATATAGCAGAAGTATTATCACAGAAGATAGAAATGTTACTCTCAAAAATCTGATAATCTTCCAGCTGACTTTTCATCCAGAGCATCTGGGTGCTACAACTAGCAGCAACAATATATTCTGCCTCTGTTGTTGAAAGTGCAATTGTGGGTTGCTTCTTGCTGAACCATGAGATCAGATGACTTCTAAGAAACTGACAGCTTCCAGAAGTACTTTTACGTTCTACTCTATCTCCAGCATAGTCAGCATCACAGAATCCAACTAATTTATAATCATCAGATCTTCTGTAACACAGACCCATGTTAGTAGTACCTTTCAGATACCTTAGAATCCTTTTAACAGCTGTTAAGTGAGATTCTCTAGGATCTGATTGGAATCTAGCACACAGACAAACACTGAATAAAATATCAGGTCTTGAAGCAGTCAAATATAAGAGAGATCCAATCATGCCTCTGTAAAGTTTTTGATTAACTTTCTTGCTTACCTCTTCCTTACCAAGTGTGTTATAGGATGCATTGGAGTCTTTGCCAATTTACTTTCATTCAGATTGAACTTCTTCAGAAGCTCTTTGACATATTAATTCTGGTGAATATATGTGCATTCTGGAGTCTGATTTACTTGGATTCCCAGAAAGAATCTAAGTTCTCCCATCATGCTCATTTCAAATTCAGCCTGCATAGACAAAGCAAACTCCTTTTCCAGCATAATATTGGTAGATCCAAAAATAATATCATCCACATAAATTTGACAAATTAGTAAATCTTTCTTAAATGTTTTACAGAAAAGAGTTGTGTCCACTTTGCCTCTGATAAAGTTCTTTTCCAGAAGAAAATTACTTAATCTTTCATACCAAGCTCTAGGAGCTTGTTTCAAACCATAAAGAGATTTTTTGAGTTTGAAAACATGATCTGACAATTTATCACTTTCAAAACCAGGAGGTTGATGGGCATAAACTTCTTCTTCTATAATACCATTTAAGAAGGCACTCTTAACATCCATCTGATATAGAGTGATGTTATGTTGTGCAGCAAATGAAATAAGAAGGCGTATAGATTCTAACCTTGCCACTGGAGCATAAGTCTCAGTGTAATCAATTCCTTCTTGTTGACTGTATCCTTGAGCTACTAGCCTTGCTTTGTTCCTAACAACTTCTCCTTGCTCATTTAGTTTATTTCTGAATACCCACTTTGTTCCAATAATGTTGAAACCTTTTGGTCTTGGAACCAGATCCCAAACATCATTTCTTGTAAATTGATTCAGCTCATCTTGCATTGCAAGTATCCAATCATTATCACTCAGAGCCTCATCCACAGATGTTGGTTCAATAGTAGACACCAACCCAAAAAGTGATGTTCCAGATGATCTGATAAACGACCTTGTTCTTATAGGGTCATCTTTCTTTCCAATAATCATTTCTTCTGGGTGAGAAGCTTTGATTCTGGATGATCCTTTAACTGTTGGTTCTTCAGAAATGTTCATGTTATTCATCTGAGCAGCCAATGGAGTTGCATCTGGCGTAGCTTCTTCTTGAGCTTTCTCTACCTCTAGTTTCTCAGATTCTGTGAGAATAACTTCTCCATTTGCAGAGTTTTCAAGCTGCTTTGGCTTTTGATTGCCAAGCTTATCATCAAATCTAACATGTATAGATTCCTCCACAATCTGTGTCTCAGTATTGTATACTCTGTAGCCTCTAGAGTGTTCAGAATATCCAAGCATGAAACACTTTTGTGCTTTAGAATCAAACTTGTTAAGATTCTCTTTAGTGTTTAGCATAAAACATATACATCCAAAAGGATGGAAATAAGAAATGTTTGGCTTTCTATTCCTCCACAATTCATAAGGAGTCTTTTCCAGAAGAGGTCTAACAGACACTCTGTTCTGAATGTAACATGCTGTGTTAATTGCTTCTGCCCAAAAATGTTTTGCCATGTTAGTCTCATTGATCATGGTTCTGGCCATCTCTTGCAATGTTCTATTTTTCCTCTCTACAACTCCATTCTGTTGTGGAGTTCTAGGACAGGAGAAATCATGAGCAATGCTATTTTCATTAAAATATTTTTCAAAATGTTTGTTTTCAAATTCACCACCATGATCACTTCTGACTTTAACAATTTTGAAATCTTTTTCAGTTTGGACTTGTTTGCAGAAGTCAAAGAACACAGAATGTGACTCATCCTTGTGCTTTAGGAATTTTACCCATGTCCAACGACTGTAGTCATCAACAATGACCAATCCATACTTCTTGCCTCAGATGGATGCAGTTTTCACTGGTCCAAACAGATCAATGTGAAGTAACTCTAATGGTTTTGAAGTTGAAACAACATTTTTGGATTTGAAAGATGATTTTGAAAATTTTCCTTTCTGACATGCTTCACAAAGAGCATCTGAGTTGAACTTCAAATTAAGAAGTCCTATGACCAGATTAAGTTTATTAATCTGAGATATACGTCTCATATTAATATGACCCAATCTTCTGTGCCAGACCCATTGCTCATCATTAACAGACATAAGGCATTTAACATTCTGAACCTTAAGTTCTGAAAGACTGATTTTATAAATGTTGTTTTTCCTGTTACCATTAAAGAGGATTCAGCCATCCTTTTGACTGATAGCTTTGCAACACTTTTGATTAAATATTATGTCATAACCATTGTCACTTGATTGACTTATGGATAATAGATTATGAGCTAATCCTTCAACAAGCAAGACATTAGTTATGGAAGGAAGTTTACCATTGCCAATGGTTCCAGAGCCAATTATCTTGCCCTTCTGATTCCCTCCAAACTTGACGTCTCCTCCAGATCTAAGCTCCAGACTTTGGAACATAGACCTTTTTCCCGTCATATGTCGTGAGCATCCAGAGTCCAGGTACCATGAATGGAGTCTTGACTTTGCTGCTAAGGATGTCTGCAACATAGATTATCTTATCCTTAGGTACCCAGATTTTCTTGGGTCCTTTTTGGTTAGTTGCCTTAAAGCTTTTTCTGAACTTCTGTCTTTCAACATAAGACTTGTTCTGATTAGCTTTAGATTTATTAAACACAGGTTTGTTCTGATTAGAACTTGTGTGTTTAATATCATTTAAGTTACCAAATGTAAACTGAGAATATAAAGGAGGATACTTGATATCCAGTTTATCTACAGGTTTTGGATTTGAATCCTCATAAGAAAAAGATTTACATCCAACACCTTTTCTATAGTTTCTGCTAATACCATAGATCATTGAAGCCATCTTGCTTCTATCTAGGCTTTTAGTTAGAAACTTTCTGAAGCTATAATCATACTCTTGTAAAATATTTTTAGAGCATGGTTCAGACTTTGGATCAGAGTTTAGTTGAGCAGATTCTAAATTATTTTTCAATTGAAGATTTTCAGCTTTTAGCTCAACTATTTCTAATTCAAACTTGTTACTCTCAAATTCAACATGCTTTAGAAGCTTTTTATATTTGAGTTTAACTTTGCTATAGTTTTCAAGAATATCAGATAGACTTTCAACAAGTTCTTGTCTAGAAAGTTCAGCAAATACCTCCTAAGAATCAGATTCTAATTCTGATCAAGATGATTCATCACTGTCTTCTATGTCAGCCATGAATGCTACATTAACACATTCTTCTTCTGACTCTGATGACGAATCAGATGCATCTGAGTCATCCCAGGTAGCCATCAGAACATTCTTTTTGTGATCTGACTTTCTCTTTGGCTTCTCCTTCTGAAGCTTTGGGCATTCACTCTTGTAGTGCCCAGGTTCTTTGCATTCATAACAAACAACCTCTCTTTTTCCAGATCGTCTGTGTCCAGAGGATTCTCCAGATCTTCTGTATCCAAAGGGTTCTCCAGATGTTCTGTGTCCAGAAGATTCTTTGTGTTGATCTGGTTTCCTGAAGTTCTTGAACTTCCTTTGCTTATTCTTCCAGAGTTTGTTGATTCTTCTGGACAACAAGGATAGTTCTTCTTCATCTTTAGAAGAAGACTCTTCAGAGCTTTATTCTATTGCCTGTAATGCTTTAACAAATTTATTAGATTTTAAAGCAATTGACTTACCTTTCTTTAGAGGCTCATCTTCCTCTAGTTCAATCTCATGACTCCTCAGAGAACTGATTAGTTCCTCCAGCGTAATCTTGTTCAGATCCTTTGCCAGCTTCAGAGCAGTGACCATGGGTCTCCATCTGATTGGCAAGCTTCTGATTATTTTCTTGACATGATCTGCTGTAGAGTAATCCTTGTCCAGAACCTTTAAGCCAGCAGTGAGAATCTGGAATCTGGAAACATGGCTTCAATAGATTCAGATTCTTCCATTTTTAAAGCTTCATACTTCTGGATCAGCTCCAGAGCCTAGGTTTCTTTAACTTGAGAGTTCCCTTCATGAGTCATCTTCAGGGATTCAAATATATCAAAGGCAGTTTCTCAAATATATCAAAGGAGGTTTCTTTAATAGCGCTTTTTGAAGAAGTGCTATTATAGTCCTTGTATTTAATAGCGCTTTTTCTAGAAGTGCTATTATAGTCCTTGTATTTAATAGCGCTTTTTCTAAAAGTGTTATTGTAGACACTATCTTTAATAGCACTTTCTAGGAAAACGCTATTAATGCCCTTTATTTATTCTTTTAAGAAAATGAAATTTTATAACTCAATACTACAATAAAAAATCACACATTTAAAAAAAATGCAAATATCGATAATATGACACATAAGACATGGTCAATTAATTTGTATTCAAAATAACTTCAAATAATAGAAATGAAGTTATTTCCATCATATATATTCACAACTCTCAAATATGAATAATATATCATCTATAAATTAATCATTGATATCATGTACTGAATATAAAATAAAGTATCTTTTTTATTAACTATTATATATGAGTAAGCAGTGTTATCAAATTGCGGTGCCATGGCCGCAATGGTGATATACATAGCAGTTTTCAGGCTTGCCGCAATGGATCTCTATGCATAAATCCTCCTCCTTTGATCAGCTGCTTTTCCAAGGAAGTTCAATAGTATGGAGAATCCTTCCTAATGCTGCAGGACGGTCTCAATGCCAATCAAGTGTTTTCGTTGCCAAGAACTGAACCCCTGGGACAGTTCAAGCATGCTTCTAGCATCGGCGGAAAGAGCACTTTTAGACCTTCCAAAACACAGATAGACAGGTTCACCAACATTTTCTGCTTTGAAAGAATGATTCTCGACATTACCACTATTGACACCCTGCAACAATATCAAAGGCAACAGTACCAAGTTATTACGCGTCGTCGTCAAAAATAGCAGGAACTGGCCTAAATGGAAACTACGCAGGAGCTTAATAGAAAAGAAGAGTCTCAAGACCATCTCGTTGCCGTCACCTGGCGAAAAACCAACATCAAGAAAACCTGTCCAAAACAAGTCAAGGCCTAATGTTAACAATCTGTTGACACAAGAACAACAATAACTGTGTATAAGAAATAGAACCTAATGTACGCAGGCGAGCGCTTCTTCGTCACGCTGCAACCACACCAGGATATGTATCCTCCAAAGAAGCCCCAAGGTCATGCATCAGGCCCTAAACTTCCTGTTATAGCAGCAAACAAGGGTCATGCTGTAACGCCCATTTTAATTATTTGAGTTTTTCTGGTGTTATTTTTTACTTATCGGCGTGCTTTGTGTGGAAGTGTTGAGAAATAAGGAACATAATATTAATATCATATAATTGACAATGATAATAATTGATAATTAATATTAATATTGATATTATTATTATTATTATTATTATTATTATTATTATTAATGTTATGAAGTTTTATATTAATTTCGGATTAAAAGAAAATGAGGATTTTATTAATTGAGATTATTTGGATTATAAGGAGAATTTGGGATTAAGAGCAATAACGGAAATTGGAAAAGGAAAGAGGAAAGAAACACGATCGTGAGAGGGAGAAAAACACGGTAGAAGTGAAAAAAGAGAAGAACCTGATCAAGAGAGTGAGAGCTCGATCAAGCAAGAGCAAGCAAGAGGAAGCTAGGTTGTGGATTCTTGAAGTTTCTTCGATCAAAGCTGCATTTGAGGTAGGGGGAAGAATCAGTTAAAATTCGGTATTGCATGAATTCTAGGTAGAAGGGGATTTCCCTAACCCCATAGATGTTGATGAACTGATTGTTATGATGTTGTGAATTCTGAGTTGCTGCTGGTATGATTGAATCATTGCATGTGTTTGTTTGGGTGATTTGGGGTTTTCGATAGTTACCGTTTTTAAGCCGAAATTGAGCAATTGAGGTGAACTGAGGTTTTATCAGGTGAAATCGAGAATGGATTATGTAGTTAAGTCGTAGAATGTTGGTTAGTTATGTTAGAAGCTGGTTTGTGCATAATCGGGCGAATTCGGAGAGAGATGTTGTTTCTGCACAGTGGGATATTTCTGAAATAACAGGTATTCGCCAGTATTCGCTGAGCGAATGGGGGGGGGGGGGGGGGGGGGCGAGCCTTCGCTAGGCTTCGCCAGGCAAACTGGGCAGCAAGTGCTGCCAGTAGCCATTGTCTGGCTTCGCCAGGGGTTTCGCCGGGCGAGCTCTAGCGAGCATTCGCTGCGGGGCTTCGCCAGGCGGATGTGCCAGCGAGCTCGACAGCAGTTGCATTTTCGTTGCTATTCTGTTCGGTTTTCTTGTGCTGTTGGACCCTTGCTGGTCATGTATTGATTACGAGATTGTTGGTGAGCTGTGGTGAGTGTATGTGTGGTGTTGGAATGTAATTTCCGTGTTATTCGTTTGATTAGAATATTTCGATTGGTGTACGATATGATACATGTATGTGGTGATGTGTGATATATATATATATATATATATATATATATATATATATATATATATATATATATATATATATATATATATATATATATATATATATATATATATATATATATATATATATATATATATATATATATATATATATATATATGATGTGTGATGAAATGTGATAAGTAGAATCGTATACACTTAGTGTATTTGATGTTGTGTGTTGTGCATTGGGGTTATGCATAGCATGGTGTGATGATGTGCTCCTGCGTGGAAGGTGATGGCCCGGTGCCCATCGGTAGTGATAATGTGCTCCTGTGTGGAGGGTGATGGCCTAGTGTCCATCGGTGATTGTGAGGGATAAATCATGTCTCAGGGGAGCGTAAGTGATATATCCTGTTTATGATGTGCTCCTGTGTGGAGGGTGATGGCCTAGTGCCCATCGGTGATGATGATATGTTCCTTTGGGAAGGGTTGATGGCCCGATGCCCATCGTTTCTATTGTTGAGTCGGTACCGCATATCATGGGTTGGGTTGCATTGTCTTATACGCTATGTTGGTGTGAGACAGTAGGTCCGGGTCGATGTATGTGAATGATAGTTGTGTAATTTACTGCCTTTTATTCATGTACATTATTACCGTTATATTTTTGATTGTGATTTCTCACCCCTGGTTGTTGTTGTGGTTTGTGCTTCTTCGGAAGTACAGACAATCCAGGTGCGTAGCTAGCTTGGATTGTGGCGCGTCGAGTCGTAGGGATGCTCTGATACGTAACACGGGGCTTTTGGGAGTTATTTATCTGTCTAATGATTTTGTTTGACTCCGTGTCGTATCATGTTCTATTGAATCTTTGGATATGTAAATATTTGTATATTTTGGGCGGATGGCCGAATTGATATAAATGATGTTTATGTATATATTTATATGACAAATTTTTCCGCTGCATTTTGTTGAAAATTATTTAAAGTGGTGTTTTGTGGAAATTTTTGGTGATAGTGACATTCCGTTTTGGGAAGAACTCTGATAATTGCTTGATTTAATTGTTTTATTTTATTTTTGGGAAACGGGGTGTTACAAGTTGGTATCAGAGCAGGTCGGTTTGTCCGGCCAGTGTAATAGTTGAGTTTGTCTGTAGGATGGAGTTTGTTTGTTTTTCTGTTAACCTGACATTGTTGTTGTTGAGCAGTATGGCAGGAAGGAATGATGTTGCGTTGGATGCAGCTATGTAAGCAATGGCATAGGTGGTTGCTAATCAGAACCACGATGCGGGTGCGCAATTCAGGGATTTGGCGCAATTTCAGAGTAACAAGCCGCCGACGTTTCAAGGAGGAGTTTTGGACCCTGAAGCGGCATAGAAGTGGCTTAAGGAGATTGAGAAGATCTTCAGAATGATGGGTTGCAGTGATGAGCAGAAGGTGAGGTTCGGTACTCACATGTTAGAGGGAGAAGCTGAAGCTTGGTAGGACAACAGTCGCCAGAGGTTGGAGACTGCAGGAACTCCAATTACTTGGGATGTTATTCGCACTGGTTTCCTGGAGAAGTATTTTCCGGAGGATATCAGTAGTGCTAAAGAGATAGAATTTTTAGAGCTGAAGCAGGGCAATATGATGGTGGCTGAGTATGCGGCTGAGTTTGAAGAGTTGGTGCAGTATTGTCCTCATTACAATACTGACGGAGTGATGACCTCCAAGTGTTTGAAGTTTGAGAATGGGCTGCGTCCGGAAGTGAAGATGGGAATAGCTTGTCAAAAGATCAGGGATTATCCTGAGCTGATAAGCAGAAGCAGGATTTATGATAATGATAACCGGGCGAGGATCGTGCATTATAAGGCTGCAAATGATCGTAAGGGTAAGTAAAGGTTTGGTGGTTCTCCTTACAGTGTTCCTACTGATAAGGGGAAGTTTAAGGCTGCTGCTGATAAGAAGCCCAGAGAAAGAAAAGTGTCTGCTGGTGTGAAGTGTTTCCGGTGCGGTGGCATGGTTCATCGTGCTGATGATTGTTTTCATGAGGCGAAGAAGTGTTTCAAGTGTGGTAAGCCAGGCCATGTGATGGCTGATTGCCGAGTCGCTATGCCTACCTGTTACAACTGTGGTGAGAAGGGACACATCAGTACGCATTGCGAGAAGCTGAAGCCGTCTCAGGTGTCTCAGACCAGTGGTAAAGTGTTTGCGGTGATGGGAACTCAAGCTGCTAGTGAGGATCGTTCTATCCGAGGTACTTGTTTCATCAATAATGTTCCTTTGTCTGCTATGATTGATACGGGTGCGACCCACTCGTTCATTTCTGTGGATTGTGTGAAGAGGTTAGGTTTGGTGCCGACTACTCTTGAGCAGCGGATGACTATTGAGACTCCCTCTATTGGTTCAGTGACTACTTCTTTGGTGTGTTTGAAGTGTCCACTGACTATCTTTGGTAGAGATTTTGGGGTGGATCTGATTTGTTTGCCTCTTGGTAAGTTGGATGTTATTCTGGGTATGACCGAGTCTACATCGATTATTTTTGGAAGGTATTGTTGTTTCTTACTCCCGAGTGTCGCAACTGCGAAAAACAACCAGCGGAAAAACAGAAGAGTTGCCACTTTCGTTATTTATCCCAAAGAGAGGGAAAGGAAACGATCAGAAAAACCTGACGAAAAAGGGAAAGACAAGGTCATCGCAACCATGTCTGGATTCGGGAGTCGGTTACGCAAGGGGAAGGTATTAGCACCCCTCACGTCCGTCGTACTCAACGGGATCCACGCATTGTTGTCTATCTAAAAGGGTGTGTTGAAACTATCTAGCTAAAAGCTTAGGGACAAAAGAAAAAGAAAAGAGAAGTGACTCGGCAGAGCATCGCCGCTCTGTGCCTACGTACTCCCTCGTGCAATGGGAAAGTCAGAGTCAACGTAGTTCGACTAACTACGGCTAAAGAAGGGGGGAAGGTTGCTCGCCAAGACATCGCATCTTGTGCCTACATACTTTCATCTGGTATGAAAGATCAGAGCAAACGTAGTTCGGGCTAAAAGGACCACAGGTTGGTTCAAAAGTTTTTAGGCCCGAGTAGGGTTAACAAGGAGTTATAGCAGTTGGTGTATGCAGCTCGACCATTGGAGACTTAGGCGTTACCGTTTGCGGTAGAACTAAAAGTTAACGACACTCTTTTATCTGAGAAGATTTTCCTGATTAAGATCCCGAAGGATGAAAAAGGTTTGAAGTGTTTTTGTGTTTTTTAGAGAAGAAATGTTTTGAATTTGATTTGTAACTCATGTCGCACTAGAGACTATGACCTAAGAACGAATGCGTCGTATATCACCCAAAGGGTGTACACTAAACACTCTAGGTCCTTGAGAGGATGCCCCTCAATTACCATTTCTCAAGTAGCTTAAGGCTCGTAGCATGCCACACTTGTCATTCTTTATTAAGTGTTTTAGGAAGGTTTGAAGATGAGAAGAGAAGAAAGAACACTAATGGGAGACTGATCAATCCTAAAAGTTATCATGCAAAGTACACCTAAAGTTGAGATTAAAAGGGAACTACCTAGTGTTATCATGCATAGTTAGGCACCTAATGTCTCTCATAACCTCAAGAGGTTAGAGAACTTATGGGGAGCATGGCAAAGAAAAGCAAAATAAGAAAAAGAAGAAGAAGAATGCATATGCAAATGAAGATGCAAACATAAGATGCACAAATACAATAAAAGTGGGAGGAAAATAGTGTGGGGCAGTAGCCTCCACAAGCTTATCTCAACCAAGCATGCATATGGAAATGCAAGAAAAGAGAAGAAGAAGAAGCACAAGAAGAGAACAATCAAACAAAAACAAACCACACAAAGATGCATCAAAAAGTGGGATGAAATGACCTAAGTCAAACAACATCAACCACACCACAAAAACTAAACCAAATGAAAGGTAAAACAAAAACAAAAACCAAGTTAGGATGGGAGACCAAATGAGGGCAGCAAAGATCCCATAATAGGTACTCAACCATAAGCATCACTTATCAAAAGCAAAGAAGCACCAAAAGTGTCCTCAAGGATTCATCATTCTAGATATGCTTCAAATACCTCCAAAGGAGGGACCAAGCCACCTTAAATGACACTCCAAGGTCATTGGACAGAAGGGAGATGAAGAGAAGAAAGCTCAAAAGCAATATCAAAACAAATCAAGAAGAAATGCAAGTAATAGCACAAAGGAAGCAAGCACACACCACTTAGGAGTTCAAGTTGAAAGCTCAAAAAGAAATGCATCAATCAACAAGCAATGACCATTATTTTGACCTAAAAATGAACATACAACAAGCTCAACATGTCTATTATGTGAAACAAAAAGAGTTGAGAGCTCAATGGATCCACAAAGGTCATTTCCAATTCAAATTAGGTCATGCACTTGTATAAGCTGTCCTATGAAATGACCTAACTTGCAAGTCATCTCAAAAATAGGAAAAAGGCTAAAAAAATACCAACTAAAATACACAAAGAAGCTAAACATGTTGGCAAACAGAGGCCAAAAGATCAAGACAAATATTCCCTCAAAGTACCATCAAAAGAAAAGATTCATTTAGATGTACCACTTTGAAATGGGAGAAACAAAGGCAAAAAGAAAAGCCACAAAAGTCAACCCAAAAGTCAACAACCAAAGGCAAAATGATCCTCAAAAATTGATCATATCATCATTGAGATGAGGATCAATTTTCAATCATTGGATCAAAAAGGAAGAAGAGAAATAAATGCAAGATCAAACAATGCCACAATTCACTTCATTTAAAACAACTCCAATATTTAATTCTTTTTTAACTTGAACATAAAATCAAAAATCAAAATAAAAATATCCAAAAAATATTAGACATCTCAAAGTTTATGAAAAATATTTTTGGTGAATTTTTACAGTATTGGAGCTATTTTATTTGATTTAAATTGCAAACAGAAAATAAAATAAAATAAAGAAAAGAAATGAAAAGAAAAAGAAAAACAATGGTGGGAATAGCAACAAAATGCAGTTGAAAAGGGGAATGGGCCCAGCAAGGGGGCGCGCATAGCAGGCGTGGCCCAAGTCCATGGGCGAATAAGACAAAAATGACATAAATCTGGTGGATCGTGTGTGTAAAGGTCAAACATGGCATACCATGGAAATCAGTCAAGCACGTATGATCATTTGGTATGCACATCAAACGGTCCAAAATGTGCCAGCAAATTAATGAGGATTTAAATGTAATCACATGCAACAAGTCAAAGGTGGTGAAGTGTAGGTCTTAATCTGGACTGTGTATGCAAAAAGTATGCCAATCGTGTGAATGTGAATGTGACACATCATCATCTTCTACAATTGAAAATGGGAGGGAACCAGGTGGTGGCCAGAGATGCTTCGGTCATCTCCTTCATGAACTCCGGCCACCGTGAACCAACAACAACACGTAATCAAACAATTTCTCACCAAACTTGACAAATTTTATATCAAAATCGATCTAGAGATCATGAGGATCTCAAATCTAGCATCCAAAATCAATTATCATGCAACATAAGAGCAACACGAAGCAAACAAGTTTGTGCATCAAAACCAAAAGTTCACCAAAACTCACTCAATTTTGTGCAAACATCATCTATAGGTTATGGAGGTTACAGATCCACTAACAATCAAGCAAAAACACGCAAGAATAAGCCATACCAGATTAAAACAGTTTGGAGCATCCACTAACAATCATCATAAATGCCAGTTCGTTTTAGTGATTAATGATCTACATGCTTCCTAGGTCTCAAATATGCAAAAATGGCAATGAATCATAGCATATTCAGAGTGTAAGGTTGATTTGAAAATACCTAGTGGAGAACTTCCACTGATGCCTTCAATTGATGCTTAAGCTTGAAGAAAAGTATCCAGAAACGTTCAGTGTCTTCAATGAAGCTTTTGCAATTCACAATTTGGCTTGAAACTTGCTAATTCTCAGAATTCAAATTTTGAATTTTCACCACTTTTTCAAAGTTGTTCTTGAGCAATTTGCCTCCAATTTCGTGTTTTGATGATTTGTGAAGGTTAGAAACCTTTTATGTAATGGATTTGAATCAGAATGAAGCCCAATTCTAGTCCCTAGAGCCCAATTGAAAATCCATGGGAATTGATTTTGGAGCTTCTCCAAGTGCACGAAAATGCTTCAAATTTGGCTCCAAAATGGTTCAAAACTCTTGCTGGGAGTGTATGAAGTGTGAATGGCCATGATTTACCCCTTATTTTGATCTCAAAGGTTGACATTGGTTGTGTAACTTCATGATGAAGTAAGCTTGGAAATGGCTCACAAAAATCCAACAAATCAAAATTCTGAAATTGCCAATGAGTTTAAAACATGTTTTGCACTCAAAATATGTACCTACTTGCACAAAAATGATCAAAAATGAATTAATTCCCATTTTGCCCTTTTAAGCTTTTTCCATGAAAATTCACCCATCAATTCTTCATTCCAAGCCTAATCCATGACTTCTAAATGTTTGGTTGAACAATTGACACCATTTGGAGCACATTTGATGTTGGAAAGAATTTCATTTGAAGTGTGCAAGTTGGTGAAATGGACCTATAATTTTATGACCAGTAATCATGCTTTCCCAAAATACCCCTGACTTGCAAACCTCATAACTTGAGTTCTACAAATCAGATAAAAGACTTCTAGTACTTTTTGGAAAGATACGACCAAGATATACAACTTGTATGTTGGCCAAAAGTTTAGGAGAAACATCCTTCTAGGTCAAAAATGACTTGGAAGTTGGTTGACTTTTGTTGACCAAAATCACATTCATCTGATGACCAGTAACTTGTCTGCATCATAACTTGAGTTCTATAAATCCAATCAAGGACTTCTAGTACTCAAAAGAAATCTAAGAACATGCTCTACAAGTTCCATGTTGGTAAAAAGTTGAGATGAGACTTGTATCTTGAGGTAGGTGGTCTTGAAGTTAAGCACTAAATAGGGGATTTTACCCTGAGAACCCTAATTTAGTAACTTCTCACACACTTGATCCTTGATGAATTGAACTTGAAATGATGTCTCATGTATCTTATCACAACATCCCATGACCATAGAGACTTGGAATTGAGTTTTAATCTCCTTCAGTTTCACAATTGACTGAGGGTTGACCAGATGAAAACCCTAGATGCAACATCTTTGACTGTGGCTTGTTCCACTTCACACAACAACTTTAATAAGCTCCAACATGGCCCTCAAGGCACTCAATGAGCTCTCTCAACACCTTATACCCATAATCATGAATTCACAATCCTCTGATGATCTTGAACTGACCTCCAATTTAGGAGCTGACCCACATACATCCATCAATCCTTTCACAAGACTATTGATCACTTCAAGATATCCTGATGACCATTAAATCTTGAGTAAAACCCCTTGCTTAGGCTCAACCGTATGAGAAGACTTCCCTTGCTATGCACAACACCGTGATCCCCTGTTCAATGAAACATGCTATGCAATGCAAATGCTAGTAAGAAATGAAATGAAACATAAACTAAGCTAAGAAGAGGTTCGACAAATTTTCGGGTGCAACAGCTTCCCCTATTCAAACGACTTGGACCTGAATGAATGAAAAGAGAACGACTTTCACACAATCAAGGTAGAAGACAGTTGAATACCAAAGAACCCAGAAATTTGCCAATCGCAGAAAATAAAACCGCAGACCCCGACTAGGGTGAAACCTCTGGAATATTGAATCCGAAAAATAAATAATGACACACAATCTGAAGAGCACATGACCACGCCGTCAATCATCTGCATTAAAATCCTCTGACATCACCGTCAAACATCTGACCTCGCCACTAGTCAGGGACATTACGTCTATAATAACAATTGACATCACCGTCAAACTTCTACTTCAACTCGGTAGAATAGCTAACATCGAATCCAAAGACACGATTCTCTGACATCGCCGCCAGTCATTCGAAGAAATCCAACCGGTAAATCACACCTGACATCGCCATCAGTCAAAATAAGGCGTCTGACATCGCTGTTGAACAATCGCCAAGTTGATTAAACCACTGACATCGCTATCAATAACCAAAACATATGACATCATCGTCAGACACAAATATCCAACATCGCCGCTGGAAAATCAAAATCACCTGACATTGCCAGACACAAATATCCAACATCACCGCTGGAAAACCATGCTAAAACTAATAAAAGTTTGACATCACCGTCAGAAACCTGCCAGGGATAAAGCAAACAGCCCTTATCGTCCGGTATCCACGCAGTTAAGAAACATTTGACATCGCCGCCAGTTAACCAAAACCACCTGACATAGCCGCTGAAAGCAACCATCCAACATCGCCGCCAAAAACACAAATCTAGTAAGAGAACCTTGACATCACCGTCAAGTACCTGTGGGGATAAATAATTCTGACATCACCGCCAGACAACCACGGTGCTAATAAACATCTGACATCACCGACAGACAATCACAAATTTGATAAGCCTCCAACATCGCCATCAGATAACCATATTTCTGAGCCAACAAAACGAATGCTAAAGATATAGAAAACACCCTGATGGGATAACAACATAACCCTACTGGGGAATCAACAATTCTGCCGGGTGATAGAGCGCAAAATTGCTCATGCCAATAACGATTGGACTTATGCCGAGAATCGGGCCCTTGCTGGCTTCCTGCAAAGAAAATACCAACGTGACAACATTCTTCTATCCTGCTGAGGAAAAGAGAACAAATCTGGATGCAAATTACTCTGTGGGAAGAAGATCCAATCATAACTCACTAGGGAATACCTACAAGCATGCACCTTGCAGGGATCAAATGTGCATCAACTTCCGAAGGAACGCGTACACGCTACCTGTTCACTCAAATTCCATACAACTCTACTGGGGATAGAGGTACTAACATCACTGAATGGGGAAATAGATTCAGGCTGGGAATAAGACGAACTTCATCCACACCTCTTTGCCCCAAGGGTAACGACCCTGCAAAACTGGACAAACAGACAAGATATCCTACGCAAACGGAACTATCTCATTAATCATTCGTGACGTTGTTCAATTAATTCCAAGTTTTAATAATTATTGGCCAAGGCCTGCAAGTTTATGTTAGTGCAAGTTCATCAAAACATTGGGCATTTTCACAAACAAAACAGCAAAAGTTAAAACAAAACACACAGATCAAGTACTGAATAGTATATGTTTATTGATAAATGGCCTGTAAATAGGCAAAGTTTTACAACGGATGCAACTCCTGAAAAGAGGAAGCTGCACAAAACAAATACAGATATGTACAAAAATATACAAAAGTGTACAAAAATGTCGGCAACGTGGCACAGACAAACACCATGAGTTGATCCCCCTATGACTCGCCTAACTCTGACGCTTTCCCGACGCTTCGTCTTCAGAAGAGATTGATTTGGATAAACACAGCCCTCGGGTTCTCCCAATCCACTAAGCAATGAAGTTCATACGCAGATCGCAGTCATTTGCTTTTTCAATCCTAACTTTTTCTTGAACCGCCCGTTCGGGTTTTCGATTCACCAGGATACCCATTTTTGTCAAAGTCTCCTTTTCAGGTTTTCGACCTTGCGAGTTTACATCTTTTCATTTTTATCCCTAATTTTTGCCTGAACCTATTTTTCCTTTTTTATGGTTCGCCGGGATGCCCCATTTTTTCCTGGACGTTTCTTTTTGTGTCCAGCGGGTCTCTTTTAAGCAAAGTATTTTTTAACTGCGGCTGCGTTCACAGGGGATGTGAAATCCTCACCATCCATGGTGTCTAACAACAAGGCTCCTCCAGAGAAGACCTTTCGAACGACATATGGACCCTTATAGTTGGGAGTCCATTTGCCCCTATGATCTGATTGTGGTGGGAGAATCTTTTTCAGCACAAGATCGCCCGTCTGAAAGCTTCGAGGGCACACCTTCTTATGGTAAGCTTTCTTCATCCGACTCAGGTACAAACGACCATATGCAATTGATGCTAGCCTCTTCTCATCCATCAGGCTAAGCTGATTCAATCTATTCTTTATCCAATTTGCCTCGTCAAGCTTTACGTCAACCAAAATTCTTAAAGAAGGAATCTCGACCTCCAATGGCAGGACAACTTCCATACCATATACCAGCGAGAAAGGAGTTGCCCCGGTTGATGTGCGTACCGTCGTACGATAACCGTGCAAGGCAAAAGGCAACATTTCATGCCAATCTTTGTAAGTAACAACCATCTTTTACACTATCTTTTTGATATTCTTGTTGGCCGCTTCGACAACGCCATTCATCTTCGGCTGATAGGGCGATGAGTTGTGATGTTCAATCTTGAAGATCTGACATAACTCCTTCACCATCTTATTGTTCAGATTCGAACCATTAATTCGCTCAGGAATTCCATATCTGCAAATGATGTCCTTCTTTATGAATCTAGCTACGACTTGTTTGGTCACATTGGCATACGAAGTTTCCTCAACCCATTTGGTGAATTAGTCGATAGCTACCAGGATAAAACGGTGTCCATTAGAAGCAGTGGGTTCGATCTTTCCAATCATATTGATGCCCCACATGGAGAACGGCCAAGGGGATGACATTACATTCAACAGGCACGGTGGCACATGAATCTTATCAGCATATATCTGGCATTTATGGCATCTCTTCGCGAATTTGAAACAATCTGACTTCATAGTTAGCCAATAATACCTTGCTCGTAGGATTTCCGAGACATGTCATGTCCGCCAGTGTGTGTACCGAAAGTACCCTCGTGGACTTCTTCCATAAGCAACGTTGCTTCTTTTTCATCCACACATCTCAACAACACCAAATCATGGTTCCTTCTGTAAAGCACACCATATGGGTTTAGGTAAAAGTTGCCAGACAACTTCCTTAGCATCTTCTTATCCCGAGCCGAAGCCCCTGGTGGATACTCTTGCTTCTTGAGGAAGTTCTGTATATCGTAAAACCATGGCTTGCCATCAGCAACCTCTTCAATGGCGAATACGAAAGCAGGTCTGTCCAAGCAAGAAATGACTATTCTGGGAGCATCATTCCAGAAATTCACTTTGTACATCGAAGATAGCGTTGCCAAAGCATCGACCATCTGATTCTCTGCTCGTGGTACATGGTGAAAGTCTACCCTGTCGAAAAAAGGTAACAATCTCCTTGCATAACCTCTGTAAAGAATTAGATTCGGTTGACGAGTTTCCCACTCTCCTATGATTTGATTAACCACTAGCGCTGAATCGCTATATACATCCAAATTCTTGATTCTCAAATCAATAGCCTCTTCCAGACCCATGATATATGCTTCGTACTCAGCTTCATTGTTGGTATAAGGGAATGTCAACCTGACAGTGAATGGGATGTGAGTGCCATGAGGAGTTGTAATAATTTCCCCGATTCCACTACCATAGGAGTTAACAGCGCCATCGAATATCATCTGCCTCTGAGAATCCTTCTCTGGACCTTCATCGTGTAATGGCTCTTCACAATCTTTCACTTTGAGGAACATGATATCCTCGTCAGGAAATTCAAACTTCATCGGTTGGTAATCTTCGATTGGTTGTTCAGCAAGGTATTATGACAGAACACTTCCTTTGATGGCTTTCTGAGAAACATATTGTATATCATACTCTGTCAGTACCATTTGCCATTTGGAAATTCTTCCTGAAAGTGCCTGCTTCTCGAAAACATACTTAATCGGATCCATCTTCGAAATTAGCATGGTTGTGTGATTGAGCATATACTGTCTCAAACGTTTGGCAGCCCAAGGAAGTGCACAACACGTTTTCTCGAGCATTGAGTAACGGGACTTACAATCTGTGAACTTTTTACTCAAATAATAGATCACATGCTCCTTTCTTCCAGTCTCGTCGTGCTGACCGAGAACACAACCCATACTGTTCTCAAGAACCGTTAAGTACATGATTAAAGGCCTTCCAGCTACTGGGGGTATCAATATCGGAGGCTCCTGCAAGTATTATTTTATTTTATCAAATGCATTTTGAAAATTCTCATTCCAGACAACCGCCTGATCTTTCTTTAACAATTTAAACATTGGTTCACACGTGGCTGTAAGATGAGATATGAACCGAGCAATGTAGTTCAATCTCCCCAGGAAACCACATACCTCTTTTTCTATTTTTGGCGCTGGCATGTCTTATATGGCTTTTATCTTTGCAGGATCGACCTCGATTCCTTTTTCACTGACAATAAACCCGAATAACTTTCCGGACCGAACTCCAAAAGTGCACTTATTTGGATTCAACCTTAGTCTGAACTTTCTAAGCCTCTCAAACAACTTCAACAAATTGACCAGATGCTCCTCCTCTGTTTGGGACTTAGCAATCATATCGTCAACATAAACTTCAATCTCTTTATGCATCATGTCATGAAAGAGCGTTGTCATAGCGTGCTGATATGTTGCTCCGACGTTCTTCAAGCCAAAAGGCTTCACTTTGTAGGAAAACGTTCCCCATGGTGTAATGAATGTTGTTTTCTCCATGTCTTCCGCTGCCATTTTTATCTGATTATAACCCAAGAAACCATCCATGAAGGAAAACACCGAAAATTAAGCTGTATTGTCGACCAATACGTCAATGTGAGGGAGCGGGAAGTCATCCTTTGGGCTCGCCTTATTCAAATCCCGATAATCAACACACATCCGCACCTTACCATCTTTCTTAGGTATAAGTACGATGTTGGCGACCCACAGAGGGTAAGTGGTTACGGCTAAAAATCCAGCGTCCCATTGCTTTTGGACCTCTTCTTTGATTTTTACCGCCATATCTGGTCTTGTCCTTCTAAGCTTCTGCTTGACCGGCGGACATTCCTCGCACAACGGTAAGCGATTAACCACTATGTCGGTATCGAGCCCGGGCATATCTTCGTACGACCAAGCAAAGATGTCACTATACTCTCGAAGCATCTCGATCAGTCTTTGCTTGACGTCACTCTGTAGTGCAGCCCATATCCGAACATTTCTGACAACTTCTTCAGAACCCAGATTAATAACCTCAATTTCCTCCTGATGAGGCATAATGATTTTATCTTCTTGTTTCAAAAGTCTAGCTAACTCTTCAGGCAAGTCTTCATCCTCATCAATCTCTTCTTCAACTTGATATATCGATTCATTAAAGTCGAAGCGAGTCATAGGAGGTTATGAATCGGTGTCATCTGCAATAGGAGTCCTGCAATGAAAATGGTTAAATGTTTCAAACAATATGCACACAAGTATAAACCACGTTTCCATTTCATTGTGAAAAATAAAAATAAGAAAAACAGAGATCACAACATTTGAATGAGAAAACGCCCTTTGATTAATTGACAAACAATGTTCAGACATAAACAAGTAAGGCCCTGAAATAAAATACCACTATGCCCCGGGTAGGACATAGGGTAGTACAATAATTGGAAAAACAAAGCATTACTGTTCTGTCGTCACTTGAATGAATTCTTAAATTGACCAGTTGCGCAGACTCTGCCCCAGAATACACGGCTTGATCCAGGCATCCATATCACAACCACTATCTCCGTCTTCGTCAGATACAACATTGATTCTCTCGAAGATGACTCCCCCCTTGGTGAACTGCATGGGGCCTTTATAACACGGTGTGCTCTACGAGGCTAAAGGAGAGGAGAAAGACGGTCGATACCCTAAACCAAATTTGTCTTGTTTTTAAGGAATCTCTAATACTTGGCCCCATCCATGTACTGCCCCAGTCTGTACCATTGCTTGAGCTTCTTTAAACAAGGATATAGCCACTTCAGGCTCTTTACTCACAACAGGAAACTTGTCCTTAATCTTGACCGCTTCGAAGGCCTAACAAAGAGTTTCATGGATCTCTCCATCCACTTCAACATACTTAAAGGATGATAAATGGTTGACCATGATATCCTCCTCCCCGCAAACCGTAACAACGCTACCACCAACCATGTATTTTAGCTTTTGATGCAGCGTGGAGGTTACAGCTCCCGCTGAATGAATCCATAGACGACCTAGTAAACAACTGTAGGCCGGCTGGATATCCATGATGTAAAACACTACATCAAAGACTTCAGGTCCAACCTGAATTGGCAAAGTTACCTCCCAAACACGGATCTTCGGGTTCCATCAAACGCACGCACCACCAAATCACTTGGCGTGCAAATCAACCCCTTCATATCTAACTTCATCGGGGCCTTCTTCGGAAGCACGTTTAAGGATGATCCCATATCCACAAGCACGTGAGACATGACAACCCCTCGGCATTCTAAAGATATGTGCAGTGCACAATTATGATTTCTTCCTCTGGGCGTCAAATCTAGGTCCGTAAAGCCTAAGCCATTTCCTACGTTTACGTGCGCCACAACTCCCTCGAGCTGATTAACTGAAATTTCCTGCGGCACATAAGCAGTGTTTAGTATTCTCAACAATGCATTCCTATGCGCCTCAGAGCAAAGGAGCAATGACATGATGGATATTTTGGAAGGAGTTTGCTGCAAGTGGTCGACTATCTTATAGTCGCTTTTCCGGATCAGCCTCATTAATTCCTCCGCATCTTTCAACAAAGGTTCTCTTTCCCCAGATTGAGAAGTCTCCTCCACTACCGGTCTTTTCCCTTTGTCCACCTTATCAATAGTCACTTTAGGTGACGAAAACACTCGGCCACTGCGAGTAATACCTCCTGCTCCCACGAGATTGTCAACTGAACTTGCAGGAGGATCATTCAAGTTTAACTTTTGTCCATTGCAGTACACTTCGGCTCCATAGTTCCACGGAATAGCCTTAGTGCTCTCAAACGACATAGGAACTGCTTTGGTGATAGTTACCGTTGGTGGCTTTGGTGCGTAGATAGTATCAGTCTTATACGGGATGGAGATTGTCGCAATCTCATCCTTCTCTTCAGCCGCCAAATCCTCGGACTCTCTTCCAACAGAACGGTCGAATTTTAAAACTCTGTTATCCATCATCTCCTGAATACATCTCCTCAACAGTCCACATCCTCTCTCAGGATCAGCAGAACATTCAACACAGTCCTCAACACAACCCGGGAAAACACCCACTTTTAGCAACCTGGCTTTCACAAAGCTTAAGGGTGTCTTCAATTCATCAACATCCGTCACTAAATTCAACACCTCTTCCTGGATAATTGCACTAACCCCAGCCTGCCCATGATTCGGCATGGGATTTTGCACCACATTGGGAACATCATTGGAAAAATTAATCGCCTTATTGTTAATCATGTTTTGCACCTTATTCTTAAAGGCCTTGCAATTGTCAATATTGTGCCCTGAGGCACCCGAATGAAACTCACAGTGGGCATTTGCATCGTACCCAAGTGGAGGAGGTCCAATCAAGGGAGCCATAGTCCTTTTTTGAACCAATTGAAGTTGTAGCAAAGCTTGCAATAACTGGGAGTATGGCATGGGAAGGGCATCAAAATGTTTGTTCCCTGCTGCCCGACCTCTATCTTGGTATCTCCTGTACCCCTGTTAATTTTATTGCGGTCGTTGTTGTTGCTATTGCTGTTGTTGCTGTGGTTGTTGAACTGCTGGAATGGTAATGCTGGCAATCTGCTGATCCTGCCGATTCCGACCTCTATTTCTTCCCTATGAATTGGATACATAATTAGTATCTCCCTCTCTCCTTTTGTTTCCAAACACTTTCTTGTTCCGTCCTCATGCCGAGGACCTTTCACCAGCATTGATCTTTCCTAACTTAATTCCATTCTCAACCCTTTCCCCGATAATTATTAAGTCTGAAAAACTTCCCGACATACTTCTTATAAGCTTTTCATAGTACACGCCCGGTAATGCAGCAACAAACATGTCCACAAGTTCCCGTTCTACCATTGGTGGTTGTACCCTAGCAGCAAGCTCTCGCCACCTCTAGGCGTATTCTTTAAAGCATTCATTACTCTTCTGGGAAAGATTCTGCAGCTGGACTCTATTTGGGGCAAGGTCATTGTTGTACTGATACTGCCTTACAAAATCTTCGGCTAGGTCTCTCCAACTACGGACATTTGCAGGCTCTAAGCTCATATACCATTCCAGTGAGGGACCAGATAAACTATCCTGGAAGAAGTGCATCAAGAGCTTCTCGTCATCAGAATGCGCAGACATCTTGCGATAATAAGACCTCAAATGAACCCTAGGGCAAGTGGTGCCCTTGTACTTATCAAAATCCGGGACCTTAAACTTTAGTGGCACCCTCAAGCCTGGGATCAGCCCCAGATTAGACATATCTAGCCCCATAGAATTTTGGCACTCAAGAGACCTCATCTTCTCTTCGATCATCTTAATCCTTCTATCAGCCTCAGAAGGTAATTCAGCAGCTACAACTCTTGGAGAAAACACATCCTCTTGCCTATCCTCATTCCAAGTGTGGTCCATGCTACCTTGTATGGCACACGTAGTGTCGAGACCATAGCCGTTTCCATTACCATTACCACCATTAGCAAAACCAACATGATTAAAACCTGCCGTATTTCCAACACCAGTAGTGTGACCACCCCTTCCAACAGTAGGGATGACTAAAGTTAGCATAGAATTGTCTGCTCGAGGAGTTTTAATGTGAGGAGGGTTAGCAGCAATCCCACCGTGTAACACACCATCACCATCAACTCGTGGAATCAAAGGTTGCACTAAAGTTTGAAGTTGCGTCTGACCACTAGCAACCCCTTGCATGACCTCCATCAGCTGTGCCATCCGATCTCTCATCTCTTGCATCTCTGCCTGCATCTGATCCATCAGTCTTTTCTGGTTTCTTCTGGTACCGTACCGGTGAGTTATCACGTCAGCAATCCTGAAATGCGAGAAAAATGCTAAAATGCAGACATGTATTTATGCAACAGGGAAATTTCCCACTCGATTCTAGTTTCCAGAAAAATATAACAATGGAGAACCTTACGGACAAGCATAGAATACCAACTCCTCATATATAGATCAAAAGCCGACAAGCAATGTACAAACTACAACCGAGTACAAATAAGGAAAATACCTCAACCAACAAGCCTGGTGATGGTCAATACAACAGATAAACAGCAAAAACTACAACAGAAATAGACAAAACAGGTCAAGCAGGATGACGTGATCGGAAATCCTCTAACAGCCTCAACGTCTCGGGATGCTCCAGCCTAGCAAGTAGTCCTCGAATAAGCAAATCCTGCTGGCTAACAATATGCTGTAGACATTCAACATGATCCTCAAAAGCTTCTTCCCCAAAACATGCCTCAAGCCTGTGTCTCTTGGAGTTAGCTCTCAACCGGAGATCTTTCAAGTTCGTGATCGCTTCATTCAACCTATACTCACTGTCTCGTCTAAGTGATGCTTCTGCTGCAATCTCCCCATCTTTGGCATTAAGTTAAGCTTTCAACTTGTTGATCTGAAGTTTTAACCTGTCTTCGCGGTCCTTGTTGTTAGTGAGCATGGCATTCCATATTGACTCAAACTTGGAGATCCTCAAGTAAGCCCTATCCAACTCTTCCTTCTTGGTGATAAGAACACTGTGGACGACGTTCAAGTCTCGGCCTGTGCGCTCTCTATCACTAGTCTCCTTAGTCAGATCCGTACCCAGTTTATTCATAAGCTCGGGTTGTCTCCTGAAAGAATGAACTGCATATATCTTCTCACTGCGAAGCTGGATAATCTCTTTCTCCAATTCTTCATTAGCTCTTCTCATCTCTTCCTTCTCTGCCAATACCTGATTGTATTTCTGAATATCTACAGTAGTTGGTTCCTCTATCATGAGAGGATATAAAGGTGCAACTGCAGGGAATGGCATCAAGAACTTCACAACTCTATCATGAATCCAAGTCAAGTAAGGGTCATACGCTCTGTAACACCCCACTTTCCACAACAATTAAAATAATAAACATTATAAATAAACATTAGAGTATTTCTTCCCAAGTGGGATATCACATAGCAAAACCAACATTTCCTTATAAAAAGGTTTTCTCCAAAATACAGCGGAAAATAACAAAAATAGTAAAATCCAACAAATGTTTTGATACGTTCACAGGAAAATAAAATACAAGTTCAACAGACAATAACAAAACACCCAAGTCCCGTGCTATGTATCAGAGCATCCTAGACTCGACTGGTACACCATAATCCAAGCTAGCTAAGTACCTGGATTATCTATACTTCCGGAGAAGCACAAACCACAACAACAACAAAGGGGTGAGAAAACATGATTAAAATATATTGGTAATTTAATACATGCAAATAAGGTAGTAAAACACACCAATATTCACCCCACAACACCAATCATCGAACCTACTATTCAAATTACAATATAACATATTATAATGCAAATATGCAACTCAACACCAAGCATGCGGTACCGACTCATTGGTTCATTCAATCGAACTCTGGACAGATCACTTATGCTCCTACTGAGATATGATCTATCCCCGACAGATCACTTACGCTCCTACTGAGATATGATCTATCCCCACCATTCTCCACGAAGGAGTACGGATGAATCACATACACTCCTCCTGAGCAATGATTCATCCCACTGTCATACCCTAAATTTTTCCTACCTCTTTTTAAATATTTTTGCATTTCTTGGATTCTATTTTGATTTTGCATTGCTTGTTTAACTTCAGAACATTTAGACACGCGTCCACGTGCAATTGGTTGGTTTTTCAAAGTTTATCCATTTTTTGTCCAATGGGAGTACGTGACTTAAAGTTGTTTTTTGAGTTTTTTTTTTCTTCATTATATTCCATTCCCATTCGATGAAAAATGTACCCCCACTCCCATTAAATGTAATAATTTATCACTTATTACTTATGCTTTAATGCTTCAAAATCATTCTTAAAATTAAATTCTCGATTTATCGAGCCATTTTTTACCCTTGTAAGTCGAGTGCTTTCAAAGCCTCGCCATCAACCTTTGTTCAACCATCTCTAACTACTCATCATTCCAAACACCATTTCCAACTCAAACAACCTTTCTTCACGATGAAAAAGAGAGTGTTCCAAGTCTTTGGTTCGCTTTCTCGATTACTTGGGGTCTAAGAAGTCTTTCTTAAGCTTAAAGTAATCATCATCAGTCCAACATCACCCTTTCAAACACAACTCCTTTCACGATGAAAAAGAGAGTGTTCCAAGTATTTGGTTCGCTTTTCCGATTATTTGGGGTCTAAGGATTCTTTCTTAAGCTTTAAGTAATCGTCGTCATTTCAAATACAACAACCATCTTTAAGATGAAAAAGAGAGAGCTCCAAGTCTTTGGTTCGTTCACTCTCCCAATTACTTGGGTCCGAGAAGTCTTTCTTAAACTTCAAGTAATCGTCATCCGTATCCACTTCAATCCAATTCAAATCCCGTTTCCTTCGTGGTCGTTACCACGAACTACGAACGCTCTGATTCTTCATTCACTCTTGAATGTAAGATACGTAGGCACAAGATTGTGATGATCTTGGCGAGCACAATCCTCTCCATCTTCCACTTCCCCCTATCCTTTCCCGTAGTCGAACTACGACGCTCTTATTTCTCATTCTCGTCCGATGAGCATACGTAGGCACAAGGGCCCCAATCCTTGGCGAGCACCCTATCCTCTAACCATCCCCTTTCCCCTAGTGTCTTTATCCCTTTATAGTATCCTTTAGCATTTAGTAGTGAGAAGAGAAGAATTAGGTTTAGCTAACCTCCATCGCAACTCGAATTAAGAGGTTCCCGTCGAGTACGACGAACGTGAGGGGTGCTAATACCTTCCCCTCGCGTAACCGACTCCCGAACCCGAAACTTGGTTGCGACAGCCTTGTTCCTATCCCTTTCGTTTTAAGAGGTTTTCTCGATATTTTCCTCTCCCGTTTATTCGGGATAAATAAAGTTCGGTGGCGACTCTGTCGAACCGCATTTCCGCAGCCTTTTGCGCGAGGGTCGTATGTTCGAATGAATTTTCGAGGTGCGACAGGTGGCGACTCTGCTGGGGACTATTGCTCCATGCATGAGAGAGTCGAGCCTATCTTAGCACGAGTTGTTAGCTTGTTGTCTTTTATTTTCTTCTCGCTTATTTATTGGTATCCTTGTCTTGGTTACTTATGCTTGGGGCATTGTGGGGGTTGCTATACTTATAGTTACTTTGTGAGATGGCTCTACACCCGAGTCCGAGTAAAACCCTAGGATTAGGATGGTGGTTGTGTAGTGGAGACTTACATGGAGTCTTTCACGTTGAGTTGAAGTGAAAACCCCACTTGGAGTAGATTCCTTGGAGATGTTGTTGTTGTGGTGAGTCTTTGCCACGACAATGATGTTTTTGAACTTGAATCGTTGATCCCGAGGACCATTAACCGTTTTATCCATGGTGGTTGGTAGTGTTAATTCTATGTGAATTAATACGAACGCCCCAATCAGATGAGATCCCTTGAACGTATTACTTTCTTACAGTAATATTTTCAACCTCGATCTATGACTCTGAGAACCTTTTCTAGAATTCGTGTGTCGATGGTTGTGTAGTTGATGCCTCCGAGAAGTCTTTCTCGCGTGGAAGATACGAGAACCTCACCTAGAGGAGATTCTTTTAAGGATATTACCGTCGTGACGAGGCTTTGTCATGGCATTAATATCTTTGAAAGATGTCCATGACTCTAGGCACCTACCCGTTTTAGAATCCTACCCGTGGGGGTTCCTTTGAGCAGTGACTATGATCCTTGAACCGTTCACCCGGCTAATCTCAGAATTGTTTGAATTTGTGATCCTGTGATCCTGGATCTTGCATCTTGCATTGCATATCATTTGCATTGCATCTCATTTGTTGTGCATCTTGCATTCTCCTTCCTTCAGCAGTTTCTCATGTTTCTCTTCCCTTCATATCCAGTAAATCAAGCTGAGTCCTCGACACCAGTACGCAACTAGAGCCAATACAAGACGAATGATGGAGCAGATTCAGCAGGAGCAAGTTACCTTCAGAGAAGAGTTGGACTCCATCAAAGGAAAGATTGACCAGATCCTCAAAGCCATCCTCACGGCCAGAAGAGAGGAAGAACAGCGTGAAGCCGCTGCTGTCGTCAACAACAATGGTCAAGGACAAGGGTCTACTGCCATCCCTTTGGTTCCAATTCCAAATCCTCATGGGATGCCGTTGAACTTCAATAACGCAGCTGAAGGAAACACTTCTCATCCAACCCCAGCGCCCGAAGTTACCATTGGAGTTATACCGCAGGCCCAGCCTACTGTCGTGCAGATCCCAGCTCCCCATACCGAAGATACTCTGATGGATCATTATGACGACGTTCAGAACTATCATGCTGCTATCCCTATTTCCAGTCCTGTTGCTGCTCAGGATTCAGAAGCCATGAAGATGTGTCAAGATCTAGCCGAGAAACTTCAAGCCATGGAGGGGCACAGTTCAAATTCCTTCAGTGCTTTGGAATTATGCTTGGTGCCTGATGTTGTCATTCCTCCCAAGTTCAAGGTGCCTGAGTTTTCGAAGTACAAAGGTCTCAGTTGCCCAAACATTCATCTGAAGATCTACTGTCGCAAGATGGCTGCCTATGCCAGAGACGAAAAGCTCATGATTCATTTCTTCCAAGACAGTTTGTCTGGGGCATCACTCGAATGGTATATGCAGCTGGAACGTAACAGTGTGCGCACTTGGGCCGAGCTAGCCGATGCATTTGCCAAGCAGTATAAATACAACACTGATCTTGCTCCGAATCGTACTCAACTTCAAAGTATGACTCAGAAGGACAATGAATCCTTCAAGGAGTACGCACAATGATGGAGAGAGCTAGCCGCAAGGGTGCATCCACCTCTTGTTGACCGTGAACTAATTGACATCTTCATGGGTACTTTACAAGGCCAGTACTATGAAAAGCTGATCGGTAGTGTCTCCGCTGGATTTTCTGACTTGGTGATTGTTGGTGAGAGAATTAAAGAAAGGTTGAAGAGTGGAAAGATCCCAAGAGGTTCTAACAACCAGGCCAATGCCAAGAAGCCTTTCAATGGATACAAGAAGAAAGAAGGCGAAACAAATGCCATTTCTTTGCAGAAAGGGCAAGCTTCTCAACAAGCTCCCGCTCCTATGCCTTATCAAGTTCCCTATTATCAGTATCCGTATGTTGCTGCTGCGCAATATGCTCCAATGCCTTATCAGCCAGCTGTTCAAGCAGTGCAAGCTCAGATGCCACAGCAACAGGCTCCTCATCAACAAGCCTACAACCAGCAAGGATATCAGTATCCTCCTCAGCAACAGCAGATGCAAGCTGCTCAACAACAACGAGGTGCTCGCCCACAGCGTCAGCAGAGAACATGGAGGCCAGATAGAGTCTTTGATCGTCTACCAATGACATATGCTAAAATATTTGCTCAGTTGATGGAGAAGAAAGCTGTTGTTCCGAGAGATTTGGCTCCTCCAACTGTCATTCCTGCCGATTACGATGCAAATGCTCATTATGAGTTTCATAAGGGCGCTCAGAGGTCATACCATTGAGGACTGCAGAGCTTTCAAGCACATAATTCAAGACATGATCGACAGGGATGCTATCAACTTCAATGGGAAGTCTCCAAATGTCATCAAAAATCCGATGCCACCAGTCAACTAGTGTCAACATCAGATCAAGCAGAGTCAAGTTCATTTCTCGAAGAAGGCCGTCTTGTTGCCATTTCATATTTCGCATTTCTTATATTTTGTCTTTGTTTGTTTAAGTATTGTATGCTTTGAACAATTGTCATTCATATTCGGTTTTCATTAATGTATTGTTTATGCATGTTTTGAATTAGTTATGTCGTATTCACTCATTTTCACTTATCACCGACACATTTATTCACTCCACTCTATTCACTGTTGTTTAGCATGATTTGAGGGAGGATGATGAGAACGAGATACCCATAATTGCAAATCGTATGCTTTCAGACAGAATCTCGTCAATTATGTACAGGCATTGTTTCAATTCCCCATACACCGGAGATATAAGGAGTTAATCCCTAGTAAACCACTTCGAGCCTAGAAGTAGCAGTTTCCTTCGGATATTCAAACCTTTACACTCAACCTGGGGCAGGGTAGTGTTCAGTCAATTCAACTCCGCACTTGAATCAACAAGCAATGACCCATGCTATGGCAGTCACAACCTTCCCAAAAATAAAAAATAAAAAATCCTGCTAAGTCAAACACCTTAGAGGGGACTTAGGCAAAATCAAGGCAATCCTGATGGATCTGACAAGCAAAGTCAATCCATGCAAAAGTTAGGGATCAAAAACAAAAGCAAAAGAGGACCCCAAAACCCTCAACATAAAACAAAATAAGATTCAGCGGTCATTCAAATAGGGTCTTTGGAATCCATCAAAATAAGGTGACTGCCATCGAGTTTACACCGTCGAGACAAGTGCAGAATTAACTGAGCATAGGATTGGAGGTCATTAAGAAGAAGGGGTGGGTACAAATCATACTTTGAGCCTAATACCTTTGTTTCATAAACCGTGAACCAGACCACGTTACAACCCTCGAAAGACCTAATTGAGGCGAGGTTTATTCTAAAAGCATACTATTGCAAGGTTGCATAACCTGACTCCTCACATGATTGCTAATCATCAACATTGGTGTCATTATCCTTGCTTTATCTTTTACACAAATCAACTTAGCACTACGTCTGGGCTACTAGTCCATTCGTTTCACAATATCACGACACTCTCAATAAATGACATTTTTTCAAAACTTGCATTGAACTTTGCATTAATTATTACCAGTTGTGAATGCACAATTCTAATTGCAAAACAGTGCTAAGTGTTCAAAGACATTTCAGCAAGGGGAAATCAAGGAAGAATTTGACTTCCAGTGGCTGAACGAAGTGAGACAACTTCAGAACCCAGAGACTGGGGCAAATCTTTCTATAAGCTCAAGCAGGGGCAAGTCATCCGAGTTCAACTTCCATATGTCAGGACTGGTTAATATAGGGCAGACCATTGCCATGTTCAAACTGGGGCAAGACCAGGTCGTCCTGACCATTAAGTAGAGTTGCAACTCTCTCTGAAGCAAATTCACGGTCACCAAATATCCAAGATTTGGAGCATCCAGGACATCTTCTGATCCAATCATGGCGCCTTTAATGAACCGTGTGTCGAGGAAGTCAATCCCTCCCACAACCCGAATTCCAAGTCGCATTGGCAACAACCCAGAGTCCACCACGCTGGCGTCTCCACCTGCATTTCCAATCACCCGTCTGCAATCATGTGCATCATACGTATCGCATTCGTTATCATAAGCATCTTGCATCATATGCATACCCAATCGTATCATACTTCATCAGCTCTTGCATCTCCGTGCATCAACATTTCCATTTCCATTCGCTATGGAGCATCATTATCATCCAACATTCGCATATGCAAGTCAAGGTCCAGGATCAATCCCGAAGATTTCCAAGACAACCGGCAGCCCAGTCAGGGGCATCCGCCGCAAGATTATGGTTTTTTCTCCTACAAAATTCAAGAGCTTCAAAGCAATCGTCAACCCAGTCAGGGGCATTTTTGCAAGATTGTGGGTTTCTCCCACGAAATTCAAGGATATTCAAAGCAAGATTCATCCCATTCAAGGGCATCTCTTTCAAAACCGTGAGCGTTCCTCATAAAGTTGTTCAACCTTTTGTTGAGCAAGACAAGACATCAAGACAAACTCAGCCCAGTCAGGGGCATCCTCTTCATTGTTCATGGGCGTAACCATGAAATCATTTCAACAAAATTGTGATCTCCAAGCAAGACGGTGGGCGTACCCCGTTGATTCATTTCAATCCAATCTTCCTCTTGGGTGTTCCCCAATGAGTTGTATTCAGCAAGCATGACCGTTGTCAAATGCCTCACTATCATCCTTTTGGTGATAGCCGAACTTCGTCGGTTCAACCTAGCCTGCACCCTTTTGGTGTTGGTAACTTTCAATTTGTGTCGTCCTATCACCCCTTTGGTGATAGAAACCTGTGTACATGTGTTTCGCTCCGTCATCCTTTTGGTGAGGGGTCTATCATAGTCATTAATGATAGATTGTGCGATAGTGTTTTGTGTGAGTTTCGCTCCGTCATCCTTTTGGTGGGGGGTCTGTCATAGTCATTAATGATAGATTGTGCGATAGTGTTTGGTGTGAGTTTCGTTCCGTCATCCTTTTGGTGGGGGGTCTGTCATAGTCATTAATGATAGATTGTGCGATATTGTTTGGTGAGTTTTGCTCCGTCATCCTTTTGGTGGGGGGTCTGTCATAGTCATTAATGATAGATTGTGCGATATTGTTTTGTGAGTTTCGCTCCGTCATCCTTTTGGTGGGGGTCTGTCATAGTCATTAATGATAGATTGTGCGATATTGTTTTCTGTGAGTTTCGCTCCGTCATCCTTTTGGTTGTGGGTCTGTCATAGTCATTAATGATAGATTGTGCGATAGTGTGAGTTTCACTCCGTCATCCTTTTGGTGGGGGTCTGTCATAGTCATTAATGATAGATTATGCAATAATGTTTGGTGTGAGTTTCGCTCCGTCATCCTTTTGGTGGGGGGTCTGTCATAGTCATTAATGATAGATTATGCGATAGTGTTTGGTGTGAGTTTCGCTCCGTCATCCTTTTGGTGGGGGGCTGTTATAGTCATTAATGATAGATTGTGCGATATTGTTTGTGGGTGAGTTTCTCTCCGTCATCCTTTTGATGGGGGGTCTGTCATAGTCATTAATGATAGATTGTGCGATAATGTTTGGTGTGAGTTTCGCTCCGTCATGCTTTTGGTGGGGGGACTGTCATAGTCATTAATGATAGATTGCGCGATATTGTTTGTGGGTGAGTTTCGCTCCGTCATAGTCATTAATGTCAGATTGTGCGATGGTGTTTGGTGTGAGTTTCTCTTCGTCATCCTTTTGGTGGGGGGTCTGTCATACTCATTAATGTCAGATTGTACGATTGTGTTTTGCTCTATCTTCCTTTTGATGGTAGTAGCCGTGTGTGTTTCATCCCATCATCCTTTTGGTGATGACGACTTTTTTCCGATTATTTACATTTTACTCATTGGTTCACATTTATCCAGCTTCATTTGCCAGGCATATTTTTTTTCTCCGGACAAATATAGGGTCTTCTTCATATCTAATTGACTTCTACATCGGGAAAGGGAACGTTGTAGCAGTTCATTTCCCTAGGTTTAAGCCAATTAGATAGGGGCATCTGTCATACCCTAAATTTGTCCTACCTCTTTTTAAATTTTTTTGCATTTTTTGGATTCTATTTTGATTTTGCATTGCTTGTTTAACTTCAGAACATTTAGACACGCGCCCACATGCAATTGGTTGGTTTTTCAAAATTTATCCATTTTTTGTCCAATGGGAGTATGACACGTGACTTAAAGTTGTTTTTTGAGTTTTTTTCTTCATTATATTCCATTCCCATTCGATGAAAAATGTACCCCCACTCCCATTAAATGTAATAATTTATCACTTATTACTTATGCTTTAATGCTTCAAAATCATTCTTAAAATTAAATTCTCGATTTATCGAGCCATTTTTTACCCTTGTAAGTCGAGTGCTTTCAAAGCCTCGCCATCAACCTTTGTTCAACCATATCTAACTACTCATCATTCCAAACACCATTTCCAACTCAGACAACCAATCTTCACGATGAAAAAGAGAGTGTTCCAAGTCTTTGGTTCGCTTTCTCGATTACTTGGGGTCTAAGAAGTCTTTCTTAAGCTTAAAGTAATCATCATCAGTCCAACATCACCCTTTCAAACACAACTCCTTTCACGATGAAAAAGAGAGTGTTCCAAGTTTTGGTTCGCTTTTCCGATTATTTGGGGTCTAAGAAGTCTTTCTTAAGCTTTAAGTAATCGTCATCATTTCAAATACAACAACCATCTTTAAGATGAAAAAGAGAGAGCTCCAAGTCTTTGGTTCACTCTCCCGATTACTTGGGTCCGAGAAGTCTTTCTTAAACTTCAAGTAATCGTCATCCGTATCCACTTCAATCCAATTCAAATCCCGTTTCCTTCATGGTCGTTACCACGAACTACGAACGCTCTGATTCTTCATTCACTCTTGAATTTAAGATACGTAGGCACAAGATTGCGATGATCTTGGCGAGCACAATCCTCTCCATCTTCCACTTCCCCCTATCCTTTCCTGTAGTCGAACTACGACGCTGTTATTTCTCATTCTCGTCCGAATGAGCATACGTAGGCACAAGGGCCCCAATCCTTGGCGAGCACCCTATCCTCTAACCATCCCCTTTCCCCTAGTGTCTTTATCCCTTTATAGTATCCTTGAGCATTTAGTAGTGAGAAAAGAAGAATTAAGTTTAGCTAACCTCCATCACAACTCGAATTAAGAGGTTCCCGTCGAGTACGACGGACGTGAGGGGTGCTAATACCTTCCCCTCGCGTAACCGACTCCCGAACCCGGAACTTGGTTGCGACAACCTTGTTCCTATCCCTTTCGTTTTAAGAGGTTTTCTCGATATTTTCCTCTCCCGTTTATTCGGGATAAATAAAGTTCGGTGGCGACTCTGTCGAACCGTATTTCCGCGCCTTTTGCGCGAGGGTCGTATGTTCGAATGAATTTTCGAGGTGCGACACCCACCAAACACCATGATATGTACGACACCAATGCACGACAACAATGCACGACAAACAAACTCAAGCACACTAAGTGCACACGATCCTCTTGATCACATCACCACACATCATATATATTACACCACAAATAAACACAAGCACACTAAGTGCACAACAATTAAACTCAAGTAAATAATCAATAAATCATTTCAATCGATCCATGGTTTAGTTACTATTTAATTAAACAATGACTCCCCAAAAATATTGGATATAAAAATATTTGGCAATTAACTATATTATCTATACCATGTTATAGATCTATTCAATAGCTTTCCAACGCTTCGAACGGGGACTAAAACCGACTTACGGATCAAAAGTTATGGCAAAAATCGTCAAAACAGAAAATTCAGAAAAATGCATACAGTATGCGTCGACCGCTGCAGCGTTTGAGTCGACACAAAAAGCGCAGAATGCAGAAAATTCTGTGTTTTCCACCATTGGTGGCCTTCCAGACCTCCGATTTCAATTCCGTAAAAAGCCCCGGTTTCAGAATTTGAAATCCTACCATAGTATGACAATTATAACAGCCAACAACATACTTTTAAAGATCATATCATCATATATCATATAACCATACTTTTCAAAACCATGGAATTTAGGGGTTTCTATCCTAAATGTGATCCTACCCATCACACACTATCACACCATCCCCATGACCATACGAAAACCCACCCTTACTGTCCAGAACTATTATCTTGCTTTCAATTCAAGCCTATTTCTCCACTTCTATCTCTTGTCCTCTCGATACTACAACCAATACACATTATCCTATCAATTTCTACCAGTTTTAACTTCAGAACCCACACTGATGTTCATCATTAGAACTATCAGAGTTACACAGAACCCATATGCTCCTTAATTTTCCTCTCGGAACCAATTTCATACTCATCGCTATTACTACAGAAATTATACCGGATTTCACCAATCTCATAACATCAAATACACCACTCTATCAGTATCAGCAACAATCATCACACTCTACTCTAATCAATTATTCCTTAAACTATATCTCAGAACCTATATCATGGTCATTCCCCAAGCCACAGAGGTTACACAGAATCTCACCAATACTCATGGTCATTATCCAAACCACAGAGGTTATACAGGAACTCACCAACATCGTAACAATGTACGAATTTCATCACCATCAACAACAACAGCAACATGCATAATGTCATAAATTCGTGTTCTTCACTAATATTACAGGAATTACACAGAATCCCACAATCATCATAAAATGTATGCACAAAACTCTTCAATAACAACAACATTCATAAACACAGACATAATATCATATATCGATCATAATCATCAAGTTCCTACGGGGTTAAGGAATCCCCCCTACCCAATTTCATATATTATACCAATCCGAATCAGTTTCTCCCCCCTTACCTAGATAATTGTTATGATCGTGAAGAATCCTCCCAAGATTGGATAGCCTTGACCTTCTCTCTTCTCCTCCGTTCTTCGCTCTTCTCCCAATTCCCTCTTCTCCCGTTCTATCGTGTCTTCTCACTTCCCTCTTTCTAACTCCCTAATAACCTCTCACCTCCTATTTCCTTTTTAATTTCTAATCCCAACTAATAATAATAATAACATATAACATTGCTAAATATTAATAATAGTAACCATAATAATAATAACAATATTATTATCTCACCAATAATCATAATAATATAATAACCATATTAATAATAATATTATATTCTCCATATTAATAATATTACTACTACTACTAATAATAATAAAATAATAATAATAATACCACCATATTACTACTATTTATTATATTATTATATCGACACCAAAACACCACCAATAATCCTCCCATATCAGGGACACCCACCAATCATCATCAAACACAATCCCCACAAAAGGGCACACCAACATATAATAATTAAAATAATAATAAAATGACTAAATAATTAAAATGGGTGTTACAACTCTCCCCCACTTTAATTATTTTCGTCCTCGAAAATTACCTGATGGAAATAGTTCTGGATACGCTTCCCGCATCCTACTTTCCAACTCCCAGGTCACACTGCCTCCTGCAGCACCTCCCCAAGCTACCTTCACCAAAGGTATCTCCTTCCCTCGGAGCTGTTTCATCTTACGATCCTCGATCCTCAACGGCATCGTCTCAATAGTAAGATTCTCCCGAACTTGAACATCATCCCTCAGAATCACATGAGATGGATCCGAAACATACTTTCGCAATTGCGACACATGAAACACATCATGTAGATTCGACAATTCAGGCGGCAACGCCACCCTGTAAGCCAAAACACCAACTCTCTGCAAAATCTGATAAGGTCCAATAAACTTAGGATCCAGCTTCTTGGACTTCAATGCACGACCCACACCAGTCATCGGGTTCACTCTGAGGAATACGTGATCACCTACACTGAATTCCAACTCTTTCCTCCGGTTATCATGATAACTTTTCTGTCAACTCTGAGACACTTTCATTTTCTCACGAATCATCTGAATTGTCTCAGTAGTCTACTGTACAATTTTTGGTCCAAGCACCACATTCTCACCAGTCTCATACCAACACAGAGGAGTCCTACACCTCCTCCCATACAAAGCTTCAAACGGTGCCATTTCGATACTCGAATGATAACTGTTATTGTACGTGAACTCAATCAATGGTAAATGAGTATCCCACGCACCACCCTTTTCCAACACACAAGCTCTCAACAAATCCTCAAGCGACTGAATAGTCCTCTCTGACTGACCATCAGTTTGCGGATGATAAGCTGAACTCAACTTCAACTTAGTTCCCAACGCTTCCTGTAAGCTCTTCCAAAATTCCGAAGTAAACCTCGGGTCTCTATCCGACACAATACTGGACGGGACATCATGTAACTTTACAATTACTCGAATATAAATCTCTGCCAGCTTCGTCAACGGGAAACTAATATTGATCGGCACAAAGTGTGCAGACTTCGTCAATCGATCCACAATCACCCATATAGCATCAAAACCTCTCTCCGTATTCGGCAAACCTGTAACAAATTCCATAGTAATGCAATCCCATTTCCAAACCGGAATCTCTAATGGTTGCATAAATCCAGAAGGTCTCTGGTGTTCCACCTTCGACTTCTGACACGTCAAACAGGCATACACAAATTGAGCAATGTCTCTTTTCATACCAGACCACCAAAATAATTTCTTCAAATCATGATACATCTTCGTAGCTCCAAGATGGATACTCAAGCTACTACGATGTCCTTCACTTAAAATTGACTTTTTCAATTCTTCATCATCTGGTACACAAATCCTGCCTCTAAATCTCAACACACCTGTACTATCCAATTTAAAGTCACTATCGGAGTTACTCTCTACTCCAGGTATAAAATCCACTAATTTCACATCCAACTTCTGATTCTCTCTAATCGTATCCAAGGAGTCATTATTCACCTGCAACATACCCAACATTACCCTATCTGCAGTAGTCTCACAAACCATACTCAAATCTCTGAACTGTTCAATTAACTTAATTTCTTTCACCATCATAGCCGACATATGAATTGCTTTCCTACTCAAAGCATCCGCCACTACATTGGCCTTTCCTGGATGATAACTTAAACTGAAGTCATAATCCTTCAAAAATTCCAACCATCTCCTCTGCCTCATATTTAACTCTTTCTGATCGAACAAATATCTCAGACTCTTATGATCACTGAACACTTCAAATCTCGAACCATACAAATAATGCCTCCAAATTTTCAATACAAAAACAACCGCAGCCAATTCGAGATCATGAGTAGGATAATTTCGCTCATGCACTCTTAGTTGCCGCGAAGCATATGCTACTAACTTACCATTCTGCATAAGAACTCCACCTAGTCCCATCTTAGACACATCACAATAACCACAAACGGTTCACTCGGAGTCGGCAACACTAACACCGGTGCCGTAGTCAATTTCTTTTTCAACTCTTCAAAGCTTTCTTCACAAGCAGCATCCCATACAAACACTTGGTTCTTTCTCGTCAACTGGGTCAATGGCAACGCTAAATTAGAGAACCCTTCAATAAACCTGCGGTAATAACCAGCCAAACCTAAAAAGATTCTAATCTCCGTCGCTGTCTTCGGTGGTTCCCACTACAATACTGCACTCACATTCGACGGGTCCACCGCTATACCAGCACCAGATATTACATGCCCCAAGAAACTCACTGTCTTCATCCAGAAGTCACACTTCGACAGTTTAGCAAACAACTTATTTTCCTTTAGCACCTGCAAGGCGATTCTCAGGTGTCCTGCATGTTCTTCATCGGATTTAGAATAAATTAGTATATCGTCAATAAATACCACAATGAATTGATCCAAGTAAGAATGGAAAATCCTGTTCATATACTCCATAAATACTCCCGGCGCATTAGTCACTCCAAACGGCATTACAACATATTCGTAATGTCCATATCGAGTCCTAAAAGCTGTCTTCTGAATATCACCTTCTTTTACTCTGATCTGATGATAACCCGATCTCAAGTCGATCTTACTGAACACTCGAGCTCCCACCAGTTGATCCATCAAATCATCAATCCTAGGTAGAGGATACTTATTCTTAATAGTAGCTTTATTCAACTGACAGTAATCGATGCACAGACGCATACTACCATCCTTCTTCTTCACCAATAACACTGGAGCTCCCCACGGCGACACACTCGGTCTAATAAACTTTCTATCCAACAGTTCTCCAATCTGAGACTTAAACTCGGATAACTCTACTGCAGACATCCTATACGACGCCATAGAAATAGGTCTCGTACCAGGAACAAGATCAATACTAAATTCAACTTCTCTCGACGGAGGCAATTCTGTAATGTCATCAGGAAACACTTCCGAAAATTCATTCACCACTGCCAATTCCTCCATCGACCCTTTGCTATCCACCGATAATGATGCAAATAAAGCAAACACTTTGGCTTCGTCTTCCAACAAGATCCTCAATTCTTTATTAGATAAAGAACTCACCACCGCTTCCTCTTCAGGAGTAAGGAACAAAAATTCCTTTCCAAAAATGTCGATGTAGACTCGGTTGAACTCCAACCAATTCATACCCAGAATAACCTCCAAATTACCAAGTGGTAGACAAATCAGGTCCACTCCAAAGTCTCTACCGAAAATAGTCAGCGGCCACTTCAAACATACTAAAGAAGTAGTCACTGAACCAATAGAGGGTGTCTCAATAGTCATTCGTCTCTCAAGAGTAGACGACACCAATCCTATCCTCTTCACACAGTCAACAGAAATAAACGAGTGGGTTGCACCCATATCAATAATAGCAGTCAAAGGAATATTATTGATAATACAAGTACCTTTGATAACTCGCTCATCACTGACAGCTTGAGTTCCTGCCAAAGCAAACACTTTCCCACCAGCCGGAGATGTCTGAGGCTTCTTCGGCTTCTCACAATGGGTACTGATGTGACCCTTCTCACCACAGTTATAACATGTCGGCATAGTAGCTCTGCAATCAGCTATCACATGACCTGGCTTCCCACACTTAAAACACTTCTTCACTTCATTAGGACAATCATTAGCACGGTGTCCTATGCCACCGCACCGAAAACATTTCCCATCAGCAGATGTTTTTCCCTCTCTGGGCTTCTTATCAACAACAACTTTACGCTTTCCCTTATCAGCAACAACACTATAAGGAGTACCACTGAACCTCTGCTTACCCTTACGGTCATTAACAACTTTTTAGTGTGCAATCCTTGCCCGGTTGTCATTGTCATAAATTCTGCTCCTGCTTACCAGCTCGGGATAACTCCTGATCTTCTGACAAGCAATCCCCAACTTAATCTCTGGACGCAGTCCATTCTCAAACTTTAGACACTTAGAAGTCATTGCCCCCTCAATATTGTAGTGAGGACAATACTGCACCAGCTCCTCAAACTTAGCAGCGTACTCTGCTACCGTCATACTACCCGGCTTCAGCTCTAAGAATTCAATCTCCTTAGCACTTCAAATATCTTCTGGAAAATACTTTTCCAGAAAACCTTTCCGAACCACCTCCCAGGTAATGGCAGTTCCAGCAGCTTCCAATCTTTGGCGATTGTTGTCCCACCAAGCTTCAGCCTCACCCTCCAGCATGTGAGTACCAAACCTCACCTTTTGCTCATCATTACAATCCATAGTCCTGAAAATTTTCTCAATTGCCTTCAGCCACTTCTGTGCAGCTTCAGGATCCAGAATTCCTCCTTCAAACGTCGGCGGCTTGTTGCTCCGAAACTGCGCCAAACTCCTGAATTGGGCATCTGCAGTTTGGTTCTGATTAGCAACCGCATGCGCCATTGCTTGCATAGCAGCAACCAACGCATCATCGTTCCTTCCTGCCATACTGCTCAAAAATAACAACACCAGGTTAAAATATACTCAACTCTATCCTAAAGGACAAAATCAACTGAACTACACTGGCCGGACGGGCCGACCTGCTCTGATACCAATTGTAACACCCCATTTTCCACAACAATTAAAATAATAAACATTATAAATAAACATCAGAGTATTTATTCCCAAGTGGGATATCACATAGCAAAACCAACATTTCCTTATAAAAAGGTTTTCTCCAAAATACAGCGGAAAATAACAAAAATAGTAAAATCCAACAAATGTTTTGATACGTTCACAGGAAAATAAAATACAAGTTCAACAGACAATAACAAAACACCCAAGTTCCGTGCTACGTATCAGAGCATCCTAGACTCGACTGGTACACCATAATCCAAGCTAGCTAAGTACCTGGATTATCTATACTTCCGGAGAAGCACAGACCACAACAACAACAAAGGGGTGAGAAAACATGATTAAAATATATTGGTAATTTAATACATGCAAATAAGGTAGTAAAACACACCAATATTCACCCCACAACACCAATCATTGAACCTACTGTTCAAATTACAATATAACATATTATAATGCAAATATGCAACTCAACACCAAGCATGCGGTACCGACTCATTGGTTCATTCAATCGAACTCTGGACAGATCACTTACGCTCCTACTGAGATATGATCTATCCCCGACATATCACTTACGCTCCTACTGAGATATGATCTATCCCCACCATTCTCCACAAAGGAGTACGGATGAATCACATACACTCCTCCTGAGCAATGATTCATCCCACCAAACACCATGATATGTACGACACCAATGCACGACAACAATGCACGACAAACAAACTCAAGCACACTAAGTGCACACGATCCTCCTGATCACATCACCATACATCATATATATTACACCACAAATAAACACAAGCACACTAAGTGCACAACAATTAAACTCAAGTAAATAATCAATAAATAATTTCAATCGATCCATCGTTTAGTTACTATTTAATTAAACAATGACTCCCCAAAAATATTGGATATAAAAATAATTGGCAATTAACTATATTATCTATACCATGTTATAGATCTATTCAATAGCTTTCCAACGCTTCGAACGGGGACTAAAACTGACTTACGGATTAAAAGTTATGGCCAAAATCGTCAAAACGGAAAATTCAGAAAAACGCATATAGTATGCGTCGACTGCTGCAGCGTTTGAGTCGACGCAAACAACGCAGAATGCAGAAAATTCTGTGTTTTCCACCGTTAGAGGCCTTCCGGACCTCCGATTTCAATTCCGTAAAAAGCCCCGGTTTCATAATTCGAAATCCTACCATAATATGAAAATTATAACAGCCAACAACATATTTTTAAAGATCATATCATCATATATCATATAACCATACTTTTCAAAACCATGGAATTTAGGGGTTTCTATCCTAAATGCGATCCTACCCATCACACACTATCACACCATCCCCATGACCATACGAAAACCCACCCTTACTGTCCAGAACTGTTATCTTGCTTTCAATTCAAGCCTATTTCTCCACTTCTATCTCTTGTCCTCTCGATACTACAACCAATACACATTATCCTATCAATTTCTACCAGTTTTAACTTCAGAACCCACACTGATGTTCATCATCAGAACTATCAGAGTTACTCAGAACCCATATGCTCCTTAATTTTCCTCTCGGAACCAATTTCATACTCATCGCTATTACTACGGAAATTATCCCGGATTTCACCAATCTCATAACAGCAAATATACCACTCTATTAGTATCAGCAACAATCATCACACTCTACTCTAATCAATTGTTCCTTAAACTATATCTCAGAACCTATATCATGGTCATTCCCCAAGCCACAGAGGTTACACATAATCTCACCAATACTCATGGTCATTATCCAAACCACAGAGGTTATACAGGAACTCACCAACATCGTAACAATGTACGAATTTCATCACCATCAACAACAACAGCAACAAGCATAATGTCATAAATTCGTGTTCCTCACTAATATTACAGGAATTACACAGAATCCCACTATCATCATAAAATGTATGCACAAAACTCTTCAATAACAACAACATTCATAAACACAGACATAATATCATATATCTATCATAATCATCAAGTTCCTACAGGGTTAAGGAATCCCGTCTACCCAATTTCATGCATTATACCAATCTCAATCAGTTTCTCCCCCCTTACCTGGATAATTGTTCTGATCGGTGAAGAGTCCTCCCAAGATTGGATAGCCTTGACCTTCTCTCTTCTCCTCCGTTCTTCGCTCTTCTCCCAATTCCCTCTTCTCCCGTTCTATCATGTCTTCTCACTTCCCTCTTTCTAACTCCCTAATAACCCCTCACGTCCTATTTCCTTTTTAATTTCTAATCCCAACTAATAATAATAATAACATATAATATTACTAAATATTAATAATAGTAACCATAATAATAATAACAATATTATTATCTCACCAATAATCATAATAATATAATAACCATATTAATAATAATATTATATTCTCCATATTAATAATATTACTAATAATAATAATAAAATAATAATAATAATAATAATACCACCATATTACTACTATTTATTATATTATTATATCCACACCAAAACACCACCAATAATCCTCCCATATCAGGGACACCCACCAATCATCATCAAACACAATCCCCATAAAAGGGCACACCAACATATAATAATTAAAATAATAATAAAATGACTAAATATTTAAAATGGGTGTTACACGCTCGGCTGTTACTCTTCCTCAGAGCTAACTTCCCTTTCCGATGAATATTATTCCATGCATGCTCAAGTCTGCCCAAAGTCTCGCCCTCCAATAAACCAGTAAGATACATAGATTCATGTATCTCCTCTTCTCTAGGAGGCTCCCTCAATGCATACCCAAACTGTCTCACCGATAAAGAAGGGTTATAGTTGATTCAACTTTTCCTTCCGACCAAAGGGACGTTAGGAAAACCACCACAACTATAAACAATATCTGTACCCAGTATGTCTCGGTCAAACCAAACAATATTCTCTGCAGATAGCCCCATCAACCTCTCCGACCATTTTGAAGTACTAGCAGTAGCCACAAATGGATTCGTCTTGGGCATATGACTAGCAAACCAAGCGTACAATAGAGGAACACAACAAGCCACATTCTTTCCCCTTTGTTTCTCATTCTTGTAATGCACAGAATGATAAATGTCTCCGAGAAGAGTAGGCACTGGGTTTCTCAAAGCCAGTATATGAAATGCATCCAAATCCACAAAGTCAGGGAGATTAGGAAACAAAACAATACCGTATATACAAAGAGCAAGAACAGCGTTAAATGCAATCCAACAACCATCCTTAGCAAATTGTTGAGCCTTATCAACTAGGAAAGCCAAAGGAAAACCATGCACTCCATTCCACTCTGTCAAACCCCCCTGTAACTCTAAAGCATCCACATGTACTATGGCATCTAGCTTAGCCAAGTCAAGCTTAGCATAAATATGAACAAATGGCATCTGACTAATAACAGGCACATCCAACAATACTGAGTACTCCTCCAAGGTAGGCTCCAGAATGTAGTCAGGAAAAACAAAGCACCTCAACTGTGGATCGTAGAACTGCAGAAAGACATAAAGGCCATCCACCTCATGTGCTGAAGGCTTGCAGACCCATCTCAATAATCTCCCATAAGACTGCCTGAAATCCTCCATTACCTTCCCACCAGCCAGGGAAATCAAACTCAACAAAGATCTAACATTTGGAGTCGAAAGCTTGTAAGCCACTGTTCTCTTCAACGAATCCATATCAGCAAGGAGGGAAAAAGATCACCAGAATCGAAGGAGAAATATGCACCTGCAACGCAAATACATGTTAATGAAATGTAGATGAAAATGAGAATGAAAATGCAAACAAGGGATTAAGACTGCTGTGTTGTTGGTCGAGAAGAACCAGCGCTTCGCCTTAGCAAGAACAGAGTACCAAGAATAGGCAGATTCACACTGTAAGCCAAGGTTTCTGAAAGCCAAACTGTTGTGTTGTGCTGTAAGACAAGGGATCAAGACTGGTGTGTTGTTGGTCGAGAAGAACCAGCGCTTCGCCTTAGAAAGACTACTCATAGACAAATTCACATTGTAAAGAACCGGGTATTCTGAAAGCCAAGGTTTCCTGGATAACCCAATCCCTCTCACAGGTATGAACCTATCCACTGATAAGGTTCGGCATCCTATGCGTTTGTCGGTGTCACAAACTTTCAAGAAATGATGATACGTTCACCATTTCTGGTTTGGCATCATAATCTCTTGAAGAGGCCTCACTTAACTGACTCACAAATGATTGGTCCCCAGAGTCGACAACCCTCAGATCCAAAATTCCTTCGAGCCCAAAGGGCCAGCAAGAAAATCGTCAAAGAGAATCTCGTCCGAGCGTGAATTTCATGGTGAACTAGTACGAGCAAAGCAAGCACATCCACCACTAATTTCCACTACTAAAGCTAGGTGTATACTCAAGCCCAGGTCCGGCTTATCACTCAATGGAACCTCCCTCCCCACAGCACAACAGTAATGACATATGATGCAAAAAATAAATGCGGGAAAGTAAAATGCGAAAGTAAATAAAGCACGTATGTACAACACCCAAAGATAAACAGACAAGCGCTAGGATTGACTCGCATAGGGAACCAGATTCCCCAGCAGAGTCGCCAGCTGTCACAACTGCGAAAAACAATCGGCGGAAAAACAGAAGAGTCGCCACTTTCATTATTTATCCCAAAGAGAGGGAAAGGAAACGATCGGAAAAACCTGAAGAAAAAGGGAAAGACAAGGTCATCGCAACCATGTCTGGATTCGGGAGTCGGTTACGCAAGGGGAAGGTATTAGCACCCCTCACGTCCGTCGTACTCGACGGGATCCATGCATTGTTGTCTATCTAAAAGGGTGTGTTGAAACTATCTAGCTAAAGGCTTAGGGACAAAAGAAAAATAAAAGAGAAGTGACTCGGCAGAGCATCGCCGCTCTGTGCCTACGTACTCCCTCGTGCAATGGGAAAGTCAGAGTCAACGTAGTTCGACTATCTACGACTAAAGAAGGGGGGAAGGTTGCTCTCAAGACATCGCGTCTTGTTCCTACGTACTTTCATTTGGTATGAAAGATCAGAGCAAATGTAGTTCGGGCTAGAAGGACCACAGGTTGGTTCAAAAGTTTTTAGGCCCGAGTAGGGTTAACAAGGAGTTCTAGCAGTTGGTGTATGCAGCTCGACCATTGGAGACTTAGGCGTTACCGTTTGCGGTAGAACTAAAAATTAACGACACTCTTTTATCTGAGAAGATTTTCCTGATTAAGATCCCGAAGGATGAAAAAGGTTTAAAGTGTTTTTGTGTTTTTTAATGAAGAAGTGTTTTGAATTTGATTCGTAACTCATGTCGCACTAGAGACTATGACCTAAGAACGAATGCGTCGTATATCACCCAAAGGGTGTACACTAAACACTCTAGGTCCTTGAGAGGAGGCCCATCAATTACCATTTCTCAAGTAGCTTAAGGCTCGTAGCATGCCACACTTGTCATTCTTTATTAAGTGTTTTATGAAGGTTTGAAGATGAGAAGAGAAGAAAGAACACTAATGGGAGACTAATCAATCCTAAAAGTTATCATGCAAAGTACACCTAAAGTTGAGATTAAAAGGGAACTACCTAATGTTATCATGCATAGTTAGGCACCTAATGCCTATCATAACCTCAAGAGGTTAGAGAACTTATGGGGAGCATGGCAAAGAAAAGAAAAAGAAGAAAAAGAAGAAGAAGAATGCATATGCAAATAAAGATGCAAACGTAAGATGCACAAATAGAATGAAAGTGGGAGGAAAATAATGTGGGGCAGTAGCCTCCACAATCTCATCTCAACCAAACATGCATATGGAAATGCTAGAAAAGAGAAGAAGAAGAAGCACAAGAAGAGAACAATCAAACAAAAACAAACCACACAAAGATGCATCAAAATGTGGGATGAAATGACCTAAGTCAAACAACATCAACCATACCACAAAAACTAAACCAAATGAAAGGTAAAACAAAAACCAAAACCAAGTTAGGATGGGAGACAAAATGAGGGCAGAAAAGACCCCATAATAGGTACTCAACCATAAGCATCACTTATCAAAAGCAAAGAAGCACCAAAAGTGTCCTCAAGGATTCTTCATTCTAGGTATGCTTCAAATACCTCCAAAGGAGGGACCAATCCACCTTAAATGACACTCCAAGGTCATTGGACATAAGGGAGATGAAGAGAAGAAAGCTCAAAAGCAATATCAAAACAAATTAATAAGAAATGCAAGTAAGAGCACAAAGGATGCAAGCACACACCACTTAGGAGTTCAAGTTGAAAGCTCAAAAAGAAATGCATCAATCAACAAGCAATGAACATTATTTTGACCTTAAAATGAACATACAGCAAACTCAACATGTCTATTATGTGAAACAAAAAGAGTTGAGAGCTCAATAAGTCCACAAAGGTCATTTCCAATTCAAACTAGGTCATGCACTTGTATGAGTTGTCCTATGAAATGACCTAACTTGCAAGTCATCTCAAAAATAGGAAAATGGCTCAAAAAATACCAAATAAAATACACAAAGAAGCTAAACATGTTGGCAAACAGAGGCCAAAAGATCAAGACAAATATTCCCTCAAAGTACCATCAAAAGAAAAGATTCATTTAGATGTACCACTTTGAAATGGGAGAAACAAAGGCAAACAGAAAAGCCACAAAAGTCAACCCAAAAGTCAACAACCAGGGGCAAAATGATCCTAAAAAATTGATCATATCATCATTGAGATGAGGATCAATTTTTAATCATTGGATCAAAAAGGAAGAAGAGAAATAAATGCAAGATCAAACAATGCCACAATTCACTTCATTTAAAACAACTCCAATATTTAATTCTTTTTTAACTTGAACATAAAATCAAAAATAAAAATAAAAATATCCAAAAAAATATTAGACATCTCAAAGTTTATAAAAAATATTTTTGGTGAATTTTTACAGTATTGGAGCTATTTTATTTGATTTAAATTGCAAACAGAAAATAAAATAAAATAAAGAAAAGAAATGAAAAGAAAAAGAAAAACAATGGTGGGAATAGCAACAAAATGCAGTTGAAAAGGGGAATGGGCCCAGCAGGGGGGCGCGCATAGCAGGCGTGGCCCAAGTCCATGGGCGAATAAGACAAAAATGAAATAAATCTGGTGGATCGTGTGTGTAAAGGTCAAACATGGCATACCATGGAAATCAGTCAAGCACGCATGATCATTTGGTATGCACATCAAACGGTCCAGAATGTGCCAGCAAATTAATGAGGATTTAAATGTAATCACATGCAACAAGTCAAAGGTGGTGAAGTGGTGAAGTGTAGGTCTTAATCTGGACTGTGTATGCAAAAAGTATGCCAATCGTGTGAATGTGAACGTGACACATCATCATCTTCTACAATTGAAAATGGGAGGGAACCAGGTGGTGGCCAGAGATGCTCCGGTCATCTTCTTCATGAACTCCGGCCACCGTGAACCAACAACAACACGCAGTCAAACAATTTCTCACCAAACTTGACAAATTTTATATCAAAATTGATCTAGAGATCATGAGGATCTCAAATCTAGCATCCAAAATCAATTATCATGCAACATAAGAGCAACACGAAGCAAACAAGTTTGTGCATCAAAACCAAAAGTTCACAAAAACTCACTCAATTTTGTGCAAACATCATCTATAGGTTATGGAGGTTACAGATCCACTAACAATAAAGCAAAAACACGCAAGAACAAGCCATACCAGATCAAAACAGTTTGGAGCATCCACCAACAATCATCATAAATGCCAGTTCGTTTTAGTGATTAATGATCTACATGCTTCCTAGGTCTCAAATATGCAAAAATGGCAATGAATCATAGCATATTCAGAGTGTAAGGTTGATTTGAAAATACCTAGTGAAGAACTTCCACTGAGCCTTCAATTGATGCTTAAGCTTGAAGAAAAGTATCCAGAAACGTTCAGTGCCTTCAATGAAGCTTGCTAATTCTCAGAATTCGAATTTTGAATTTTCACCACTTTTTCAAAGTTGTTCTTGAGCAATTTGCCTCCAATTTCGTGTTTTGATGATTTGTGAAGGTTAGAAACCTTTTATGTAATGGATTTGAATCAGAATGAAGCCAAATTCTAGTCCCTAGAGCCCAATTGAAAATCCATGGGAATTGATTTTGGAGCTTCTCCAAGTGCACGAAAATGCTTCAAATTTGGCTCCAGAATGGTTCAAAACTCTTGCTAGGAGTGTATGAAGTGTGAATGGCCATGATTTACCCCTTGTTTTGATCTCAAAGGTTGACATTGGTTGTGTAACTTCATGATGAAGTAAGCTTGGAAATGGCTCACAAAAACCCAACAAATCAAAATTCTGAAATTGCCAATGAGTTTAAAACATGTTTTGCACTCAAAATATGTACCTACTTGCACAAAAATGATCAAAAATGACTTAATTCCCATTTTTCCCTTTTAAGCTTTTTCCATGAAAATTCACACATCAATTCTTCATTCCAAGCCTAATCCATGACTTCTCAATGATTGGTTGAACAATTGACACCATTTCGAGCACATTTGATGTTGGAAAGAATTTCATTTGAAGTGTGCAAGTTGGTGAAATGGACCTATAATTTTATGACCTGTAATCCTGCTTTCCCAAAATACCCCTGACTTGCAAACCTCATAACTTGAGTTCTACAAATAAGATGAAAGACTTCTAGTACTTTTTGGAAAGCTAAGACCAAGATATACAACTTTCATGTTGGCCAAAAGTTGAGGATAAACATCCTTATAGGTAAAAAATGGATTGGAAGTTGGTTGACTTTTCTTAACCAAAATCACATTCATCTGATGACCTGTAACTTGTCTGCATCATAACTTGAGTTCTATAAATCCAATCAAGGACTTCTAGTACTCAAACGAAAGCTAAGAACATGCTCTAAAAGTTCCATGTTGGTGAAAAGTTAAGATGAGACTTGTATCTTGAGGTAGGTGGTCTTGAAGTTAAGCACTAAATAGAGGATTTTACCCTGAGAACCCTAATTTAGTAACTTCTCACACACTTGATCCTTGATGAATTGAAATTGAAATGATGTCTCATGTATCTTATCACAACATACCATGACCATATAGACTTGGAATTGAGTTGTAATCTCTTTCAATATCACAATTAAATGAGGGTTGACCAGATGAAAACCCTAGATGCAACATCTTTGACTGTGGCTTGTTCCACTTCACACAACAACTTTAATAAGCTCCAACATCGCCCTCAAGGCACTCAATGAGCTCTCTCAACACCTTATACCCATAATCATGAATTCGCAATCCTCTGATGATCTTGAACTGGCCTCCAAGTTAGGAGCTGGCCCACATACATCCATCAATCCTTTCACAAGACTATTGACCACTTCAACATATCCTGATGACCATTAAATCTTGAGTAAAACCCCTTGCTTAGGCTCAACCCTCTAAGAAGACTTCCCTTTCCATGCACAACACCTTGATCCACTGTTCAATGAAACATGCTATGCAATGCAAATGCTAGAAAGAAATGAAATAAAACATAAATTAATGCAAATGCTTGAGTAAAACCCCTATCTCTATGGCGCCGTACAGGATGTCAGCAGTGGAATTGGCTGAATTGAAGTCTCAGATTGGAGAGTTGTTGGATAGGAAGTTTATCAGGCCAAGTGTGTCGCCATGGGGAGCTCCAATATTGTTGGTGAAGAAGAAGGATGGTAGTATGCGCCTGTGAATCGATTACCGTCAGCTGAATAAAGTGACCATCAAGAACAAATATCCTCTTCCAAGGATTGATGATTTGATGGAGCAGTTGGTGGGAGCTCGTGTGTTCAGTAAGATTGATTTGAGGTCGGGTTACCATCAAATTAGAGTGAAGAAAGGTGATATTCAGAAGACGGAATTTAGAACTCGATACGGACATTACGAGTATGCGGTAATGCCTTTCGGAGTGTCGAATGCGCCAGGAGTATTCATGGAGTATATGAACCGAATTTTCCATTCTTATTTAGATCAGTTTATTCTTGTGTTCATTGACGATATACTGATTTATTCGAAGTCTGAGGAAGAGCATCCAGGGCATTTGAGAATTGCTTTTCAAGTGTTGAAGGATAATAAGTTGTTTGCGAAACTGTCGAAGTGTGAGTTTTGGTTGAAGACGGTGAGTTTCTTGGGCCATGTAATATCCGGTGATGGTATATCGGTAGATCCATCCAAGGTGAGTGCAGTGTTGCAGTGGGAACCGCTGAAGACAGCGACGGAGGTTAGAAGCTTTTTGGGTTTGGCAGGGTACTATCAAAGATTTATTGAAGGTTTTTCGACTTTGGCGTTGCCATTGACTCAGTTGACGAGAAAGAACCAAAATTTTGTGTGGGACGTCACTTGTGAAGAGAGCTTTATGGAATTGAAGAAGAGATTGACTACGACACTGGTGTTAGTGTTACCGACTCCGAGTGAACCGATTGTGGTGTATTCTGATGCGTCTAAGATGGAATTAGGCGGGGCTCTTATGCAGAATGGTAAAGTGGTAGCGTATGCTTCACGGCAAATGAGGGTGCATGAGCGGAATTACCCTACTCATGATCTTGAGTTAGCTGCGGGGGGTTTTGTGTTGAAGATCTGGAGGCATTACTTGTATGGTTCAAGGTTTGAAGTGTTCAGCGATCATAAAAGTCTGAAGTATCTGTTTGATCAGAAAGAGCTGAATATGAGGCAGAGGAGATAGTTAGAATTCTTGAAGGATTATGATTTTAGCCTAAGTTATCATCCAGGAAAGGTTAATGTGGTAGCCGATGCTTTGAGCAGGAAGGCGATTCATATGTCGGCTATGATGGTGAAAGAGATAGAGCTAAAGAAGTCGATTCTGAGTGAAGGACACCGTAGTAGTTTGAGATTGCGTGATGATGGGTAAGTTGCAAGTGAAAAATGATTTGAGCATGGTTTGTGAAACTTCGGCAGATTGCGTGATGATGGGCAAGTTGCAAGTGAACAATGATTTCTTGGATATGATCAGAGAAGGTCAGAAACTTGATGTGAAGCTAGTGGATGTGATGTCGGGAATGGGAAGAGACTTTGATAGTGATTTCAAGTTGGATGGTTCATGTGTGTTGAGATTCCAAGGTAGGATTTGTGTGCCGGATGATGATGAGCTAAAGAAGTCGATTCTGAGTGAAGGACACCGTAGTAGTTTGAGTATTCATCCAGGAGCTACGAAGATGTATCATGATTTAAGGAATATGTTTTGGTGGTCAGGTATGAAGAGGGATATGGCTTAGTTTTTTTATGCCTGTTTGACGTGTCAGAAATCGAAGGTGGAGCACCAGAAGCCTAGTGGATTGATGCAACCGTTAGAGATTCCAGTTTGGAAGTGGGATTGTATCACCATGGATTTTGTTACAGGACTGCCGAACACTGCAAGAGGATTCGATGCCATTTGGGTAATTGTGGATCGACTTACGAAGTCTACATATTTTGTGCCGGTTAATATAAGTTTTCTGTTGGAGAAGTTGGCAGAGATTTATGTTCGAGTGATTGTGAAGCTGCATGGTGTGCCGTCGAATATTGTGTCGGATAGAGATCCGAGGTTTACTTCAGAATTTTGGAAGAGTTTGCAGGAAGATTTGGGTACCAAGTTGAAGCTAAGTTCAGCTTATCATCCACAAACTGATGGTCAGTCGGAGAGGACTATTCAGACGCTGGAAGATTTGTTACGGGCTTGTGTGTTAGAAAAAGGCGGTGTGTGGGATACTCATTTGCCATTGATTGAGTTCACGTATAACAACAGTTACCATTCCAGTATCGGGATGGCACCGTTTGAGGCTCTTTATGGTAGGAGCTGCAGAACTCCTCTGTGTTGGTATGAGTCAGGTGAGAATGTTGTGTTGGGATCAGAGATTATGCAGCAGACTACTGAGACAGTTCAGATGATTTGTGAGAAGTTGAAAGCATTTCAGGATAGGCAGAAGAGTTATCACGATAACCGGAGGAAAAAGTTGGAATTCAGTGAAGGTGATCACGTGTTCCTGGGAGTTAACCCAGTGACTGGTGTAGGTCGTGCCTTGAAGTCCAAGAAGTTGGATCCGAAGTTTATTGGGCCGTATCAGATTTTGCAGAAAGTTGGTGTTGTGGCTTATAGGGTGGCGTTGCCGCCTGAGCTTTCAAATTTGCATGACGTGTTCCATGTGTCGCAACTTCGGAAGTATGTATCGGATTCGTCTCACGTTAATCAGAGAGATGATGTTCAAGTTAGAGAGAATCTAAATGTTGAGGCGATGCCGTTGGGGATTGAGGATCGTAAGATGAAGCGACTCAGAGGGAAAGAGATACCTTTGGTGAGAGTGGCTTGTGGAGGTGCTGCAGGAGGCAGTGTGACCTGGGAATTGGAAAGCAGGATGCGGGAGGCGTATCCAGAATTGTTTACATCAGGTATTTTCGAGGAAGAAAATAATTAAAGTGGGGGAGAGTTGTAACGCCCATTTTAATTATTTGAGTTTTTCCAGTGTTATTTTTTACTTATCGGCGTGCTTTTTGTGGAAGTGTTGAGAAATAAGGAACAAAATATTAATATCATATAATTGATAATGATAATAATTGATAATTAATATTAATATTGATATTATTATTATTATTAATATTAACGTTATGAAGTTTTATCTTAATTTTGGATTAAAAGAAAATGAGGATTTTATTAATTGAGATTATTTTGATTATAAGGAGAATTTGGGATTAAGGGCAATAGGGGAAATTGGAAAAGGAAAGAGGAAAGAAACACGATCGTGAGAGGGAGAAGAACACGGTAAAAGTGAAAAAAGAGAAGAACCCGATCAAGAGAGTGAAAGCTCGATCAAGCAAGAGCAAGCAAGAGGAAGCTAGGCTGTGGATTCTTGAAGTTTCTTCGATCAAAGCTGCATTTCAGGTAGGGGGAAGAATCGGATAAAATTCGGTATTGCATGAATTCTAGGTAGAAGGGGATTTCCCTAACCCCATAGATGTCGATGAAATGATTGTTACGATGTTGTGAATTCTGAGTTGCTGCTGGTATGATTGAATCATTGCATGTGTTTGTTTGGGTGATTTGGGGTTTTCGGTAGTTACCGTTTTTAAGCCGAAATTGAGCAATTGAGTAGAACTGAGGTTTTATCGGGTGAAATCGAGAATGGATTATGTAGTTAAGTCGTAGATTGTTGGTTAGTTGTGTTAGAAGCTGGTTTGTACGTAATCGGGCGAATTCGGAGAGAGATGTTGTTTCTACATAGTGGGATTTTTCTGAAATCGCAGGTATTCGCCAGCATTCGCTGAGCGAATGGGGGGGGGGAGCCTTCGCTAGGCTTCGCCAGGCGAACTGGGCAGCGGATGCTGCCAGTAGCCACTGTCTGGCTTCACCAAGGGTTTCGTCGGGCGAGCTCTAGCGAGCATTCGCTGCGGGGCTTCGCTAGGCGAATGTGGCAGCTAGCTCGACAGCAGTTGCATTTTTGCTGCTATTCTGTTCGGTTTTCTTCTGTTGTTGGACCCTTGCTGGTCATGTATTGATTACGAGATTGTTGGTGAGCTGTGGTGAGTGTATGTGTGGTGTTGGAATGTAATTTCCGTGTTATTCGTTTGATTAGAATATTTCGATTGGTGTACGATATGATACATGTATGTGGTGATGTGTGATATATATATATATATATATATATATATATATATATATATATATATATATATATATATATATATATATATATATATATATATATATATATATATATATATATATATATATATATATATATATATGATGTGTGATGAAATGTGATCAGTAGAATCGTGTACACTTAGTGTATTTGATGTTGTGTGTTGTGCATTGGGGTTATGCATAGCATGGTGTGATGATGTGCTCCTGTGTGGAGGGTGATGGCATGGTGCCTATCGATAGTGATAATGTGCTCCTGTGTGGAGGGTGATGGCCTAGTGTCCATCGGTGATTGTGAGGGATAGTTCATGTCTTAGGGGAGCGTAAGTGATCTATCCTATTTATGATGTGCTCCTGTGTGGAGGGTGATGGCCTAGTGCCCATCGGTGATGATGATATGTTCCTTCGGGAAGGGTTGATGGCCCGATGCCCATCGTTGCTATTGTTGAGTCGGTACCGCATATCATGGGTTGGGTTGCATTGTCTTATACGCTATGTTGGTGTGGGACAGTAGGTCCGGGTCGATGTATGTGAATGATAGTTGTGTGATTTACTGCCTTTTATTCATGTACATTATTACCGTTATATTTTTGATCATGATTTCTCACCCCTTGTTGTTGTTGTGGTCTGTGCTTCTTCGGAAGTACAGACAATCTAGGTGCGTAGCTAGCTTGGATTGTGGCGAGTCGAGTCGTAGGGATGCTCTGATACATAACACGAGGCTTTTGGGAGTTATTTATCTGTCTTATGATTTTGTTTGACTCCGTGTCGTATCATGTTCTGTTGAATCTTTGGACATGTATATGTTTGTATATTTGGGCGGATGGCCGAATTGATATAGATGATGTTTATGTATATATTTATATGACAAATTTTTCCGCTGCATTTTGTTGAAAATTATTTAAAGTGGTGTTTTGTGGAAATTTTTGGTGATAGTGACATTCCGTTTTGGGAAGAACTCTGATAATTGCTTGATTTAATTGTTTTATTTTATTTTTGGGAAACGGGGTGTTACACATGCCGCCAAAAAGTAATAAACCTCGTTTGAAGATAACAAGAAATCATGGTTTTCAAAGAAAAATCATCATAATTGATGTTAAGGATTCCTTTTTATTTCCTAAGTGATAACTAACACAATCCCTAGGGTGAATTAAGAAGGAAAGAATTTAATCAAAGAAATCCTTCCAAACCAGGTCCCTGAACAACTTTAACCCTCAGTAAAATCAAACCGTGGATTCTCCAGCTCGCCTTTACCATCTTTAATCCATGTTCGAGGGTCACAAATTCATAGAATGGAACCTAAGCTCCATCCCACAATCATCACCAATGCACCCTGAACCAGGGCGTCCAACCGCATCTACAACTCCAAAGGTATCGGCAGCCAACGTGTTAGAACGGAAAGCACGAGTGAATCTGTTCTGAAGACACCTCCTATTCAAAAAGAAACCATCAGTTTTTGCATAAGTCAGAATAACAACTTCAGTAGATTCTAGAATTATCACAATCAAGTTATAGCATCATATCAAATTATAATTTAAAATACAATTTCTAAACAATGTTTACAAAAGAATTGCTTATTATTCATGGTTCAAGACTATTAATGTGACAAAATTGAAGAAAGTAAGCACCACAATGTTAATTATCCCTATTTTGGCCATGAACTAGAAACAAGCTCCTTGTCATTTGTAAGCCTTGATCATGCCCATAATCTCCTTTTTTGTTGAAGGGATGCCCGTATTCTTAAAATGGACATTTCATCCATTAAATTAGTTTGACTTGAATCTCAACCCCAAGCACTTATATGCATCCAAACAAGCATCTTGACAGTATACCTCAAAGTTAGTTATCATCCACAATAGACATTATTGGAATTCCCTTACTAGAAAAGCTTGAGCAGATTACTCGCATCTCATCGCCGATGTTAAAGTTCTTTTTGCTATCTTCCTGCGATACAAAACAAAAATAGGTCAGCAAGTGATTGGTGTCTCTAGCTGCATACAAAAAAAAATGGTTAAGTGACCCAAGAGGAAGAGAGAATAATGCAACTTAAAGATGGCATCATTCCTAACAATGGTTAGTCAAACATGGTTGTATCTTTTTTCCAACCATTATGATAGGTATTTTTCGTAGTAATGTGTGTGTGTGTGTGTGTGTGTGTGTGTGCCAACTTAAAGAATAATCCAAAACAAATCATAGCTATGAATCAAAATAATAGTTAATCCATGAAGATCTTATTCACAAAATCATATCTGTTTTAAAGTAACAAAAACCCCTATACCTCCATTTTCTTTTGATGGCTGCAAAACAAATCATAGTTATGAATCAAAACCGAGCAAATCAGAAATTTCACACAATATTTCACGGCACAAACTGTTTTGTAAATTGACAATGAAATAAAATCTCTACTATTTCACACATACTTGAATCAAAAAGCCATTTATGACATTAATCCAAAATAAATACAGCAGCACTAAGTAAATTCTGCAAAGTAGTGTTATACATTTTTCAGGAACTTATAATTGCCAGTCTAGCACATACTGAGATTGAAACAAATTATTTCTATTATGTCAACAACAGGCTATACAATCTAGATAAGTTCAGATCTTGAAATTTTATCACAAATTTAGAAAAATAGTAGTATCCACAATGTTACCCCGACGTCGAAATTCATTGCCGATCTTATTAACAAACACACGCATAAAAACAATGATTCATAAAAATAGAACTGCAAACTAAAACGAAAACCTGAACAAGGATTTAAACCATCTTTTTTGTGAGAATGGAACAAAATTAAGCCCAAAATATTTCACACTGAGAGTACTCATAACCGAATCAAAACCACTAGAGACACAAAGCTTGAAACAGGATTGAAACCGAAGCCAATAATAAACCGAAAAATATTTTGAATTGTTACCTCGAATTTGGATCCGAATCAAACAATTGGTCCCTCTTGAACGATTTCTAAATACTTGCCTTGTTGCGGCAGCCACTACAGAGCTTGTTGGGTTGTTCACAACTTGGCTTCGTTACGTTGTCGTGGTGATTTCTTTTTGCGAAGACTTCTAGACAGTTGGAGGCATCATTCACGGCTGTTTGTTGAACTGAGTCGCACAATAACGTTGAAAATTACAACGACTTAAACCTCCAAGTGCAGCAAATCACGATTTCCTTTGAACTCAACGAGTGATGAACTGAAAATGCCATCATTGGAAACCTGCAAACAAAAACAGGAAATCAACACTCAAAAGGACGAAGCCGCAAGTTGTTGTTACTCGTCCGTCACCGTTATCGCAAAGCTACTGTCGTTGAAACCGGTGCTTGATGTTGGAAGTTGACTCGAGAGTGATGACGCCGTCGTTTCAGATCAGGAAAATGAGGGTATCAATGGCGAGCTGAAGGAGTGTGGTTGAAGGGTTTTCTGGTTCAGAGATATGGGTTGGTGATGGTGAAAAGAATGATGAAGGAGAAGCTTAAAGATGACAACGATGGGGGATAGTTTGATGGCAAAAAATTGAGAGGAAAGGGTCGGTGACGAAAATGGATGAAGAAGATGGTGATGGCCAAGGGTGAAGGGTCTTCTCTATTTTGTGAAGAAGAGGGTTCCGATTGCGAGTGAAGGAGAGGAAATGAGATGTTGGCGGCGGATCTGGGAGCGAAGGGGAAAGAAGATTTTAGGATATTCTTCGTGAAAATGAATAGCCCCTTACCTTAGTGAAGTTTAAAAGCGTTTTTAAAAAAAGCGCTATCTTAGTGAAGTTTAATAATAGCATTTTTTTTACAAAGTGCTATCAAAATCACATGCTCTGTCCCCTATAATAGCCCCCGACCATAAAGTGCTATTATAGATGTGTTTGTTTCCTTTTTAATAGAACTTTTTTTTAAAAGGGCTATTAAATTAGGCGATACAAAATATCAATTTTGGCGTAGTGTTAACAGTTCTGCTTCTGACCTGGAGGAGGAACAGCTTGCAAAAATTCATGAGTAGCTGGTTAATGTGCAACCGAATCGAGTAGGGGAGAATATTTTTGTTTGGAATTTGGATTCCAAAGGCTTCTCGACATCTAGTTGTTATTCTCACTTAGCGGCAAAGAATCTAAATGTGAGTGTGACAAATGCGTTGATCCTAAAAGGGTTGTCAGACAGATTGCCTACTAAGCAGATTCTATTGAGAAGAGGTATAATTCTTAGTAATTCTATTTGTCCTTTTTGTTTTAATGCCGACGAAACTTTATTTCATCTTCTCTTTTACTGCGATGTCATGCATTCAGTTTGAGAAGGAGTTGGTGGATGGCTTCGTCTTGATCTCTGTGGGGAGCAGAGTTCCTTGGAGTCTTGGTATTTACATTTCCAGAGTTTATTTTCCAACAAATTCAAAGTGGATTTTCATAGAAGTTTGTGGCTTTCAACTTATTGGTTTATATGGACTTCTAGAAATAGCATTATTTTTTAAGAAGGGAGATGGGAGGTGATGGATATGTTGAGGGTTATTAGAATGCTGACTAGGGATTGGTTTTTTTTCTTTTCTTAGTGGTCAGACTGGTATTGATCCTTTGGTGTGGTGTAACATCTCGTCGTTTTATTTACTCGGTTAGTATTATTTTGAAGTTCAATCAAGAGGAATCAAAGAGGATCATAGAATCAAGATGTTTCTAAATTAGGGTTTTAGAGGTTTCTAAGTGTAAAATCCCATCTTTTAGCATCTAACTTTCATGACAAGTTTCACCATGATACAAGCTCCATCTCATTTTTCATCAAACATGAGACTCTTTCTTTGTCCCCTGTTGTACCCCAAAATTTGCCCAACCTTTTCATTACTTGGCTTATGTTTTCACTGAATTGTTCTAGCATGTGCATTTGTATATCATAGCATTTGTTCTTGAGGCAGCGGATCAAGGTTTTCCTGTGGCTCAGAGTTCTTTTAGCGCATAAAACTGAACGGCGAGCATCGGAGGCTCCGGCGTTTACTTTGCCCAGCAATCAAGCGGTCGATTTTATTTTGTTTTTAGGATATTTCAGATCAGGAGGTAGCATTCATTCTATATCAAGCATTCTCACAATTATAGTATTCAAGAGCAAGTTTCAAAGGCTGAACAGGGCTTAAAACGGTTGAAAACAGGCAAATGTGCAGATTTCACTCCAAAAGGCGCCAAAATTCAAATTTTGAAGGTGTTAATCGATTAACCAAATGGTTAACCGATTAACCAAGTCAACATCAGGTCAATTTCAAATATTCAAAGGTGTTAATTGATTAACCATATGATTAACCGATTAACCAATGTAGGTTTTGCCTCTGTACGTGATTTTTTAAACCAAGCCACTTTGGGGTCCAATTTTGATCACTTGTGAATTGATTTTACACCAAAGGAAGGATCTAGAACCATTTTGAATTTTGGTTAACTTTCAAATCATTTCAAATTCCCTCCAAAATTTTCACTCCTCACTCCAAAGCAATTTTCACAAACCACATTCCAAGCCTCATTTTGATCCAAGCCTAAGGGGTATTTAATTGATCTACTCCAAACCTCACAAAGAAAAATCCTCACAATTTCATTCTCATTTCAGAATTCACTCTCATTCTCTCAATTTGCTCTCAGCTTCTCCATTCCCAAACCCTCACCAAAGCTCTTTTCACATTGAAATCCTTGATTATCCATTGGAATCATTGATTTCTAAGAGCTAAACATTCGTCCTTGATCATCATCATCTCAATTTCTTCATCCAATTTTCGTGCAAGCTTGGATCTGAATTTTGAAGTTGCTTTAGAAATGATTATTTGGTGCAGTTTGGCTTAATTGTGGTGGATCTTCACTCCTACAACAAGAACGCACTTGGATCTTGAAGAATCTCCAGGTTTCTTCCTTGGATCTGCTTAATTGTATTAAATCAACACTAACCGAAGCAATTCTCCGCTTCGTAGGTTGGAATTCTTGATCCGATTTTGATTTTGAGCTTATTTGCATAATTAGCATGTGGATCTTCATTTTCGATTGATTTTGATAATTTGATTCATATGATATGTGTTCTTGTTGTTTTAATGCGTTTACATGTTGATTGGATCAATGTTTGCTGGTTTAAATTCGTGCATAATTGATTATGTGATAATCTGGATCATTGGATAAGTGCTTATGTGCTGAAAATGCTGTTCTGCCGATGTTTTTCTGCTGTTGACACAGTGTTAATCGGTTAACTAATTGGTTAATCGATTAACCAACACAAATATTCAAATTTTCAAGCATTTTTCAATGGTTAACCGATTAACCCAGGGTGTTAACCGATTAATCGTTGTGCATTTTCAAAATTTCAAGCATTTTTCAATGGTTAATTGATTAACCCCTGGTGTTAATCGATTAACACTGTGCCAGCAGGCCTGTTTTGCTGTTTTTCTTGCTTGTTTGGGTGCTCACTCACTTCTAATCTTCATGGATAAATATGACGTATTAGGAGTGAGTTGTTTCGGATATATGCCGATGTTCTTGATTGTTTAATCATGATTTTATCGACATTCGTGTTTGTTTTCTACTTGAATGCATACTCTCGTATAAGTTGTTCGATGTGATGTTTGTCATTTGGTCTTTGCATAAGTTTGAAGAACGATGCGGTTGAGATGCGCTTGTGGCGGCTGCTGTCCCACACTCTTTCCTCCCACTTTTCTTCGGTGATTGATGCCAGAATGGTTGTAGGGGTCATGACTTCTCCCATTGCATCTCACCTTTGGCTTGAACTTGTTTGAGCTCATTTTGTTTGCTTATCTGTGAATTTTCTTTTGGTTCTTGCATTTCCATTTGCATGCTTGAGGTTGAGATGTGCTTGTGGTGGTGTTTACCCCACACTTTGTTCCTCCCTCACTTTCATTCTAATTGTGCATTACATGTTTGCATACTTGCATTTTTCTTATGCTTTCTTTTGCTTCCTTCTTCTTATTCTTTCTTCTTTGCCATGTTCCCTTAGGACCTCTAATCTCCCTTGTTCAAGGTTGATTATGATAGACCTTAGGCTTGAACCCGTGCATGATAAAATTAGGTAGCACTCCCTTTTATCCCAATCATAGGTACACTTTGCATGAGGACACTAGGTTGAGTCTTAGTCTCCCTTTAGAGTGTCTTTCTCTTCTCATCTTCAATCATCTTCAAAACACTTAAAAAATGTTAAGGATTGTTGTACGTTACGATCCTTAAGTACTTGGGAAACGGTGATTGGGGGGCCTCCTCTCAATTATCTAAAGTGTTTAACGTATGTTCTTTGGACGATATGCAACGCATTCGCTCCTAGGTCATATTCTTTAGTGCAACATGAATTACAAACAATAATTAATGCCCTTCTTCTCTAAAAAACACAAAAAAAAACTTTAAATCTTTTTTATCCTTCGGGATATTAATTTGGAAAACCTTTTTCATAAGGAGAGTTTTATTAAATCTTGGTTCTACCGCAAACAGGTAACGCCTAAGTCTCCAATGGTCGAGCTGCATACACCTAACTGCTAGAACTAAGTTTTAACCCTACTCGGGCCTAAAACATTTTGAACCAACCGGTGTTCTTGTTAGCCCGAACTACGTTTGCTCTGATTTCTTATACCAGACGAGAATACGTAGGCACAAGACAGCGATGTCTTGGCGAGCAACCTTCCCTACTCTCACCCGTAGTTTGTCGAACTACGTTGACTCTGACTTTCCCATTGCACAAGGGAATACGTAGGCATAAAGCACCTATGCTCTATCGAGTCTCTTTTCTTTTCTTTTGTCCTTGAGCCGTAGCTTAGATAGTAAACACCCTTTTAGATAGACAACAAAGCGTGGATCCCATCGAGTACGACGGACGTGAGGGGTGCTAATACCTTTCCCTTGCGTAACTGACTCCCGAACCCGAGATATGGTTGCGATGACCTGTCTTTTCCCATTTTCGTTAGGTTTTCTCTGATCGTTTCCTTTCCCTCTTCTGTCATTTCCGACCCCTCTTCGCAGCGATGCGACATCCCCCAATATTTATTTTGAGTACAAGAATTCCTCTATTGGATCTACATGTCTCAAGTTATGATGTCTTCAAGTTGTATTTACAAAGTGGAAAAGACTTAAAGGCATCAAAGGACCATCCATTTCTAGGACAATTTTCATATGGATCCAAGTTTTTCCTCAACTTTCTTCAAACATAAGGTTTGTTCTTCATCATATAATCTTTAAAAAGAGTGCAAGAACTCATCATTTCCATGTTTGTAGCTCAATCTATGATCCTTCCAAGTTAAGGTCATTTAGGGTGACCTAGTTTTGGACCATTCACTTCAAGGTCAAAATTCAGGAACTTCAAAGCTTCAAACCAAGTAACCTATAACATGAAAATTGTGCCTCAAGATATTGCTTACAACATGACCTAAAACTCCATGACATTTGATGATTTACAAGGCAAGTTAATGCATGATGAACATGAATACATGAATATGTGACCTAATTGAACTTTCTTGCTTTTCAAGTCATAATCTTGGTTGGTTTTCCCTCTCTTTTGTACCATATCATCATCATTTCATGACAACAAAAGTTTTACCCAAAATGAACAAACATTCCTTCATGTTTTCATGTAAATTCAACTTTGTTACCATTTGAGGAATTCACTCAAAACACATTACATGATTATTCCCACCCATGATAACCATTACACTTTATTTCCTCACCCTTTTTTATGCTATTTGATGACCCATTAAGATATGGAAGAGTGGCCTAACCCGTGGTATACCATTTTGCTTCTTTTTAGCAAGCTTTGCAAAACCACCCAAAAATGCATTATGGGCCTTCAAAAACACCCTTAAACCTTCATATATAAAGAGAACACAAACCCTAATAGAAGAGATAGGTCATTTTACAGAGAGAGAGAGAGAGAGAGAGAGAGAGAGAGAGAGAGAGAGAGAGAGAGAGAGAGAGAGAGAGAGAGAGGAATCATCTCAAAAAGTTCTTACTTTCTCTTTCTTCGAATTGGATATTTCTTTGAATGTTTGGATGCTGGTTTGGTGTTTTATGGGTCATTTTTTTTGTTCCCATTTGACTTTGTTTGACCCTCAATCTTTGCTCGATTAGTTGCATACATGATTTTGTTTGACTTGGTTTGTTGATGTATTTGAGAAATCTCTTTGAGACCTTCATGATAAATCTTGATTGTATTAAGATTAGTTTGAGCTTTGATCTCATCTTCATTTGATAATTTTTCAATTTGTATTTGAGTTTCTAAGTTGTTGATGTTATAACCTTGTTTCTTTGGTGTTCTTGACCTAATTCTTTGAGGTGTCTTCTTGCATGGTCTAATGGATGATTGTTGATTCTTGTATAATTCATATGACTTGATTAAGGTTTTAGTTTTAATGATATGATATCCATTGTATGCTCATTTGTCATCTCTTTCTTCACTTGATTTTGTGTCTCTTTTGAATGAGTATTTTGAGTGACTTATTGAACATGATCCTTCTTGAAATTGGTTGATGTCTTGGATATGAGTGTGATATGGACCATTTCTATATGCTTATGACCTTGATGATATGGTGGGCATTACATGATCAATTTTCACTTCATACCTTACTTGCATACATGTTTTATTTGAGGATGATCATGGTAAGGACTTACATAGTTTTGATGCATGTTTGAACTTGATCCTTGTTGTTTCTTCTTGATACTCATGAGTTGAAATTTGAAATTATGTTCATGACTATGTTTCTTCTATATTGTGTTTTTGACTTAATCTCATTATTTGAATCATGATTGGCTTGTATGTTTTGAGTTAATTGCTGAAGAGTGCTTAGCCATTGATGTAGTTCATGTTTGATCCTCTTTGTGTTCTTTCTTTTATCTTTGAATTGAGTTGAACATGATATTATGTGCTACTGTCCTACTTGGTTTCTCATCTCATTTTACTTCATCCGACTTTGTTTGATGATATATGATGCCTATTGTTGGACTTTGAGTCACTTGTGTGTGTTTGGGCATTTTGTCTTGCCACTTTGTTTTAACCCCTAGCCTTTAAGTGTGGTTTGACATGTATACATTTTGTTTTCACTTTGATATGATGTTGATGTTTACCTTGTATGATTAAGATCAATGTTTGTTTGATTAGAGGACTTGTTTTTTTTAGTTGAACCTTCCATGAGTGTTTACTTGGTGTTGCTTTTTCTCCTTCGTCTCATTTTTCTTTCTCCTCCTTCTTGTCTTGAGAGTTGTTTAAGTCTTGAGTTTGTTTTCATTTGTGATTTATTAGTATGGTGTTTGCTTATATGATCCCTTAGGATTCGTAGCCTCACTTAATTTCTAATTAAGGTGGGAGTAGGAGAGATATTAAGCTTTCAATCATTTGCATGATAATAATTAGGATAGTCCCTTCTTAACCTCAGCCTTAGGTCCATTTGTATGATAACATTAGGTATACTTCCTTTTCATCCTAACTTTAGAACCATTTGTATGATAACATTAGGGTTTCCAGTTTCCCTTTAGTGTTTTTCTTGTGTCTTCTCTTCTCATCTCAAACAATCTTGAGACACTTAATAAAGAATGATGAACGTTGTGCGCCACGAGCCTTAAGTATATGGGAAATGATGAGTGAGGGGTTTCTCCTCACTTGTCTAGAGTGTTTAGTGTATGCTATTTGGGAGATATGCAAAACATTTGCTCTTATGTCATAGTATTTAGTGCAACGTGAATCTCAAATAAATCCAATTCACTTCTCTAAAAAACTCTTAAGCAAAATTCAAACTTTTTTATCCTTTGGGATTGTTCTTCAAAATAATTTTCAGAAAAGAGTACGTTACTTTTCCGTTCTACCGCAAACAGGCATCGACCCTAACTACTGGAATGAGAACTTAATGTCGCTCATAAAAAACACTTAACCAACCAGTGGTCTAGTTTACCTGAACTACGTTTGCTCTGATTTCTCATACTAGATAAGGATAAATAGGCACAAGACGACGATGTCTTGGCGAGCAACCTTCCCCCCAAAACCCGTAGTTTTCCGAACTAGGTTGACTCTAACTTTCCCATTCCACGAGGGAGTACGTAGGCATAGGGCGGAAATATCCTATCGATTTTCCTTTTTTCTTTTCCCTCCCCCGTTTAGGAGTAGCTTTTAGATAACATACCCTTTGATTTGACAATAAGTGTGGATCCCGTTGAGTACAACGAACGTGAGGGATGCTCATACCTTCCCCTTACTTAACTAACTCCTGAACCCAAGATTTGGTTGCGATGACCTTGTCTTCTCCTTTCTTTTAGGTTTTATTTCATTGTTTTATTTCCCTCCCTTGGGATAAATAACGTTCGGTGGCGACTTTTTTGTTTGTTTTCGCTGGCTCTTTTCGCAGTTGCGACATCTGGCGACTCTGCTGTGGACTTTGGTTCCCTATGCGAGTCAATCCTAGTGCTTGTCTATTTTATATCCATGGGTGTTATTTTTGTGCATATGTATGTTGCATGTGTATATTTACTATTGTACATTATTGCATTTTGCATTTTACTTTCTGCACTTTATCATTGTTATCATATTATGTTGTTATGCTGTTGAGTGGGTTGTTCCATGAGAGATAAGCCCAATACCCAGGCTTGAGTATACACATAGGATTAGTGCGGAGAGTAGTTTGGAATTGTGCGGCATCTTGACACGCAAGAGTCTACACGAAATTCTCATCGAGACGAGGTTTTCTTTGAATACATCCTATCCTATGCATCTTGGATAGTTGAGGGGATGTTGGATCTGAAAGCTAACGAATCTGGAAACCGTTCATTGGGAAGTCAGTTGAGACCTCCTTGATTGACCATGATGTCAAACAAGAAATGGTGAACATATCATCATTTCTAGACCTGAGAGTCCATGATACTGACGACCTGCATAGGATGTCGTACCTTTCAAGACTAGAACCTACCTGTGAGAGGGATATATTTTGAAAGAAACTTTGACCTCCAACCATCTCGGTTTTCTGGTTTTCTTGTCAGAGCGGACCTTTGACCTTAGATACTATGGTTTTCAGTAAGAGGTTATGGGTTTTCTTATTTGAGCGGAGCTCTGGTTCTAGTCAGTCAACAACACAACAACATTGGATACCTTGATCCCCTTGTCTGTATTTGCATAATTATCCTGCATATTAACATTGCATGTGTATGTGTTCTCAGGTTCTCGTCTTTCCTTTGATTCTAGTAATTTGATCTGCTATCAAGATGGAGGCTGAGTTGAAGAAGACCATCATATATAAATTTCCATTGCTGGAGTTAGGACCTTTGTTTGGTCTAATTTCTATGGTTGATCCTAGCATTCTTGAAGATTTCATAAAGGTTTATGGGAGGATTCTATGTCTTGTCCGCAGAGTCACCAACTACGAACAAGGAGCTATCCATGCTTTACTACAGTTCTATGACCCTTCACTTTTTTGCTTTAATTTTCTGAATTATGTCCTGGTTCCTACTTTGGAAGCGTTCGCTTTCATTTTGGGAATTCCTGTCCTAGATGAAGTACCATTATACCATTCAGAGGAAGAGTCTGACCTTGAGAAGTTTTCCAATACTCTTTATTTGAGCAAGTCTGATTTGGTGGATTACGTGGTCTGCAGAAATGAAGCTTCTGGATTTACCTTGTCTTTCCTGGTGGGTAAAGCCCAAAAATATGCTAAGGAAGGTTTTTGGGTGGTTTACAACACTATTCTGGCTCTATGTATATATGGCATTATTTTGTTTCCCAACATACCGAATTTCATTGATATGGACGCTTTCAGCATTTTCGTTTCCAAAAATCCTTTACCCACTCTCCTAGGAGACTTGTACCACTCAGTACACTATAAGAACGAGAAGAGGAGATGGAAAACTGTTTCTTGTTGCACACCTCTTTTCCACAAGTGGTTCATAGACCATCTTCCTCGTTCTGGAGCTTTTTTTGATACAAGGATTACATCTGAATGGTCTAAAAGACTCATGGGTTTGACAGTTAAGGTTATTGTCTGGTTTAATCGAGATTTTCTCGGTGTAGAGATTATCTTCAATTGTATTAGCTTTCCTAATGTGTCGTTGATGGGATGAAAAGGGGGAATCAATTATAACCCTTCTCTTGCTATTAGACAATTTGGGTATGCTTTGAAAGGACCCCTGAAAGATGAGGAAGTGCAGGAATCTCTGTACTTCACAGGCATAGCTAATTATGATATTCTGGCCAGAGTAGAAGAAGCATGGGGAAGAATTCATAAAGGGAAAACTTTCTTTGGGTAAGGGTGATTGTAGAGCCTATGACCCTTATGTGTATTGGATTCACAAGAAGGTTAGGAAAATGTTGTTGCCTTTTCCTGCTGAAGAACCCTTGCACCCTTTGATAGTTGAAGAGCCCACATCGGTTGATATCCTAAAATACAATAAGCTTTGGGCAGAGAAAAAAGAGCTGCGTAAAGAAGGAGAAGAACTGAAGAAAGAGACCAGCCAATTGAAACGCGACAAGAACAAGGCTATCTACCTAGCTAAATTGAAGACAAAAGCCTTGGCTAAAGTAGATAACGAGTTAGCTCAAGAGATCTGAGTGAGAGAACGAGTTGGTCAAAATTTAAAGAGTACTGATAGCATCCTAAAACATAAGAAGAAAGAACTAGATAGAGCCTATTTGGAAATATCTAAGTTCAATGGTCAGTGGAACGCTACAGTAACCTCCAACAAGGGTAGAGAGGATGAACTTCACAAGCAGATTGAAAAATTGAAGACAAAACTCAGAGCTAAAGAGAGGGATGTTTTAGCAGAGACATCTCATAGATGTACAAGTAAACAAAAGATGCGAGAAACCTTGTCAGCGTTTGATGAACTCAAGGTGAGATCTGAGTTGAAGAAACCAAAGCTTGAAGACGTCTTTGGTGAGAATTCTTGGGAAGAATATGTTTAAGGTTTGAAGGATATCATTTGCAGGAGAGATCTCCTCATCCAGGAACTGATTGCGAGACCGGAGCATCCAGATACAAAGAAGCTGCTCGAAGAAGCCCAGAGGTGGTATAAAGACTACAGTGGTTGAAGAGAGCTGCCTTCAATGATGTTGTATCCCAGTAATCTTTCTTTTCTTATATTTTTTACCATCACCATACTTGTTGGAAGGAGTCACAAACTTGTATTAAGTTGTATTTCTTATTGGTGGTTTGTGTACAATGACTTTTGGTTCTCATTTTATTTATGAGTGAGGCTTTTGATCCATCCATTTATCTCTACTGTTCTATTATTATTTGTGGAACTAGAATCAAGAGGGGAGATCTCCCTAAAACACATATACATGTTTGCATTATCATTTTCATTTGCATAGCAGGTATTCTTGGAGACTTCATCCTTATCTCTGTTTGGTTTTTTGTATCAGTTGACAAAATTGCGGGTTCAGGTTTCCACAGATATTCTACGCGGGGAAATCAACAAAGAATTATGGACCAGGTTCAGAACGAGATCCAAGAAATCAGAGACTGCATGGCACAGTTCATGGAAATGATGTAGAACATGGCCAACGGGCACGAACAACTAAGAACTTTGGTTCAACTGTTAATAGCACGAGTTGATGGTAACAATGTTCTAGATGGAGGGGATGTTTCTATTCCTCCTCCTGTTGATGGTAGCATTCCTCAAGGTAATGGTATTCCCACAGTTGTTAACCCTCCAGGCAAAGGTCATCAAGGTGGAGTTCATATAGGAGGTGTTGGGGGTAGTATGTGCGCTGCACACGGGACTGCTGGTCCCCAATGGGAAGAAGATAATTAAGATGACATATTTTCTATGAGAGATATGGATGTTGGTCTTCCCTCAAAGGCTGATAAGAGATTCAAGTTAATTGAAGAGAAAATGAGAGCCTACGAGAACCAAAACTCTTTAGGACTCGACATATCAGATTTGGGACTTGTACCAGGGGTCAGAATTCCCCCGAAGTTCAAGGTACCAGACTTTGACAAGTACAAAAGGAAAACATGTCCTAGAGTACACCTCCAGGCTTATTTCAGAAAGATGTCTACATATTCAGATGATGAAAAGTTATTGATGCATTTTTTCCAGGACAGTTTCTCAGGTCCCTCTCTAGAATGGTATATAGGCTTAGAGACGACGCACATAAGAAGTTGGAGGGATTTGGGGGAATATTTTGTTTGTCACTACTAATATAACAATGACTTGGCACTGAATAGGGTGCAACTACAAAACCTGTCACAAAGAAGCAATGAAGGATTTAAGGAGTACGCCCAGAGGTGGCGAGAATTAGCAGATAGAGTGCAACCTTCGATGATGGAGCGAGAGTTGGTTGATATGTTCACGGCTACATTTCCAGGGACATACTATGAAAAATTAGTTGGTTGTATGTTTGGGAGTTTCTCAGATCTGGTTATGGCAGGGGATAAAGTAGAAAATGGTATCCAGACAGGGAAGATAGAGAGTGGGGCAGGATCCTCATCAGGAGGGATGAAAAAGCCGTACAATGGAAATCCAAAGAAAAGAGAAGGAGATGACAGTTCAATATCATCTTACAGAGGTAAAGGTCGGGCGCAACCTCGTTATCACCAACAAGTTGCCAGTGTAGCCATCCCGGCTGCACCATGGCAACAAGTTAATGCGCGTCGCCGCTACCAAGACAGAGGAAGGATGGCTAACATGCAGTTCGAGACACCATAAATGCCTTATTCTCAACTACTTCAACATCTGTTGCAATTACAACTTATTCAGAAAAAAAACCTTGCCGCCACTCACCGGTGCGCCTCCTTCGGGTTACGATGCAAATGCTAGGTGTGAGTTCCACTCAGGAGCTCCCGACCACCATATTGACAACTGTAAAGCATTTAAGCATAAAGTTTAGGATTTACTTGATTTAAAGGCGATCTACTTTACTAATGAAGGCGCGAATGTAAATTAAAACCCAATGTCAAATCATGGCGTTGCCAGGACTAACATTGTGATAGAAGGGGAGAGGTTGAATTTGATTATGGATGTTGAGGAACTGAAGACTCCTTTGAACTTTGTGAAGGATAAGTTGCTAAAGGGAGGTGCGTTTCCATGTTGTTCAGAAGAATGTTTAGAATATGCTGTGCAGCTGGAGGGTTGCAGTTCTTTGAAGAATGGTATTCAAAGTCTGATTAATGAAGGCAGTCTACAGTTTGACGGGTTATGGAAGAAGAGTTGAATGACAGAGTCAATAATGATGGGGATGAAGTCGCTATGATTTCAATCCTTTATCGGACAATTAACATTTCAGCGCTTGCAAGGCAAGCTCCGATCATCATTACCACTCCTGGACCTGTACCATACGACAGAACCAAAGCCATTCCTTGGAATTATGGCGCTGAGGTGTTTTGCAATGGAAAAAAAATAGAAATTGACAGGGTCATCATATGGATGTTCTTCAGTTGAAAATATAGTCGGAGAAGGAGGAATTACTAGGAGTGGAAGGATATTCTCTCCACCTGAACCCAATACTGATAAAAGTGTTAAGGGGAAAGGAAAGGCCATGGTAGAGGAAGTTGTTCAGCAACAAGTTGATAAAGATGATTTTGCAAAGGATACTGTAGAGTTCATGAGGCTTACCCGCAAAAGCGATTACAAAATTGTAGATCATTTGCACCAGACTCCATCAAAGATTTCTATTCTATCACTGCTATTATGCTCTGAGGCACACCAGAATACGCTGTTGGAAATTCTGAATTTGACATTTGTGTCGCAAGAGATCTCGACGAACCAGGTAGAAGGGGTGGTAGCTCATGTAAACACCGGTAATGGTTTAGGTTTTATAGACCTGGATTTGACTCCCGCCAGGAGGAGCCTTGCACATATCTATGGAATGCAAAGGGTCCCTATTGTCTCATGTCCTAGTTGATACAGAATCATCCCTCAATGTACTACCAAAGAAGGTGTTGATGAAACTAGACACTCAAGAGTTGATATGCACGCCAAGTGACTTAGTTGTGAGAGCTTTTGATGGCTCTAAAAGATCAGTTTTTGGGGAGATCACGATGCCTATACAAGTTGGGCCGGAAATTTTTGACGCAACGTTTTACATTATGGATATCCAGCGAGCATACAGTTGTCTGCTTGGCCGACCTTGGGTACATGCTACGGAAGCAGTTACTTCAATGTTGCATTAGAAATTGAAGTATATGATGGAGGGAAAAGTGGTTACTATATATGGAGGGGAAGACATTATGGTCAGTCAATTATCATCCTTTAAGTATGTGGAAGTGGATGGTGAAATCCACGAGACACTCTCCCAAGCTTTTGAAGTGGTGCAAACTCAGGAGAAGCCTTCTGTGGAAGCTAAGAGCCTAGAGGTCTCGATGTTGTCGTTTAAAGAAGCTCGTGCTATAGTTGCATATGGGTCTTCCCAGAGGTGGGCTAGGTGCTTAACGTTCCTGCTAAACATGACAAGTTCAATTTGGGTTATAGTCCCTTCGTTCCTTCTCAGGACGCTCTGAGTTACAAAGGACCTATTTGATTCACCAGCGGTGGAGTTATATTCGACAGGATACATGCTATTAGGGATGACGAAGGAGATAGTGATTGTGATATGGATGCTTGGATTTGTCTGTGTGTCCTTGGACATAAGCTATGCAACTGGAATGTGGAGGAAATCATCCAAGTCACATGATAGACCTAAAATACACTGTTTATTCGACTCGATTTACGCATGTTATTTAGGACTCATGTATAACACCAAGATGACCATCGACGCTACCGCCGGTGGCGCCTTGATGAACAAACCCTATCCTGAGGCCTGCACTCTCATTGAAGATGTGGCACAAAACCATTAGTAATGGGGGACGGAACGAGTCCCAGTAGAAAAGAAAGAAACCAAAGGAGGTGTTTATGAAGTCAGTTACCTCGATCATATGAATGCCAAAATGGATGCCATAGCTCAAAAAGTAGAAAGCCTGACTATCAACCCAACAACTACCGTAGCTGCAATTTAACCCGGATGTGGGATCTGTGGAACCCAAGGACATACTATAGCTGAATGTAATCTTTTAGCTGAAACACCCACATACCAGGTCAATTATGCCCAAGGACATCCATATTCTAACACATATAACCCTGGATGGAGGAATCACCCAAACGTTTCCTATAAGAATAATAACCCTACTCATAATTCTACACCCAAAAGACCATCTGCTTTCCAAGCTCAAAAACCAAGCTCACCTATGCAATCTGCTCCTCAAAAGTCAAATTTCTCAAGTGGTACAACAACAATCTACTCAAGCTTCACCAGGAGAATAATTTCCTGGATAACCACAAACAAACCCCAAAGGGAATGCTAACGATATTGCGTCACGGGAGTAGAAATTACGGTGGGCCTATTGACCCTAGGTTAAATAAGCCATAATCCCCTAAGAAAAGTGCAGTGACCACACTTGAGAAAGAAGTAGAGAAACCAGTAGAAGCTGAGAAACCGAAAGACGAAGGAATTAGAGATAAGGAAGGAGAGAAAGACGATAAAGTTTATGTACCACCCCCTCCTTATAAACCTCCAATCCCATACCTACAAAGGCTGAAATAAACCAAATTAGATAACCAATATAAAAAGTTTATAAAAGTGATTGAGAAGCTTCACGTAGAGATTCCATTCACCGAAGCCATCACCCAGATACCGTCTTACGCCAAATTCCGTAAAGACATATTAACCAACAAACGAAGACTTGATGATCCAAAACCCTTATAATGCAATTCTATAACTAAGGATAAGTTTGCTAAAAAGTAGAAAGACCTAGGAAGTTTTTCTATACCTTTTTGTTTTAGGAAATCAAGTTATCGATAAAGCGCTTCTGGACTTAGGAGCCAGTGTAGGCTTAATGCCTTTAGCCATTTGTAAGAGGCTAGACCTAGAAGAGTTGCAACCAACTAGGATGTCCCTTTAATTAGCCGATAGATTTGTCAAGTATCCTATAGGCATTTTAGAAGACGTCCCGGTTAGGATTGGCCAACTCTATATTCCAACAGATTTTGTTGTCATGGATATTAAAGAAGACGAGGAAATCTCAATCCTTCTAGGTAGACCCTTTTATCAATAACTGGAGCTATAATAGATGTCAAGAGAGGAAAAATGACATTTGAAGTGGGTGATGAAAAATTAGAATTCATCTTATCCAAATTCCTTATGGCACCAGCCATAGATGACTCATGTTACGCTATTGATATCATAGATGAATGAATAAGAGAATTAGACCAAGTAGATCCAGTCAAAACGATTAAATTACTTTAACTCCTATAATGGAGGACGAAGGATCTAAAATTGAGCCATATATAGATGAAAACCTTTATGAATGTTTGGCACTTACCCCCGATCATATACCTTGTCCTAAGAAACCATCAATAGAACTTAAGGAACTACCTAAGAGTCTGAGATACGAGTTCTTGGACGAAGAACTAGATCGTCCAGTCATCGTCAGTGCCACCTTAGATAGTAAAGAAACCACTCAACTCTTATATGTTTTGAGAAAATATCCCTCAACTTGTCGCTTACGCGAAAATAAGGTGCCAGCACAACAGAAGAGTCGCCACCTTTCGTTATTTATCCCTCGGAGCGGGAAAGGAAACGATCGGAAAAACCTGACGAAAAAAGGGTAAGACAAGGTCATCGCAACCGTTGTCTGGGTTCGGGAGTCGGTTACGCAAGGGGAAGGTATTAGCACCCCTCACGTCCATCGTACTCGATGGGATCCATGCTTGTTGTGTTTACTGGACGAGTTGGTTTATCTATCTACCTATCAGGGTTGGCTTAAACAGAAAAGAAAAATGACTCGGCAAAGCGTCGTACTTTATGCCTATGTATTCTCATCAGAGAATGAGAAATCAGAGTCAACGTAGTTTGACCTACTACGAGATATGGGGGAGGTGGCTCGCCAATACGTCAGTATTGTGCCTACGTACTCTCAACAGGTATGAGAGATCAGAGCTTACGTAGTTCGGGACACTACGCTTTATTTCCTGTCTTTTACGGAAGAAGTGTTTTTTATTGTGTTTGCAATTTCAATCGCACTAGAGACTATGACCTGAGAGTGAATGCGTCGCATGTCACCCAAAGGGTACCATACTAAACATCCAGACTGTGGAAAAGAAACTCTTCCACAATCCTTTCTCAGATAGCTTAAGGCTCGTAATGTACGAAAGAAATCATTCATGATTACTGTGTCTTAAACTGTTTTGAGATGAGAAGAGAATAGGCTCAACTAAAGGGAGACTATCAAGTCCTACTGTTGTCATGCCAAGGATTCATCCTATGGTTGAAGTTTGAACAGGGAACTCCTAGAAGTTGTCATGCATAGGTTTTAACCTAAAGTTCTATCATCACTTCCTTATCAAAGGAAATGAGAGTCCTAAGGGATCATATCAATGATACACAGAAACAGCTAAAGCATCAGCTTAGACAGTAAACAATAAACGACTGTAAAATGCATGCAATGCAAGTGAGGGAGGAAATGTGTGTGGGGCAGCAGCCTCCACAAGCTCGTATCGACCTCAAGCCGGATATGAATAACAGTAATCATACAGAAAGATAAAACATGCTATCAAGCAAAATACAGCAAACTGCAATCATACAGAAGAAATAAAGTCATGCTATCAAGCAAAACAAACCACATGGGCAAGGGAGCTGGGCTCTACCGAATACCCGCAAGCAAAGCCATACAGTAACAATACAAGCAGAGGGAGCAACTCAACCTATAGTGCAATCATGCTCCTAGCTTACATCAGTCTAAATATGAACTTATTCTAATGCATCGAGCAAATCAAACAAGTCACACCAATACAGAGAAGAAACAGACAAGAAAGCAGATCAACTCCTCTCTCTACTCCAAGCTTCAGCTCTTCTGGCAGCACCTCAGTCTTCAGACTTCAATCACTCTTGACAAATATCAATTTGCTTCTCCAGGTTTCAACCCTTCAACATAAGTTTCAACTTATCTTCTTCTTCAAGCTTCAGCTCCTTAATCAGCTCCACCTTCAGGCTTCACTCTTAACCACAAGTATCAACTTGGTTCCTTCAGGATCCCCAAGTATCAGAGTAAGTATCAACTTATCCTTTGCTCTTCAAGCTTCAGCTCTTCACTCAATCTCAATTGAGTCCTCTTCATAAGTATCAACTTAGTCTTCAAGCTTCAGCTCTCTTTGCTTTACCAGTCTCAACTTGGTCTTCTCTTTCTACAAGCTTCAGCTTCTCAGAATAGTCCTCAATCACTTAGAAGTGTCAACTTCATCCTTCAATCTTTAAGCCTCAGCTCTTCATTCAGTCTTTACTGGATCTTCAAGTATCAACTTGCTCTCCTTGCTCTCCAAGCCTCAACTGCAATGGCAATGCTCAAGGAATCATCCTCTTCCACACTGTTCAATGAAGTCTTCATCTTCAAACTCAAGCTCAACATCTCTCAAGATACTCAAACCTGAAGAAATCACTTAACTGGATAAGCTGGGGTGTTAAATTGCTTATTGATCACCAAAGGTGACCTATAAGGGTTTAACATCAAAGGAATGGTTCCCTCAAAGGTTCTACTTCCTAGGTACCATCACTTATCCCTCCTAAGGAGAGAGGTGAATACCATGGAAGGACCTTGAATCATGGGGAGGAATGGAGGTGAAAGATACCATCCATGTTTAAGAAAGAAGTTAACTAAGTCTAAGCTCTTCTTAATCCCTAACCCTAAAACAGCAACAAAACAATCAAGACTTCAAGCTATCAAGCTCCTTCTTCAACTCTCAAGTCTTCTACTATGCTCCTCCATGCTCCTCAAAGCAAAACCAAGCACACCAAGCCCACAAAGCAAGGCAAAACAAAATACAAGCCCACAAGGGCAACACAAATAACAATCAACTACAAAAATCATTTAAAAATAGTATACTATTATATTAAAATCTAATATAATTTCTAGGGGATCCTATATACCTACCCTTAATACCCTATATGTCCTAATATCTAACTTGACCTAGAAACCCAAAATTCTAGTGTTATTGTGGACCTATGTTAAGGATTAACCTAAATCTATACACCCTAAAGTCATCTAATCAAAACAAACCAAAAATTAATCACAAAATCATGGCATAAATCCAGGGGGGAGCTAAAGTCCTAATCTAACTATCCTAAAAGGAATGGCCTAAAAATTCAAAGGGAACTAACTAAACAAAATTCTACAAATCTATGCATCAACATAAAAGAATTAAAAAGCTATTAAAAGAGAAAATACACAAAAAATATTAAAAATGCATGAGATGCAAATATTTTGATTTCATAATTTTCAAGACATTAACATGAAATGGGAGAAAAAATCCCCATGCAAAAATCATCAATTTTCTATTTAATATGATTTTTCAAAGATTAATGAAAAATGGAGAAAAAGAAATTAAAATGAGAGATCATTGGTGCAGATAGCAATTATATTCAGTTCATATTATGATTGGGCTAAAAATGGGGGTGGGGATATCAATGCGCGCTAGGCCCAGTCTTCATCAGAAAATCAATTAACAAAATATAAAGAAAAAGAAAAATGAACGGTGCAAAGAGTAACAAAAACTAGTTCAAAATCCAAGTGGGCCATGAGAGGGGGTGTGGTTATCAAACTCAACACTTAAGCCCAATACCACAGGTTTAATGAAACGCTTCGTTTTGGTGTCTTCAGACTCCCTCTTCAAATGTGAGATTAAATCTTAGCCTCACGATCCACGCCCAGTCAACGGGTCCAATCTCCATCCAACGGCCATGTCTTCGTCTTCTTCCTCCAGCCAAGGTTCAAAATGAGGAAGCCATGGAAACAGAGCTCCATAGTGAATCTTGACCCAACTCGTATCACCTCAATTCTCCATGAAAAACTAAAATTCCAAACCCTAACCCACTCTAAATTCCATGCTGATCACAGCCATGGCCTCAAAATCAATTGAAATGCCCTAAATCTCCAAACCCGATCCAAGATCAAAAATAAGCTCAGACATCAACTTCAACAATTCTTGAAATTAATTACCTCAGAATGATCACCACCTCACACTGGTTAATTCTTGATATCAAACTCAAGCTATATCTCAATATCCATCGTGTTCTTGATCCAAACAAAAAATGGTGTCATCAACTCAACCTTCACCAATTGATCTCAAACTTCCCAGAATCCATCACCTAATTGTCTCTAACCGTTCTAACCTAACAATTCTACCTAGTTATGCTTAAATTAGGGTGTAGAAGAAAAGTTACTAACCTGTCAAATCTTGATTATCAGATAGGGTAATCCTCCACTTCAAGCCCTCAAACTCTTCAGAATCAATCCTTGAATGATGATAAAGCTTCTGTTTGCAAAAGATTTGACCAAGAAAGCCTGAATCTCCAAACCCGATGGTGACTTGCAACCTTCAAAATCCAAATGCTATCTCTTCAGTTCTTCATGCTCTTGCCTTCAATTTGGTATGGATTCACTCAGTGTGATCAATGGAATGTGTTTGGATAGAAAGAAGCAATGGAAATGAAGCAGAAAGTGGAACTTGACTTCAACTTGCAATGGAAGCAAGTGAAATGGCTATCTCACTCTTCTCTCTAATCTCTCACCAACCTTGCATCTGAGCAAGTTCTATACACTATATAGGATGCATTGGACCTCTCTAGAACCATCTGGAATCATCCAATGAGAATTTGGAATTCTCATGCCATGAGTTTTTCATTTCATCTCTTCTCATGCATCATCTCATGCCAAGCCTCTTGCAGCACTTGTAACTGACTTGAAAATCTCCCTAGATGAGATATATGACATGTTAAGACACTTAGCTAGCTTGTACATTGCCTTTCCTTGTGTTTTGCATTTGTATCTTATTATGCAAGCAACCATTTTCCAAAGCAACCCCATGATCTAAACTTCAAATCAAAAAAGTGGCTGAACCATTGTTTCTAGAATGCTTTTTAGAGTCAAAATGACCTATTATATGCCATGGTTTGGATGTGTAACTTGGAAATTTCAATTTCCAACTTGGACTTATTTAACTTATGCCTCCATTTTAGGTCATTTTTACCATTTTTTGCTACAAGCCTCTTCAACATCTCATGACCTCCCTACTAGCCTTAAAACATCATTTTAAGAAAGTTTGATGTTGAAGATTTTTCCATTTGAAGCTTGTAAATAAGCGTTATGGCCTTATGCTTGAAATGACCTATAATCTTCAAATGACCAAAATGTCCTTGACTTGTCAAAGCCATAACTTAAGTTCTACAAATCCTATCAAGGACTTCTAGTACTCTCTAGAAAGCTAAGAAGATTAGGAACAACATTCATGTTGACCAGAAGTTCATAGGAATCATCCTTCTTGGGCAAAAGTTGGACGCAAGTTGGGTGACTTTCAAGGCCCCAGATTCATATACCTCAGATGACCTGTAACTTGTCAAAGTCATAACTTGGGCTCTACAAATCCTATTAAGGACTTCTAGTACTAAAATTAAAGATAAGAGCAAGCTCTACAACATTCATGTTGTAGGTAAGATGAGATGACAATCACATCTTGAGCTAAACTTCCTTGAAGATAGGGGTCAAACTAGGGGATTTTACACTGTCAAGCCTTAGAAACCCTAGCTTGAAACTTCTCAAACTCTTCAATCATGATGAGTTGATCTTGGAATCATCCTTATAGCATCTCAATGCATAAATCCATGATCACATGGCTCTTGGATTAGGTCTCAACCCTCTCCAAATCATCAGTTGACTTAGGGTTGACCTAATCAAACCCTAATTATACCACTCATGGCTAAGTCTTTTGAATCTTGTACAATGACCTCTCTAGGCCTCATGATGGCTTTCAAGACATCTCATAAGCTCTCTCAAAGCTTCAAGTCCATCCTCATAGCCTCAGAATCATCTGAGGAGCTCCCACAACTCTCAAGTTATGAGGCACACAACCTTGGTTTCAACCAATCTTTCTGAGGATCTCTTAACTTCTCTGACAAAGATATCAATCCTTGAGCACTTGAATAACCTTCTTGGCTATCTTCAAAGTCTTAATTGGTACTCATACCTCTTGATCTCTTGCATACATGTCAATGTAACACAAGCTAGGTAAAGAAATGTTGGTCAAATTTTGGGGTGCAACAGCTGCCCCTATTCAAACGGCTTGAACCTGACTGGGTGAGGAGCGAACGACTCTCAGCCAATCAAGGTGCGAGACGGTTGAATACCGATAAACCTGAAAATTTGCCAACTGCACAAGTACGCGGTACTCTGATGGGAGCAAATCTTCGAAAACTGACATATTAGCTGCACGACAACTAGCTGGAGAATTTGGTCACACGGTAACCGGTAATACATGGTCGATCATGCCATCAGGCATCAGGACTCTTCGGGACTCATCAGGTCAACAATCAGATTAAATCATGCCATCGGGCATTCAGAGAAAACTTTCAGGCATCAGCTGGACTTCATCAGTAAGTCGGGAATAGAATTCTCGGTCAATCATGAACCAATTGGGGATACCGAAACTTCTGCCATCAGGCACTCCGCATCAGCTGAGAGGACTGCTTCGTTAAACACGGTCGGACTTCAATCATGAAGTCTTCAGGGGAAGTTTCAACTTCGCTGTTCAGAAACCTGCTGGGGATGACGCACATCCGCTGGGGATTCTGGAGAACTATCAAGTAACTCTGCTTCGGGGATCCAGAAATCATTCTGGATGAATCAACTCTGCTGAGGACTTCAAGAATCATCTTGGACAAATAACTCCACCGGGGGGCTTCAAGAATCATCTTGAACCGATAACCCTGCTGGAGGTTTCAGGAATCATCCTGAGCAAACACTTTGCCGGGGACTCTAAGTATCAACTTGAGCAACCAACTCTGGCGACTGCACTGGGGTCTTAAGAATCATCTTAAGCAAGCGACCTCGTTGGGGAATTCAAGAATCATCTTGAGCAGGAAGACTTCGCTGGGGACTTCAAGAATCATCTTGAGCAAGCGACTCCGTTGGGGGGGGGGGGAATTCAAGAATCATCTTGAGCAATCAATTCTGCGGCGGAACACCTGCAAAACAAGAACGGTAACAACCTAGATCATGTTTATCATGCATATGCTTCGGCAATGGCGCAATGCTCCACACGGTGGAAATGATATGCGTTTATGATAAATGCTTATGCAGTCATGCAAAATGATGTGGTCCCGTCAGCAAAATAAATGCTGAAGGGAGAATCCTCCTGTCAAGGAGAAAGAACCACTCAGATAGGGGGAGGAATCATCCTGCTGAGGAGAAAAAGGGTCCCGCCAATCTCAATTGGACTTCGTAGGGGAAGCAAACTTCAGTTGAATGCTGCGGGGGACGAAGCTCTACGAGAACCTAGACCTGCTGAGGGAAAGCGATGTCAATCGCGGGAATAAACTGCACGGCCTTCACGACTGCTTCCCCGAAGATAACGACTCTGGTGGGGAAATATGGCATAAGCTATTCAACACTCTACTGGGGAAAACCAATCATGGTCCCGAGCGGCTTCCAAGGATTCGTCTCTCTTGGGGAGCTGCAAACTCGGCTGGGGAAGAAGAAATCATTCTGCTTGCTGAGGAGAGCACGACTCTGCGGGGAATTTCAATTCCGCTGGAGACTTCAGTCTTGACCTATCAACTGCTGCACACTTCGGCGAATGACTCAGCTGATGAGATGACGTTCCTTCAGGATGCATCTGATTGGGGAGAGAATCTTCTCTACCTGGGGAGACATATCAATGCTCACGATCTCGCGTTCAGACTCTGCGGGGAGAGGCTGCTGAACTTTGCTGGAGAGGGAGGAATCATCCTGCTTGGGGATGCGCACGACGCACTGTTTGGAATATGCTATACCTGTAACAACACAAACAAACAGACAAGATACCCTTCTCAAAGGGACCTATCAAGGTTATCACCTTGTGACAATGTTCAAGTAATTCATTGTTTCAATAATCAGTGGCCTAGGCCAGTAAGTTTATGTATGCGCATTTTATCAAAAACATCGGCGTTCTTTTTCGCAAACAAAACAGATACATGCTAAACAGACAAACAGAATTGCTGAATAGTATACATTTTATTGATAACGAACCCCTGAATGGGTAAAAATGTTTTACAACAGATGCAAGCTCCTGGAATGAGGAAGCCGCGCAAAAATAAAACATAAATATACATCAGTATATACAAATGTCGGCAACGAGGCGTAGACGAACACCATAAGTTGATCCCTCTATGACGCACTCGACTTCGATACTTCTCCGAGGCTTCAGCTTCAGAAGAGATTGATTCAGATAAACGGCCCTCAGGTCTTCCAAACCACTAAACAATGAAAGTCCACACGCGGAACGCATTCATTTGCTTTTTCAAATCCCTAACTTTTGCGTGAACCGCCCTTTGCGGGTTTTCAGTTCACCGGGATACCCTTTTTTGCCAAAGTCGCCCATCCGGGTTTTCGACTTTGCGGGTGTACATTTTTTCAATTTATATCCCTAATTTTTGTCCGAACCTTTTTCTTTTTTATGGTTCGCCGGGATTCCCCATTTTTGCCTGGACTCTCTTTTTACTGTCCAGCGGGTCGCTTTCAAGCAAAGTATTTTTTAACTGCGTCCGCGTTCACCGGGGATGCAAAATCTTCACCATCCATCGTGGATAACAACAAAGCTCCTCCCGAGAAGACCTTGCTGACGACATACGGACCTTCGTAATTGGGGGTCCACTTGCCCCGGTGTGTCGCTACTGCGAAAATCGGCGTCGGCTGAACAGAAGAGTCGCCACCGTGCGTTATTTATCCCACAGGAGGGAAAGGAAACGCTCGAAGTAAACCTCGCAAAAAACGGGAAAAGGTATGGTCATCGCAACCAAAACCTGGGTTCGGGAGTCGGTTACGCAAGGGGAAGTTATTAGCACCCCTCACGTCCGTCGTACTCGACGGGATCCACGCTTGCTTGGGTTGTCTAAAGGATGCAAAATAATCTATTCTACGGATGCTAAATCTAAACGGGAAGGAAACTGACTCGATAGAGCGTCGCACTCTATGCCTACGTATTCTCAAGAGAGAAAGTCAGAGTCAACGTAGTTCGGGACTATAGGGAAAATTGGCTCGCCAAGACCTCGCGTCTTGTGCCTACGTACTTCCACACTGCATGGAAGATCAGAGCAAACGTAGTTCGACTAACTACGGCTAACCTGGGTGTTCTCACACAGCAGTGAGAAATTAATCTGGTTTTAAAGGTTCGGGAACCTACAACTACGGTCTGGTCTCAAATGCACTCGGGCAAGAGAAAAGGGATAACAATCAGTCGTCAGCGGGAAAGTCTCGATCGCACAGCCGCGAGAGAACAAAAGGTTAGTTGTTAGTGTGCTCGCTAGGATATCGCATCCTATGCCTACATATTCTCGTCTGGTACGAGAAATCAGAGCAGCTGTAGTTCGACTACTTCGGGACCACAGCTCAAATCTCGTTTTATTAACATTCTGAAAAATGATTACAATGAGTGAATACTGAAAAATAAACTCCTAGGAAATACTATCCTATCCTATCCTGAAACAAATCAAACGGAAAATAGTCCCCTAACAAGTGGACTTCTAAACTATCCCTAAAATAAAACTCCATGAAGAAAATACACCCTAAAAAATATTACATCTATACTAATATTTTTTCTCTTTTTCATACTTCTATTTTCTTCTTTTTTTCATGTCTTTCTTTTTCTATTTTCTCTTCATACTCTTTTTTCTATTTTTTTCACTATTTTCTTTTCTTTTTTTTAATATTCTTTTCCCATATACTTTTTCAATATTTTTTCATATTCTTTTTTCTTTATTATTTTTTTCCATATAAAATCTTTCACATCCTATAATAAAGAACAAAAAAAAAAGAAAATATAAAAGGGGGAGGGGAACAGCTATTACAAGGGGTGTACAAGCTGTAAAAAAAACCAATGGAATTGGGTCTGGCCCAATAAGGAGCCCAGAAAAATAAAAAAACTGGGAGGGGGCGCTGGAAGTGGACCGGGGGTGTAGCAAGGGATTCGCTGGGAATTGCTGGGCCCAGCCCATGTCCAAAAGAAACTAGGTAAACAAGAGGGTGTATGGCAAAACGGGGGGGGGGGGGGGGGTCGTACGACCAAAACAAAATTGGGCCCGGCCCAGTCCATCACAAGCCACGGGGTCCTCTCCTCCTTCCTCTCTTTCCTTTCTCTTTCTGAAACCCTAATGCCTTACCTCTTCTCCGCCGCCGTTCTCCTCCTCTCCCCATCCCCGTTCAAAATCTTCGCCAGAACAAAGAACACAGCATCACCACCAACACACAAATTAGTATGATCATCCAAATCCTGCTTCCTCCACATTGATTCCATCCCCCTCAAACTTCTAAAAACAACTCATGTAGATCTGGAGATCTGAGGATTTGAAGTTCTCTGGATCTGAAAGTGAAGCTCCTGGTAAAATCTTTGAAGACAAGCTGAAGATCGTTGATGCAGTCCTTGAGTCGTTGAAGAAGATTCGAAGTCTCCAGAAGAGGTTGAAGATCTGTAGTCTTGACGTTGCTGGAGATTTGAAGACGAAGAGTTTTCATAGTTGCTGATGGATCTTGGAAGCTTTTAGGCGATTGATGAATATTTTTTCACGGCGGAAATCGAAGACAATCATGGTTTGTTCATCAACGGATTGAGATATGATGGAAGTTTCCAGAGAAGACTAACGAAGATGATGAAGTTCTTGAATTCGTGTGAAGTTGAGGGAGATCTATGAAGATTGCATGTTGGTGGATCTTGAACGATTTCGGAGATCAGAACAATGTTGATTACTGATGATGAACGAAAATCTTGATGATGATCGATGATGAACTTCTGGAAAGTCCTTGCAGATTGAGGGAGATTGATGAACACGCATGGAGGTTTTCTGGAATTTTCTGGAAAAATGATGATCGATGATGAAGATTGAAGGTGGAAGATGAACGATGAGAGGAAAAAGATGAAGTTCTGGCGATTTCTGGATGTTTTAGGGTTTTTTGGTGGTTGGTGTGGCGGCCGGAGGTTGTTGGGGTCATCGGAGACGGTTGGAGGCGGGGGTTGCATGGTCGCCGGCCATGCAACCGGCGAAGGCTCAGGGGAGGACGCGTGTCACGGTGGGTGGAGAGAGTGAAGGCATGTGCGCCACGTAGTGAGAGGCATGGCAGAGAGAGGGAGAAGGAAGGGTGAGGTGGCGTGATCTGATGAAGGGTGAAAGTGTGTGGTGGGTCCTTTTCAGAAGCACGCGTGGATCAGCTTATATAGTGACAAGTGTCACTGCTGGACAAAAAAATGACCAAAAACGAATTGGACTTGACTTACTGGGCCTCCAAAAAAAAACTGCTTTCTGGGCCCACACGAAAAGGATAACCAAAAAACCTGAAAAAAACTGAATTAAAAAACTAAACCTAATTAAAACTAATTAAAACCTTATTAAACTAATTAACACTAAACCTAATTAACTAATAAACTCAAATAAACTCTAAACCAAAGATTAAATCTTGATTAACCTCTATTGATTAAAATCTAATAAAACTCTAACAAAATCAATTAAAATCTAAAAAGATTAAATCCTAATTAACCTAATTAAACCCTAATTAAATCTAAAAGATTAAAAATCTAATTACCTCTATTAAAATTCTATTTAATTTCTATTAAAATTCTATAAAATTCTATTCCATTTATTTAAAACTATTAGATCCTATATTAAACCTAATAAAAAATCTATTAAAAGATTAAATCTATATTAACACAAACTCTACTTATTTCTATTTAAAACTATTAAATTTCTATTAAATTTCTAAAAAATGATTTAAAGCTATTAAAATATTAAAAACCTATTTAAATTCTAGAAAAATCTAAAAAGCCTATTTAAAATCCACAAAAGGCTATTAAATCCTTAAAAAAATGCAGACAAATGCAAATGACCAACATAAAAGAGCGCGAGACCAGATCGAAGCAGACAGTGAACCCCTGGCATCAGAATATCCCCGAAACCACCATGTGAGCTGCAAACACCGAGGAGCGCACAATTTCTCGAAAATAAAACCCTGATTATCTAGACTGGATCTGAAATATTCGGTAGATGAAAACCAAGCTGTAACTCTGATATCCTCTGTCTGTACACAAGCGTCATGCATCTGATATGCGAATATGAATTGAACCATGAACCAGATAGGAGAACCGGTTGGTCAAATTTTAGGGTGCAACACGGTGATCGGAGTGTGGAGGAAGAATCTTCTTCAGGACGAGATCACCCGTCTGAAAGCTTCTAGGACGCACCTTCTTATCATAAGCTTTCTTCATTCGGCTTTGGTACAGACGACCATATGCAATCGATGCTAATCTCTTCTTGTCCATTAGGCTGAGTTGGTTCAGTCGGTTCTTAACCCATTCTGCCTCGTCGAGTTTCACGTCAACCAAAACTCGTAAAGAAGGGATCTCCACTTCTAACGGTAGGACAACTTCCATACCGTACACTAAGGAGAAAGGAGTTGCCCTGGTTGACGTACGTACCGTCGTACGATAACTGTGCAGTGCAAATGGCAGCATCTCGTGCCAATCCTTGTAGGTCACAACCCTCTTCTGAACAATCTTCTTGATGTTCTTATTGGCCGCTTCAACGGCGCCATTCATCTTCGGCCGATAAGGAGATGAGTTGTGGTGTTCAATCTTGAAACTCTGGCACAGCTCCTTCATCATCTTGTTATTCAGATTCGAACCATTATCGGTAATGATCTGCTCGGAAATTCCGTAACAATAGATGATATCCCTCTTTATGAATTTAGCCACCACCTGCTTGGTCACATTAGCATATGAGGCTGCCTCCACCCACTTGGTGAAGTAGTCGATAGCTACTAGAATGAAGCGATGACCGTTAGATGCAGTGGGCCCGATCTTTCCTATCATGTCGATGCCCCACATGGAGAACGGCCACGGGGAGGACATGACATTTAACGGGCACGGCGGCACATGAACTTTATCAGCATAAATCTGGCATTTATGACACCTCTTCGCGAATTTAGAGCAATCCGATTCCATCGTCAGCCAGTAGTATCCTGCTCTTAGGATCTTTCTCGTCATAGCATGCCCGCCGGCGTACGTACCAAATGCGCCTTCATGGACTTCTTCCATGAGCATACTCACCTCTTTCTCATCTACACATCTGAGTAGCACGAGATCGTGGTTTCTCTTATACAAAACTCCATCAGGGTTGAGATAAAAATTTCCAGACAGCCTCCTCAGAGTCTTCTTATCCTGGGTTGACGCACCCGCAGGATACTCCTTAGTCATAAGGAAAGTCTGGATATCATGGAACCATGGCTTGCCGTCGGAGGCTTCCTCGATCGCAAAGACGAATGCAGGTCTATTAAGACGAGAAAGGACAATTCTTGGAGCCTCATTCCAAAAATTGACTTTATACATCGAAGCCAACGTGGCTAAGGCATCAGCCATCTGATTTTTGGCTCTGGGCACATGATGGAGTTCCACTCGATCAAAGAACGAAAGTAGCCTTCTGGCATAATTCATGTACAACACCAAATTCGATTGACGAGTCTCCCACTCCCCTTTAATCTGGTTGATCACAAGCGCCGAGTCACCATATACGTCTAGGTTCTTGATTCTCAAATCAATTGCCTCTTCTAGACCCATGATGCATGCTTCGTACTCCGCCTCATTATTGGTGACTGGAAACGTCAGTCTCGCAGTGAACGAGATGTGGGATCCGTGGGGAGTCGTGATGATCGCCCCGATACCACTTCCGTTAGAATTAACCGCCTCGTCGAATATCAACTTCCACTGGGATCTCCTATCTGGCCCCTCGTCGGGCAACGGCTCATCGCAATCTTTTGCTTTGAGAAACATGATATCCTCATCAGGGAATTCAAATTTCATCGGCTGGTAATCCTCGATCGGCTGTTCGGTAAGGTAATCAGACAATACGCTTCCCTTGATGGCCTTCTGGGACACGTACTGAATGTCATATTCCGTCAACACCATTTGCCATCTGGCAATTCTGCCCGAAAGAGCCTGCTTCTCGAAGACGTACTTGATCGGATCCATCTTCGAAATTAGCATGGTGGTGTGGTTGAGCATGTACTGTCGTAAACGTTTGGCAGCCCAGGCTAGTGCACAACACGTCTTCTCCAGCATCGAGTAGCGAGATTCACAGTCAGTGAACTTTTTACTCAAGTAGTAAATGGCATGCTCTTTTCTGCCCGTCTCGTCGTGCTGACCGAGAACACACCCCATACTATTCTCAAGAACTGTCAAGTACATGATTAATGGCCGTCCAGCCACTGGGGGTATCAAGATTGGAGGTTCTTGAAGATACTGCTTTATCTTGTCGAATGCCTTTTGGAAATCCTCATTCGAGGTAATCGCTTGATCTTTCTTTAAAAGCTTGAACATCGGTTCACACGTGGCCGTGAGCTGAGAAATAAACCTTGCAATGTAGTTTATTCTGCCCAGGAACCCACAAACTTCTTTTTCTGTTTTTGTCACTGGCATTTCTTGTATTGCTTTTATCTTCGCAGGATCAATATCAATGCCTCTTTCACTCACGATAAACCCCAATAGTTTTCTAGACCGTACTCCGAAAGTACACTTATTAGGATTCAGCCTCAACCTGAACTTCCTAAGCCTCTCAAAAAGCTTCAGCAAATTGACCAGATGTCCCTCCTCCGTCTGGGACTTCGCAATCATGTCATCAACATAGACTTCAATCTCATGATGAATCATATCATGAAACAAAGTAACCATAGCTCGTTGGTAAGTGGCCCCTGCGTTCTTCAGACCGAAAGGCATTACCTTGTAGCAGAATGTTCCCCAGGGAGTGATAAACGTCGTTTTCTCCATGTCCTCCAGCGCCATCTTGATCTGATTGTAACCGGAGAAGCCATCCATGAACGAAAACACGGAGAACTGGGCTGTGTTGTCGACCAACACATCGATATGAGGCAGCGGGAAATCATCTTTAGGGCTTTCCCTATTCAAATCCCGATAATCGACGCACATGCGTACCTTACCGTCCTTCTTCGGTATAGGCACTATGTTGGCGACCCACGGAGGGTAAGTAGTGACCGCTAAGAAGCCAGCATCAAGCTGTTTCTGCACTTCTTCTTTGATCTTAACGGCCATATCTGGTCTTGTCCTCCTAAGCTTCTGCTTGACGGGAGGGCAATCTTCTCGCAACGGCAAGTGGTGGACCACGATGTCCGTGTCAAGTCCGGGCATATCTTCGTATGACCAAGCAATGACGTCACTATACTCTCTTAGCATCTCGACCAATCTCTGCTTGACATCACTCTGCAATGCAGCCACTATCCTGACGTTTCTGACGAGTTCTTTAGAACCCAGATTCACGATCTCGATCTCCTCTTCATGAGGCAGAATAACTTTCTCCTCTTGTTTCAACAAGCGGGACAACTCTTCAGGAAGGTCTTCGTCTTCATCAATCTCTTCTTCGGCTTGATAGATCGGGCAATCGAAGTCGAAGTGAGCCGTAGAAGGTCCAGAGTCGATGTCATCTGTTATGTGGATCCTGCAATAACAAGGGTTAAGTGTAAAACAAGGATGCGCAGGTTAGCACAAACCCCATTGCCATTTTATTGTTTTTCAAAACAAATATAAAACAGGAATAACAGAGATCACAATATTTGAACACGAAGGAAATGCCTTTGATTTATTAACAAAATGCATGTACATAATCCAACAAGGCCCTGACAATAAAACCACTATGCCCCGGGTAAGACATAGGGTTGTAAAATGATTGGAAAAAGTAAATCATTACTCTTCGCTTGTCATCTGGATGATATCCTTGACGGACCAATTGTTGAGGCCCTCGCCTGGCTTGCTTGGCTGGATCCAAGAGTCGAGGTCACAGTCGCTATCTCCGCTGTCTTCAGACACCGCGTTGATGCTTTCGAAAATCATTCCACCACTGGTAAACTGGATCGACCCTTTACCTCGCGACGCGCTGCTAGAAGAAGAAGCTTCAGCTCCAGGAGAATATCCCAACCCAAACTTGTCTTGCTTGTTAGGTATCTCCAAAATTCGCCCCCAGCCTGGGGTAGACCCGGCTTGGACAATGGCCCGAGCTTCTTTGAAAGAGGAGAGAGTCATCTCTGGCTTTTCCGTGACTACAGGAGCTACGTCCTTCACTTTGACAGCTTCGAACGCTTGGCATAGAGTTTCATGGATTTCGCCATCCATCTCCACATACTTGAAGGACGACAAATGGCTCACCATTATGTCTTCCTCGCCACACACGGTTACGATGCTACCCCCGACAACATATTTGAGCTTTTGGTGCAACGTGGAGGTCACGGCTCCAGCAGCATGGATCCACGGCCGGCCCAAGAGACAGCTGTAGGCAGGCATGATGTCCATTATGTAAAAGATTGCGTCGAATGTTTCCGGCCCGACTTAGATTGGCAGGGTCACCTCCCCGAAAACATGGCGTTTGGTTCCATCGAACGCTTTCACAACCAGATCACTGGGTGTGCAAATAACTCCACGAGTATCCAACTTCATTAATGCCTTCTTCGGAAGAACATTGAGCGACGACCCCGTGTCCACCAACACGTGGGACATAATCGTTCCCCTACACTCTATCGAGATATGCAGGGCGCTATTATGATTCCTCCCTTTCGGTGTCAGCTCTAGGTCAGTGAACCCTAGTCCATTTCCAGTATTTACGTGGGCTACGACCTCTTCTAGATGATTTACCGATATTTCTTGCGGTACATAGGCAGCATTCAACACCTTCAGCAGCGCGTTGCGGTGTGCTTCAGAACACAACAACAAGTTCAGGATGGAAATCTTCGAGGGCGTCTGATGGAGATGATCCACAATCTTGTAGTCACTCTTTTTAATCAACCGCATAAACTCCTCGACATATTTAACAAGCAAGTCTTTTTCTACCCCACACGGGGTCTCTTCAACGACTTTACTTTTACCTTTATCGGCCGCATTAGCTCTGACCGCTTTATCCGCCACGACCTCTGACGGTGCAAACACTCTTCCGCTGCGAGTAATACCACTGATTCCCGCAAGGTTCTCCGCAGTCGACCCAAACGGTTCCAGCTCCAACTTCTGTCCGTTGCAGTAGACTTCAGCCCCATAATGCCACGGGATGGCGTTAGTGCTCTCGAACGGTATCGGCCCAGCTTTGGTGATGGTAATTGTGGGCGGTCTGGGCGCAGAAATAGTTATCATCCGGCGAGGGATGGTGATGGTGGCAACCTCATCGGCTTGCTTCAGCACTACCTCTCCTGACCTACTTTCAGCCCTCCGACTAAACTGCAGAATCCCTCCAGTCATCAGACTTTGAATTCCTTCTACCAACTGCTCACATCCATCAGAACGTGTGGCACAGTCCATACATAGCTCTCCGCAACCTGGAAAGAACCCTCTCTTCAACAACTTAGCTTTAATGAAGCTAAGCGGCGTCTTCAGATCTCTGACGTCAGTCAACAAATCTGCACTCTCGTCTTCGATAATGGCGTTCACTCCGCCTCCCCTATGATTTGGCATAGGATTCTTCGTGACATTGGGCACATTATCGGAGAAGTTGATGATCTTGGCATCCACCATGTCCTGCACCTTATGCTTGAAGGCTTTGCAGTTCTCTATTGTGTGGCCTGGTGCCCCTGAGTGGAACTCACAAGTGGCATTCGCGTCGTACCCTGGCGGAGGTGCCCCTGTCAAGGGAGCCAGCGTTCTCTTCTGGATCAACTGTAGCTGAAGCAAAGTCTGCAAGATTTGTGCGTACGACATGGGCGGTGTCTCGAAGTGACGGTTCGCCAAAGGTGCCCGATTCTGATACTTCCTGTATCCCTGTTGATTCGGTTGCTGCTGCTGCTGTGGAACTGCTGGGATAGTTATACTGGCCACCTGCTGGTGAGGACCTTTACCCTTCCTCCGAGCGTTGGTCACAGTGCTCGCTTCTCCCTCCCGTCTTTTGCCAGCATAAGGTTTCTTTCCACCTCCTCCAGCTGAGGATGACTCACCTTGAATTTTCCCGATCTTGATCCCATTTTCGACGTGCTCACCCGTGATAATGAGATCTGAGAACGTCCCAGACATACCGCTGACTAACTTCTCATAGTAAACCCCTAGGAGGGTGGCCACAAACATCTGCACGAGCTCGCGTTCAACCATCGGCGGCTGAACCCTGGCTGCCAACTCACGCCACCGCTGGGCGTATTCCTTAAACCCTTCATTGTTCCTCTGTGACAGATTCTGCAGCTGGACTCGGTTCGGGGACAAGTCGCTATTGTATTGGTAGTGGTGCACAAATGCTTCAGCAAGATCCTTCCATGTGCGCACACTAGTAGGCTCCAAGCTCATGTACCATTCGAGGGATGGCCCGGAAAGACTGTCTTGAAAGAAGTGCATCAGCAACTTCTCGTCCTCAGAATGAGCAGACATTTTTCTGTAGTACGATCTCAGGTGGACGCGAGGGAAAGTGGTGCCCTTATACTTTTCCAAGTCAGGTACCTTGAACTTGGGAGGCACCTTGAAATCAGCAATTAATCCCAGCTTGGACATATCAACGCCCAAAGTATTCTGATTCTCGATATCTCTCATCTTATCTTCAAGTGCCTTGAATCTAAGCCGTGCTTCAGCATTCAGCTCCCCTTCAGCACCTTTCTGAGAGAACACATCGTCCTGACGATCCTCTAGCCATGGCTGAGGCACAAACAGATTCCCGACACCTGCATTGTCGTTGCCTGGCCCGATATTGACATTAGCTCCTAGACTCCCATTACCGACGCCCGTCGTATTGAGTCCGATGTTGGCCATCACATTGCCGTTGGCACTGCCGTTGCCCCCGGTCACGGGAACACCATTCTGTGGAGTTTCAACTGGTGGAGGAGTAGGCACAGTCCCACCATGGAGTACGTCGTTGCTATCAACCCTTGAGATCAAAGGCTGAACCAAAGTTCTGAGCTGATCCTGGCCATTGACGACTGCTTGCATGAGCTCCATGAAGCAATCCATTCTTTCGCGGAGTTCCTGAACATCAGTTTGCACTTGCTCCATGATTCTGGTCTGATTAGCTCTAGTCGGATAGCGGTGAATAGGTCTCTGATCAATCCTGGAACCACCTGAAACAACCTGAAACAACCTGTAAAACACAAAAGGGTTAGGAAAAACAACAAAATGCTCGTTATGCAAATGCTTCATGCAAATGCAAACGTGTGTCTGTGCGTTAGGGAGATCTCCCTGATCCTAGTGCCTGAGTGTCGGTGCTGATAATAATAAGAAGTACGAGTCCAATCATGGAAATAACAATCTCATATATAAAGAAAGCCCATCAAGGCAGTACACAACGTCAGCGAGTACAAGCAGAGTCAATAGCGTGACCTCAGCCAACAAGCCTGGTGATGGTCAGCATACATCAATGATCAAAACAAAAGGAATACAAATAGTCAAGTACGACCACGGGCGCGATACTCTTCTAAAAACTCCTTCATTTCCGGATGATCAGGTAGCGTGAGTAACCCCTCGACGAGCAATTCCCTCTGCACAATGGTGTACTGAAGTCCTTCGACCGAACCTTCCCATGCTCCTTCTCCGAAGCAATCTTCTAGCTTCCGTTTCTTGGACTCAAACATCAGTTTGCGCTCCTTCAGGTTAGCGAGAGCTTTGTTGAGCTGGCCTTCGACGGCGTATCTGTGAGCGGTTTCTTCATCAAACCTATTCTCACTATCCTTCACCTGGGCTTCCAGCTTGGAGATCTGTAGCCTCATCTTATCCTCCCGCTCTTTCCTGGTGGCTAGGGAAGCCTTCCAGTGCTGGTTGAACTTGGATATCCTCCGATATGCTTCGTCCAAGTGCTGCTTCTTCGTAGCCAGTACGTCGTTGACAGCTTTGAAGTCCTGACCCATGCGTTCACGCTCGGCTATCTGCTTAGTCAGGTCTGTCCCCAGCCGATTCACCAACTCTGTCTGCCTTTTGAAAGAATGAACGACTTCGTTCCTCTCGCTTCGGAGCTGAGCCAATTCTTTCTCCAGTTCCTCGTTTGCCCGCTTCAATTCATCTCGCTCAACCAACACCTGATTATGCTGCTGAATGGGCACAAAGGTAGGCTCTTCAATCATTGGAGGGCTTTCTGGCTTGGCATGAGGAAACGACATCCCTATAGCATCTGCTCTGGCTCTGATCCAAGTCACATACGGAGGGTAGGCTTGGTTATTGCTTCTTCCCAGCAATGGCTTTCCCCTCTTACTGATACCATTCCAGGCGCGCTGAAGCTTGGATAACAGATCCCCCTCTAGAAGACCAGTGAGGTACAGAGATTCTTGTACCTCTTCATCCTTCGGCGGAGCTCTCAAAGCGTACGCGAACTGTCGGACCAGCAACGACGGATTGTAGTTTATACAGCCTTTCCTACCTATCAAGGGCACGTTTGGAAACCCGCTGCAATTGAAGATAATCTCGGCACCCAGCCTATCTCTGTCAAACCAGTCAATATCCTTTGCAGATAAGCTCATCAGACGCTCGGACCACTCAGCTGTGGCTGCAGACAAAACAAAGGGACCCCTCTTGGGCAAATGACTATCAAGCCATTTATAAAGCAAGGGTACACAACATGAGACATTCTTGCCCATCCTATTCTCGTTTTTGTAGTGGATAGAATGGTAGACATCTCCTATCAAGGTAGGGACTGGATTCCCTGAAGCAAAGATGTGAAATGCATCGAAGTCTACAAAATCGGGCATATTAGGGAACAAAATGATGCCATATATGCACAGAGCGAGGATGGCGTTAAACACGACCCAACATCCGTCTTTGGCGCACTACTGAGCCTTTCCCAATAAGAACTGCAAAGAGAAACCGGGAACCTTGTTCCAACTAGACAATACCAACTCGTAGGCATCCAGATGAAGTGAAGGAGTTAGACTAGCCAGATTAGGCTCAGCATCCATATGAACAAAAGGCATCTTTCTCTTGATAGGCACACCTAACAAATCAGCATATTCCTCTAGCATGGGTGCGAGAACAAAATCCTGGAAAGTGAAACATCTCAACGGAGGGTCGTAGAACTGCAGCAGAGCGTGCAACCCGTTCAACTCGAACACAGAGGGTTTACGAGCCAAACTGAGCAATTTGCCGTAAGATTTTCTGAACTCATCTCTCACAGAATCATCTGCTAAAGCTATCAAATCGGTCAGCTGAACCACATCAGGGGCAGGGAACTTGTAAGCCACGGTCTTCCTCAGAGAACCCATAACAATACAATAGGAGGCAAGAAATCCTGGATCGGGGAAAACGGTACCTGCAACACAGACACACGTTAATGAAATGCAAATGCGTATGCAAAATAATGTAAAATGCAATCATGCAGCAGGAGATCAAGGCAACTGTGATGTGGAGATTCTGTATCAACAGAACCATGACGCTGCTCTATCAAGAACAACCACTATATCTGATAATAAGAAAACCCTGGTGTCGGACCACACATCTGCTCTGTCAAGAACAATCATCTGATAGGGCCATAAATCTGCTCTGTCAAGAACAAATGTCTGATAATAAGGACCTCTGATACGGGACCAAAACTCTGCTCTATCAAGAACAAACATCTGATAATGAGATCCTCAGACCCCAGTCATAAACCTGCTCTGTCAAGAACAAATACACATCTGATGATAAGATCCTCTGATCAAAACCTGCTCTATCAAGAACAGCCATATATCTGCAGATGAGAACCTCAGATCTCAACAACACTGATCCACTATCAAGAAAACCAGGTGGTCTGAAGGTCAAAGTTTCCTGCAATAAACCCAACCCCGCTTACAGGTATGGACCTAAACTGACTCAAGTTCGGCATCCTATGCGTTCATCAGCATCACAGACATTCAAGAGGGGTGATACGATACCCAGAAGGTGTGGCATCACCAGCTCATGAAGCGGCCTCACTCGACTGAATCACAAACGATCGGTCCCTAGAGTCGACAATCCTCCAAACCAGCAACCGTCTCAACCCAAAGGGTTGAAAGAGAAGCCAACCGGGAGAACCTCGTCTGAGCATGGATTTCATGAGACACTAGTGCCTGCAAAGCAAGCACGCGCCCACTAATTTCCACAACTAATGCTATGTTCACTCAGGCCTGGGTCTGGCTTCTCACTCATCAGAATGCCCCTCCCACAACAGCACAGATAATCATATCATACTGAAAATAAAGTGCGGGAAATAAAAATGCGATAAATAAACACAACCCAACAAGTAATCATACAAGCGCTAGGATTGACTCTCGTAGGGAACCGGAGAACCAGAGATTTTGGGTTCGATCCCCAGCAGAGTCGCCAGCTGTCGCTTACGCGAAAATAAGGTGCCGGCACAACAGAAGAGTCGCCACGTTTCGTTATTTATCCCTCGGAGCGGGAAAGGAAATGATCGGAAAAACCTGACGAAAAAAGGGTAAGACAAGGTCATCGCAACCGTTGTCTGGGTTCGGGAGTCGGTTACGCAAGGGAAAGGTATTAGCACCCCTCACGTCCATCGTACTCGATGGGATCCATGCTTGTTGTGTTTATTGGACGAGTTGGTTTATCTATCAGAGAATGACTCGGCAAACAGAAAAGAAAAATGACTCGGCAAAGCGTTGCACTTTATGCCTACGTATTCTCATCAGAGAATGAGAAATCAGAGTCAATGTAGTTCGACCTACTACGAGATATGGGGGAGGTGGCTCACCAATACGTCAGTATTGTGCCTACGTACTCTCAACAGGTATGAGAGATCAGAGCTTACGTAGTTCGAGACACTACGCTTTATTTCCTGTCTTTTACGGAAGAAGTGTTTTTTATTGTGTTTGCAATTTCAATCGCACTAGAGACTATGGCCTGAGAGTGAATGCGTCGCATGTCACCCAGAGGGTACCATACTAAACATCCAGACTGTGGAAAAGAAACTCTCCCACAATCCTCTCAGATAGCTTAAGGCTCGTAACGTACGAAAGAAATCATTCATGATTACTGTGTCTTAAACTGTTTTGAGATGAGAAGAGAACAGGCTCAACTAAAAGGAGACTATCAAGTCCTACTGTTGCCATGCCAAGGATTCATCCTATGGTTGAAGTTTGAACAGGGAACTCCTAGAAGTTGTCATGCATAGGTTTTAACCTAAAGTTCTATCATCACTTCCTTATCAAAGGAAATGAGAGTCCTAAGGGATCATATCAATGATACACAAAAACAGCTAAAGCATCAGCTTAGACAGTAAACAATAAACGACTGTAAAATGCATGCAATGCAAGTGAGGGAGGAAATGTGTGTGGGGCAGCAGCCTCCACAAGCTCGTATCGACCTCAAGCCGGATATGAATAACAGTAATCATACAGAAAGATAAAACATGCTATCAAGCAAAATACAGTAAACTGTAATCATACAGAAGAAATAAAGTCATGCTATCAAGCAAAACAAACCACATGGGCAAGGGAGCTGGGCTCTACCGAATACCCGCAAGCAAAGCCATACAGTAACAATACAAGCAGAGGGAGCAACTCAACCTCTAGTGCAATCATGCTCCTAGCTTACATCAGTCTAAATATGAACTTATTCTAATGCATCAAGCAAATCAAACAAGTCACACCAATACAGAGAAGAAACAGACAAGAAAGCAGATCAGCTCCTCTCTCTACTCCAAGCTTCAGCTCTTCTGGCAGCACCTCAGTCTTCAGACTTCAATCACTCTTGACAAATATCAATTTGCTTCTCCAGGTTTCAACCCTTCAACATAAGTTTCAACTTATCTTCTTCTTCAAGCTTCAGCTCCTTAATCAGCTCCACCTTCAGGCTTCACTCTTAACCACAAGTATCAACTTGGTTCCTTCAGGATCCCCAAGTATCAGAGTAAGTATCAACTTATCGTTTGCTCTTCAAGCTTCAGCTCTTCACTCAATCTTAATTGAGTCCTCTTCATAAGTATCAACTTAGTCTTCAAGCTTCAGCTCTCTTTGCTTTACCAGTATCAACTTGGTTTTCTCTTTCTACAAGCTTCAGCTTCTTAGAATAGTCCTCAATCACTTAGAAGTGTCAACTTCATCCTTCAATCTTTAAGCCTCAACTCTTCATTCAGTCTTTACTGGATCTTCAAGTATCAACTTGCTCTCCTTGCTCTCCAAGCCTCAGCTGCAATGGCAATGCTCAAGGAATCATCCTCTTCCACACTCTTCAATGAAGTCTTCATCTTCAAACTCAAGCTCAACATCTCTCAAGATACTCAAACCTGAAGAAATCACTTAACTGGATAAGCTGGGGTGTTAAATTGCTTATTGATCACCAAAGGTGACCTATAAGGGTTTAACATCAAAGGAATGGTTCCCTCAAAGGTTCTACTTCCTAGGTACCATCACTTATCCCTCCTAAGGAGAGAGGTGAATACCATGGAAGGACCTTGAATCATGGGGAGGAATGGAGGTGAAAGATACCATCCATGTTTAAGAAAGAAGTTAACTAAGTCTAAGCTCTTCTTAATCCCTAACCCTAAAACAACAACAAAACAATCAAGACTTCAAGCCCTCAAGCTCCTTCTTCAACTCTCAAGTTTTCTACTATGCTCCTCCATGCTCCTCAAAGCAAAACCAAGCTCACCAAGCCCACAAAGCAAGGCAAAACAAAATACAAGCCCACAAGGGCAACACAAACAACAATCAACTACAAAAATCATTTAAAAATAGTATACTATTATATTAAAATCTAATATAATTTCTAGGGGATCCTATATACCTACCCTTAATACCCTATATGTCCCAATATCTAACTTGACCTAGAAACCCAAAATTCTAGTGTTATTGTGGACCTATGTTAAGGATTAACCTAATTCTATACACCCTAAAGTCATCTAATCAAAACTAACCAAATTTTAATCACAAAATCATGGAATAAATCCAGGGGGGAGCTAAAGTCCTAATCTAACTATCCTAAAAGGAATGGCCTAAAAATTCAAAGGGAACTAGCTAAACAAAATTCTACAAATCTATGCATCAACATAAAAGAATTAAAAAGCTATTAAAAGAGAAAATACACAAAAACTATTAAAAATGCATGAGATGCAAATATTTTGATTTCATAATTTTCTAGACATTAACATGAAATGGGAGAAAAAATCCCCATGCAAAAATCATCAACTTTCTATTTAATATGATTTTTCAAAGATTAATGAAAAATGGAGAAAAAGAAATTAAAATGAGAGATCATTGGTGCAGATAGCAATTATATTCAGTTCATATTATGATTGGGCTAAAAATGGGGGTGGGGATATCAATGTGCGCCAGGCCCAGTCTTCATCAGAAAATCAATTAACAAAATATAAAGAAAAAGAAAAATGAACGGTGCAAAGAGTAACAAAAACTAGTTCAAAATCCAAGTGGGCCATGAGAGGGGGTGTGGTTATCAAACTCAACACTTAAGCCCAATACCACAGGTTTAATGAAACGCTTCGTTTTGGTGTCTTCAGACTCCCTCTTCAAATGTGAGATTAAATCTTAGCCTCACGATCCACGCCCAGTCAACGGGTCCAATCTCCATCCAACGACCATGTCTTCGTCTTCTTCCTCCAGCCAAGGTTCAAAATGAGGAAGCCATGGAAATAGAGCTCCATAGTGAATCTTCACCCAACTCGTATCACCTCAATTCTCCATGAAAAACTAAAATTCCAAACCCTAATCCACTCTAAATTCCATGCTGATCACAGCCATGGCCTCAAAATCAATTGAAATGCCCTAAATCTCCAAACCCGATCCAAGATCAAAAATAAGCTCAGACATCAACTTCAACAATTCTTGAAATTAATTACCTCAGAATGATCACCACCTCACACTGGTTAATTCTTGATTTCAAACTCATGCTATATCTCAATATCCATCGTGTTCTTGATCCAAACAAAAAATGGTGTCATCAACTCAACCTTCACCAATTGATCTCAAACTTCCCAGAATCCATCACCTAATTGTCTCTAACCTTCTAACCTAACAATTCTACCTAGTTATGCTTAAATTAGGGTGTAGAAGAAAAGTTACTAACCTGTCAAATCTTGATTATCAGATAGGGTAATCCTCCACTTCAAGCCCTCAAACTCTTCAGAATCAATCCTTGAATGATGATAAAGCTTCTGTTTGCAAAAGATTTGACCAAGAAAGCCTGAATCTCCAAACCCGATGGTGACTTGCAACCTTCAAAATCCAAATTCTATCTCTTCAGTTCTTCATGCTCTTGCCTTCAATTTGGTATGGATTCACTCAGTGTGATCAATGGAATGTGTTTGGATAGAAAGAAGCAATGGAAATGAAGCAGAAAGTGGAACTTGACTTCAACTTGCAATAGAAGCAAGTGAAATGGCTATCTCACTCTTCTCTCTAATCTCTCACCAACCTTGCATCTGAGCAAGTTCTATACACTATATAGGATGCATTGGACCTCTCTAGAACCATATGGAATCATCCAATGAGAATTTGGAATTCTCATGCCATGAGTTTTTCATTTCATCTCTTCTCATGCATCATCTCATGCCAAGCCTCTTGCAGCACTTGTAACTGACTTGAAAATCTCCCTAGATGAGATATATGACATGTTAAGACACTTAGCTAGCTTGTACATTGCCTTTCCTTGTGTTTTGCATTTGTATCTTATTATGCAAGCAACCATTTTCCAAAGCAACCCCATGATCTAAACTTCAAATCAAAAAAGTGGCTGAACCATTGTTTCTAGAATGCTTTTTAGAGTCAAAATGACCTATTATATGCCATGGTTTGGATGTGTAACTTGGAAATTTCAATTTCCAACTTGGACTTATTTAACTTATGCCTCCATTTTAGGTCATTTTTACCATTTTTTGCTACAAGACTTTACAACATCTCATGACATCCCTACTAGCCTTAAAACATCATTTTAAGCAAGTTTGATGTTGAAGATTTTTCCATTTGAAGCTTGTAAGTAGGAGTTATGGCCTTATGCTTGAAATGACCTATAATCTCCAAATGACCAAAATGCCCTTGACTTGTCAAAGCCATAACTTGAGTTCTACAAATCCTATCAAGGACTTCTAGTACTATCTAGAACTCTAAGAAGATGAGGAACAACATTCATGTTTACCAGAAGTTCATAGGAATCATCCTTCTTGGGAAAAAGGTGGATGCAAGTTGGGTGACTTTCAAGGCCCCAGATTCATATACCTCAGATGACCTGTAACTTGTCAAAGTCATAACTTGAGCTCTACAAATCCTATCAAGGACTTCTAGTACTAAAATTAAAGATAAGAGCAAGCTCTACAACATTCATGTTGTAGGTAAGATGAGATGACAATCACATCTTGAGCTAAACTGCCTTGAAGATAGGGGTCAAACTAGGGGATTTTACACTGTCAAGCCTTAGAAACCCTAGCTTGAAACTTCTCAAACTCTTCAATCATGATGAGTTGATCTTGGAATCATACTTATAGCATCTCAATGCATCAATCCATGATCACATGGCTCTTGGATTAGGTCTCAACCCTCTCCAAATCATCAGTTGACTTAGGGTTGACCCAGTCAAACCCTAATTATACCACTCATGGCTAAGTCTTTTGAATCTTGTACAATGACCTCTCTAGGCCTCATGATGACTTTCAAGACATCTCATAAGCTCTCTCAAAGCTTCAAGTCCATCCTCATAGCCTCAGAATCATCTGAGGAGCTCCCACAACTCTCAAGTTATGAGGCACACAACCTTGGTTTCAACCAATCTTTCTGAGGATCTCTTAACTTCTTTGACAAAGATATCAATCCTTGAGCACTTGAATAACCTTCTTGGCTAGCTTCAAAGTCTTAATTGGTACTCATACCTCTTGATCTCTTGCATACATGTCAATGTAACACAAGCTAGGTAAAGAAATGTTGGTCAAATTTTGGGGTGCAACACAACTCTAGGCTATAACATTTCCGATCTCAAAGGGATAAGTCCTTCCGTGTGTATGCACCAGATTATGCCAGAGGAAGACTCTAAACCTTCTAGAGAACATCAACAAAGGATAAATCTTATAATGAGTGATGTTGTAAAAAGAGAAGTGTTAAGGTTAATAGAGGCTGAAATAATGTACCAAACCTCTGATAGTAAGTAGGTGAGCCCTGTACATGTGGTGCCTAAAAAGGGAGGTGTCACAACCGTACAAAACAAAAGAGGAAAGAAGATAGCTAAGCATATATAAAACGGTTGGCGTATGTGTATCGACTATAGAAAACTAAATAAAGTAACTAAGAAGGATCATTTCCCACTTTCATTCATAGGTCAAATGCTTGAACGTCTAGCAAGATATTCTTACTTTTGCTATCTAGATGGATATTCAGGATTTTTCCAAATTACTATTCACCCCAAAGATCAAGAGAAAACAACCTTTACTTGCCCATATGGAACATTTTATTATCGACGAATGCCATTCGGATGATGCAATGCCCTAGCTATTTTCCAACGTTGTATGATGCCAATCTTTGCAGATTTCCTTGATGAGATCATCGAAGTTTTCATGGACGATTTCTCGGCATGTGGATCCAGTTTTAGAAATTGTCTAACAAACCTTGAGAAAATCCTAGAAAGATGTGCAGAAGTCAATATTGTTCTAAATTGGGAAAAATGTCATTTTATGGTCATAGAAGGAATATTATTAGGACACATAGTCTCCGCAAGAGGCATTGAGGTTGTCAAAGCCAAAATAGAAGTTATAGAAAACCTCCAACCATCGAAAACCATTAGAGAGATTCAAAGTTTCCTTGGACACGCCGGTTTCTACCGACACTTCATTAAGGACTTCTCTAAAATAACCAAACCCTTAACCAACCTTCTTATGAAAGATGTCGAGTTCAATTTCGATGATAAATGTCTTGAAGCTTTCAAACACCTTAAATAAGAACTAATCTTTGTACCTATTATGCAACCTCCCCATTGGAATCAACCTTTCGAAATTATGCGCGCTGCAAGCGATTATGTAGTTGTTGCTATTTTAGGTAAAAGAAAGATAAGAAAATACGTGTAATTGATTATGCTAGTAGAACACTAGAAACCGCACAGCTTAATTATGCCACAACCGAAAAAGAACTCCTCACAATAGTTTTCGCTATTGACAAATTTCAATCTTATCTAGTCGGAGCAAAGATTATTGTTTACACAGAACACGCTACTATTCGGTATCATTTAAGCAAAAAGGACGCTAAGCCTAGATTACTTCGTTGGATCCTTTTGCTACAAGAATTCGACTTAGAGATCTGGGATAAGAAAGGCACTAAGAACATGGTCGCAGACCACCTTTCGAGGCTAGAACACTTAAAACCAAACCACATCCTGATAAACAATGATTTTATTTATGATAGACTTATAGTACCCGTTAGAACCAATCAAGACCCTGACCTCCACTTAGAATTAAACATTAAAAATTCCCTAGCAATTACAAACCTACCTTTGGTACGCCGATTTTATAAACTACCTAGCTGTCGATATCATACCCCCTAATATTAACTACCAATAGAAGAAGAAGTTCTTTCACGAGGTGAAACACTTTTATTTGGATGAACCACTCCTATTTAAGAGAGGCTCGGACAAAATATTTTGTCGCTGTGTCCTAGAAGAGGAAGTGGAAAACATAATCAAACATTGTCACTCTGCACCTTATGGTGGACATGCAGACACATCTAAGACTTGCATAAAAATCCTTCAAGCAGGCCTTTTCTGGTCGACGTTATGGCGCGACGTCCATGCCTATATTGTCAGATGTGGCCGGTGTCAACACACTGGGAATGTCTCAAGACGTGATGAAATTCCCTTACAAAATATCCAAGAAGTAGAACTCTTCGATGTTTGGGGAATAGATTTTATGGGACCCTTTCCATCATCGATGGGGAACAAATATATCTTAGTAGCTGTTGACTACGTATCTAAATGGATAGAAGCTATGGCTTCACCTACCAAAGATACTCGTGTAGTCATAAAATTATTCAAAAATTACATATTCCCTAGTTTTGGAGTACCTTGCCTCGTTATAAGTGATGGCAGATCACACTTCATATCAAGAATATTTGATAACCTTTTAAATGAATATGGAGTTAAACACAGAGTAGAGACACCCTACCATCCACAAACTAGTGGACAAGTAGAAGTGTCAAATAGGGAGATTAAGCAAATCTTAGAAAAAACTATTTTAATATCTAGAAAAGATTGGTCCCTAAGACTACAAGAAGCATTATGGGCTTACATGACCGCTTTCAAGACTCCCATAGGAACAACCCCATACCAGTTGGTTTATGGAAAATCCTGCCACTTACCTTTTGAGCTAGAACATAAAGCATATTGGGCCATCAAGACCCTTAATATGGACTATTTAACAGTCGGTGACAAACGCATTCTCGACATCCATAAACTAGAAGAACTATGTTGCAATGCCTATGAAAATTCCATTATCTATAAAGAAAGAACTAAAGCATGGCATGACAAGAAGATTTTAAAAAAGATTTCAACGTAGGCGACCCTGTACTTCTCTTTAATTCTAGATTCTTGTAAGTTATGCTCAAGATGGACTGACCCTTATAAGGTCGCCAAAGTCCTAAGGTCTGGGGCAATAGAAATCCGAAATCATTCATGTAGTCCCTTTATAGTAAACAGATAAAGGTTGAAACACTATTATGGAGGAGACATCCCTACCTATTAATCTGGTCACACTTTGATCAAACCACCCATTACCGCACTACCAATTAAATTCCATAATTGTCGAGCTACCAACGTTAAACAAGCGATGCATGGGAGGCAACCCACGACCATTTTTATTTCCTTGTTATTTTTATTTTTTATTGTCAAAGGTGAATTATATACAATTATTATTTACTTAACAAGACTAACTTGTGTGCCATTTATGTTTCAAGTCTCAGATCCCATCACTCTCCACTAACATTGTTTTTTAGGATGGAGAACCAGGATGATATGCATGTTGTATTCAGGGATGATAAACAGAGGAAACAATTTGTGATCCTTTCTAAGCGACCCATGCTCCCAACGAGATACCCTGACTCCAACTGCCTTGAAATCTTAGGTTTTGAGGACAGTGTGAGATACCTCAACCATCAACTCCAATGGGAAGAGTATTCTGATGCCATTAATGTCACATTAGGAACCTAACCCTAGAATTTCTCAGTTCTCTCATCTATGAACCCTATGCTGGTAGAGGATTCAAAAGAGGACATATCAAGTTCAGACTATTTGGGAAGGAATATATTCTCAACCACAAGGATTTTGCTAAACTGTTAGGATTTTAGCATGGCCTAGATGCCATACATGATATATCTGAAGTAAATATTATGTAGGATGAGTTAGATAAATTATGGAGTCAAATAGCCGGTGGAGGAGGCCCTGGCCCTTTAACCCAACTGTCAAACAGGATCCATAACCCCACATTTAGGTACTTCCAAATGATTCTAGCTCAAACCTTCTTTGGTAAAACAGAAACCGAAAACCATGTAAGCACCGAAGAGATCCTTATGCACTTTTGCTCCACCCAGTCACGTCCTATAGCCAGTGGAAATTTTCTGATGGACAACCTTAACTTAATAGCAATATCTTCAAAAGGACCAATCCATGTAGGAGGTACGGTGACACACATAGCTTATGCCTTAGGTCTCGCACTGAAACTAAGCTTATGCCTTAGGTCTCGCACCGAAACTAACTCACCTGACCCCATATTATAGCTACACCCTTATTGACCTGAACCATTGCTTGGATCGAGGCTTAGTAAGAAGAGTTTTCTTTGGTCTTGTCGATTTTAAACTCTTGATAGACGATGAGACAATTCATTACTTTGGATTTTCAAACCCGACCCAAACTAATATTCACAATAAAGAAAATTGGTCGTATGCTCTTGAAGGTCACGATAGACGCCGTCCAGACCTAGGACCCCACTTGAGCCTGAATATCATCCTACACCTCTCTCGGAAAGGACCACATTGTATTCCTCTAACGTTCATCTGCAACAACGAGACTTATATGCTGAGTTCGATGTTATGCACCAGGAGATCTTTTCTCTTTGCGAAAAGCTTACTGAGTTAACCTTTCAGATGGAAGTCTCCGAGGCGACACGTGCTACTGACTATGATTTCCTGTATCAGGAAATCTATAATCTCAAGCGCCAGCTTACAGAGGCGCATGCATCTTGTCCACATGTGAATCAGGATGCTCGTCGCCAATCAATTTAAAGGAATCCCTAGAGCACTAAGGACATCGCTCGAACTGGCTGTGGAGAGGATTTTTACTGCGTTACCATCTTTATATTTTACCGTACTGCTAACAATTTTTACTGCACTATTATTTCACCCCAGACATATTTTTATTTTTCGGATATGCAAAATTATCGGTTAATTTTCAAATTTAGCAAATATTTCAATTATTTTTTTGCATGATATTTTTATTATTATTTATGTTTAATATGCATTGTTTATCATATGACATACTATATGTGTTTCTTGTATGTATAAATATCATAGAAGATGCTACGCACACCCCCAAACGAAGCTCAAAACCCATCCAAGGCCCAAATCCCGTATTGGGCCCAAAATAGGAAGATGGCAGGCACCATCCCCCCTAGGCGAACACCAAGGGTCTGGGACCTTTTACGGGACATGATAGAGAAAATCCCCATTTTCTCTAACTTCTTTATCTTCAACCTCCAAAAACTCTCACTTTCTCCATTATTGACCCCATTAAAAACCTACTCACACTCATTAACACCTCATTCAATCACCATTTCCAACTACCCCACTAACTTCCCATCCATAAAAATCCAACATTTTCATTCATTCTTCAAAAAAATCCCCAAACCCCAAAATCCAATAAAACCCTCATTTCTCTTCAAAACAACCACCAATGGAGCCGGGACAGGTAATTTTCCGTGAAGGAATGGACGAAGATAGGCAAAGGCAAAAGTTCGAGGAATTGCAGACATGCAAAATTTTTGCGACAAGGTACATTGATGAAAACTGTCTGTACACTCTAGGTATTCGATTTAGCGTAGTTTATCTGTTAGATAATTTACATTTTCATGACATTTTTATTCGTAGAGAACCCACCTTTGAAAGGCTGACTCGTGAATTTTTAAGTTAACAGGTCTTCTTTGATCAGAAATTTAGATTCATGATGGCGATCCTCCAGTGGAGTCATGATGTTATATCCCCAAGTGGAATTTTATTCTCCCCAGAGAATTTGGAGCTTTGAAGCAAGATTTGGTTCCGCCATCAACTTTCCTATCCCCTGATAGATGTACTTTTGCAGAGGTCGCTGGGTATCCCCGTAGAAATGTTTATTTCATCTCCTATTTATTCCTCCTCTCGTTTGTTTTGTCAGCATGAGCATGAGCATGAACATTTTGCATTCTCATTTGCATTTTTGCATTTTCATACGCATCGACATACGCTTTTGCATCTGCATGTTTGCTTTCCTCGTTGTCTTTTGTCGTTACTTTGGTTGTGGTTACCGCCAAGTAACTGGGTTTGTCCGTTCTCTCCAAGTAGATTGTCAACCTTAAGCATAAAATACCTACAATTTTCAGTCTCCCCACAGAGTTCAACCCTCGTGGATGATGGTTATTTCAGTTATCTTTTCTGCGCCAAGAATAGACAATCCTCACTTGAGTTCATTCCCTCAATGGAGTCATGTTTGACAGTTTCTTTCTAGTTTGATCCTAGATTGAACTTCGATCTCTGTCGGTCGCCGAACCTACCTGGACGTGCATTTATTTTGCACTATCTATCAAGAAGAGCCTTTTTATAACCTTCACAGATATGTGACAATTCTCACCTGAGAAGCCTATCACTACAAACAACGGTATGCAACAGTTCTCGCCTGAGAAACTTACCCTATCTTTATTATGACTAGCAACAAGTGATTGTCACCTTAAGACGTTGAGTCGCCGTACTCATTCTTGGGCGTCCCGCCGTGGAAATTTTATCTCCTATACCTTGAGACGTTGAGTCGCCGTAATTATTCCTGGGCGTTCTGCCGTGGACATTTCACTACCTTATTCCTTGAGACGTTGAGTCGCCGTACTCATTCTTAGGCGTCCCGCTGTGGATAATTTTTACCCTTTTCAAGTAAAAGAAGAAACTGAGACCCGTTCATGGAATACAAACCTCGAAGTATGGGGGAGGTTTGTTTTACCCTTTAGTAAAAGAAGAAACTGAATCATTTCAGGGAGCAGTAGACCTTGAAAGTGGAGAAGTTTATTAACCCTTTCTAAATGAATCATTTAGTTAAAGAAGAAACTAAGTCATATTTTGATCATGGAAGCTTACCCTTTATCTTAGGGTATCAGCCAGTCATGCCTGAACCAGTTGAGCCGTACTCTCAGATATTCCCCGGTGGAGGCCGTCTCGCCGGTGCCCTCTTATTGAGGATCTAATTTCTAAAGTGTCAACTGGTCATGCCTGAACTTGTTGGTCCATCACTTTAGAGTGTCAGCCGGTCATGCCTGAACGTGTTGAGCCTTTATCTTATTGCCTGTTTCCCCAGTGGATGTTGTCTCGCCTGTGTCATCCCCATTGAGGACCTCTTTTTTGCTTTCTTTCTAAAGTGAACAGTTTGGTCATGCTTGAACCCGTTGGTCCGTCGCCTTAGATTTTCCCGGTTTCGTTTCTGTTCCCCAGTGCGTCATCTTCCCCAATGGGTGTGGTTTCTCGTTGCGCCTGCCCCCTGTGTTGTCGTCTCGCCTGCATCCTTGCATTTATCATTATCACCGTACGCATCATATTAGATTCATGACATTGTCAACATTTTTCATTTTGTCTATAGCATTGCATATCACTGCATCTAAAGGCAAAATTTTCGGTTATATGTATTTAAATCCCTTTCACCGTGATTTCTCGAGCCTTCGACGCTCAAATCATCCGGTGAAGTTATTTAAATAGGGGCAACTGTCGTACCCCAAATTTTACCCTTAGATTTAGTGATCATTCGCATTCACCTTTCGTCTGGCTAACCATTTAACATGTTTCGATTGTCTTGTTTTGTGAAGATGGGTTTACTGCCGGAAGTTTGACAGTCATAAAAGCTTGGTGTGTATCCCCATGCCCTACAAGTTGTGTTAAGGACTTACAGAAGCATATGTCATCATTACTGTGGTCTCATAATCAATACAACGTCATTCTTAGAAGTATCCCCTAAGGAGGGTCAGAGGTATCTTCCTTTTTCCTTCAGGGATGATCATTCGAGACTCATTTGGAAGTTCGTAAGGCATTGCAAGTGATACGTCCAATATCAAAAGTTTTCTCAAAACACATCTTGATTTCATGTGGGAAATTGAATTGTGGATGACTAAGTGGAAAACTTGAATTATGGTCATGCTAGAACCATACGCCTTGAAATGTTAAGTTTAATAAAAAAATAATCAATTTGGTTCACGATATTAAACTCCAGATTCAAGCTTCATTTTCAATATCAAAGGATTTATATATCATCTCAAATCGGTGGTCTATTGAGATCATGTCATAACTATCGCTACTGCGAAAATCGGCGCTGGCTGAACAGAAGAGTCGCCACCGCGCGTTATTTATCCCACGGGAGGGAAAGGAAACGCTCAGAGTAAACCTCGCACAACACGGGAAAGGTATGGTCGTCGTAACCAAAACCTGGATTCGGGAGTCGGTTACGCAAGGGGAAGGTATTAGCACCCCTCACGTCCGTCGTACTCGACGGGATCCACGCTTGTTTTCGGGTATGGATTGTTATTCTATCTACTCTACAGGTCTGGGGTTAAAAGAAAATAAAATGACTCGGCAAAGTATCGCACTTTATGCCTACGTATTCCCGTCTGGAACGAGAAATCAGAGTCAACGTAGTTCGCCTACCTACGGGAAAGGAGGGGAAGGTTGCTCGCTAGGATATCGCATCCTATGCCTACGTACTTCCACACTGCATGGAAGATCAGAGCAAACGTAGTTCGGGCCACGTACGACACAAGTCTGTCTTGGTTGATTTTATTCCTTCTGAAAAAAGGTTTTTCTGATTACTAGTCCCAGCGGACAAAAATGACGTCTTGATGAGTTCACATTCTTTTACGAAAGAAGTGTCTTTTATTATGTTTGAAAGTTTTATAGTGTTTTTCTGTTTGTTTTGAGGAAGAAGAGACAGAACTCTAACCTACGGTTGCGAAGGGAATCAAATTAACCTAATGTTATCATGCATGGGTTAAGACCTAGTGTCTATCATGCTCCTCTCTTGCGCAGAGAGAAACAGAGATCCTAAGGGAATAGACGGAAACAGAAACAATATCAGATATATACAGTAAAATAGTAAAATGCATGGATGCAACAATACAAGCGAGGCAAGGGAGTCCCACTCAACCTCGAACCTGAAAAACAATAGGCAAAAGTGAACAGACTTCACTTTCCACCCAACAGGGTAAACAACAAACAATACAGTCCAGAAAACCAATCAATACATCAAGAATGAAATACAACAAAAAATAAACAGCTACAGCAGCTCTGCATCAACACCTATCTTTAAGTCATCTCCAATCAGCTACAAGCTCCAGCAAGCATTACTCACCATCTCCACAACCTTCAAGCAAGGTCTTGATCATCAATCTACAGTCTACAATGGCTTTTCTTCAATTCCGAAACTCCAGGAGGAATATCAGTTAACCAGATGAAATGAAGGAATGTCAGACAGTCAATTACCTACCAAGGGTGGTTCATTAACTGTTAACATTAAACAAAAAGTTTTCCCTCAAAAGTTCTATCTTTCAAATACATTCACTGATCCTTCCAAAGGAAGGAGGTGGGTATTTGATAGAGACTTTGAATCATAAGGAAAGGATGGATGCAGACAAAGCATTCCATGTTTGAGAAACAAGCTTTCTAATCTAGAGTTCTGCCTAGCTCCTAAATCCTAATCTCCTCAACAGCTGCTAGCAGGAATCTCCTCTTCAACTCTGGAAGTTGGTCTTCAGTCTCTGGATCTCCAATGGCTTCATCATCACAAGTCTTCAGCTCTCCCAATCCCCAAGCAATCCCAATACCCACACAAACAAACAGTAATCCCCAGGGGGCACACCACACCAATCAATCAAATACAGACAATATACACTAATAGCAGTAGGGGAATCCTAGTGATTTCTAAGGGATCTGATAACTACCCATAGTCCCTATAGTCCCATATCTAAAATATTCAATCTCTAAGTCCTAAGGGAAATGAAATTATTCACCTAAGTTGTCACTTAAAACCCTAATTTTATTCATGTTATTCCAACCTAAACCAATCACCTAAAATTAATTCCTAAAAATATGAACTAAATTGTATGTACAAGCTAACAATGTCTATTAATCAACCTAAAAAGAATGGACAAAAATATTAAAGCAACTATTAGAACAAAATTTATCAAAATCATGTATGAAATGAAACACCTAAAATAGGCATTTATTTGGAAAATATGGGAAAAATATCATATAAAAAATAAAATGCAATTTTTATTTTTTATAATTTTCTAGACATCTTGGAGAAATTAATGCAAAAAGAACCATTAAAAAATATGAAAATTATGATTTATTATGATTTTTATAAAATGCATGAAAATGAAAAGAAATTAAAAATTGAAATATAAAGAAATAGAAGGAGGAGGTGAGAATAGCAGTGGCGTTCTAGTTGTAATCCAAGTGGGCCACCATCTGGGAGGTGCGAATATCAAAGGCTTAGGCCCATACGCGCTTAAAAAATGAAAATGAAAATTAAAAGAAAATGGATAAACCTTCGGTGCAAACAGCATTAAAACCATGTGTATTCCATTGGGCTCATCAATTGGGGGGTGGGGATAGAAGTCTGGATCCAGGCCCAGAGTGCGTTAAATGAAACGCTGAGTTTTGATACTCAGCCTCACTCCCTCCAAATTTCAATTGAATTGTGGCCATACGATCATGTTTTTGGTCCAAGTCAAAACGGTCATCCAACGGTGGTCCATCATCTTCCCCAATTGATTAGGGTTTCAGCCATGGAAGCTCTGCGCGAAGCCTGCCTCAACCAGAGTTCCACCTCATCATGCAACCTCAATTCTCCATGAAAACACCATCTTCAAAGAGCAAAGTTGCTCTATTCTTTCCCCTCTACACAACCATAACAAAATCTTCCTCTAAAACTCCATCAAAGCTCGAACCCGATAGCTAGAACATCTTGAATCCATCATTATCACCTGTGATCAAACCTCCCAATTCTTGCCAAACCTTATTCTAACCTAATCTACACCTTATACTGGTCATTTTAAGCCATATAATGAGAGTTATCGTGCCATATTCCATGAGATACAAACCTTAACAGAATTGGTACATCATGCTCAACATTCATGAAACCTCTCCAAACTCACCAAAATCAATCCTCTAACCTATCCTAACAGCTCTATACTAACAATTCCCTAAGATTCTAACTAAATCATGCAATACGAAGAGAAAACAAACCTGGTGCAAAATGGTGAAAACAGTTATGGAAACCCTTGAATCTGATGCTTGCAGTGATTGGAACTTGATCAGTGACCTTGATTAGGAGTTCTGTATGCAATGGATCTTGTGCAAACTCCTTGAATCTTGTACTTGAAACCTTCTTGCAACTTGGATGAAGAAGATGGATAGCACAATTCTTGCTCAATTCAACCAATTCTTTGATAGAATTCTGACCTATGAATGATCTAGATGATGATCAAATCAAGAAAAGTGGGAATTGATGGAGATTGGAGAGAGTTTGTAATGCTTTTGCAAATTGGAGAAAGTGTGTATAACTTGTGGTTTTGAGAAAATGTAATCACCAACCATGGCATGAACCATCTCATATCAATATATACATGTCCTTAGAACCTCCTAGAAACTTGGAGAAGCTTCCCTTGCATTCTTTCCTTTGGATTTGGTTTATGTATCTTCCATTACAAGTAACCATGGATAACTCCCAAAATGTGAACTAAGATCAAAATTCTACTATAGCCAATGTCTTTAAAATGATCTTTCCATTCAAAATGACCTATAATTTTACTTCATTTGGCCAAAATATGAAAAATCTCATTTTTAAGTCCATTTTTATTCATTAAATCCAACAATTTTGAAACCTTGTGCTATGAATCTTTCCAATCTCTCATGGTCACTTTTCTAGACTCAAAATGTCATTTGGAACAAGTTTGATGTTGTAAAGTTTTCCATTTGAAGCTTCCTTGTATGAGTTTTGGGCATAGGTTGAAATGACCTGTAATTCTCAGATGACCAAAATACCCTTTTCTTGCCAAGACCATAAGTAGAGTTCCACAAATCATATGAAGGCATACTATACCATTCTAGAAAGCAAAGCAATGAGGAACAACTCTTATGTTGACCAGAAATTCATTTGAAATCTCCTTGAGGGGTAAAAATTTCTTGGAAGTCAAGTCACTTTCACAGACAAAATTTCAGATACCTCAGATGACCTGTAACTTGCAAGGACCATAACTTGAGTTCTATAAATCTCCTTAATGTCTTCCACCACTCAAATTAAAGGTCTTGAGATCCTCTACAAGTTTATTGTTGGCCAAGGATCCATTTGAAGCTTGCATTTTGACTTATCTTGCTTGGAAATTTGACCTAAACTAGGGGATTTTACATAGAAACCCTAATTTAGAAACTCCTCTTCTCCTTGATTTCTCTTGATTTCTTCTTGGCATATCACCATATCCTTCTTTACATGTCAAATGATGAACCCCACATCTCTCCAATAGCCCTTAATGCCTTTCAATCAGTCAATTGACCTAGAGTTGACCCAGGGTTGACCCAGATGAAACCCTAGTTGACTGTCTTCATCCACAACTCTTGTGACTACACCAATGACTTGTCTCCTTCTCCAAATGACTTTCTAAGTCTCCCATGATGTCCACATACTCTCCATGCTCATCCCACAGCTCACAACTTACTTGTTGACCCTCAGGCATTCTCAGATAGGAGATGGACTCAATGCTTGATCCACTGACTTTTCCAACTTTCCACTTTTTTCTGATGACTTGAATGGGATTGAATTAGAATAATAACCTCTTGATAGGTCTCTAGAGATGAGAATAATAGTTGGTCCCCTGTTGGATGACTTGCCATGCTTATGCTATGCAGATGGTTAGGCTATGTACATGACCCTATATGCAAATGCTAATGATATTGAAACATAAACCAAGTGAATAAGGTTGGGCAAATTTTAGGGTGCAACAATAACCATTAGGGGCTTGTGGATTCGGAAGAATTTGTGGCGCGATTTAAATTATTAACCAAGTATAAGATTTGTTATGTGCCAATACCAATCAGAAATGGTTAAGATCAACTAGCTCACTCACACTATTTGGCCCATTGGGTCTCTTGAAGAGCTATAAGTGTTTTAGTTTGGAATATATGGAAGTGTTTCCAATACTCTAGTGATCCTCTCATTGAAAAGAGGAGGATGAGTACCACCAACAAGGCCATTCTTCACAATGAAAATTCACCAAAAGCAAGGGCATTCCTATAATACATATTGTTAGGACCAATTACACAACTAACTAGTGTTATAACACTGTCTTAAGGATTTAGTAGAGGCATATTGAAATTCTTTTTTTTGGAAAAGCTCAATTTAAGTTGTACATCACCAGTTCAAACCTATTAGTCAAAGACCTTTTCATTTAGTATTTAAGGTGCAAAGTGAGGTTTGAGACAACAAGATGGTACAAAGGCCATGATGAGAAACTGAATGGGATACTATCAAAATTCTTTTGTCATTCCGATACATGATACAACATAATACTAGCGGCATAATGAAATTGTTTTACAAAGTGTATGAACTGAAAATTCAAAGTTCTGCGAATAAACTCTATACTAATAAAGGACCCTGACATGTAATTTCCCTGTAATCATTCACGCGGCCTATCGTCATCTGCGTGGGACTTAACACTTGGCGTCAAAAGTCTCCCGTTAACCAGCCACATACACCTAAGAGAGAGTGTATCAAGGTACTTTGGTTGTTAGTTCAACCACAGCGGTCGTGGCAGCGGAAAGAAATGACGGCATTTACGCTGGCTCATCCGAAAACACCTGCACCAGGAAAGAAACAAACAAGAAATAACCCTGACAGGCAATACTTGATCAAGTCACGAGAGCTTATGTATGTTTGTGCATCATCCATGTCACCTAGTAAAGATATTGATGTTTATCTGTCAGAATACGTTCATAACATAGCACATGGTGTAGCTACTGATTCCGAGATTCAAGCCCTTGCGTTAAACTCCTTGAATGCTTTTAAGCGTTCTGTTAAGGCTGGTTCTAGACATGTAATACTTGGGCGAGAGGAGATTGGAGCTTTGTTGACTGGGACAAAGCTTACAAATGTAGTGTTCTTCTTAGACGAAACATTTGAAGAAATTACGTACGACATGTCAACAACAGTTGCCGATGCTGTCGAGGAACTTGCAGGGCTCATTAAACTGTCTACATACTCTAGCTTTAGTCTGTTTGAATGTCGTAAAGTTGTTACAAGTTCCAAATCATCTGACCCTGGGAATGAGGAGTACATTGGATTAGATGATAACAAATATATTGGGGATCTCCTAGCGCAATTTAAAACAGCAAAACAAATGCAATTGAAATAAATTTGTACTACCATCTAAGTCAGAGATATCTTCCTCTAATCCACTTGCTTCACCATCTCGATTCCAGAATTCAGATAACTGTTCTCCAACAATTGCATCAGAGGAACTAAAAAATTAAAGCAGTAGATAAACAAGAAAACAAGAGCCCTTAAACTTTCCAAGACAGCACCGGATATGCTGGGTACAAGACAGAGCCTTTGTAATGTTCATAAAAAAAAGCCGTTTTTCAAATGAAATCCAACAAAATAGGAAGTATTCAGAGACAAGATAATTCAAAAGCAGAAGTTTTTTAAGATTGTTTTTCGGTATAAAAACACAATTAACCATCAGCCTTAACAATATCAAAACACTTCATGAGCATGTTGGAGCATAAAAGGAAAAATCAGGGACCTCAATAACCCTGCAATCACAATCTGTTTTCTTTCCAAAACAGTTCACTAAACATGTCTAGACAGAGCTTAAAATCCATTCATCGGGTTTAAGACATGGTTTCAACATGTTTGGACAACTTCAAGTGTATAAATTAAGGCAGTGTCACAGCATAAAAAAAAACATTCAGAAATTATATAGTAGCAGGATACGAAGCATCATCATTCACAACACAGAGAATTCTCACATACACAAAAATCCAAAGATTCAAAAACCCCTAAGTAACACGAAAGAGGAAAAAGGGTCGAAGAAAACTTATCTGCGGTGTTTGTTTTCCACTGTAGCTTCAAAGCCACAGACGCCGGAATTCCTCAACCTCGCAAAATCGACGCCGAAATTCCTCAACCTCGCAAAACTGACGTCGGAAACCATCATCAATCCGCCACAAAACCCTCGTTTTAGCTCCAATCCTCACCTCCGCGAATCACCAATCCCATTTAGGTAGCCCTTTTCATGCTATAAATCGTTCATCACTTTTTTTTCGTTTGGTTTTGTTTGTTTATTTACAGAAGTGAAAAAGATCAGAGAAGAAGAAGGAGGAAGGTCGCGAAATGGAAGGAGAGTGAGGAGGATTGATGCTTCGTTTGGGGACAAATTGAGGAATTAGGGTTCTGAAACCCTTTTCCTCATTTCCATTCATTTCCGGACCGGGTTGGGTCCGGTGGGTTCATCACCACCGGCCCAACCCAAACTTTTTTATTTATTTTCTTTTTATATTGTATTTTTATTTTAGTTTTTGTTTTATACATTTAATTTCTGTATTTTGTAATTATAATTATTAATGAAATTTACTAACTACTAACCACTAATTAACTAATTAAATAAAAATCAGAAAATATTTTTAAAATAAGGAAACGTTTTTTAAAAAATAAATAGGTAATTAATTAATTTTTAGATCTAATATTAATTTGGTTTATTTTATAATAAAAATAAAAATTTAGTTTAGTTAGTGAGTTATAACTTTAATAAGATTCTATATTTTAAAAAACGTTAATTTATCTTTTTTATAATTTAAAAACAAATATATATCTGATAAAGCTAAAGGAACTTATTTATTAATTTCTAATTAACTAGTTAATTTAACTTAAGTAAATTAGAACCTTTTCTAGAACTTATTTAATCTAAAAATCATAAAATCTCAAAACAACAAAAGTTAATTCTTTTTATTTTTAAATCTAAGATTAATCGGTCTAACACCTTTTCTAATTACATAAAATTCCCAAATAAATTAAAACAATTAACCATAATTTCTAAGACTAAAACAATTTCACCATTTCCACTCGCAAATCATCTCTAACCATGTCTCATGCCATCCATCGCTTGCATTTACCTTTATTATTATTACGCTCTTTTACCGTTGTTCCCTTCTGAAGGAAATGTTACACTATTTGACCGCCGAGTCAATACCTCACCTTCACCCTATCCTAGCTTTAGGACCCGAGTCGTCGTACTCATACTTAGGCGTCCCGCCACGGACATCCATCCTTTTATCCTAGCCTTAGGATTAGGAGTCGACGTACTCCACATAAGTTTCCCGCCGTGGAATACTTACCTCACACCCTTTTAATTCGAACTTTAACGTAGAAATAGGAGTCTCCGTACTCCAAAATAAGCGCTTCCCTATGAACGTTTATATTCCCCCAGGAACCTTGACCATAGTCAAGAAATTCCTCATCTCCCTCTGTAGGGGGAACTACGATTACTCTGATTCCATCCCCTACCCAAGATACGTAGGCACAAGATGCGAGTCTTGGCGAGTATACTTAGGACTAACCCCTTAGGTCCTTTTCATCACTCTTAACCCTTAGCATAACCTTTGAGTAGATAACTATAGCAATAACACATATTAAAATAAGAGGTTCCTGTAGAGTACTACAGAGGTTTAGGATGCTAATACCTTCCCTAAGCCTAACCAACCCCCTAACCCTAGATCTTTCCCCGCGTTGTATTTACAATGCAAAATAGGTTTTCCCCTTTCTTTAACCTTTCGTTCGGATAAATCAAAGACCGGTTGTAATTGAATTAAGATTCAAGTTAATCAATAGCTTGACATCCAAATTTCACCGCAACAAGTCCCAACGAAAGCATGAGAGATCCATGCGTACTATGATAGAGCCCCAACTTTCCACCACATCCCTCCAGCAATGCCAGCAAGCTAGCATCACAAACCATTACAAACTAGTAGAAGCCACTCAAGGTTCCATACTAGGAAACCTTCACGAGCTTTGACAGGCTTACAAAGCTCTAGCAGAAAGGATTGAGCAGCTTGAGCTTTCATAGAGTTCACGACACCGAACTAGAAGCCGTCATCCTCGACATCCAGAGTAAGGAGAAGAGGGTACCAGTGGCCAGCAGTAGTCACATCCCGGTTCCACCTATCTCTTCTTCACCTTTTATCGAAACATTGGGGACAATGTTTGGTTTAAGTGTGGGAGGAGATATTTACTGTTTTTACTATTTTTTATTTCCTCTTATGTTTTCAATTCCTTCTAGTTTTTAGCTTATTTCTAGTTTGTTTTTAATAAATACATGTGTTTGACGAGTTGTATATGTAGTTTGTCTATTTTCACCTATTTCTTGAGCCATACCAAAACTTTTGAATAAGAAAACAACATTTATTTTGAAAATTTGGGTTGTTAGACAAGTTTAGGATTGTTTGCAGTGACTTGGGAAAACTTTTGAAAAATCAATATCGTTTTGACACCATAAGTTTCTTAATTATAGGAATCGATTCGGATACTTATTATGCAGTGGCCTTAAAATATCACCCTTGGACCAATCCTTAAGTAGTTTATTTTAGCAGTCATCACCATCTTATGTACCGCTAAGTGGGCGAGCCGATGCAAACAGGTGAATGATCCAGTAAGAGAAAAATTATATACAAAAGAAAGCATTTTTGGAAAAAGAATCCGCCTTCTAAGTTGGGTAACCCTCACCCGGTTACTTATCCCACCGGTAGTGAAACTTCAAAAAAGTTTTGCTTATGTGTCTATGTTAAAGAAAAAAATCATTGAATTAGACATAACATTGGATCAGGATCCCCAACAAGTTCGTTCACCATGTGAGTACAAGATAACGGGCTTAATATGATTGCACCTGAATGAAAGAGGATACAAGAGGGATGAGTGAGTTAGGCCTAGTATAATAACATGATGCAGATTGGTTTGTATAGGAAGGAAATTCATGACTGCAACCCGCAGAGAGTGTCACTACGATATCCTTGATTCACTAGTTAGTACCTCTCGAAGCAACCTCGATCAAACTGAAAGTCTTTAGCCTGAATTTAATACTTGTGTGTTGTTGTTTTTCTTTTTTGTGCTCATAAGAATTTCCTTGAGGACAGAAAAGGTTTAAGTGTGGGAGAATCTGATAACACAAAAACACACTGCGTATTTGGCTCGGATTGCACATGTTTATTGTCGTTTATTTGTAATTTTCTTGCATTATGCTTTTGTTTTGTCTTATGTCAGGTACATTACCTAATAAGAGCCTTCCACGAAGAAATGGAGCGAAAAGGAGCAGAAAATGGAGTTTCGGGTGAAAATTACACACACGACGTTCCACATGGCGTTGGCCATAGGGGTAGCCTTGACGCGTAGGGTTTCTCCCACGATCTAACCACCAATTAACCACGTCCACCATCATTTATACACATGGCAGACGCGATGTCTAGATGGCGGATGCCATCTGTGTATTTCGTGGCCTGGTCAAGGACGGTTAGAGCATGACGCCATGACCTGAGATTTTTCCTTCCCACGTAATGTCCAAGGCAATGATACACTATAAATAGGACCTAGATCTATAGTTTTAGGCATCTAGTCTTAGTTCACAACATAGGCATATATTCAGAGTTAAAAGGGATAAATCGTCACATCGAAGATTTATCGCACCATTGTTGTAACTAGGGTTGGAGCATCATAGCGTAGGAACATTAAGCTTGCCATCATTGTACATTCAAGCCATATTTACTTTCCAGCATTGTACAGGATTCAAGTCTCCGATTTGGAGAAGGTTTATTTTATTCACACATTTACTTTCCGCCTTGCTTTACTTTGTTTATTTTCCGCACGATTTATTTATCGCTCTTTATTTTCAAAGATCTGTTTCTAAGAAGAGAACCTAAGCGTGACACTTCAGTTCTTGCCTTTGGGAACTGATCCCACATTTACTTTCTGCACTTTATTCCAAAGATTTGTTTCTAAGAGAGGACTTAAGGGTGACACTTTTGTTCCTACCTTTGGAAATCGATTACGTATTTAATTATCGCCTTTTGTTTCGAAGATTTATTCTCTGAGAGTGAACTCAAGCGTGACACTTTTGTTCATCCTTTTGGGAACCGATCACTGCCTTTATCTTTCTACACGGTTTCTTTATTGTCTTTTAATTTCAAGATTTTTTTTTTCTAAGAGTGTACTTCTGTGTGACACATTTGTTCTTCTTGAAGCTAATCATGCCTTTATTTACCGCATAATTTAATTCTTGTCTTTTATTTCTAAGATTCGTTTTCTGAACTGAACCTAAATGTGACACTTCTGTTCATTCGAGAACCAATCACACACATTTTATTTCCCTAAGTAATATATTCTACAAATTATTCATTATGTTTATTACCGTCATGTCCAGCTAAATATATTGTGCTGGGATGTGAGGACCTTCGTTTCGACGATATTCCATAGGTTGTATTTGTAGGAACACTTTAGGGGATGCCTTGGATTTTAATATAACTTTTCTGAGCTTAAACTGATCAGCTATTACATGAACAGGACCGTGTTTCTGTTTATGTAATAACCGTGACTAGTCGGGTAAGATCGAAAGTCGTCCGACATTTTAGATAAGATTTGGTTAGTTTTTAATTGGTAAAAACAGCTAAAGTGCTTTATTAATTAATTGGGGAAGATTGGTATTATTAGAAAGTGGTTTTAAAACTATTTGCGAACGGGTTTATAGATTTAGGATCCAGTTGGCCGAGCATATGCCGGAAACCCTTTGATACTGAAAGTCTCCAATGAAAGACACTTTTTAACTAAGTCTTAGAGGTAGTTATATAAAAAAGGACTTATTCACTTTAACTCAAGATGCGACCGGTGCAACATGAGCGACTTATATAGATTAAAGGTCAGGTCTGGTTCCGGTTATGCTAACGTGACAGTTCCTTTTTAATTAACTCTTTTTCATGGAAGAAGATATTGCCCCATAAGTATTACTTCTTAGAGAATAGGAGTATTGTTTGATCGATGAGAATCACGTACCAGTATGCCTTTATTCTGAATTTAAATCCATTTCTTAATTTTTAATTTTGTCTGCATGAAATACTCTTTGTTTTCATTAGCTTTAGATAAACACCGTAACAATAGTAATCGATAGATTGACATTGATCTCTGTGGGATCGATAATCTTTTATTACTCTGAAGTACTCTTTATACTTGCGAGTAGTACACATTACTAGAGATTTTTGTTTCCTCATAGAGTACTATCGTCGGAGTATTCCTGTCAGCAATGGTGTGCAGTTATCCCCATCAGAGTAGGATTCACAGTCATTCCCCAAGCAGAGATTGATGTTGATTCCCTCGATGAGTAAATCAGAAATGGTCGACATCCTCGGCAAATCCCAATGGTCATTGGCATTTTTCAAGGTCATATTAGAGTGTGTCTCTTTTCTCATCTTCAAAACCCTTAATAAAGGTTAAGGATTGTTCTGCGTTAATCCTAGCGCTTGGTTGTTTTTTTTGTATGTATATGTGTTGCACTTTATTTTTTCCGCATTTACTTTTAGCATTCGAGAAACGATGATACGTTCACCATTTCTGGTTTGGCATCATAATCTCCCGAAGCGGCCTCACTTAAGGCTCGTAACGTACAACAATCCTTAACCTTTATTAGATGTTTTGAAAGTGTTTGAAGATGAGAAGAGAAAGACACTCTAAAGGGAGACTAAGACTCAATTCCCAACAGAGTGGAATTTTCAACAGAAGTTATGATCAGGAAGGTTGTTCAGGGCATATTCCTCAGCAAGGTCTATTGGATGTTTTCTTCTCAGCACCTTTTCGGGTGGTGTTCTTTTGATTTTGCATTTTGCATATCATCCTTCCAAATGCGTAGCATTTCCATTTCGTATGGAGCATTGCACTATATTCAAAGATATGCATCTGAAGCATAAGCCAGGTTTGATACCTTTGTTGCCATACATCTCTCCAGCAGATAACGACATAATTCATGGGACTTTGTGGTACTTTACCCCCACCAAAAATCATTGATGGATGTCTTCATCCTACTTTTACTCCTCGACAGAGTTTTTTTGTTTAAGCTTCTCTTTCCCCCCAGCGGAGTATTCTTTTCAGGTCGTAATTCGATTGATTTTATTTCCTGCCTATCCCGGATGTTATTCCAACTTTTGGTTGGTAATCCTCAGCGTAGTCGTCTTTATGGATGTTATCCCAACTTTTGGTTGGTAATCCGTTGCTTTTCTTAGATGTTATCCCAACTTTTGGTTGGTAATACGTTGCTTTTCTTAGATGTTATCCCAACTTTTGGTTGGTAGTCCTCTTTTGTTTCCCCTGCGGAGCCGTTATCCCAACTCATGGTTGGTAGTCTTCATTGCGGTGAGTTCTCCTTCGATCAGCGTCCTGGTGATTCCAACTTTTGGTTAGTAGCTATTATTATCCTTTTAATCAGTTAATACTTTTCATCCCAACTTATGGTTGGTATATCATGTCCTTCGATTATCCCAACTTTTGGTTGATACCCGTTGCTTTTATAGGGATCTTTTTTAAATTCTAAGGCCAGATTCGTGTTCCTCGTGAGATTTCCTTCAAAAATATGTATGTATTTTTGATTTATCAAGGTTTGCAGAGATCACCAGTGAGGATCACCGGGGAAGACGACCAAAGCTAGGGCTCAAGCGTATGAGGTGTTAAGCCGAGGTGGTTGGTGATTTGGAAGTTGACCTGCCTGTGTAGCACGTTGAAAGGTGAGGTGGCATGCCACCTCCTTTAATGATATGTGTTACGGTGAGAATCGTGATGTCAAGTTATTGATTAACTTGAATCTTAATTCATTAAATTCACAATCAGACTTTGATTTATCCAAAGGAAAGGTTAAAGAAAGAAATACCTTTCGCGCGATGTAACAACAATGCTAAGTGATTCGGGGATCGAGGGTTGGTTATACTTAGGGTAGGTATTTCACATCCTAAACATCTTTAGTACTCTACAAGAACCTTTTGTATGTTTTTATGCTATACTACTTGCTATGGTTTGGGATCAAGGGTAAAGTAAAGTTCTAGGTGAAGAACTAAGAATAATGTTTCTAAGTTTGCTCACAAAGATATCACATCTTTTACCTATATATCCTAACTAGGATAGAATCAGAGCAATCATAGTTCACCTCACTAAGGGTGGATGAACACTTGATTGTGATAAAGGTTCAAAGGGGAAACAACATAACAATGCTTGTATAGAGTTTAACAAAACTCTTTATTCTAAGTTGTACACTCAAAGGGATTGACTTTGACAAAATCCAGGAGGGGAGTAAGTAATCATGACAATGATCCTTACATAGAGTTGACAAACTCTAACCTAGGGTTCTAGTTGAAGAACACTCCTAGTAAAGGTGGTCTTTTAGAGTTTAAGCAAAGTCTAAAGGTTTGTATGTTCTAACTTAACTAAGCTAGGGTTCAAGATGACTTAATAAAGTCAAAGGGAGGGCAAAGAGTCGTCTATGACCCTGGGGGTCAATGGACAAACTTTCCTTTGGAGTAGGAGAAAGTTGTGGCAACTGGATGAGAACTAACAAGTTCCATCACTTGGGGAAGGCTTAACAAAGTTAAAGAAATAAGCAAGAACATGTAACAAAGATCAACACAAAGACATAGAGGTAACAACCATCCATGAAAGTAAAGAACATGTGTAACAACAACAAGTTCATTTAAGACATTCAAAAGATTGATGCAAACAAGTTACAACTTGAAGCAAGCATGTTATAAGGATCAAATTAGATCAAATGTAACAACATAAGACCATCTAAACATGTATTGATAAAAACCAAACAAGCAGAAACACAAAAAGTGTTACAACAAGTCAAGTATTTGTTCATGACTTCATGGGGGAAAGTAAGCAAGTTTCATGGTAACAACCAAGTCAACAATAAAACCCTAGCATGTTATGACTCTAACAAGACACATAAACAAGTAGAAAGAGGCATGAAAAGTATATTCAAGAGGTTACAACATCAAGAATCATGTTATGAATCACAAAGAAGTTCAAGGTATTCCAATCACATTCAAGCATTCACAAAGGCAAGAAACAAACCCTAAACATGTTATGGTTCTAACAAGATAATAAACAAGTAAAATGAGACATGATAAACACATTCAAGAGGTTACAACATCCAGAATCATGGTATAGGTCACATATGAAGTTCAACAGGCCATTTTCACATGTATGCATTCACAAAGGCAAACATGAACATAGTAAGGCAATGAATCAAACAACTTTGAACATCTAAACATGTTTAAAAAACAATATGAATCATACAAGACAAATCTCACAAGAAAAATCAAGTTACATGTTGAAAAAGTTCAAGAACACCATGAAAAAAACCTAAAAAGCACATAAAAATATTTCTAGGATAACAATTCTTGATGTCTTTCTTCTCTCAACGAAAATAGACATTTTAAGGAGAAGTTTGAAAAGATAATGGCATCAATAGCATAAAAATTGGCAAGTTATGATCCTGGAAAGTTGGTGCACCAAATGGGCAAAACCAGGTCAAGGCAAGGTAAGGCAACTTAAGGCCATTTGCATGAAGAATTGAAACTCAATCAAATCTTAACCAAATGAGGTGAAAATAAAGTGAAAATTGTATGATCTTGAACAAGGAATTCAATGGTATAATTTTTTTTCCATACCATGAACCCACAAGAAAACCAGATAGCATCAATGGTAGGGCAAGTTTTGAGACAACCAAAAGCAAAAACATGTGGACAGCATTGTGTAGTGGTGTGCTTTGTGAAACAAGTGTAAAAACATCACATATACATCATATATAGAGGTTGGCACAAGAGAAAACAAGAAATGCAGAAGTGGTTTGGTAGATTAGAATCAAAATGCAAAATGTGACTAGGTTGAGCCTAGTTTGTGACCTAAATTTTGACAGTCTTAAAAACACATTTTTTGTTGTAAGAAATGGTTCATACATGATACATAACATACATAAAACATGTCAAAGTCATGTTCAACTCAAAATCATGGCTAGATATCAAAGTGGCATGAGAAATGCAAGTTTTAGGCTTACCTCTTGTAGCCTTATGATGCAAGCTTAAGAAACAAGAAAACCAGAGATCCTACAAGCTTCTTGATGGTCTACAAATGCTCCAAGTATGATGAGTAGGTGCTTAAAGTAACCTCCAAGTGAGCTAGTGGTCAGAATGCTTTGACAATGAAGAAAACACCAAAAAAACCAAAGATTTCAATAGCAAACTTGCTCAAATATTGTTACAAAAGTGTGAAACACTTGTGGATAGTTTGTATATGTCAAATGTGAGGTGTGAGTGCTCTTGGAACTCAAATAAATGTTGTGGTTTAATGGCTTCCTTCCAAAATGCAGAAAAGTCAACAAATGAGGTTTTGGAAGTTGACTTTTGGCTTAGATGGTTTTATGGATAAATTGAGGTCTTGGATAGCTCTAACACATCATTTGCGATGTGTTTGAAGTGTTGTTTGAATTGGAAAGTGTTTGTAAAGGGTTGTGGAAGTGAAATTGCAAGGCAGATTTGGAAGTGGTTTGAAACTTGGTGACAACTTGCAAGAATTTGGTGATTGAGCGTGATAGAGAGATCTATCTGGTTTCTAGCAAGGAACTGGTTTTGTTGGGATGTAATAATGAGGCTCTATTTATAGGCAAGAGTCTTGATGAAGAGGCATGGGCAGAATGTTGCAAAATGCCAACTTTGGCCTTGTAACTTTGGAAATCTTTGGAGGAACCAATGCAAATTTGCATTTCTGACCTCAAGACACCCTAAAAAGAGCTTATTTATGCCCTATAGGTCATTTCATCATGCTTGAGGGGATAGGAGGTGAATGGCTGCAGCATTGTTGGTGGTTTGTGTCGCTACTGCGAAAATCGGCGCCGGCATAACAGAAGAGTCGCCACCGTGCGTTATTTATCCCAAAGGAGGGAAAGGAAACGCTCAGAGAAAACCTAACGCAAATGGGAAAAGGAATGGTCATCGCAACCATTGCCTGGGTTCGGGAGTCGGTTACGCAAGGGGAAGGTATTAGCACCCCTCACGTTCATCGTACTCGATGGGATCCACGCTTGTTGTTTATCTAAAAGGGTTGATTAATACTATCTACGCTAAGGGCTTGAGGACAAAAGAAAAGAAAAGTGACTCAGCAAAGTATCACACTTTATGCCTACGTATTCCCGTCTGGAAAGAGAAATCAGAGTCAACGTAGTTCGCCTAACTATAGGTAAAAGGGGGGAAGGTTTGCTCGCCAAGATTTCACATCTTGTGCCTACGTACTTTCATCTGGTATGAAAGATCAGAGCAGCCGTAGTTCGGCTTACTACGGGGAGACTAGTTTAATCCTAACGTTATCATGCCAAGTTCGTCCTAAGGTTGAAGTTTGCAAAGAGGAAAACTACCCTAATGTTGTCATACATGGTTACAAAGCCTAATGTCTATCACATTCTATCTTCAACAAGAAAGAATGGAGATCCTAAGGGAAAGGCAAAGGAAGCAACAGAAAACAGATGAAGTAACAGCATACAGGAAATGCAGATTCATAACAGTAAACATGGAATGCAAGTGAGGGAGGCAGGTCATCTCAACCTGAAGCCCATAATGAATGGAAGGTGGCCTATGCTAAACATGCAATCTTGGCCACAAGTGATTATAAAGTGATACGAGGCAATAAAACCTACGAATGACATACGTATACTACGATTTGGAATCATAACGCGCTATCATGGAAATATGGAACCTAATGGGCAATTATGTATGATAAAACCAGCCAATCAATGATCTACACATCCTATATAATTTCTATAATAAGCAATAGGAACCCTAGCGTTCACCACACAAACAAATCGAGGCCGTTGGAGCCGAAAGAAAAGCAAAGTCCGTTCGAAAGTCCAAATGACAAGTCCGAATACAAAATATAAGAAAAATAGCAAAAGGTGCTAAAAAATTCAAATAAAAATCTCCAATGCCCTACATCAAGCCACAAACCAGGGGTGAGAGATACCACAAAAATATCCCAAGAGAAATGGCCAAACAAGTTGAAACTATGTCATGTATACCAAAAGAAAGGTTAAAATGGAGCATGTTAAAGAAAGCATCCAAAACCAACTAAAATGGTACAATAAAATTCCCACAAAAATATATCACAATACCTCAACATGTGTATGAGATCCTTGCAAAAGTTTAGGAAAAAAAATGTAATTTTGATGGGTCAAAGAAAATTCACAACATGATAGCACCAGCATTGCTGTTTTTTTGACAACTGAAATGTAAAAACATCTAATAAAATGAAGAAAAATGTAAAAAATATGGTTCCAATTCTATAAAATTTTAGACATCTTGAATATTACTCAGAAAAAAACGAGGATCAAAAAGACTAATTTTCCTATTTTTTATGATTATTTGAAGTCAGCATATAAAAAAGAAAAAATAAAAGAAACATTGCAATATGAGGAAATAAGAGAAAATAACATGAATAAATAAAAGTGCAGCTGCCAAGGATCGAACAGGGGTGTGGGGGGCCGAGTAGCTGAGTTGGCGCGCCACCTCAATTAATGAGGTGTGATGTGGCAGCGCGTGTGGCACATTCCTGGGCGTTGGATGAGAAGTCCAAGTCAAAGGCTTTGGAATGATCTAACGGTGGAAGCATCATCTTCTTCCTTTGAACTTTTGGGAGAGGGAAAATTGCACCGTGAACAGTAGCAGCCGTGAATGGTGGCCGTGAATTCACCGGCAATCTTCTCCATCATCTATCTCTCTCAAAACTCCATGAAAACGAATGCTTCTTGAACCAATCTTGTGGCATTTTTCGCAAGGAATTCAAATATACCATTATTTTCCCTTGAAATGGCCTCTAACTCAAAAACCGTATATGAATCTCAAACTTTCAAGAACACCAAATTGTCATAAAAACCATCTTTTTTGTACTAGAATCCATGTAGGAGATGAGAGCAATGTAATGCAACAACAATAATGTAAGAAAGACTCATAAATCATGAGTTATGGTGAATTCTTTATACCTCCGAAAATGACTTTTTGAGCTTCAATGGAGCACAAATTTCTTTGGAAAATTATGTAGAAACATTCAACAATCCATGGTAGAGGTATTAGGATGAAGGAGAATGCTTGAATTGGTGAAGAAAATGAAAATCAATTTTCACTTGGAGCTTACTTTTCATGTTACTACAACCATGGTGTTGCACTAAAAACTTCTCAAAAATTGATGGAAAAATTCTATGGAGTATATTGAATGTATTTGCAATGAGAAAGGATAAAAAAAAGGAGAGAAAAAAAAGGATTGAAAAAAAAAGTGGAAATTCAAAGTATGTGAAAGTGTGGGAAAATGGAAAAATGATGGAAGAAGAGAGATGTCAATTGCCTTGATTTTTAGTTTTTATATTCCTTGCATCATAAGGAAGGTTTAGGGCCCACAATAGTTCCTTGTTTCTAAGCCCAAGCCCAAGATCCATTATGTTACTTGAATTGTAAGAAATCTCGAAATAGGCCATGATAAAATCCTCAAATGAAAAATGTAAAAGTGCCAATGTTCTTAAAACACGATTTCCATTCGAAATAAGCACAAATATGGACTTATTTGATTAAATTTTGAGGAAATACCAAACTAGGCCTTTTCACATGTTTTCACCAAAGTGACTTTCATCAACATTCAACCATGAGCTAACCCATTAAAACCTTGAAGTTTAGTTGAGCAAATGACCCCATTTGGAGCAACTTTCACGTTGGAAAAAAGTCCATTTGAGTTATGCAAAGTATTGAACTTGACTTGTAATTTTATGACCTGTAATCATAGTTTTCCAACTCATTGATAATCTTCAGTTGGCCTCTAAGTCAGGGGATGAACCCCACACAAGCATCTGAACTTCTCAAGGGCATGAACCACTTCCTGGTGACTTTAGTGACTCCCCAAGCTCGAATAAAACCTCTAGATAGGCCTCTCTCGATGTATATCACACTTGATCCCCTGCATAAATGCTAATGCAATGCGATGATAATGCTATGATGATGTTATGCTAATGCAAAGACAAGAAGGAAAAGATTGGGCAAATTTTAGGGTGCAACAGCTGCCCCTATTCAAGCGACTTGGACCTGAATGAGTGAAAAGCGAACGGCTTTCAATCAATCAAGGTAAAAGACGGTTGAATACCAAAAGAACCCGGAAATTTGCCAACCGCAGAAATATACTGCAAACTTTGATTGGGATAGAATCTCCGAAGAAAACGAACATAATGAACATCTTGAACATCCCACCAAGGGAAAGAGAAACTTAATCAAGTAGTTCTGCTTCAGGAAACACATAATTGTCCATGGTCTAAACACCACATGGGCCAAAGAACAATCTTTCGAATCATCGGAATCTGAATACTCAACGCACGATAGGGCCTCATCAAAATCTGTCAGAATCTGGATACTCAACGCACTGATCGGAGCCTGGATGCTCAACGTAATGACCGGAGCCTGGACGCTCGATGTAACGGATGACTTCATTGGGGATTTACCGGAGCCTAGATACTCGACGAACGAAGCAATACATCACAAATCGAACATTCACCGGAATCTGGACATTCAACGGAGAGAGAGTATTATCGCAACACTTACTAAGAACTGTATACCCAACTGCCTTTATCGGAGTCTGAACACTCAACGTTACAGATTGGAAATTTCACCGGAATCTGGATATTCAACGGAGGAGCCGGGGCTTGAACGCTCAATGTAACACATCGGAGTCTGAACACTCAACGCAAAAAACCGGAGCCTGACAACTCAACGAAAATACACCGGAGCCTGGAAACTCAACGAAGCGATAAACTGGAGCCTGGATACTCGACAAAAACACACTGGAGCCTGGATACTCAACGAAGCGATAAACCGGAGTCTGGATACTCGACGGAACAACAAACCAGAGCCTGGATACTCGACAAAACAACACAAATCGGAGCCAGGATACTCAACGAAGCAACAAATCGGAGCCTAGACACTCTACGAAGCAAACAAATCGGAGCCTGGATACTCGACGGACGAGAACGCACCGGAGCCTGGATACTCAACGAAGCTAACCAATCGGAGCCTGAACACTTGACGAAGTGAACAAATCGGAGCCTGAACACTCAACGAAGCAGCAATCGGAGCCTGGATACTCAACGAAGATACAAATCGGAGCCTGGATACTCAATGAAGCAACAAATCGGAGCCTGGATACTCAACGAAAACACACCGGAGTCTGAACACTCAACGAAGCAGCAACCGGAGCCTGGATACTCGACGGACGAATACGCACCGGAGCCTGGATACTCAACGAAACAAACAGATCGGAGCCTGAACACTCTACGAAGCAAACAGATCGGAGCCTGAACACTCGACGAAGCAAACAAATCGGAGCCTGGATACTCGACGAAGATACAAATTGGAAAGAGAATACTACAAATACTTATCAAGATCACCTTACAAAATCTTTACCGGAGTCCGCATACTCGACGAAAGAAAGAATCAATACACACTGGAGATTACCGGAGCCTGGATACTCGACGGAATAGCCACGAACACTAATAGGGCTCTGGACCCTTGCTTGATTTTACTGGAGTCTGAACACTCAATGTACTGACCGGAGCCTGAATACTCAACGTAAAAACTGATGTCTGAATACCACAGCTCCATGCTGGGGAGAAGAACTCTGAACAACTTTGGAAGATACGACCCCAACTCTGTTGAGGAGTATACTAACAAACCTGGAGTTACAAATTTTACTGGAGATGAACAAGTCTCTGCTGGTGATGAGCAACTCTTGTTGAGGAACGGGGTAAAGGTCCTGCATGCTCCCTGGAACATATCTTACACTGTTGGGGTCACGAACGACCTGTCGGAGGATATTCCACACATGCCTGGTGGTGAGAAATTTGATCTTGACTCGCTGGGGAACAAACCCATACTCGTACTCTGTGGGGATTAGAGGTACGTCTGACCAACTGTTGGGGAATGATCTTTGATTGTTGGAAAAATGAGCTTCATCTGAATCTCTCTGAGAAATCCCCCCAAGCGTAATGCCCCTGCCCCAGTCTGATTCTTGGGAAGGTCTACGCTTAGAAGAAAATAGCTTGCCATGAGACGACCCCGAGATGGCTTGCCCCAGAATCTGGACCGTGAGAGGATCCTTGGTTGAATAGTTCGGATAAGCTCTAGAGGTATGGAGAAGAAAAAATTCTTTTCCTCATAGGGTGGCATGCCCCAGCCTTGTAATGGCTTTGCCTCTGATTGACTAGTTTGCGGAGCGGTACCCCCGATTGCGAGAGATTTGCCGAATCTCGACCTGATTGCCCCAGATTAACTGATTCTTGGATGGTTGACCTTACTGGGGGTTATTTGATAATAGCTGGCCACAACTCAACGGAGTATTCAGGCGTTCTACATTCTATACTGATCAAACTTTCCACTGTGGAAACTTTCCTGCGGTCAAGCGCTTACTCGCAAGTAAAACAAGTTGTTTTGCATAAAAGATATGTTAAATGCAATGCATATGACAGTTTTTTCAAAACCCAATCCTGTTCACTGGAAAAATTTATGACATATAATGAACGAATCAATTATCAAAGTGTCAAAATTAATACAACACTGTAAGAGGAATCCTTTTTGGAGTCAATTTTGATGCGATCTTTACCGAAGTATGCTCTCGAACTAAACCTGTTTCAATTAGGACTTTTGAAGGTTGTAACGTGGTCGGGTTCACGGTTAACAAGGAAGGATATAAGGCTCAAAATTCATTTTAACCCACCCATTCTCCTTGATGTTCTCCAATCCTATGTTCAGCTAATTCGACCTTAGCGTTCACCTTTCAAAGGTGGAATGATAGCAGTGATGGTTCAGGAAATCACATGCTTTCTGAAGTGATAATCATTCCCTTTCCGTCTTCGTAGTGCCTGGAGTCACACGATTTCGTTCTTGTTTGAGGATTTTCTCTTGTAATCCTTTTCGTTTTTTCGCTTTTTCGTTCCCTAATTTTTGCCTGGACTAACTCTTTTGAGTTTCTGATTTTGAAGTCCAGCGGGATACCCTAATTTTTGCCTAAGTCGCTTATTCGTAAGATTCGACTTAGCGGGCTTCTTTCTCTTCTCTCTTTTTTTTTGAAAAAATCATGTGACACCGGCTTGTCTGACTTGTTAAAAGAGATTGTGACTGTTTCACTCCTTATCGGCAAGGTTTAACCATTGTGGTTTTTTAGGCACGACCTATACAGGTGTGATTTATCCTTGAACGGACATTCCTTTTGCAATTCGGACGCTTGGTCAAATTAACTGACGCCTACCCTGCCCCAGGTTAAGATTGAGGGTTTTTCATTTTCAGAAAGAAACTCCTACTACAAGGCTCAAAGGGGTTGACAAGGGATTATCTTCCTTATATCTCCGGTGTTTATGGATTTGAAACAATGCCTGTATATCATCAACAGGTTTTTCTATCCAAGAGCAGACAATCGGAAGCTTACACGTCTTTCGATTTCGTCATCCTCCCCGGATTCCACTTAAACAAGTGTTTGAAATAAAATAAAGCAATAAAGTGAACACGAATGGATTAATTCAAAACATGCATATTTATTTCATTATCAATATCAATTGAGAAACAACAAGTTTTTACAAGCGAAAATTGCACGTAGGCAGGGAAGAAACTACAAATGCAAAGCAATGACATGCAAAATGAAGATTGCCAGCTTCTGAGAACTGGGCTTCTTGTATCTTGACTTGTGGGCGACTCAGCCGCTTATGGCTTGTCCGTGGTTTGGCAGAGGATTCTGTACCACGTTGGGCGCTTCATGCGAGAAGTTTATGGCTTTACTGTCAATCAAATCTTGTAGCTTGTGCTTAAAAGCCTTACAATTGTCAATGTTGTGCCCGGGTGCCCCCGAGTGGAATTCGCAGCGGGCATTTGCATCATAGCCAGGTGGTGGTTGGCCTGTCAGAGGGGCCAAGGTTCTCTTCTGGATTAACTGCAGTTGTAGTAACGTCTGAAGCATCTGGAATTACGGCATTGGCGGCGTATCGAATACTCTATTTGCTCCCCTCGAATTCTGGTACTTCCTGTAGCCCTGTTGATTCTGCTGCTGGTGTGATTGTTGCGGTATCGGAATGATAACACTTGCAGCCTGATGATGATGACACTGATCTTGATATCTACCTCTGCCTCTACCCCGAGAGCTTGATACAGAATTAGCATCGCCTTCACGCTTCTTATTTCCGAACACTTTCTTTCCTCTACCTGACGAAGGTACTTCTACGGCCTGAATTTTCCCAATCTTGATGCCGTTTTCTATACGCTCACCAGTGATGACAAGGTCAGAGAAACTCCCGGACATACAGTTGACGAGCTTTTCATAGTACATCCCAGATAACGTCGATACAAACAAGTCAATCAACTATCTCTCTACCAATGGGGGTTGCACTCTGGCTGCAAGCTCACGCCACCTCTGGGCATACTCTTTGAAGGATTCCCCGCTATTCTGGACGACATTCTGAAGCTGGACCCTGTTGGGAGCAAGGTCACTATTGTACTGGTAATGCTTCACGAATGCTTCAGCCAAACCCTTCCAACTGCGAACCTGAGAGGGTTCCAAACCCATATACCATTCGAGCAACGGCCCTGACAGGCTATCCTGGAAAAAATGCATGAGCATCTTCTCATCATTTGAATAGGCTGACATTTTTCTGTAGTATGAACGTATGTGCACCTTTGGGCAAGTGACACCTTTGTATTTATCGAAGGTAGGAACTTTGAACTTGTACGGCACTCGTAAATCAGGGATCAGCCCTAAATTGGCCATGTCGAGCCCCATGGAGTCCTGATTTGTTATATTCCTCATCTGTTCCTCTAGTATTCTGAATCTACGGTCAGCTTCAACAAGCAACTCAGCACCCACATCCCTCATAGAGAACACGTCGTCCTGACGATCTTCATTCCATTGTTGGTCCCCATTGCCATACCCTGCGTAGGCACCCTCTGGACCATAGACGTTTTGATTGACGGTAACCATACCCAGCGTTACCAAGACCGTGGTTAGCAGCACCAGGTCCAAACCCAGCATTATGAGTATCATTACCAAAACCCAAGTTAACAGTATTACCAAGACCTGCGTTACCAGCATTACCCAAACCTGCATTACCAGTAGCATTACCCAGACCAGCGTGGCGGACGCCAACATCACTACCATTCCCGGCCCCTGCAGCAGTTGGGGTGCATCCGGTAGGCATAACAGTGGCGTTAGGAATTTCTGTATCGTTGCGGGGAGTATTAGCAGCAATACCTCCGTGAAGAACTCCATTAAGATCAACCCTAGCTACCAGGGGCTGGACCATTGTTCTCAGTTGCTCCTGTCCTTGAGCCATACCTTGCATGACTTCCATGAGCTAAGTCATGCGCTCCCTCATCTCTTGCATCTCAGTCTGAACGTGATCCATGGCTTTCTTGAGATTGTTTTTAGTAGGATACCAGTGAATTCTCTGGTCAGCAATCCTGAAATAACTCTGAAAAGACAACAGGACATACGAACGAGGCTCAAGAAGGTACCTGCAAACACAAAGAAAAATATGCAAAATGCTAACAATGTATATATGCATATGGAATATTTCCCTTGATTCTAGTTCCGGGTGAAACACATGACAATGGAAACCCCTCAGACAGTAGTAGAAAACTCCTCATATATACAAATGGAAAACCACACGGGCAGTTGCAAGCACAAGTATCTGAGTACGAATAACGACAAGCGAGATAGCTAGAATTAAAGGGAATATGCACCTGCAACGTTAATGCAATGTCATATAATCAATGCAGATGAGAAATGCAAAAATGCAAGGATGCTATAGGGGATCAAGGTAGTTGTGATGTGTTGTAGCAATAATAATCAGAAGCTGATTGTGTTGTAGCTTGAGAATAACCAGAGCTTCGCCTTTGCATAACATTTATCACTGCATGACGTAGATCACTGATACTGAAGACCTCTGATATCAAACCCAAAAGTTCACACTGTAGAGAAAACCGGGTGATCTGGAGCTATGGTTTCCTGCATAACCCGATCCCTCTCACATGTATGGACTTAATTCGCCAACGAGGTATAGCATCCTATGCGGTCATCAACGTCACAGACTTTCAAGAGCGATGATACGATACCCAGAAGGTGTGGCATCATCATCTCTTGAAGCGGCCTCACTTAGCTGAATCCCAAATGATCGGTCCCCAGAGTCGACAATCCTCCAAACCAACAACCCCTCAAGTCCAAAGGGCTGGAAAAGAAGTCAACCGGGAGAATCTCGTCTGAGCGTGGATTTTGTGAGACACTAGTACATGCAAAGCATGCACGCGCCCACTACTTTCCACAGCTAATGCTAGGTACACTCAAGCCTGGGTCTGGCTTTTCACTCATCAGAATCAATCCCCTCCCACAATAGCATAATAAGGATATAATATAATGCTGAAAATAAACTACGGGAAAATAAAAATGCGAGAAAGTAAAGCTAAGGTACAACAGGTATGTACAAAACCCACAAGATAAACAAACAGGCGCTAGGAATGACTCGCCTAGGGGATGGGAAACGGTCCCAGCGTAGGGGATGGGAAAATTCCCCTGCAGCTATAAAGTAGTCCCCAACAGAGTCGCCAGCTGTCGCTACTGCGAAAATCGGCGCCGGCGTAACAGAAGAGTCGCCACCGTGCGTTATTTATCCCAAAGGAGGGAAAGGAAACGCTCATAGAAAACCTAACGCAAAAGGGAAAAGGAATGGTCATCGCAACCATTGCCTGGGTTCGGGAGTCGGTTACGCAAGGGGAAGGTATTAGCACCCCTCACGTCCATCGTACTTGATGGGATCCACGCTTGTTGTTTATCTAAAAGGGTTGATTAATACTATCTACGCTAAGGGCTTGAGGACAAAAGAAAAGAAAAGTGACTCGGCAAAGTATCGCACTTTATGCCTACGTATTCCCGTCTGGAACGATAAATCAGAGTCAACGTAGTTCGCCTAACTACAGGTAAAAGGGGGGAAGGTTTGCTCGCCAAGTGTCGCTTCCACGAAAATAAGGTGCCGGAAAAACAGAAGAGTCGCCACCTTTCGTTATTTATCCCTCAGAGCGGGAAAGGAAACGATCAGAAAAACCTGACGAAAAGGTATAAGACAAGGTCATCGCAACCATTGTCTGGGTTCGGGAGTCGGTTACGCAAGGGGAAGGTATTAACACCCCTCACGTCCGTCGTACTCGACGGGATCCACGCTTGTTGTGTTCACTGGACGAGTTGGTTTATCTATCTACCTATCAAGGCTGGCTTAAACAGAAAAGAAAATGACTCGGCAAAGCGTCGCGCTTTATGCCTACGTATTCCCATCAGAGAATGAAAAATCAGAGTCAACGTAGTTCGACCTACTACGGGTTACGGGGAAGGTGGCTCACCAATACGTCAGTATTGTGCCTACGTACTCTCAACAGGTATGAGAGATCAGAGCTTCCGTAGTTCGGGATACTACGGATTACGGGGATTCAGATTCATCTGTTTTATTGAGTAGGGTTAAACAGCAGTTCCAGCAGTTAGGGACAAAGCCTGTTTGCGTTGGCGCTGAAGTTTAACGACACTCTTTTCTTCAGAAAAGCTTCCTTTGAATTATGGGCCCACGGGGCAAAAAGGTTTGAAGTTTGTTTTCTGTCTCTTACGAAAGAAGTGTTTTTTATTGTGTTTGCAATTTCAATCGCACTAAAGACTATGACCTGAGAGTGAATGCGTCGCATGTCACCCAAAGGGTGCCATACTAAACATCCAGACTGTTGGAAAGAAGCTCTCCAACAATCCTTTCTCAGATAGCTTAAGGCTCGTAACGTACGAAAGAAATCATTCATGATTACTGTATCTTAAGCTGTTTTGAGATGAGAAGAGAGAACGAACAGGTTCAACTAAGGGGAGACTATCAAGTCCTACTGTTGTCATGCCAAGGATTCATCCTATAGTTGAGGTTTAAAACAGGGAACTCCTAGAAGTTATCATGCATAGGTTTCAACCTAACGTTCTATCTTCACTTCCTTATCAAAGGAGATGAGAGTCCTAAGGGATCATGTCAATGATATACAGAAACAGATAAAGCATCAGCTTAAACAGTAAACAGATATACAGTAAACGACTGTAAAATGCATGCAATGTAAGTGAGGGAGGAAATGTGTGTGGGGAAGCAGCCTCCACAAGCTCATCTCAACCTCAAGCCAGATATGAATAACTGCAATCATACAGCAGAAATAACATGCTATCAAGCAAAATAGAATAAACTGCAACTGCAATCATACAGTAGAAATGAAATGTTGTCAAGCAAACAAACCACATGGGCAAGGGAGCTGGGCTCTACCGAATACCCGCAAGCAAAGCCATACAGTAACAATACAAGCAGAGGGAGCAACTCAACCTCTAGTGCAATCATGCTCCTAGTTTAAAGTTAGTCTAGATATGAACTTATCCTAATGCATCAAGCAAGTCAAGCAAGGCACATCAATACAGAGAAGAAAACAGACAAGAAAGCAGATCAACAACTCTCTCAATTCAAAGCTTCAGCTCTTCTAACAGTAATCCAGTCTTCAGACTTCAATCACCCTTCAAGGCTATCATCTCTCATGACAAATATCAATTTGCTTCTCCAGATTTCAACCCTTCAATATAAGTTTCAACTTAACTTCACTTCTACAAGCTTCAGCTTTTCTGTCAATTCCACCTTCAGGCTTCACTCTTAACCATAAGCATCAACTTGATTCCTTCAGGCTCTCAATGTATCAATGCACAAGTATCAACTTGTCCTCTGCTTCTCAAGCCTCAGCTCTACACTCAATCTCAATTGAATCCTCTTCATAAGTATCAACTCAGTCTTCAAGCTTCAGCTCACTTTGCTTCACCAGTATCAACTTGGTCTTCTCTCTTCATCTACAAGCTTCAGCTTCTCAGGGTAGTCTTTAATCACTTAGAAGTGTCAACTTCATCCTTCAATTCTTTCTTAAGCCTCAGCTCTTCATTCAATCTCTATTGGATCTTCAAGTATCAACTTGCTCTTCTTGCTCTACAAGCTTCAGCTGCAATGGCAATGCTCAAGGAATCATCCTCTTCCCCACTCTTCAGTGAGGTCCTCATCTTCAAACTCAAGTCTAGCATCTTTCAAGATACTCAAACCAGAAGACAATTGATTTAACAGGATGAGTGGAAATGATAAACAACTTATTGACAACCAAAGGAAGCCTGTAAGGGTTCATCATTATGAGAGACTGGTTCCCTCAAAGTTCTACCTCCCAGATAAAGCCATTCATCCCTCCAAAGGAGGGATGTGAATATCTGAGAAGGACTTTTAGTCATTGGGAGGAATGGAAGCACAAGATGCTTTCCATGTTTGTGAAAGAAATCATTCTAACTACAAGGCTCTCCCTATGTCCTATCTCCTAAATCTTCATCAGACACCTTCAGGCCCAAACAAATCCAAAAGCTCCAAGCAACTTCAAGCATCTTCCTCTTGTCTTCAACTTGTCTTCATTCTCAACCAAAGGCAAACAAAGCACAAACCCTAATCTAAGGGGACTAAGGAAGTTAAATTAGTTGAATTAGTAAATTAGGATCACCTAAAACCTAGTACTAAAGTTAGTCTTAACTAAAATACTAAAACCAATTGTAAAATCCTACAAAAATATCTATGGGAACCTAGGTCAATCATGACTCTACCACATTAGTTTCAAAGATCAAACCATCAAATTGGACCTAGAACTAAATTCTACACTACAAGGTATCAAACCTAAAACCCTAAAAGGAAGCATCTAAATGTCAATCTAGAAAGCACACTTATTTTCATCACAAAAATGTGATAAAAATTCTATGGGATCATACATGTCTACCCTAATCTTACACAAAAAATTAGGCTCAAAATCATCACCATGAGATCATCCAAAATTCCACAAAAATATGCATCAAACATAATCATTTTAATATCAATTAAAATGTAAAATTCCTATTAAATCATAAATTACATGAAATGAAAATATTTTTTCTCTAAAAAATAATAGACTCAATCATGAGTAGAATGCAAAAAGAATGGGTTTAATTGGATTAATTTTCAATTAGTTATGATTTTCTGAAGTTTAAAGAAAAATGGAGAAAATGAAAATAAAATGCAAAACAGTTGGTGCAGATAGTAACCCAGGCTAGTGTAATATGTGAATGGGCTTAAAATGGGGGTGCAAATAGGAATGCGCTAGGCCCAAGATCTATTCAGAAATTAATTGCAAAAATAGAAGCGAAAATGGAAAAGATACGGTGCATTAAGTAATAAAACTCAGTTCAATTCATCAATGGGCTTGTGGGTGGGGTGTGGATAGTGATTCATCACTTAAGCCCAATGCTGAAGTTAAGTGATACGCAGCGTTTGGTGTTGAAGTTTCAGAATTTCTTTCACAAACTCACGTTAAAACATAGCCCTTGGATCTGGCTCCAGTCAACGGATCATAGGCGAATCTGAGGGCTAGGACATCATCTCCTACCTCTGGCCATGGAAATGGAGGGAAGCACCATAGTTACACAGAGTTCAAACATAGATCCTTCTCAATTCGAACTCCACCATATCTCCATCGAAACACATGATTTAAAGCACTAATGTACTCCAAATTCCACACTGATCACAACCATGGTCTTAGATTCAATTGAAATTCACTCTAACCCTAAACACGATTGTGGATCAAAATTCTGGCCAAGAATCAATTGTCTCTAATCTTGAAATTGCTTGGTCTAAAACGTTCATCACATTACACTGATCAGTTTCCCCTATAGAACTCATATTATTACTCACTATACACCAAGTTCTTGATCCAAACTGAAATGTTGTCATCATCTTGAACCTAACCAAATGCCCTCAAATTCTCCAGAATCCATCTCCTAATTGTTTCTAACCATTCTAACCTAACAATTTGACTTAACAATGCTTAAATTAAGGTGTATGGTGAAAGTTACAAACCTGGGATTTCTTGAATAACAGTAGTATCAAATCTCCACTTCAACGCTTCAATCCTTCCAAAATCGTTCCTTGTATCAAGATATGGCTTCTATTTGCAAAAGAATTGATGGAAGATGCTTGCAACTCCAAACTCGATAGTGACTTGCAGCAGATGGAACTCAAAAGCTCACGCACGATTCAGCCATGTTCTTGCTCTCAATTTGCTATGGAATCACTCAGTAACTCATAAGGAAGAGATTGCAATTGAAAGAATCAATTGAAATGGTTTAGAATTGAAGAATGGATTTCAATTTGCAATGAACAAATTTTGAATCCCAACTCTCTCTCCTCCCTTAACTCTCACCAACCCCTTCCATGGACCTCTTCTAAATCATATATAGAATGATTCAGAAGCCTCTAGCACCTTCTGGAACCATCCAAGGAGATTTTGAAAATCTCATGTCATGGTTTCTCATTTCAAGCCATACTCACACCAGTCCATGTTTCCCTTGTTGCAGCACTTGGTTCTGAATTAAAAATCTCCTTAGATGAGATGTATGAGATGTTAGAATGCTTGGATAGCTTGTACATTGATCTCCCTTATGTTTTGCAAGTGTAACTTAGATTACAAGTAACTTATGATAAGTCCCTCAATTTGACCTCAAATCAAAATTGTAATAATGCCATTGTTTATGAAATGATTTTTCCATTCAATTTGGTAGGTCACTTGCATTTTTTTGGTCATGTATTGAAAATTCCCAAAAGTAGGTCACTTTAATACATTAAATCCTCTTTTATTTTGACCATTTTGACAAGTATGAGCTACAAGCATTTCCAACATATCATGACCTCCTTACTAGCCTTAAAACATCATTTTTAACAAGTTTGATGTTGAAGATTTTTCCATTTGAAGCATGGAAATAGGAGTTATGGCCTTATGGTTGAAATGACCTGTAATCTCCAAATGACCAAAATGCCCTTGACTTGTCAAAGCCATAACTTGAGTTCTACAAATCCTATCAAGGACTTCTAGTACTGTCTAGAAATCTAGGAAGATAAGGAACAACATTCATGTTGACCAAAAGTTCATAGGAATCATCCTTCTTGGGCAAAAGTTTGATGCAAGTGGGGTAACTTTCAAGGCCCCAGATTCACATACCTCAGATGACCTGTAACTTGTCAAAGTCATAACTTGAGCTCTACAAATCCTATCAAGGACTTCTGGTACTCAAATTAAATCTAAGAACAAGCTCTACAACATTCTTGTTGGGGGTAAGATGAGATGACAATCACATCTTGAGCTAAACTGCCTTGAAGATAGGGGTCAAACTAGGGGATTTTACACTGTCAAGCCTTAGAAACCCTAGCTTGAAACTTCCCAAACTCTTCAATCATGATGAGTTGACCTTGGAATAATCCTTATAACATCTCAATTCATCAATCCATGATCACATGGCCCTTGAATTAGGTCTCAACCTGGTCCAAATCATCAGTTGACCTAGGGTTGACCCAGTCAAACCCTAATTACACCACTCATGGCTGAGTCTTCTTAATCTTGCACAATGACCTATCTAGGCTCTATGATGGCTTTCAAGACATCTCATAAGCTCTCTCAAGGCTTCAAGTCCACATTCTTGGCTTCAGAATCATCTGAGGAACTTCCCCATAACTCTTAAGTTATGAGGCACACACTCTTGGTTTCAACCACTCTTTCTAAGGATCTTCTGACTCCTCTGACAAAGGTATCTACCCTTGAACACTTGAATAACCTTCTTGGCTAGCTTCAAAGTCTTGTGTAGCTCTTGATTGGTAGTCATACCTCTTGATCTCCTGCATACATGTCAATGAAATGCAAATGATAATGCTAATGTGAATGAAATGAAACATAAGCTAGGTAAAGAAATGTTGGTCAAATTTTGGGGTGCAACACCAAGATATCGCATCTTGTGCCTACGTACTTTCATCTGGTATGAAAGATCAGAGCAGCCGTAGTTCGGCTTACTACGGGGAGACTAGTTTAATCCTAACGTTATCATGCCAAGTTCGTCCTAAGGTTGAAGTTTGCAAAGGGGAAAACTACCCTAATGTTGTCATACATGGTTTCAAAGCCTAATGTCTATCACATTCTATCTTCAACAAGAAAGAATGGAGATCTTAAGGGAAAGGCAAAGGAAGCAACAGAAAACAGATGAAGTAACAGCATACAGGAAATGCAGATTCATAACAGTAAACATGGAATGCAAGTGAGGGAGGCAGGTCATCTCAACCTCAAGCCCATAATGAATGGAAGGTGGCATATGCTAAACATGCAGTCTTGGCCACAAGTGATTATAAAGTGATACGAGGCAATAAAACCTACGAATGACATACGTATACTACGATTTGGAATCATAACGCGCTATCATGGAAATATGGAACCTAATGGGCAATTATGTATGATAAAACCAGCCAATAAATGATCTACACATCCTATATAATGTCTATAATAAGCAATAGGAACCCTAGCGTTCACCACACAAACAAATCGAGGCCGTTGGAGCCGAAAGAAAAGCAAAGTCCGTTCAAAAGTCCAAATGACAAGTCCGAATACAAAATATAAGAAAAATAGCAAAAGGTGCTAAAAAATTCAAATAAAAATCTCCAATGCCCTACATCAAGGCACAAACCAGGGGTGAGAGATACCACAAAAATATCCCAAGAGAAATGGCCAAACAAGTTGAAACTATGTCATGTATACCAAAAGAAAGGTTAAAATGGAGCATGTTAAAGAAAGCATCCAAAACCAACTAAAATGGTACAATAAAATCCCCAAAAAAATACATCACAATACCTCAACATGTGTATGAGATCCCTGTAAAAGGTTAGGGAAGAAAATGTAATTTTGATGGGTCAAAGAAAATTCACAACATGATAGCACCAGCATTGCTATTTTTTTGACAACTGAAATGTAAAAAAATCTAATAAAATGACGAAAAATGAAAAAAAAATATGGTTCTAATTCTATAAAAGTTTAGACATCTTGAAGATTACTCAGAAAAAAATGGGGATAAAAAAGACTAATTTTCCTATTTTTTATGATTATTTGAAGTCAGCATATAAAACAGAAAAAATAAAAGAAACATCGCAATATGAGGAAATAAGAGAAAATAACATGAATAAATAAAAGTGCAGCTGCCAAGGATCGAACAGGGGTGTGGAGGGTCGAGTAGCTGAGTTGGCGCGCCACCTCAATTAATGAGGTGTGATGTGGCAGCACGTGTGGCACATTCTTGGGCGTTGGATGAGAAGTCCAAGTCAAAGGCTTTGGAATGATCTAACGGTGGAAGCATAATCTTCTTCCTTTGAACTTTTGGGAGAGGGAAAATTGCACCATGAACAGTAGCAGCTGTGAATGGTGGCCGTGAATTCGCCGGCAATCTTCTCCATCATCTATCTCTCTCAAAACTCCATGAAAACGAATGCTTCTTGAACCAATCTTGTGGCATTTTTCGCAAGGAATTCAAATATACTATTATTTTCCCTTGAAATGGCCTTTAACTCAAAAACCGTATATGAATCTCAAACTTTCAAGAACACCAAATTGTCATAAAAACCATCTTTTTGTACTAGAATCCATGTAGGAGATGAGAGCAATGTAATGCAACAACAATAATGCAAGAAAGACTCATAAATCATGAGTTATGGTGAATTCTTTATACCTCCGAAATGACTCTTTTGAGCTTCAATGGAGCACGAATTTCTTTGGAAAATTATGTAGAAACATTCAACAATCCATGGTAGAGGTATTAGGATGAAGGAGAATGCTTGAATTTGTGAAGAAAATGAAAATCAATTTTCACTTGGAGCTTACTTTTCATGTTACTACAACCATGGTGTTGCACTAAAAACTTCTCAAAAATTGATGAAAAAATTCTATGGAGTATATTGAATGTATTTGCAATGTGAAAGGATCAAAAAATGGAGAGAAAAAAAAGGATTGAAAAAAAAGTGGAAATTTAAAGTATGTGAAAGTGTGGGAAAATGGAAAAATGATGGAAGAAGAGAGATGTCAATTGCCTTGATTTTTAGTTTTTATATTCCTTGCATCATAAGGAAGGTTTAAGGCCCACAATAGTTCCTTGTTTCTAAGCCCAAGCCCAAGATCCATTATGTTACTTGAATTGTAAGAAATCTCGAAATAGGCCATGATAAAATCCTCAAATGAAAAATGTAAAAGTGCCAATGTTCTTAAAACACGATTTCCATTCGAAATAAGCACAAATATGGACTTATTTGATTAAATTTTGAGGAAATACCAAAATAGGCCTTTTCACATGTTTTCACCAAAGTGACTTTCATCAACCTTCAACCATGAGCTAACCCATTAAAACCTTGAAGTTTAGTTGAGCAAATGACCCCATTTGGAGCAACTTTCACGTTGGAAAAAAGTCCATTTGAGTTATGCAAAGTATTGAACTTGACTTGTAATTTTATGACCTGTAATCATAGTTTTCCAACTCATTGATAATCTTCAGTTGACCTCTAAGTCAGGGGATGAACCCCACACAAGCATCTGAACTTCTCAAGGGCATGAACCACTTCCTGGTGACTTTAGTGACTCCCCAAGCTCGAATAAAACCTCTAGATAGGCCTCTCTCGATGTATATCACACTTGATCCCCTGCATAAATGCTAATGCAATGCTATGATAATGCTATGATGATGTTATGCTAATGCAAAGACAAGAAGGAAAAGGTTGGGCAAATTTTGGGGTGCAACAGTTTGATGATGGCAGCCACCATTTTTCTCTTTCTTCACTATTCACCTTTTGCAACTTGCATTAAACAATGATATTCTCCAATTCTTGTGCCAAATTCGTAGGATATGATGCTAAACACTTCCATTAGCAATGTGAAGATCAGCAATGAGTCTCAAACCTTGAATAGAGTTGATTTTGAATGCTTTGGAATCAAGACATCCATGCTGAGCTGGTTTTGCAGCAGTGAGTTTTTGACAACTTGTGACCTTTGGTTCTCCCTAACCATGAGGAGTTATGGAACCCACTTGTACTTTTTATAAAGCTTGCATTAGGTAATAAAACTTTGATGTTTTAGTGAGGAACTCATTCCACTTGAAACTAGGTCAAAATCCTTTGTGAAAATGCTGAATTCTTGTCTTACAAGTCAAGAAACCTCAAAATTTCTAAGTGTTTGAAATCCTTCATAATTTGATGAATTCATAACTACCAATCCATTCATTTTTTTCTCATGGGTAAGTATGACACTTTTGTAAGGCTCCTTAAGACATTTACAACAAGATTTGAACCACTCCAATTGGATGTGTGGTTAGGAAGTTATGACCATTTGAAGTTTGATCAAAATTAGGGTTTTTTCACTTACCCTTGTTTCTGGATTTGCAAGTTATCTATCAATTCTTGATTAAATCTCCACCAAACTTCATAATTACATATGAAATTTTGTTGGAAACAAATTTGGCTTCAATTGGTCAAACAATTGACTTTTCTGATAGACGAACCGAATAGTTGAAAATCTCCGGATTGACTGTTGATGTTATGGGTTCCCTGAGGCCTTGAAACTTCTTGGGTAGACTTAATTCGGTCATATGAGCCTCATGGACCACAATTCCCTCATTGGAAAACCTTCTGGACCAAAAGTCAAACTACAGTTGACCTTTCGAACAAGAAACCCTAATTTGGGTTCTTACAATGCACTGCTTCCACTCTCTTGGTGATATAGAGACTTTTCATGTGGAGGATCAATCCAAAACCTTGACTGATCAAATCCTAGAAACCCTGATTTTAGACTGTATGAAACCCTAATTCATCTATATCCTGACAAAGACAAATCTCCACTGGGGAAAAGGCAAGTCTTCATTGGGAAATGCAAATCTCCACCGAGGAAATACATCAAGGGAGACACAAATAAGAAACAACACCAGGGAAAAAAACACAGACACAGACTCCAACTAGGGACACAAAAGACCAGAGACACGATCCTAATTGGGGAACAATCCAATGAGGACTTTCCTTGCGACGAAGAGTTCGAACGGGATTTTCAGGAAAGGACTAGAAACAAGACAAGACTCACCGGGGATGCTAGTGAGTACTAGACCTTTGAGACCTGTGGGGGATACCCAGGGATTCACTGGGGATATATTGGTGACAACCAATGATCTAAGAAAAAAAAGCGTAGCTGGATGTAAAATTGCCAATTATAATTGGACTTTCTAGAGAGTGCTAGTAATGACTAGACCTCACGGGGATATGGTAACAACCAAATCAACGATACCAATAACGATTGGAATTTAGAAAGGACGTCATTAACAACTGGTCTTCAGCCGAGTTGATTAACAAATGGAACACCGACTGGGAGATAGATTCAAGTAAACACCAGATTTCAAGGATAAGCTACAATATTAGTAATGACTAAAACTCGGTAACTACCAATTAACAGTATCAGATGAGGGTCAGCGACCGACTTATTACTAGTTATAACCAGACTTCTCATGGGAATCTGGTGACGACTAGTCAAGCAGAATTAACAGGGAGCTGGTAACAACTAGACTTCATGGGGAATCCAGAGAGGAGTAAGATCTTCCCTAGGGATTAAATCAAAAACAAAAGGTTTCCTTGTAGTGAAGAGTTCGGATAGAATCTTCAAGAAACAACTAGATTCACCACGGATGCCAGTAACTAATAGATCTTCGGGACCCTACTGGGGATGTCCACATATATTAGCTTCAACCAACCATCCTAAGCTTCAATGAGGATATTGGTAACACCTCGCCATCCTAATATTAGAGATGGGTGAACATTTCTAATAACCAACAGGCTTTAAATGATGCTAGTAATGACTAGAGTTTAGAAAAAAGATTGGTAACAACCAAATAGGATTTATCAAGCAAGGCCAGTAACTACTGGGCTTGACTGGGAAAATGGGTAACGACCACGATTCATACCAATAAGAATTGGATTTCAGCAATGCCAGTAACTATTGGACTTAATTGGGGAAACAGGTAACGACCACGATTCATACTAATAACAATTGGATTTCAGTAATAACAGTAACTACTGGACTTAACTGGGAAAAGTTGGTGATAACCAAATAAAAAATACCAAACTCAATTGGATTTCAGCGATGCCAGTAACTATTAGATTTTAATAGGGAGATAGGTAACTACCATATCTTGCACCAATAACAATTGGTTTTGAAAACATAGTAACTATTATGTCTCAGCAGAGTCGGTTAACTTACGGAACATCAGCTAGGGTTAGACATCAGGTAAACACTGGATCTCAAAAAAACTTCGGTATTAGCAACAACTAACATCTTGGTAACACCAATAAGCAGTATCAGATATTGCTAGTTACAACTAGACTCTCCGGGGATATAAGCATTTATCACAATAATACTTACTCCAGATAACTTGATTAAGTTAAAGTAACAACCAAAAGGTAAGCCCGTGACAACAGATCTGAAGCAAAGGAGTTGGTAACGACCAAACGATCTTAAGATGGCATCCAGTAACTACTAGGGAGGGAACAAACGACGGTTTCTTGACAAAGATAAACCGAACAAACTAACCCAAAAATAGCCTCATCCAGAATAGACCAGACTAAGAGGTATGCTGAAAAATGCATATGCTAAAGGTATGATGCAATATGCAATGCCAAAACGACTCCTTAGGGGAAGGGAACAAAAGATAGATAACAATCTATCATAGGGGAAACAAAGGAAATCACACCGAATCCCATCGCTGGAGAATGGTATTAATCCTCTGGCGATTCATTCGGGGAAGCGGTCTATTTTCTTGCAAACTTGCTGGGGAGAGAAGTCACTACTTCAATGCTATCACCAGGACAACTTCTCGGAGACAATCGAAATTTCATAACATGGCGGCACGGGGAATGAAATCTTTATAGACCTCAAGTTGCCAAAATGAAAATATCAAGGTTTCGACAGTACTGCTCTCATGAGAGGAGTTTTTAATTTCACACTGTCATGTCACAGTCGACAATATGATTTGTTGTTAATTTTAAAACAATTTTAGTTTCAAAATAAAAATTTCGTTTTCAAAAATCATTCTTAACGAATGAGTGATGTTTGCATAACAAAGAAAATAGAGCTTAAAAACAATGAGCACAAACAAAGATTGGTCCTAAATCTGATTTTATTGAAGATGGAAACTTGCGAAGGCAAAGTCCCATGAAGTAATTACAAATTGGAACAAAAAATGGTAATATGGAAAAGGGTTACAAAAATTCGATAATCATCTGGTCCTATCTAGCTAAAAGTCGAACTTGAAGTGCTGCTTCTAACGAGAGTAGCGGAAAGTGAGCCCTTTCTGAGAATCTTTTGCAGTCGTGACAACTCCTGATGCAGTGTAATGCCTTTGCCCCTAATTTTTTCCTGAATCACCCTTTTCATGTTTTCGATTCACCAGGACGCTCATTTTTGCCTGAGTCGCCTTTCCAGGTTTTCGACTCAGTGAGCTCTTCTTTTCTTTTGTTTTATCCATAATTTTTTCCTGGATCTCCTTCATAGGTTGTGATCCACCGGGATTCCCTTTTTTTCCTAAGCTGCCTTTCCAGGTCTCCACTTAGCTGGTTTTTAGGCATAACACTTTCTTACCGCATCAGAGTTTATGGGATGAGGGAGCTGTTCACCATCCATCGTTGTAAGGATCAATGAGCCTCCAGAAAATACCGTCTTCACAACGAATGGACCGTCGTAGTTCGACATCCACTTTCTGCGCATGTCCCGGTGTACTAGCAGAATCTTCCGGAGTACCAATTCACCTTCTTGGTATTCTTTGACCTGGACCCTTTTATTGAAGGCCCTTTTCATATTTTTTTGGTGCAGCTGGCTATGGCACATTGGCGTCATCCTCTTCTCATCGATGAGATTCAAAGTATCAAAACTTTCTTTCACCCGTTATGCTTCTTCGAGCTTTGCTTCCATCAAGACCCTTAACGTAGGTATCTCGACCTCAATAGGAAATACTGCATCCATCACATAGACCAACGGGAAAGGGGTTGCCCCTGTTGAAGTGTGAACAGAAGTTCAGTATCCGTGTAGATCGAAAGGCAACATTTCATGCCAATTCTTGTAGGTTACTACCATTTTCTGCACAATCTTCTTGATTTTTTTGTTTACAACTTCAACGGCGCCGTTCATCTTGGGCCGGTAAGGAGAGGAGTTGTGATGTTTAGTTTTGAAACTATCACAAAGATCTTTTATCATTTTGTTTTTTAGATTTGTCCCGTTGTCTGTAACGGTTTTATTGGGGATTCCTTAACGACAGATGATCTCCTTCTTGACAAACCGAGAAACCACCTGTTTGGTCACATTTGCATATGACGCAACTTCTACCCACTTGGTGAAGTAGTCAATGGCGACGAGGATGAACCGATGACCATTGGATGCTTTGGGTTCGATTGCCCTGATCATATCAATGCCCCACATGAAAAATAGCCAGGGTGATGTCAACACATTTAACGGATGTGGTGGTCCGTGTACTTTGTGTGTGTAGATTTGGCATTTATGCCATTTTCGGGCAAACAAGATGCAGTCAGTTTCCAAGGTCAACCAGTAATAACCCACCCTCAAGATCTTCTTTTCCATGGCATGGCCGCCCGCATGAGTGTCGAAGGTGCCTTCATGAACATCTGTCATTAACAGGTCTGCCTCTCTCTTGTCAACACATCGGAGCAGGACCATATCGTAGTTTATTTTGTATAGAACACCGTTGCTGATGATGAACTTGGATGGAAATCTTTGTATAGCCCTCTTGTCAATTTTAGAGGCCTCGATTGGATACTCCTAATGCTGGCGCGGTCTTTCTTTCAATGTAGATCAAAGGAGCCTCGTTGATAAACTGGATCTTCCACATTGATGCTAGCATGGCTAAAGCATCTGCAATATGATTCTCATCCCTCGAGACATGTTTAAAAGTGATCTCGTCAAAGTACTCGATCATTTCCAAAATATAGGCTTTGTAGGGAATCAACTTCTCATCTCGAGTTTCCCTTTCACCTTTGAGTTGCGGTAGCAACTTCAAGTCTCAGGATACAGGCTTCATATTCAGCTATATTGTTTGTACATGAGAAACAAAGTTATACGGTAACGGCGGTATATCCTCCGGTTGGATTTCCCAAAACAACACCAATTCCGTGGCCTTTCTTATTGGATGCTCCGTCAAACATCAACTTCCAACATGAACCAGGCTCGGGACCCTCCTCTAAACCAGGTTCTTCTTTAGCTTGGTAAAGAAACATGACATCTTCATCAGGAAAGTCGAACTTGAGCAGTTGGTAATCCTCAACAGGTTGCTCAACAAGGTAGTCTGACAAGACATTTCCTTTTATTGATTTTTGAGCAACATATTCGATATCATACTCTGACAAGAGCATGTGCCAACGAGCGAGCCTTCCCGTCTGAGCAAGCTCTTCAACGATATAATTTATTGGGTCCATCTTGGATATCAATAGAGTAATGTGATAAATCATGTACTGTCTCAGATGTTTGGCTGCCCATTCTAGCACGCAGCAAGCTTTTTCCAATAGAGAGTAACGACTCTCACAATCAGTGAACTTTTTGCTTAGATAGTAGATTGCATGCTCTTTCTTCCCTGACTCATCTATGAAATTCTGGTATCAGATATGAGATATGAAATTCTGAGCAATTACCAACGTATGAACAAGATAAAATGCAATTAACAATTGTAAAGAGACACAGGTAATTGTTAACCCAGTTTGGTGCAAACACACCTACGTCTGGGGGCTACCAAGCTAGGAAGGAAATCCACTAAACAGAATCAGTTTTAAGACTCTCAGCAAACTCTCTCTAGTTTACAATCTTCGCACCTAATCTCTACCCGTGTAACTTCTATCTAAGACACTCTCAACTATGAGACACCTCTCACTCCCCCTCAATCACACATAGTGATAAAAACAGAAGATCAAAAAGCAGAAGACACACTTGTTGCACCCTAAATTTTGATCCTTAGATCTTCATCATCATCCTAGGATCATTTTCATTTGATTATCTAACCTTTACCTATTTCAAGTTTATCTTTGCAAAGATACAAGTGAATTAGGGTTCCATACAGTTAGAAATCGAGGTTTCAGTGGTTTGATCAGTCAATGTCTTGGATTGATTCTCTATTAAACAAGTCTCTACATCATCAAAGATACCATATTGGATCAAGTATGAATCCAATTTGAGGTTGTCACCCAAAAATCAGGAACAATGCAGTTCAGGACCCCCGATTAGGGTTTCTAATTAGGAAAAGTCAACTATAATTTGACTTTTGATTTAAAAGGTGTTCCAATGATGGAATCATGGTACATGAAGCTCATATGGCTTAGTGAAGTCCACCCAAGAAGTTTCAAGACCTCAAAAGACCCCGAACATCAACAGACGATTCAGGGTTTTTCGATCGATCAGTCTGTTTGACTGAAAAGTCGACTCTTTGACCATAAGGAATTTGACCTCAAAGTTTGAAGCAAATATGTTCCTAATAAGATATTAAATCTAGTCATGAAGTTTTGTGACCATTGGATCAAGGATTGAGGAGTAATCGAAAAAGTCGGGAATTAGGGTTTTAAAAGGGGCAAGGCCATAACTTCCTAACCACACATCCAAATGAGTTTTGTGACCCATGGGAAAAAATGCATAGATTTGGAGTTAAAGTCAAAATCATCACAAGAGGGAGAAAACAGTTAGCAAAATTCTAAGTTTTTGGCACTTTTAGGCATGTTTTCAATCAACTTTGAGGGGTTTTTTGACCTAGTTCCACTTGGAATTTGAAGATTCAGTAAACATGAAAGTTGTAGATCATTATGAGGGCTTTCCAAAAAGTACAAGAACTCCTCCATAGCCCTTGTGATATGAGAGTATCGAATTGGACATGTTGGCCCTAAAACGTGATTGGCATCATGTCAAAACTCAACATAAACTTGATTTCCAACTATGCACTTCATTTCTAACGATGGAATGAAATCTGATATGATGTGTTAGAGGGTGCAATAAACTAGATTAGAAGGGAATCCAAGCAAATCCGAAGTTTCATCCATAATCCATTTGTTTATTAAAGAAAAGTACAAAAGGTACATCATGAGAGAGAGTATTGGTGGCTGCAGCTTGAAGGGTGTACTTGCTCACTCTAAGGTCACTTCTAATAGCTCGTTTCTAGATGGTTTAAGGGGGCTAAAATCATTGGTAGCAAGCAAATCCTGCAAAGCCAAAACCATCACCTAGTTTCATGAGATTTTTCACTAAAACCAACTTGAATACCACTTAAGCAAATCTGTCCAAACCTCTCACTTTTCCTATAAATAGAGGCTCCCTCTTATGTTATTCCACACACCATAGCCCTCTAAACCCAAGAGAAAACATAGCTCTCATTCTATCATGCTTTACTTGTAAGTGAAGAAAGTCACAAAATCACCAAAATTGCCTTGTTGCAAGTTTCACACCAGCATCACTTCTAGCTATAAAACTACCATAAAAACCATCCACACAAACTTAAAATCACCATTTTAATCTATTCCAATCATTAGTTTAATTTAAAAAAACCATAAATCCAAAAGTCAACTCCTCACTCACTTAAGTGTAACTTTTATGCATAATATGGAACAAATCACTACCTAGATCCATTTCCACTACTTTGACACTTTGGACACCCTCTATTTAGGTCATACTAACTGTCCATAACTTCAAACAACAACTGTAAATCTATCTATTCAAAATGTCCTCAAGATTTCTTTGTTTCTTCAAGAAGAAGCAACTTCACAAGCTTGCTCAAAGGAGGGAGGGATCTCTTATATTTGCAGCTAGCTTATTGTGGGAAGACTACAAGAGGTATGTAATCCTAAACAATATCATTATCGCGCATCATGTATGTATTTGTTTGGTTTGTTGAATGAGTTAGACATTTTATGTTTAAGTTGTACTATGCTGTCAAAAAACTGTCTTGAAAGCTGAGTTTGTAAACTCATGATTGTTGCTGTTAAAACTTGTCTCTCATGCTAGTTGTTTGCTTGTTAAATTAATGTCTGTCATTAAGGCAATGTGTGTATGTTATTGCCTTTGCAAAAGTGCTGATCTATGATGTTGAAACATATGGTGAAATTCAGGATTGACATTGTTATGTCAAGCATGATATCTTGCTGCAAGCCAACTGCCATGACTTGGCAGCCCCTTGATCTTAGGACTTTTTCTAACAAATTGTTTTAGAGGTCCTTCGATGTTGATCTCTTTGAATTTGTCCAGCTATATGTGCTTGTATTAGTAACTGTCACTTGAAGAAGTTTAGGCTAGTTTGTTTGATTTTGAACATTATTATGTTTGGTAGTTGTCATTTTGCATTGGTAATTGTCATAAGGATTTAGTGTTTGATTGTTTGGCATTGTAATGATCAAACTGTCACTATCATTTATGGATTTTGCAACTGTTATATTTAAACTTTGTTCTTGAATGGATCTGTCCAACATATGTGTGTTTGAATTGGTGACTGTCATTAGAGCTTTGTGTTAGGGTTGATGTTTGGATGATTGGTGTTGATATGTCAAGAAGATTGCACAAGTTTTATAAGATACAATTGTCATTGGCTTATAAGTTGATTATGTGAATGAAGTGTTGGACCAATTGTTGAATGTTGTTAACATGGTCATGTTAGAATTCACAATAGTGCTGCTAGAGCTGTCTAGGATCTGAATTTGCCAACTCATGATAGCTTACATTGGAATCTTGGCTCATTGTTTAAAGTTACATTTGTTGGATTTGGCATTGTAATACTAAAACATTTGGTTGCTTCTGTTTGAATCTGATTTTATGTTAGAGTTGTTTATAATGTATGAACAAACTACTACATAATGCTGCTATAACCTATCAATTCCAATCATGTCAAATTTTGTTCCTTTTGCTGTTTTAAACAAAATGCTTTTGTTTGATTAATGTTGTTAAGTCTTCGTTTGAAGTTGCTGTTGAGAATTTATCTTTGTAAAGGCATGTTATTTTGAATTCATCCATGATTCTTGTTGGAAGCTTTGGCTGTCAAGGTTCTGTTGTGGGATTTGACGACTTCTGTTGTTGTCAATTCAACTTTGTTTTTTTATTACATTCTAGGTGTGTATAAACTCATGACATATTGTAGTTTAGGTCAATAACTTGTGTTGACATGGATCTTTGTCCTAACTTTTAGTTTTACACAAAGTTTGCTTTAAAACCATTTCAATAAAATTGCAACTTGATAGTCACTTCATAATTCAATAAGGATTTGATATCATCTCATTGAACATAATCATGAGTTGAATATTTAAAACTTGTGCATGTCTTTCTCTAAACTTAATTGTATCAGTATTGATCCATAGACTCCAAAATACATTTCAAAATCCACAACTGCATTTCCCTTCGAGTTTTTACTTATGTGTGTTATTTGGAAATTTGGTTGATACCTTTGCAATCCACATGAAATTTCAAGTGGTTTTGACTTTTATTTCACCAAAATTGGATAAGATATGTTGAAGTTTGGATGAAATCGTTTTTGAAGTTTTTGACTAGTTTGCCTTGCATTTTGTTGCCCAGAAACTTACCTTGTTAAGTATAAGTTTTACTGGGATAGCTTGATACATTGGATGTATCGCAACCCCAGTGGTTATGCCTTGCTTCTCATGTATCTTGCCATGCCTTGTGTTGTGTGTTCGATCCTTAGCAAGGACAATATTTTGGGCATTTTATGATTTTCAGCGTTTTTATTATTTATCTCTCTCTTACACTCTACATTCACACGCGCGTGTTAGATGGTTTGGTTAGGTTTTGGACTTGTAATCCCAAGGTCTTGGGTTCAAGTCTTGGTGAAGACATTCCTCTCTTTTTAATTACTAAATTTCTTTATTTTTTCTTTAAAATTCAAAGTATTGTAATTTTATCATGTTTTATCATTTATGAATGATTCCTTTTGCTAATATCTTGTATTGTAGTCTATATTCATATAGTATTTAAAGAACTCTAAAATTCATGTTTTAGAAATACTTTATACTATAAGAAAGTTGTACTCCATTTTATGGTTTTTACCCTCATATCTTTCAATATTCTTTTCAAAACTTTTGATTTCATTTTCTTTAAGTTTAAATTGAAATTTATGTGAACTTGTTTTTTAACTCCTTTGTGTACTTGACTATATGCATTTCAAGCTTTGCTTGTAAGCATCTGTTTGATTTACCTTTACAGACATGTGTTTGAGAACCATATTACTTCTTGTTGTTGTGACCACTTGAGTATTACTTTTCACTTGATCCCTCACTCTTTTAAGTCTTGTTAGAACTTAATATGATAGGGTTTGCTTCATTTATGGTTGTTACCTTGAACCTATATGAATTCCCTATGAAGTATTGAAATACTTACTTGCTTTGTTGTTACATTGCTTTCTTGCTTATTTGCACTTGATTGTTATCAATGCATGATCTGTGCTCTTATGTAGTTACATTTGACATCTTTGAACCTATACCTTGCTTGCCTCAAGTGGTTACTTACTTTCATCTAAAAGTGTTTGCATATGGTTGTTACCTCATCTCCCTTCATCTTTGTCAAGATTTTTTCATTGGTTTTTACCTCTTATGATGGTCTTGTAAGAACCTCTCATGATATTTTAATATCTTTGTGTATATTGGTGGTAACCATTTTGTTATGTTGATCCTTGCTTGATATTGTCATATGCTTGCATGCTTTTGGTTGTAACCATACTCTTTCATATGTTCATCAAGTTTGAATGAATGCTTTATGTATGCTTTTAACTTTGTTAAGTGATTCCCCAAGTGATGGAACTTGTTAGTTCTCATCAAGACACCTCCTCTTTTCCCATTCCAAAGGAAAGTTTCTCTATTGACTTCATTGTCATAGATATCTCATTACACTCCCTTTGACTTTGTTAAGTCTTCTTGAACCATAACTTAGTTAAGTTAGAACCCACAAGCCATTAGACTTTGCTTTAAGTCTAAAAGACCTACCCCTTGTTAGGAGTATCTCCCAACTAGAACTTTAAGATAGAGTTTGTTAACTCTATGTAAGAATCATTGTCATGATTACTTACCCCCCTCCTGGCTTTTGTCAAAGTCAATTCCTTTGAGTGTATAACTTAGAAATAGAGAGTTTTGTTAAACTCTATACAAGCATCGTTATGTTTGTTCCTCTTTGAACCTTGATCATAATCAAGAGTTCTTCATCCTTAGTGAGGTGAACTACGGTTGCTCTGATTCTATCCTAGTTAGGATACATAGGCAGAGGATGTGATATCCTTGCGAGTAAACTTAGAAATTATCCTTAGGTCTTTACCTAAAACTTTACCTTGTACCCCTATCCAAAAACCATAGCAAATATTTAGCAAGTATAGCATACAAACATACAAAAGGTTCCTGTAGAGTACTACAGATGTTTAGGATGTGAAATACCTACCCTAGGCATAACCAACCCCCGATCCCCTATCTCTTAGCATTGTTGTTACATCGCGTAAAAGGTCTTTCTTTCTTTAACCTTTCCTTTGGATAAATCAAAGTCCGGTTGTGAATTTAAAGAATTAAGGTTCAAGTTAATCAATATCTTGATATCATGATTCTCACCGCAACAGAAATGGCGACTTCACTAGGGATATAGACAAATTTGAGGGTTTAGCCTATTTTGTTTGATTGCATGCTATATTTGTGAATATTTGCTTACATGTATATTTGTCAATATATCTATTTGTGTGTTATATATATTGGGTGCTTTGAGTGGTGAGATAAATCCTAACCCGGATTTGAGTGACACATGAGATAGGATTGTGATATGATCAATAGTTGGGCTATTGGGAGTAGTCCTAATATGTCTGACATATGATGTAATCACGCTCAGTGGAGACTCTTTGAGATGGTTAGTAATGCATGAGTAGTCGTGTATTCACTAATTGTTTCAATACGAGTCTGTGAAGCTGAGGACTTTTAGTGACACTTTTACCCCACTTGGCCTTTTTAGGACATAGTGCGGAAACTGTTCGGGAGTAGTCCCTCAATAGTTGTCACACAATGCTACAATCAGATGAGTTTATCTTGAGAATATTGTTGACTCACGTGAGTAGTCGCGTTAGTTGGCAATATCCGAAGGATTTACTATGACTCTGGGAACTTTGTTATAACCCGTTCGGAAAGTACAAATAACTCATGGTACAAATGCTTAGGGATGGGTATACATTTGACTCCATGCTTTGACCTTGAGCCTAGGGAGCCTTTGTGTGTGCATATGCATTGTATTTGTGAATACTTGCTTTTGTGTGGTGTGTGCATCATCCCATCATCTCATCATAGCATTTCATATTGCGACTAATTTTGTAAAACTCAGTTGATCTCTTTGTACAAGATCCTAGACATATCATGGATATTGGAACAAGAAACACCAAGAGATACATTTTCAAGAAGCTCGATACCTCTGAGTTAAGAAAGCTAGGAATTATGGTGTTAGAGGACTTTGGAAATAGATATGGAATACTCCTAAGCCTAGTCAGGATAAGAATGGAAGAAGGGATCCTCAGTACTTTGGTTCAGTTCTATGATCTATTGTACCATTGCTTCACTTTTCCTGACTATCAGTTGATGCCGACTTTGGAAGAGTATGCCTATTATATGGGAGTTCTAGTGAAGGATCAGAAGCCTTATAGTGGATTGGAAAGCTTGCCTTCGCCAAAAGAAATTGCAGATGCTCTTCACCTTGAAGCTTCTAAAATTAAAGCCCACCGTGCAACTAAAAAAGAAGTGGCAGGTTTCCCTTCAGATTTCTTAGTTAAGAAAGCTGCCTATTTTGCCAAAGAAGGGAGCATGGATGCATTTGAAGCAGTATTAGCTCTGTTGATCTATGGACTAGTATTGTTTCTCGAGGTAGAGGAATTCATCAATTTCCCTTTCATTACCATATTTTTAAGTGGCAACCCTGTGCCTACCTTGCTGGGCTTCAGTGTGTTAGACCATGGTTTCAAGCCCAATTGCAATATGATGTGTTGTTTTGGGAATTTTCGCCATCATTGAGAGTTTCATGGTCTCATCGAGATATTCCAAATTAAGTTTTTTAAAGCCTTGACTCGATAACATAACCATGATTTGAACACCAACCGCATATCTAGGCTACATTGTTTTGTGTAATTGAATGTCCTGAAAGAATAAAGCTTCGTAAAGTTTGATGATCTCAAGATTCAAGCCTTAATATCCATGAGTTTATGCATCATGTTGGATTCAAGAATTCCAAAGTCCCAATTTAAGGTGAACGCAAGATTGAAAGGACTTTACAATTAGATCAATTAAATTAAAGTGCAAGTTATTGGGAATGGATGCAAGAAAATCACAAGGTTACAAACTCAACGTGAAAGCCAAGTTTCAATATCAACCCAATGACCACTATTCATATTAAGACCAACTTTTTCTTCTTCACGACAAGGTTCCCAAATGAAGAATTGAAAGCTCACATTGCTGCTAACTCAAGTATTCATGGATTGACTATCAAGACAAACTCATCCCCAAAATTTAAATTAAATTATCATCCAAGATGCACAGTAAGATAGGAAATAATAGGATTGTGACTTAAGATATTTGTACTTTTATTCCATTGTGCACGGTTGATTACAAACCTAACTTGACGGTAAATTAAGGACAGGAAGCATCTCATAACAAGATAACGACCACAACTACTACTTCCAATAATAGTAACGAAGAAAACGCCATTTAATGAACTTTTTGAATTGATATTCATATAGGACATGTTCACACGGCATAGACTATTACAAGCAGATTTAATTCAGGAAGCTGTAAAAGATAACTCTTATTCAAGATATAAACCCATCACGAAATTCGCGGAATTATTGAGTTTTGATAATGTCTTCACTACACCACCGCATCCGATGTTGGAAAACCAAAGATACCAAGATGTTCTGAGAACTTGTGCACCGTGTCGACATCGTGCAAACCTCCATCTACCCACGTATGCTAAAAGAAGAAGAGAATAGCAAGCTATGAGATTTACCAAGCAAAAAGCTCATGTTACCAAGTATCTAAAACATCAGACCAAAGCATTGATCATACCTAAATGGATTTTGTCAGTCGTCCGTCCGTGAACCCCTCATTTCATTAGTTTCTTCTGAACCTACAGACATACAAAGTAAGGACTTCAAGAAGCTCGACATCTTTTAACCTCGCCATAACCCGTAACTATTTGAGTGATACCAATATCACCACCATTGAGGATGCATTTCTTTGGATGTCAAACACAACACTTTAACCCATCAGGAACCCGTCCTGGCAGGCTGCAACCGCAAAAGCAAAGATTTCCTTTCATTACAGATGAAGCTTATTTATTCTGATAGAATTTGGAGAATTACAACAGACAACTAATGACACTTCAAATTGAAAAGAGTATAAGTAATGTTACCATTCAGCAGAGGACCGTTGCGATGCCGCAATGACAGAGACTAACTGTAGAAATGCCTTCGCGTTAGCGCTATCTTGAAGAGTGACTACCTCTTAATTTCCTCCTAGAATGGATGCAAGAACCTGTTAAAAGAAGTATACGAACAACAGAACTTTAGTCCAAAAGTGAATATAATTAACATCATAGTCATGAGAGACTGGAGATAACCAAGAAATCATGAAACTCTTACCGAGAAATACGCGCTCAACAACATAAGCTGAAGCGGAAACGCTTTACAGGCCAAATTAAGGAGTTTGATTCCAATGAAAACACTCCCAATTCGCGATGTATCTGGCATGAGGGATCACTCCAAAAAGAATGTCATATCTGAAACAGAAGAAGAGTATCCTACAAATCAGTATTAGCAGAATACCAACACCAACAACCTGTTCGAAACAGAAGGAAAATGCATAAGACACTGGGCTATCTAACAAAGCCAAGAAAAGTTCGCAAATAGACAATGGCAAAATGATTTACATACCCCACAAGTCGATTGTAAAACTTCATATGGACCGATATTCAGACCCGTTCAGGAACTACAATGACTCACTTCCAGACCGATTTCGTTACCTAACCAACAATACAAAAAGGAAGGGTCAAAGAGCACTTTCACACCACCGAAAAAGGCAAGAAAATCACACCTGCATCAAACGAACTAAACGTGATTATCAAATCATCAAGTCATAAACCTATTTCCAAAAGATCACCAACATGTCACAGACATTCTCAAATAAAAATGGAAAGTTCATTTACAACGCAATCCGGATATTCATGACTCCCCAAAACAGCTTTTAGACATGTCGGTTCTGAAATAGGAAAGCATTTATCTCAAGATTGAAGGACTAAAATCGAGACAACCTATAAAAAGAGGGAGAAATTGAGATGAACGGGACAGATACATATACAAAAAAATAGACACAACAATACACAGCAATCCAGAATCCAAAATTCCCAAATCAAACCCTAGAAGTCGGAAATTGAAAAAGGAGAAACTTATCTTCTTTCTTCTTCGCAAGAAACCGCCTTCAGAGCCCTCGTCGTTTCTACAAACCCGCCGAAAGCCGCTACGAAGAACTCTTGTTCGCGACAAAACCATTTACCATCACCGTCTTCGCCGTCCTTCACGAAGCTACCGTCCGCGATCTCAACTAGACGAAACCCCTGCAAAACCCATCTTTAAACGTGAGATTCTTTTACTGATGTTAATCCATTGTTGTTGATTGTTTTGTTTATGCAGGAAATTGAAGAATAGAGAAGGAGGGAAACATAGATCGCAAAGAAGAAGATGGATCGAAAGAGAGAGGGAGATGAAACAAGGGACGCGGACGATGGAAGAAAGAGAAATTGAGAGAGGATGAAACGGATTGGGAGGGAAAGAGAAGGCTATCGGCAGACAAGAGGGAGGGGAAAGGGGATTTAGGGTTTTCAGCTTTTTTAATATCTGTTGTAATTTGTTAATCACCTACACACACACACTAACTACACTGCCCCCTCTAATCCCCTCGTTAAACACTCCTTTAACCCACCGTTAAACCTAATTAACCACCATTAATTATTTAATTTTATCAATATAATAATCATTTTGATATTTAATATATTTAATTAAGATAATTTAACTTGTTAACTCTTATCCAATCAACTTAACTTTAATTTTATTTATTTAACAATTTCAATAACAACCTTTTTTAATAATGACATAACTTACTAATATTTTCAAAAAACCTTTTTATATTTTAAAATAATTTTATAGAAAATCTTTTATAATTTAATCTACTTTCATGATGATAATTAAAAAACTACCTTATCTTAATAAAACTTTTTTCTAAAATAACAAGTTGATTAATTTATTTAATAATAAGGTAACAACTTATTCCTTTTTTCTGAGAAATAATACAAAGGCAATATTTTCATATAATTTAAATAATTTGTATTCATTTAATAATATCAATTTGTAATAATTAATAAACTTTTTCACTTACCATAATTTATTTTTTGTTGAGTAAATTTCATTTAACTAAAATTATTCTACCCAAAATCTAACCAACTTATAATCTAACCTTTTAGTAAAAACTAATAAGACCAATCCAACCATTTTCTCAGAAAATTAAATTAACTTTTTTTTTTCTAAAATCAATTCATATAAAATTACGCAACCCTCAACTAAAATTAACCAACATCGCAATTCAATCGTGCACGCCTCGACTCCACTCACACTCACAATTTACACACTTCTACACTTAGCGCTCCCATGCATGTGTATGTTTACTTATCTACTTTTCTTCCCGCAATTTACAATTATCATATTATCCTGCATCGCATTCCATCCAAAGGAAGAACCTACACATTCAAGTTGATCTTCTAAGTTAGATCCTACCCCATAGGAAGGACCCTTTTTACAACTTAGAATAAACAAAACAACTCATACAATTATTCAAACATTAGAGAAAGATGTTAATCATCTTAAGCGAGATAGAATCTCCACCCCATAACAAATACAATCTCTTACACTAGTGGCAGTTAAATCTCCCTTAAAATGACAACCCATCTTTTCTCCTAAACTCAATCAATCAACTACCCTAAACCCGTAGGAACTTTGACCACAGTCAAAGACTTCCTCAAACCCTTTAGGGGAACTACAGATACTCTGATTCCACTCCCGTAAGGATATGTAGGCATAAGATGCAATATCTTATCGAGTATACTTAAAAATAAACCACTAGGTCTTTCATCCTTTAAGCAGATAAACCATAGCAATAAACAACATAAAAACAAGAGGTTCCTATAGAGTACTACAGAAACTTAGGATGCCAGTACCTTCCCTAAGTTTAACCAACCCTCGAACCTATAACTCTCTAGCTTGTATTTGCATTGCATTGTGGGTATTTCGATTTTTATCCCTTCCTTTGGACAAATCAAAGTTCGGTTGCAAATGAATAAGATTCAAGCTCATTAAATAACTTGGTATCCAAATTTCACCGCGACAGAAATGGCGACTCTGTTGGGGACTCTCAGTGGGTTTCCCTAACTTGTTTTCTTTATGTTTGTTTATATTTGCTTATATTTGCTTAATTGTTTACTTGTATACCTGTTTGTTTATTGCCTTGGGTTGTTACTTTTGAGTGGTGAGACAAAGTCCTACACCCGGACTTGAGTGAACTTAAGATAGGATAGTGATATGTTCAAAGAGGCTTATAGGAGGTGGAATCCCGACCAAGCTGACTTGAAAATTACGCTCAATTGAGGCCCTCTCGAAATTTTTATTGTTGAACGAGTTCTTAATCGTGAAAACATGCACTATATTCGATGTTGGAGCCTATAATATTGAGAACCGTAGTTACCTTAACCCCACTTTGGCCTTTATTAGGATGTAGTGCGGGGCTATGAGGGGGTACCCCCCCGAAATAGTGCTACGCGATGCTACACTCAAAAGAGGTTCTCTTGAGAATATTATTAACCACCGAGTACTTGGGAAGTTGATAATATCTGAAAGATGGACTAATGACTTTGGGAACCTTATTAGAACCTTGTTCTGCAGGTACAATCCACCTTTAGTCCTTGTCCTTTGGGAATGGGTATACCCTTTGGCTCCATGCTCGTTGCAAACCTAGGGTCCCCCTTTGTTTGTTTACCTTTGTGTCCTTATGTGCTTACTTGTGTTTGTTGCATCCATAAAGCATCATATTACATTGGTTTCATGGAATCCCGAGTTTATTTATAAACATTGTAGAACCAATAGGGATTACAAAAGAAAATATTTTGAAATATTCTTTGAAGAGTCTTAACTTGGATGATCTAAGGAAGTTAAGGACACTAATTGAAGAATCAAGAAACTCAAAAGGACAAATACAAGAGGCTTCCCTTTATTATTGAGGATCAAATGAAGTTCAAAAGACTTTCATCAATATTGAAGATCCAAGTAAATAAAGGTTTCCTTCCTTATTTTCCAACAAGAGATAGAGGATTTATTTTCCTCTATCACACTATCTTCAAGAAGATTCAGTTAGAAGAGCAAATCAACAAACCCGATGAAGGAATTCCTTAGGACTTTATTAGCTTTTATTTAGCTATTGGGCCAGGACTCTTATGAGAATGTTCATTTGTAATCGATATCAAAAATAATAAATGAGTTTTCTTTGGTATTCTGTAATATTTATAAATACTTGGGTTCCATGAAACCTTTCGTTTTGCATTCTTGCATTTGCATTTCACATTTTGCATCAGCATAGCATCCTTTGCTATCCGGGGGGGGGGGGGGGGGGGGTCTCACTCTCGCTTCATCTTCGCAGACAAATTGAATCACCAGTACAACATTTGAGCCAGTCACGCCAAAAGATGGATCAACTTGAACAAGAGAACAGAGTGCTCCGTGACGAAGTTGCAATCCTGAAAGAAAATTTGGAAAGGTTGAATGGTTTAGTTGAAGCTCTGTCCAACCAGACTGCACTCAATAATCAAGAAGTTCAGAGGAACGTTATCTCCGAAGTAGTATCAGCACCGATCTCAATGGTGTCTACTGTTTCCGAAGTGACCTACAACATGCCGCCAGGTTTCCAATAGGGAATGCCTCCTCATTTCACTCTGGTCGGCTACCGTCCGTCTGTGCCTGAGATCCCTGCTGTGACCACTGTCCAAGCCATTCTTACAACTACTGTTGTGATGACTACAACACCTCCACATGTGAATGCTACTCCATATGTCCTAGACGAACTAATTCTCCATAGGACACCCAGCGAAACTGTGGGTTTTGAAGAAAAAAGGGATGGATTTCAAGACCAATTCTCCAAGATGCAGAAAGAATTAAGAGCCCTTCGTGGGAAGGATTTGTTTGGAAAGAGTGCTTCTGACTTGTGCTTGGTTCCGAATGTCAAGGTTCCGCCGAAGTTTAAGGTCCCTGATTTTGAGAAGTACAAAGGGAATACTTGCCCTCAGAGTCATCTTATCATGTATGCCAGAAAGATGTCTGTTCAAACTGACAATGATCAATTACTCATCCACTACTTTCAAGACAGTCTGACAGGTGTTGCGCTCAGATAGTATATGGGATTAGATAGCGCAAAGATTCGAACTTTCAATGATCTAGGTGGAGCCTTCATTAAGAAATACAAATATAACATAGACATGGCTCCCGGCCGTGATCAATTGAGGGTCATGGCTCAGAAAGACGAGGAGAATTTCAAGGAATATGCTCAGCATTGGCGCGGATTAGCCGCACAAGTCGTACCACCATTGGAAGAAAAGGAAATGACAAAGATTTTTCTAAAGACTCTGAGTCCTTTCTTTTATGAGAAAATGGTAGCAAGTGCACCCAGTGACTTCACCGAAATGGTAAACATGGGAATGCGCTTGGAAGAGGGGGTCCGCAAAGGAAGATTAGTCAAGGAAGGGAGTTCTCCCAATAATGCTCAAAGGTATGGGAGTGGTTTTGTGAAGAAGAGGGAACATGAGGCAAGTGTTGTGTAGCAGGGACGATCCAAGAGAGGGTATCCGCCATCACATCAGGTTGCTGCGGTTTATCAGCCACAAAATCAACAAAATCAACAAAATCAACCATTCAACGATCAGATTCGTGTACACAAAAGAGTAGACTTTGATCCCATCCCGATGACATACGCTGACTTGTTTCCATCTTTGGTTCAAAAAGGTCACATCCAGACAAGAGCTTCACCTAAGGTACCCAAGAAACTTCCGTATTGGTACAAAGCTGACAAATTTTGCCCATACCATCAAGGGCCCCAGGCCACTATATTGAGAACTGTTACGGTTTGAAAGCAGACGTTCAAAGGTTGGTTAAGTGCGGAATTTTATCCGTTAAGGGTTCCATTCCTAATGTGCAAGATAATCCCTCACCTCAGCATTGTTTGTCCTCCGCGAACATGATCCAAGGTTATTCGGGAAGCTCATATCAATATAGTGCCTGAAGATGAATCTGAAGGCGACATATCAAACGATTCTACAAGCTTCTCCATTCCATACAAAGACTGAATAAAATCCTGAGAAGGGCTCATCAGGGTGTTTTCTTTTCGTTTGCTTATGCGTATTTCATTTCTTTGATTAAAAGCGTGTTTGGCTTGTATGGTTTGTTTATTAATGCAATAAGATGTTTGTCTTGAAGAAATCCATTCATTTCACTCGTAAAATGTTTTTCATAATTTATAACGCCTACTATACCCAATTCTCTCACTTTGATGAATAATTGGAGGGAGGATGAGGAAGTAAAATGCAGGATCTCTCGTTGTACGCTTTTGAATAAAAATCCTACTGATGATATAAGGCATTGTTTCAAATCTCCTAAACACCAGAAATATTTAACCTTTCGAACCTGGATGAAGAATCTGTCTCTCCTAAATCAAAACCTCGTTTTTAACCTAGGGCAGGGTATCATCAAAAATGAGCATCTTTCAAAAAATTGGGTGGGCACAAATGTACTTTGACCCTTTATTCCTTTTCTTTACACATCATAAACTAAACCCATATATATAACCCATAAAGTCCTAATTGAAGTAAGGTTTAGTTCGAAAGCCTACTCGATGAGATACCGTTTCCTGACTCCTATGAGCTAGGCTCACTTTAGCGTTGGCATTATAAATTTAAATTTATATCCTAACTAGTGGTTTTGTCACAAGTTATCGCGGTATCTCTTTTCAAAACTTCAAGACAAACATGTATGTTGCATTAACAGATCGGAATTAACATTTCTGACTTGCTTAATTTTATTGATATCTTAGAAAGATTACGTGAAGACATCACCGATTAAATTCAAAGACTTTGCTGACCTGGAGCATGTCATTTTCCAATAGGTTTGACCCATACAAGTTTGACTTTACCTATAACACAAGTTTGAAGACTCAGTTATACCGTCAATCAGGGGCAGTTACGTCGAGATTCGACGAATCTCTCCAAGATTTTGAAAACAGTGGGGCAATTGGATGTCATGTTTTCTGTAAAATCCTCCCGAGATGACTTTTTCCCATGAACCATGCGACTTGGGACATTTGAAAATCGAAGGTAGATGTGACAATTCTGTAATGAATATTCTCAACACAAGAAAACTCCAGTTAGTGACCTGAGAACTCCCAGTGGGCTGATTAGCTTCACCTCTCCAGCGAAGCGGATGTTTATTTCATCCCCGATCGAAGTTTCGACTCCAACGTATTCAACAACTTTGTCAACTCAGGTTTCCCCATTGAATGGCTATTTATTTTATCCATGAAGTTCCTCCAATTAAGAGAGGGATCCGTTTGCAGTAGATCTTTATTCTCATCTTCAACAAGATCATTGAGATTATATTAACAAATCCTTCAGTAAGACCAAGATGTTATATCTTCAGGCAGAATATTCTCCATTCCCCGAGAGAAGTTCTTGAAGCCTTAAAGCGGACGAGGGAAGAAAGAGAAATTGAGAGAGGATGAAACGGATTGGGAGGGAAAGAGAAGGCTATCGGCGGACAAGAGGGAGGGGAAAGGGTATTTAGGGTTTTCAGTTTTTTTTATCTGTTGTAATTTGTTAATCACCTACACACACACACACACACACACTAACTACACCGCCCCCTCTAATTCCCTCGTTAAACACTCATTTAACCCACCGTTAAACCTAATTAACCACCATTAATTATTTAATTTAATCAATCTAATAATCATTCTGATATTTAATATATTTAATTAAATAATTTAACTTATTAACTCTTATCCAATCAACTTAACTTTAATTTTATTTATTTAACAATTTCAATAACAACCTTTTTTAATAATGACATAACTTACTAATATTTTCAAAAAACATTTTTATATTTTAAAATAATTTTATAGCAAATCTTTTATAATTTAATCTACTTTCATGATGATAATTAAAAAACTACCTTATCTTAATAAAACTTTTTTCTAAAATAACAAGTTTATTAATTTATTTAATAATAAGGTAACAACTTATTCCTTTTTTCTGAGAAATAATACAAAGGCAATATTTTCATATAATTCAAATAATTTGTATTCATTTAATAATATCAATTTGTAATAATTAATAAACTTTTTCACTTACCATAATTTATTTTTTGTTGAGTAAATTTCATTTAACTAAAATTATTCTACCCAAAATCTAATCAACTTATAATCTAACCTTTTAGTAAAAACTAATAAGAAAAATCCAACCATTTTCTCATAAAATTAAATTAACTTTTTTTTTCTAAAATCAATTCATATAAAATTAAGCAACCCTCAACTAAAATTAACCAACATCGCAATTCAATCGTGCACGCCTCGACTCCACTAACACTCACAATTTACACACTTGTACACTTAGCGCTTTCATGCGTGTGTATGTTTACTTATCTACTTTTCTTCCCGCAATTTACAATTATCATATTTATCCTGCATCGCATTCCGTCCAAAGGAAGAACCTACACATGACTTAACACTTGTGTGTATCGCATCTACGTTTGCATCATATTCCCACTTGATCCTTGATCCCATTCAAGTTGATCCTCTAAGTTAGATCCTATCCCATAGGAAGGACCCTTTTTACAACTTAGAATAAACAAAACAACTCATACAATTATTCAAACATTAGAGAAAGATGTTAATCATCTTAAGCGAGATAGAATCTCCACCCCACAACAAATACAATCTCTTACACTTGTGGCAGTTAAATGTCCCTTAAAATGACAACCCATCTTTTCTCCTAAACTCAATCAATCAACTACCCTAAACTCGTAGGAACTTTGACCACAGTCAAAGACTTCCTCAAACCCTTTAGGGGAACTACAGATACTCTGATTCCACTCCCGTAAGGATATGTAGGCATAAGATGCAATATCTTATCGAGTATACTTAGAAATAAACCACTAGGTCTTTCATCCTTTAAGCAGATAAACCATAGCAATAGACAACATAAAAACAAGAGGTTCCTGTAGAGTACTACAGAAACTTAGGATGCTAGTACCTTCCCTAAGTTTAACCAACCCCCGAACCTATAACTCTCTAGCTTGTATTTGCATTGCATTGTGGGTATTTCGATCTTTATCCCTTCCTTTGGACAAATCAAAGTTCGGTTGCAAATGAATAAGATTCAAGCTCATTAATTAGCTTGGTATCCAAATTTCACCGCGACAGATGGTCTCAAAGGATAATCTCTTTAACACAAGTTGATATTCATTGGTACGATCCCACATATGACCAAGGAGTTAATTTGATCATTGTGGAAGTTTCCCAAATATACAACTTATTGGAGTACGAGGAGGGATCAATTACAATCCAGCCTTGGCTCGACGACAGTTTGGTTTTCCAGTGAAGGATAAACCCAACAATGTGCTCCTATCCGGTTTCTTTTATCTCAACGCAGAGGTAGCAGAAAATGTGAGAAACAATACAATTGATGCTTGGGAGAACATCCATAAAAAGACGAAACCAGATCTGGGGAAAAGAAATTGCATAGCTTTAGAGCCATTCACTCAACGGGTTTAATCTAGAGCAAAAGATTTAAAAATGTCGTATCATCCAAAAAAGGACACGCAGATTTTCATCGCGTCGTCATCCTCTACCATTCTCATTGAGAAGATGGAAGAGTACCAAGAACTACTTGCAAGAGAAAAACTTGAGAGAGACACTTGGGAAGGAAATTATCATTCGCTCTCCTCCAAATCAACAAGACTCGTCCGAGAGGTACAAGAAAAAAATGAGTTGATAGATTGGCTCGAACGACGAGTAATTGATGGGGAAACAACAAAGGAGAATTTATTTTTCTCTAGTATCAAGCCCACTCAAAGCAATCATGAGTACTCCAATATCCCTCCTACCTCCGGAGCTTGGAAAGGGATAGTGTATAAGTTGGTAATGGAGAACGCAATCTTGAAGAAGTTGAAGAGGCCTCGTGTCTTAAGTCATTAGTTTAGGCTATGAAACCTAATCTCTTAATGTAATTTTAGACTTCTTGTGTTGTATCTCAAAAGTTGTAACTTTTACAAATAATGAATAAAATGAGGGTTTGACACAAACTGATCTTTTGAGTTTTGTAAAACCAGTCGCATTTGCATTGCATCTTTACATTTTACTAACCATTCAAGGAAATTCAAATTATTCTTTGCAGACATCAACATGGTACGACGAAGTGGACTCTCGTTTCCAGATGTGAAGTTAGACAACCTCAAGATGTTGGAAGGACTTGTCAGGAATCCCGATGCGTTCATTGCAAAGTATGGAGATCTTCTGCCATTACTTAACACTCAAAATGATGGGAACATGTTATAGGCGCTCATTGAATTTTACATTCCAATATACCATTGCTTCATCTTTCCGGACTTCCAATTGCTTCCGACTATAGAAGAATATTTGGTTTACCTAAAGTTTCCTCTAACTTTCAAGGCTTCTTATGGGAAACCAAGAAGAAGAGACCTTGCCAAAGCATTGCACCTCAGGCCGGATGAATTACCTGCTGAGTTGGTAGCCAGAAGTTGTTTCCTTGGAATGTAGGCGAGACCATTTATGGAAATGGCTGAATTTCACTATGAAAATAGGAATTTGGGTATCTTCGAGGCGATCTTGGCGTTCTTGATATACAACTTGTATCTCTTTCCATGCTGTAATGAGTTCATCAGTGAGGAGGCTATTCAGCCCTTCATTATCAAAAATCTCGTGAATGCATTGCTAACAGATACCTACATTGTCATCCACCTCCATACTTTGTATGATCTTGGATAGCTCTCGTGTTGTACCGCTTTTCTTAGCAGGTGGTTCACTTCTCACTTGCCCAATAATCATGTTATGTGGAGCCTCTATAACAAGGACGCATGGATTGCAAAGTTAATCACTCTCAACCACTATGATGTCAATTGGTATGATCCCAAAATTAGTGATGTAGCCATGATCCAAAGCTATGGGGACTTCCCTAACATACCTCTCATCAGTGCAAGAGGAGTTATCAGCTATAACCCAATTCTCGCTCGACGCCAGCATGGGTATCCAACCGGGCCGAAGCCAGAGCCAGAGATGCTAAAAGCCTATTTTTGTGAAAAAGGTGACAACGAAGAACTAGAAGCCCAAGTCAGCCGTGCTTGGTGGCGTCCTCACATGGAAGGGATGACCGCAGAAGAAAACATAAGTTGTTTGACTACTAGAGCTTATCTACTTTGGTCAAACGAGAGAGCTTTAGCAATGTTTTACACTCGTGACTATGAGGTTACGATGGAGCCAAACGTTCCTATGCTTAGAGAAGAAATGAGATATGCTTTAATCAAAGCTCAGCGTGAGAATGAAGAGTTATGGGAGATTATTCTCCGGAATCAAGCTCAACCCAAGTATCAAGAAGGAGAAGGATCATCTAGTTAGATTGATCGATGTTTCACCATTTCCTGCTTTCCCTAAAAAAGATTGTAATCTTATGTTGCATTTACTTTTGTTGTAAGAAAGGTCTTTCTTTTTAGCAAGGGCCTTCTATTGTAATAGATCTTGGTTTATCAATGAAAAGTCGCTTTTTAAAGCACGTTGTTACGTGTCTTCCTAATTTTGTTTGTAAACAAAATTTGCTTTTTCCTTGAATGGTTAGTTTTTCATTTGCATATCATTTTGCATCGGTCTTGCATTGAGTTCCACAGCTCATATGTTGTTCTTTTCCTCCAGAAAAGGGAGAGTCACGCTGAGTTCTCACGGATACAACACTCGAGCTTAAGCTCAGAGAAGGATGGCAGACAATGATAAGAGGATTGACCAGATAGATAAAGACATCGAAGGGATTATGGACAACGTTAATCAAATCATGGAGGTTCTTGATGTGATTAAAGCGAAGATGGATATGCAGGTTACAATGGTTTCCGAAGTCACTACAGTAGCAACAAATCTTCCAACCATTCCAGCTATGACAACTGAATTTCCATTTGGCATGTCTAGGGATTTCCTACCACCAATCAGCAATCCTCAGTCGTCCAACTTTCAACCACAAGTTGATCCAATGATGACGAATCCTATATTCACTCAGGAAGGAGGACCAACTCATGTTCGACCTATTTTCAACCATCACTAGCCAATCTTCGACATGCCAGACGGTTCTGAAGTTGAAGACGAGAAGCATGAAAAACTAAGGGTGGAGAAAGATATTATGGTCAAAAGAATGCGAGCTATTGAGGGGAGTAATGTCTTTGGATCAGATGCCAAAGACATGTGTTTGGTATCAGGACTGATATTCCCACCAAAATTAAAATGCCTATGTTTGACAAGTATGAGGGTACTACTTGTCCCAAGGTGCACTTAATCATGTATTGCAAGCGGATGGCTGTGCATATCGAAAACGACAAGTTGTTGGTGCATTGCTTCCAAGATAGCCTCAAAGGAGCGTTCGCCAAGTGGTACTTAAGCTTGGGTCAAGCTAAAATCCATGGTTTTCAAGACTTATCAGATGCTTTACTCAACAATACAAATACAATATGGATCTGGCTCCAGATCATCGTCAGCTTCTCAGTATGACACAGAAAAGCACCGAATCTTTTAAAGAGTATGCACAAAGATGGCGCGGGACTGCAGCTCAAGTAGAGCCACCCCTCACAGAAAAAGAACTAGCGGACTGGTTTGTAGACACAGTCAGGCCGGAGTTCTATGAAAGGTTAATCAGCAGTGTCACCACCAATTTTTCCGACATCGTCGCTGTAGGAGTAAAGGTCGAAGCAGGACTGAAAAGTGGAAAAGTGACGAATTCAACTGCCAATTCTAGTGCCAGTGCTGCCAAAAAACCGGTTAGTAACTTCCACAAGAAGAAGGAGGGCGAAGTAAGTGTCGTAACTTATGGAGGGACGACACAAAATTCAAAGAATCAACGACAACAATATCAACAACCATCCTATGTAACAGCAGTAACGCCTGTTTTTCAACAGCAAGCTCATCAGGGTCCTCAACAAGGGGCACCCATCCAACACCAACAAGGACTTGTCAAAACGAGGAAATTAGGCGTTCCACCTAATCCTTTTCCATACTACTACAATGCCAGTGCACATTTCCCGTTCCATGAAAACACATTGTTCCTGAGATGATTGAAAAGAAGATCCTGTCCTTTGAAGATAATCACCCAAATGTGAAGGATAACCCTCTACCGAGCCATGGTGGAGTAAATGCTATCACTAAAGAAGGGGAGGGATCTGAAACAAAGACTTTTATCACTATTGATGAAATCAAAGTGCCGTTGGCAGAATTGCACAAAAGACTCGCTCAAGCTTGGGTGCTTAAAACTTCTCATGAGAACTGTGAGCAATATATGCTAAATCCACAAGGTTGTGACCTTGTACAAAAAGATGTTCGAGCATTACATGACCAAGGAATGCTAGAGATCAGCAGCAAGAAGAAAAAGGAAGACGTAGCGGTAATTGAACCCGTATTCAATATACCCGAAAAAGTCAGCAAGAGGGCTGTATTCAGAGATGACAACAACAATACAACCAAGAACAAAAATGTCTGGCCAGTGTTCCGTGATCATGTGGCACCCAGATTTGGGAGAGATCAACCTTGGTTTGAACCAAGGAGTGGATCCAGACCTCACCCGAGGGCCGTAACACCAAAATACGATCATTCATGGTGTGATGAAATATTCAAAGAAAGAAGACAGGGGAATATAGCCAACACTGTCGGTGGATGTAGAATTACCTGAAGCGGTCGTGTGTATCAACCCCGAGCAAATCCTGTAGTTCCTCAACCAATGGTGCCCATTCCTAAAGCTGCTGTCGCTAATGAATCCATTCCAAAAGATGTTGTTGCTAAGGAACCTATCACCAAAGGAAAAGAGAGTCTTAAAGACGATGGGGAAGAATTTATGAGGATTATTCGTTGAAGTGACTACCGAGTGGTAGATCAGCTAAATCAGACACCTTCCAAGATTTCCATTATATCATTACTATTAAGCTCTCCAGCACATCATCAAGCTTTGCTGAAAATCCTGACGCAAGCTCATGTGACGAAAGACTCACAGTAGGGCAATTTGATTCCGTTGTGGCAAACATCACAGCATGTAATACTCTGAGCTTTAATGATAATGATTTAACAGCCGAGAAACGCAAGCACAATCGTGCCTTGCATGTGTCGATCAAATGTAAAGAGGATACATTAGCCAGGGTGCTCTTCAACACAGGATCTGCGCTTAATGTAATGCCAAAAAGGATCTTAGCTAAGCTAGCTTATCAAGGAGCCGACACAAGACCCACATCTCTTATCGTAAAAGCTTTTGATGGTTCCAGAAGAACAGTGATAGGAGAAGTGGATCTGCCAATCATGATAGGTCCTCAAATCTTCGACATTACTTTTCAAGTAATGGATATTAATCCAGTCTATAGTTGTCTGTTGGGAAGACCTTGGATACATGCAGCGGGCGATGTTACCTCCACCCTTCTTCACCATGGATCAACGACCAGTTAGTCTTCATCCATGGTGAAGAAGACTTAATAATGAGCAACCTGTCTTCCTTCAAGTACATAGAGGCAGATGAGGACGCACTTGAAACAACTTTCCAAGCATTGGAAATAGCCCATGTTATTCTAGTTGATGAGTCACCTATAACCTGTGGTCCATCTTTCGCTTTTCTCTAAAGCATCAAAGTTGTGCTGAAGACCAGACTCCCATTGGGATGAGGAGAGATTATTGAAGTCAACGCTCAAGCAAAGAATGATCGACAAGGGTTGGGTTACAAACCGACTCTCAAACATGAGCCATAGGAGAGCGTCATGAAGCAGAAATCCTTGAAAGAGATTTTTACCAGCGGCAGATTGCAAGTAAATGCCATCATAGCAGAAGAAGAAGATAATGATCTTGATAGCCTGATAATCCGAGGAGGAGCAGCTCTATGCAACTGCTAGACTGTGGAGATTCCTGTCTTTTTACCCTTAGAGTAATTCATTTTGCTTGTTAGCTTTATTTTTCTTTAAAAATTACTTGTCTTTTCCGAGGCTTGTGAATCATTTTGTATGGGTCACTTTGAAAATTGAAAAATCTATGAATGAAAAAGTGTTTTTGTTAAAACTCTTGTTTTGTTTTCTGCTTATCATTTTCACTCTTTTTGTTAAAGGAAAAATGACAACTTTTCATGAAAAACTTAAAAGCAACCCTTCATCTGCATGTCTCTGTGTGTGTGTGTCTCTAATCATTCTCAAAAATATAAAAACATGCAGAACACCTTGATGCGTCCGCAAGCGCACGGAAATATCGAAGTAATATAAAAGATTGTCGAACCCACAGAGACCAATGTCAATCTACCGTTATCTATTATTACGGCGTAAAGATAAGGCTATTGGAATTAGGAAAATTGAATGCGAATGAAATTAACTGCAAAAGAAATAAAGAAAATTGGTTTAAAGAAATGCGGTAAAGGATATCGGTATGCAAAGACTTAGTTATCTGGGATTCGACAGGTCACCGATGCTTCTTACTCTTTGCAAACATTGTTCAGAAGAAAATAGTGATCTAAAGACTTTCGTCTCACGATGGTTGTTGACGCTAGTCATAATTCTAAGGGCCGAATGTACGCTTTTGCTGTCCCATTTGGGGTTAAAACTACTTTTTGGAAATCTCTAGGTTCTAATCCATTTTAAAGTGCTTTCGCTGTTATTAAAACAAATGCCTAGTGTTTACTATCTGGTCTTACCGCAGCTGCCGCTTGTTGGTTCGTACCTTAATTAATTTCCCACTGTCGTGGCAAAACTACTTTTAAATAAGTTCTCGCTTTCGCGACGAACGTTTATTCAGTAAATAAGTTTAAAAACTACGGCCAGAAAGGTTGTTTGTAAAAAGGGAAGATGCCGGTTACTATTGAATCCTATCCTACTAATTCGGTTACATATCGATAAAACTAACTTAGCTAGACATGATAATTAATGCGAACGGAAATAGACATAAACAACGGAATAATAAAGCGTGCATCATAACAGAAATAAAGTAGTAATTCAATTAATAAAAACCTGTAAATTGTACTGATCTCAAGTCCTTGGGTAGTCCCCCACAATGTCGGCAGGATTCTACTTTGGCGAGAAATAAAAGGTACAGGAAGAAAATACAATATTCTGAACTGAAGGAAAATGGAAAGGAAAATAAAAGTAACGATAAATAACTTTGATGGAACTTTGGCAGAACTTCGGGATGAAGAATCCACCCCTTTCTCTGTGAATCTCTTGTCTATTTATAGGAGATGTTTCTTATCTCAACTTCCTGAGATCATGCGTGAGATATGGAGAAAGTGGTAGTAACTTCCAGTAGTGGGCAGTGAGTGGAGAAAGTGTAGGAAGGATTTAAGTTGAGATTGATCGTGAATGCTGATTCTGCGTTTCTTTGTCTGCGTGACGGTCGTCATGAAATGTGACGGTCGTCACACGCATGACGGTCGTCATGGACCTGTGACGGTCGTCACAGCAGCAGAATCCGTATCTGCTGTTTTTCATCTATTTTTCATCCGTTTTTCATCTGTTTCTTCTCTTTTTCTTTCTTTAGTCCAAATTCTCCCCAATCTGCAAAACGAAGTAAATTAATCATATAATAGAACATAAATCAAGATAAATTAATAAAAATCACAAATAAATGCATGTAAATCAAGCCAAATAAATGATATGATTTCGCGTTATCAAACATCCCAACACTTAAACCATTGCTTGTCCTCAAGCAATCGACCAACACAGTAAAAAGAAATAAGCATAGTTTGAAACAAAGTCACGACGAAACTCTAATCATATGTGGCTGCTAGGATAATGTTAGATCGATAGGTACTAAATATTAATACCAAGGATATCATAACGACACAATTTCAAAAACTCCCTACTTATGCAAACCAATCAGAATCATGCCATTATAACTCAACCTATAACTCATGCTCTCTTTCACCCCATTTCATTATAGTGCAATCACATTAAGCCCGTTATCCATACACATTCATGGCAAGTAGACCTGTTAGTGACTATGATCTCATTATTATTTCATTTTTTTCTGCAAATATGCTTAAGCATCAATTGAACTTAAAGAGTTTGTACCGTTAGGCTAAGTGCTCGGGTGAGGAGCACCTAACTAAGAAGGAACGTGTCTTTTTCGTCATAATTTTTTTCTTTTCTTTCTTAGTTTCTCATTTTAACCTAGAGATCATACACTTATTTGCATCGGTTTCTTACTTAGTGTGTTTAGGATGGTGCTGACTGCTTAAATAAACTACTTAGGGATTACTACAAGAACCTGGAGTTTTAAGGTCTCGGCATAATGGGTACTCAAATTTATTTTGCATATTTAGGGGGTTAAGGTTGTCAGGACGATATCAATTTTATCAAAACTTTCCCAAGTTTTTCTAACATAGCCTAAACAGCCTATATACTTTCAGAGTACCATGTCATGAATCAAAAAGTTTTTGTTGGAGGTTAAAATTTTGAAATTTTGAAATTTTGGGGAAGTTTGAATAACAGGCGAAAACCACTCATAAAGACTCGACAGCACATGCAAAGATTTTGACATAGCATTAAAAATAGATAAAAACAATAAATCAAACTAAAAGGCAATAAAATGAAAGCGATAGAGTTCCTCCCCCACACTTAAACCAAACATTGTCCTCAATGTTTCAGTAAAAGGTGGAAAAGGAAAGATAGAACCTGTATGAATGCTACTGCTCTTGCTATCCTTGTCTTTGTTGATCACTTCTACTTCGGTGGCGGGCATTTTGAGATACTTTGTTTGTGTAATTCTCGAACCAGCTCATCATGTTGCTCGCGTCAAGAGGAAGTACTCATCATCAGTGTTCCCACCAGCAGCGACACTCGTAGGAATGTCTGTGGGCATAGCTCATCTTCTCAGATCGTCATCTAGAGAGTTTTCGCCTAGATATAGCTAAAGCGTAACAAGCGATACATTTCTTTATTTTCTGCCGATTTAAACAAACAAATTAAAATAAAGACCTTGTGGGTTGCCTCCCACACAGCGCTTTGTTTAGCGTCGATAGCTCGACGGCTAAGGAGTGCAAGTACTCATGGTGGTTCTTTCGAGAATGGTTCCTCGATCGAACTTTGAATAGTCTTCGGTTTCCATGGCCACTTATCAAGCCATCTCTCATATCCCTCACCTTTTCGTTTCTTTCTTCTGTAGGGTGGTTTCTTGTTTTGAACGCGTGGTGGTGGTTCTGGATCTATTCTGCGTATCAGCTTTTCAAATTTGGGCTTTGTTATTTCATCCACCACCTCAAAAGTTAATCGTACCCTTTTAACAGTAATAATGACCCTAGTTTCACGGTCCTCGAATTTTCTTTTTCTATGAAGGGCCTTAGACAAAGGTGCATTGGTGTGTATATTTTTCAATACCTCCACATATGTTTTGGATTGGGAGTCTACCTTAACTTATGCAAACCTTTGTGGGAAAGAAATATGTGGGGTATAGGGAGGAGGAGCAACGATACGTGCTTCCTTCTCTACCTCTTCGACAACCTCCCTTTCGGTTGGTGTCGGTGGATTTTTCTCAATATGTATGCTTTTCTCACCAAAACTCTCCTCAGGCTCATCATCAATCTCCCTAGGATCTTCTATTTGTTCTTCATTAACGGTTGTTACAACATTCACATGTCCTTCTGGGAAGGGTCCTAGAGGTGTTTGTCTAAGCAGGGAGGTTTGAGTCTCCAAAGTCTCGCTGTGAGTTGCGAGGGAATCAACAATAACGTTCATCTGGCTAAGGTTCTAAGCAGGGAGGTGTTTGTCCTAGATGTTGTTTTCTAAAATCTCCGTTTTGGAGAGTTTGTGTTTCCACAAAGCGCTCCATCATAGATTCTATCCTAGAGGGAGTAGATGTCTCATTGAATTCTTCTAGTAGTAATTCGAGGTTGGATGTATCAAAATCTTGCGTTTCCTCAAAACATTGGGAGTCGTCATCATAGAGGGAATTTGGGTGAGAGTGCGTAGTATTGAAATCTTCTAATAATATTTCGAGGTCGGATTTAAGCGGAATTTGTGGTTCCTCGAAATATTGGGGGTGGTAGTTATAATATGGAGGGTGGTAATTATAAGGGAAATATGGGTTATACATAATGATTTAGATAAGAGTGCCTTAGTCTATACTATGCAACAACGGAATCACAATATTGACTGTTGGTCCCCGGCAACGGCGCCAAAAACTTGATGCGTCCGCAAGTGCACGGAAATATCGAATTAATATAAAAGATTGTCGAACCCACAGAGACCAATGTCAATCTACCGTTATCTATTATTACGGCGTAAAGCTAAGGCTATTGGAATTAGGAAAATTGAATGCGAATGAAATTAACTGCAAAAGAAATAAAGAAAATTGGTTTAAAGAAATGCGGTAAAGGATATCGGTATGCAAAGACTTAGTTATCTGGGATTCGACAGGTCACCGATGCTTCTTACTCTTTGCAAACATTGTTCAGAAGAAAATAGTGATCTAAAGACTTTCGTCTCACGATGGTTGTTGACGTTAGTCATAATTCTAAGGGCCGAATGTACGCTTTCACTGTCCCATTCGGGGTTAAAACTACTTTTTGGAAATCTCTAGGTTCTAATCCATTTTAAAGTGCTTTCGCTGTTATTAAAACAAATGCCTAGTGTTTACTATCTGGTCTTACCGCAACTGTCGCTTGTTGGTTCGTACCTTAATTAATTTCCCACTGTCGTGGCAAAACTACTTTTAAATAAGTTCTCGCTTTCGCGACGAACGTTTATTCAGTAAATAAGTTTAAAAACTACGGCCAGAAAGGTTGTTTGTAAAAAGGGAAGATGCCGGTTACTATCGAATCCTATCCTACTAATTCGGTTACATACCGATAAAACTAACTTAGCTAGACATGATAATTAATGCGAACGGAAATAGACATAAACAACGGAATAATAAAGTGTGCATCATAACAGAAATAAAGTAGTAATTCAATTAATAAAAACCTGTAAATTGTACTGATCTCAAATCCTTGGGTAGTCCCCCACAATGTCGGCAGGATTCTACTTTGGCGAGAAATAAAAGGTACAGGAAGAAAATACAATATTCTGAACTGAAGGAAAATGGAAAGGAAAATAAAAGTAACGATAAATAACTTTGATGGAACTTTGGCAGAACTTCGGGATGAAGAATCCACCCCTTTCTCTGTGAATCTCTTGTCTATTTATAGGAGATGTGTCTTATCTCAACTTCCTGAGATCATGCGTGAGATTTGAAGAAAGTGGTAGTAACTTCCAGTAGTGGGCAGTGAGTGGAGAAAGTGTAGGAAGGATTTAAGTTGAGATTGATCGTGAATTCTGATTCTGCGTTTTTTTGTCTGCGTGACGGTCGTCATGAAATGTGACGGTCGTCACACGCATGACGGTCGTCATGGACCTGTGACGGTCGTCACAGCAGCAGAATCTGTATCTGCTGTTTTTCATCTATTTTTCATCCGTTTTTCATCTGTTTCTTCTCCTTTTCTTTCTTTAGTCCAAATTCTCCCCAATCTGCAAAACGAAGTAAATTAATCATATAATAGAACATAAATCAAGATAAATTAATAAAAGTCACAAATAAATGCATGTAAATCAAGCCAAATAAACGATATGATTTCGCGTTATCACACCTCCACCACCCACACAATCCCATGATCATTTGGTTCCTTCTACTAGTGGTGCATCTGTCTTCCAAGCCGAAGAAGAGAGCGATGAAGACTCAAAGGTCCCGGAAGAATTGAGGAGGATGAATGAATATGAAGATGCTTATCTTCAGCCGTACAAGGAACATATTGACATCATTAACTCGGGGGTCTGAAGAAGAGAAAAAGAAGTCAAGATTGGATCATCGTTGGGGCCAGAAGTCAAAAGTAGGCTGACAGCACTCCTCAGAGATTATGTTGACATATTCACTTGGTCTTATCAAGATATGTCAAGGTTAGACACTAACATTGTTATGCGTAAGCTCCCCTTGAAGCCATAATGTCCTCCAATTAAGCAGAAACTTCAAAGATAAAGACCCGACATGGCTCTCAAAATCATAGATGAGGTCAAGAAGCAAATTGATGCAGGATTTTTAGCAGTATCGAAATACCCAGAATGGGTGGCCAACATTGTGCCTGTCCTGAAGAAAGATGGAAAATTCAGAATGTGCATGGTCTATAGGGATCTAAAGAAAGCTAGTTCGAAGGACGATTTTCCTCTACCACATATCGACACTCTGGTGGACAACAAAACCAGTTTTGCAGTATTCTCGTTCATGGACGAATTTTCTGGTTATAATTAGATAAAGATGGATCCGGCCAACATGGAGAAGACGACTTTCATTACACCCTAGGGCACCTATTGTTATAAGGTCATGCATTTTGATTTGAAGAATGCATGAGCAACATATCGGAGGGCTATGGTCGCACTCTTCCATGATATGATGCATCAAGAGATTGAAGTATATGTAGACGACATTATTGCAAAGTATCAAAGTGAAGAAGACCATTTGGATCATTTCTTGAAGATATTTGAGAGACTCTGAAAGTATCAACTAAGGCTAAATCCAGCTAAATGCACCTTTAGGGTTCGATCAGGAAATCTACTTGGATTCATTGTTAGTCAACGAGGAATTGAAGTAGACCCCGATAAAGTCAGAGCAATTTAAGAAATGCCTGCTCCAAAAATCGAGAAACAAGTTAGAGGTTTCCTTGGACGGCTGAATTATATATCCAGGTTCATTTCCAGCCTAACGCCTACTTGCACACCGATCTTCAAGTTGTTACAAAAAGATCAGACGGTGGTGTGGAATGAAAACTGCAAGTCGACATTTGAGAAAATCAAAAAGTATCTGCAAGAGCCTCCGGTATTGATTCCTCTAGTACAAGGAAAACCATTGTTCATGTACATGACAGTGTTGGAAGATTCAATGGGTTGCGTCTTTGGCCAAACTGACGAGTCAGGCAAGAAAGAGCACACGATCTATTATTTAAGTAAGATGTTCACAGACTGCGAGAGTCGTTACTCCCCGCTAGAGAAAGCATGTTGTGCCTTAGCTTGGGCCGCCAAGCGTCTGAGACAGTATATGATCTGCCATACCACTATGTTGATTTCCAAGATGGACCCAATAAAGTACATCTTTGAAAAGCCATCTCAAACTGGAAGGTTGTCCAGATGGCACATGCTCTCGTCAAAGTATGATATTTAATATGTTGCTCAAAAGTACATCAAAGGTAGTGTCTTGTCAGGACACCTTGTCGAGCATCCTGTGGAGGATTATCAACCACTCAAGTTTGAGTTTCTTGATGAGAATGTAATATACATTCAACGCATGAAGCCAGAACCTGGTTTTGAAAAAGGTCTTGAACCTGGATCCTGCTGGGAAATGATGGAGCATCAAACAAGAATGGACATGGCATCAGAGCTGTTTTGAAAAATCCAACTGGAGGGTACCCTGCCGTCACATCCCAACTTTGTTTCTCTTGTACTAACAACATGGCCGAGTACGAAGCCTACATTCTAGAATTGGAAGCTGCCATTGATCTCCGTATCAAAATCTTGGAAGTGATCGGTGATTCTGCTTTGGTGATGTATCATCTCAAAGAAGAATGGGAAACCCGAGATGAAAAGTTGATCCCTTACAAAACCCACATTCTAGAGATGGTTGAATATTTTGATGGAATTACTTTCAAGCATGTGCCAAGAGCAAAAAAGCATATTGCTGATGCTTTAGCCATGATGGCATCAATGTGGAAGGTCTAGTTTGTTAACGAGGCGCCTCTGATTCGCATTGAAAGAAGAACAGTACCAGCATAAGTTATGACAATAGAAGAAGAGTCTAATAAGAAATCTTGGTTCCATGACATCAAGAATTTTCTTCAAAATTAGGAATATCCAGCTGACACATCCAGAATTGATAAAAGAGGCATACGAAGATTGTCATCTAAGTTCTTTAACAGCAATGACATCTTATACAAAAGAAACCATGACATGGTTCTACTCAGATGTGTTGATGAAAAAGAAGCAAGTTTACTAATGACTGAAGTGCATGAAGGAACATTTGGCACCCATGCCATGGCGAAAAAGATTTTAAGGGCTGGATATTTTTGGTTAACTTTAGAGACGGACTGCATCCTCTTCGCTCGAAAGTGCCACAAATGCCAAGTCTATGTCGACAAAGTACATGTTCCTCCACATCCTCTCAACGTAATGACATAACCATGGTCATTCGCAATGTGGGGCATCAACATGATTGGGGCAATAGAACCAAAGGCTTCCAACGACCATCGTTTCATCCTTGTTGAAATTGATTACTTCACCAAATGGGTAGAAGCAGCGTCATATGCAAACATAATAAAGCAAGTGGTCGCCCGCTTCATCAAAAAAGAAATCATCTGCCGGTATGGTATCCCTGACCAGATCATCACCGACAATGGCTCGAATCTGAACAACAAATCAATGAAGGAACTTTGTGATGACTTCAAAATCAAGCATCACAATTCGTCTCCTTACAGACCCAAAGTGAATGGCGTTGTCGAGGCTACAAACAAGAATATCATGAAAATAATACAAAAGATGGTCGTAACCTATAAGGATCGGCATGAGATGTTACCATTTGCTTTACATGGGTACAGAACATCAGTGCGAACTTCGACAGGGGAAACTCCCTTCTCATTGGTCTATAGGATGGAGGTTGTGCTACCCATCAAGGTCAAGATACCTTCTTTGAAGATCTTAATGGAAGCCAAGCATGAAGAAGCCGAGTGGATAAAAGAAAGGTTCAACTCATTGAATCTCATTGATGAAAAAATTATGACTGCCATGTGTCATAGCCAGATCTATCAACAAAGGATGATAAGGGTGTTCGAAAAAAAAGTCTATCTCAAAGAATATAAGGAAGGAGAGCTTGTGCTCAGAAAAATCCTACCAATACAGAAGGACATGTGCAGCAAGTGGATGCCCAATTATGATGGCCTTTTTGTCATAAAGACTGTTTTCTCTAGAGGATCTCTAATTCTTGAGACCATGGACGACGAACAACTCAAGTACCCTATCAACTCAGATGCAGTGAGGAAGTACTACGCCTAAAGATGAGAGCCTAGAATGGTGATTCAAGCAAGACGGAAGTCTGAAGGACAAAAGTCGACAAATGCAGGGGTAAGGTCTTGTCCAAGGTGTTAAAATAATATCAATGTATGTCATTCTTGTCAGAAGCAACGAAGCGCATGGACTGCTAGTTAGTAGGGCCAGATCATTGTGGGATTCTGTAAACCCCTTTTGTTTGCCATTTTTCAAGATGTATTTGTTCCCGAGACTCTACCCTTTGTAAAGTTCTTGTCTATTAATAAAATCAGATTTTTGGACCAATCATTGTTATGATCTTTTGTTTTTGTAATGCAAATTTCGCTTATTTGTCAATAGGGATTTTTTCGAAAAGCAAAGTGTTTTCAAAACTTAAATTTTTGATTTAGAGAAAACTAATTTAACAAAGCAAGTTGAAAAACTCTAGAGGTAACATGACAGTGTTACACTACTCTCAGAATCACAAAAGCTTGCTGCCGCCTCCGACCAAAGACACATCTAACAGCAATCCCCGCTTTTAAGCCAAGATTTCTCTTCAGCAGGTTTGCAAGAGTATTGATTACGTCGGAAAATTGTTATGTTCCTCGGACAAAGCGCCATCCAGTTTGAAATATCGAGACTTAACATGATGAGTTCCCTCTTTGTGCTCTTTGCTTTTCTCTTTCCTTCTCCCTCATGGGTCGGTCTACATTTTGCATTTGCATCATATCATCAGCATACGCATTTTGTTTGCATTTTTGCTTTGGTTTTCTGTTTGTCTGGCTGTCACCATTGAGATCCTTTGGTCGTTACCTCTCTCTTTGATCCGTTTTGCCACGGTTTTCTCTTTGCGGTTGTTACCCTAACTTTCATGGGGACCCTTGATTAGACCCGCTTTCACCAGCTTTTTGTGTAATTCAACCAATGTAGTCTTGATTTCAGAAACCTCGAAGATTACCCTTATGTCGGAATCTTCTTCCACAGCATGGACGCCACCGTGATTTGGCAGGGGGAGGTTCTCCACATTCGGATGATTATCCTCAAAGGAAAAGGTTCTCTTTTCAATTAGTTCTCGCACGATATGTTGAAGTGCTTTACAACTCTCGAATCATGCCCGACGGCATTTTCGTGAAATACACATTGTGCATTCAGATTGTAGTAGTACGGTAGTGGAGTCGGAGGGGGACCCAACTTCCTGGTCTGGATTAAGCCTTGTTCTACTAGCTGAGGGTACAAATCCATATAGCTCATGGGGATATGATCAATATTTGGCCTTCTATTTTGGAAAGCGGCCCTTGGAGTCGGTGCTCCTTGCTGTGGGCATACCTGCTGATTGTAGTTCGGTCGATAGGCATTGTATGCCTACTGCTGAGGATTTTATGGATTTGGTTGTGGTTGGAAAATCGGTGTGACTGCAGCCACGTACTGCTGTTGATGATAATTTTGTTGAGGCTGTGAACGAGATGACCGTTGATTCTACGAATGGCTTCTTCTGTTCTGACTTCGTTCGTCGTAAACTATGGCGTTCGTTTCCCCTTCCTTTTCTTATGGAGATGTCCCAGCGGTATCTTCGCTGTGCTAGTGCTAGTTGCACTTGTCACTTTTCCGCTTTTCAACCCAGCTTCTACTTTTACACCGACAACCATGATATCGGAGAAATTTATGGTGACACTGCTAATTATTCTCTTGTAAAAATCGGGCCTCATAGTATCCACAAACCAGTCAGCCAACTCCATTTCTGTTAGGGGAGGCTCTACTTGGGCAGCCGTCTCGCGCCACCTTTGCGCATATTCTTTGCAAGTTTCAAAGTTTTTTGGGTCATCCTCAGAAGTTGACGTCGGTCCGGTGCCAGGTCCATATTATATTTATATTATTGTATGAACGCGTCAGACAAGTTCTGAAAACAGTAGATCTTGGATTGATCCAGGCTTAAATACCACTTAGCAGAGGCGTCTTTCAGACTATCTTGAAAGTAGTGGATCAATAGTTTATCATTTTTGGTGTGCGGGGCCATGCGTCGGCAGTACATTATTAGGTGGACTTTCGGGCAGGTATCCCCTTCGTATTTCTCAAATATAGGAATTACAAATTTTGTTGGAAATACCAAGCTTGAAACTAAGCACATGTCTTTTGCGTCAAAACCGAAGACATTATTCCCCTCTATGGCCTTCATCCTTCTAGCCATTATATCCATCTCAACCCATAGCTTCTCATGTTTTTCGTCTTCAACTTCGAACCCGTCTGGTATGTCGAATATTGGCTGGTGGTTGTTGAAGATTAGTTTAGCCTGGGCTTGAGTGTCAGCTTGCGTGTATATCGGATTCTGAAAATCTGTCACTAGGGGAACACTCTGTGGGTTCGAATATGGATGATGGTTGAACGGTCGGGCATCACTGAATAGAGGTATAAAATCCCTGGTGATGTCGAAGGGATGATCCTTCGCTAAAGTTACTGGTGGTGGAGGAAATGCTGTCGTCGCATTGATTTTTAGACACTACAGTCGCTTGTGTGTCCATCTTCGCTCTGATCACTTGAAGAACTTCTATTATTTGGCTGACGTCGCTGCGCAGTCCTTCAACATCATTGTTAATCTGATCAAATCTCTGGTCTTGTTTCACCATTCTATTTTGAGCACGGGCTCTCGTGTTATACCGATGGGAGTTCAGTGTGATTTTATAGCACAACACATAATAAATCGGAGGACCAATGAAATGCAAAATGATATGCAGGATGCAAATGCAAATGCAAACCAAACATTCAAGGAATAAACAAGATTTGTTTATGAACAAAGTTAAATTTACACGTAACAATGTGTCGTTTATCATTGACAAATGAAAGCTTAAACAAATTTCATTGATAATAAAAGGTTTTATAACATTGAGTTTTCATTAACAAATGAAACTCTTTTTTCGAAAGGAAAGATTACATTCCCATAGGCTTGGGATATAATAAAAGGAAATTAAAGCTTAGGATCTTCTAACAAGAAGACCCTTCTCCCTCCTGTAACATGGTTTTGCTCTGGCTCTGATGAAGTAAATCCCAAAGCTCTTTGTTTTCTCTTTTAGATTTGGCTAGAGCGTACCTCAGTTCCTTTCTTGTCAAGAGTTCATCCGGCTCTAGAGAGATGTTGTATGAATGAGTATAGAACATCCTCAATGTTATTTCCTTTGACCAAAGTAAATATGCATTTGAAACTAGACAACTAGGATTCTCCACCGTAGTTATTCCTAGAAGATTGGGGTAACGCCAAGCAAAAATGACTCACGCTTCAAAGTCTGAGTTGTCATCTTTTCAAAAAATAAATCTTTTAGCAGTGTTGGATCTAGTTCTCCCTCAATGGGGTATTCTAGCTGACGGCGAGCTAGGATGGGATTGTAGCTGATATACCCTTGAGTGCAGATCAGAGGTATATTTGGGAACTCCCCGCAACTATGTATCATGGTTATTCCTCCCAGAGTCGGGTTGTACCAACTAACATCGTAATGAGAGACTGAGGATAACTTTTCAATCCATGCGTCACTATCTTGTAGGTTCCACATAGGGAACATCCTATGAAAATATGAAATAAACCATTTGCTCAGGAGGGTCGTGCAGCAGGAAAATTGTCCCAGATCGTATGTTTACGACCGATGGATGGCGTAGTAGGTATTGGCCAAAAGGGTGGAACCCAGATTCTTGACAATAAACAACTTAATGGCCTCCAGACTGATGAATGGTTTCGAAGATTTCCAACTCCCCATGATTGTAATGGAATTCAGTTTTCTCCATGAATGGTTTAGCTTCCATTCTGGTGATTCCATCCCTATTACTCAACTGAGTCGAAAGATCAGTAGGTTCTAAGCGAAGAGCTTTAGTAATATCTATTCTCCTTTGTCTTCTCTCCATTCCAAAGTTAGTTTTGAAAATCATCGGGATTTTAAGATACTCAGAATATTCTTCCAAAGTTGGCAGTAGTTGGAAGTCCAGGAATGTAAAGTAGTGGTAAATAGGGTCGTAGAACTATACGACTGCTTGCAGCACTTCTTGGTTTACTCGTGTATCAAGTAAAGATAACAAATCTCTGTATTCGGCTATGAAAGCAGTAGTATTCCTCACTAGGCTTCTTAAAATCCATAGGTTATCCAACCTTAGGTGGGAATGTAACTGTTTCCTTGACTCATTACTATGTCTGCAAAAAAACAAGATTTAATTCCTTGAATGGTTAGTAAAAATGCAAGATGCAATGCGAGGATGCAACTGGTTTTACAAAACTCAAAAGATAGTTAAAGCAAAACCCTCGTTTCATTTATGCTAGGAAAAGTTACAACTTTTGAAATATAACCCAATAAATGTGAGGCTATACCAGAGAAGAAGACTAGGCCCTATGGTTTCAATAAATCTGACGAGAATTCTATCCGCGTGTCCTTTTCAATCTTTTCAGCATAGTATTCTCCATCATCAATTTGTCCACTATTCCCTTCCAAGCGCCAGAGGTTGGTGGGATGTTTGAATACTCATGGGTACTTTGTGTGAGTTTGACGCTAGAGAAAAATAAATTCCCTTTTGTTACATCCCTGTCAGTTAGGCGTCTTTCGAGCCACCCAATCAACTCATCCTTGTCCTGTAACTCCCTCTGTAATTTTGTCCTCTTAGCATGCAGAGTATGGTACTTGTCTTCCCATGTGTCCCTCTCAAGTTTTGTTCTTTCAAGAACCTCTTGATACTCCTCCATATTTTCAATGGGAATGGCGGAAGATGATGCGATGACGTTCTGCGTATTCTTCTCAAGAACGTTAGGCATCTTGAGATCATGAGCTCTAGATTGGACCCACCGAGTGAATGGCTTAAAAGCTACAAAGTTCCTTTTCCCCAAGTCAGCCTTAGTTTTTCTTCGGATATTCTTCCAAGCATCGACTGTATTAGTTCTTAAGCTTTCCTCTGCTTTAGCATTGAGGTAGAAGAAACCGGACAATAGGATGTTGTTGGGCTTGTCCTTCATCGGGAACCCAAACTGGCATCTAGCCAAAACAAGATTATAGATGATCCTTCCTTGTGTCCCTAAGAGTGGTATATTTGGAAAAGAACGACAATTGTCAATGTATACTCCTCGGTCATACGCGGGATCATACCAATGGATGTCTGCTTGAGTTAGAGACACGATTCTCTGAGACCACCGCCAACCATTAGGGTTTTCTCTTAAGGCATCTATCCTTGGTAGATGATTGACAAACCATCTGTATAGCAAAGGAGCACAACAATTGATAGTTCCTCTACCTTGAAGAGTTCAAATTGCGCAGTTGAATTAACGAATCCTTCTACCTCCGAGAACAATACTAAACTATAGATTAGGAGAACCAGAACTGCTTCCAATGCATCCATACTTCCTTCTTTGGCAAGGTAGGTAGCTTTTCCCAATAAGTAAGTAGAGTGAAAACCCTTGACCCCATTCTTTGAAATATGCTTGGCTTTAATTTCGAACACTTCTAGGTGAAGTGCGTCAGCAATTTTCTTTGGCGAGGGCGTCTTCTCCAAACCACTGAAAAGCTTGTTATCTTTCACAGGAATTCCGATGAAGTAGGAATACTCTTTCAAGGTTGGCACCAACTAGTAATCTTGAAAGGTGAAACAGTGGTACAACGAGTCATAGAATTGAACCAAGGTGATGAGAACCCCGTCTTCCATCCTAGTCTTCACAATGCTCAGAAGCTTTCCATATGTCTTTCTGAAGTCTTCGGAAACCAAGGTTCCTAGCTTTCTTAACTCCAAGGTATCATATTTATTGAAGTTATATTTCTTGGTGTTTTTTTCTCAAGATCCATGATCACTAGGGTTTCAGAAAAGAAAAGGAATGAGCTTTACAAAACCAGTGCAACCAGATGAAATGCTTATGATGATTATGATTATATGATGCACACACAGACAAGTATTCACAAATACAATGCACATGCACATAAAAGGTTTTCCTAGGTTCAGGGTCAAAGCATAAAGTGAAAAGGTCTACCCATCCCCCGGGATATGTACTATACGTTATTATTGTACCTGTAGATGGGGATCTAACAAGAGTGCCCAGAGTCATAGGTAAATCCCTCGGATATTACCAACCAACATGACTACTCACGTGGGTCAAAAATATTCTCTGGATAGACTCGTTTGAGTGTAGCATCGCGTAACAACCATTTCGGGACTACTCCCTTATAGTCTCTGCACTACGTCCTAAAAAGGCCAAGTGGGGTAAGTGGGTAACTAAAGGTCCTCAGTTTCACAGACTCTCAGGTTGAAACAATTAATGAAGTGCATGACTACTTGTAATACCCCAAATTTTACCGTCAGATTAGTCGATTCATGTCGCATGTCATCTCATTTTTTGCATCAGCTAACGGCTAACGAGTTATGTAGTCTGTTCGTTTTGCAGGAACTGTAACGCCTCGATTCTGAATTCCCATTTTTATTGAGTCCTTATTTGATTTATTTAAGTGATTATTTTATTTATGTGGAATTTGTGTGATAATATGTTATGTTTACATATTGAGCTATTTTTTCCGACTTTGAGAGTTTCGGGTAAAAATAGGTTGGAGGGTATTTTGGGCATTAGTGATAATATTAAGTGGATATTTTGTGAGAATTAATTGATAAGTGTGTGGAAAGAATTTGGGAGGAAAGAAATAGAATATGTGATATAGAGAGAATAGAGAAAGATAGAAACATTAAGAAGAAAAACAAGAGAAAGAAAAGAGGAGGAGAGAAAAGAAGAGAAAGTGGAACAAAACCTAGAATCATCAAGAATCAACCTTAGCTTGTGATTAATCAGGTAAGGGTGAGAAGTTTTATCATCTTAATAATGTATATGATCATGTATGTGCTAGATTGGGTTTGTTGGATCATTTTCTATGTTTTCATTTCTAGGTCGGAAGTTGATTTAATCGGTAGAAACTGAGTTTTATCGGTTAGAATTTAGAATAGATGGTGTAGTATAGTCGGGTGATGAGTGGGCCGTGCTACTGGAACTGATTTGGATTAAATTGGTCGATTTGTGAGGTTTGGGCTTTTGGACAGCAATGGGAGTTCTGAGTTCGCAGGTTCGCCAGGCGAATGGCAGCGAAGCTTCGCCAGGCGAAGCCCAGCGAGTAGCAGCGAACCAAGTCAGTAGCAAACATCCTGTCTTCGCTGGCAAGTTTTCCAGGAGAATGAGTATGGCGAAGGTTCGCCAGGCGAGTGTGCTAGCGAGTAATTCCAGAATAACTCCCAGTGGTCTTCGCTGGCAAGTTTGCCAGGCGAACGGGGTAGAGAAGGTTCGCCAGAGGCTTCGCCAGACGAAGGTTAGCGAACACAACTACATATTTTCTTTTCTTGTGTTTTCCATTCGTGGATTGGTGGTGTGGTTTGGTTGCGATCATTCCTTATCTGAGATGACTAATTATATGTTGTTATGTGTGTTGTGGGTAGCCGTATGGCGTGAATCCTAGTTTGTGATTTGTGAAGTGTGAAATATGGTCATTTGGCAATTTTGTGCATTTACTCGAATTGAATGGAAATGCATGGTGAGATTGATTGTGAATGTGAGCTATGTATGAAATTGGTTTGAATGGGTGATGAATATATATATGCTTTGTGATACATATATTTTGAATGCATAATGAATGTATACGAAGAATGTGATGAATGCATGAGTATATTTGTAAACATGTATGCATTTCAAGAGTGTCATAAGTCATGTTACATGTGAAGCATCATGGTATGCATTCTTGTGTTGATTGATTCCTCGGTGAATCTGCAGAACCTCGTGTGCCCTTGTGGGGTGTGAGCGATGGTTATTTATTGATCCCTCGGTGGATTTGTAGAACCTCCTGTGCCCTTGTGGGATGTGAGCGATGGTTATTTATTGATCCCTCGGTGGATTTGCAGAACCTCGTATGTTGCGATGGTTATATTTGATTCCTCGGTGAATCTGTAGAACCTCGTGTGCCCATGTGGGGTGTGAGCGATGGTTATTTTGGTTCTTCAATTGAACCTGCTGAAATGAGTCGGTACCGCATTTGCATCTGCATAGAGTCGTGTGTCGGTCTCTGTGAGTTGCATGTAGACATTTGTGCATGATGTATGGTGAATAAACATGAATGTAGATGTTTATATAGATTGTTGATAATTGGCATGAATGGAAGGCTTGAAGATAAATGTATGTGTGAATATATATGTATATGTGTGCATGTTTATGAATTGATATAAACATTGTTGATGCACATTGTATATGCTTGGTGCTCTATTTGTAAATAGTTAATTGTGAATACATTGCGATGTACGGTGTAGTGAGATGAGTTGCGGTGAGAATGCGGAAGACGTTTTTGGACATTATGTGTGTGTATATATATATATATATACATATATATATATATATATGTGTGTGTGTGTGTGTGTGTGTGTGTGTGTGTGTGTGTGTGTGTTTATGTGCGTTGTATTATGATATTGTTTCTCACCCTTCTCCTATTTTATAATGCTCTATGAGGCATTGCAGATTAGATTGCTGGAGTTTTGTGAAGCGTGGCTTCATTCTTTTTGGTCGGTTGGCTCTGATATGTAGCACCGGGTAGCTAGGGATTGTTTTGATTCTTTTGTGATACATCTATGCTTGTATCTGCTGATGAATGTTGATGAAACATCCTTGATGAATATTGTATATATTGATGAAGTTGTAAATCAACTTGAATGATGTATGTGTATGTGAATACATGTTTTGGAAGTTATGAAATATTTAGATGTTTCCGCCTATCTTCTAAATATTTTCCTTGTGGGTGTTACTCCGTTGTTGCATATCTGTTGAGCAGGTGTTGTATATGTTGAATTTTTGGTATAATGTGATATGCCCCTTTTATGTCGTGATATAAATGTACTCTGATGAAATTTTGAATTTATGCCAAAATGATTATTTGTATTATTTGGGGGTATAGGAAGGGGGTGTTACAGGAACCACGTCTAGTTCTCAAAAGGTGAAATGGTCATTTACACGTTATTTACTGACAGTCCTTGAAGTTGAGTTATCATCAGGGATTTATTGAGTAACGAGAGCCTCCGCTTCCGAGTTCTTTATTTTCTGTGAAGATAAACAGAAGTTCACGTAATTTTGGCATCAGGATCTTTGAGATACAATAATTAATTCAACGGACCGAGACTCCGTCGTCAGTTGGATTTCCGAGACATTTATTTTGTCATGTGGGTTTGATTATGTTAAGATACTAATTTGGTTCGGCTCAAGTCAGTGGTATCGAATTTAGCCATCAGAGACATAAAGCGGATTTTTTGGCGCGGAGTACATTTCCGTCTGCACTGTTAATCAGATTTCTCTGTATCTTTTCTATTTTATTTCATTCAAGGCTACCATCAGTTCTATCATCAGGCACAATTTTGGATGATAATTGAAGGATACATCAGTTATGCGGGGTAGCATGTGTGGGAATGACAGGGTTGATTCGATTGAGTTCTTTGGATTTATTCGTGCAAGTCTATTCGTTAAAATTAAGCTGTTTGTTCAAGTTTACTCGATTAATTTTTGATCGCGTATTTTCATTCAGAGGTATTTAAATCAGCCATGTTTAGTCGGATGTCTTGTGTAAAGCGTTTCGTTCGAGTGTGGTAAAGATAGTCGAAGGATATTTGAAAGGAGATTAATTGGATTAAAAATATATATTGAATTTTATTCATGAATATTTTTATTATAATTTATAAAAAGGAAAATAAAAAACTATACATTTATCCAAAGTTATATTTTCCCAAGTGGTCTTCGTCTTCATGCCTATTCTTCATGCTCACCTTTTCCAATTAAATTCTCCGAGTACCCGATTTTTCTTCGTACCTGCACACGACAAAAACAGACAAAACAGAACGACAAAGGGTTAATGTTAGAAAATTGGTTTTGTTCGACACCCACAGAAAAGCTTCATCACCGGGTGTCGGGAGGGTAACAGATCTCTCCGTCTCCAACTCCCTCTCCTAATCCCGACCTCGGCGTAAACTGGTAATATCTGTTCTTAATTGTCGGGACAGCCGAGAATAAGAGAAAAAGAAGTTTTAGCCGAAAAAGATTATGAAGCCAAATAGGTTACTAATCCAATCCAGAATGGGAAAATCCAGTCTATCAAGTAAATAATGTGGATACTTAAATCAAGATCAGATTCAAGGCAAAGCAGGCGTATCCAATCCGAAATCGATAATAGATCATCTGATAACAAAATCCATATCAGAAGTAAATCAGTATCAGAAATAAACCAATAAGAATCGGCATCTAATGACAAAATCCAAGTCATATCAGGGACGGAAATCCAATCGTATCAGAAAAGATAAAAGAAATCAAGTCAATACTAGAAATACAATCCAAATCAAATCCAAAAAATGAAAACTATCAAACCAAATCCATGAAAGAAACCGAATCTGTATCAGAGGAAACCGAATCCAAAATGCAAATCACAATCAAATTCGTATCAGGAAGAACCAAATCATATCAACCAAATCAGTGAACAAATAACGTAAAACAAATAATGGTCCAAGCCCACAGCAGAAAAAAGAGCAAGTATAAAGAGGCCGTGAAACCCTAACAAAATCACAAAAACGGCGCAAAGGCCAACACCACAAATCAAAGAACAGGGAACGAGCTTACCAAAACGGACGTGAATCACCCACGAGTACACCGATCGGAAGCCACCGTTGAATCCCACCGTTCCGACGAAGTCCAGAGATTCTCAGTTGAGAATCTTCAACGGACCTGGAAACCGTAAGCCTCAGAGTCTGATTGCTTATCATCGGCCGTCATCATTGTCGGCACCGATAAAGCATCAATAACCATGCGAAGCCCTAATGACAAGCGACAAAAGCACCGTAAATCATCAAACATCAGTGACAAAAGACGAACGGACGAACAAAGAACGAGCCAAGCCATTGTCGGACTCACAGAAATGGATCCGACACCGTTTCGTCATCATCGTCCAATACTGTAAAGAACATCATCAAACCTAAGCCACAAAATCATATTTATGCGTTTAATGTTGTTTGTTTTCGTTTCAGGGTACCAGGACGAAATAAGAAGAGGATATTCATGGTTCGTTCATGGCCAAAGAAGAAGAAGACAGAACTAATGCTGAGAGGAGAAAGCGAAATCTTCCGCCGCTGGGAATGAATGGGGTTTAAAACCCTAATTGGTTTCCACCCTTTTTTTGTATTTTATGAGACCGGGTCGGGTCTCGGAAGTGGGTACCCAACCCAACCCATTTTCAGTTTCCTTTATCCTATTTTTATTTTTTTTCCTTTTTTTTTAAATATTAAAATAAAACCGTTTTTGATAGTAAAAATAAATCTTTTAGATTGAAATTAAAATTTTTGAATATTAACATCAAACCATTTTTTTGAAATCTGAAATTAAATTTTTTATATTAATCTTTTTCTTTAATAATTAAAACCTTTTTTAAAAAAAATTAAATTAAAACTTTTTAAAATTTAACTAAACCTTTTTTTAAAAACTAAAACATCTTTTTTTAAATAAAAACTAAATCTTTTTTCAAAATAAAAACTAAATCTTTTTTAGAACTAAGAAATAAAATTCTTTTTTTTTCAAAATGTAAGCTAAAGTCCCCTTTTTAAAATTAATAAAACAAAATTACAAATTGCATTTTATTTTTCTTTCAATATTAACTGTTTCATTATTTGCCATACTTCTGACTAACCTTTTACTAATATTCTCTGTTTTCTCCTCAGATTGTATTTAAATTCCGATTAATATTTATCTGTATCTATTTCTGGGTTGTAATTTTTGCAAGATTATCGTCGCATTATTTTTCCAGTACTTTACATTTTTATTACCGTATACTTTCTTTTCCATTTGCATCTTTATTTACCGAAATTTCACATTCCGAAGGTTTAGGTCTAACTGTTTGACCGCCGTGTCAATAGTTCTCACCTTTAGCATTTTCCAAACCCTGATTAGCCTAGGCGTCCCGCCGTGGACCAAATACCTTTACCCAAGCGTTAAGTCAGAGAGTCGCCGTACTCTGTTTTAGGGTTTCCCGCGGTGGAATCCCTAACTTAACCCTAATTCAATTAACAATTTCAATGTAGAAATTGGAGTTTTCGTACTCCACGTAAGCGTATCCTTAAGACGCGCTTATTCCCCATTAAAACCTTGACCATAGTCAAGAAGTTTCTATCCTCCCTTACGAGGGGAACTACAATTACTCTGATTCCATTCCCGTTAGGATATTTAGGCACAAGATGCGATGTCTTGCCGAGTAAACTTAGGACTAACCCTTAGGTCTTTCTTTCATCTTAACCCTTAGCATATATACCTTAAAATATAATAAATAAAAATAGCAAACATTGAACAAAAGGTTCTTGTAGAGTACTACAGAAGTTTAGGATGCTAATACCTTCCCTAAGCTTAACCAACCCCTTACATCTTTCCCCGCATTGTGTTTACGATGCAAAAATAGGTTTTCCCTCTTTTGACCTTTTATTTTGGATAAATCAAAGAGCGGTTGTGAATTGAATTGTGATTCAAATTAATTAATAGTTGGATATCCTATTTCCACCGCAACACTACTCCTACATCATCAATCATCTCAAGGAGGTCTCAACCGAGCGTGATTACAGAAAATGGCGACTTCACTGGGGATTGTTCTAACTCTTAGGGGTTACCCCTATTTTGTTTATTGTATGCTATTTACTTTATTATATGTTGTATGTATATCTTGTACCTTGATTGGGGTTTGGTTCCATGTGTTGTGAGATAAGTACTACACCCGGACTTGAGTGACATTATTATAGGATGGTGATATATTCGACGAGGCTTATAGGGGGTGAGTCCCGACCAAGATGACTTGAGAATCACCGCTCAGTTGAGACCCTTTCGAAAATGGTTCGGTTGATCGAGTGTGGTCGTGAAAACTTTTACTATTTTCGATTGGTGTCTATAATATTGAGGATCGTAGTACCTTGACACCACCTTGGCCTTATTTAGGACGTAGTGCAGGAACTATGTGGGAATAGTTCTACATTTGTTTCTACAAGATACTACACTCGAAAGAGGTTTTCTTGAGAATATTATCGGTCTCCGAGTCAGTAGGAAGGTTGGTAATATCCGAAAGATGGACTAATGACTTTGGGCACTTCTTTAGAACCTTTGTTTTGCAGGTACAACTAACCTTAGTACATACCTTTTGGGGATGGGTAAACCTTGACTCCACTCATGTTCCTTTAACCTAGGACTTTGTGTGTATTTGTGCATTGCATTCATAAAGCATCATTTTGCATTAAGACTTCATGGAATTCAAACTTTACTTATGAACATCGCAGGATACCATGGGTCACCATGGAAGGCATACTTTGAAATATTCTTTTAGGGGTTTTAAATTGGATGTCCTAAAGAACTTAGGGGAGTTGATCCAAGATCAAGAGGGATTTCAGTGGAGATATGGAAGGCTGTTATCTTTACTAAATTTTCAAGTGAACGGAGGACTTCTTTCGGTTTTGCTACAGTTCTACGACCCAGAATATCATTGCTTTACTTTCCCAGATTATCAGCTTTTGCCTACTTTGGAGGAATACTCTCAATTGTTGGGGTTACCTATTTTGAATAAGTCTTTATTCCCTTTCTTGGAGAAGGACCCTAAAGAGGAAGACGTTGCTAAGGCCATTTGTCTAAAGGTATCCGAGGTTAAAGGCCATATGATCACTAAAGGGAATACCTTCGGTTTACCCACGAACTTCTTAATTAAGAAAGCCCAATATTATGCCGATCATATGAGTATATCTACCTTTGAGACAATCTTTGCCTTGCTTATTTATGGAGTACTGCTCTTCCCAAGTTTTGAAGGGTTTGTTGACATGAACGCCATCAAAATCTTTATGATGAGAAATCCAGTGCCAACTTTATTGGGTAATACTTATCATTTTGTGCATCTACGAAACTTCCATGGTGGAGGGATGATTACCTGCTGCGTGCCTTTGCTATACAAGTGGTTTATTTCGCACTTGCCCAAGTTTGGACCTTTTTGGGATCGCACTAAAGAACGTTGGTCACAAAGAGTCATGGCTTTAACTCATTCGGATATTGATTGGTATAATCGTATGTATGATGGGATATTGATCATTGGTAGTTGTAGAAACTTTGCTAATGTACCTTTGCTTGGCTTTAATGGGGGGATCAGTTATAATCCAGTCTTAGCTCGCCGACAATTGGGATATCCATTGAAGGAACCACCTAAAAGTGCTCACGTTCAGAGGATTTTCTTTAGGGATGACGAAGAACATCAAGGTCAGATTGTATCCGTTTGGCATCATTTGCAGAGGAAAGGTAAAAAAGGTCTGGGAAAGCCTAATTGTGTATCTATGGAACCTTATCTTCAATGGGTTCGAGAAAGAGCCATCAAACTCAAAATGCCTTATCCTCCCCAAGACCCTTTACCTCCAAGAGAGGAACCTGTTCAATATTTCATGTCCGAGGCTGAAACGTTGAAGATCGCTTTGAAGCAAGCTCAACATGAAGCAGAAACATGGAAGGACAAATACCAGGTTATCGTCAGTTAGAATGCCGAACTTCAAAAGCAACTTCAGTCAAAGAATGAAAAGCTACTCCCCTACAAGAGGAGAAGAATCTACGAGGATTTATTTTCGTCCAAATGTCCGCCTACTCCATGAAGATGTGTATAATGCTTCCTTATGGCTTTCATAGCTTTTATCTAGCCATTTCTTGTTAAGACTTCTTAAGAATATTTATGTGTAATCCATTTTCAAATTAATAAATAAAATCCCATTGGTATTCCGCGATGTCTTAAATGTTTGAATTCCATGAAATCATTTCATTGGCATCTCGCATTTTAGCATCATACTTTGCATTACATTTATCTTCCAGTTTCTCATTCTCGGTTCTCTCGCCTTCTAGTTTTGTCACCCCGAGTCCTCTGCAGCAGTACAATACTAGAGCCCAAGCTTGAAAAAGGATGGAAGAACAGAATCAAGAGATCAACCGTGTCAGCCATGAACTCGAAGATCTTCGAGGAAGTGTGGGGATGATTATGGAGATGTTACAAGCGCTTAATGCAAGGATGGATACTCAGCCTACTATTGTTTCTGAGACTACCAATACTGCTAAAAATCCTCCACCCGCTGTTACTGTCGAGAACGTACCTCCGCATGGTCTTCAACCCAATTTGGTGCCTCCTTATGCTCAACCAGTTCGACGAGTTACTCCTCCAGAGTGCAAAATCCTAACTCCGGCCATTGCAAAGGACCTACACGTCCGAGGAATCGCAAAATGGTTACTCCTCAACCTTGGCAACATCAGCAGAATCATGCTCAAGGTTATCCGGTTCAGTATGCTCAGCAACCCTATGTAGCTAATATTGCACCTCCATTCAGTCCTCATTTTCCTACCTATCAGCCTGTGCAACCGGCTCCAGTCTATCAGCATCCGGTTTGTCAATAGTCTCCTGTTTGCCAGCCTGCACAAAATCCTGAGAACTGTCAATGAGCTCCCAACGCTCCTGCTTATCAACAGCCTAAGAAGCAGGCACCTTGTCAGAATGGTCCGAGTAAGAGACAGTACAAGCCTTGTCCTCCGATTCCGATGACTTTCACCGAGTTGTATGCTTTATTAATACAACAAGGTCTGGTTACTACCCGAGCTTTGGGCCCACCTCCCAATCCTTTTCTTGCCAATTATAACGCTTTCGGTCATTATCTATTTCATGAGGGTGCGCCCGACCATGATTTGGAAGGTTTTTATGCTCTCAAGAACATTGTCAGAGATTTGTTAAAAGAGAAGATGTTGTCTTTTGATGATCCTCCGCCGACGATCAGAACTCCTCTCCGAATTTTCCATTTGCCAGGATCAAGCTCTATAAAGCCTGCTTTCAACAAATCTAAGCATGTTACTCCTACAGTGAGCCAGCCAAAGCCTGTAATTGCTCAGAAGCCTAGTCCATTTCATTTCAGCAGCCCTCCAGATAATGTGACCACGATCGACAAAGAATCTGGGAAAGTTATTATGAATGAAGACCTGAAGACTGATAATGAAATAATGACAGATATAGCTGGGGCATGCAAGATGGTTTAAAGTAATGTCATTAAGGCTCCGCCTGGGGAAACTTCTATCACCATGCCGGTTTTGAATACAAAGGCTTCATGAGCACATTTTGAAGGGCTTTAAGATAGTTCATTTTTGCTTATTTATATGTATTTTTCTTTGATTCAACATAATTAGCATGTACGAACTTGTTTATTTTGATTAATTAATGCAATTCATATGTTTGTCTTGAATAAATCCATTCGTGTTAACTCATAAAAATATTTTTTTTCATAAATTTATAATGCCAACTTCACCCGATCTCTTGCTCTAATAGAGAATTTGGGGGAGGATGAAGAGCCAAAAACGTCAGATCTCTTGTCGTATGCTTTCGATTGAAACCCGCTGATGATGTAAGGCATTGTTTCAAATCCCAAACACTGGAGACATAAGGATGATAATCTCTCTTTAACCCCCTTTGAGCCTTGAAGTAGGAGTTTTTTTAAAATTAAAACCCTTATTTTAACCTAGGGGCAGGGTAGTTTTTCAGTTAACTTGATTGAGCGCTCAGACTCTCAAAAAGGAGGAGCGAACATTCGAGAATCCATCCCCAACATCGTGTTGGTCAAACACCAAAATAGGTGAGTGACTGCCATGTCCAAAGCCATTGTTAAGTTCTCGACCATATCAAGTCCATTTGAGATATGGGTGCTCGTATCCGGTTAATTAAACATTAGGATTGGAGAACATCACGAAGAATGGGTGGGTACAACTAACTTTGAGCCTTTATCCTTTGTTTTCTCAAACCGTGAGCCTAACCACGATACAACCTTTAAAAGACCTAATTGAAGTAGGGTTCTTATGAAAGCATACTCGACGAGATAATGTTTCCTAACTCCTACGAGCTATGCTCAATTTACCGTTGGCATTACAAATTAAATCCATATCGTAACTAGTGATTCATTCACGAGTTACTGCGATATCTTTTTCAAAACAAAAACAAATTTCAAGGCAAATATACAAGTTGCATTGATAGTTTCAGGATTAGCATTTCATGCGTGTTAGTTTTACCTGACGTCTCAGAAACTTACATATGAATATCGAAGATCCTTTTAAACAGGGGCAGGCGGTTTCCCAATTTACTTACTGATACAAGCTCGACAACTCAGTCGTAACACGGTTGATCCATGCCAGTTACATCGAGATCTGACCGATCCCTTCAAGAGTTTGAAAACATTGGGGCAATTGAACTCCATGTTCTCTGTAAAATCCTTTTGGGATGACTCTTCCTCGCAAAAGTTAGTACTCGGGGGTATATTGTTTTCCAAAATGGCGACTACTACACAGTCCAAAAATAGCTTGCTTTACGACATTCTGATGGATCTTACTCCCGGTGGTCTTCATTCCCCAGTAAGTCTTCGTTGCAAAAGTATGTCTAAACCATCGCTTCATCCCAGTCCCCAGCGAGACTATAAGCTGACAACCCTTTGGACCGAGCCGGTAATTTCCTAGATTACAGAAATCATACCAGCATCTTCCCAGTGATAGTCCCCAGCGAGACTTTAAGTTGACGATACTTTGGGATCCGTCCGATAAATCCCCAGTGATTCTCATGACTGCAGAGATATCCCGACATCATCCAAGTGATATATGTTCTGGAAGACCCATCCTTAGTTGAATTATCTGTTCCTCAGTGAAATTGCCTTACCTTCCTCAAGAATATTCCCCAAGAAGTCAAGATACTGTCCCCAGAAATGTCCATTTGATTTCTACCCAGTAAGCTTGACGAACTCTCCCCAGGGAAATTTTGATATCTTGTATCCCCAGGAAGCCGAGGTATTATTCCCAGGAAGTTACTACACCTTCCCCACGAAGCGGATATTCATTTTATCCCCGGAAGTCTCTGATCTTAAGATTTTCTTCGGCTGATTATGGTTCATGATAGCAATCCCTCATGTGAAGTCATGACATCGTATCTACATGCAGAGATCAAGGATCCCCAATTGAAGTCAAAACCTTATACTCTCCGATGAAGTCGTATCGTATCCCCAAGTGAAGGTCATGATATTTTCTCCCAAGGGAAGTTAGAACTTTGAAGCAGGATTTGGTTCTACCATCAACTTTTCCTATACCCCGATGGATGTACTGTTGCAGAGGTCGCCAGGGTACTCCCGTTGAGATGTTTATTTCATCTCATGTTTCTTCCTCTCGCTTGTTTTGTCAGCATATGCATAAGCATACTCATTGCATGACAGTTTCATATACATGAACATACACATTCGCATACACATTGACACACGCATTAGCATGTGCATGCTTGCTATCTGTCGTCATTCCTTGTCGTTACCTCCGAGTAACTGGGTTTGTCCGCTCTCTCCAAGTAGATTGTCAGCCCTAAGCATAAAATACTTATTTGCTTCCAAGTTTCCTCACAGAGTTCAATCCTCGGGGATGACGGTTAATTTAGTTATCTTTCCGCGCTAGGATAAGATAATCCCCATGTGAGCTCATTTCCTCAATGGAGTCTTGTTTTTCAGTTTCTCTCTAGCTCAGTCCTAAATTGAACCTCGGTCGTCGAACCTACCTGGACGTGCATTTATTTTGCACTATCTTTCAAGAAAAGTCTTACAACGTCGATACACGACAGTTCTCGCCTGAGAAATCTATAAGTACATCTTACAACAACCAGTATGCGACTGTTCTCACCAGAGAAGCCTATCATCATTATCACCTACATTACACTTCACATTACACTCTACATTTGATCTTCTCGTACAAGAAGCTCATCGTATCAACTTACATTATAAATTACATTACAAATTACATTACATTTTACAACCTCTACAAGCAGTTTTCAAACGAGAAGCTTATTCGTGACATTCGTACAAATAAGCGGTGGTTCTCGTCCGAGAAGCTTATCCTATCTTCGTTATGACTTGCAGTAAATGGCCATCTCCTTCAAGCAGCTTGGTATCCGTTTCCCGTACCGTATCGAAGAAAGGGGAGGTTTTGAACGAAATCGTATCCAGGGCATCAGATATTGAATTATGAAGAAGTTCATTTTACCCTTTAGTAAAAGAAGGAGCCGAATCGTATTCAGGACATCAGATCTTGAATTATGAAGAAGTTCATTTTACCCTTTAGTAAAAGAAGGAGCCGAATTGTATTCAGGACATCAGATCTTGAATTATGAAGAAGTTCATTTTACCCTTTAGTAAAAGAAGGAGCCGAATCGTATTCAGGGCATCAGATCTTCAATTATGAAGAAGTTCATTTTACCCTTTAGTAAAAGAAGAAACCGAATCATGCCCAGGGAACACAGACTTGAGACATGAAGAAGTTTATTTATCAGATAAGCAACAGCCTCTTTATTTGAGAGCTTATCCAGTTTTGGCATATAAGTCCCTTCCAACGATAAGTGGCCATTCTCTCTCGAGAAGCTTATCAGCGCATTTCCCATTTAAGTCCATTTATTTTGAAATACAGCTGGTTTTTACCCTGTATATTTCTCACGGATTCCCGAAGACTCTGTTAGAATCTGTCACGAGGGAAAGGTTTCAGAAGCTTCGATGTTATTCTTCGATCAATGCTCCAGCATTCTGATAATCGATCTTGCAGTCGTGCAGATCCAGTTTTACTTTTTATCTTAGAGTATCAGTCGGTCACGCCTGAACCTGGTGAACATTTTACTCTCAAATATTCCCCAGTGGAGGCCGTCTCACTGGTGCTATCTCCATTGAGGATCCTGCATTTCCCCTTAAAGTCCATTTATTTTGGCATACAACCGGTTTTTACCCTGTATTATTTCCTACGGATTCCCGAAGTTTCCGTCTGATCCTGTCACGAGGGAAAGTTTACAAAGGCTCGGATGTTATTCTTTGATCAATGCTCAGCATTCTGTAATCGATCCTGCAGTCGTACACATCCAGTTTTACTTTTAGATATCCCTAGTGGAGGTCATCTCATCGGTGCAATCTCCATTTGATGATCCTATTTTTACCGTTCCCTTTTCTGAAAGTGACAATTGGTCGTGCCCGCACCAGTTGACCATCGCTTTAGAATTCCCCAGTGTCGTGCTGTTGTTCCAGCGTGTCGTTTTCCCCAGTGCGGTTTATTTGTCACGTCTGTGTCATCGTGTCGTCTGCATCCTTATATTTTTCAATCCAGCATACGCATCATATCATATTCATGGCATTGTCAGCATTAGTTTTGTTTTCGCTTTTAGCATTAGCATATTCCCGTTTTGTCCATAGCATTGCATATCACTGCATCTAAGGGCAACATTTTCGGTTATCTATATTTAAATCCCTCCACCATGATTTCTCGAGTCTCGGCCGCTCAAATCATCCTATAAAGTTATTTAAATAGGGGAAACTGTAATACCCCAAGTTTTACCCTCAGATTAGTCGATTCATGTCGCATGTCATCTCATTTTTTGCATCAGCTAACGGCTAACAGGTTATGTAGTCTATTCATTTTGCAGGAACCACGTCTAGTTCTCAAAGGGAAAAATGGTCATTTACACGTTGTTTACTGACAGTCCTTGAAGTTGAGTTATCATCAGGGATTTAATGAGTAACGAGAGCCTCCGCTTCCGAGTTCTTTATTTTCTGTGAAGATAAACAGAAATTCACGTAATTTTGGCATCAGGGTCTTTGAGATACAATAATTAATTCAACGGGCCAAGACTCCGTCGTTAGTTGGATTTCCGAGACATTTATTTTGTCATGTGGGTTTAATTATGTTAAGATACTAATTTGGTTCGGCTCAAGTCAGTGGTATCGAATTTAGCCATCAGAGACATAAAGCGGATTTTTTGGCGCGGAGTATATTTTCGTCTGCACTGTTAATCTGATTTCTCTGTTTCTTTTCTATTTTATTTTGTTCAAGGCAATCATCGGTTCTATCATCAGGCGCAATTTTGGATGAAAATTGAAGGATACATCAGTTATGTGGGGTAGCATGTGTGGGAATGGCAGGGTTGATTCGATTGAGTTCTTTGGATTTATCCGTGCAAGTCTATTCGTTAAAATTAAGTTGTCTGTTCAAGTTTACTCAATTAATTTTTGATCGCGTATTTTCATTCAGAGGTATTTAAATCATCCAGGTTTAGTCAGATGTCTTGCTTAAAGCGTTTCGTTCGAGTGTGGTAAAGATAGTCGAACGATATTTGAAAGGAGATTAATTGGATTAAAAATATACATTGAATTTTATTCATGAATATTTTCATTATAATTTATAAAAAGGAAAATAAAAAATATACATTTATCCGAAGTTATATTTTCCCAAGTGGTCTTCGTCTTCATGCCTATTCTTCATGCTCACCTATTCCAATTAAATTCTCCGAGTACCCGATTTTTCTTCGTACCTGCACACGACAAAAACAGACAAAACAGAACGACAAAGGGTTAATGTTAGAAAATTGGTTTTGTTCGACACCCTCAGAAAAGCTTCATCACCGGGTGTCGGGAGGGTAACAGATCTCTCCGTCTCCAACTCCCTTTCCTAATCCCGACCTCGGCGTAAACCTGTAATATATGTTCTTAATTGTCGGGACAGCCTGTCGCTACTGCGAAAATCGGCGCCGGCTGAACAGAAGAGTCGCCACCGTGCGTTATTTATCCCACGGGAGGGAAAGGAAACGCTCAGAGTAAACCTCGCACAACACGGGAAAGGTATGGTCGTCGCAACCAAAACCTGGATTCGGGAGTCGGTTACGCAAGGGGAAGGTATTAGCACCCCTCACGTCTGTCGTACTCGACGGGATCCACGCTTGTTTTCGGGTATGGATTGTTATTCTATCTAAACTACAAGTTAAAGGGTTAAAAAGAGAATAAAATGAAAATAAAATGACTCGGCAAAGTATCGCACTTTATGCCTACGTATTCCCGTCTGGAATGAGAAATCAGAGTCAACGTAGTTCGCCTACCTACGGGAAAGGAGGGGAAGGTTGCTCGCTAGGATATCGCATCCTATGCCTACGTACTTCCACACAGCATGGAAGATCAGAGCAAACGTAGTTCGGGCCACGCACGACACAAGTCTGTCTTGGTTGATTTTATTCCTTCTGAAAAAGGTTTTCTTGATTAGCAGTCCCGGCGGACAAAAATGACGTCTTGATGAGTTCACATTCTTTTACGGAAGAAGTGTCTTTTATTATATTTGAAATCTTATTGTGTTTTTCTGTTTGTTTTGAGGAAGAAGAGACAGAACTCTAACTTACGGTTGCGAAGGGAAACAAACTATCCTAATGTTATCATGCATGGGTTGAGACCTAGTGTCTATCATGCTCCTCTCTTGCGCAGAGAGAAATAGAGATCCTAAGGGAATAGACGGAAACAGCAACAATATCAGATATATACGGTAAAACAGTAAAATGCATGAATGCAACAATACAAGCGAGGCAAGGGAGTCCCACTCAACCTCGAACCTGGAAAACAATAGGCAAAAGTGAACAGGCTTCACCTTCAACCCAGCAGGGTAAACAGCAAACAATACAGCCAGGAAAACCAACCAATACATCAAGAGATGAAATAAAGCAAAATAAATAGCCACAACAGCTCTGCATCAATATCCATCTTCAAGTCATCTTCAATCAGCTACAAGCTTCAGTCAGCAGCCTCTATCTTCACAGTCTTCAAGCAAGGGCTTGGGTCACCAATCTTCAGTCTACAAGGGCTTTTGTTCAAGTCTTATCCTCCAAGCTGAGGGATCAATCACCAGAGTGGATTGGGGTTAAGCAATTAGTTGACTACCAATGGTGGTAAACCGACTGCTACTAACACATGAGACATTTTCTCTCAAGAGTTCTATCCCTTAGACAATAGCACCAAGCCATCCAAAGGAAGGGGGTGAGTCTCTTAGGGAGACTCTGTATCACAGAGAGGAATGGAGGCAGTCAAAACCTTCCATGTTTGAGAATCAAGCTTTCTAATCTAGAGCTCTGCCTAGTTCCTAAACCCTAATCTCCTTAACAGCTGATGGCAAAAATCTCCTCTCCAACTCTGGAAGTTGGTCTTCAGTCTCTGGATCTCCAATGGCTTCATCATCTTCAGTCTTCAGCTCTCCCAATCCCCAAGCAATCCCAATACCCACACAGACAAACAATAATCCCCAGAGGGCATACCACACCAATCAGACAAATATAGACAGTATATTAATAGCAGTAGGGGAATCCTGACTTTTCTAAGGGGATCTAATAACTACCCATAGCCCCTATAGTCCCATAGCTAAACTATTTAATCCCTAAGTCCTGAGGGAAAGGAACTAATTCACCTAGGTTATCACTTAAAACCCTAATTTGTCCATGTTGATACACCGAAACTAATCACCTAAAACTAACTCCTAAAAATATGAATTAAATTGCATGTACAAGTTTAATATCTAAACTAAACAACCTAAAAAGAATGAACAAAAAATATTAAAGCAACTAGTAGAACAAAAATTAACAAATTTAAGTATGAAATGAAACTATTTAAAATGCTATTTATTTGGAAAATATGGCAAAAATATCAAATAAAATATAAAATGCAATTTTTATTTTCTATAATTTTCTAGACTCTTTAAAGAAAATTATGCAAAAAGAATCATCAAAAAATAATGATTTTTCAATTTTATATGATTTTTAGAAAATGAATGAGAAATGTAAAGAAAATAAAAAGAAATATGAAGAAATAAATGGGAGGGGGTGAGAATAGCAGGACTATCAGTTCAAATGATTGGGCCTTCGCGCGCGTGGGGGTGTTAATAGCAGCTGAGCCCAATTTCCCCTACTAAATGAAATGGTGCGTTTCATTATTTGAAATCTCCCACCAATTCTCAGGTTGAATGTGGAGCGTTCGATTCTTGGTCAAGTCAAGCATCCTCCTCAGATCCAAGGGTCCACGTATCGTCTTCTTCCTCTATCCATTTAGGGTTTCAGAAACATACTTCATGCACGAAAATTCCACTCGATCTTTCTCCATGCTCCCTCGATGAAAATGAAAAATTCAAAGCCCTAAAATGATCTACTAAACACAAGGAATTCATGCTTGGTCCTAGTTTTTGCTAACTCTCCTTGTGGATTCCAAACAGAGGGCACGAAAGCTAGGGTTCACCATACTCGTCTGACATCAACTTTGCCAGAACTCAAACCTGATTATCTACAATTACTCTATATGCTATCCTCATCATTCTATGCCTTATCATATCAATTATAACCTAATACACAGCTTGTTCTTGGAGCTTAAAGAAATGGTGACCTGCCATGGAACTTCATAAAACTCTCCCTAGATCTCAAGAATTACTCCCCTATGGTCTCTAAACACTCCTATCCTAACCACATGATCTACAACATCATAAATGAGGAAATTCGAAGAGTTTTGCATACCTTGCAAGTGATGATGGCAGGGGTGATTGTGCTGCAATTCAAGACTTGTAATGGCTTCTAGGTGCTCCTCCAATGGTGTGCTTTCTACTGTTTGCACTGGTTGTGGCTGAATCTTCTTGAATCACTCTATCCCCCTCTTCATGCAAGTTGGAGTGTACACTTGGATCTCCCTAACCAGCCACGAATTCCCTCCAATTTCTTTTGCCAATTCCTCAATGATAATGGTGGATGATAATGATAACAGAAATTGAGATGGTGGATGAAGCTTTAATGGAGTTTGGATAGAAAATGCAAATTGGAGTGAAGAAGATGAATGGTACAATCTTTGATCAATTCAACCAATTCTTTGATAAAATTCTGGCCTATGAATGATCTAGATGATAATCAAATCAAGAAAAGTGAGAATTGATGGAGATTGTAGAGAGTTTGAGAAGCTTTTGCAAAATTGGAGAAAGTGTGTATAACTTGGGGTTTTGAACAAATGAAATCACAAACCATGGCATGAACCATCTTGTATCAATATATAGGTGAGGTTAGAACCTCCTAGAAACTTGGAGAAGTTTCCCTTGCATTCTTTCCCTTGAATTTGGTTTATGTTTCTTTTATTGCAAGCAACCATGGATAACTCACAAATTATGAACTAAGCTCAAAATTCCACTTTATCCAATGTCTTTAAAATGATATTTCCATTCAAAATGACCTATAATTTTGCTTCATTTGGCCAAGATATGAAAAATCTCATTTTTAAGGCCATTTTTATTCATTAAATCCAACAATTTTGAAACCTTGTGCTATGAATCTTTACAATCTCTCATGGTCACTTTTATAGACTCAAAACGTCATTTGGAACAAGTTTGATGTTGTAAAGTTTTCCATTTGAAGCTTCCTTGTATGAGTTTTGGGCATAGGTTAAAATGACCTGTAATTCACAAATGACCAAAATACCCTTTGCTTGCCAAGACCATAAGTAGAGTTCCACACATCCTATGAAGGCATACCATACCATTATAGAAAGCTAAGACAATAAGTAACAACTCTTAAGTTTACCATAAATTCATTTGAAATATCCTTTAGGGGTAAAAATTGCTTGGAAGTCAAGTCACTTTTACAGACAAAATTTCAGATACCTCAGATGACCTGTAACTTGAAAGGACCATAACTTGAGTTCTATAAATCTCCTTAGTGTCTTCCACCACTCAAATTAAAGGTCTTGAGATCCTCTACAAGTTTCATGTTGGCCAAGGATTCATTTTAAGCTTGCATTTTGACTTATCTTGCTTGGAAATTTGACCTAAACTAGGGGATTTTACATAGAAACCCTAATTTAGAACCTCCTCTTCTCCTTGATTTCTCTTGATTTCTTCTTAGCATAACAACATATCCTTATTCTCCATGTCAAATTATGAACCCCACATCTCTTCAATAGTCCTCAATGCCCTTCAAACAATCCTTTGACCTAGGGTTGACCCAGGGTTGACCCAGATGAAACCCTAGTTGACTGTCTTCAACTGCAATACTTGTAACTTCACCAATGAATTGCCTCCTTCTTCAAATGACTTTCTGAGTCTTCCAAGATGTCTAGATACTCCCCATGCTCTCAATTCACAGCTCATAATTCCCTTGTTGATCCTCAGACACCCTCAGTTAGGAGATATACTCAATGCTTGATCCACTGAACTCCCTGCTTTCAAATTCTTTTCTGATGACTTGAATGGGATTGAATTAGGATAACAACCTCTTGATAGGCTCATAGAGATGAGAATAATGATTGGTCCCCTATTGGATGACTTGCTATGCTTATGCTATGTAGATGAGTAACCTATGTACATGATTCTATATGCAAATGCTAATGATATTGAAACATAAACCAAGTGAATAAGGTTGAGCAAATTTTAGGGTGCAACAGCTGCCCCTATTCAAAACGACTTGGACCCGATTGGGTGAAGAGCCCGGAGCCTTCAGACATTCGCGGTACAAGACGGTTGAATACCGGTGAAACCAGAAATTTGCCAACCGCGGAAATAAACTATGCTCCTGCTTGGGGAACGACATTCATCAGCTGAATCTGACTGTTATGACAACCCACTGATCTCGTGCGACCGTGCTGGGGATTATTTTCATCGTTCTGAAAAAGATTCTATCATTGCAGAGACAGAACACTGTCCACGTCAGGACGCCTGCTTCGTCGATTCGGGAAACTTCAACAACTTTGTCGGGGATGGCTCGTCTGCCTTCTCGTCAGAAATAAATCGTCCACGTTAGGAGCAAACTTTTCCACGTTAGGAATAACACCGTCCACGTTAGGACTCACCTTTCCACGTTATGAACGAACTTCTTCTTCGTCAAACTCTTCCACGTAAGGAATACGTCTTCATTTAAATCTGTCCACGTCAGGACTAAACTCCTTCCACGTCAGGAACACACTCTTTCTTTCCATGTCAGGAATACAAGCCTCTTTCCATGTAAGGAATACTATCTTTCCACGTAAGGAATCACACTTCGATTTGAATCTGTCCGCGTAAGGACTCCAATCTTTCCACGTAAGGAATATCATTTTTCCACGTAAGGAAACCTCACTCTTTCCACGTCAGGAATAACTTTTCTTTCCACGTAAGGAATCACATCTTTCCACGTAAGGAATCAAACTTGTCCACGTTAGGACTGCATCGTCCACGTTAGGACTCACCGTTCCGCGTAGGGAATAACCGTTCCACGTGAGGAATCATGACTTTTCCACGTAAGGAAACCACAATCTGATTTGTCCACGCAAGGACTCCCATCTTGATATGTCCACGTAAGGACTCAATCTTTCCACGTAAGGAAACATATTTTGATTCGTCCACGTAAGGACTCACATCTTCATTTGATGAAATAATAGAACCTGTCCACGTCAGGACTCGCGCGTCTTCGACTTGCCGGGGAAATAAGACTTTGTCCATGCCAGGACTCATACTTCGCCAACAACACGAAGAAGGATAAATTTGTCCACGTCAGGACTCTCGTATCTTGTCATCACGAAGAAATATAAACTTGTCCACATCAGGACGCACATTTCACCGTCACGAGTAAAGCTATCTGCTGGAAATAAATTGTCCACGTCAGGACACCAACACGAAGAACAATCAACCTTCGCCCACGTCAGGACTCCACACCCAATCAATGCCGAGAACTCGAACCTGTCCACGTTAGGACTAGCACCTCCCATCAATCTGGGGAACTAAATCTGTCCACGTTAGGACACCACTTCTCTAGCACGAAGAAACTCGTCAATAAAATTTTCCATGTTAGGACTCATCCTTCCATTGGTCCGCGAACTTCTTATCACTGACGTTACAGCAACTTCGAGGCTGACTCTACTGGGGATATTTGGAAACCGCACTACCGGATGCCTGCTCTGATAACCGGCGGCAGCCTCTGAAATTCTGATTCATGAATCCTTTGATGACCAATAGCTCTGCTTGGGGATAAGGGGACACTTATCCTGCTGACTCTGTGGGGAGTAGCGCCAAAGCTGCTTTTTTGATTCACTTGAGCAAGGGCTCTTTCTACCTGCACGAGAAACAATACTTGAAACAAACGGTTAGCCAACCTAGCTTATGTTTCAAGAATGCGTGCGTTTGACAATGATGCAATGCTCCATTCGGCATGGAAACGCTACGCTTTTATTTGGTGGATGCAAGTATGACACTATATGCCGATGCGAATGCAGACTCGAACTGCTGGGTACAGAAACTGCTTCAGCAAAATAAATGCTGAAGATAATGCCAACCCCGCTGGGGGTAGCCAGGTGCTACAGAATTATTCCAGCAAAAAAAATGCTGGAAGAGTGAAGTCGACTCAGCTGGGAAATGGGAACTTGAACCAAACATCTCCTTGAAGTAACACCATGCTGGGAATGTAACTCTGCTGGAGACTAGCAGATGCGCTTGGTATGATCGAACTTCTGCTGGAAAGTGAACGGATATCACACGGTATTCTGTCAAAATAAATGCCAGGACTCACACCAACTCCGCCGGGGAGAGTCTTAATCTTCGAGTTCCACGGGGAGGAATGAAAACACTTGCTGAGAAGAGAATTCCGCTGGGGATGGGATGATTCTCTTGGGAAAATCAATTGACTTCACTGGGGAGAGTAGATGACCCTGCGAGGGAAGGTAGACTTGCCTGAATACAGCTCCCAAAATATTAATCTTCTGAGGCTAAACCCCTCTGCTTGAGATACACCGTCTGAATACATCCTACGGTTTTGGCATCGCCAATTCCGCTGAGGATAAGCGACTTTGCTGGAGAACGTCCTTCGGCTAAGCTGCAACTAGCTGGGGAATTCAATCCTTCTTTAGGAAGAACATGCATGACCTGCGTGGAGATCAATTCTTTCGTTATTGCAATCTTTTGATCATCTTCCTCGTACGGTTATGAAACCTGCAACAACACAAACAAGACAAGACAAGCCTATGCAACCAAATAGAATCAGGTTAGTGACGCTATTTTCAGTTAATCCAAAGCTTTAGCAATTGTCGGCAAGGGTCAGTGATGTTATACACATGCTATTTTCAGTAAACTTAGGCGCTTTATCATGCACAAAACAGTAAAGAACCAGCATCAAGTACTGAATAACATATTTTATTGATTGGGCCCCTGAATGGGCGGAGTTTTATACACGGGATGTAACTCCTGAAATGAGGAAGCTACGCAAAGCAAATACACAAGTATGCACAAGAAGCATAAATATTTTGACAAATTAAATTTTGTACACATGTCGGCAACGGGATGCAGACGAACACCACGAACTGATCCTCCCATGACTCATCCGACTCTAATGCTTTCCCGGTATTCACACTTCTGAAGAGGTTGTATCAAATAACCGATCCTTTAGGTATCCTTCCGCCCTGATGCTCATTGCAATATCAAATTCGGACCGCAGTCGTTTGCTTTTCAAATCCCTAACTTTTGCGTGAACCGCCCTTTACGGGTTTTCAGTTCACCGGGATACCCTTTTTTTGCCGAAGCCGCCCAGTGTGGGTTTTCAACTTCGCGGGTGTACATCTTTCACTTTTATCCCTAACTTTTTCCCGAACCTTTTATTCTGTTTTTGGTTCGCCAGGATGCCCCATTTTTGCCTGGACTCTTTTTTTTCTGTCCAGCGGGTCTATTTTAAGCAAAGTATTTTTTAACTGCGTCCGAATTTACAGGTGACGTGAAGTCTTCCCCATCCATGGTGGACAACAACAACGCTCCTCCTGAAAAGACTTTCTTGACAACGTATGGCCCTTCGTAGCACAAGGTCGCCCGTCTGAAAGCTTCGCGGATGTATCTTTTTGTCGTATGCTTTCTTCATTCGGCTTTGGTACAAACGACCGTATGCTAGAGAAGCTAGGCTCTTCTCATCCATCAAACTCAGTTGATTCAACCTGTCTTTTACCCATTCTGCCTCGTCCAGCTGAACGTCTTGCAAGACCCTCAGAGAAGGGATCTCAACTTCCAATGGTAATACCGCTTCCATTTCGTATACTAACGAGAACGGGGTTGCCCCGGTTGATGTGCGTACCGTCGTACGATAACCGTGCAATGCAAAGGGTAGCATCTCATGCCAATCCTTATAGGTCACCACCATTTTCTGAACGATCTTCTTGATATTCTTATTGGCCGCCTCAACAACGCCATTCATCTTGGGTCGGTAAGGGGAGGAGTTGTGATGTTCGATCTTGAAATTCTGACAGAGCTCCTTCATCATTTTGTTGTTCAGGTTTGAACCATTATCCGTGATTATCCGCTCGGGGATCCCATATCGGCAAATGATATCTCTCTTGATAAATCTGGCCACCACTTGCTTCGTTACATTTACGTAAGACGCCGCTTCCACCCACTTGGTGAAATAATCGATTGCTACTAGGATGAACCGGTGCCCGTTAGAAGCTGTCGGCTCGATCTTTCCAATCATATCGATTCCCCACATCGAGAATGGCCATGGCGATGACATTACATTCAGAGGACTCGGGGGCACATGGATCTTGTCAGCATAGACTTGGCACTTGTGGCACTTCCTCGCAAACTTGAAACAATCAGTTTCCATAGTCAGCCAAAAATAACCTGCCCTCAGCAGCTTTCTCGTCATAGCATGCCCACCAGCGTGCGTACCAAAGGTACCTTCGTGTATTTCCTCCATGAGCAGCTTTGCCTCTTTTTCGTCTACACAACGCAACAGCACCAAGTCGTGATTTCTTCTGTATAAGACGCCATCCGGATTCAAATAGAAATTACCCGCTAATCTCCTGAGAGTCTTCTGATCTTGACTGGATGCTCCAACCGGATACTCTTTATTCTTCAGGAAATTAAGGATGTCAAAATACCACGGTTTGTCGTCGGATGCTTCATCAATAGCGAATACGTAAGCCGGTCTGTCCAACCGAGAGATAACGATTCGGGGAGCCTCGTTCCAGAAGTTGACTTTGTACATGGAAGACAAAGTGGCGAGGGCGTCAGCCATTTGATTCTCTGCCCGCGGTACATGATGCACTTCAACCTTGTCGAAGAAAGGCAACAATCTCCTTGCATAATTCATGTAATGTATCAAATTGGGCTGACGTGTCTCCCATTCCCCTTTGATCTGATTCACCACCAGAGCTGAGTCTCCGTATACGTCTAAATTCTTGATTCGCAAATCAATGGCTTCTTCAAGCCCCATTATACAAGCTTCGTATTCGGCCTCATTATTGGTAACGGCAAAGGTCAATCGAGCAGTAAACGGGATGTGCGACCCGTGTGGCGTAGTGATGATTGCCCCTATTCCGCTACCGTAAGCATTCACAGCTCCGTCAAATATCATCTTTCATTTGGAACCCAACTCTGGTCCCTCGTCTGGCAACGGCTCTTCACAATCTTTCATCTTTAGGTACATGATATCCTCGTCAGGAAAATCAAACCTCATCGATTGGTACTCTTCAATAGGCTGCTCCGCCAGATACTCAGACAGCACACTCCCCTTTATAGCCTTTTGCGAGACGTATTGGATGTCATATTCAGTCAAGACCATCTGCCAACGGGCAATTCTTCCTGACAACGCCTGCTTTTCAAATACATATTTGATAGGATCCATCTTCGAGATGAGCATGGTTGTATGATTCAGCATGTATTGCCTCAAACGCTTGGCGGCCCAGGCTAGCGCGCAACAAGTTTTCTCAAGCATTGAGTATCGAGATTCGCAGTCTGTAAATTTCTTACTCAAGTAGTAGATCGCATGCTCTTTTCTCCCTGTCTCGTCGTGCTGACCGAGAACACAACCCATGCTTCCCTCAAGAACCGTCAAATACATGATCAAGGGTCTACCTGCTACTGGGGGTATCAAAATAGGAGGCTCCTGCAAATACTTCTTTATTTTATCGAACGCCTTTTGACAATTTTCGTTCCACGTTACAGCTTGATCTTTCTTCAACAGCTTGAATAATGGTTCACACGTGGCAGTTAGGTGAGATATGAACCGAGCGATGTAGTTCAATCTCCCTAAAAACCCGCGCACCTCTTTCTCTGTTTTAGGCGTCGGCATTTCTTGTATCGCTTTTATTTTAGCAGGATCGACCTCTATTCCCCTTTCGCTTACGATAAACCCCAGGAGCTTACCTGATCTCACCCCGAAGGTGCATTTATTAGGGTTCAGCCTCAGCCTGAACTTCCTAAGCCTTTTAAATAACTTCAGCAGATTCATCAGATGCTCTTCCTCCGTCTGGGATTTGGCAATCATATCGTCAACATAAACTTCGATCTCTTTATGCATCATGTCATGGAAGAGAGTCGTCATCGCACGCTGATATGTTGCCCTAGCATTTTTCAAACCAAAGGGCATCACTTTGTAGCAAAATGTTCCCCAAGGCGTTATGAAAGTGGTCTTCTCCATATCCTCTGGCGCCATTTTAATCTGATTATAGCCTGAAAAGCCATCCATGAAGGAGAATACGGAGTATTGAGCAGTATTATCAACTAGCACGTCAATATGAGGAAGCGGAAAATCGTCTTTTGGGCTTGCTTTATTCAAATCTCTATAATCCACGCACATACGAACCTTGCCATCTTTCTTTGGCACGGGTACGATGTTGGCAACCCATGAGGGATATTTCGTCACAGCCAGGAAACCAGCGTCCCACTGTTTTTGAACTTCCTCTTTGATCTTCACCGCCATATCTGGTCTAGTTCTTTGAAGCTTCTGTTTGACCGGCGGGCAATCTTCCTTCAGTGGCAGGCGGTGCACAACCATATCTGTATCGAGCCCTGGCATATCTTCATACGACCAAGCGAATACATCACTATACTCTCGGAGCATTTCAACTAGTCTTCGCTTGATATCGCCTTGCAGCGCGGCTCCGATACGAATATTCTTCTCAACCCCTTCCGACCCCAAGTTGATAATTTCGATGACCTCGTCGTGAGGCAGAATGGCTCTTTCCTCTTGCTTCACCAACCAAGACAGTTCTTCGGGAACGTCGCTATCTTCGACAACCTCTTCTTCGGCCTGAAATACCGGGTGCTCGAAGTCGGGACGAGCCATATGTGGTTCAAGGATGTCATCTGAAAATGTTATCCTGCAAAAGGAATGGTTAAGTGCTTCAAAATGCGTATAAAGCGAATAACCACGTTGCCATTTTATTGAAAAATATAAAACAAGAAAGACAGAGATTACAGTATTTGTACATGAAAAACGCCATTTATTTAATGATTAACACGCGATGTTCATAACAACACAGCCCTAAGCAAATCCTGATGCCCCGGGCAAGACATCAGATTATTCAACAATTAATAAAGCAAAGCATTACTGTTTAAGAGTCACACGAACAAACTCCTGAATAGACCAGTTGCACAGTCCCTGTCCTGGCGTGCTTGGCTGAATCCAGGCATCCATATCACAGTCGCTGTCTCCTTCGTCAGACTCCGAAGCAGCATTGACGGTCCCATGACATACTCCACTGGCAGAGATGGTTATTGGCCCTTTGAAACGGGGTGCCCCCACCGCAGGAGTTGACGACGACGGTTGGTATCCCAGCCCGAACCAGTCCATCTTCACAGGAATATCCAGCACCTTGCCCCAGCCCTTGGCTTCTCCTGCTTCCACTAGAGCTTGAGCTTCTTTATACGATGAAACGGCTGTCTCCGACGCTTTGCTCGGCCCGTGACCTTTGTCCTTGATACGCAACCCTTCAAATGCCTGGCAGAGTGTCTCGTGGATCTCTCCGTCGACTTCCACATATTTAAACGACGATAAATGGCTGACCAGGATGTCTTCTTCTCCGCATATGGTGACTACGCTGTCTCCGACCATATATTTTAACTTCTGATGTAGGGTGGACGTGACTGCCCCAGCCCCATGGATCCAGGGTCTTCCAAGCAAGCAGCTATACGCAGGCTGTATATCCATGATATAAAACTCAGTTGCAAACACCTCCGGCCCCACCTGTAGAGGCAATGTGATTGATCCAAAGACTGTTCTCCGCGTGCCATCAAACGCTCTGACTACCAAGTCGCTGGGCGTGCACAAGATGCCTCTAACGTCCAGTTTCATCATCGCCTTCTTGGGCAGCACATTCAAAGACGATCCGGTGTCGACCAATACATGCGACATTACTGATCCTCTACACTCGACAGATACGTGCAGCGCCATATTATGATCTCTCCCTTTCGGGGTCAAATCGAAGTCGGTGAAGCCCAAGCTGTGGCCTGCATTTACATGTGCCAACACTCCTTCCAGTTGATTTACAGAGACGTCTTGGGGTACGAAGGAAGTATCCAGGACTTTCAACAGTGCATTTCTGTGGGCCTCCGAGCACAAGAGCAATGACAGGATAGATATTTTGGACGGCGCCTGCTGCAGATGCTCCACGATCTTATAATCACTTTTTCGAATCAAGCGCATGAACTCTTCTACATCCTTCGATGCTGCTTCTTTATCGCTTGCTTGCACTGGGACATTATCAACCGCTTTCCCTTTTCCTTTCGCTAGTCTTTCGGCCTCCACTTCTGGTGATATGAAGATCCTACCACTCCTTGTCATACCCCCTGAACCAACAACATTGTCTACAATCTCAGCCGGCTGCTTGTTAACATCAATCTTTATTCCGTCACAATACACCTCCAACCCATATGACCATGGGACTGCTTTCGTGTTCTCGTACGGGATTGGCCCGGCCTCAGTTAGAGTGATCGGTGGTCGCTGAGCTGGTGCTGCAATAGTGATTGTCTTTCGAGGAATCGTTACAGTGGCCACATCACTCTGATCATCTACTACTGCCCCTGCGGGCTCTTCAGTTGCTGCTCGGTCGAACTGCAATATGCCTTCATCAATTAAAGCCTGAATGCCTTTCTTCAAATCCTCACACCCCCCAGCTAGGGTCCAACATTCTAAGCAATACTCGTCACATCCCGGGTAAACACCCCCTTGTAACAGTCGGCTCTTTATCTCGCTCAGCGGAGTCTTTAAATTGTCGACATTCATAATCAGATTTAACCCTTCCTCAGTCAGAATGGCGTTTGCCCCATGATTAGGCATGGGCTTCTGCACTATATTCGGACCTGCCGTTCCGAAATTGATAGTCTTATTGTCCAAAAGATCCTGCACAACGTGCTTAAAAGCATGGCACCCTTCTACATCGTGGCCCGGAGCCCCAGAATGAAACTCACAGTGCCTGTTTGCATCATAACCAAACGGAGGAGCTCCCGTTATCGGTGCCAGAGTTCTCTTCTCTACCAGGTTCAAACCCAGCAATGTCTGCAGTAAATCAGCATATGTCGATGGAGGCTTCTCAAACACTCTTCTCGGTTTACCACCCTGGAATCTTCGCTGAGCCTGCTGTGCCCCCTACTGAGGCTGCGGCTGTTGTTGCTGTTGCGCTGGCTGTTGCTGAACCGGTTGTTGTTGCTGAAGTGGTTGTTGCTGATATGGGATAGCAACACTCGCCACCTGCTGCGGCTGATGATATTGGTTTCGTCCCCTGCCTCGGCCTCCAAATACTGCGCTTGCTTCGCCCTGACGGCGCCCACCAAAAGCTTTCCTATTACCGCCAGATGCGGTTGATTCCTCAACCTGGAATTTTCCTTGCTTAATGTTACGCTCAATCTTTTCCCCCATCAGAATTAGGTCTGAAAAACTGGCCAGAGATGTGTGAAATAGCATGTCATGAAACAATCCTGTGAATGTGCCGACGAACATGTCATTCATTTCCTTATCTTCTACAGGAGGACGGACCCTGGCAGCCATATCGCGCCACCTTTGCGCGTACTCTTTAAAGCTCTCCCCCTTCTTCTGCGACAGCCCTGCCAATTGGACCCGATTGGGCGCCAAGTTGCTGTTATACTTGTAGTGAGCTACAAATGCCTCTGCCAATTGCTTCCATGTCTTGATATCGGTTGGCTCCAACCCCATATACCATTCTAAGGAAGGACCCGACAGACTATCTTGAAAGAAATGCATTAGCATTCTTTCATCAGTTGAGTACGCAGACATCTTTCGGTAATAGGCTCGCACATGCACTTTCGGGCATGTGTCCCCTTTATACTTATCAAACGCAGGAGCTTTGAATTTGATTGGCACCCTCAAGCCAGGTACCAGACCCATTGTCGCCATGTCCAAGCCCACAGCACTTTGGTTCAGGACCCCCCTCATCTGCTCTTCTAGCATTCTGATCTTCTGGGAGTCATCCATCGGTCCTTCGAAACCTCCGCCGGAGAAAGCGTCCTCCTGCTGATCTTCTTGCCACATACCATTCCCAGCTCCATACCCGTCATATCCATTATTACGTCCAGCCCTGATCTGATTCATCCCCGGACCTCGGCCTCTGTTGCCATATCCCTGAACACCTCCAGCGGGCCCAAAAGCCATAAACCCAGCGCCGTTTCCATTTCCAAAGCCTCCATAGCCCTGATTGGCCACACCATAACCATCTTGCCCAAAGCCTTGAGCATTGAAACCATATTTCCCAGCGTTATCGAATCCCTGATCGCTGAACCCGAATCCAGCATTGCCAAAGCCGTTGCCTCCCATATTATCACCCAAGTTGACGTCACCAAGCCCAACGTTATGGACAACAGTCTCATTCCCAACTCCGACGTTACCATTCACAGCAGCGGTAGCGTTGTTGACGTTAGCAGCAGGCTTGTTGACTACAGGTGGAGCCACTGGCGTGGGAGTGCCGTCTCCATGAGCAGTATCGACTCGTACAGACTGATGATCCTCGTTGCCGTGACCAGCATTCCGAGCCAACAGAGGTTGGACCATGGCTTGCAAATTTTCCTGACCCTTTGCAATAGCTTCCATGGTCTGCATGAAGAGAGCGAGCTTCTCGCGCACATCTTGCATCTCGTTCTGCATTTGATCCATGATTCTTCGACAGTTGGTGCGGGTAGAATAGCGGTGCGGGTGCTGATCTGCAATCCTGAAAAGTACCTGTCACAGAGCAGGAAATAAGATAACATCCAGTGATTACCTGTAATGCAATATGAATATGAATGCAATGCAATGTGTGTGTCTGTGCATTAGGGAAGCTCATTCCCCGATTCTAGTGTGAAAGTGCCGGTGCAGTGACAGTGCTAACAATATAAAGATCGGAGCTGAATCACAGAAAGCCTCATATATTGCTGAGAAATCAATAGACCCGGAATACAATGTCACTGAGTACAACAAGAAGGCATGACCTCAACCAACAATCCTGGTGATGGTCAGCACTATGCAAGTAAAGCATACAAGTTACTACATGAAATGATCAAATCCTCCCATAAGTCTGGTATTCTTCTAGCAACTTCTTGGTCTCCGGGTGACTGGGTCGAGCAAGCAGCCCTTCGACAAGTTGGTTTCTTTTCTTAAGAACACGGCGTACGTCTTCAGCAGTTTCTTCCCATGCCCCATCTCCGAAGCGACCTTCCAGTTTACGCTTCTGGGACACAGCTTCGTCTCTCCCTTTGATGGCCTTGTTTAGTGCATTCTGGAGACTATACCGGGTCATCACTTCTTCCTCACACTTCTTGATGCTGGACTTCAACTGCTCTTCGAGGTCGGAGATTTGCTGCTTCAACTTATCCTCCCTCTTCTTGTTGTTAGTGAGCGTGGCATTCCAAGTCTTATTGCAAGAAGAGATCTCTCGGTGAGCGATGTCAAGCGCTTTCTTCTTGGATTCAAGCATGTCATGGGAACTTCTGAACTCTTGCCCCAGACGTTCGCGCTTCTTCCTCTCCTCGGTTAGCTCAGCGCCTAATCTGTTCATTAGCTCAATCTGCTGTTGGAAAGCATGGACGGCCTTGTTTTTCTCGCTGCGTATCTGGGCTAGCTCCTGCTCTAACCCTTCGTTGATCTTCAACAAGGCTTCTTTTTCTCTCACCACCTGCTCGTAGGCTTCCCTAGAAACAGTAGTTGGCTCCGCTATCGAAATAGGAACAAGAATTGGTGCGTATGGAAATGGCATCTTCAACTGACTGGCTCTCTCCTGAATCCAAACTCTATAAGGTGCATAGGCCTGACAGTCATTCTTTCCTAACAACGGCTTCCCTCTTCGGTTAATGCGCGTCCAGGCATCCTGCAACTTGGCCAATAACTCCCCCTTCACATCTCCAGTGAAGTACAGGGATTCCTGTACTTCTTCCTCTTTTGGCAGGTTCTTCAGGGCATATCCGAACTGACGGACGAACAGAGAAGGGTTGTAATTGATACACCCTTTTCTTCCTATCAGCGGAACGTTAGGGTAACCAGAACAACTGAAGATAAGCTCGGATCCCAGCAGATCTCTATCAAACCAATCAACGTCTTCAGAAGTTAACCTCATCATATGCTCTGGCCAGTCGGTCGTAATTGCATTATCCATGAAAGGTCCCCTTGATGGAAAATGACTCTTGAACCACATATACAGCAAAGGTACGCAACAGGAGACATTCTTGCCTCTCCTGTTTTCATTCCTATAGTGCCTCGAATGGTAAAAGTCCCCGATCAGTGTTGGTACTGGGTTACCGGCAGCAAATAGATGAAATGCATCCATGTCCACGAAGTTTGGGAAGTTAGGGAACAACACTATCCCATAAATGCAGAGGGCCAAAATAGCGTTAAAGACCACCCAACACCCATTCTTGGCGTACTCTTGAGCCTTACCAACCAGAAACTGAAGAGAAAAACCCGGAACCCCTCGCCACGCAGTCATCAACAAGTCAGAAGCATTCATATGTAGGGCCTTGGCTAAATCCTCCAAATTGGGCTCAGCGGCTGAGTGAATAAAAGGAACTGCATTCTGAACTGGCAGCTCAGTAAACTCTACATACTCTTCCATGGTAGGCCCTACGATAAAATCCGCAAACGTGAAGCATCTCAAAGCCGGGTCATAGAATTGCATTAAGGTGTACAGCCCATTCAATTCATCCTCAGTAGACCTGCGCACTAAACCCAACAACCGTCCGTAACTCTGCCTGAAGCTTCTACGGACATCCTCATTTGCAAGAGAAATCAGACCCAGGAGTGGAGTAATATCGGGGACAGGTAGCTTATACGCAACGGTCATCCTCAAACCAGCCATGATCAAATACGCAGAAGTCCCGACACTAGAACCGGGGGAATGCAAATGCACCTGCAGCACAGACACACGTTAGTGGGATGCAATGATAATGGGTATGCAACCAATGCAATGCAAGTAACATGCAACAGGGACCAACTGCCGTAGCTACATAGCCTGAACCGAATCAAGAAGTCTCAGATAGACCCTCTAGAAATCCTCAAACCCAGGTCTCGGATAGACCTATAATAAAGCTCCAACAACGGTCTCTAACAGACCTCAAACCATAACTCAGACTGGTCTCTGGTAGACCTCAAATCATATCTCCAAATGGTCTCTGACAGACCTCAGAACTATCCAACTGGTCTCTGACAGACCTCATAACTCTTCATAAATACCCAGGATCTCTGATCAAGGAATAACCGGTAGTCTGAAAGTCTAGTTACCTGCATAACCCCAAACCCTCTCACAGGTGGATGTCCTAGTAACGGACAAAGGTATGGCATCATATGCGGTCGTCGGCGTCACAGACTTTCAGGGTTGATGATACGATTCCCAGAAGGAGTGGCATCATCAAATCCTGAAGAGGCCTCACTTAGCCAACTTCCAAATGATCGGTCCCCAGAGTCGACAATCCAACTAACCAGCAACCCAAGCCACCCAAAGGGCAGGACAGGAGGCCAACCAGAAGAACCTCGTCTGAGTGTAGATTTCGCGGGACACTAGGACATGCAAAGCACGTGCGCGCCCACTAATCTCTACTCTAAGTCTAAGGTGCACTCAAGCCCAGGTCCGGCTTCTCACTCAATGTCAGAACACCCGTCACACCCCAATACAACAATAATAGTCAATATATATAATGCTGAAAATAAAGGTCAGAAATATAAATCCATACAAAATCCTCGACGGGAAAACAAGCGTTAGGATTGACTCTCTTAAGGGACGTTGGATCCCAAATGCATAAGAACCATCGCAGTCCTTAGCAGCCAGGGGACGTTGGGTCCCCAGCAGAGTCGCGAGCTGTCGCTACTGCGAAAATCGGCGCCGGCTGAACAGAAGAGTCGCCACCGTGCGTTATTTATCCCACGGGAGGGAAAGGAAACGCTCAGAGTAAACCTCGCACAACACGGGAAAGGTATGGTCGTCGCAACCAAAACCTGGATTTGGGAGTCGGTTACGCAAGGGGAAGGTATTAGCACCCCTCACGTCCGTCGTACTCGACGGGATCCACGCTTGTTTTCGGGTATGGATTGTTATTCTATCTAAACTACAGGTTAAAGGGTTAAAAAGAGAATAAAATGAAAATAAAATGACTCGGCAAAGTATCGCACTTTATGCCTACGTATTCCCGTCTGGAACGAGAAATCAGAGTCAACGTAGTTCGCCTACCTACGGGAAAGGAGGGGAAGGTTGCTCGCTAGGATATCGCATCCTATGCCTACGTACTTCCACACAGCATGGAAGATCAGAGCAAACGTAGTTCGGGCCACGCACGACACAAGTCTGTCTTGGTTGATTTTATTCCTTCTGAAAAAGGTTTTCTTGATTAGCAGTCCCGGCGGACAAAAATGACGTCTTGATGAGTTCACATTCTTTTACGGAAGAAGTGTCTTTTATTGTATTTGAAATCTTATTGTGTTTTTCTGTTTGTTTTGAGGAAGAAGAGACAGAACTCTAACTTACGGTTGCAAAGGGAAACAAACTATCCTAATGTTATCATGCATGGGTTGAGACCTAGTGTCTATCATGCTCCTCTCTTGCGCAGAGAGAAACAGAGATCCTAAGGGAATAGACGGAAACAGCAACAATATCAGATATATACGGTAAAACAGTAAAATGCATGAATGCAACAATACAAGCGAGGCAAGGGAGTCCCACTCAACCTCGAACCTGGAAAACAATAGGCAAAAGTGAACAGGCTTCACCTTCAACCCAGCAGGGTAAACAGCAAACAATACAGCCAGGAAAACCAACCAATACATCAAGAGATGAAATAAAGCAAAATAAACAGCCACAACAGCTCTGCATCAATATCCATCTTCAAGTCATCTTCAATCAGCTACAAGCTTCAGTCAGCAGCCTCTATCTTCACAGTCTTCAAGCAAGGGCTTGGGTCACCAATCTTCAGTCTACAAGGGCGTTTCTTCAAGTCTTATCCTCCAAGCTGAGGGATCAATCACCAGAGTGGATTGGGGTTAAGCAATTAGTTGACTACCAATGGTGGTAAACCGACTGCTACTAACACATGAGACATTTTCTCTCAAGAGTTCTATCCCTTAGACAATAGCACCAAGCCTTCCAAAGGAAGGGGGTGAGTGTCTTAGAGAGACTCTGTATCACAGAGAGGAATGGAGCCAGTCAAAACCTTCCATGTTTGAGAATCAAGCTTTCTAATCTAGAGCTCTGCCTAGTTCCTAAACCCTAATCTCCTTAACAGCTGATGGCAAAAATCTCCTCTCCAACTCTGGAAGTTGGTCTTCAGTCTCTGGATCTCCAATGGCTTCATCATCTTCAGTCTTCAGCTCTCCCAATCCCCAAGCAATCCCAATACCCACACAGACAAACAATAATCCCCAGAGGGCATACCACACCAATCAGACAAATATAGACAGTATATTAATAGCAGTAGGGGAATCCTGACTTTTCTAAGGGGATCTAATAACTACCCGTAGCCCCTATAGTCCCATAGCTAAACTATTTAATCCCTAAGTCCTGAGGGAAAGGAACTAATTCACCTAGGTTATCACTTAAAACCCTAATTTGTCCATGTTGATACACCTAAACTAGTCACCTAAAACTAACTCCTAAAAATATGAATTAAATTGCATGTACAAGTTTAATATCTAAACTAAACAACCTAAAAAGAATGAACAAAAAATATTAAAGCAACTAGTAGAACAAAAATTAACAAATTTAAGTATGAAATGAAACTATTTAAAATGCTATTTATTTGGAAAATATGGCAAAAATATCAAATAAAATATAAAATGCAATTTTTATTTTCTATAATTTTCTAGACTCTTTAAAGAAAATTATGCAAAAAGAATCATCAAAAAATAATGATTTTTCAATTTTATATGATTTTTAGAAAATGAATGAGAAATGTAAAGAAAATAAAAAGAAATATGAAGAAATAAATGGGAGGGGGTGAGAATAGTAGGACTATCAGTTCAAATGATTGGGCCTTCGCGCGCGTGGGGGTGTTAATAGCAGCTGAGCCCAATTTCCCCTACTAAATGAAACAGTGTGTTTCATTATTTGAAATCTCCCACCAATTCTCAGGTTGAATGTGGAGCGTTCGATTCTTGGTCAAGTCAAGCATCCTCCTCAGATCCAAGGGTCCAGGTATCGTCTTCTTCCTCTATCCATTTAGGGTTTCAGAAACATACTTCATGCACGAAAATTCCACTCGATCTTTCTCCATGCTCCCTCGATGAAAATGAAAAATTCAAAGCCCTAAAATGATCTACTAAACACAAGGAATTCATGCTTGGTCCTAGTTTTTGCTAACTCTCCTTGTGGATTCCAAACAGAGGGCACGAAAGCTAGGGTTCACCATACTCGTCTGACATCAACTTTGCCAGAACTCAAACCTGATGATCTACAATTACTCTATATGCTATTCTCATCATTCTATGCCTTATCATATCAATTATAACCTAATACACAGCTTGTTCTTGGAGCTTAAAGAAATGGTGACCTGCCATGGAACTTCATAAAACTCTCCCTAGATCTCAAGAATTACTCCCCTATGGTCTCTAAACACTCCTATCCTAACCACATGATCTACAACAGCATAAATGAGGAGATTCGAAGAGTTTTGCATACCTTGCAAGTGATGATGGCAGGGGTGATTGTGCTGCAATTCAAGACTTGTAATGGCTTCTAGGTGCTCCTCCAATGGTGTGTTTTCTACTGTTTGCACTGGTTGTGGCTGAATCTTCTTGAATCACTCTATCCCCCTCTTCATGGAAGTTGGAGTGTACACTTGGATCTCCCTAACCAGCCACGAATTCCCTCCAATTTCTTTTGCCAATTCCTCAATGATAATGGTGGATGATGATGATAACAGAAATTGAGATGGTGGATGAAGCTTTAATGGAGTTTGGATAGAAAATGCAAATTGGAGTGAAGAAGATGAATGGTACAATCTTTGATCAATTCAACCAATTCTTTGATAAAATTCTGGCCTATGAATGATCTAGATGATAATCAAATCAAGAAAAGTGAGAATTGATGGAGATTGTAGAGAGTTTGAGAAGCTTTTGCAAAATTGAAGAAAGTGTGTATAACTTGGGGTTTTGAACAAATGAAATCACCAACCATGGCATGAACCATCTTGTATCAATATATAGGTGAGGTTAGAACCTCCTAGAAACTTGGAGAAGTTTCCCTTGCATTCTTTCCCTTGAATTTGGTTTATGTTTCTTTTATTGCAAGCAACCATGGATAACTCACAAATTATGAACTAAGATCAAAATTCCACTTTAGCCAATGTCTTTAAAATTATCTTTCCATTCAAAATGACCTATAATTTTGCTTCATTTGGCCAAGATATGAAAAATCTCATTTTTAAGGCCATTTTTATTCATTAAATCCAACAATTTTGAAACCTTGTGCTATGAATCTTTACAATCTCTCATGGTCACTTTTATAGACTCAAAATGTTATTTGGAACAAGTTTGATGTTGTAAAGTTTTCCATTTGAAGCTTCCTTGTATGAGTTTTGGGCATAGGTTAAAATGACCTGTAATTCACAAATGACCAAAATACCCTTTGCTTGCCAAGACCATAAATAGAGTTCCACACATCCTATGAAGGCATACCATACCATTCTAGAAAGCTAAGACAATAAGGAACAACTCTTATGTTGACCAGAAATTCATTTAAAATCTCCTTTAGGGGTACAAATTGCTTGGAAGTCAAGTCACTTTTACAGACAAAATTTCAGATACCTCAGATGACCTGTAACTTGCAAGGACCATAACTTGAGTTCTATAAATCTCCTTAGTGTCTTCCACCACTCAAATTAAAGGTCTTGAGATCCTCTACAAGTTTCATGTTGGCCAAGGATTCATTTGAAGCTTGCATTTTGACTTATCTTGCTTGGAAATTTGACCTAAACTAGGGGATTTTACATAGAAACCCTAATTTAGAACCTCCTCTTCTCCTTGATTTCTCTTGATTTCTTCTTAGCATAACAACATATCCTTATTCTCCATGTCAAATGATGAACCCCACATCTCTTCAATAGTCCTCAATGCCCTTCAAACAATCCTTTGACCTAGGGTTGACCCAGGGTTGACCCAGATGAAACCCTAGTTGACTGTCTTCAACTGCAATACTTGTGACTTCACCAATGACTTGCCTCCTTCTTCAAATGACTTTATGAGTCTTCCAAGATGTCTAGATACTCCCCATGCTATCAATTCACAGCTCATAATTCCCTTGTTGATCCTCAGACACCCTCAGTTAGGAGATATACTCAATGCTTGATCCACTGAACTCCCTGCTTTCAAATTCTTTTCTGATGACTTGAATGGGATTGAATTAGGATAACAACCTCTTGATAGGCTCATAGAGATGAGAATAATGATTGGTCCCCTATTGGATGACTTGCTATGCTTATGCTATGTAGATGAGTAACCTATGTACATGATTCTATATGCAAATGCTAATGATATTGAAACATAAACCAAGTGAATAAGGTTGAGCAAATTTTAGGGTGCAACACAGCCGAGAAGAAGAGAAAAAGAAGTTTTAGCCGAAAGTGATTTTTGTCGAAAGAGATTATGGAGCCAAACAGGTCACTAATCCAATCCAGAATGGGAAAATCCAGTCTATCAAGTAAATAATGTGGATACCCAAATCAAGACCAGATTCAAGGCAAAGCAGACGTATCCAATCTGAAATCGATAATCCATCATCTGATAACAAAATCCATATCAGAGGCAAATCAGTATCAGAAATAAACCAATCTGAATCGGCATCTAATGACATAATCCAAGTCATATCAGGGACGAAAATCCAATCCTATCAGAAAAGATAATAGAAATCAAGTCAATACCAGAAATACAATCCAAATCAGATCTGAAAAATGAAAAATATCAAACCAAATCCATGACAGAAACCGAATCTGTATCAGAGGAAACCGAATCCAAAATGAAAATCACAATCAAATTCGTATCAGCAAGAACCAAATCATATCCAACAACTCAGTGAACAAATAACGTAAAACAAATAATGGTCCAAGCCCAAAGCAGAAAAAAGAGCAAGTATAAAGAGGCCGTGAAACCCTAACAGAATCACAAAAACGGCGCAAAGGCCAACACCATAAATCAAAGAACAGGGAACGATCTTACCAAAACGGACACGAATCACCCATGAGTACACCGATCGGAAGCCACCGTTGAATCCCACCATTCTGACGAAGTCCGGAGATTCTCAGTTGAGAATCTTCAACGGACCCGGAAACCGTAAGCCTCAGAGTCTGATTGCACATCATCGGCCGTCATCATCGTCGGCACCGATAAAGCATCAATAACCACGCAATGCCCTAACGACAAGCGACAACAGCGCCGTAAATCATCAAACATCAGTGACAAAAGACGAACGGACGAACAAAGAACGAGCCAAGCTGTTGTCGGACTCAGAGAAACGGATCCGACACCGTTTCGTCATCATCATCAAATACTGTCAAGAACATCATCAAACGTAAGCCACAAAATCATGTTTCTGCATTTAATGTTGTTTGTTTTCGTTTCAGGGTACCAGGACGAAAGAAGAAGAGGATATTCATGGTTCGTTCATGGCCAAAGAAGAAGAAGACGGAACAAATGCTGAGAGGAGAAGGCGAAATCTACCGCCGCTGGGAATGAATGGGGTTTAAAACCCTAATTGGTTTCCACCCTTTTTTTGTATTTTATGAGACCGGGTCGGGTCTGGGAAGTGGGTACCCAGCCCGACCCATTTTCAGTTTCCTTTATCCTGTTTTTATGTTTTTTTCCTTTTTTTTTAAATATTAAAATAAAACCGCTTTTGACATTAAAACTAAATCTTTTAGATTGAAATTAAATTTTTTGAATATTAACATCAAACCATTTTTTTGAAATCTGAAATTAAATTTATTATATTAATCTTTTTCTTTAATAATTAAAACCTTTTTTAAAAAAAATTAAATTAAAACTTTTTAAAATTTAACTAATCCTTTTTTTTAAAACTAAAACATCTTTTTTTTTAAATAAAAACTAAATCTTTTTTCAAAATAAAAACTAAATCTTTTTTAGAACTAAGAAATAAAATTCTTTTTTTCCAAAATGTAAGCTAAAGTCCCCTTTTCAAAATTATTAAAACAAAATTACAAATTGCATTTTATTTTTCTTTCAATATTAATTGTTTCATTATTTGTCATACTTTTGTCTAACCTTTTACTAATATTCTCTGTTTTCTCCTCAGATTGTATTTAAATTCGTATTAATATTTATTTGTATCTGTTTCTCGGTTGTAATTTTTACAAGACAATCGTCGCATTATTTTTCCAGTACTTTACATTTTTATTACTGTATACTTTCTTTTCCATTTGCATCGTTATTTACCGAAATTTCACATTCTGAAGGTTTAGGTCTAACTGTTTGACCGCCATGTCAATAGTCCTCACCTTTAACATTTTCCAAACCCTGATTAGCCTAGGCGTCCCGCCGTGGACCAAATACCCTTACCCTAGCATTAGGTCAGAGAGTCGTCATACTCTGTTTTAGGGTTTCTCGCCGTGGAATCCCTAACTTAACCCTAATTCAATTAACAATTTCAATGTAGAAATTGGAGTTTTCGTACTCCACGTAAGCGTATCCTTAAGATGCGCTTATTCCCCATTGAAACCTTGACCACAATCAAGAAGTTTCTAACCTCCCTTACGAGGGGAACTACAATTATTCTGATTCCATTCCCGTCAGGATATGTAGGCACAAGATGCGATGTCTTGCTGAGTAAACTTATGACTAACCCTTAGGTCTTTCTTTCATCTTATCCCTTAGCATATATACCTTAAAATATAATAAAGCAAAATAGCAAACATTGAACAAAAGGTTCCTGTAGAGTACTACAAAAGTTTAGGATGTTAATACCTTCCCTAAGCTTAACCAACCCCTTACCTAGATCTTTCCCCGCATTGTGTTTACGATGCAAAAATAGGTTTTCCCTCTTTTGACCTTTTCTTTCGGATAAATCAAAGAGCGGTTGTGAATTGAATTGTGATTCAAATTAATTAATAGTTTGATATCCTATTTCCACCGTAACACTACTCCTACATCATCAATCATCTCAAGGAGGTCTCAACTGAGCGTGATTACATCATATGTCAAACTTGTTAGGACTACTCCCAACAGTCAACTATTGATCATATCACATCCTACCTCATGTGCACTCAAGTCCGGGCTAGGACATGAAATAATGGTAACAGATACCAGGTATCAAAGGCGATGCTACGACACTAATATTTGTACAATCACCAATAAGAACAAGCACAAAAAGATAACGATAGTAAAATGACACAAGCAATTGTTAACCTAGTTCGGTGAAAACACACATACGTCTGGGGGCTACCAAGCTAGGAAGGAAATCCACTAAGTTGAATTAGTTTGAAGATACACATTAGACTCTCTCTAGTTTACCATCTTCTCTCCTAATCTCTACCCTTGCAATTTCTACCTAGGACACTCCTAGATAAGAGACACCTCTCATTCCCCCTCAACCATAGTCGTGATAACAACAAAATAATAAAACTTTAGAAGACACTCTTCAAAGACACAACTTGATCTTGCTTAAAAGCTTCAATCAAGTACAATACACTCTTGCTTAGAAGCTTTGAGTGAACAACTTACAATACAAAACTTAGTCCAATTCACACATTAAAGTAATGAGTGAATGGCTCACACACAAACACAATAGAAACCCTAGGACGGGATTGGGATTTGGAAAAAATAACATCTGATCATGAAGAAATAAATCTCAATAATTAGCATCAATGAGAAAAACCAAAACATATTTGATTTGATCCAATCAGCTCTAATCAAATCACTCTGCAGATCTTCAAGATATCCTTTAGGAAATGGCTGACACGATTCCATAAATGCTCCATGAAATATGCCTCAAAAATTCTTTTGAATAAGGGCTAAATCCACGCATATTTAAACCATAAAAGACTTATCATAGCAACGCAAAGATGTGCACAAAAAGTACCAGACAAACAAACACATTCACACAAAATATTTTGTTCACAAATGTCAGGACATCATACTTGACATGATGAACTAAATCCTGCAGATCATTAATACCATATGTAAAGACATCCTATAGGACATCTTGTGATATTACCAAGTTTTACCAAAATGTCTTCCAATCAGAAACTAACAAGCTCCCCCTTTGGCAAATTTTGGCTAAAACATTCAACACATTGTTGCACCCCAAAATTTGCCTAACCTTTTCTTACTTGGTTTATGTTACATTGCATTGGCATATCATTGATCTAACATTTGTGTAGCATAACATGGTTCAATTGTGCAGGGGATCAAGTGTGGTTTATATCTAGAGGAGCCTATCTAGAGGTCTTATTCAAGCTTGAGAAGTCACCATAGTCATCAGGAAGAGGGTTGGGTTCTTGAGAAGTTTAGTTGTTTGTATGTGGTTAATCTCCTAAGCTGAGAACCAATTGAAGATCATCAGTGAGTTGTGGAGCCTTGATCAAGCAGAGAGTGTATGGATAGAGCTCATAGAGTGCCTTGAGGGTCATGAGAGAGCTCAGACAAGTCATTATGCCAAGTGTGGAGAGCCACAGTTGAGGGTGTTACATAGGGTTTTCATCTGAGTAATCCTAAGTCAATTGTGCAATTGAAGAGGATCAAAGCTCATTTTTTAGTCTTTGTAATCATGGAGAGTTGTGTTGAGATACATGAGATGATATTCCAAGATCAATCCAAGAAGAATTCAAAGTGTGAGGAGTTGTTAAATTAGGGTTCTCAGGGTAAAATCCCCTATTTAGTGCCTGACTTCAAGACCACCTATCTCAATATACAAGGTTCATCTCCACTTTTGGATAACATGAAACTTGTAGAGCATGCTCGTAGATTTAATTTGAGTACTAGAAGTCCTCCATTGGATTTATAGAACTCAAGCTATGGTCCAAACAAGTTACAGGTCATCTGAGGAATGTGAAATTTGTCTGTGAAAGTTCACCAACTTCCATGGAACTTTTAACCTAGAAGGGTGCTTCTCCTAAACTTTCGCCAACATGAAAGTTGTATATCTTGATCTTAGCTTTCCAAATTGTATTAGAAGTCTTCCATCTGATTGTAGAACTCAAGTTATGAGGTTTACAAGTTAGGGGTATTTTGGGAAAGTAAGGTTATAGGTCATTTTCTTCATCTTGCAAGCTTCAAATGAAATTTTGTTCAACACAAAACTTGCTCAAAATAATTTTTTAGGTCAACCATGTCCTCATGATGAATTGATTTGGCTTAGGGTGAGACTTGGTTTGAGAAATTTTGCAAAAGGAAGAATTTAAAGGCATTTAATTGAAAAATTCATGATTAATTCATTTGTGTTCAAAATAGGCCATATGAATGCTCATTTTAATCAGAAAAGCCATTCTAAACCCATTGGCAATATTGGATTTTTCATTTGAGGTCAATTTCATAGCTTAATGGTTTGTTACTTCACAAGTAAGCAACACATCCAAATTTGGTCATGTGATGAATTCAAGCACTCTAATCACTCTAGACTCTCTCAACAGGCCACAAGGAGTTGAATGAAAGCTTCCAAGGGAAGATTTGAGCCAATACTCGTGCATACCATTGTTGGTTTTTTGGAAGAAAAGTGAAAAGTGGATTTTCTGATTTGGGCCTCAATTGGACCTCAAAAGCCCATAAACCATCTCTATTTAAGTTCAGAAGGAGGTTTTGCTCCATTTTGGTGATCAATTCATGCTAGAAGCAAAGATAGAGAGTTGAGTTTCAAGAGCTTCAAGTGAAATCGTGAATTCTGATTGAGAAGGATTCAAGCCAAATCAAGGTTTCTAGAAGCTTCATCACACTCCATTGAACGTATCTGCAAGAGATTCGACCAAGAGAAGCTTCCTAACCACCTCAATTTGAAGCTCAAAGTCAGGTATGTAACTTCCAAAATTTCATTGATTCTAGCATGATCTAGGCATGGTTAGTATGTGGTTAGGCTTTGGATTGAAACATATATGAAATCTGGATAGGAATTTGGTTGATTAGAGACAATTTAAGATGAGGTGTGATTTCTGTTGAGAGTTATAACTGCTTGATCATGGAGCTCTGGCACGATTTGATTAGTTCTTGATGATCTTTGAAGAATGTAGATTGGATCTGTGGCATTAGATTAGGTTTTAATGATAATTCAGATTATGACTTGGTTTGGATTCACGATCGGGCTTCAAAATCTAGTAGGAATTAGATGAATTGAATGTCATATTTAAGATCAGGAGGAAAAATGGAGTGGAATCATGTAAGGCTTGATGAGTTTTGATCACCTGTAAATGTGGCCTCGCCGGAGAAGACGGCTGAGGACCACCGGACCACCGGACCACCACCGGAATAATTTCCCTCCATCTGAGTTTGAATTGGAGAAGATGTAGGAGAAGCGTTGGATCTGGCTGGAAACAAGACTTGGTACGCGTATCGTATGGACATGATTCAAGCTGACTTTGCGGACTTTGACTGGGCTTGAAACGCAGTTGTTTCATTAATTGATGTGGCGCTGGCGTGGCAGTGAGTTGGAGAGCTCTGGAGCCTTGGATGCGTAGACCTCGTCCCTCAATCTGATGGCTCTGATTTTTTCTCCCATTTGATTTTCTTTTATTCATTTCTTTTTTATTTTAATTGCATTTTCATTCTAAAAATCATATTAATTTCAATTTTCATCAGAAAAATAATATAAAAATATGCTCACGATCCTATTTTATTTTGTGATTTTCCTGTGCTCTTGCATTTTATTTTTGCTTATTTTACAATTTAATGTGATTTTCTCCATTTTTTATTTCTTTAATTTTGTATATTTGATACATGATTTTGTTGATTTTTGTTCTTGCAATTGGTATTGAATCCTGGGCTGATTTTTTGATAGATGATAGATTAGATGTGCATGATCCCCTATGATTTAATTTAGATTTTTTAGATGAAAATAGGTTCTGTTTTGGATTAGGATCTTTAGACATTAAATTTAAGGGTTTTAACTTGGTACCTTGTGATCTAGGATTTCTTTAGGTGACTTCCCTTTAGATTAAGGTTCTGACTCTTTGCCCATAGGTCCATAACATACTTAGGTTCCCTTAGAAATTTTCTTAGGATTTTAGAAGGTGTTTTAGTGTTTTAAGTTGATTTAACACTTAGACTAGTTTCAAGTTGTTTTCAGCATAGCACTTGCTTTATATTGACCCCAATGGTTGCCTTTAGTGCATGATAGGTTTTCTAATCTTCTTGGATGGTGTTTTAGACATGTTTAAGCTTCTGGTTGCTTGTTGTTGATGTTTGGTTTGGTGTTTAGGCCTCCCTTTAGAAGCTTTCTTTGAGCTTGTTCAATTAGGGTTTAGGAAGAGCTTAGTTGTTCTCTCCTTTTTCAAATAAACATGGATTGCTTTGATTGCTTTCCATTCTCATACTATGATTCAAGGTCCCTATGTGAAAGCCTCATCCTTCCTTTGGAAGGATGTGTGGCATTTTACAAGAGGTAGAACCTTTGAGGATGCCTTTCTCTGATGACTGGTTGAGTGTCAGGAGGTATTCCCTTGGTTTCCTTCCTGCTTCCCATCATCAATCCAATATTCTTGGTGTTGTTCCTTTTCTCTTGTGTTGGAGCTTGTGGAAGCATGGAGATGAAGACTTTTCTTGAAGATGGCTTGAAGTTGTTTGTTTGCATACTGTTTGTCTGTTTGCCGTTTGATTGTTTGCTGTTTATCTGCCTTGCTGTTGAGCTGTTTGTCTGTTGTTTGTCTGGCTGCTCTGCTTTGCTTGTGTGACTGATCGACTATGTGTTGCTTTAGACTAGGTTTCTCATATAGTGATCTAGGCTTAAGAGCATCCTGAAGGTTGAGAATAGCTCCCTTTGCTTGTCTGCATCTAGAGGTTGAGTCTGTCTCCCTCTGCTTGACTGTTATTGATTGGCTTTGCTTGCTGGCTTAAGGTTGAGTCTATCTCCCTTGCCTGTGTTTTGTGTGTTGCCTTTGGGCTTTATTTCTCTAGAAGTTGAGCTTGGCTCCTTCTGCTTGTTTGTTGCATTGCATGCATTTTATTTACAGTGGTTTCTGTACAGTTATTTCTTTTGCGGTTGTTTTCCTGTGCCATGTTCACCTAGGAACTCTGACTTCTCTTGTTCAAGAGAAGTTATGACAGACATTAGGGTTCTAACCATGCATGATAACATTAGTTAGCTTCCCTCCTAACCTCAACCATAGGGTCAATTTTGCATGACAACTTTAGGATTGGATCAGTTCCCCTTTAGAGCGTCTTTTCTCTTCTCATTTGTAAACAAAATCAAAATACAGTAATAAAGGTTAATTGACGTCGTACTCTACGAGCCTTAAGCTACTTGAGAAAGGATTGTTGGAGAGTTTCTTTTCAACAGTCTAGATGTTTAGTATGGTACCCTTTGGGTGACATGCGACGCATTCACTCTCAGGTCATAGTGTCTGGTGCGATATCAATTGCAAACATCCATAAAAGATACTTCTCTAAAAAACAGAAAACAAAGATCAAAATCCTTTTGTCCTCTTGGACCTTTAATCCCTTGGAAGCCTTTTTTCAGAAGGAGAGTTATGTTAACTCCCGGTTCTACCGTAAACGGTAAACGCCTAAGTCTCCGTCGAGCGAGCTGCATACACCAAACTGCTGGAACCGTCTGTTAACCCTACACGGATAAAAAAGACAAACCTGTGTCTCTTGTGTCCCGAACTACGTTTGCTCTGATCTTTCACGCTGTGTGAAAGTACGTAGGCACAGGATGCGATATCTTGGCGAGTAACCTTCCCCCGTAGTTAGGCGAACTACGTTGACTTTGATTTCTCGTTCCAGACGGGAATACGTAGGCATAAAGTGCAACGCTTTGCCGAGTCATTTTCTTTTCTTTTCAGACCATACCTTTAGCGTAGATAGATGTAACAAACCCGTCAGATAAACACAACAAGCATGGATCCCATCGAGTACGATGGACGTGAAGGGTGCTAATACCTTCTCCTTGCGTAACCGACTCCCGAATCCAGATAATGGTTGTGATGACCTTGTCTTATACCTTTGTGCCAGGTTTTTCCGATCGTTTCCTTTCCCTTTCTGTGGGATAAATAACGAAAGGTGGCGACTCTTCTGTCTTACCGGCCTCGTTTTTCGCAGTAGCGGCAACTGGCGACTCTGCTGGGGACTCTGGTTCACTATGCGAGTCAGTCCTAGCGCTTATGTGTTTACCTGTTGGGTTTTATTTATCGCACTTTACTTTCCGCATGTTATTTTCAGTATGATATTATTATTGTGATGTTGTGGGAAGGGGCTCTGATGAGTGAGAAGCCAGACCCAGGCTTGAGTGTACTTAGCATTAGTTGTGGAAATTAGTGGGCGCGTGCTTGCTTTGCAGGCACCAGTGTCTCATGAAATCCACGCTCAGACGAGGTTCTCCCGGTTGACATCCTTTCCGACCCTTTGGGCTTGAGGGGTTGTTTGATTGGAGGATTGTCGACTCTGGGGACCGATCATTTGTGACTCAGCAAAGTGAGGCCACTTTAAGAGATGATGATGCCACACCTTCTAGGTATCATATCATCACTCTTGAAAGTCTGTGACGTTGGGAAACGCATAGGATACCATACCTTGTCTGTGATTAGGTCCATACCTGTGAGCGGGGTCGGGTTATTGCAGGAAACCTTAACCTTCAGACTACTTGGTTTTCTTGACAGTGAATCAGTGTTGTTGGGTTCAGAGGTTCTTATCGTCAGAGATGTGGTTGTTCTCGACAGTGCATATTTATTGGTCCTCTTCAGGGTTGTATTATCAGAGCAGTGTCGTGATTGTGTTGGATCAGAGCCTCGGTCTCCTCAGCAGCACAATCTTGATCCCCTGTTGCATGTTTGCATTTTGCATTTTGCATACTCATTTGCATATCATTAACGTGTGTCTGTGTTGCAGGTATATTATCCCCCAGTTCCGGTATTTTCTTGCCTGCTGTTGTGCTATCATGGGTTCTCGGAAGAAGAATGTGGCCTACAAGCTCCCTACTCCAGATGTTGCTTTACTGTCCAGTTTGATTGCTTTGGCAGATGATACAGTGAGAGGAGAATTCAGAAAGTCTTATGGGAAGCTGCTCAGTTTGGTCCGTAAACCTTTTGTGTATGAGTTGAATGGGTTGTATGCCTTGCTGCAGTTCTATGATCCTCCTTTGAGATGCTTCACTTTCCCGGACTTCATTCTTGCACCTACATTAGAGGAGTAGGTTGATTTATTGGGTGTGCCTATTAAGAGTCAGATGCCTTTTGTTCATATGGATGCTAAGCCTAATTTGGCTAATTTAGCTCTTTCTCTTAATCTGGATGCCTCTGAGTTAATCTTGTCCAGTTGGAATGGGGTTCCAGGTTTTTCTCTGCAGTTTCTAGTTGGGAAAGCCCAACAGTGTGCCAAAGACGGTTGTTGGATCGTATTCAACGCCATTCTTGGTCTCTGCATATATGGTATCATTTTGTTTCCTAACATGCCTGATTTCTTAGAATTGGATGCCTTTCATATCTTTGCATCAGGGAATCCAGTTCCTACCTTGATTGGCGATGTGTATCATTCCGTCCATTACAAGAACGAAAATAGAAGGGGTAAGAATGTATCATGTTGTGTGCCCTTACTCTACAGATGGTTTGATAGTCACCTACCCAAGAAGGGTCTCTTTGCTTCATCTGCAGCCACAGCTGAGTGGTCTGAGCACTTGATGGGTTTATCAGTAGAGAGTGTTGTTTGGTTTGATAGAGATATGTTGGGTACTGAGGTCATATTCAGCTGCAGTGGGTTTCCGAATGTGCCTTTGATTGGAAGAAAGGGTTGTATCAACTATAATCCGTCTCTGTACCTCATCGGTCTTCTAGAGGGGGATATGTTATCTAAGCTTCAGCAGGCCTGGAATGATATTAGTAGACGAGGGAAGTCATTTTTGGGTAAAAGTAATAGCCAAGCCTATGCTCTGTATGTAACCTGGATCAAGATCAGAGCAGAGACCATAGGGATGCCTTTTCCACCTGCTAAGCAGGAGTGCCCTCCAGTGGTGGAAGAGCCTACTACCGTGCCTATTCAGCAGTATAATCAGGTGTTAGCTGAGAGAGAAGAGATGAAAAAGGCCAATGAAGACTTGGAGGAAGAGTTGGCACAGATTAGAAGCGAGAGAAATAAAGTCTTCCACTCTTTCAAGAAGCAGACAGAGTTAGTGAACAGGCTGGGCACGAACTTGACTAAGCAGATAGCTGATCATGAACGTTTGGGTCTGGACTTCATATCCATCAATGATGTACTGGCTACAAAGAAGCAGCACTTGGATGAAGTATACCGGAGAATATCCAAGTTCAATCAGCAGTGGAGTGCCACTTTAGCCAGCAACAGAGAGAGGGAAGATAAACTGAAACAGCAGATCTCCAAACTGAAGGCTCAGGTGAAGGCTAGTGAGAAGATGTTTGATGAGGAAACCACTCGCAGATATGCCACTGAAGATATGCTGAACAAAGCTATCGCTAACTTGAAAGATCACAAGCAGAGGTTCGAGTCCAAGAAGCAAAAGTTAGAAGATTACTTTGGCCAGGGAGCGTGGGAAGATTCAGTTGAGGGTCTTCAGTGCACTACTATGCAGAGAGAGTTGCTTGTTGAGGGGTTACTCACGCGACCTGATCACCCCAAGACAAAAGAGTTCCTAGAGGAGTTTCGTGCCCGCTTTCGCACTTGATTGTCTTTGTAACTCTTTGTATTTTTCTGATTCTCACTATAGGCTGACCATCACCAGGCTTGTTGGTTGAGGTCATGCTATTGATTCCCCATGTATTCAGTGACTTTGTACTGCTGTCGTTGGGCTTATCTATATATGAGAGGTTATTTCAGTGACTAGATCCGGACATCTTGTTATCAGCACTTGCACTCTGGCGCTCGAATCGGGGGACAAGTCTCCCTAACACACAGACACACGCTTGCATTTGCATAAATCATTCGCATAGCAGGTACCTTTAGTTGTCTCCAAACCCTCTGTTGATGCAGGTTCCAGGATTGCCGACCAGCGAATTCATCGCTACTCTACCAGAAGCAACTGTAAGAAAGCCATGGATCAGATGCAGACTGAGATGCAAGAGATGCGCGATAGGATGGCGCAGTTCATGTAGGTGACGGAGACTGTGGCCAAGGGCCAGGAGCAGCTGCAAACTCTAGTGCAGCCTCTGATCGCTAGGGTTGACAGTCAGGGTGTGCTACATGGTGGAATTGCTATTGATCCTCTTCACGGTGAGACTCTCCAGGCTGGTGACGCTGTACCAGTGGTTGTTCTCAATGCGACTGAGAATGGTAACAGAGCTGGGAACGGAAATGTGATCGGTAACGGTAATGGGCATGTGGAAACCAATGGTAATATTGGTGCTGGAAATGCTGGGTTCAATGTTGGCATTGGGAATGCTGGTCTCGGTGCTGGGAATACTGGTATGGGTGTTAGTGTTGGCAACGCTGGTTTTGGTGGTAATCAAGGCTATGGCAATCAGGGTTATGGTAATCAGGGCTTCGGTAGCGCAGGTTTTGGCAATACAAGTAACAATGGTGTTGGAATGGGTGGTCACAATGCTTGTTTTGGGCCCGGTGCTGGCAATCAAGGTTTTGGCAACATGGGATACGGTCCCAGGGTCAATCAGGATGGTTTTGGTCCTAATACTTCTTATGCTGGGTATGGTAATGAGGATTCTCACTAGGGAGAAGATCGTCAGGAAGATGTTTTCCCTCCGCCAGGCAGGGATCTTGAGATGCCCACTGACAGTAATAGAAGGTTCAGGTTGTTGGAAGAACAGATGAGGAATCTTGCTAATCAGAATTCCACGGGGTTGGATGTGGCTAACATGGGATTGGTTCCTGGTTTGAGGGTGCCAATAAAATTCAAAGCGCCCACGTTTGACAAGTATAAGGGGGATACGTGCCCGAGAGTTCACGTGCGACCTTACTATCAGAGAATGTCCGCCTACTCTGATGACGAGAAGATGCTGATGCATTTTTTCCAGGACAGCTTGTCGGGACCGTCATTGGAATGGTACATGGGGTTAGAGCCTACTCAAATTAGTATCTGGAAGGAGTTAGCAGAAGCTTTTGTCAAGCACTACCAATACAACAACGACCTTGAGCCGAACAGGGTCCAACTCCAAAATCTCTCTCAGAAGAACGGCGAGAGTTTCAAAGAATACGCCCAGAGGTGGTGTGAGCTAGCTTCCAAGGTGCACCCACCCATGGTAGAACGTGAGTTGGTGGATATGTTTGTGGGCACTTTCTCTGGGTTGTACTATGACAGGCTTATCAATTGTACGACGAGTAACTTTTCTGAGTTGATACTCTTGGGGGAACGCATCGAGAATGGTGTTAAGATTGGTAAGATTCAAGCGGGAGAGTCAACCTCAGCTGGAGGTGGTAAAAAGGATTTTGGGAATAAGAGACAGGGGGATACCAATTCAGTATACAACTCCCAAGGAAGAGGTAGAGGTCGAAGCCGATACCGTCATCAACAGATTGCTAGTGTGACAATACATGTACCACAGCAACAACAACAACAGCCACAGCAGCAACAGGGACGACAGAATGCTGCTCCACAGAGATATCAAGGTCGGGATAGGGCTGTGAAGAGAGTATTTGATGCACCTCCATTTCCATATGCTCAGCTTCTTCCAACTTTGTTACAACTGCAGCTAGTTGAGAAAAGGACGTTGGCCCCGTTAAAGGGCACGCCTCCTTTCGGGTATGACGCTAATGCACATTGCGACTTCCATTCCAGGGAACCCGGTCATAGCATCGAGAATTGCCATGCTTTCAAGCACAAGGTGCAAGATTTGTTAGATAGCAAGGCTATAAAATTCGGTAATGAGGCACCCAATATTGAGAAGAATTTGATGCCAGCTCATGGATCTACGCAGGTGGGTGCAGTTTTGGAAGATGCTAGTCTGAATCTGGTTATGAATGTGGATGAATTGAAGACACCTTTGGGTTATGTCAAGAGCCGATTGCTGAAAGGGGAAGTGTTCCCTGGTTGTGATGTTGATTGTGTTGATTGTTTGGCCCGGCCTGAGGGTTGTGATAATCTTAGAAGAGGTATTCAAAGGCTGATTGAAGAAGGTACGCTGCAATTTGACCGCACTGCTGAAGACAAGCCTGTTGAGGCAATAGATGAAGAGCAGGGCGAAGTTGCAACGATTAAGATCCCATTCAAAACTGTCACGATATCGGCACCTCCCAAGAGGCCGACTATCACAATAACCAAAGCTGGACCCATTCCGTATGAAAGCACTAAAGCCATCCCTTGGAATTATGGGGCGGAAGTTTACTGCAATGGGGAGAAGATTAACCTGCTGAGCCTGGTGGTAGGGTCAGTTGATAACCTTGTGGGGGCAGAGGGCATAACCCGCAGTGGCAGAATATTTGCGTCACCAGAAGTAGAAGCTGAGAGAATGACCAAAGGGAAAGATAAAGTCAATGAGGAAGGACCTTCGCAGGAGAAGGAAAAAGAGGCTTTGACCAAAGATGTGGAAGAGTTCATGAGATTAATTCGGAAGAGCGATTATAAAATTGTCGATCATCTGCAGCAGATGCCTTCCAAAATATCAATTTTGTCTCTGTTCCTTTGTTCCGAGGCTCACTGGAACGCATTGCTGAAAGCTCTTGACGCTGCTTATGTACCCCAGTAGATATCCGTGAATCAACTCGAAGGAGTGATTGCGCACGTGAATGCGGGGCATGGCCTTGGCTTTACAGACTTTGATTTGACACCCAGGGGCCGTAACCATAACAGTGCGTTGCATATTTCTATTGAGTGTATGGGCACTGTTATGTCTCATGTCCTTGTGGAGACTGGCTCATCCCTAAACGTCTTGCCCAAGAAAGCATTGCTAAAGCTAGATACCCGAGGTGTAATCTGCACGCCAAGTGACTTGGTAGTGAGAGCATTTGACGGGACGAGAAGGTCTGTATTTGGAGAATTGACTTTACCCATCCAGGTTGGTCCAGAAGTGTTTGATATTGTGTTTTATATCATGGACATACAGCCAGCTTATAGCTGCTTGCTGGGACGACTGTGGATTCATGTTGCAGGGGCTGTAACGTCTACGTTGCACCAAAAGCTTAAATCTATGGTCGGTGGTAGTATTGTCACCATATGCGGGGAGGAAGACATTCTGGTCAGTCACCTGTCATCGTTTAAATATGTCGAAGTGGATGGTGAGATCCATGAGACATTGTGCCAAGCCTTCGAAGGAGTGCAGATCAGAGATAAATTTCCTGTCATAAACGGTGGGCCAGAAGTGGCTATGTCGTCGTACAAAGAAGCCCAAGCGGTAGTTCAGGCCAGGGAGACCAAATGTTGGGGTCAAGTCCTGGAGATTCCTGTTAAGCAGGACAGGTTCGGCTTAGGGTACCGCCCATCATTGTCATTTGCATCCCAGAGCAAGCCCAAGTTCAAAGGGCCGATTGTGTTCACTCCGGGAGGAGTCAGTTTTGAGCAGATCAATGTTGTGTCTGACCGTGAAGAGGGCGATAGTGACTGTGACATGGATTCGTGGATCAAGCCCAGCGAGCCAGGACGAAGCCTATGCTTCTGGTCTATCCAGGACTTTGTTCAAGTGACGTCGAAACAGTAATGCCTTGTTTTTCGATTATTGTACAATCCTATGTCCTACCCGGGGCATAGTGATTTTATTTCAGAGCCTACTTGCTTATGTGTATGTTTTGTTTTAATCATTAAATAAAGGCGTTTTCCTCATGAAAATTTTGTGATCCCTGTTTTTCTGTTTTTATGTTTACAATAAAATGGCAATATGGTTGTGCGTTTCGTTTGCATATCATTTGAAGCATTTAACCCTTTCTTTTGCAGGATTCATATTTCAGATGACACCGATCAAGATCTCCCTATGACTCGCTTCGACTTTGAGCACCCGATATTCCAAGCCGAAGAAGAGATTGTTGAGGACGACGACTTACCAGAAGAGCTGACTCGTCTTTTGAAACAAGAAGAGAGAATCATTCTGCCTCATCAGGAGGATGTCGAGGTCATTAACTTGGGTTCGGAAGAAATTGTCAGGAATGTCCGGATAGGGGCTGCGCTGCAAAGTGATATCAAGCAGAGACTTGTCGAGATGCTTCGAGAGTATAGTGACATCTTTGCTTGGTCTTATGAAGATATGCCTGGGCTAGACACTGATATCGTGGTCCACCGCTTGCCATTGCGTGAAGACTGTCTGCCGGTCAAGCAAAAGCTCAGGAGAACTAAACCAGATATGGCCGTAAAGATCAAAGAGGAAGTGTAGAAACAGTGGGACGCTGGTTTCCTAGCTGTTACAACTTACCCTCCTTGGGTCGCCAATATAGTACCTGTACCAAAGAAAGATGGTAACGTACGCATGTGTGTTGACTATCAGGATCTGAACAAGGCGAGCCCTAAGGGTGACTTCTCGCTTCCTCATATTGACGTGTTGGTCGACAACACTGCTCAGTTCTCTGTGTTTTCCTTCATGGACGGATTTTCGGGCTATAATCAGATTAAGATGGCGCCGGAGGATATGGAGAAAACGACTTTTATTACCCCGTGGGGAACGTTCTGCTACAAAGTGATGCCCTTTGGTTTGAAGAACGATGGGGCCACATATCAACGTGCTATGACGACGCTCTTTCATGACATGATGCATAAAGAGATTGAAGTCTATGTTGACGATATGATTGCCAAATCCCATACGGAGGAAGAGCATCTGGTGAATCTTCTGAAATTGTTTGAGAGGCTTAGGAAATTCAAGTTGAGGCTGAATCCTAATAAGTGCACCTTTGGGGTGAGATCTGGTAAGCTACTGGGGTTCATTGTTAGCGATAAAGGAATTGAGGTTGATCCTGCTAAAATAAAAGCGATACAAGAAATGCCAGCACCAAAAACAGAGAAAGAGGTTTGTGGCTTTTTGGGGAGGTTGAACTACATTTCCCGGTTCATATCTCACCTTACGGCCACGTGTGAGCCAATGTTTAAACTGTTGAAAAAAGATCAGGCGATTGTTTGGAACGAAAATTGTCAAAAGGCGTTTGAAAAAAATAAAAGAATACTTGCAGGAACCTCCTACCTTGATACCCCCAGTAGCCGGGAGACCACTGATCATGTACTTGACGGTTCTTGAGAACAGTATGGGTTGTGTTCTCGGTCAACATGACGAGACTGGACGAAAAGAGCATGCGATCTATTACTTGAGTAAAAAGTTCACAGACTGTGAATCCCGTTACTCGATGCTCGAAAAGATGTGTTGTGCACTCGCTTGGGCTTCCAAACTTCTGAGACAATACATGCTAAATCATACAACCATGCTGATTTCGAAGATGGATCCGATCAAATACGTCTTTGAGAAGCAGGCACTTTAGGGAAGGATTGCCCGATGGCCGATGGTACTGACAAAGTACGATATACAGTATGTCTCGCAAAAAGCTATCAAATGTAGCATACTGTCAGAGTACCTGGCTGAGCAGCCAATCGATGATTACCAGCCAATGAAGTTTGATTTTCCTAACGAGGATATCATGTACTTAAAGATGAAAGATTGCGAAGAGCCATTGCATGGTGAAGGTCCTGAGCCGGATTCCCAATGGCAATTGATCTTTGACGGGGCTGTGAATTCATATGGAAGTGGAATTGGGGAAATCATTACGACTCCCCATGGGACTCACATCCCGTTCACGGCTAGATTGACATTTCCAGTTACCAATAATGAAGCTGAATATGAGGCGTGTATCATGGGTCTCGAGGAGGCTATTGATTTGAGGATTAAAAATCTTGATGTGTATGGAGACTCCGCGCTAGTCGTGAACCAGATCAAGGGAGAATGGGAGACTCGTCAGCCCAATCTGATACCATATATGAATTATGAAAGGAGGTTGTTGCCTTTCTTTGATAGAGTCGAGTTTCACCATGTGCCACGGGCAGAAAATCAGATGGATGACGCTCTTGCGACATTGTCCTCCATGTACAAAGTTAACTTCTGGAATGATGCTCCCAGGATAGTTATTTCTCGCCTTGATAGGCCCGCCTTCATATTCGCCATTGAGGAAGCTTCCGATGAGAAGACGTGGTACTTTGATATCCAGAATTTCCTAAAGAACCAAGAGTATTCGACTAGTGCATCCGGTCGTGATAAGAAGACTCTTAGGAGATTAGCTGGCAATTTCTACTTGAATCCAGATTGTGTTCTATACAGGAGAAACCATGATTTGGTGCTATTGCGATGTGTTGATGAGAAAGAGGCTAATCTACTCATGGAGGAGGTCCACGAGGGAACCTTTGGCACGCATGCCGGCGGACACGCTATGTCTCGGAAGTTATTACGGACAGGGTATTATTGGCTTACGATGGAAAGAGATTGCTTTAAGTTTGCAAAGAAATGCCATAAATCCCAGATTTATGCAGACAAGATTCATGTGCCGCCGAGCCCTCTCAACATTATGTTGTCCCCGTGGCCTTTCTCCATGTGGGGCATAGATATGATTGGCAAAATTGAGCCCACCGCATCCAATGGACACCGGTTCATCTTGGTAGCTATTGATTATTTCACCAAATGGGTTGAAGCAGCGTCTTAAGCCAATGTCACCAAGCAAGTGGTAGCCCGATTTATCAAAAAGTACATCATTTGTCGCTACAGCATTCCTGAAAGAATCATCACTGACAATGGTTCGAACCTGAATAACAAGATGATGAGGGAATTGTGCCAGAATTTCAAGATTGAGCATCATAATTCATCTCCCTATCGGTCCAAAATGAATGGCGTTGTCGAAGCGGCCAATAAGAACATCAAGAATATAGTTCAGAAGATGGTTGTGACATAAAAAGACTGGCACGAGATGTTGCCCTTCGCATTGCACGGTTGTCGTATGACGGTACACACATCAACTGGGGCAACACCTTTCTCATTGGTGTATGGTATGGAGGCTGTCCTACCATTAGAAGTTGAGATTCCTTCCTTGAGGGTTTTGCTCGATGTCCAACTCGATGAGGCAGAGTGGGTAAGGAATAGGCTGAATCAGCTCAGTTTGATGGATGAGAAGAGACTTGCATCTATCGCATATGGTAGGTTATACGAGAGCCAGATGAAGAAAGCTTACGACAAGAAGGTGCGCCCTCGAAGCTTTCAGATGAGCGATCTTGTGCTGAAGAAGATTCTCCCACCACAATCAGATCACAGCGGCAAATGGACTCCCAACTATGAAGGTCCATACATCGTTCGAAAGGTCTTCTTTGGAGGAGCCTTACTGTTGTCCACCATGGATGGCGAAGATTTTTCATCCCCTGTGAACTCGGACGCAGTTAAAAAATACTTTGCTTAAAGAGACCCGCTGGACAGAAAAAAGAAAGTCCAGGCAAAAATGGGGCATCCCAGCGAACCAAAAAGAAAAAGAAAAGGTTCGGGCAAAAATTAGGGATAAAATTGAAAAGATGTACACCCGCGAAGTCGAAAACCTGAAAAGGCGACTTCGGCAAAAAAGGGTATCCCGGTGAATTGAAAACCCGCAAAGGGCGGTTCAGGCAAAAATTAGGGATTGAAAAAGCAAATGACTGCGGTCCGAGTTTGATACTGCATTTCTTAGTGGTTTGGGAGTACCTGAGGGTCGATTATCCAAGTCAATCTCTTCTGAAGACGGAGTATCGAGAAAGCGTCGAAGTCAGGCGAGTCATAGGAGGATCAGCTCATGGTGTTCGTCTGTACCACGTTGCCGACGTGTATACAAATTTCTTTGTACCTTTGTACATATTTGTATTTATTTTGTAGCTTCCTCTTTTCAGGAGTTGCATCCATTATACAAAACTTTGCCTATTTAAAGGCCCGTTATCAATAAACGCATACTATTCAGTACTTGATGTTGTTTCTTGTTTTAACTTTTACTGTTTTGTTTGTGGAAAACGCCAATGTTTTTTATAAACTTGCACGTGCATAAACTTGCAGGCCTCGGCCAATAATTGTTAAAACTTTGAATTGACTGAGCGATTGTCACGGCTATTGACCTGGATATTTCCTTTTGTATAGAATATCTTGTTGTTGCTCATGTTTTGCAGGGCCGTTACCTTCACAGCGGATGGCCCAGGGATCGTGTTTCCCCAGTCAGAGTCCCTTAACGTAGGAGCAGGCTCTATGTGATTTTATTCCTCCCCAGCCGATGGAAGTTGCATCTTTATCCCCACAGGAGCCGTATGCGAGTGATGCGCATCCCCAACAGTGGTCGCGTGTACATGTAATCCACAGTGAAGTCCTCACAGGGCACAACCAGGTTGTCCATGGTTTGAAAAGTTCATCCCCGGGCAGGATAGCTTTTTCTATTTCCTCCAAAAGGGTTGATTATTCTCAGCAGAGTTTGTAACTCCGGATTGTTAAACTATCCCCCAGCAGGATTGTTTCTTCCCCCTGCGGAGTCAGTTCACCTTCACAGCATTTATTTTGCTGGAATAATTCTGTGATATCCAGTTATCCCCGGCGGAGTTAGCTTTGTCTTCAGCATTCATTTTGCTGAAGCGGTTTTGTATCCAGCTTTTCTCCGGCAGCCCGAGCCTGCATTTACATCATATGTGCATTGCATAACAATTTACGCAAATGCGTAGCATTCCGTCTTATATGGAGCATTATGAAATTTTCAAACATATGCATTTTGAAACATAAGCCAGGTTGGTTACCTCTTTGTTTTCAGGCGTTCTTCCCTGCAGGTAATTGGAATTCTTGTTTAGGGTGGTTTTCGGATATTCAAATCCTTGGCATGAGATGTGTGATGATAACGTTCGTCCTGTCATGTGTTCCCTCATCAGAGGTGCTTGATTAAATTTCTCTTCTTCCCCGGCAGAGTTTTTCCTTACATGGCTTCATAATTAGACTTTGAAGTTGTTGTCAAAAATTCCCCAGCGAAGTTTTCCTCAGGGTTGCTGTCACGTCAGCATTTCAAAAGAAGATTTCAGCGATTAGACGGTTGAAGTCATTACTTGTTGTCAAGGCTTCATGATTTAACTTTGAAGTTGTTGTCAGCATTTTAAAAGAAGATTTCAGCGATTAGACGGTTGAAGTCATTACTTGTTCTCAAGGCTTCATAATTTGACTTTGAAGTTGTTGTCATCATTTTAAAGGAAGATTTCAGCGATTTGACGGTTGAAGTTATCACTTGTTGTCAAGGCTTCATGATTTGACTTTGAAGTTGTTGTCAGCACTTTAAAAGAAAGATTTAAGAGATTAGACATCTGAAGTCATTACTCGTCGTCAAGGTTAATGTCTGGAAGTTGACGTCAGAATTTCCCCGGCAGATCTATCCTCGAATGGCTGTTATGGCTTCATAATTAGACTTTGGAGTTGTTATCAGCATTCAATGGCTTCATAATTAGACCGTGGAGTTATTGTCAGTTCTAAACGGCTTCATAATTAGACTTTGAAGTTGTTGTTAGAAATTACCCGGAAAAGTTCTAGAAGGCTTCATAATTTGACTTTGGAGTTCGGCAGAGTTTTCCTCGAGTGGCTGTTACGTCAGCGCTACACGGCTTCATAATTAGACTTTGGAGTCGTCGTTTGCAATTTCCCAACAGAGTTTCCTCTAGTAGTTGTTACGTCAGCATTGAGCAGCTTCATAATTAGACTTTGAAGTTCAGCGAAGTTTTCTTTGAACAACTTCATAATTAGACTTTGAAGTTGTTGTCAACATTGATTGGCTTCATAATTAAACCTTGAAGTTATTATCAACATTAAACGGCTTCATAATTAGGCTTTGAAGTTTGTTGTCCGCATGGAATGGCTTCATAATTAGACTTTGGAGTTGTTGCCAGATTTTCCCTGCAGAGTGGCTTGGAAAAGGAAGATCCCAGATAGTGTAGGGATGACGCACTTTACGTAGTGCCCGCTTATTGTAGCATATTTGGAAGTTGATTGTTTGGATTAAATGCTTGTGGCGTCACACAGGTGGTTGATGTTGAAATCAGTTTCTTTATCAGATGATTGATCAGTTGTTGCCGTGACAACCAGATTCAATTTTCTGGATCTTTTTCCCCAAGCAATTTGTGCAGTTTATTTCTTTGGTTGGCAAATTTCTGGGTTCTTTGGTATTCAACCGTCTTTTACCTTGATTGCCTGAAAGCCGTTCGCTTTTCATCCAGTCAGGTCCAAACCGCTTGAATAGGGGCAGCTGTTGCACCCCAAAATTTGCCTAACCTTTTCTTACTTGGTTTATGTTTCATTGCATTAGCATATCATTGATCTAACATTTGCGTAGCATAACATGGTTCATTTGTGCAGGGGATCAAGTGTGGTTTAGATCCAGAGGAGCCTATCTAGAGGTCTTATTCAAGCTTGAGAAGTCACCATAGTCATCAGGAAGGTTGGGTTCTTGAGAAGTTCAGTTATTTGTATGTGAAGATCATCAGTGAGTTATGGAGCCTTGATCAAGGAGAGAGTGTGTGGATAGAGCTCATAGAGTGCCTTGAGGGTCATGAGAGAGCTCAGACAAGTCATTATGCCAAGTGTGGAGAGCCACAGTTGAGGGTGTTGCAATTAGGGTTTTCATCTGAGTAATCCTAAGTCAATTGTGCAATTGAAGAGGATCAAATCTCATTTTTGAGTCTTTGTAATCATGGAGAGTTGTGTTGAGATACATGAGATGATATTCCAAGATCAATCCAAGAAGAATTCAAAGTGTGAGGAGTTGCTAAATTAGGGTTCTCAGGGTAAAATCCCCTATTTAGTGCCTGACTTCAAGACCACCTATCTCAAGATACAAGTTTCATACCCACTTTTGGCCTACATGAAACTAGTAGAGCATGCTCTTAGCTTTAGTTTGAGTACTAGAAGTACTCCATTGGATTTATATAACTCAAGTTATGGTCCAGACAAGTTATAGGTCATCTGAGGAATGTGAAATTTGTCTGTGAAAGTTCACCAACTTCCATGGAACTTTTGACCTAGAAGGGTGTTTCTCCTAAACTTTTGGCCAACATGAAAGTTGTAGGTCTTGATCTTAGCTTTCCAAATTGTATTAGAAGTCTTCCATATTATTTGTAGAACTCAAGTTATGATGTTTACAAGTTAGGGGTATTTTGGGAAAGTAAGGTTATAGGTCATTTGGCACTATAGGTCATTTTCTCCATCTTGCAAGCATCAAATGAAATTTTGTTCAACACAAAACTTGCTCAAAATGATGTTTTTAGGTTAACCATGTCCTCATGATGAATTGATTTGGCTTAGGGTGAGACTTGGTTTGAGAAATTTTGCAAAAGGAAGAATTTAAAGGCATTTAACTGAAAAAGTCATGATTAATTCATTTGTGTTCAAAATAGGCCATATGAATGCTCATTTTAATCAAAAAATCCATTCTAAACACATTGGAAATATTGGATTTTTCATTTGAGGTCAATTTTATAGCTTTATGGTTTGTTACTTCACAAGTAAGCAACACATCCAAATTTGGTCATGTGATGAATTCAAGCACTCTAATCACTCTAGACTCTCTCAACAGGCCACAAGGAGTTGAATGAAAGCTTCCAAGGGAAGATTTGAGCCAAAACTCGTGCATACCATTGTTGGTTTTTTGGAAGAAAAGTGAAAAGTGGATTTTCTGATTTGGGCCTCAATTGGACCTCAAAAGCCCATAAACCATCTCTATTTAAGTTCAGAAGGAGGTTTTGCTCCATTTTGGTGATCAATTCATGCTGGAAGCAGAGATAGAGAGTTGAGTTTCAAGAGCTCCAAGTGAAATCGTGAATTCTGATTGAGAAGGATTCAAGCCAAATCAAGGTTTCTAGAAGCTTCATCACACTCCATTGAACGTATCTGCAAGAGATTGGACCAAGAGAAGCTTCGTAACCATCTCAATTTGAAGCTCAAAGTCAGGTAAGTAACTTCCAAAATTCCACTAATTCTAGCACGATCTAGGCATGGTTAGTATGTGGTTAGGCTTTGGATTGAAACATAGATGAAATCTGGATAGGAATTTGGTTGATTAGAGACAATTTAGGATGAGGTATGATCTCTGTTGAGAGTTATAACTGCTTGATCATGGAGCTCTGGCACGATTTGATTAGTTCTTGATGATCTTTGAAGAATGTAGATTGGATCTGTGGCATTAGATTAGGTTTTGATGATAATTCAGATTATGACTTGGTTTGGATTCACGATCGGGCTTCAAAATCTAGTAGGAATTAGATGAATTGAATGTCATATTTGAGATCAGGAGGAAAAATGGAGTGGAATCATGTAAGGCTTGATGAGTTTTGATCACCTGTAAATGCGGCCTCACCGGAGAAGACGATTGAGGACCACCGGACCACCACCGGAATAATTTCCCTCCATCTGAGTTTGAATTGGAGAAGATGAAGGAGAAGCGTTGGATCTGGCTGGAAACAAGAATTGGTACGCGTATCGTATGGACAGGATTCAAGCTAACTTTGCGGACTTTGACTGGGCTTGAAACGCAGCCGTTTCATTAATTGATGTGGCGCTGGTGTGGCAGTGAGTTGGAGAGCTCTGGAGCCTTGGATGCGTAGACCTGGTCCCTCAATCTGATGGCTCTGATTTTTTCTCCCATTTGATTTTCTTTTATTCATTTCTTTTTTATTTTAATTGCATTTTCATTCTAAAAATCATATTAATTTCAATTTTCATAAAAAAAATAATATAAAAATATGCTCATGATCCTCTTTTATTTTGTGATTTTTCTGTGCTCTGGCATTTGATTATTGCTTATTTTTCAATTTAATGTGATTTTCTCCATTTTTTTATTTCTTTAATTTTGTATATATGATACATGATTTTGTCGATTTTTGTTCTTGCAAATGGTATTGAATATTGGGCTGATTTTTTGGTAGCTGGTAGATTAGATGTGCATGATCCCCTATGATTTAATTTAGATTTGTTAGATAACAATAGGATCTGTTTTGGATTAGGATCTTTAGACTTTCCATTTAAGGGTTTTAACTTCGTACCTTGTGATCTAGGATTTCTTTAGGTGACTTCCCTTTAGATTAAGGTTCTGACCCTTTTCCCATAGGTCCTTAACATACTTAGGTTCCCTTAGAAATTTTCTTAGGATTTTAGAAGTTGTTTTAGTATTTTAAGTTGATTTAACACTTAAACTAGTTTCAAGTTGTTTTCAACATAGCACTTGCTTTAGATTGACCCCAATTGTTGCCTTTAGTGCATGATAGGTTTTCTAATCTTCTCGGATGGTGTTTTAGACATGTTTAAGCTTCTGGTTGCTTGTTTTTGATGTGTGGTTTGGTGTTTAGGCCTCCCTTTTAGAAGCTTTCTTTGAGCTTGTTCAATTAGGGTTTAGGAAGAGCTTAGTTGTTCTCTCCTTTTTCAAATAAAGATGGATTGATTTGATTGCTTTCCATTATCATACTATGATTCAAGGTCCCTATGTGAAAGCCTCATCCTTCCTTTGGAAGGATGTGTGGCATTTTACAAGAGGTAGAACCTTTGAGGATGCCTTTCTCTGATGACTGGTTGAGTGTCAGGAGGGATTCCCTTGGTTTCCTTCCTGCTTCCCATCATCAATCCAATATTCTTGGTGTTGTTCCTTTTCTCTTATGTTGGAGCTTGTGGAAGCATGGAGATGAAGACTTTTCTTGAAGATGGCTTGAAGTTGTTTGTTTGCAGACTGTTTGTCTGTTTGCTGTTTGATTGTTTGCTGTTTATCTGCCTTGCTGTTGAGCTGTTTGTCTGTTGTTTGTCTGGATGCTCTGCTTTGCTTGTGTGACTGATCGATTGTGTGTTGCTTTAGACTAGGTTTCTCATATAGTGATCTAGGCTTAAGAGCATCCTGAAGGTTGAGAATAGCTCCCTTTGCTTGTTTGCATATAGAGGTTGAGTTTGTCTCCCTCTGCTTGACTGTTATTGGTTGGCTTTGCTTGCTGGTTTAAGGTTGAGTTTGTCTCCCTTGCCTGTGTTTTGTGTGTTGCCTTTGGGCTTTCTTGATCTAGAAGTTGAGCTTGGCTCCTTCTGCTTGTTTGTTGCATTGCATGCATTTTATTTACAGTGGTTTCTGTACAGTTATTTCTTTTGCGGTTGTTTTCCTTTGCCATGTTCCCCTAGGAACTCCAACTTCTCTTGTTCAAGAGAAGTTATGACAGACATTGGGGTTCTAACCATGCATGATAACATTAGTTAGCTTCCCTCCTAACCTCAACCATAGGGTCAATTTTGCATGACAACTTTAGGATTGGATCAGTTCCCCTTTAGTGCGTCTTTTCTCTTCTCATTTGTAAACAAAATCAAAATACAGTAATAAAGGTTAATTGACGTCGTACTCTACGAGCCTTAAGCTACTTGAGAAAGGATTGTTGGAGAGTTTCTTTTCAATAGTCTAGATGTTTAGTATGGTACCCTTTGGGTGACATGCGACGCATTCACTCTCAGGTCATAGTGTCTGGTGCGATATCAATTGCAAACATCCATAAAAGATACTTCTCTAAAAAACAGAAAACAAAGATCAAAATCCTTTTGTCCTCTTGGACCTTTAATCCCTTGGAAGCCTTTTTTCAGAAGGAGAGTTATGTTAACTCCCGGTTCTACCGTAAACGGTAAACGCCTAAGTCTCCGTCGAGCGAGCTGCATACACCAAACTGCTGGAACCGTCTGTTAACCCTACACGGATAAAAAAGACAAACCTGTGTCTCTTGTGTCCCGAACTACGTTTGCTCTGATCTTTCACGCTGTGTGAAAGTACGTAGGCACAGGATGCGATATCTTGGCGAGTAACCTTCCCCCGTAGTTAGGCGAACTACGTTGACTTTGATTTCTCGTTCCAGACGGGAATACGTAGGCATAAAGTGCGACGCTTTGCCGAGTCATTTTCTTTTCTTTTCAGACCATACCTTTAGCGTAGATAGATGTAACAAACCTGTCAGATAAACACAACAAGCATGGATCCCATCGAGTACGATGGACGTGAGGGGTGCTAATACCTTCCCCTTGCGTAACCGACTCCCGAATCCAGACAATGGTTGCGATGACCTTGTCTTATACCTTTGCGTCAGGTTTTTCCGATCGTTTCCTTTCCCTTTCTGTGGGATAAATAACGAAAGGTGGCGACTCTTCTGTCTTTCCGGCCTCGTTTTTCGCAGTAGCGACACACATCACAAGAGCTCCTAAACTAGAAAGCACAACAGAAAACAACAAAACAATAGTAAATGCAAACTCCCCCGCAACACAATATCCAGCAACTCTTCAAAACACATAACAACCTCAACTCTTCAACAGCTAGCAACTTGTAATCACAAACTCACTCATAACAGCCCAAAACTCTTCAACAATCAGCAACCTGTAATCACAAACTCACTCATGACAGCCCAAACAAACAATATCCAGCAGGATCAGCAGAACAACAACAGCTTCACACACAAACTTCTCCCCCTTTTTAGCCATAAATTGGGAACATAAGCTAAGGGAAATAAAGTATCATAGATCAAATTACCAGAGCCAAGATAAGTGAAGGGTACAACAACCCAATTAAAGTTCAAACCATCAGCACCTTAAGTGCAAAAAACAAAGTACATTCTGCAGCAGCAGACAAAACAAAGCGACCAAAAAAACAAAGAACATATCAACCAAGTTTAAACTTCATCCTCATAACCTGTACTTTCATCAACATTAGTAGACACAGAATTATCACCATCAGTCTTCTCCTCAGACACTTCCTCACCCTCATCTTCTTGATTATCATCATCATTCATTACATTATCTTCATTTTCCAAATATTGAATCAAAGAATCCAATTTGATCTTCCTAGATGTAGCCATATTAATCATATCACTTAACTCTCTGCGAGTTTCCTTCAAATCAGAAATAATCCTAGCCCTTGAGGTAGATGCCTTCTCAGCAGATGTTAAGACAGTGTCTGGGACATGTCTTCCAGCAAATAACTTGTAATGATGCCACATCATTAGTAGTAAGAATCCCAGGGTATTGGATTAGGATGATTCCACATATAAGAGAGGGAAATGCAATAGGAAGCTCAACAACACTAGTGGTAGCATGTTTTACAATTTGATCAAAAATATACTTGCCATAGTTAAACTCAATCTTAGTCCCCACAGCATAAATAAATCTACCCAAGCCAACAACAATGGTTGAGTTATGATTAGTGGGCACCCAATTTTTAGCACCAATCCTATGAAGGATGGCATACTTAACACTAAGTTGCCCAGCATAAAGCTTACCTCTAAATGGCCAGACATTAAGTTGATTTGTAGTTATGATCCTACACACTTGATTGTCATAAGCTTTCATTTCACCTTCACCTTCATCATTCCTTCCCAAAAAATTGTTAATCACAATTGAAGAAAAATCGACACATCTTCCTCTTACAAAAACCTTCACAAAATCATTGTTTTTCCTATCAGTAATGGTAGCAGGGACGTTCATAGCAAATTCCTTCACCAGCACATATAACATTTAGAGAACCTAACAACTGTTTTGATCAACCCATCATCAGTAATCAGTTGCATGAACTCCTTGATTTCCAACACATCCTTTCCTAACTCCCCCTACAAGGAAATCCTTTGTTGATACACAAATTTCCACCTTGACACGCTATCAATAGAGTGGAAAGATACATTATCTAGAGGGGCAATAGGCACATACCTTGTGGTCTTCTTGGCAACGAATCTCTTGGAAGGAGTGATGTACTGGACATCTTCCTCACATCATCATTTAAATCAGTAGTCTCCACCCTAAATTTTCTTTTCTTAGAAGCAGGAGTGACCTTACTCCAAGATTTTGGAGAACCAACAGAAGTCTTCTTCTTCTGGATTTTAGAAAGGGATTCCTCAAGCACAGCTTTTCCATTTATAGACTTCAATCTTCTAGCAATACTAGGGGAGAAATTCTTGATTAGCTCATCATCAGAAGGTACATCCACCACATATTCGCAGATGTTTACCTTCTCCTTGTTTTGATCAAAATAGTTTTTTGTGTCTTCCAGACCATCATTCTTATTAGCAACATCATCTTCTCTTTCATCTTGGAGCACAGAGCTAGCAAGCTTGTGCAAATTCTCAGTATTAGGGTTTTTATCAGAAGGGGGTTTGTCATCATTTTTACCTTCTTCACCTAGGTGAGTAGCAGAACTTGGAGTGGGATCCATGCGAGAAAGAGGAGCGGAAATACCAGGTACATTGTGTCCACCATAGAGAACCTTAGTTACTAGTTCCCTAATGGTTTTATCAACATAGGCACTGCCTTCTTTGTTATTCATTCTAATAGTATAATTAGTAGGGGTATCAGAGGATTTACCTTTAGATGTCTGTTGAGATTCGCTTGCATGAGTTGGAGTGGTCTTGGAGGTTTCAGTATCATGACTGGGAACCATGGAAATAGGGGTAACGTCAAGGACTTCTTCAAAAGATATGTTCATGGGACAAGCCTTAGGTTTAGATTCAGACTTTGAAGATTTTGAAGAGGTTGCGACATGTTTAGGAGACATTGTGTGGTTTTTGAGAGTAGGAAGATAGGTTACAGAGGAAGAATCAAGCAGATAATGGGGAGAAAACAGAAAGTTTGTGAGAGTATGGGAGTTGAAAGGGCAGTTGGAGGGAAAGGGATGATTAGGATAGTTGTGGTAGTATCCTTGAGCGTGTTATGCAATAATGAGTGATGTTGGGACATCTCTATTTTTGGAAAAAAACCACCCTTTATGAGTGATAATTCCACTAAGCAATAATTGCTATAAATCTTCATAAATGCAAATCCCTGACTTTCCTCTCAAAATTTCAAACTGATTGACATCCAAAGCTTTAGTGGAAATATCTGCCAGCTGTTTTTCTATAGTAACATGCTCTAGGGTAATGATTTTATTTTCAACAACCTCCCTTATAAAATGATGGCGAATATCAATGTGCTTTGTTCTGCTTTGTTGAATAGGGTTCTTGGAGATGTTTATAGCACTTAGGTTGTCACAGTATAATGTCATGACATCTTGTGTGACATTATATTCAGTAAGCATTTGCTTCATCCACACAAGTTGAGAACAACTACTCCCAGCAGCTATATATTCAGCTTCTGCAGTAGATAGGGAGACACAATTTTGTTTCTTGCTAAACCAAGATATGAGGTTGTTCCCCAAAAAGAAGCAGCCTCCTGATGTGCTCTTCCTATCATCAGCACTTCCAGCACAATCAGCATTACAATAGTCAGATAGTACATAACCAGATCCATGAGTGTACAACATCCTAGATTCACTTGTCCCATTAATATATTTCAAAATTCTCTTGACTTGATTGATATGACTCATCTTGGGTTCAGCTTGATATCTGGCACAAACGCCCATAACAAATGCAATGTCAGGCCTGCTTGCTGTAAGATGTAACAAGCTTCTATCATGCTTCTGTAGAGACTTTGATCCACATTAACTCCTTTTTCATCTTTTCAACTTTAGATGGGTAGGTGCAGGTGTTCTTTTGTGGCTGGAGTTTTCCATTCCAAACTTCTTAACTATGTTTTTGGCATACTTACTCTAAGATAGGAATATAGATTCTTGCATCTGTTTGACTTGCAACCCAAGAAAATAAGTTAATTCCCCAAAAAGGCTCATTTCAAATTCAGACTGCATTTACTACACAAAATGTTGAACCATCTCATCAGATATCCTACCAAAGACAATATCATCAACATATATTTGAGCAATCATGAGTTTTCCCCCTTCTTCCTTAATAAACAAAGTTTTATCTATTCCACCTTTTCTGTATCCATTATCAACAAGAAACTCGGTTAGTCTTTCATACCATGCTCTAGGAGCTTGCTTCAGACCATACAAGGCTTTCTTCAACTTAAACACATGATTAGGAAAAGTTGGATCAATAAAACCCTTAGGTTGTTCCACAGAAACTTCTTCATTTAGGTAACCATTTAAAAAAGCACTTTTAACATCCATTTGAAGCAGCGTGATTTTTAGAATGCAGGCAACTCCCAGAAGAAGTTTGATAAATTCAAGGCGATCTACAGGAGAAAAAGTTTCATCAAAATCAACCCCTTCGATCTGAGTGTATCCTTGAGCAACAAGTCTGGCTTTGTTCCTAGTGACCACTCCCTTTTCATCAGACTTATTCTTGTAAACCCATTTAGTTCCAATCACTTTGTTCCTTCAGGCCTTGGCACAAGACCCCAAACTTCATTTCTCTTGAATTCCCCCAACTCCTCTTGCATGGCATTTATCCAAAATTCATCAGTTAAAGCTTCCTTGATGTTTTTAGGCTCAATCTTAGACACAAAGCAAGAACTTGAAATAACTTCTATGGATCTAGTGGTTACCCCTTTATTTGGATCACCTATGATGAGATCCATAGGATGGTCTTTCTGAATTCTGATAGATGGTCATTTGTCAACTGGTTCAGATCTAGTGATGGTAGGATTTGGATCATTGTTTCTGTTTTCAGGTTCAGTTGGGATATCAAAGGATGTTCCAACTTCTTCTAGGACATCAATCTCCTTATGCACATCATCTATAACAACATTAATAGACTCCATAATGGTCTTAGTTCTGGAGTTAAACACTCTATAGGCTCTGTTGTTGGTAGAGTAGCCCAAGAATATACCTTCATCACTCTTAGGGTCCATCTTTCTTCTATGATCATGATCTGTAGGTCTGTAGCATTTGCTTCCAAACACATGGAAGTATTTTACAGTAGGCTTTCTTCCTTTTCATATTTCATACAATGTGGTCATTGTTCTTGTTCTCAAAGTTTCTCTATTATGTATATAGCAGGCAGTGTTCATGGCTTCATCCCAGAAGTGGTAGGGCAACTTCTTTGCATGGATCATTGCTCTAGCAGATTCTTGGATAGTTTTATTCTTTCTTTTCACAACTCCATTTTGCTATGGAGTAATGGGAGCAGAGAATTCATGACTGATTCCTTCAGAAGAACAAAATTCAACAAATTTTTGATTTTTAAACTCTTTCCCATGATCACTCCTGATTCTAACAACCTTGCTTTCCTTTTCTCTTTGAATCTTTTGATAGAGGTCTTGAAACACACCAAACACTTCAGATTTTTCTCTTATGAAATTTACCCAGGTATATCTAGAAAAGTCATCTACCACCACATAAGCATACTTCTTTCCACCAAGACTCTCCACTTGCATAGGTCCCATTAAGTCCATGTGGAGAAGTTCCAATACTTTAGAAGTAGTGAGATGTTGGATCTTCTTGTGTGACATTCTTGTCTATTTTCTTATTTGACATTCACCACATACTTTCCCTCTTCAATCTTCAATTTAGGAATTCCTCTGACAACTTCTGTAGAAATGATTTTTTTTATTCCTTTTAGATGAAGATGTCCAAGCTTCTGGTGCCATAATTTCACTTCATCTTCCTTGGCTAGAGCACATTTGGAGTCCTGAGAGACCCATAGGTAGCAGTTGTCTTTAGATCTGACTCCCTTCATAATTAATTCTCCTTTTTCATTTGTAACCAAGCATTAAAGTTTAGTGAAGTTAACATTGAATCCTTGATCACATAATTGACTGATGCTAATTAAGTTAGTAGTTAATCTTTTGACTAGCAGCACATTGTTAAGGTCAGGAGCTCCTGAGCAGTTCAATTTTCCAACTCCCTTGATTTCACCTTTGGCTTCATCTCCAAAAGTCACATAGCTGGTAGAGTGGGGTTGGAAGTCTACTAAGATATTTTTAATCCCTGTCATGTGTCTGGAGCACCCACTGTCAAAGTACCAATCTTCTTTAGCAGATACTTTGAGGGACATATGAGCTATTAAGCAAGTGGTAGTAGCTTTTGGAACCCATTGCTTTATAGAAGGAGCTTTAGGAACCCATTGCTTCTTAGTTAAGTAAATATTGTGATCTGGTCTGGTTTGAGGCATAGTTTAGGATATCCATGCAATTTGAAGCAGAAAGGCTTTATATTACCAAAACAACCACAGTAGTGACATCTCCATCTTTGGAATCTTCTTGGTTGTTTGGGTTGACCTTTGTCATGATGTTGAGACATCGGATGAGACATCTTTTGCTTGGATCTAGAAGGCTTGTGGTGTGAAGAATGCTTATTGTCTGAAGGTGGTTTCTCTTCTTCATCAAACCCTAACCCTGAACAGCCCGATTTTTCATTAATTAATTATTTGCATTAATTAATGGGTTAATGAGAATTATTTAATTAATGGGTAATTAATTAAATGAATTAATAGATGTTGGAGAGAATTAAAAGAGAAAGACATATTAAAAAGGAGAGTGGAAAGAAAAGGAAAAGATAGAAACATAAAGGAAAGAATAGAGAAAGAAGGAGAAAGAGAAGAAAAGAGAAGAAGAAGAGGGAAGAACTTGGAATCATCAAGAACAACTCTCAAGCTTTGGATTAATCAAGGTAAGGGTGTGAAATATCATTATCTTAACAATGTATATGAATATGTATGCTTGGGTTAGAGTATTGGATGTTTTTCTACAACTTCCATTTAAAGGCATAAATGGATTAATCAGTAGAATCTGAGTTCTCACGGTGGAAAATGAGAAAAAGTGGTAGTATTTAGTCGGGGGATGTTAGACTAAGGTTACAGAACTTGTTCGGTGAGAATCGGTTGGTTTGGAGAGTGTGGTGGGAGTTGGAAAGTGAGAAATTCTGAGTTCGCAGACATTCGCTAGCGTGTTCGCTGAGCGAGCCGGTAGCGAACGTTCGCTAAGCGAGCTAGTAGCGAGCCAGTAGCGAACGGTCCCAGACTTGGACAAAATGCATTTTGTGGTGTTCGATGGTAGCGAATGGGGGTAGTGAAGGTTCGCTAGGCCTTCGCTGAGCGAGCGAGGTAGCGAAGGAAGTCAGTAGCTTCTGTTTGCCTTCGCGAGCTTGTCCGCTGGGCGAACAAGTAGCGAATACTCGCTAGGAGCTAGCTAAGCGAGCAGGGTAGCGAACATAACAGATTGTGTTTTCTTTAATGTTTCCATCCGAGGTTGGATTTTCGACTCAATTATGATTATTTTCCTTTGCTCGAGGCATCGATTATGCCGAGATGTATTATACTGTGCGTAGCCTTATGGCGTGAATCCTAGATTGTTGAATTAATTGAGTTATGGACTTTTGACAAATGTTATACATTATTTAATATGATTAAGAATTTATTGAGAATGCATGAGAACATATTGTGTATATGTGTGCATTGCTTGAAAATATATTGATGATATATGTGAATATGTTGTGTGTGCAATCGTTGTTATAATTCTTGAAGAGATGAATTATTTGAATGCATGAGATTAAGATGTTGGTCTTAACTGCATTTGATTGTTAATTGCATATGCATCATTTAGTCAAGAGGAAATGCTTGCTAGTTTCGTGGAGATTAGTGATTTGTCCCAAGCCTAGAAGAGTGGGTTTGAAAGCTTAGAGGACGGGCTTTTGGTGGTTATCGGTCTAGAAGAGTGGACCCAGTTTAATGTAAACCGAAAAAAGGTAACAAATGTTGGTACCACATGGCATGAGTTTGCATTGAGTTGTATTGAGTCATATCGCATGAATGTCATTGTTGTATGAAACATGCTTGTGTGTGGAAATCGTGGACTATGTATAATTGTGTGTGTGCATGTTGTGATTGTATAATGAACTACAATGAATTATGGTGAGAAACTGTGGAGTATGTACATTACGTATTGTGCATGCGTATATAATTAGATGCATTGATTATTATGATAATATTTCTCACCCTTCTGCTGTTTTATAATGCTCTATGAGGCATTGCAGATTAGGTTGCTAGAGGTTTCTTTTGGCGAAGTATAGTTTCATTCTTTTGAGTCGGTTTCTCTGATAATGTAACATCGGGTAGCTAGGCTTGTAGAGTATTCTTTTGTGATACATTGTATATGTATCAGCTGATGATGTTTTGTAAAACATGAATGATATTGTGAACCAAACTGGATGATGTGTATTTCTATGATATCATGTCTTAAGTAATTCAATGTTCTAGTCTTCCGCTTTAATTAAAACATTGATATGTGGGTTTTAAGAGCTATGTTTGGTTTTTAGTTGGGATTTACCCCTTTTGTTACATATCTCTATGAGCAGGTGTTGTTTATGTTTTCGTTTCGTGGATACTGTGATGCGCCTCTTTTATACCATGTCATAAATATACTCTGATGAATTTTTATATATGTGCAATAAGTGTTTATTTGCATTATTTTGGGGGTATAGATGGGGGTGTTACATTAAGTGGTATCAGAGCAGGTCGGCCAGTTGGCTAAGTTGTTAACTTGTTTATTCCCTTTGTATATCTGATTGTATGTGACACTATCGATATTGTTTGACCTTGTGAGTTCCGTTGTTGAGATACAGAACAATGGTGGCTGGTAGGAACGACGAGGCAATTGCGGAGGCTTTGACTAGGTTGGCTGGAGCGATCGAGCAAAACCCTCAAGCCAATTTAAATGTTAGGAATCATGCAGATGATGAATTCCGTGCTTTAGGAAGGTTTCAAAGGAATAATCCGCCAGTGTTCAAAGGAACCCATGAGCCTGACAAAGCACATGTTTGGTTGAAGGCTATAGAAAAGATCTTCCGAGTTATGAATTATTCGGATGCTCAGAAGATGCAGTTTGGCATCCATATGCTTGAGGAGGAAGCAGAGGATTGGTGGGGTAATACTCGCCAAAGGTTTGAGGAGAATGAGATGGTGATTACTTGGGATCTTTTTAAAGAGACATTTATGGAGAAGTATTTTCCAGAAGATGTGCGTGGGAAGAAAGAAATCGAGTTCCTTGAGTTGAAGCAGGGTAACTCTATTGTGGCTGAGTATGCGGCAAGATTTGAAGAGTCGATTAAGTTCTGTCCCCACTACAACACCGTTAATGCTGAGAGATCTAAGTGTCTCAAATTTTTAAATGGTTTGAGGCCGGAGATCAAACAAGCTGTCGGATATCAGGAGATTAGGCGATTTTCTGAGTTGGTAAGCAAGAGTAGGATTTATGACGAGGATAGTAGGGCTCCATCTAGCCACTACAAGAATTTGGGTGATAAGAAGGGAAAGGGTCAATTTCGAGGGAAACCTTATGTGACTCCTACAGATAAAGGGAAACAAAGAGCTGATTATGGTAAGAAGCCAAGTGGGGGAGGAGCCTCTACTCCGGTAAGATGTTATAATTGTGGTGAAGCGGGAGATCGTGCTCCTGAACGCAAAGGTGTTGGGTTGAAGTGTTTTAAGTGTGGCAAGCCAGGCCACAAAGCTATAGAGTGCAGAAGCGGTGCAAATGTGACTTGCTACAATTGTGGTGAGCAAGGGCACATTAGTACCAAGTGTGATAAGCTGAAGAAGACGCAAGGGAGCGAAAAAGTGTTTGCTCTATCTGGATCAGAAACTGCTAGTGATGATCGATTGATCTGAGGTACGTGCTTCATTAATGGTATACCTTTGATCGCTATAATTGATACCGGAGCTACGCGTTCTTTTATTTCTTTGGATTGTGTTAAGAGATTAAGTCTTAAGTTGTCTGTTATGGGTGGCGGTATGGTTATTGACACTCCTGCTATGGGTTCGGTAACTACCCAGTATGTGTGCTTGAATTGTCCGTTGAGTATTTTCGGTAAAGATTTTGGAGTTGACTTAGTGTGTCTTCACTTAGACCGAATTGATGTCATTCTTGGAATGAATTGGTTGAGGTTCAACTGTGTTTATATTAACTGTTTTGACAAAACGATTATTTTCCCTTAATCTGACAAAGAAGGGGATTTTTTTATGACGACTAAGCAAGTGAAAGAGTCGGTGCAAGATGGTGCAAAGGTATTTATGTTGTTGGCAACTTTGAGTATTGGTGAGAGTGAAGAAATTGCTGTTTTACCAATTATTCGTGATTTTCCGAAAGTTTTCCCTGATGAGATAAGAGATTTACCGCCGGAACGGGAAGTAGAGTTTACGATCGATTTGGTTCCTGGAACTAGTCCGATATCGATGACTCCATATCGTATGTCCGCATTAGAATTGAAAGAGTTGAAGAGTCAAATTGAATATCTTCTTGATAAGAGGTTTATTCGTCTAAGTGTGTCGCCATGGGGTGCACCAGTGCTATTGGTTAAGAAGAAAGAAGGTTCTATGAGACTCTGTGTGGACTACAGACAGTTGAATAAGGTGACTATCAAGAATAAGTATCCACTTCTGAGGATTGATGACTTGATGGATCAGTTGGTTGGTGCAAGTGTGTTCAGTAAGATAGATTTGAGATCCGGATATCATCAGATTCGCGTGAAGGCTGAGGATATTCTGAAAACTGCTTTAGAACGAGGTATGGACACTATGAGTATTCTGTGATGCCATTTGGTGTGACTAATGCACCTAGTGTGTTTATGGAGTACATGAATAGAATTTTTCATCCCTATTTGGACAAGTTTGTGGTTGTGTTCATTGACGACATTCTAGTCTATTTGAAGAATGAAGAAGAGCATGCCGAGCATTTGAAGGTCGTATTATCTGTGTTGAAAGAAAAGCAGTTGTATGTGAAACTTTCTAAGTGTGAGTTTTGGTTGAAGGAAGTGAGTTTCCTTGGGCATGTAATTTCAAGTAGAGGTATTGCGGTTGATCCGTCGAAAGTTGAAGCGGTATCGCAATGGGAGACTCCGAAATCAGTTTTTGAGATTAGAAGTTTTCTTGGGTTGGCCGGTTATTATCGGAAGTTCATTAAAGGATTTGCTAAGCTATCATCGCCATTGACGCAGTTGACTCGGAAAGGTCAAGCTTTCGTTTGGGATGCCAAGTGTGAAGGAAGTTTCCAAGAGCTTAAGAGGAGATTGACGACGGCCCCTGTTTTGATTTTGCCAAATCTGGAAGAACCGTTTGTTGTGTATTGTGATGCTTCTTTGATGGGTTTGGGAGGTGTGTTGATGCAGAATAACCAAGTTGTAGCTTATGCTTCGAGGAAAATCAAAGTACATGAGAAGAATTATCCGACACATGACTTAGAGTTGGCCGCCGTTGTATTTGTGTTGAAACTTTGGAGGCATTATTTATTTGGTTCGAGATTTGAGGTGTTTAGTGATCATAAGAGTTTGAAGTACCTCTTTGATCAGAAGGAATTGAATGCAAGACAGAGAAGATGGTTAGAATTTCTAAAAGATTATGACTTTGGTTTGAATTACCATCCTGGTAAAGCGAATGTGGTAGCAGATGCATTGAGTAGGAAATCAATGCATATGTCGATGATGATGGTGAAGGAGTTGGAATTAATTGAGCAGTTTCGTGATTTGAGTTTGGTGTGTGAAAGGACTTCTTATGGAGTGAAGCTTGGTATGTTGAAACTTACTAGTGGTATTCTGGACGAGATCCGAGAAGGACAGAAATCGGATTTGAGCTTAGTTGATCGGTTGACTTTGATCAATCAAGGCCAAGGTGGTGATTTTCGGATTGATGAGAATGGTATTATGCGGTATCATGATAGAGTTTGTATTCCTGACATTGTTGAGCTGAAAAAGAGTATTCTTGAGGAAGGGCGTCGTAGTGGATTGAGTATTCATCCGGGTGCTACTAAGATGTATCAAGATTTGAGGAAAATATTTTGGTGGCCTCGTATGAAGAGGGATATTGTAGAGTTTGTGTATTCTTGTTTGACTTGTCAGAAGTCGAAGATTGAACATCAGAAACCGTCAGGTTTGAGCAACCGTTGTTTATTACTGAATGGAAATGGGATAGCATTTCTATGGATTTTGTGTCCGGTTTACCTAGGACGCAGAGTAATTTTGAAGCCATATGGGTTATTGTGGATAGATTGACCAAATCCGCTCATTTTATCCCATTGCGCATGGACTATCCATTAGAGAAATTGGCGAAGTTGTACATTAAGAGGATTGTCAGTTTGCATGGTATTCCGTCTAGCATTGTGTCAGATCGAGATCCAAGGTTCACTTTGAGATTTTGGGAGAGTCTGCAGAGTGCTTTGGGTACGAAGTTGCGTTTGAGTTCAGCTTATCATCCTTAGACAGATGGTCAGACGGAAAGAACGATTCAATCACTTGAAGATCTGTTGAGAGCTTGTGTATTGGAGAAGGGAGGAGCTTGGGATAGCTACTTGCCTTTGATTGAGTTTACTTACAACAATAGTTTTCGTTCGAGCATCGGTATGGCACCTTTTGAGGCCTTGTATGGTAGATGTTGCAGGACGCCATTATGTTGGTATGAGTCGGGAGAGAGTTTTGTAGTTGGACCCGAGTTAGTTCAAGATACTACCGACAAGATTAAGATGATCCAAGAGAAGATGAGGATTTCCCAGAGTCGTCAGAAGAGTTATCATGACAAGGGGAGGAAAGCAATCGAATTTCAAGAGGGAGATCATGTGTTTCTTCGAGTCACTCCTATAACTGGTGTTGGTAGGGCATTGAAGTCGTGTAAGTTGACGCCGTGTTTCATTGGTCCTTTTCAGATTTTGTAGAGGGTAGGAGAGGTAGCCTATCGTGTTGCTTTGCAGCCATCTCTTGCTAATCTTCGTGATGTGTTCCATATATCTCAATTGAGGAAATACATTCCGGATCCGTCTCATGTAGTCCAAGTAGATGATGTACAGGTGAGAGATAACCTGACTATGGAGACATCACCTATGCGGATAGAGGATCGGAAGTCGAAGCAACTTCGAGGCAAAGAGATTGCTTTGGTGAAGGTCGCTTGGGGAGGACCGGCTGGTGGGAATGTAACGTGGGAGCTGGAGAGCCAGATGAGGAAATCTTATCTAGAGTTGTTCGAATCAGGTAACATTTTCGAGGACGAAAGTTCCTAAAGTGGGGGAGAGTTGTAACAACCCGATTTTTCATTAATTAATTATTTGCACTAATTAATGGGTTAATGAGAATTATTTAATTAATGGGTAATTAATTAAATGAATTAATAGATGTTGGAGAGAATTAGAAGAGAAATACATATTAAAAAGGAGAGTGGAAAGAAAAGGAAAAGATAGAAACATAAAGGAAAGAATAGAGACAGAAGGAGAAAGATGAGAAAAGAGAAGAAGAAGAGGGAAGAACTTGGAATCATCAAGAACAACTCTCAAGCTTTGGATTAATCAAGGTAAGGGTGTGAAATATCATTATCTTAACAATGTATATGAATATGTATGCTTGGGTTAGAGTATTGGATGTTTTTCTACAACTTCCATTTTAAGGCATAAATGGATTAATCGGTAGAATCTGAGTTTTCACCGTGGAAAATGAGAATAAGTGGTAGTATTTAGTCGGGGATGTTAGACTAAGGTTACAGAACTTTTTCAGTGAGAATCGGTTGGTTTGGAGAGTGTTGTGGGAGTTGGACAGTGAGAAATTCTGAGTTCGCAGACATTCGCTAGCGTGTTCGCTGAGCGAGCTGGTAGCGAACGTTCGCTAAGCGAGCTAGTAGCGAGCCAGTAGTGAACGGTCCCAGACTTGGACAAAATGAATTTCGTGGTGTTCGCTTGTAGCGAAGGGGGTAGCGAAGGTTCACTAGGCCTTCTCTGAGCGAGCGAGGTAGCGAACAAATTCAGTAGCTTCTGTTTGTCTTCGCGAGCTTGTTCGCTGGGCGAACAAGTAGCGAATACTCGCTAAGCGAGCAGGGTAGCGAACGTAACAGATTGTGTTTTCTTGAATGTTTCCATCCGAGGTCGGATTTCTAACTCAATTATGATTATTTTCCTTTACTCGAGGCATCGATTATGCCGAGATGTATTATACTGTGGGTAGCCTTATGGCGTGAATCCTAGATTGTTGAATTAATTGAATTATGGTATTTTGACAAATGTTATACATTGTTTAATGTGATTAAGAATGTATTGAGAATGCATGAGAACATATTGTGTATATGTGTGCATTGCTTGAAAATATATTGATGATATATGTGAATATGTTGTGTGTGCAATCGTTGTTATAATTCTTGAAGAGATGAATTATTTGAATGCATGAGATTAAGATGTCGGTCTTAAGTGCATTTGATTGTTGATTGCATATGCATCATTTAGTCAAGAGGAAATGCTTGCTAGTTTCGTGGAGATTAGTGACTTGTCCCAAGCCTAGAAGAGTGTGTTTGAAAGCTTAGAGGACGGGCTTTTGGTGGTTATCGGTCTAGAAGAGTGGACCCGGTTTAATGTAAACCGAGAAAAGATAACAAGTGTTGGTACCACATGGCATGAGTTTTCATTGAGTTGTATTGATTCACATCACATGAATGTCATTGTTGTATGAAACATGCTTGTGTGTGGAAATCATGGACTATGTATAATTGCGTGTGTGCATGTTGTGATTGTATAATGAACTACAATGAATTGTGGTGAGAAATTATGGAGTATGTACATTACGTATTGTGTATGTGTATATAATTATATGCATTGATTATTATGATAATATTTCTCACCCTTCTGCTGTTTTATAATGCTCTATGAGGCATTGCAGATTAGGTTGCTGGAGGTTTATTTTGGCGAAGTATAGTTTCATTCTTTTGAGTCGGTTGCTCTGATAATGTAACATCGGGTAGCTAGGCTTGTAGAGTATTCTTTTGTGATACATTGTATATATATCAGCTGATGATGTTTTGTAAAACATGAATGATATTGTGAACCAAACTAGATGATGTGTATTTCTATGATATCATGTCTTAAGTAATTCAATGTTCTAGTCTTCCGCTTTAATTAAAACATTGATATGTTAGTTTTAAGAGCTATGCTTGGTTTTTAGTTGAGATTTACCCCTTTTGTTACATATCTCTATGAGCAGGTGTTGTTTATGTTTTCGTTTCGTGGATAATGTGATGCGCCTCTTTTATATCATGTCATAAATATACTCTGATGAATTTTTATATATGTGCAAGAAGTGTTTATTTGCATTATTTTGGGGGTATAGAAGGGGGTGTTACAAACCCTATTTTGTCTTTTGCCCTTCTTCCAGATTGAAGGATCTTATCCAGGGTGTTGGTACCACTGTTCATCATTCTAACAGACTTCCCCATTTGATCAAGTTGGGAAGTCAGTTGAGCAACTTCATCATTCAACTCAGTGATAGTTTTAAGGTGTTCAGCAACTTCATTATTCAACTCAGTTATAGTTTTAAGGTGTTCCTCTTTTTCGGCCTTCAGTTTGATGATGAGTTTCTTCTGCTTTTCACCTTGATGGCACACTTCTTCGCTTCTAAGGCACAACTCTCTATAGGAGGCTGCAAGTTCATCAAATGTTAATTCATCTTCACTGGAGTCTTCATCAGAATAGTATCTTCTAGTCAAAGCAGTTACATGTTTGGCAGACTCTTCTTCAAGATCACTATCAGAATCCTCATCAATCCAAGAGACAGCAAGACTTTTCTTTTGTTTCTTGAAATAGGTTGGGAATTCAGCTCTAATGTGACCAAAACCTTCACATCCATGGAACTGTATCCCTTTGCTATTGGTGGGTTTTTTTTCAGTCCTGGTTCTTCTACCTGCGTCATTGGACTTACTGATGTCATGAGAGATGTTCTTGACATTAGGTATTGACTTCATATCCATTATTTTCATCACTTTGTTGAACTGTCTTCCAAGAAGAACTATGACATTTGATAAACTTTTATTAGTATCCTCATCTGGTTCATCCTCTCCATTTTCAGTATTTGACATAAAAGCTATGCTCTTTTTCTTATCAGCTTTTTCACTTATTCCCACTCCAAAGGTTAAAAGAGACCCAATGAGTTCATCAACTCTCATCTTGCAAATGTCTTATGCTTCCTCTATAGCAGTTACTTTCATGTCAAATCTCTTGGGAAGAGATCTGAGAATTTTTCTTACCAACTTTTCTTCAGACATCTTTTCACCTACGGCACTTGAAGCATTGGCTATTTCAAGAATATTCATATGAAAGTCATGTATGCTTTCATCATCTTTCATCCTTAGGTTTTCAAACTTTATAGTTAGCAGTCAAATTCTAGACATCTTTACCTTGGAGGTACCTTCATGGGTAGTCCTGAGCATCTCCCAAGCATCTTTAGTCACCTCACAGTTGTTCACCAATCTGAATATGTTCCTATCAATTCCATTGAACAGGGCATTCAAGGATTTGGAGTTACCAAGAGCCAGCTCATCCTCTTCCTTAGTCCATTCTTCCTCAGGCTTCATGTCATATGTAGCCTTTCCATCTTTATCAACAATCACAGGATGTTCCCATCCTTTTATAATAGCTTTCCAAGCCTTACTATCCAAAGATTTTAAGAATGCAACCATATGTGGTTTCCAACAGTCATAATTACTCCCGTCCAGAACAAGTGGTCTGTTCATAAGTCATCCTTCTTTGTCCATGGTACCTGAAAATATCGTCCCTAAATCTCACCCAGAACCAGAGCAGGATGCCTGCTCTGATACCAATTGAAATTCTGGTAACAGATATCAGATGTCGAAGGCGATGTTACGACCCTAATATCTGTACAATCACCAATAAGAACAAGGACAAAAAGATAACAATAGTAAAATGACATAAGCAATTGTTAACCCAGTTCGGTGAAAACACACCTACATCTGGGGGCTACCAAGCCAGGAAGGAAATCCACTAAGTATAATTAGTTTGAAGATACACAATAGACTCTCTCTAGTTTACCATCTTTTCACCTAATATCTATCCTAGCAATTTCTATCTAGGACACTCCTAGATAAGAGACACCTCTCACTCCCCCTCAATCACAACAGTGATAACAACAAAATAATAAAACTTTAGAGGACACTCTTCAAAGACACAACTTGATCTTACTTAAAATCTTCAATCAAGTACAATACACTCTTACTTACAAGCTTTGAGTGAACAAATTACAATACAAAACTTATTCAAATTCACACATTAAAGTAATGAGTGAATGGCTCACACACTAACACAAACACACGGTTGCTAGACAGCTCTAAACCTTGTGTAATGCACTATATTAAACATAGATTCTCTGAACAACAAAATAGGATTGCGAATCCTTTAAATAGAAACCCTAGGACGGGCTTGGGCTTTGGCAAAAATAACATCTGATTGTGAAGAAATCAATCTCAATAATTAGCATCAATGAGAAAAACCAAAACAGATTTGATTTGATCCAATAAGCTCTAATCAAATCACTCTACAGATCTTCAAGATATCCTTTATAAAATGGCCCACACGATTCCATTAATGCTCCATGAAATATGCCTCAAAAATGCTTTTGAATAAGGGCTAAATCCACGCATATTTAAACCATAAAAGACAGATCATAGCAGTGCAAAGAGTTGCACAAAAAGTACCAGACAAACAAACACATCCACACAGAATGTTTTGTTCACAAATGTCAGGACATCATGCTTGACATCATGAACTAAATCCTGCAACAACAAATATAGCTACCTATAAAATATTAATACCATATGTCAAGACATGCTATAGGACATCTTGTGATATTACCAAGTTTTACCAAAATGTCTGCCAATCAGGAACAAACAGGACTTATCTCACCACTCATGATACCCGATGTCCACAATATACAATATAAATATATTCACAAATATACACGTAAGCTAGTATTCGTACAATCATACAAAATAGGCTAAACCCTCAAGTTAAGCGGTCCCTAGTGAAGTCGCCATTTCTGTTGCAGTGAGAATCGTGATGTCAAGCTACTGATTAACTTGAATCTTAATTCATTAAACTTACAACCGAACTCTTGATTTATCCAAAGGAAAGGTTAAAGAAAGAAAAACCTTTTGCGCGATGTAACAACAACGCTAAGAGATTCGGGGATCGGGGGTTGGTTATGCTTAGGGTAGGTATTTCACATTCTAAACATTTGTAGTACTCTACAGGAACCTTTTGTATGTTTGTATGCTATACAACTTGCTACAATTTGGGATCAAGGGTAAAGTAAATTTCCAGGTGAATACCTAAGAATAATGTTTTTATGTTTGATTACAAAGATATCGCATATTTTGCCTACATATCCTATCTAGGATAGAATTAGAGCAATCGTAGTTCACCTCACTAAGGGTGTATGAACACTTGATTATGATCAAGGTTCAAAGGGGAAAAAACATAACAATGTTTGTATAGAGTTTAACAAAAATCTCTATTCTAAGTTGTACAGTCAAGGGGATTGACTTTAACAAAATCCAGGAAGGGAGTAAGTAATCATGACAATGATCCTTACATAGAGTTGACAAACTCTAACCTAGGGTTCTAGTTGAAGAACACTCCTAGTAAAGGTGGTATTTTAGAATTTAAGCAAAGTCTAAAGGTTTGTAGGTTCTAACTTAACTAATCTAGGGTTCAAGATGACTTAACGAAGTCAAAGGGAGGGCAAAGAGTTGTCTTTGACCCTGGGGGTCAATGGAGAAACTTTCCTTTGGAATAGGAGAAAGTTGTGGCAACTGGATGAGAACTAACAAGTTCTATCACTTGGGTAAGGCTTAAAAAGTTAAAGGAATAAGCAGTAACATGTAACAACATATGACCAATAGTCAAGATCAACATAAAGACATAGAGGTAACAACCATCCATGCAAGTAAAGAACATGTGTAACAACAAGAAGTTCATTTAAAACATTCAAAGAAGATTGATGCAAACAAGTTACAACTTGAAGAAAACATGTTATAAGGATCAAATTTAACAACATAAGACCATCTAAACACGTATTGATAAAAATCAAACAAGCAGAAACACAAAAAATGTTACAACAAGTCAAGTATTTGTTCATGACTTCATGGGGGAAAGTAAGCAATTTTCATGGTAACAACCAAGTCAACAATCAAACCCTAGCATGCTACGTTTCTAACAAGACACATAAATAAGTAGTACGAGCCATGAAAAACATTTTCAAGAGGTTACAACATCAAGAATCATGTTATGAATCACAAAGAAGTTCAAGGTATTCCAATCACATTCAAGCATTCAAAAAGGCAAGAAACAAACCCTAAACATGTTATGGTTCTAACAAGACACATAAAAAAGTAAAATGAGACATGATAAACACATTCAAGAGGTTACAACATCAAGAATCATGGTATAGGTCACAAATGAAGTTCAATAGGTCATTTTCACATGTATACATTCACAAAGGCAAGCGTGAACATATTAAGGCAATGAATCAATCAAATTTGAACATTTAAACATGTTAACAAACATATATGAATCATACAAGACAAATCTCACAAGAAAAATCAAGTTACATGTTGAAAAAATTCAAGAACACCGTGAAAAAAAACCTAAAAAGCACATGCTATTCAAGTGGACCAAAGTCTTTCTAGGATAATAATCCTTGAACTATGTCTTCACTAAATGAAAATATACATGTTAAGGAGTAGTTTTAAAAAAGAATGGCATAAATAGCATAAAAAATGGGCAAGTTATGATCATGGAAAGTTGGTGCACCAAAGGGGCAAAACTAGGTCAAGGCAAGGTAGGGCAACTTAAGGCCATTTGCATGAAGAATTGGAACTCAGTCAAATCTTAACCAAATAAGGTGAAACAAAAGTGAAAATTATGTGTTTTTGAAAAAGGAACTCAATGGTATAATTTTTTTTCCATACCATGAACCCACAAGAAAACCCGATAGCATCAATGGTAGGGTAAGTTTGGAGACAACCAAAAGCAAGAACATGTGGACAACATTGTGTAGTGGTGTGCTTTGTGAAACAAGTGTACAAACATCACATATACATCACATATAGAGGTTGGTACAAGAGAAAAACAAGAAATGCACATGTGGTTTGGCAGATTGGAATCAAAATGCAAAATGAGACTATGTTGGGCCTAGTTTGTGACCTGAATTTTGACAATCTTAAAAACTATTTTACTGGAAGAAATGGTTCATACATGACACATAACATACATAAAACATGTCCGAGCAATGTTCAAGTCAAAATCATTGCTTGAATTCAAAGTGGCATGAAGAATGCAAGTTTTAGGCTTACCTCTTGTAGCCTTATGATGCAAGCCTGAGAAATAAGAAAGCCAGAGATCCTACAAGCTTCTTGATGGTATGCAAATGCTCCAAGGATAATGAGTAGGTGCTCAAAGTAACCTCCTAGTGAGCTAGTGGTCAGAATGCTTTGACAATGAAGAAAACACATAAAAAAACCAAATATTTCAAGAGAAAACTTGCTCAAATCTTGTTACATAAGTGTGAATCACTTGTGGATAGTTTGTATATGTCAAATGTGAGGTTTTAGTGGTATTGGAACTCAAAGAAATGCAGCGGTTTGATGGCTTCCTTCCAAAATGCATAAAAGTCAACAAATGAGGTTTTGGAAGTTGACTTTTGGCTTGGATGGTTTTCTGGCTAAAGTGAGGTCTTAGAAAGCTCTAACACATCATTTGTAATATGTTTAAAGTGTTTTTTGAATTTGAAAGTGTTTGGAAATGGTTGTGGAAGTGAACTTGCAAGGCAGATTTGGAAGTGGTTTGAAACATGGTGACAACTTGCAAGAAATTGGTGATTGAGTGAGGGAGAGAGTTCTAGTTGGTTTCTAGCAAGTAAATTGTGTTGTTGGGATGTAATAATCATGCTCTATTTATAGCCAAGAGTCTTGAAGAAGAGGCATGGGAAGAATGTTGCAAAATACCAACTTTGGCCTTGTAACTTTGGAAATCTTTGAAGGAACAAATGCAAATCTGCATTTCTGACCTCAAGCCATCCTAAAAAGAGATTCTTCATGCACTATAGGTCACTTTCATCATGCTTGAGGGAATAGGAGGTGACTGGCTGCAGCATAGTTGGTGGTTTGATGATGGCAGCCACCATTTTTCTCTTTCTTCATTATTCACCTTCTGTAACTTGCATTAAATAATGATATTCTCCAATTCTTGTGCCAAATTCGTGGGATATGATGCTAAACACTTCTTCTAGCAATGTGAAGATCAGGAATGAGGCTTAAACCTTGATTAGAGTTGATTTGGGAACCTTTGGAATCAAGACATCCATGCTGAGCTGGTTTTGCAGCAGTCAGTTTTTGTCAACTTGTGAGCTTTGGTTCTTCCTAACCATGAGGGGTTATGGAACCCACTTGTACTTTTTAGAAATCCCTCATTATGTAATACAACTTTTATTTTTGAGTTAGGAACTCACTCCACTTGAAACTAGGTCAAAATCCCTTGTGAAAATGCTGAATTCTTGACTTACAAGTCAAAAAACCTCAAAATATCTAAGTGTTTGAAATCCTTCATAACTTGATGAATTCATAACTCCCAATCCATTCATTTTTTCTCATGGGTCATTAGGACACTTTTTCAAGGCTTCTTAAGACCGCTCCAACAAGCTTTGAACCACTCCAGTTGGATATGCGGTTAGGAAGTTATGACCATTTGAAGTTTGATCAATATTAGGATTTTTTCACTTACCCTTGTTTCTTGATTTGCACGTTATCTATCAATTCTTGATCAAATCTCCAACAAACTTCATAATTAGATATCAAATGATGTTGGAAACAAATTTGGCTTAAATTTGGGGGTAAAAACCCTGTTGGTCAAACAGTTGACTTTTCTGATAGACGAACCGAACAATTGAAAATATCTGGATTGACTGTTGATATTCTGGGTTCCCTAAGGCCTTTAAACTTCTTGGGTAGACTTCATTGGTTCATATGAGACTCATGTACCAAAATTCACTCATTGGAAAACCTTTTGGGCGAAAAGTCAAACTATAGTTGACTTTTCCAACAAGAAACCCTGATAAGGGTTCTTGCACTGTACTGTTTCCACTCTCTTGGTGACAACCTCAAATTGGACTCATTCTCTATCATATTTGATATCCTTGATGATATAGATACTTTTTATGTGGAGGATCAATCCAAAACCTTGACTGATCAAATCCTAGAAACCATGATTTTTGACTGTATGAAACCCTAATTCACTTGTATCTTGACAAAGACAAACTTGAAATAGGTTAAGGTTAAATAATCAATGTTGATGCTCCTAGAATGATGATGAGTTCTAGGGGTCAAAATTTGGGGTATGACAATATGCAGCATTTCACTTAAGTTTAGAGTTTTGGCTTGATTCTGGGTTGGGCTTGACACGTTTTGATATTAGCACCCCTTCCTTTTAGGCCCATAGGCGTGTTCAACTGGAAATCAGTTCAATATGGATTTACTGATTCACCCCCTTTGCTTTTTTTCTTCTTTTTATTTTATTTTGTTCTATTTTCTTTTTGATTTTATTTTTAATAGTTAGAACCTTTTTAAAAATACACAAAAATATGTTTCTGTTTGATTGATATGTTGATTTATTTTTCATGATTTTTATTCTATTTTTCAATTTATTTTACTATTTTATTTTGATTTTTTTTTTTGAAGTTCTTTTACTTTTCTAGCCTTGACTTAGGGTTTAGGTTTTGATGCCTTGTGCTTGCTTTTTTAACCCAATCTTTTGGCCTTGCTTTGACATGCGAACGTTGAATGTTTGAATGCTGGTTTGGTATTTTGTGGATCATTTTTTGCTTGGTTCCGATTTGAATTTGTTTTACCCTCGATCTTTGCTCGATTGGTTTCCTACATGATTTTGTTTGACTTGGTTTGTTGATGTATTTGAGAAATCTCTTTATGACCTTCTTCATGATGAATCTTTATTGTATTAAGATTAGTTTGAGCTTTGATCTCATCTTAATTTGATCATTTTTCAATTTGTATTTGAGTTTCTAAGTTGTTGATGTTTTAACCTTGTTTCTTTGGTGTTCTTGACCTAATTCTTTGAGTTGTCTTCTTGCATGGTCTAATGGATGATTGTTGATGCTTGTATAATTCATATGACTTGATTAAGGTTCTGATTTTAATGATATGGTAACCATTGTATGATAATCTTTCATCTCTTTCTTAAATTGATTTTGTGTCTCTTTTGAATGAGTGTTTTGAGTGACTTATTGAACATGATCCTTCTTGAAATTGGTTGATGTCTTGGATATGAATGTGATATGGACAACTTGAGTATGCTTCTGACCTTGATGATATGGTAGGCATTACTTGATCAATTTTCACTTTGTACCTTACTTGAATACATGTTTTATTTGAGGATGATCATGGTATGGACTTACCTAGTTTTGATGCATGTTTGAACTTGATCCCTGTTGTTTCTTCTTAATACTTATGAGTTTATATTTGAAATGATTATCATGTTTGTGTTGTTGTCTATCTTGTGTTTTTGACTTAATCACATTATTTGAATCATGATTGGCTTGTATGCTTTGAGTTAATTGTTGAAGAGTGTTTAGCCATTGATGTAGTTCATGTTTGATCCTCTTTGTATTCTTTCTTTGCTCTTTGAATTGAGTTGAACATGATATTATGTGTGTTGCACCCCAAAATTTTCCCTCACCTTTTTCTAACCTTTACTGGCTTTTGTTTCGTATTCATCGGCATTTTCTTTAGGCCATACCTCATAATCATATAGCGCATTGGTCTTCTCAAACATGGGATCGAAGGATTTTCTTGTTATTGGTGTTTGCCATATTCAGAGAAGTTCATGAAGCTCCAAGGTTTTCCTCATTCAAAGGATCCATCAAGAGTAGTGAATTAGGGTTTCATTGGTGTACGTTGGGGTTTGGTTTCTTCATTAATAACTCAAGTCAATTCATCATTATTAGTATACATCAAGGAGATCATGGTGTACAATTGCTTATTGTTTGTTGCTTATGACGCAAGTTGCTATCGATTTAAGGAGGGAGATTTGATTTGGCTTTATGGAGGAGTGAAGTTTGATTTGGATTCATTTTTTTGGAAGTGTTCATTCAAGTTCTCATCATAATTCATTTCTAAACCATAATCCTAAAGTCAAATCCAATTATAAATCGTGTCATTCCATATCCATAACCATTTGGTATCCATTTTTTAGTTTTAGACCTATTAAACCATATTTACCCACATTTTGAAACCAAATAATCCACATCCATTCTTGTTCACCCATTTCAAAAGCCTATTTCTTTTATACTTTTATTCAAAGGTCCATTTTTCTAAGCATATTCAAAGTAACCACATTTTAATCCACTTTAGAATCATTTTTCCAATTAATCAGTTATCCATTCATAATCCATTTGAATATCCAAATTCCATTTTCAATAAAATCAAAGGTCCATTATCTCAACCATCAATTAAACAACATTACATAATCCATGGTAAAAAAAAATGGAAACAACATGAAAAGAAATATCAGCAGCATTACATTACAAAGAAAAGTCCAAAACAAACTTGCCACCAAAACCTGCACAATGGAAGTCTCCTTCAGGCACCAACTTGTACGAACCCCCCTTTTTTCCAAACTAATACTACACGCGCATGACAATCACCCACCAACCAATACACTACTGCAACAAAAGTGAGGGGAAGCTCTTTTTTTTCTTCATCTTCTTTGTTCGTTGCTCTTCATCAGTTCTTCAACTCTATAGCAATTTCATTCATCACCTCAAATTCACAAACCTGCAACGAGCAATGATTCACGACGTCAATTTTATAATCTAGCAACTGTCAACAATGATTCATAACACAGAGCATCAACAATAACATATGCACTTAAAGAAGAAACAAACAAAGATCAAAGAAGATGAAGATTTCAAAGATTTAAAACACGACGATAACAACAAACTGAACGCAGTAGAGCCAAGAAAGTAGAAGAATAATTTGCAAAATCGAAGCAAGAACATAAAAAGTTCATACCTGAATCGTGGCACCGTCAACATCGTCGCGAAATTACGGTAATCTCGTTCCCAAACTTTGATGGAGTTGTGCTCGTGTGTGATAACTTGTTCGTGTCTTTACTGTTTTTGATTTGCGATTCAAAGCTTGTGATTTCCATGGAGATTTGTGGTAGGAAAAAAATATACAAGACTTTTGTCAGTTTATGAACGTTGTTTTCGCCGTGAGGGATACAATTGAAATTTAATGATAAAACGAGCGGTGCAGGTTGAGGGAAGAAGAGGAACATTGTGGATACATGTTTTCCGGTGGTGAGTTTCTATATGTGTTTTCATTCAACCGAGAGGGAGAGATAAGTATGTTGATGAAGCAGAAATCGAAGAGGAGAGGGTGCGATGAATGAGAGGCTAATGAATTGGAGAAGGTCTAGGGAAGAAGATGATGTGGTTTCTGAATGTGGGTTTTAGGTTTTTTCTTTCGTAACATGTTCAACGTTGGATCGGGTTGAACTGATTGGGCCTTAGGCCCTAGAGTTTCCTTACCACACCCACGTTTCACTTTTTACACCCCCTTGGCTTCATTTTGATAATTTCTTGGGCTTAAGCATAAGCCCATGCGCCTGGCTATCACCCCCATATCATTTGGTTGTGATGACCTTGTCTTTCCCGTTCTTTTAGGTTTTCTTCGATCGTTTTATTTCCCTCTCTTTGGGATAAATAACATTTAGTGGTGACTCTTCAGTTTGTTTCTGCCGGCCCCTTTTCGCAGTTGCGACATCTAGAGACTCTGCTGGGGAACTGGTTCCCTATGTGAGTCGATCCTAGCACTTGTCTGGTTTTTATTTTTCGGGTGTGTATATTTGTGCATGTGTATAATTTTTGTATATTATTGGATTTGCATTTTACTTTTTGTACCTAGGATTAGTGTCGAGAGTAGTGTGGACTTGTGTGGCATCTTGCCATGCAAGAGTCTACACAAAATTTGCGTCCAGACGAGGTTTTCTTTGAAGGCATCCTAACCTGTGCATCTTAGACAGTTGAGGGCATGTTGGATCTGAAGGCTAAAAACTCTGGAGACCGTTCATTGGGAAGTCAGTTGAGACTTCCTTGATTGACCATGATGCCAAACCAGAATGGTGAACGTATCATCGTTTCTCGACCTGAGAGTCTGTGATACTGATAACCTGTTAGGATTGCCATGTCGTCCAAGACTAGAACCTACCTGTGAGAGGGATGAGGTTTTGCAGAAAACTTTGACCTCCAACCAACCCGGTTTTCTGGTTTTCTTGTTAGAGCAGACTTTTGACCTTGGATATTGTGGTATTCTGTCACCTTAGTATTCTGGATTTCTGGTTTGGAGTAAAACTCTGGTCTAATTCAGTCAGCAGCACAACAGTTTTTGATGCCTTGATCCCTGTCTGCATTTGCATATTCATATTGCATGTTAACATTTGCATGTGTGTGTGTTCTCAAGTTCTCGTCTTCCCTTTGATTCTAGTAATTTGATCTGCTATCAACATGGAGCTAGAGTTGAAGAAGACCATCATCTACAAATTTCCATTACCGGAGTTAGGACCTTCATTTGGTATGGTTTCTATGGTTGATCCTGGCGTTCTTGAAGATTCCAGAAAAGATTATGGGAGAATTCTAAGCCTCTTCCACAAAGTTATAAGCTACGAGCAAGGGCATATCTATGCTTTTCTACAGTTCTATGATCCTCCATTACAATGCTTCACATTTCCTGATTATGTCTTAGTGCCTACTTTGGAAAATTCGCTTTCATTTTGGGGGTTTTAGTCTGAGATGAAGTGCCATTCTATCATTCAGAAGAAGAGCCTGGCCTGGAGAAATTTGCTAATGCTCTTTATTTGAGCAAGTCTGACTTGGTGGATAGCGTGGTTCGTAGAAATGGAATTTCTGGCTTCACCATATCTTTCTTGGTGGGTAAAGCTCAGAAATATGTGAAAGAAGGTTGTTGGATGGTTTTCAGTGTTCTCTTGGCTCTGTGCATATATGGAATTATTTTGTTTCCCGATATACCAGATTTCATGGATATAGATGCTTTCGGCATTTTTGTTTTAAAAAATCCTATACCCACTCTTCTCAGAGACCTATATCACTCAGTGCACTATAAGAATGAAAAGAGGAGAGGAAAGACTATTTCTTGTTGTATGCCGCTTTTCCACAAGTGGTTTATAGATCACCTTCCTCGTATTGGAGCTTTTGTCGATACGAGGGTTATATCTGAATGCTCAAAGAGTCTTATGGGTTTGGAAGCTAAAGATATCATTTGGTTCAATCGAGATCTGCTTGGCATGGAGATCATCTTTAGTTGTGGAAGCTTTCCAAATGTAGCTCTGATAGGAAGAAAAGGGGGAATTAATTACAACCCTTCTCTTGCTGTTAGACAATTTAGATACGCTTTGAGAGGACCCCCGAAGGAGGAGGAAATGCAGGAATCTCAGTACTTCACAGGCGTGGCAGTGGTTAAATAAAGTTATATGATATAGTATTCCAGTAGAGTTTCTTCTTTTCTTGTCCTGTATTTTGACCATCACCAGATCTGTTGGATGGGGTTGTAAGATTGTACGCAGTTGTATTTCCTGCTGATGTTTTGTATACATTGAGAGAGGCTTGTGATTCTTCCATTTATTTCTCTTGTTTATTTATTTATTTGTGGAAATAGAATCAAGGGGGAGATCTCCCTGAATCACATACACATGCTTGCATTTTTCATCATCATTTTCATTTGCATAGCAGGTGTTCTTGGAGCTTTTATCTTATCTCTGTTTGGTTTTCTTCAACAGTTAACAGGATAGCAGATCCAGTTTTCAATAGGTATTCTACAAGAGGGAATAAATTGAGAGTTATGGATCAAATACAACATGAGCTGCAGGAGGTCAGGGACAGAATGACGCAGTTTATGGAGATGATGCAAAGTGTAGCCAATGGGCATAAGCAATTGAGAACTTTGGTTTAACCACTAATAGCACGTGTGGATGGTAATGGCGTTCTACATGGAGGGACTAATGATATCCCTCCTCCAGTTGATGGAAATGTTCCTCAGGTCAACGGTATTCCAACTGTGGTTAACCCTCCGGGCGGAGGTCAATAGGAAGGAATTCATATAGCAGGTGTTGGAGGCAGTGTGGGCGTTGTACATGGAGCTACAGGTCCCCATTGGGAAGAGGATGATCAGGAGGATGTGTTTTCAACGAGAGACTTGGATGTGGTTCTCCCCACAGAAGCTGATAAGAGGTTTAAACTACTTGAAGAAAAAATGAAAGCCTTCGAGAACCAAAATTCTTTGGGACTCGATATGTCGGATCTAGGACTGGTGCCAAGGGTTAGGATTCCCCCAAAGTTTAAAGTACCAGATTTTGATAAGTACAAAGGGGCGACTTGTCCTAGAGTACACCTCAGGGCTTATTTTCGGAAAATGTCAGCCTACTTGGATGATGAGAAACTTTTGATGCATTTCTTTCAGGACATTTTGTCAAGTCCTTCTTTGGAGTGGTATATGGGTCTAGAAAGGACACATATAAGAAGCTGGAGAGAATTGGGAGAAGCATTTGTGCGTCACTATCAGTACAACAGTGACTTGGCGCCTAATAGGGTGCAATTAAAAAATTTGTCACAAAGGAATAATGAAGGGTTCAAGGAGTACGCCCAAAGGTGGCGAGAGTTAGCGACCAAAGTGTAGCCTCCAATGGTGGAGCGTGAATTGATCGACATGTTCATGGCAACCTTGCCAGGAACATACTATGAAAAATTGATCGGATGTATGTATGGAAGCTTTTCGGATTTAGTAATGGCATGAGAGAGGGTGGAGAATGGAATAAAGACAGGAAAAATACCGAGTGGGGAAGGATCTTCATAATAAGGAATGAAGAAAGTATATAACGGAAACCCAAAGAAGAGAGAATGGGATATGAATGCTATATCAGCCTATAGAGGTAGAGACTGGGTGCCACATCAACCTCAACATCAACATCAACAACAAGTTGCCAATATAGCTATTCTGGTTGTACCATAGCAACAAACTAATGTGCCTCGTCGTTACTAAGATAGAGGAAGGATGGCCAACAGGTAGTTTGACACGCCTCCCATGTCTTACTCACAGCTCTTGCAATACCTGTTACAATTACAGCTTATTCAAAAGAGAACTTTGGCGCCACTCACTGGTGCACCTCCGCCAGGTTATGATGCAAACGCCAGGTGTGAGTTCCACTCATGTGATCCAGGCCATAATATTGACAATTGCAAAGCATTTAAGCACAAGGTTCAGGATTTACTCGACTCAAAAGCAATAAATTTCACAAATTAAACCCCCAATGTAAATCAGGACCCAATGTCAAATCATGGGTTAGCCAAAACCAATGTTGTTATTGAAGAAGAGAAACTAAACTTGATAACTGATGTTGTAGAATTGAAGACGCCCTTGAGCTTCATAAAAGATAAACTGCTAAAGGCAGGTGTCTATCCAGGTTATTTAGAGAGTTGTGCAGAATGTGTTGTGAATCCAGAAGGTTGCGTTTCTTTAAGAAGTCATATTCAGAGTTTGATTGATGTCGCTACCCGAAAAATGCAACAACGGGGAGGCGAAAAGAAAGGACAGAAGAGTCACCACCGAACTTTATTTATCCCATGAGGGGAATGGAAAGTATCGAGAAAACCTTAAGGAAGAAACAGATAAGATGGCCTCGCGACCAAGAACGGGTTCGGAAGCCGGTTATGCGAAGGGAAGGTATTAGCACCCCTTGCATCCATCTTACTCGATGGGAACCATTTGTTTGTCGTATGTGTGATAATATTTGCTAAAAGTTTATTTCTATAAAGAGTGATCCAAAGGATAAAGAGAAGGGTTAGAAACGGAGAAAGGAGGGAACGGGGAGAGGAGAGACTCGGTAGGACTTCGCGGTCCTATGCCTACGTATTCTCAACAGATATGAGAAAGTCAGAGTTGACGTAGTTTGGGGGACTACAGTTATAAGAGGGGAATGTGCTCGACAAGGATTGTGGCCCTTGTGCCTAGTGTTGCACCCTAAAATTTGACCAACCGGTGCCGCTCTCGGTTTATGCTTCGACGCATTTTCGCATCAGCATTTGCATACTGCATATAGCGCATTTCCTCAATCATGGTGATTATATCGGGATTACAGCCCTGCTGTCGATTTTCAGGTGTTTCAGACCTGTGCAGATAATCAGAGGTTTTTTGGGGAAGTTGTGCACTTCCCGGGTGTTTTCAGCTCGCGCTGTTGTTTTGAGGGCATTCTGGTGTCCGGGTTTTATCGCTGGTTCCGCTTAGGTCTCGATATCCTTTTTAATTGAGTAAATGACACTTTACAGCTTTATTAGGGTTTATTGGTTTTTCTATCTGTTAATAGATATTAATTTTAGATATAGGATATAGGTTTCTTTTAATAGAATTAAATAGTTCTCTTTTATTAATAAATAGCTTTTTCTTTTTAGAATATTAGGGTTTTAATAGAAAAAATATTTCTTTTATAATATGGTTTTTATAGAATATAGATAATAAATAGGTTTTTCTTTTAATTAGGTTAATAGAGTTTTAGATATATCTTTGATATAGGTTAAGTAGATATCAATAGGTATTATTTTCTTTTAGATTTAATATAGATTTTCTTTCTATTAAATAGGATAATAGTTTTTTTAATAGATATTATAGATTTTATTTCTAGAATTAAATTGGTTTCATTTTGTTTATAGAATTTTCTAGATTTAATTAGTTAGATATAGTTTTCAGATTTAATTAGATTAATTAGGTCTTAGTTAATTAAGGTTAATCATTTTAGTTTACTAATCATTCAGTTTCATCATCCACGGTAATTCAACTTTAATTAGGTAATTAGGATTTAGTTTTCGTTTTGGATAATCTCCCTTAATCAATTCATTTTAATTTCATTCCATTAACCATGTTCATTAGCCTTAACTGGGCCGTTTATCCAGTTAATTCACGTAAAGCCCAAAAATAAGTCAAAGTCCAGAAATTGCATGAGTCATATATAAGTCAGCGCACCACGTGTATTCACAAGGAGGACCCACCTCACATTTTCCCCTTCACCGGATCACGCCACATCACCCTCCACTATCTCTCCCCCTCAACACGTGGCTTCACACATGCAATTCCCTCTGCCACCTCGCACTGCCACTTGTCCTCCTCTAAGCATCACCGGTTGCATGGCCAGCGGCCATGCAACCACCGTCCCCAACCTCCTCCGGCCACTGTAACCAACCCACAACCAATTCCAGCCGCCGTCTAACCCGCCGGAAACTGGAAAAAACCCAGAAATGATTCTAACACCAATCATCATCATCTTCTCCGACCGATCTTCATCATCAATGGCCGCCAGAAACTGCAGCAATCACCGGAAATACCATGGATCCCGCCGGAAAACGTTCAACCATTGGATCAAGTTTTTCCAGAAATCACCATGAATGTTCGTGTGTTCTTCGATCTCGCTTCCGGAACCTCGTGTTGATCTTCACCAACGAATTTGTTCTTCACGCCTTTTCCATATTTCTTCCCCAACCTTCATAGCTCCTTCATCGTGTTCATCCGTTCTTCGTAGTGTTCTTCATGCGTTTTCCAGATTTCGTCAAGGATCTTCATAGACCTTCATACATTCTCCAGATTCCGTCAAGAACCTTCAACTTCCTTCACGTTTTTCCAGCAGCTATCAGGATTCTTCATCAGTTTATCGTAAATCTCCAGAAATCTCATAGATCCTTCCAGATCTTTGAGCGTGTTCTTCACTTTTCACAGCAATCTTCAAGGAGTTTTCATCTTTTCTTCATACTTTTTCCAGAAATCTTCAAGGACGTTCATCAGAGACTCTCAGATTTCATGACCTTCTCCATCAACCACCTTCATCCTCAAGAATCTCCAGATTTTTCAACCTTCTGCAAGATCGTGCAAGATTCATCATCGGTTCGCCTGTTTCCAGAAACTCATCCTGAGATCACCAGATTGTTCAACCTTCATCATCACACCAACATCGTCTTAAATCTACAGCAACGTCAAGAACACAGATCTTCAACCTCTTCTGGAGACTTCGAATCTTCTTCAACGACTCAAGAACTGCATCAACGATCTTCAGCTCGTCTTCAAAGATTTTATCAGGAGCTTCACTTTCAGATCCAGAGAACATCAAATCATCAACCGGTCGTCCAGATCTTCGCATCTTCGAGAGCTCATCCTCAGAGTCATGGATGTTCTTGCGTTCGAGTGGCCATACGAAGATTGTGGTGTTGTTTGCTTTGATCTACTGTCCGTTTTGATGAGGGTGACTAGATTGAGCAGAGGAAGGATAAAGAGTGATGACGGCGCTAGGGTGGAGGCATGAACAGTAGGGAGAAAGAAGGAGAAGCATAGGGTTTCAGAAAGTGAAGGAAGAGAGGAAGAGAATGGGTTGGGGATTAGGCCTCAAGGCCAACGTGTTTTTTGGACATCCACCCTTCGTTTCTGGGTTTTTTGGATGGACAATGGGCCAAGCCCAACGCCCTTCGTTACACACCCCCTGGTTCACTTCTGCACCCCTCCGTTTTTGTGTGGCTGATGGCTTGTAATGGGCTGGGCCCCAACTTTACTTTGTGTTTTTTCTAGCAGCACCCCCTGTAACTGCTGTACCCCCCCCCCTTTTTTGTTTTCTTTATTTTATTTTGTTTAGTTTTTTAGAATAGAAAATAATAAAGAAAAAGAGGATATTTGAAAAAACTTTGAAAAAAATAATAAAGAAAAAGAGGATATTTGAAAAGAATATTAAGAGAAAAGAAACATGAAAAAATATGTGAAAGAATATTGAAAAATAGAAAAAAAAAATATAGAAAAAATATATGAAAAATGTTTTGAAAAAGAAAAGAGAAAAGAAATATTGAGAAAAAGAATATAAAAATATTAGCTCATAGGTTTAATATTTTTCTCTTAGATATTCTTCTTCATAGAGTTTATTTCACCTTTTTAGGGATAGTTTTACAAGTCCATTTGTTAGGGGACTTTTTACACTTTTAGAGGTAGTTTTCTTGAAGTCCACTTGTTAGGGGACTATTTTCCATTTGATTCTTCATAGGATAGGATAGTATTTCCTAGGGGTTTATTTTTCAGTATTCAATCATTGTAATCATTTTCAGAATATCAATAAAACGAGATTTGAGCTGTGGTCCCGAGGTAGCCGAACTACAACTGCTCTGATTTCTCGTACCAGACGAGAATATGTAGGCATAGGATGCGATATCCTAGCAAGCACACTAACAATTAACTCTTTTGTTCTCTCGCTGCTGTGCGATCGAGACTTTCCTGCTGACGACTGATATTACCCTTTTCTCTTGCCCGAGTGCATTTGAGACCAGACCGTAGTTATTCCCTATAGGTTCCCGTACCTTTAAAACCAGTTAATTTCTCACTGATGTGTGAGAATACCCAGATTAGCCTTAGTTAGCCTGAACTACGTAAGCTCTGATCTTCCATGCAGTGTGGAAGTACGTAGGCACAAGACGCGAGGTCTTGGCGAGCCATTTTCCCCGTAGTCCCGAACTACGTTGACTCTGACTTTCTCTCTTGAGAATACGTAGGCATAGAGTGCGACGCTCTATCGAGTCAGTTCCCTTTCCGTTTAGATTTAGCAGCCGTAGATAGATTGTTTTGCATCCTTTAGACAACCCAAGCAAGCGTGGATCCCGTCGAGTACGACGGACGTGAGGGGTGCTAATACCTTCCCCTTGCGTAACCGACTCCCGAACCCAGGTTTTGGTTGCGATGACCATACCTTTTCCCGTTTTTTTTCGAGGTTTACTTCGAGCGTTTCCTTTCCCTCCATTGGGATAAATAACGCACGGTGGCGACTCTTCTGTCAGCCGGCGCCGATTTTCGCAGTAGCGACAGCTAGGTATCTTTACTCAAAAGAAGTAAAGAATCAGAGCAGCCGTAGTTCGGCCTACGGATGGTGGGAAGTTCTGGTAGACGATGCTATCATGCGCATTCTAGCAGTTTAGGTGTTTTGCTGCTCACATGTGAGAAGACTTAAGCGTTACCTGTTTGCGGTAAAACAAACGTAGCATGCCTTTCTGGGAAAGGGTGGAAAAGAGAAAAGGGTGCTCGCTAGGATTGTCGCAATCCTATGCCTACGTATTCTTAACCTGCAAGAGAAATCAGAGCAACGTAGTTCATGCTATTACGGGTAACTGGTGTTTTTGTGGATGATGTTATCGTACGCATTCTAGCAATTTAGGTGTTTTTCTGCTCGCATGTGAGGATACTTAAGCATTACCTGTTTGTGGTAGAACAGACGTAACATATTTGTTTTGAAAAGGTAGTTTTCGCCATGTGAGGCAAGAAGTCACATTTAATTTGTGGAACCGTTTTTCGGGATGAAATAAGTCCTCGGATAGTAATCCCTTGCGGGTAGTACCCAATTCTTTATCACAAAATTTTTGTTATGAAATGGTGTGTCGAATACAAGCGTCTTCGTATTGAAAGACGAGTATCAAGACCACACACACTACAGTGAGTATTCTAAAACTCGGTGAGGAAGAAGTCTACACTCAATCCTCTCTCTTTAATTCAACACAAAGAGAACTTCATTCTCTTATTAAAGTGTTTTTGGTTTTGAACGGTAAGTGCTTTTGTGAATGTAAACCCTACGGTAAATGTCAAGCACTCGGGATAGGAGAAGGCCTACGCCTAACCACTCCACGACCATTCAAGTTTTTGTGTGAAAAGAGTTTGAAAATGCACTCGGTACGAGACCGAGGTTTTAGGTGAGAAAGTTGCGGAGAGAAGTTGTGGAAAAGAGAGTTGGTGAATAAAGTTGCGTCTTTGTATTGAAAGACGACTATCGAGACCACCCACTCTACAGTGAATATCCTGATACTCGGAGAGGAAGAAGTCTACAATCAATCCTCTTTTTTTAGTTCAATACAAAGAGAAATCGATTTTCTTATTGAAAGGTGTATTGAAAATGCACTCGGTACGGGGCCGAGGTTTTAGGAGAAAAATGGTTTGAAAATGCACTTGGTACAAGACCGGGGTTTTTAGGAAGAGAGGTGTGGAGAATACAAACGCTTCTTCGTATTGAAAGACGAGTATCGAGACCACCCACACTACAATGAGTATCCTGACACTCGGAGAGGAAGAAGTCTAAACTCAATCCTCTCTCTTTAGTTCAATATAAAGAGAAATTAATTCTCTTATTGAAAAGGTGTTTTTGAAAATGCACTCGGTACGGGACCGAGGTTTTAGGAGAGAATGTTGCGGAAAGAAAGTTGTGAAGATAAATACGTCTTCGTATTGAAAGACGAGTATCGAGACCATCCACAATACAGTGAGTATTGTGATACTCGAAGAGGAAGAAGTCTACACTCAATCCTCTCTCTTTAGTTCAATACAAAGGGAGCTCGATTCCTTTATTAAATAGGTGTTTTAAAAATGCACTCAGTACGGGGATGAGGTTTTAGGAGAAAAATGGTTTGAAAATGCACTCCGTACGAGACCGAGGTTTTTAGGAGGAGAGGTGTGGAGAATACGGACGCGTCTTCATATTGAAAGATGAATATCGAGACCACCCACACTACAGTGAGTATCCTGACACTCAGAGAGGAAGAAGTCTACACTCAATCATCTCTCTTTAATTCAATACAAAGAGAAATTCATTCTCTTATTGAAAAGAAATTTAAAAATACACTCGATACGGGACCGAGGTTTTTGGAAAAAAAGGTGTGAAAAATACAAGCTTCTTCGTATTGAAAGACGAGCATCGAGACCACCCCACTACAGTGAGCATCCTGACACTCGGAGAGAAAGAAGTCTACACTCAATCCTCTCTTTTTAATTCTATACAAAGAGAACTCGATTCCTTTATTGAAGAGATTTTTGAGAACTTGCCAAAGAGATGAAAAACGGAGACAAATATATACAGGGTACAGATAACCAACAGTCTACCAATTAGGATTTTATGGTTTCGATATTTATTAAGTGTTTTAAAAGAATGTACAAGTTAGTTGAATATTTATAGGATAATAATAATATACAGAATATATAATATGTACAAGAATATAAATGACTGAAAAATAAAGCAGTTAATATTTGACAGAAAGTAAAGCAGTTGTATATTGACAGAAAATAAAAGTTAGTCGTCAATTGGTTAGTGGATTGAATCGGGAGACAAAAGAATGGGATCTCGTCTTAACCGTAAACAAAATGTCGATTAATCGAAGGTAGCCTATCGCGATCCCAAAGTAAAGAAAATGACCCAAATGGTCATCTTCAAAATATTTAAAGTCGAGAAGGTTATCGACTTCGAAAATCTGACGCTTGCGGATACAAGACTTCATCGGTCCATAAGTCAAAATAAAATCGAAAGAATAAGAAATGAGGAGAGAAAGAGGTGGTCTCAGATCCAACATTACTTATCAATAATTTGACTGGTAATGGATTAAGGAAGAGTCGTCATCGACCAAAAAGATAGAAGTGAAATAAAGTCGAAATGAGAAAGAAGAGAAAAGTCAGTCTCAGATCCTTCATTTCTCATCAATAATTTGACGGAGAATCGAAGGAAATCTCTTCATCGACCAAAATGCGACAAATGAAAATAAACTTGAAAATGAGAAAGAAAAGAAAAAGTCGGTCTTGGATCCTTCACTTCTCATCAATAATTTGACGGGGAATCATAGGAAGTCTCTTCATCGACCTAACCAAATGAAAATGGAAAAAAAACCTAATAACAAATGAAGAATAAAATTACCTTTAAAATAAAAATACTATTAAAATTCTAAATAAGAAATGTTAAGAAATTTAATAAAGCTCTAAATAGAAAAAGTTAAGAAAATTAAATAAAACTCTAAATAGAAAAAGTTAAAAAATTTAATAAAACTCTAAAACTCTAAAACTAAAATAATATTACATGAAATAATAATGTTCATAGTATATTTACAAAATAGATATTAAAAGCAGAAATATAATAAATATAATAATAATATTTACAAAAATTATAATATTTACATTTAAAAAAAAACAAACAAATAGAGAGGTGTTAAAGAAAATGGTGGGGGTAGTGATATAGTCCAGGGGGAACCCGGATGGGCCTAAGCCCAAATCATCAGACCAAAGAAAAAAATAATCAGCAAAAAAGAAAAAAAGAACAAAAGCAATCTTCTTCTTCTCACATGTTTCGCTACAGCCAGCGTTCTCTCAAACTCTCTCCTTCAAAACCCTCTACTCACCGTCAATCCTCACAAGTCAAACTCAAAAACCAAACCCTCCAGATTTTTTCTATTAAATCTCTCTGTTTCCACTTCTGTTTGATTGTCGGCGATGAAACTCACTTTCGTTGCTTGTCTGAAACCCATTTCATGCAGGTTGAAGTTTGAAGGTGAAAGTTTGATGTTTGAAGGGCATTTTCATGGAGTTGTGAGGGTTTAAGTTAAAAACTATTCTGGGTATGAAGTGAGTTTCAAAATGGGTAGTGTTGGATTTTCGGTGACGGGAGTTTGAAGTCCGGCGCCTGGGATGGTGGTTTACGGTCGATTTCGTTTTCTGGGTATCGTTTGGTGGTTGAAGTTTGTTGGTGAAATGGGTTTTAAAGATTTAGTGTTCTTGAAGTTGTTGTTAGTTTGGATTCATAGTGGGTGTCTAAAAATGGTTCGTCGCGATTCGAGGTGGAAGAAGATGGATTGGAAGTTGAAATGGGTTTTAATGTCGTTGTTGTTTGAGGTATGAAGAGGTCAGAAGAAGGTTGGTGAGGATTGACAAAATGAGTTTGTGGGTGAAGGAGGTTATGGCTGATGTTTGATTTTGGGTGAAAGGTTTGAAAGGATTCGAGGGAGATGAAGATTGGTGAGTTAAAATGGTGGATGTTTGAAGCTTCGAAAATGGTGAGGATGGTGATGTTGTTGGTTGAAGAGGGCGGCCGCTGTTGGTAGGGTTTGTTTACATTGTGAAGAAGAAGTATCAATGGTGGCTGGGTTTATGAAATGGGTGCTTCGTGGATGAGAAATGGAGGGGTGGTTGTAGAGCTTGAAGATCTAGGTATCTTCTAGTAGTTGGTGATGAAGATGATAGTGAAGTGGATGGGTTTATGTTGTTTAATGTTTGAGTTGTGGTGGTGATAGCATGATGATGAAGGGTTTGAAGTAATGTTGCTGTGAGGGTGAGTTGGAAGGATGGTGGCAATGGTTGCTGGAAATTGATGAGGAAGAAGACGGTGATGTTGGTAATGAAGGGGGCGGCTGGAAACTCCTAGGATTAGGGTTTTCCGTGTGAGGGAGATGATGAACAGTGGGTTATATACCCACTGTTCAACACGTGGCACAACTAATTGGTGACCTAATGACTTGTTTAGACCTTAATTATGATTAATTGGTTAATAAAATGAGAAAACATAATTAGTGTTGATAAAATAAATGCTGACAAAAAAGGTTGACTTGGATTTAAATAAAATATTGTAATTAACAGGAAATCTAATTAAACTATTAAAAGCTAATCTAAATAAATAATTAAAAGAAAATAATTCTAATAATAATAATAATAATAATAATAACTAATTAATTAACAACCTAATTAAACAATCTAAATCTAATTAATAATATCTAATAATATTGAAAATGAATAATTAACTAATAAACTTATTAAAAAAAATCTATATAAAAAACTGATAATTAAACTAATTTCTATTCTAAAATTAATAAAACCTATTTCTAATAAGAAAATTAAAATCTATTTTAAAAAATGAAATAATCTAAAATATTTTCTAAAAAATCTATATTCTAAAAAATAAACTATTTCTAAAAATTATATTAAAATAAAAATAAATCTAAAAACTATTAAATTAAATCTAAACAAATTCTATTTCTAAATTAATTATAAATCTATCTATTTAAAATTCTATTAAACTATTTCTAAGTCTAAATAATAAAATGAAAAACCTATTTAATATTTCTAAAAAAAACAATATTCTAAACTTAATTAAATTAAAAACGTTAAAACAAAAATATATACAGAAAATTAAAATTTGCAAAGAAAAAGAGAAATTAAAAAGGATTGAAATTTACCAAAATACCCTTAGGCCACGTGCACGCTCCTATTGGGCAAAAAATTCGAGATTTGAAAAACGCCCAATCAGGGCGGACACGTGTCTAAACAGCATGAGATTAAGTGAAAAATGCAAAATAGAAAAATGCAAAAATATTTACAAAAAAAAAAGGGAAGGACAAATTTAGGGTATGACAATTGATGACGGCAGTTTACAGTTCGATATGGTTGTGGGAGAAGAAGTGATTGAGGAGATTATTAATGAGCGGGATGAAGTTGCAACGATTTCAATTCCACACCAAACGATTAACATCTCAGCGCCACCAAGGCCAACTTCGATCATTATTACTACTCCAGGACCAATACCTTATGAAAGCACCAAGGCCATTCCTTGAATTATGGTGCAGAGGTGTTTTGCAACGGGCAAAAACAAGAGCTAGTGGGGGCATCGTTTGGAGGCACTTCTGTTGAAAACATTGTCGGAACAGGGGGAATAAACAGGAGTGGTAGAGTTTTCTCTCCACCTGAAGCTAATGTTGATAGAAGTGATAAGGGTAAAGGTAATGCTATGGTAGAAGAAGATATGCATTAACAAGTTGACAATGATTCTTTTGCGAAGGATACTGAGGAATTTATGAGGCTTATCCGTAAAAGTGATTACAAGATTGTAGATCATTTACACCAAACGCCATCCAAGATTTCTATCCTCTTGTTGTTATTGTGCTCTGAGGCACACCAGAATGCGCTATTAAGAATTTTGATTTCGGAATTTGTGCCGTAGGAAATTTTGGTAAATTAGCTAGAAGGAGTCGTGGCTCATGTAAATGTTGGAAATGGGTTGGGTTTTACAAGTTTGGATTTGACTCTTGCCAAGAGGACCCATAATCATGCTCTATATATATTTATGGAGTGTAGAGGGGATCTATTGTATCATGTCTTGGTAAATACAGGTTCATCCCTTAATGTACAACCAAAGAAGGCCTTGATGAAGCTAGATAATCAAGGGCTGATTTGCATGCCAAGCGACATAGTTGTGAGAGCTTTTGATGGTTCTAAGAGGTCGGTGTTTGGTGAGATCACTATGCCTATACATGTGGGGCCAGATATTTTTGATGCAACATTTTATATCACGGATATCCAGCTAACTCATAGTTGTTTGCTCAGCCAGCCTTAGATACACTCTGCTGGGGCAGGAACTTCCATGTTGCATCAGAAATTGAAATATATGATGGAAGGAAAAGTGGTTACTGTTTGCAGAGAGGAAGACATTATGGTCAGTCAACTATCATCCTTTAAGTATGTGGAAGTGGACGGTGAAATCCACGAGACGCTTTTGAAACTATGCAGATTCAGGAGAAGTCTCTTGTAGAAGCTAAAGGTCCAGAGGTCTCGATGTCGTCATTCAATGAAGCCAGTGCTATAGTGGAATCTGGGTCTTCCCAGAAATAGGGCCAGGTGCTTGATGTTCCTGCTAAGCATGACAAGTTTAGTTTGGGATATAGTCTCTCTTCTCTTTCAAAGGATCCTCCAAAGTACAAAGGACTTGTTCAGTTTACCAGCGGTGGGGTTATATTTGATAGGATAAATGTTGTTGAGGATGACGAAGGGGAGAAAGATTGTGATATGGATGCTTAGATTCGTCCATGTGTCCCTGGGCAGAAGCTTTGCAACTAAACTATGGAGGAAATCACCCAAGTTACATCAAAAGAGTAATTTTCGTTTGTTTTTTATCATGTCTGGTCCTATGTTTTGCCCAAGACGTAGTGGCTTTTCCTTGTAGGGACCCTCTGTTTATTTTTAAACTTTTATCATGAATGAAAAGACTTCCTTTTTTCATTCAAATATTTTAGTCCTTGTTTTTCTTTTTACGTTTTTAATTAAAATAGAAAAATGGCAATGTGTTTGTGTCTGTTTGCATATCATAATAAGCATAAAACATCAATCATGCATGTTTCACATCTCAGATACCATCTATCCTGATTCGGCTATGGCTCGATATAACTCTGATAACCCTATTAACCAAGCTGAAGAAGAGACTGATGAAGATTGTGACTTACCTGAAGAACTGACCAGACTTCTGAAACAATAGGAAAGAGTTGTTCTGCCTCATCAGGAGGATATTGAAGTCGTTAACTTGGGTACTGAAGACGACAAGAAGGAAGTTAGAGTTGGGGCTGCATTGGAAGATGATGTCAAGGAAATATTGGTAGAGATGCTCCGTGAGTATAGAGATGTCTTCGCTTGGTCTAATGAGGATATGCCAGGTTTGGACACTAATATAGTGGTGCACTGTCTACCTCTTCGTGAAGAATGTCTGTCTGTGAAGCAAAAGTTAAGAAGAACCAGACCTGATATGGCGGTCAAGATAAAAGAGGAAGTCCAAAAGCAGTTGGATGCTGGCTTTCTTGCCGTCACTAATTAACCTCTGTGGGTAGCCAATATTGTTCCTGTACCTAAGAAAGATAGGAAGGTCAGAATGTGCATCGATTATCGATGAAATTCTGGTATGCAGATCTCAGATGTCCTAAGAGATGTCGAGACATTGATCTCTGTTAAAAACAGAACAAGGACAGAACATGACCATTTTGATTTACTTTAAGAATTAATAGTGTCATGACAGATGTTTTAACATCTGCAGACTGACAGAACAATTTATCCAACCATTTAAATTGTGCAGAATTTTAAATGCAGAAAGATAAATAACACAATGAATTATTAACCCGTTTTGGTGCAGACACACCTACATCTGGGGGCTACCAAGCCAGGAAGGAAATCCACTATCAGTAGTATCAATTCAGAGCTAAACTCCCCCGTTTAGAACCCCTCACTTAATCCCTACCCAGTGCAATTTCAATCTAAAATACCTTTAGATATGAGACACCTCTCACTCCCACTTAATCACAACAGTGATAACAACAGATTAATAAAACAAAGAAGACACTCTTCAAAGACAATACTTGATCTTTCTTAACAGGTTCAATCAAGAACAATATACAACCTAAATATGTCTACCACGATGCATCAAAAGATACAAAGGGTGACTTACAAAGTTATGGGTAAGAGACTCTCAAAACCCTAAACCTTTATTTTGCACACACGATTTTCTTGTTGTGAATGCTTCATTCTTTAGGTCTACAAGTCCCTATATATAGACTCTTCTAGTATGGGTTTGGAATTTAGCAAAAACTACCTCAGATTTGATAAAATCAAATCAGATAATTCTTCAAATCTTTTCATAAGATAATTCTCCAAATCTTTTCATAATTAACAGCAATTCAGATTTGATTAAATCAAATCAAATCAAACTCCAAACCTTCACATTGTAGATCTTCTGCAGAGTCTTCTCCACAAAAATAGGAACAAATATTTTATAGTTTCCTAAAAAGTCTCAAAGATCCTTTTTATGAAATCCAATTAAATCAGCATTTTGCTCCTAATAAATCTCCTTGACCTGCGCATAATGATGAGGTATATCCAAGAGGATCTCATCAAATCAAAACACATCTGTCAAGAGATATAAAATAGCAGCACCTGCTGTACCATACCAAAATGTCATGACATTTGTCTTCGACATCTGTCTAAAACACATGACAGTAGTACTGTCATAACAGTTGATGAAGATGTTATAACATCTTGCTTAACATCAGTGTAGAATCATGTTTTACCAAAATTTAGCCAATCATAGAACCATGGAACTAACAATCTCCCCTTTGGCAAATTTTGTCTAAAACAACCAAACCATGATGAATCTTGAGATATAAACTTATCAGAGCAGTGTCACATCGCTGCGAATAGGGGCCGACAAGGACAGAAGAGTCGCCATCGTTCATTATTTATCCCACAAGAGGGAAAGGAAACGATCAGAGAAAACCTAACGGAAACGGGAGAAGACAGGCCATCGCAACCATGTCTCGGGTTCAGGAGTCGGTTACGCAAGGGGAAGGTATTAGCACCCCTCACGTCCGTCGTACTCGACGAGATCCACGTTTTGTTTTCTATCTAAAAGGGTGTTTACTATCTAAGCTACGGCTCAAAGACAAAAGAAAAGAAAAGAGACTCGATAGAGCATCACCGCTCTATGCCTACGTATTCCCTCGTGCAATGGGAAAGTCAGAGTCAACGTAGTTCGACTAACTATGGGTAAAGGTGGGGGAAGGTTGCTCGCAAAGACATCGTCGTCTTGTGCCTACGTATTCTCATCTAGTATGAGAAATCAAAGAAAATGTAGTTCGGGCTAACAAAAACACTAGTTGGATCAAAATGTTTTAGGCCCAGTATGGTTAAAACTTAGTTCTACTAGTTAGGTGTATGTTGCTCGACCATTGGAGACTTAGGCGTTACCGATTTGCAGTAGAACCAAGAGTTAACAAAACTCTCCTTATGAAAAAGGTTTTCCAAATTAAGATCCCGGAGGATAGAAAGATTTGATGTTTGTTTTTGTGTTTTTTAGAGAAGAAGTACATTGATTATTGTTTTTAATTCATGTTGCACTAAAGACTATGACCTAGGAGCGAATGCGTCGCATCTCATCCAAAGGACATATGCTAAACATTCTAGATAATTGAGAGGAGGCCCCCTAATCACCATTTCCCAAGTACTTCAGGCTCGTAACATACAACAATCCTTAACCTTTATTAGATGTTTGGAAAGTTTTTTGAGAGGAGAAGAGAAAGACACTCTAAAGGGAGACTAAGACTCAACCTAATGTTCTCATGCAAAGTGTACCTATAATTGGGATAAAAAGGAATGCTACGTAATGTTATAATGCATTTGTTCAAGCCTAAGGTCTATCATAATCTCTCTTAAACAAAAGAGATTAGAGATTCTAAGGGAACATGACAAAGAAGAACAAAAGAGGAAGAAGAAGAAAGCATAAGACAATGCAAGTATGCAAACATGTAATGCACAATTAGAAAGAAAGTGAGGGAGAAAAAAAGTGTGGGGAAGTAGCCTCCACAAGCACATCTCAACCTCAAGCATGCATATGAGAGATGCAAAGAATAAGGGAGAAAGAATGCACACAAAAGAGAGCAAACAAGTGCACAAAAATGGGATGAAATAGGAGAATAAATCCTACAACCGCTTGTCATCAACCACAATGCCCAAAGGCAAACCAAAAGAAAGAGAAGAAGCCATGATCAAATGAAAGAATGGGAGGCAAGGTGAGGACATCAAGGAACTCAAATGGGCAACTCAACCATAGACCATCTCAAGGATCATGCAAGAACACAACATAGGAGTCCTCAAAGAATCACCATCCATGATATGTTCCAAGTACCTCTAAAGGAGGGACCAAACCACCTCAAATGGGATCCAAAAGTCATGGGACAGATGTAAAGATGAGGGGAGAAAGTTCACAAACCAAAGAAGGAAAAGGATGAAAGAGAATTCAAGCATAGGCATAGAGAAAAACCTAGGCCTTAAGCACATTCAACACATGAACTTCAAGTGGAAAGCCTAAAAAGAATGTAAATCTCAACAAGCAATGAACAAGTTTATGACCTAAAAATGAGCATTCAAATACCTTAACATGTTAGAAGTATGAATCAATAAGAATTGAGAGCTCAATGGATCCACAAGTGTCACTTCCAAAGCAAACTAGGTCAAGTACTTGTATGAACCTCCCTTAGAAATAACTTGACTTGCAAGTCACCTCAAAATTAAGAAAAAGGTTCAAAAATAACCAAATAAAATCCCAAATAAGCATCAAAGAGTTGGCAACTAGAGGCCAAAAGATCACCATCAAAGTCACTTCAAAGCATCATCAAAGAATTTGATTCACAAGGATGCTCCACTTTGAAGGAGGATTGTCGAGGGTCAATAAAAATGCCATGAAATTCAAACCAAAAATGATCAAACCAGGGGAAAAATCATCCTATAAAACTCTTCAACGCATCACTGACATGAGAAAAAAGTTTCAATCATTGGAGAGAAATATTGCTCAAGAAACCATGCAAGAACAAGCAAGAACAATTAAAATTCAATTAAAAACAACTCCAAATAGAAAATCCCTTTTTAATTGAAAAATAAATCAAAAATGAAAATAAACATTTCCAAAAATTAAATGACATCTCAAAGTGTCATAAAAATATTTTTGTGGGATTTTATAACATTTGGAACTATTTTTATTAAATTAAAATCAAAACAACATAAAAAATAAAAGAAAAGAAATAAGTGCAGTGGTGCAAATAGCAATCAAACAAGGCAAAAAGATTGGGCCAAGGAAGAGAGGGGGTGCAATTTGCGTGTCTGAGCCTAATCAAAACAAACCAGATCCAACCACAAACGGTGCGTTTCATTTAAACACATGGCAAGTCAAAGCAAATCCAAGCCGTTGATCTCATTTCCGTCAAAGATTTAGCGCGCACATGTGGCAATCCAAGTCAGCCAAACGGAAAACAAACAAGACACCGGAACCACTGTTCCAGTCCTTTTCTCCGGCAACACCACCGGAATTGTAGGTGCAAGACTTAACCAAAATATGCGGAATTTTATACTAAAATGATTGCCACGTTATGTAGATCATGAATATACAATCTAATTTTATTTATCATGCAAGAACAGAGAGATTCGAGCGCAAGAAGTTTCAAGCACCAAACGAAAATTGCCATAAATACAACCCTAACCTATCCAGAATTTGCCTACACATGTAGGACTTCAGTTTGCAACAACAATGGAGTGAAATGGATGCATATTATGAAAGAAATCTTGATTTGAGGATTACCTAACGGAGTCTCTTCGTTGGAGCTTCTACAGATGCTTTGCTTGCTCAAAAAGATGCAGATCCACTCAGTGAAGATCAAGGAAGATGCTGCTTGCTTTAGTTTGAGTTGAAATGGCCTCAATTTTGATTCATGATTTTCACTTCGCTCTTGAATTTTCCAACTATGGTCTGCTCAATTCTCCACCAAAATGCACAAATGAAGCTCCAAACTTCATCTGAAGCTTTTATATGTTGGATCTAGAATGATTTGGAGGCCCAATTGTGGCTGATTAGAGTGTAATTCATAACTTGAGTTCTACAAATGAGATGAAGGACTTCTAAGACTTTTTGGAAAGCTAAGATCATGAGGAACAACTTTCATGTTCATAAAAAGTTAAGTAGAAACATGATTCTAGGTCAAAAGTGCCTTGGAAGTTGGTTGACTTTTGTTGACTGAAAATACATTCATCTGAGGACCCATAACTTGTCAGCATCATAACTTGAGTTATAGAAACCCAATGAATGACTTCTAGTACTCAAAATAAAGCAAAGAACATGCTCTATAAGTCTCATTTTTATGTCATAGTGAGATTACACTTGTATTTTGAGATATGTGGTCTTGAAGTTAGGCACTAAATAGGGGATTTTACATTGACAAACCTCTGAAACCCTAATTTAGTAACTTCTCACAGTCTTGATTCTTCTTGAATTGATCTTGAAATAATATCTTAGATGTCTCAACACAACTTTCCAAGACTCTAAAGACTTAGAAGTAAGTCTTAATCTCCTTCAAATCCACAATGGATCTTGCACTAGGCAGATGAAACCCTAGATGTACAATCCTTTGACTGCAACCTCTTGCACATGATATAACAACTTGCATAAGCTCCACAATGGCTCTCAAAGAATTCAATGAGCTTCCCAACATCTCATATCCATATCCATGAATTTTTGATCCTCAGATGATCCTTAATTGACCTCCAAGATAGGAGATGAGCAATATACATCCATTCACTTTCTCAAAGATCTCAGACCAGCTTCTGATGACCTGATGAGCACTTAAACTTGCTTAGAACATTTAACCAACCTTCTCTTTCTATACACACCTCTTGATCCCCTACAAATGAACCATGATATGCAAATGCAAATGCTAGAACAATACAATGATAACATAAGCCAAGTAAAGAAAAGGTTGGGCAAATTTTAGGGTGCAACAGCTGCCCCTATTCAAGCGACTTGGACCTGAATGAGTGAAAAGCGAACGACTTTCAAAATCAAGGTAAAAGACGGTTGAATACCAAAGAACCCGAAAATTTTCCAACCACAGAAATAAACTGCAAACTCTAATTGGGGATAAAAATATCCAGAAATATCTAAACGACCGGTTGCAATGACAACAAGCTGACTAATTACCAAACTTTCGATACGCAGTCGAAAAAGACATATGCTAACGAGCAGGCATTCGCTAAATAAAAGCGAGCATCGAACCCTAAGGCTGGATCAACCGAAGTTGATAAACACATCTTGAGAATACTCCGCTGGGGAAGAGAGAAGCTTAACCAAGCAACTCTGGCAGGGAGAAAGAGAGAAATTTAACTAAATAACTCTGCTTTGGGAGCGCAAAGAAACTTAACCAAGTAACTAGGCTGAGGAACAAAGAGAAACTTAACCAAGTAACTTTGTTGCGGAATAGAAAGAAACTTAACCAAGTAACTCAGCTGGATAACATCTAATAAAATGAACACATCAATCAAAATTTGCACCACGGTCTGAATACCATACGAGCTTAAAACATACTACTTCAAATTGCCGGAATCTGGATATTCAACAAACAAAATGAGTCAATGACATTTGCCAGAATCTGAATACTCAACGTAAAAACCGGAGTCTGGATACTCAACAAAAATAAACCGGAGCCTAAACGCTCAACGAACCAACCGGAGCCTGAACGCTCAACAAACCAACCAGAGCCTGAACGCTCAACGAAATAACCGGAGCCTGAACGCTCAACGAAATAACCGGAGTCTAAACGCTCAACGAAATATCCCGAGCCTGAACGCTCAACGAAATAACTAGAGCCTGAACGCTCAATGAAATAATCGGAGCCTAAACGCTCAACGAAATAACCAGAGCCTGAACACTCAACGAAATAATCGGAGTCTAGATACTCAACGAAATAATCAGAGCCTGAACGCTCAACTAAATAACCGGAGCCTGAATGCTCGATGAAATAACTTGAGCCTGAACGCTCAACGAAATAACCGGAGCCTGAACGCTCAACAAAATAACCTGAGCCTGAACGATCAATGAAATAACCGGAGCCTGAACGCTTAATGAAATAACCGGAGCCTGAACGCTCAACGAAAATAACCGGAGTCTGGATACTCAACGAAATAATCGGAGCCTGAACGCTCAACGAAAATAAACCGGAGCCTTAATGCTCAAAGAAAATAAACCGGAGCCTGAACACTCGACGAAATAACCAGAGCCTGAATACTCGACGAAAATAAACCAGAGCCTAAATGCTCGATGAAATAACTAGAACCTGAATGCTCAACGAAAATAAACCGGAGCCTGAACGCTCGACAAAATAACCGGAGCCTGAATACTCGACGGACGAAGGGGTACACCACAAATGTACTCATCAGGGTCTGAATACCACACGGGTTTATAACAACAATTGAGGTCCGGCAATACCGCTGGGGAAAATGTATGTCAGGGGTCTGGATACCACGCGGGCTAACGGAAACAGCCATGGTCTGGATACCATACGGGAATAAGAAGCAATCTTTCAAATGGTCGGAGTCTGAAAACTCAACGTAATTGACCGGAGTCTGGATACTCAACGGAATAGCCGGAGTCTGGATACTCAACGTAATAACCGGAGTCTGGATACTCAACGGAAATAGACCGGAGTCTGGATACTCAACGATGGAACAAATCTGAAATCTCCATGGTCTAGATACCATTTGGGAAGAAAAACAACCTTTGTCAGGGTTTGGATACCACCCGAGCAAAGTAAACCATTAACATACTCATCAAGGTCTGGCTACCACATGAGCTTATGACAACACCAACAGTTCGGCGACGCCGCTGGGAAATACGTAAGCCGGGGTTTCGATACCACGCGAGCTAACGAAAATTGCCATGTCCTGGATACCATTCGGGCAAAGACATCAGTCAAAACTTGCCAGGTCTGAACATCAAGCGGGCAAAGTAAATCAACCATCTGTAGGAAATACACATGAGAACAGAGAGGTAACAACCTGGCTTATGTTTCAAATGCACGTGTTTGAAAATGGCGTAATGCTCCATACGAAATGGAAATGCTACGTGTTTGGGGAATGCTATGCACAGAATACAAAATGCAACAGAACGAAACCAGCAAAATAAATGCTGAGAAGAAACCCAAGATCCACCCTGTTGGGGAAAAGGTTAACACATGCCAATCGCAATTGGACTTCAGCTAGGAAACGAGCCCTAGACGGCTTCTTTACTGGGGAACAAAGTTCTTACGAGAACAAGAAGTCCAAACTCAGCTGGGGATCAAAACCTGCTGAGGAAAACACCCTGAACGTCCTTCCAAAATACAACTCTTCTGGGGAAAAGACGACTCTACTGGATAGACAGCCAGACGTCTGAAAAAAATTCACCTTATTGGGGAATCAACAACTCTGCGGGGAATCCCGAATCAACCACCGAGATTCACAACACGCCCTGCTGAAGAAAATAGCCCTGAAAGGCTCACCAATACTCACCTGAAAGTGACGACTTACTGGGGAAGCAAAAAGTCAAAATTCAACCTGCCAAGAATTGCTCACCTGAGGAACAATCTATCTCTTCCATAGATCCTCTCTGCCGGGGAATCACAAACTTACCGACTTTCCTGGGAAATAGTCTATCTCTATAGGGAAACAGAACTACTTCATGCTGAATTTGCTGAGGATAGAGACAACCCTACGATCCTGCAAGGGAGAAAAGCCAACTCTACTGGGGATCGGCTAACGAGGGAACAACATCGACCACTGCTTTGGGATGATTCAACAAAGTGAACTCCGAGTGGATACAAAATCACCTGTTCAGACTCTGTGGAGAGAAACCCCATCTCGACTCGCTAGGGAGTATAGGCGCACCTGCAAGGGAACAAAGGTACATACCTGACCTGCTAGGGGGATATCAATTTGTCGGAGACCTCGGGCTAAACTGCTGAGGAATGAGTGCATACAAACTTAATCTGATCTTCATGAGGGATATCAAACTCGACCTTTTGGGAATAGCCTTACTCTGCTGGAGACTTCGGTCTCGAACTGCGAAGAGCTAAATCTGTACCTACCAACTACTGGGGATAAGCGTACACACTTAACTACTTGGGCCACCTACATACAACTCTACTGGGGATAGAGATGTTCAAACGTCAATAACTAGGGGGAAAATGGTGATCGTACCGGAGATACACTTTTGACGAATTGCCCTAAGGATAACGACCATGCAAAAATGAACAAACAGACAAGATATCCTGTACAAAGGAACTATCTCAGTCATCATCTATGACGTTGTTCAAATAACTCAAAGTTTTAATGATTTTTGGTAAAGCCTACATGTTTATGTACGCACAGTTTATCGAAAACACCGGGCCTGTAAATAGGCAAGATTTTACAACAGATGCAACCCCTGAAAAGAGGAAGTTGCGCAAAAATATACAAAAATGCACAAAAATATACAGAATGTTGGCAATGTGGCACAGACAAACACCATAAGTTGATCCATCTATGACTCGCATGACTCTGATGCTTCATCGATGCTTCGTCCTCAGAAGAGATTGATTCAGATAAACGGCCCTCAGGTCCCCCCTCAATCCACTTAGCTCTAAAGATCACACGCAGACCGCGGTCATTTTCTTTTTTAAATCCCTAACTTTTTCCTGAATCGCTCTTGCGGGTTTTCAATTCACTAGGATACCCATTTTTGCCAAAGTCTCCTTTTCAGGTTTTCAACTTTGTGGGTTTACATCTTTTTCTTTTTATATCCCTAACTTTTGCCCGAACCCATTATTTTTACGGTTCGCCGGGATGCCCCATTTTTGCATGGATATTCTTTTTTCTTTCCAGCGGGTCTCTTTAAGCAATGTATTTTTTAACTGCGTCTATGTTCACAGGGGATGTAAAATCCTTACCATCCATGGTGGATAACAACAAGGCTTCTCTGGAGAAGACCTTTCGAACGACATATGGACCTTCATAGTTGGGAGTCCATTTGCCCCTGTGATCTGATTGTGGTGGGAGAATCTTCTTCAACACAAGATCGCCCGTCTGAAAGCTCCAAAGACGCACCTTCTTGTCGAAAGCTTTCTTCATCCGGATCTGATACAACCGACCGTATGTGATAGACGCCAACCTCTTCTCATCTAGCAGGCTGAGATGATTCAATCTGTTTCGTATCCATTCTGCCTCATCGAGCTTGACGTCGACCAACACTCTTAAAGAAGGAATCTCGACCTCTAATGGTAGGACAGCTTCCATACCATACACCAGCAAGAAAGGAGTTTCCCCAGTTGAAGTGTGTACCGTAGTACGATATCCGTGCAAAGTGAATGACAACATCTCATGCCAATCTTTATAGGTTACAACCATCTTCTGCACTATCTTCTTGATGTTCTTGTTGGCCGCTTCGACAACGTCGTTCATCTTCGGACGATAGGGTGATGAGTTGTGATGCTTGATTTTGAAACTCTGGCATAGTTCCTTCATCATCTTGTTGTTCAAGTTTGAACCATTATCAGTAATGATTCTTTCGGGCACTCTGTATCTACAGATGATGTCCCTCTTCATAAATTTGGCTTCAACTTGCTTCGTGACATTTGCATAGGAGAATGCTTCCACCCACTTGGTAAAATAGTCAATGGCGACCAGAATGAAGCGATGTCCATTGGATGCGGTAGGCTCGATCTTGCCAATCATATCAATGCCCTACATGGAAAAGGGCCAAGGAGATGCCATGACGTTCAGAGGACACGGCGACACATGAATCTTGTCTACATAAATCTGGCATTTATGGCATTTCTTCGCATATTTGAAACAATCAGATTCCATCGTCAGCCAATAATACCCTGCTCGCAACAACTTTTGAGACATGGCGTGCCCACCAGTATGCATACCAAAGGCTTCTTCGTGGACCTCTTCCATAAGCAAGCTTGCTTCCTTCTCGTCCACGCATCTGAGTAATACCAAGTCATAATTCCTCCTGTATAGTACACCATTTTGGTTCATGTAAAAGTTTCCAGACAACCTTCTCAGAGTCTTCTTATCCCGGGTTGATGCCCCTGGCGGATACTCTTGCTTCTTAAGAAAGTTCTGGATGTCATAAAGCCATGGCTTTCCATCAGAGGCTTCCTCAATGGAAAATACAAACGCTGGCCTATCAAGGCGCGAGATGACTATTCTTAGATCATCATTCCAATAGTTCACCTTGTACATCGAGGATAACGTTGCTAGAGCATCTGCCATCTGGTTCTCCGCTCTTGGCATGTGATGTAACTCTACACGATCAAAGAATGGCAACAACCTTATGGAATAGTTCATGTAAGGAATCAGATTGGGTTGCCTAGTCTCCCATTCTCCTTTGATTTGATTTACAACTAGCGCTGAATCACCGTACACATGTAGGTTCTTGATCCTTAGATCAATAGCTTCTTCCAACCCCATGATGCACGCTTCATATTCTGCTTCGTTGTTGGTGTAAGGAAAAGTCAACCTGGCAGTGAATGGTATATGAGAACCCTGGGGTGTCGTGATGATTTCCCTAATTCCACTTCCATATGAGTTAACAGCACCGTCAAATATCATTTGCCATTAGGAGCCACGCTCAGGACCTTCGTTAGGCAACGGTTCATTACAATCTTTTGTCTTCAGATACATGATGTCTTCGTCAGGAAATTCAAATTTCATCGGTTGATAGTCTTTGATCGGCTGTTCGGCGAGATACTCTGACAGAACACTTCCTTTGATGGATTTTTGGGAAACATATTGGATGTCGTACTCTGTCAGTACCATCTGCCACCTGGAAATTCTTCCAGAAAGTGCTTGTTTTTCAAAGACATATTTAATCGGATCCATCTTTGAAATTAGCATGGTTGTATGGTTAAGCATATATTGTCTCAAACGTTTGGCAGCCCACGCAAGTGCGTAATACGTTTTCTCCAACATCGAGTACCGAGACTCACAGTCTGTGAACTTTTTACTCAGATAGTATATTGCATGCTCTTTTCTTCCCGTCTCATCTTGCTGACCGAGAACACAACCCATATTGTTCTCAAGATTCGTTAAATACATTATTGAAGGTCTTCCAGCGACTAGGGGTATCAGTACCGGAGGTTCCTGCAAATATTTTTTTATCTTATCAAATGCCCTTCGGCAATTTTCATTCTAGACGACCGCCTGATCTTTCTTTAGCAATTTGAACATTGGTTCGCACGTGGCTGTGAGATGAGATATGAACTGAGCATTGTAGTTTAATCTCCCCAAGAAACCACGAACTTCCTTTTCCGTTTTTGGCGCTGGCATATTTTGAATAGCTTTTATCTTTGCAGGATCGACCTCGATTCCTTTTTCACTAACAATGAACCTCAGTAGCTTTCCTGACATGACCCCAAAAGTACACTTGTTAGGGTTCAACCTCAATCTGAATTTCCTAAGCCTCTCAAACAGCTTCGACAAGTTGACCAGATGTTCTTCCTCCGTTTGCGACTTTGCTATCATGTCATCAACATATACCTCGATCTCATGATGAATCATATCATGAAACAAAGTGACCATAGCCCGCTGATAGGTTGCCCCTGCGTTTTTCAACCCAAAAGGCATTAGCTTATAACAGAAAGTCCCCTACGGCGTGATAAACGTTGTTTTCTCCATATCCTCCGGTGCCATCTTGATCTGGTTATAACCGGAAAAACCGTCCATGAAGGAAAACACATAATATTGAGCAGTATTATCAACCAACACGTCAATGTGGGGGAGCGGGAAATCGCCTTTTGGGCTCGCCTTATTCAAATCTCTGTAATCAACAGGCGCCTGTACCTTGCCATCCTTCTTAGGCCCAGGCATGATGTTGGTGACCCATGGAGGGTAAGTTGTTACGGCTAAAAATCCTACATCCAACTGCTTCTGGACTTCTTCCTTGATTTTCACAGCCATATCTAGTCTCGTACGCCTGAGCTTCTGCTTGACTGGCGGACACTCTTCACGCAACGACAAGCAATGAACCATGATGTTTGTGTCAAGCCCGGGCATGTCTTCGTATGACCAAGAAAAGATATTAGTATACTCACGGAGCATCTTAACGAATCTCTGCTTGATGTCACTCTGCAGCGCAGCCCCTATCCGAACATTCCTCACAACTTCTTCAGAACCCAAATTATTAACCTCGATTTCCTCCAGATGAGGTAGAATAACCTTTTCTTCCTATTTCAAGAGTCTAGCTAGCTCTTCAGGTAAGTCTTCATCTTCATCAATCTCTTCTTCGGCTTGAAATATCAGATTGTCGAAGTCGAAGCGAGTCATAGATGTCTCTGGCGCGGTGTCATCTTCAATATGAATCCTGCAATGATAATGGTTAAATTCTTAAAATGATATGCAAAACAAGCACAAAGCCATATTGCCATTTTATTGTTAAACATAAAACATGAAAAACAAGGATCACAATATTTGAATGCAGGAAAAACGCCCTTTGATTAATTGAAAAAGATTGTGCAAGCATAAACAATAAGGCCCTGAAGACAAAACCATTATGCTCCGGGTAGAACATAGGGTTGTACAATAATCAGAAAAACAAAGTATTACTCTTCCGTTGTCACTTGAATGAATTCCTCGATAGACCAGTTGTTGAGGCTTTGTCCTGGAATGCATGGTTGAATCCACGAGTCCATATCACAGTCGATATCACCGTCTTCATCTGAAACAACGTTGATCCGCTCGAAGATAACCCCGCCATTGGTAAACTGTACCGGCCCTTTGTAGCGTGGCGCACTCTGTGAGGATGACGAAGAAGATGGGCAGTATCCGAGACCAAACGTATCCTGCTTATGGGGTATATCCAACACTTGACCCCAACCTGGTGCTGCCCTACCACTGCTTGGGCTTCTTTGAACGACGACATGGCCACTTCGGGCGCTTTGCTCACAACAGACACTTTGTTTTTAATCTGTATCGTCTTAAAGGCTTGACAAAGACTCTCATGGATTTCACCATCCACCTCAACATATTTAAAAGAAAGTATATGACTGATCATTATATCTTCCTCTCCGCATATAGTGACAACGCTACCACCCACCATGTACTTGAGCTTCTGGTGCAGCGTGGAAGTTACAGCTCCTGCTGAATGAATCCATGGATGACCCAACAAACAGCTATAGGCAGGGTGAATGTCCATAATATAGAATACCACATCAAATACTTTGGGACCCACCTGAATAGGCAACGTCAGCTCTCCAAATACAGATCTTCTGGTACCATCAAAAGCTCTCACCATAAGATCACTTGGCGTACACGTAATGCCTCGAGTATCTAATTTCATCAGTGCCTTTTTGGAAGGACATTCAAAGACGATCCTGTATCTACTAGCACATGAGATAAGACGACTCCATGACATTCAATTGAAATATGCAATGCACAATTATGATTCCTGCCCCTCGGCGTCAAATCCAAGTCCGTGAAACCTAGACCATTTCCTACGTTGACGTGCGCTACAACCCCTTCAAGTTGGTTTACCGATATCTCTTGTGTCATGTAATCAGTATTCAATATCCTCAACAAAGCATTCCGGTGCATTTCTGAACATAGCAACAACGACAGAATGGAGATTTTGGAGGGAGTCTGTTGCAAGTGATCAACTATCTTGTAATCACTCTTTCTTATCAATCTCATGAACTCATCCGCTTCCTTCTCCAAAGAACTCTTCTCACCAGCTTGAGACGTTTTTTCCACCACATCTTTCTTCCCCTTATCAACCCTGTCAACAACCACTTCAGGTGATGAGAACACTCTTCCGCTTTGAGTGATTCCCCCAGCTCCGACTAGATTATCCACAGAATCAGTCGGCAAGCTCCTCAATTCTTGTTTCTGCCCATTACAATATACCTCCACCCCGTAGTTCCACGGAATTGCTTTGGTACTCTCATACGGCACATGACCAGCTTTGGTGATGATAATGGTTGGCGGCCTCGGTGCAGAAATAATTATAGTTTTGTATGGAATCGAGATCATTGCACCTGTCAAGGGAGCTAAAGTTCTCTTCTGGATTAACTGCAACTGTAACAAGTGCTGGAGCAATTGGGAATAAGGCATCGGAGGTGCGTAACATTGTCTATTTTTCGTCTGACCCTGATCTTGAATTCTTCTATAACCCTATTGATTTTGTTGTTGTTGTTGCTGTTGTTGTTGTTGTTGTTGAGGAATGGCTGGAAACATGATACTAGCAACCTGCTGCTACTGCTGACGATTTTGCACTGATTGTTGATATCTATTCCTTCGGGAACTAGACACTGAATTAGTCTCACCTTCACGCTTATTATTACCAAACACCTTTTTACCTCCTCCTCCAGATGAGGACACTTCACCAGATTGGATTTTTCCCAGCTTTATACCGTTTTCTACTCTCTCCCCAGCGATGATCAAATCGGAAAAGCTACCAGACATGATACTAATAAGCTTCTCATAATAGACACCAGGCAAAGTGGCCATGAACATATCAATCAATTCACACTCCACCATCGGAGGCTGCACTCTTGCCGCTAGTTCGCGCCACCTCTGGGCGTATTCCTTAAAGCATTCACCAGTCTTTTGAGACAAATTCTGGAGTTTGACCCTGTTAGGAGCAAGGTCACTATTATACTGATAGTGCTTCACGAAGGCTTCAGCTAAGTCTCTCCAACTGCGGATATTAAGAGGCTCCAGTCCCATATACCACTCAAGTGAGGGCCCTGACAAGCTATCTTGAAAGAAATGCATGAGCAGTTTTTCGTCATCCGAGTGAGCAGACATTTTGCGGTAATAAGAATGCAAATGGACCATTGGGCAAGTAGTTCCCTTATACTTGTCAAAGTCAGGCACTTTGAACTTCAGCGGAACTTTCAAATCTGGGATCAGCCCCAGATTGGCCATGTCTAGTCCCATGGAATTCTAATTTTCAAAAGATCTCATTTTTTCTTCAATCAGCCTAAACCTTTTATCGGCCTTAGATGGTAGTCTAGCACCGATATCTCGCATAGAAAACGCGTCTTCCTGCTGGTCCACATCCCATTGAGGAACATTGTTGCCATGCATAGCACACACCACTTCAGGGATTCCACCTACGTCGCCTCCGCCCGGAGGGATAACTGTTGTAGGAATAGCATGAGCATGTGGCGTACCATCACCACGAGGAGGATTAGCAGCGGTTCCTCCGTGAAGCACACCATTCTTGTCAACTCTAGCAATCAATGGCTGCACCAAGGTCCTTAGTTGCTCCTGGCCATTTGCCACACCCTGCATTAGCTCCATAAACTGAGCCATCCTGTCCCTGATCTCCTGCATCTCAGCTTGCACTTGTTCCATAACTCTGCGCTGATTACCTCTGGTGGCGTAACAGTGAACTGTCTAATTGTCTATCCTGAAACAAACTAACAAACCAACAGGGGTAAGAAAAATGGTTTTGCTGCACCTGCTATGCAAAATGCAGACATGTATGTATGCATTATGGACGTTTCCCCTCGATTCTAGTTCCTGCACGAACAACGAGACATAGGAAAACCCATAGCCAAGCATAGAGCCAAACACCTCATACATACAAGAAAAGGTCAACAGGCAATGTACAATCATTCAACCGAGTACAACGAATCAACAGTAGGACCTTAGCCAACAGGTCTGGTGATGGTCAATACAAACATAAGCAACACGCTATAAAGGAAATGAAAGACATCATGTACGACAATGAGCACGAAACTCCTCCAACAGGTCTTGTGTCTCAGAATGGTCTGGTTTGACGAGTAACCCCTGAATGAGCGCCTCTCTCTGTCTGATAGTGGTCTGTAAACCCTCTGCATAGTCTTCCCAGGCTCCCTCACCAAAGACTTCCTCTACCTTGCACCTCTTCGAATCAACCCTCAGCTTGTAATCCTCCAAGGTGGCTAAAGCTTCGTTCATTCTGCAATCACTGTCCTGCCTGAATGAGGCTTCATCTGCAATCCTCTCATCCTTCGCCCTGAGCTGAGTCTTCAGTCTAGAGATCTGCTGTTTCAACTTATCCTCACGCTCCTTGTTGTTGGAAAGAGTAGCATTCCACTGATCATTGAACTTGGAAATCTCCAGATAAGCCCTATCCAAGTCCTTCTTCTTAGAAGCGAGAACATCACCGACAGATTCAAATCAAAACCCAAACATTCACGGGAACGAGTCTCCTTGGTCAAATATGTACCCAACCTGTTCACAAGCTCAGTCTGCCTCTTGAAAGCGTGCACAACTTCAATCTTCTCACTCCGGAGCTGAATGATCTATTTCTCTAACTCTTCAATAGCTTTCTGAAGCTCCTCTTTCTCAGACCACAACTGGTTATACTTCTGAACATCCACAGTAGTAGGTTCCTCAATCATGAGAGGATGGAAAGGCTCTACATATGGGAAAGGCATCAGTAACCTCTTCTCTCTATCCTGAATCCAAATCAAATAAGAGTCGTAAGCTCGACTGTTACTCTTCCCCAGAGAAACTTTCCCTTTCCTGTGAATTCTGCTCCAAGCATCCTCAACTCTAAGCAAGGTATCACCCTCCAACAATCCGGTGAGATACAGAGATTCTTGTATCTCATTTTCCTTAGGAGGATCTCTCAAAGTGTACCCAAACTGTCTGACCAACAAAGATGGATTATAGTTGATGCATCCTTTCCTTCCGACCAACGAGATGTTAGGAAAATCTCCGCAACTATAAATGATCTTAGTACCCAACATATCCCTGTCAAACCAGATAATGTTCTTAGCAGACAACCCCATCAACCTCTCAGACCATTCTGAAGTACCTGCAGTAGTAATGAAAGGACCAGACTTAGGGAGATCACTAGCAAACCACATATACAACAAAGGCATGCAACAAGATACATTATTCCCTCTTCTGTTCTCATTCTTGTAGTGCACAGAATGATAGACGTCGCCTAGCAACGTAGGTATAGGATTCCCTGAGGCAAAGATATGGAACACATCCAAATCTACAAAATTCGGAATGTTAGGAAATAACATGATACCATAGATACATAATGTTAAGATAGCATTAAACACCACCCAACAACCATCTTTGGCAAACTGCTGAGCCTTCTCAATCAGAAAAGATAAAGGGAAATCAAGCATTCCACTCCTCTTAGCCAAATGCCCTTTCAGCTCAGAAACATCCAGATGCAAAGCAGCAGCAAGCTTAGCCAGATCAGGCTCAGCTTCGGTGTGATAGAATGGCATCTGATCAAGAATAGGCACTCCTAATAACACAGAGAACTCTTCTAAGGTAGGTTCCAGAATATAATCAGGAAAAGTAAAGCACCTCAGCTGTGGGTCATAAAACTGTAAGAGAGCATAAAGACCATTCAACTCATACACTGATGGCTTGCAGACAACACTCAGAAGCTTCCCATATGATTCCTTGAAGTCTTCCATCACTTTCCTGTCAGCCACAGAAATCAAACCCAGCAGAGATCTGATGTCAGGTGTTGGAAACTTGTATACCACTGTCTTCCTTAGGCTAGGCTCCAAGTCAGAGAAATAAGAACACTAGAATCAAAGGGAAATGTACATCTGCAGCATAAATACATGTTAATGAATATGAAATATGAAAATGCAAATGCAAATGCAAACAGGGGATCAAAACTGATGTGTTGTTGATTGAACATAGCGCTGTCACTGATAGGAACCCATTGTATCAAGAATACAGATTCACACTGTAAAGAAAACTAGGTAGTTTGGAAGTCAAGGTTTCCTGCATAACCCAATCCCTCTCATAGGTATGAACCTATCCACTAACAAGGTTCGGCATCCTATGTGTTCATCAGTGTCACAGACTTTCGAGAAACAATGATACGTTCACCATTTTTGGTTTGGCATAATAATCTCCCGAAGCGGCCTCACTTAGCTGAATCACAAATGATCGGTTCCCAGATTCGACAATCCTCAGATCCAAAATCCCTTCGAGCCCAAAGGGCCCGAAAAGAAATCATCAAAGAGAATCTCGTCTGAGCACGAATTTCATGGGACCTGTGCATGCCAAACATACAGGTTCACCACTACTTTCCACTTTTAACGATATGTTTGTACTCAAGCCTGGGTCCAGCTTATCTCTCAATGGAACATTCTCCCCAACAGCACAGCAGAACTGATATATACAATGCTAAAAGTAAATGGGGGAAAATAAAGTACAACACATATATACAACACCCAATGAGATAAACATCCAAGCACTAGGATTGACTCGCATAGGGGATGTTCCTGTCCCCAATAGAGTCGTCAGCTGTCGCATCGCTGCGAATAGGGGTCGGCAAGGACAGAAGAGTCGCCACCGTTCGTTTTTATCCCACAAGAGGGAAAGGAAACGATCAGAGAAAACCTAACGGAAACGGGAGAAGACAGGTCATCGCAACCATGTCTCGGGTTCGGGAGTCGGTTATGCAAGGGGAAGGTATTAGCACCCCTCACGTCTGTCGTACTCGACGGGATCCACACTTTGCTATCAATCTAAAAGGGTGTTTAATATCTAAGCTACGACTCAGGGACAAAATAAAAGAAAAGAGACTCGATAGAGCATCTCCGCTCTATGCCTACGTATTCCCTCGTGCAATGGGAAAGTCAGAGCCAATGTAGTTCGGCTAACTACGGGTGAAGGTGGGGGAAGGTTGCTTGCCAAAACATCGTCGTCTTGTGCCTATGTGTTCTCATCTGGTATGAGAAATCAGAGCAAATGTAGTTCGAACTAACAAGAACACCGGTTGGTTCAAAATGTTTTAGGCACGAGTAGGGTTAAAACTTAGTTCTAGCAGTTAGGTGTATGCAGCTCGACCATTGGAGACTTAGGCGTTACCTGTTTGCGGTAGAACCAAGAGTTAACAAAACTCTCCTTATGAAAAAGGTTTTCCAAATTAAGATCCCAGAGGATAAAAAGATTTGAAGTTTTTTTTTGTGTTTTTTAGAGAAGAAGTGCATTGATTATTGTTTGTAATTCATGTTGCACTAAAGACTATGACCTAGGAGCGAATGCGTCGAATATCGTCCAAAAGACATACGCTAAACAATCTAGATAATTAAGAGGAGGCCCCCCAATCACCATTTCCCAAGTACTTAATGTTCGTAACGTACAACAATCCTTAACCTTTATTAGATTTTTTGAAAATGTTTTAAGATGAGAAGAGAAAGACACTCTAAAGGGAGACTGAGACTCAACCTAATGTTCTCATGCAAAGTGTACCTATAATTGGGATAAAAGGGAATGCTACCTAATGTTATCATGCATGGGTTAAAGCCTAAGTTCTATCATAATCTCTCTTAAACAAAAGAGATTAGAGATCTTAAGGGAACATGACAAAGAAGAACAAAAGAGGAAGAAGAAGAAAGCATAAGACAATGCAAGAATGCAAACATGTAATGCACAATTAGAATGAAAGTGAGGGAGGAAAAAAGTGTGGGGAAGTAGCCTACACAAGCACATCTCAACCTCAAGCATGCATATGAGAGATACAAATAAGAAGGGAGAAAGAATGCACACAAAAGAGAGCAAACAAGTGCACAAAAATGGGATGAAATGGGAGAATAAATCCTACAACCATTTGTCATCAACCACAATGCCCAAAGGAAAACCAAAAGAAAGAGAAGAAGCCATGATAAAATGAGAGAATGGGAGGCAAGGTGAGAACAGCAAGGAACTCAAATGGGCAACTCAACCATAGACCATCTCAAGGATCATGCAAGAACACAACAAAGGATTCCTCAAAGAATCACCATCCATGATATGTTCCAAGTACCTCCAAAGGAGGGAGAAAACCACCTCAAATGGGATCCAAAAGTCATGGGACAGAGGTAAAGATGAGGGGAGAAAGTGCACAAACCAAAGAAGGAAAAGCACGAAAGAGAATACAAGCATAGGCATAGAGAAAGACCTAGGTCTTAAGCACATTCAACACTTGAACTTCAAGTGGAAAGCCTAAAAAGAATGCAAATCTCAACAAGCAATGAACAAGCTTATGACCTAAAAATGAGCATTCAAATACCTCAACATGTTAGAAGTATGAATCAACAAGAATTGAGAGCTCAATGGATCCACAAGTGTCACTTCCAAAGCAAACTAGGTCAAGTACTTGTATGAACCTCTCTTAGAAATAACTTGACTTGCAAGTCACCTAAAAATTAGGAAAAAGGTTCAAAAATAACCAAATAAAATCCCAAATAAGCATCAAAGAGTTGGCAACCAGAGGCCAAAAGATCACAATCAAAGTCACTTCAAAGCATCATCAAAGAATTTGATTCACAAGGATGCTCCACTTTGAAGGAGGATTGTCGAGGGTCAACAAAAATGCCATGAAATTCAAACCAAAAATGATCAAACCCAGGGAAAAATCATCCTATAAAACTCTTCAACTCATCACTGACATGAGAAAAAAGTTTCAATCATTGGAGAGAAATATTGCTCAAGAAACCATGCAAGAACAAGCAAGAACAATTAAAATTCAATTAAAATCAACTACAAATACAAAATCCCTTTTAAATTAAAAAATATATAAATAATGAAAATAAATATTTCCAAAAATTAAATGACATCTCAAAGTGTCATAAAAATATTCTTGTGGGATTTTACAACATTTAGAACTATTTTTATTGAATTAAAATCAAAATAGCATAAAAAATAAAAGAAAAGAAATAAGTGCAGCGATGCAAATAACAATCAGACAAGGCAAAAAAAAATGGGCCAAGGAAGAGAGGGGGTGCAATTAGCGTGTCTGAGCCCAATCAAAACAAACCAGATCCAACCATGAAACAATGTGTTTCATTTAAACGCGTGGCAAGTCCAAGCACCACGCAGGCTGTAACGCCCATTTTAATTATCTAGTTTTTCTGTGTTATTTTAATTGCGATGTGTTTTGTGGGGTTGTGTCGAGTGAGGGGAGGTGCCCTTAAGTGTGGAGGTTAATTGATAACTTTGGACCTTAAGAATAATAATATAATTATTAATGATAATGATAGTTTAATGAATAATAGTAATATTGTTAATATTATTATTATTATTATTATTATTATTATTATTATTATTATTATTATTATTAATGGAATAAAAGATTTAGTTAGAAGGGGTATTTTGGGAGTTGGAAGGAAGGCAAACACGATAGAAAGGGGAGAAGAAGAACAAGAAGAAGAGAAAGGTCAAGTGGAAGAGGGAGAGATTGAAGGGAAGGATCAAGGAGGAAGAGGAAGGCTTGGATTTCTGAATCTTCTACAACTTGATCGAGTTATCGAGGTAAGAGGGGGGAGAATCAGGTCAAAATTGGTATTTGCATGAATTCTAGGTAGAAGGGGATTTCCCTAACCCCATAGGTTATGATGAACTAAATTGGTATGTTGTTGTGATTCTGAATTGTTGGTGGTAAGATAGGTTTGTTGCATGTGGTTGTTGGGATAATTTTGGGGTTTTCGGTAGTTACCAATTTTAAGCCGGGAATGAGTTAATCGGTAGAGCTAAAGTTTTATCGGGTGGAGTTTAGAATATATTATGTAGCTATGTTGCATTAGTGCTGTGGGAACTGGTTTGAGTAAAATCGGGCAATTTCGAAGAAGTGTTACCGATTCTGAACAGTGGGTTTTTTGTGAAATCGCAGACATTCGCCAGCACTTTCGCTAGGCGAGCGAATAGCGAACATTCGCTGATGTTTCGCTAGGCGAACTGGGTAGCGAGTGCTTCCAGTATCCACTGTATGCCTTTGCTAGGTAGTTCGCTGGGCGAGCGAGTAGAGAGCCTTTGCTGATGCTTCGCTAGGCGAGTGAGCCAGCGAGCATGACAGTAGTTTGTGTTTTTGGTGCTGTTCTGTTCTGTTCTCTGGTGTTGTTGGACCCCTGTTGGTCATGACTGAATATGAGATTGGTAGTGAACTGTGGAGAGTGTATGTGTGGTGTGGAACATGTTTTCCTTGATATCCGTTTAATTAGGATAATTCAATGGGTATATGTTATTATACATGGATGTGGTGATGTGTGGAATATATATATATATATATATATATATATACACACATACACACACACACACACACACACACACACACACACACACACACACACACACACACACACACACACACACACACACATACACATACACACACACACACACACACACACACACACACACACACACACACACACACAAATATATATATATATATATATATATATATATATATATATATATATATATATATATATATATATATATATATATATATATATATATATATATATATATATATATATATATATATATATATATATATATATATATATATATATATATATATATATATATATATATATATATATATATATATATATATATATATATATATATATATATATATATATATATATATATATATATATATATATATATATATATATATATATATATATATGATGTGTGATAAAATGTGATCAGGAGGATCGTGTGCACTGTGGGTGCTTGTGTTGTTATGTGCATTGGTGTCACGCATATCATGATGTCTTGGTGGGATGAATCGTTACTCGGATGGAGTGTATGCGATTCATCCGGTGCTCCCTTGTGGAGGGTTGATGGCCAGGTATCCATCTGGTGCTCCTGTGTGGAGAATGGTGGGGTTAAATCGTTGCTCGGTGGAGTGTATGCAATTCACCCGTGCTCCTGTGTGGAGAATGGTGGGATGAATCGTTGTTGAGATGGAGTGTATGCGATTCATCCGGTGCTCCCTTGTGGAGGGTTGATGGCCCGGTGTCCATCGTTGTTGTTGAGTCGGTACCGCATATCATGGTATCATGCTGCATATGTTTGCATTGCTAGGTGTGTTGTGTTGGTGTTAGACTGTAGGTCCGGGTTGATGCTTGTGAATGATGTTTGTGTGTTTACTGCCTTTTATTCATGTACATTACTACCGTTATATTTTGATCGTGATTTCTCACCCCTTATTGTTGTTGTGGTATGTGCTTCTTTGGAAGTACAGACAATCCAGATGCGTAGCTAGCTTGGAAAATGGCGAGTTGAGTCGTAGGGATGCTCTGATACGTAACACGGGGCCTTTGGGAGTTATTTGTTTATTTGATGATTTTGTTTTGACGTCGTGCCGTATCATGTTTTGATGAATCCTTTTGGTGGATATATTTTGTATATTTTGGGCGGATGGCCGAATATTGATGTATATGATGTTTATATGTATATATCTATATGATGATTTCCGCTGCTTATTGTTGAATTCATATAAATGAAAGGTTTTGTTGAGTTTCTGTTTTTTGACATCCCGTGTTGGTGTGGAAACTCTGATATTTGTTTTGATTTAAATTGCATTTATTTTATTTTGGGGAAACGGGGTGTTACAAGTTGGTATCAGAGCAGGTCGGTCCGTCCGGCCAGTGTAGTTGTCGAGTCTGTCTGTAGGATAGAGTTTGTTTTTCTGTTAACCTGGCGTTGTTGTTGTTGAGCAGTATGGCGGGAAGGAATGATGTTGCGTTGGCTGCAGCTATGCAAGCGATGGCGCAAGTGGTTGCTAATCAGAACCAAGCTGCGGGTGCGCAATTCAGGGATTTGGCGCAGTTTCATAGTAACAAGCCACCGACGTTTCAAGGTGGAATTTTGGATCCCGAAGATGCTCAGAAGTGGCTGAAGGCGATTGAGAAGATCTTCAGGATGATGGGTTATAGCGATGAGCAGAAAGTGAAGTTTGGTACCCACATGCTGGAAGGTGAAGCGGAAGCTTGGTGGGACAACAGTTGCCAGAGATTAGAGACTGCGGGAACCGCGATTACTTGGGATGTGGTTCGAACTGGCTTTATGGAGAAGTATTTTTCGGAGGATATTCGAAGTGATAAGGAGATAGAGATTCTGGAGCTGAAGCAGGGCAATATGACGGTGGTTGAGTATGCTGCTAAGTTTGAAGAGTTGGTGTAGTATTGTCCTCATTACAATACTGATGGGGTGATGACCTCCAAGTTCAAGAAAACAAGCTTTCCTGAGAATTAGAAAACTTTGCACATGCTACAGTAATGCAGCTACACATCAGACATGTACATAGCTCCCCCTGCCATGCATAATCAGTACTCCCCCTAAAAGAGAAAACCCAAACACATGAAGAATCAGTTCAACATCTTCATATTCACACACTGGAAACACATGCAAATTTACACCCCTTGTTTCACAAACCACACCAGAACCAACCCTAAAAGAAGTGGTAGTTGCAGGATAGACATAACTATCTGTAAGATCACTCTGATCAAGCTTTGGTAGACCAGAAAAATCTCCGAGATGTCAGGGTGAATGTCCTAGACATGTTTCCTAGACTTCCATATGCACAAAATCAAACCTGAAGGTGTCTTGATCTTCTTCTTCACCAGTCATACACATACAAGACAAAACACTTGGATAGAGACCCAAAAACCTGCTGACAAAAAATCCCTTCAGTTGAAGCCAAATCATAATGCTCTCTCTTTTATATTACTCCCAATTATCAATGACATGAGCATCTAGAGAGGCTGACCCTATCTTCAACAAGCCAGGACAGATGTCAAAACATTTTATAAGACATCAGGCGTAACAATAACCTCATTATTAGCAGTAGCAGAAGAAACTTCATATATCACTCTTACAACTATGAGTAGTTGTCAGGACAGACTCAAAAATCTATCCTCTTAGCTTCCAATCTTCTTGAACACTACATAATGGATGGTCTGATCACACAATCTTCTTCCTTGTTCAAAATACCAGAAAGTATCTTCCCTAGAACTCATCCAGAAACAGACAGGATGCCTTCCCTAATACTATAACGCCCCGATTCTGATTTTCCATTTTTGTTGAGTCTTTTATTTTATTTGTGTGATTATTATTTTATTTATGGAATTGGTGTGTTAATATGTTATTTTTGCATATTGTGTTATTTTATCGTTTTTGAGAGTTTTCAGGGAAATTAGGTTGGAGGGTATTTTAGATATTTCTTAATTAATGATAAGTTAGATATTTTGTGAGAAAATGAATTATTAGATATTTTGAGAGAAAAAGTAATAGAAAGAATGAGAATAGAAAGATATAAGAGAGAAAGAGGAGAGAAAAGAAAAGGAAAGAAGAAAAAGGAGAGAAAGAAAGAGGAAGAAGAGAAAAGAGAAGAAAAAGAGGAAAAGCTTGGAAATCTTCAAAACAACTTTTAGGAATTGATTTAATCGGGTAAGGGTGTGAAATTTTATCATCTCATCAATGTATATCATTATTGGTGTGTTTGTTTGGATTGTTTTGGCTGTTTTTCCACATATTTCCATTTTAGGTCGAATTGGTTAAATCGATAGAAACCGATGTTTTCACGGTTAGAATTCGAAATAAATTGCGCAATTTAGTCGAGGAATGTTAGGCCGAGACTATTGAAACTTGTTTGATTGAATTCGAATGATTTTGTGACTTTTTGACATTTTGGATAATTGAGGGTTTGAGTAGCGAAGTATTCGCTAGGCGAATCACTGGCGAGTGAAGTAGAGAAGTGTTCGCTAGGCGAGCACACAGCGAGCTACCAGCGAACACTCCTAGACTTGGGCAGAATCAAAAAGACCAAAACTCGCTAGAGCGAGTGACGCAGCGAAGGACTCGCTAGGCGAACCATTCTGCTCGCCTTGCGAGCATGTCAACACAACATTTTTTTATTCCCATCCAATATCGAATCTTCGACTCGGATGTGATTTACCTTCTCCCGAAACGCGTAGCTTGTGTGCTATTATATGTTATGTTGTGGGTAGCCGTATGGCGTGAATCCTAAATTGTGGAGTTTATTGTGAATTGTGGCCTTTTGGCAAATAAATGCATTATTTACGTTAAATGTAAATGCATGATATTTGTGATAGAGTTTGTTGTTGTTCATGTGGTAAAGCGATGCTCGTTGCCGTTTGGCGTAATTGATGTGAATGTGTATAGATTGTATGTGATGGTATGAGATGAATGCATGAATATATTGTAAATATGTATGCATTTCAAGAGTGTCTTGAGTCATTTTGCAAGTGAAACATAATGATGTACATTCTTGTGTTGTGTGATTCTAATGAGAATCCGTTATAATGTCGTGTGCCTATGTGAGGTGTGAGCGATGATTACAAACGATTGTGTGCCTATGTTAGGTGTGAGCAATCGGATTGTGTGCCTATGTGAAGTGTGAGCAATCCATAAACATTATGTGCCTATGTGAGGCGTGAGCAATGGGTGAACATCGTAGGCCCGACGGGGAGTTACATTGGCAAAGAGCGATCGTTCCAATAAGTTCCTGAGTGGACTTGAGATGATTGAGTCGGTACCGCATTGCATTTGCATAAAGTCGTGAGTCGGTCTCTATAATTTGCATTTATCATCTTTATAATTGTGCATTGGTGAATAAACATAAATGTGTATGTTTATGTGGAATGATAATAATTTTGGAAGTATGCATGATGAATACGCTTGGTTATATATATATATATATATATATATATATATATATATATATATATATATATATATATATATATATATATATATATATATATATATATATATATATATATATATATATATATATATATATATATATATATATATATATATATATATATATATATATATATATATATATATATATATATATATATATATATATATATATATATATATATATATATATATATATATATATATATATATATATATATATATATATATATATATATATATATATATATATATATATATATATATATATATATATATATATATATATATATATATATATATATATATATATACATTGTGATATATATGAGTGAGTTGTGATGAATTGTGGTGAGAATGTAGAATATGTATATATATTATATGCATGGTTATTGAATGTTTATGTAAACATGACTATGTTGTTGAATCATACTGGATGATATATATATATATATATATATATATATATATATATATATATATATATATATATATATATATATATATATATATATATATATATATATATATATATATATATATATATATATATATATATATATATATATATATATATATATATATATGTATATATGTTGATGTTATTCAATGTTTAGATTTTCCGCTTTTATTCTAAATATTGAGATGTGGGTGTAAGAACTAGGTTCCTCTGTTGCAAAGTTACCCCACTGTTGTATATCAATTGTTGAGCAGGTGTTGAATGTTTTAATTTCTTGCGTAATGTGACGCGCCTCTTTTTGACTATGTTTATAATTATACTCTGACAAAATTTTTAATATGTGACTAATTGCTTATGTGATTATTTAGGGGTATAGAAAGGGGGTGTTACATTAAGTGGTATTAGAGCCAGTGTTGAGTCAGTTGTGTCTGTCTCGTTGTTGTGATGGTTGAACGGTTGTTTAACCTTGTTGTTAATTTTGGGAATGGTTAGAATATGGCTGGTCGAAACGACAATGCGATGGCTGCTGCTTTGGAAGAAATGGCTAGGGTGGTGCAAGGTGCGCCGAACGTGAATGCTAATGACGAGTTCAGGAAGAATCAACCACCGGTCTTCAAAGGAAGATTTGATCCCGATGGTGCTCAAATTTGGTTGAAAGAGATTGAAAGAATCTTTAGAGTCATGGGTTGTGCGGAGGGGAATAAGGTGAGACTTGGGTCTCACATGCTGAAGGAAGAAGCCGACGATTGGTGGGTCGGTATGCGTCAAGTTCTTGAGGTGGACGATAAAGAGATAACTTGGGATTTATTTCGTACTGAGTTCTTGAGGAAGTATTACCCTGAAAGTGTGAAAGGGAAGAAGGAGATGGAGTTCCTTGAAATGAAAAAAGGTAGTATGTTCGTGGTGGACTATACTGCTAAGTTTGTGGAATTGGTTCAATTCCATCCTCACTATGTTGCAATTACTACTGAGTTCTCAAAGTGTTTTAAATATGAGAATGGTTTGTGTCCCAAGATTAAGCAAGATGTGGGATATCAAAGGATAAGAAGGTTTATGTATTTGATGGAATGTTGTAGAATCTTCGAGGAAGATATCAAGTCTCGTTCTACACATTACAAAAGTTTGAATGAGAGGAAGGGAAAGCAACAAGCTAGAAGTGGACCTTATGTGACACCCGTTGATAAAGGCAAGCATAGGGGAAACTTTGATAAGAGATCTGGAGGAGGAGGTTCCGGTTCCGTTAAGTGTTACAAGTGTGGTGAGTTGGGTCATAAATCATTTGAGTGTGGGAAGACCGTAGTGAAATGTTCTAACTGTGGAGGCCTTGGGCATGCTACTACCGATTATAGGAGGAATGTAGTGAAGTGCTATAATTATGGAGAAGTGGGTCACATTAGTACTAAGTGTACTAAGCCGAAACAAGCTCAAGTGGGTGGAAAGGTGTTTGCATTAGCTGGGTCAGACACTACTAGTGCATATCGTTTGATTAAAGGTACATGCTTTATTAATAGTACGCCTTTAGTTGCTATTATTGATACTGGAGCGACTCATTCGTTTATTTCTCATGAGTGCGCTAAGCGTTTGAATTTGTTCGTAACTTCTTGGGGTGGTGATATGGTTATTGAGACTCCCGCTTCAGGGTCAGTAACTACACCTTTGGTGTGTGTAAGTTGTCCTTTGACCATGTATGGTAAAGACTTCATTATGGATTTAGTGTGTTTGCCGTTGGAGGGATTAGACGTAATCTTGGGTATGAACTGGTTGCAATTTAATCGAGTTCATATAGATTGCTATCACAAGTTAGTGAGGTTTCCTTCTTTGGAAGATGATGAAGATGAGAGTTTCCTATCCACTAAAGAGTTGAAGAAACTTTTAGCGGACGTGTTCCCAGTGGTGTGTGATTTTCCAGAAGTGTTTCCAGAGGATATTACGGATGTACCGCCGGAAAGAGAAGTTGAGTTTTCTATTTATCTAGTTCTGGGTACTAGACCGGTTTCGATGGCACTGTATCATATGTCGGCATCGGAGTTGGTAGAATTGAAGAAGCAATTGAATGACTTGTTGGACAAGAGATTTGTAAGGCCAAGTGTTTCTCCTTGGGGTGCTCCGGTATTTTTGGTAAAGAAGAAGGTTAGGAGTATGTGGTTATGCATTGATTATCGACAATTGAACAAGGTGACAATTAAGAACAAGTATCCGCTTCCAAGGATCGATGATTTAATGGACCAATTGGTTGGTGCACGTGTTTTTAGTAAGATTGATTTGAGATCGGGATATCACCAGATTCGTGTGAAAGGAGAGGATATTCAAAAGACGGCCTTTAGGACACGGTATGGCCATTACGAATATTCTGTGATGCCATTCGGGGTTTCTAATGCGCCGGGTGTATTTATGGAATACATGAATCATATTTTTCATGAACAGTTAGATCGTTTTGTGGTTGTGTTCATCGACGATATTTTGATTTACTCTAAGTCTCAAGAGGAGCATGAAGAGCATTTGAGGATTGTGTTACAAAATTTGAAAGAGAAACAATTGTATGCTAAGTTGTCGAAATGTGAATTTTGGTTGTCGGAAGTTGTTACATATGTCCGCATTGATGATGAGAGAATGGGAACTTTTGGAGAATTTCAGAGACTTGGTATGCTACATGTTACAAATGATTTTCTTGCAACCGTATGTGAAAAGCGAAAGTTGGATTTGAAGTTCGTTGATTTAATGATGAATGAGAATGAGGATTTCAAGGTTGATAATTTTGGAGTTTTGAGATTCCGTGGTCGTATTTGTATTCCCGATGATGCGGAGTTGAAAAAGATGATATTGGAAGAAGGACACCGAAATAACTTAAGTATTCATCCAGGAGCGAATAAAATGTATCAAGATTTGAAGAAAATCTTTTGGTGGTCCGGATTAAAGAGGGATGTAGCTCAATTTGTGTATGCATGCTTAACTTGTCAAAAGTCTAAGGTGGAACATCAAAAGCCTAGTGGATCGATGCAACCGTTGGACATTCCGGAGTGGAAATGGGATAGTATATCGATGGATTTTGTTACGGGATTTCCGAATACGCGAAGAGGTCATAATGTTATTTGGGTAATCGTGGATAGGCTTACTAAATCTGCTCACTTCATTCCAATTGATATTAGTTATCCTTTGGAGAAGTTAGCCGAGATTTATGTTCTTGTGGTTGTGAAGTTACATGGAGTTCCTAAGAGTATTGTATCGGATAGAGATCCTAGATTTACATCGAGGTTTTGGGAGAGTTTTCAAAAGGCCTTGGGTTCTAAGCTAAGATTGAGTTCGGCTTATCATCCGCAAACGGATGGTCAAACCGAGAGGACAATTCAACCGTTGGAGGATTTATTGCGTGCTTGTGTGCTCGAGCAAGGTGGTGCTTGGGATAATTATTTGGCGTTAATTGAGTTCACATACAATAACGGTTTTCATTCAAGTATAAGTATGGCACCATTTGAGGCTTTGTATGGTCGGAGATGTCAAACACCTTTGTGTTGGCATGAAACCGGTGAGAGGTCGACAGTTGGACCGGAGATGGTACAACAAACGACAGAGAAAGTGAAGTTTATTCAGGAAAAAATGAGGGCTTCTCAAAGTAGACAGAAGAGCTATCATGACAAGAGAAGAAAAGATCTTGAGTTTCAAGAAGGCGACCATGTGTTTTTGAGAGTTACACCGGTAACGGGTGTGGGTCGTGCTTTGAAGTCAAAGAAGTTGACTTCTCGTTTTATTGGTCCGTATCAGATTACTGCATGAGTTGGTGTTGTGGCTTACCGTGTGGCGTTGCCTCTGAATCTTTCGAATTTGCATGATGTATTCCATATTTCGCAACTTCAGAAGTATGTTTCGGATCCATCACATGTTATTCCTATGGACGAGGTTGAAGTGAGAGATAACCTTACGGTTGAAGCTTTACCGATTAGGATTTTGGACCGTGAAGTTAAGAAGCTAAGAGGCAAGGATATTGCACTTGTGAAAGTAGCGTGGGGAGGCGCTTCGAAAGGCAATATGACTTGGGAACTAGAGAGTGGGATGCGAGAGTCGTATCCGGAGTTGTTTGAATCAGGTAATATTTTTTAGGACGAAAATTTCTATAGTGGGGGAGAGTTGTAACACCCCGATTCTGATTTTCCATTTTTGTTGAGTCTTTTATTTTATTTGGGTGATTATTATTTTATTTGTGGAATTGGTGTGTTAATATGTTATGTTTGCATATTGTGTTATTTTATCGTTTTTGAGAGTTTTCGGGGAAATTAGGTTGGAGGGTATTTTAGATATTTCTTAATTAATGATAAGTTAGATATTTTGTGACAAAATGAATTATTAGATATTTTGAATGAAAAAGTAATAGAAAGAATGAGAATAGAAAGATATAAGAGAGAAAGAGGAGAGAAAAGAAAAGGAAAGAAGAAAAAGGAGAGAAAGAAAGAGGAAGAAGAGAAAAGAGAAGAAAAAGAGGAAAAGCTTGGAAATCTTCAAAACAACTTCTAAGAATCGATTTATGTCGCTTTCGCGAAAATAAGGTGCCGGCAAAACAGAAGAGTTGTCACCTTTCGTTATTTATCCCTCAGAGCGGGAAAGGAAACGATCGGAAAAACCTGACGAAAAGGGTAAGACAAGGTCGTCGCAACCGTTGTCTGGGTTCGGGAGTCGGTTACGCAAGGGGAAGGTGTTAGCACCCCTCACGTCCGTCGTACTCGACGGGATCCACGCTTGTTGTGTTTACTGGATGAGTTGGTTTATCTATCTACCTATCAAGGCTGGCTTAAACAGAAAAGAAAAAATGACTCGGCAAAGTGTCGCGCTTTATGCCTACGTATTCTCATCAGAGAATGAGAAATCAGAGTCAACGTAGTTCGACCTACGACGGGTTACAGGGAAGGTAGCTCGCCAATACATCAGTATTGTGCCTACGTACTCTCAACAGGCTTGAGAGATCAGAGCTTACGTAGTTCGGGACACTACGCATTATGGGATTCAGATTCATCTATTTTATCGAGTAGGGTTAAACAACAGTTCCAGCAGTTAGGGACAAAGCCTGTTTCCGTTGGCGCTGAAGTTTAACGACACTCTTTTCTTCAGAAAAGTTTTCCTTTGAATTATGGGCCCACGGGGCAAAAAGGTTTGAAGTTTGTTTTCTGTCTTTTACAGAAGAAGTGTTTTTTACTGTGTTTGCAATTTCACTCGCACTAGAGACTATGACCTGAGAGTGAATGTGTCGCATGTCACCCAAAGGGTGCCATACTAAACATCCAGACTGTGGAAAAGAAACTCTCCCACAATCCCTTCTCGGATAGCTTAAGGCTCGTAACGTACGAAAGAAACCATTCATGATTACTGTATCTTATTCTGTTTTGAGATGAGAAGAGAACAGGCTCAATTACGGGGAGACTATCAAGTCCTACTGTTGTCATGCCAAGGATTCATCCTATGGTTGGAGTTTGAAACAGGGAACTCCTAGAAGTTATCATGCATAGGTTTCAACCTAAAGTTCTATCATCACTTTCTTATCAAAGGAAATGAGAGTCCTAAGGGATCATGTCAATGATACATAGAACAGATAAAGCATCAGCTTAAACAGTAAACAGTAAACGGTAAACGACTGTAAAATGCATGCAATGCAAGTGAGGGAGGAAATGTGTGTGGGGCAGCAGCCTCCACAAGCTCATCTCGACCTCAAGCCAGAATGAATAACAGTAATCATACAGAGGAAATAACATCATGCTATCAAGCAAAAAACAGTAAACTGCAATCATACAGAAGAAATAAAATCATGCTATCAAGCAAAATAAACCACATGGGCAAGGGAGCTGGGCTCTACCGAATACCCGCAAGCAAAGCCATACAGTAACAATACAAGTAGAGGGAGCGACTCAACCTCTAGTGCAATCATGCTCCTAGATTAAAGTCTAGTCTAGATATGGACTTATTCTAATGCATCAAGCAAGTCAAACAAGGCACATCAGCAATACAGAAAAGAAACAGACAAGAAAGCAGATAAACCCCTCTCTCAACTCCAAGCTTCAGCTCTTCCAACAGCAACTCAGTCTTCAGACCTCAATCACTCTTGACAAATATCAATTTGCTTTTCCAGGTTTCAACCCTTCAACATAAGTTTCAACTTATCTTCTTCTTCAAGCTTCAGCTCCTTAATCAGTTCCACCTTCAGGCTTAACTCTTAACCACCAGTGTCAACTTGATTCCTTCAGGATCTCCAAGCAACCATATTCCAAAGCAAGTCCATGATCTAGGCCTCAAATCAAAAAAGTGGCTGAACCATTGTTTCTAAAATGCTTTTTAGAGTCAAAATGACCTATCATATGCCATTGGTTGGATGTGTAGCTTGGAAATTTCAATTTCCAACTTGGACTTATTTAACTTATGCCCCCATTTTAGGTCATTTTTACCATTTTTTGCTACAAGTCTTTTCAACATCTCATGACCTCCCTAATAGCCTTAAAACATCATTTTAAGCAAGTTTGATGTTGAAGATTTTTCCATTTGAGGCTTGAAAATAGGAGTTATGGCCTTATGCTTGAAATGACCTATAATCTCCAAATGACCAAAATGCCCTTGACTTGTCAAAGCCATAACTTGAGTTCTAAAAACCCTATCAAGGACTTCTAGTACTCTATATAAATCTAAGAAGATGAGGAACAACATTCATGTTGACCAAAAGTTCATAGGAATCATCCTTCTTGGGCAAACGTTGGATGCAAGTTGGGTGACTTTCAAGGCCCCAGATTCACATACCTCAGATGACCTGCAACTTGTCAAAGTCATAACTTGAGCTCTACAAATCCTATCAAGGACTTCTAGTACTCAAATTAAAGCTAAGAACAAGCTATACAACATTCATTTTGGGGGTAAGATGAGATGACAATCACATCTTGAGCTAAACTGCCTTGAAGATAGGGGTCAAACTAGGGGATTTTACACTGTCAAGCCTTAGAAACCCTAGCTTGAAACTTCTCAAACTCTTCAATCATGATGAGTTGATCTTGGAATCATCCTTATAGCATATCAATTCATCAATCCATGATCAAAGGGCTCTTGGATTAGGTCTCAACCCTCTCCCAATCATCAGGTGACCTAGGGTTGACCCAGTCAAACCCTAATTACACCACTCATGGCTAATTCTTCTTAAACTTGCAGAATGACCTCTCTAGGCCTCATGATGGCTTTCAAGACATCTCATAAGCTCTCTCAAAGCTTCAAGTCTATCCTCATAGCCTCAGAATCATCTGAGGAGCTCCCACAACTCTCAAGTTAGGAGGCACACAACCTTGGTTTCAACCAATCTCTCTGAGGATCACTTAACTTCTCTGACAAAGATATCAACCTTTGACCACTTGAATAACCTTCTAGGCTAGTTTCAAAGTCTTGTATAGCTCTTGATTGGTAATCATACCTCTTGATCTACTGCACACATATCAATGAAATGCAGATGATAATGCTAATGAACACAAGCTAGGTAGAAAAATGTTGGTCAAATTTTAGGGTGCAACAGCTGCCCCTATTCAAACGGCTTGAACCTGACTGGGTGAGAAGCGAATGGCTCTTAACCAATCAAGGTGCGAGACGGTTGAATACCGATAAACCCGGAAATTTTCCAACTGCACAAGTACACGGTACACTGATGGGAACAAATCTTCGAACACTGAAATACTAGCTGCACGACAACTAGTTGGAGAATTGGTCACACGGTAACCGGTAATACATGGTCGATCATGCCATCAGGCATCAAGATTCCTCGGGACTCATCAGGTCAACAATCACGCTAATCATGCCATCGGGCATTCAAAGAAAACTTTCGGGCATCAGTCGGACTTCATCAGTAAGTCGGGAATGGAATCCTCAGTCAATCATGAGCCGATTAGGGATATCCCAACTTCGGCCATCAGGCGCTCCGCATCAGCTGAGAGAACTGCTTCGTTAACACGGTCAGACTTCAATCATGAAGTCTTCGAGGGGAAGTTTCAACTTCGCTGTTCAGAAACCTGCTGGGGATGACGCATCTCCGCTGGGGATTCTGGAGAACTATCAAGTAACTCTGCTTCGGGGATCCAGAAATCATTCCGGATGAATCAAATCTGCTGAGGACTTCAAGAATCATCTTGGACAAATAACTCCGCCGAGGGGCTTCAAGAATCATCTTGAACCGATAACCCTGCTGGAGATTTCAGGAATCATCCTGAGCAAACACTCTGCCGGGGACTCTAAGTATCAACTTGAGCAACCAACTCCGGCGACTGCACTGGGGTCTTAAGAATCATCTTAAGCAAGCGACCTCGCTGGGGAATTCAAGAATCATCTTGAGCCGAAGACTTTGCTGGGGAATTCAAGAATCATCTTGAGCAATCAATTATGCGGCGGAACACCTGCAAAACAAGAACGGTAACAACCTGTATCATGCTTATTATGCATATGCTTCGGCAATGGCGCAATGCTCCACACGGTGGAAATGCTACGCGTTTATGATAAATGCTATGTAGTCATGCAAAATGATGCGATCCCGTCAGCAAAATAAACGCTGAAGGGAGAATCCTCCTGTCAAGGAGAAGGAACCACTCTGATAGGGGGAAGGAATCATCCTGCTGAGAGAAAGCGATGTCAATCGCGGGAATAAATTGCACGGTCTTCACGGCTACTGCTCTGGAGGTAACGACTCTGGTGGGAAATACAGCATCAGCTATTCAACACTTTACTGGGGCAAACCAATCTTGGCCTGAGCAGCTTCCAAGGACTCGGCTCTCTTGGGGATCTGCAAACTCGGCTGAGGAAGAAGAAATCATTCTGCTTGCTGGGGAGAGTACGACTCTGCGGGGAATTTCAATTCCGCTGGGGAAGAAGGAATCATCCGGCTTCGGGGGAGAGTATGGCTCTGTGGGGAATCTCAATTCCGCTGGGGAAGAAGGAATCATCCGGCTTCGGGGGAGCGCACGACGCATTGTCTGAAATATGCTACACCTGTAACAACACAAACAAACAGACAAGATACCCTTCTCAAAGGGACCTATCAAGGTTATCATCTTGTGGAAATGTTTAAGTAATTCATTGTTTCAACAATCAATGGCCTAGGCCAGTAAGTTTATGTATGCGCATTTTATCAAAAACATTGGCGTTCTTTTTCGCAAACAAAACAGATAAATGCTAAACGGGCAAACAAAATTGCTGAATAGTATACATTTTATTGATAACGAACCCCTGAATGGGTAAAAATGTTTTACAACAGATGCAAGCTCCTGGAATGAGGAAGCCGCGCAAAAATAAAACATAAATATACATCAGTATATACAAATGTCGGCAACGAGGCGTAGACGAACATCATGAGTTGATCCCTCTATGACCCACTCGACTTCAATACTTCTCCGACGCTTCAGCTTCAAAAGAGATTGATTCAGATAAACGGCCTTCAGGTCTTCCAAACCACTAAACAAAGAAAGTCCACACGCGGAACGCAGTCATTTGCTTTTTTAAATCCCTAACTTTTGCGTGAACCGCCCTTTGCGCGTTTTCAGTTCACCGGGATACCCTTTTTTTCCAAAGTCGCCCATCCGGGTTTTCGACTTTGCGGGTGTACATTTTTTCAATTTATATCCCTAATTTTTGCCCGAACCTTTTTCCTTTTTTATGGTTCGCCGGGATGCCCCATTTTTGCCTGGACTCTCTTTTTACTGTCCAGCGGGTCGCTTTCAAGCAAAGTATTTTTTAACTGCGTCCCCGTTCACCGGGGATGCAAAATCTTCACCATCCATCGTGGATAACAACAAAGCTCCTCCCGAGAAGACCTTACTGACGACGTACGGACCTTCGTAATTGGGAGTCCACTTGCCCCGGTGATCGGAGTATGGAGGAAGAATCTTCTTCAGGACGAGATCACCCGTCTGATAGCTTCTAGGACGCACCTTCTTATCATAAGCTTTCTTCATTCGACTTTGGTATAAACGACCATGCGAAATCGATGCCAACCTCCTCTCATCCATCAGGCTCAGTTGGTTCAGTCGGTTCGTAATCCATTCTGCCTCGTCGAGTTTCACATCAACCAAAACTCGGAAAGAAGGGATCTCCACTTCTAACGGTAGGACAACTTCCATACCGTACACCAAGGAGAAAGGAGTTGCCCCGGTTGACGTACGCACCGTTGTATGATAACCGTGCAGTGCAAATGGCAGCATCTCGTGCCAATCCTTGTAGGTCACAACCATCTTCCGAACAATCTTCTTTATGTTCTTATTGGCCGCTTCAACGACACCATTCATCTTTGGCCGGTAAGGAGATGAGTTGTGGTGTTCAATCTTGAAACTCTGGCACAGCTCCTTCATCATATTGTTATTCAGATTCGAACCATTATCAGTAATGATCCGCTCGGGAATTCCGTAACGACAGATGATGTCCCTCTTTATGAATTTAGCCACCACCTGCTTGGTCACATTAGCATATGAGGCCACCTCCACCCACTTGGTGAAGTAGTCGATAGCTACTAGAATGAAGCGATGACCATTAGATGCAGTAGGCTCGATCTTGCCTATCATGTCGATGCCCCACATGGAGAACGGCCAAGGGGAGGATAAGACATTTAACGGGCACGGCGGCACATGAACTTTATCAGCATAAATCTGGCATTTATGACATCTCTTCGCGAATTTAAAGCAATCTGATTCCATCGTCAGCCATTAGTATCCTGCTCTCAGGATCTTTCTTGTCATAGCATGCCCGCCGGCGTGCGTACCAAATGTGCCTTCATGGATTTCTTCCATGAGCATACTCGCTTCTTTCTCATCTACACATCTAAGTAGCACGAGATCGTGGTTTCTTTTATACAAAACTCCATCAGGATTGAGATAAAAATTTCCAGACAGCCTCCTCAGAGTCTTCTTATCCTGGGTGGACGCACCCGCGGGATACTCCTTAGTCATAAGGAAAGTCTGGATGTCATGGAACCATGGCTTGCCGTCGGCGGCTTCCTCGATTGCAAAGACGAACGCAGGTCTATCAAGACGAGAAAGGACAATTCTTGGAGCCTCATTCCAAAAATTGACTTTATACATTGAAGCCAACGTGGCTAAGGCATCAGCCATCTGATTTTCTGCTCTGGGCACATGATGGAGTTCCACTCGATCAAAGAACGGAAGCAGCCTTCTGGCATAGTTCATGTACGACACCAAATTCGACTGACGAGTCTCCCACTCCCCTTTAATCTGGTTGATCACAAGCGTCGAGTCACCATATACGTCTAGGTTCTTGATTCTCAAATCAATTGCCTCTTCTAGACCCATGATGCATGCTTCGTACTCCGCTTCATTATTGGTGACTGGAAACGTCAGTCTCACAGTGAACGGGATGTGGGATCCGTGGGGAGTCGTGATGATTGCCCCAATGCCACTTCCGTAGGAATTAACCGCCCCGTCAAATATCAATTTCCACTGGGATTTCCTATTTGGCCCCTCGTCGGGCAATGGTTCATCGCAATCCTTCGCTTTGAGAAACATGATATCCTCATCAGGGAATTCAAATTTCATCGGCTGGTAATCCTCGATCGGCTGTTCGGCGAGGTAATAAGACAATATGCTTCCCTTGATGGCCTTTTGGGAAACATACTGAATATCATATTCCGTCAACACCATTTGCCATCTGGAAATCCTGCCCGAAAGAGCCTGCTTCTCGAAGACGTACTTGATCGGATCCATCTTCGAAATTAGCATGGTGGTGTGATTGAGCATGTAGTGTCGTAAACGTTTTGCAGCCCAGGCTAGTGCACAACACGTCTTCTCCAGCATTGAGTAGCGAGATTCACAGTCAGTGAACTTCTTACTCAAGTAATAAATGGCATGCTCCTTTCTGCCCGTCTCGTCGTGCTGACCGAGAACACACCCCATACTATTCTCAAGAACTGTCAAGTACATGATTAATGGCTGTCCAGCCACTGGGGGTATCAAGATTGGAGGTTCTTGAAGATACTGCTTTATCTTGTCGAATGCCTTCTGGCAATCCTCATTCCAGGTAATCGCCTGATCTTTCTTTAAAAGCTTGAACATCGGTTCACACGTGGCCGTGAGCTAAGAGATAAACCTTGCAATGTAGTTTATTCGGCCCAGGAAACCACAAATTTCTTTTTCTGTTTTTGGCACTGGCATTTCTTGTATGGATTTTATCTTCGCAGGATCAACCTCGATGCCTTTTTCGCTCACGATAAACCCTAGTAACTTTCCGGACCGTACTCCGAAAGTACACTTGTTAGGATTCAGCCTCAACCTGAACTTCCTAAGCCTCTCAAAAAGCTTCAGCAAATTGACCAGATGTCCCTCCTCCGTTTGGGACTTCGCAATCATGTCATCAACATAGACTTCAATCTCATGATGAATCATGTCATGAAACAAAGTTACCATTGCTCGTTGGTAAGTGGCCCCTGCGTTCTTCAGACCGAAAGGCATTACCTTATAGCAAAATGTTCCCCAGGGAGTGATAAACGTCGTTTTCTCCATGTCCTCCGGCGCCATCTTGATCTGATTGTAACCGGAGAAGCCATCCATGAACGAAAACACGGAGAACTGGGCTGTGTTGTCGACCAACACATCGATATGAGGCAGCGGGAAATCATCTTTAGGGCTCGCCCTATTCAAATCCTGATAATCGACGCACATGCGTACCTTACCGTCCTTCTTCGGTACATGTACTATGTTGGCGACCCACGGAGGGTAAGTAGTGACCGCTAAGAAGCCAGCATCAAGCTGTTTCTGCACTTCTTCTTTGATCTTAACGGCCATATCTGGTCTCGTCCTCCTAAGCTTCTGCTTAACGGGAGGGCAATCTTCTCGCAACGGCAAGTGGTGGACCACGATGTCCGTATCAAGTCCGGGCATATCTTCGTATGACCAAGCAAAGACGTCACTATACTCTCTCAGCATCTCGACCAATCTCTGCTTGACATCATTCTGCAGTGCAGCCCCTATCCTGATGTTTCTGACGAGCTCTTCAGAACCCAGATTCACTATATCGATCTCCTCCTCATGAGGCAGAATAACTTTCTCCTCTTGTTTCAACAAGCGGGCCAACTCTTCAGGAAGGTCTTCGTCTTCATCAATCTCTTCTTCGGCTTGATATATCGGGCAATCGAAGTCGAAGTGAGCCGTAGAAGGTCCAGAGTCGATGTCATCTGTTATGTGGATCCAGCAATAACAAGGGTTAAGTTTAAAACAAGGATGTGCAGGTTAGCACAAACCCCATTGCCATTTTATTGTTTTTCAAAACAAATATAAAACAGGAATAACAGAGATCACAATATTTGAATACGAAGAAAACGCCTTTGATTTATTAACAAAATGCATGTACATAATCCAACAAGGCCCTGACAATAAAACCACTATGCCCCGGGTAGGACATAGGGTTGTACAATGATTGGAAAAAGTAAATCATTACTCTTCGCTTATCATCTGGATGATATCCTTGACGGACCAATTGTTGAGGCACTCGCCTGGCTTGCTTGGCTGGATCCAAGAGTCGAGGTCACAGTCGCTATCTCCACTGTCTTCAGACACCGCGTTGATGCTTTCGAAAATCACTCCGCCACTGGTAAACTGGATCAGCCCTTTACCTCGCGACGCGCTGCTAGAAGAAGAAGCTTCAGCTCCAGGAGAATATCCCAACCCAAACTTGTCTTGCTTGTTAGGTATCTCCAAAATTTGCCCCCAGCCTGGGGTAGATCCGGCTTGGACAACGGCCCGAGCTTCCTTGAATGAGGACAGAGTCATCTCTGGCTTTTCAGTGACCACAGGAGCTACGTCTTTCACCTTGACAGCTTCGAACGCTTGGCATAGAGTCTCATGGATTTCGCCATCCATCTCCACATACTTGAAGGACGACAAATGGCTCACCATTATGTCTTCCTCGCCACACACAGTTACGATGCTACCTCCGACAGCATATTTGAGTTTCTGGTGCAACGTGGAAGTTACGGCACCAGCAGCATGGATCCACGGCCGGCCCAAGAGACAATTGTATGCAGGCATGATGTCCATAATATAAAAGACCGCGTCGAACGTTTCCGGCCCGACTTGCATTGGCAGGGTCACCTCCCCGAAAACGTGGCGTTTAGTCCCATCGAACGCCTTCACAACCAGATCACTGGGTGTGCAGATCACTCCACGAGTATCCAACTTCATTAATGCCTTCTTCGGAACAACATTAAGTGACGAACCTGTGTCCACCAATACGTGCGACATGATCGTGCCCCTACACTATCGAGATGCGCAGAGCGCTATTGTGATTCCTTCCCTTCGGCGTCAGCTCTAGGTCAGTGAACCCTAACCCATTTCCGGCATTCACATGGGATACAACCTCTTCTAGCTGATTTACCGATATTTCTTGCGGTACATAGGCGGCGTTCAACACCTTCAGCAGCGCGTTGCGGTGCGCTTCGGAACACAACAATAAGTTCAGGATGGAAATCTTCGAGGGCGTCTGATGGAGATGATCTACAATCTTGTAGTCACTCTTTTTAATCAACCGCATAAACTCCTCGACATCTTTAACAAGCAAGTCTTTTTCTACCCCACACGGGATCTCTTCAACGACTTTACTTTTACCTTTGTCAGCCGCATCAGCTCTGACCGCTTTATCCGCCACGACCTCTGGTGGTGCAAACACTCTTCTGCTGCGAGTAATACCACTGATTCCCGCAAGGTTCTCCACAGTCGACCCAAATGGTTCTAGCTCCAACTTCTGTCCGTTGCAGTAGACTTCAGCCCCATAATGCCACAGGACAGCATTAGTGCTCTCGAAAGGTATCGGCCCAGCTTTGGTAATGGTGATTGTGGGCGGTCTGGGCGCAGAAATGGTGATCATCCGGCGAGGGATGGTGATGGTGGCGACCTCATCAGCTTGCTTCAGCACTACCTCTCCTGATCCACTTTCAGCCCTCCGGCTAAACTGCAGAATCCCTTCAGTCATCAGACTTTGGACTCCTTCTATCAACTGCTCACATCCATCAGAACGTGTGGCACAGTCCATACATAGCTCTCCGCAACCTGGAAAGAACCCTCTTTTCAGCAACTTAGCTTTAACGAAGCTAAGCGGCGTCTTCAGATCTCTGACGTCAGTCAACAAATCCGAACTCTCATCTTCGATAATGGCGTTCACTCCGCCTCCCCTATGATTCGGCATAGGATTCTTCGTGACATTAGGCACATTATCAGAGAAGTTGATGATCTTGGCATCCACCATGTCCTGCACCTTATGCTTGAAGGCTTTGCAGTTCTCTATTGTGTGGCCTGGTGCCCCTGAGTGGAACTCACAAGTGGCATTCGCGTCGTACCCTGGCGGAGGTGCCCCTGTCAAGGGAGCCAGCGTCCTCTTCTGGATCAACTGTAGCTGAAGCAAAGTCTGTAACAGTTGCGCGTACGACATGGGCGGTGTCTCGAAGTGACGGTTCGCCAAAGGTGCCCGATTCTGGTACTTTCTGTACCCTTGTTAATTCGGTTGCTGCTGCGGAGATGCCGGGATATTTATACTGGCCACCTGCTGATGAGGACCTTTACCCTTTCTTCGAGTGTTGGTCACAGCGCTCGCCTCTCCTTCCCGTCTTTTGCCAGCATAAGGTTTTTTTCCGCCTCCCCCAGCTGAGGATGACTCACCTTGAATTTTCCCAATCTTGATCCCATTTTCGACGTGCTCACCCATGATAATGAGATCTGAGAATGTCCCAGACATACCACTGACTAACTTCTCATAGTAAACCCCTGGGAGGGTAGCTACAAACATCTGCACGAGCTCACGTTCAACCATCGGCGGCTGAACCCTGGCTGCCAACTCACGCCACCGCTGGGCGTACTCCTTAAACCCTTCATTGTTCCTCTGCGACAGATTCTGCAGCTGGACTCGGTTCGGGGCCAAGTCGCTATTGTATTGGTAGTGGTGCACAAATGCTTCAGCAAGATCCTTCCATGTGCGCACACTAGTAGGCTCCAGACTCATGTACCACTCGAGGGATGGCCCGGAAAGGCTGTCTTGAAAGAAGTGCATCAGCAACTTCTCGTCCTCAGAATGGGCATACATTTTTCTATAGTACGATCTCAGGTGGACACGAGGGCAAGTGGTGCCCTTATACTTTTCAAAGTCAGGTACCTTGAACTTGGGAGGCACCTTGAAATCAGCAATTAATCCCAACTTGGACACATCAACGCCCAAAGTATTCTGATTCTCGATATCTCTCATCTTATCTTCAAGTGCCTTGAATCTAAGTCGTGCTTCAGCATTTAGCTCCCCTTCAGCACCTCTCTGAGAGAACACATCGTCCTGACGATCCTCTAGCCATGGCTGAGGCACAAACAGATTCCCGATACCTGCATTGCTGTTGCCCGGCCCGACATTGACATTAGCTCCCAGACTCCCATTACCGACGCCCGTCGTATTGAGTCTGATGTTGGTCATCACATTGTCGTTAGCACTTCCGTTTCCCCGGTCACGGGGACACCATTCTGTGGAGTTTCGACTGGTGGAGGAGTAGGCATAGTCCCACCATGGAGTACGCCGTTGCTATCAACCCTCGAAATCAAAGGCTGAACCAAAGTTCTGAGCTGATCCTGGCCATTGGCGACCGCTTGCATGAGCTCCATGAAGCGATCCATTCTCTCGTGGAGTTCCTGAACATCAGTTTGCACTTGCTCCATGATTCTGGTTTGATTAGCTCTGGTTGGGTAGCGGTGAATATGTCTCTGATCAATCCTGGAACCACCTGAAACAACCTGAAACAACCTGAAAAACCTGTAAAACACAAAAGGGTTAGGAAAAACAACAAAGTGCTCGTTATGCAAATGCTTCATGCAAATACAAACGTGTGTCTGTGTGTTTGGGAGATCTCCCCGGTCCTAGTGCCTGAGTGCCAGTGCTGATAATAAGAAGAAGTCCGAGTCCAATCATGGAAATAACAATCTCATATATAAAGAAAGCCCATCAAGGCAGTACACAACATCAGCGAGTACAAGATGAATCAACAGCGTGACCTCAGCCAACAAGCCTGGTGATGGTCAGCATACAACAATGATCAAAGCAAAAGGCATACAAATAGTCAAGTACGGCCACGGGCGCGATACTCTTCCAACAACTCCTTCGTTTCTGGATGATCTGGCAGAGTGAGTAACCCCTCGACGAGTAACTCCCTTTGCACAATGGTGTACTGAAGTCCTTCGACCGAACTTTCCCATGCTCCTTCGCCGAAGCAATCTTCTAACTTCCGCTTCTTGGACTCAAACGTCAGCTTGCGCTCCTTCAGGTTAGCGAGAGCCCTGTTGAGCTGGCCTTCGGCGACATATCTGCGAGCGGTTTCTTCATCAAACCTCTTCTCACTATCCTTCACCTGGGCTTCCAGCTTGGAGATCTGTAGCATCAGCTTATCCTCCCGCTCTTTTCTGGTGGCCAGGGAAGCCTTCCAGTGCTGGTTGAACTTGGATATCCTCCGATATGCTTCGTCCAAGTGCTGCTTCTTCGTAGCCAGTACGTCGTTGACAGCTTTGAAGTCTTGACCCATGCGTTCACGCTCGGCTATCTGCTTAGTCAGGTCTGTCCCCAGCCGGTTCACCAGCTCTGTCTGCCTTTTGAAGGAATGAACGGCTTCGTTCCTCTCGCTTCGGAGCTGAGCCAATTCTTTCTCCAGTTCCTCATTTGCCCGCTTCAATTCATCTCACTCAGCCAACACCTGATTATGCTGCTGAATGGGCACAGTGGTAGGCTCTTCAATCATTGGAGGGCTTTCTGGCTTGGCACGAGGAAACGGCATCCCTATAGCATCTGCTCTGGCTCTGATCCAAGTCACATACGGAGGGTAGGCTTGATTGTTGCTTCTCCCCAGCAATGGCTTTCCTCGCTTACTGATACCATTCCAAGCGCGCTGAAGCTTGGACAACATATCCCCCTCTAGAAGATCAGTGAGGTACAGAGATTCCTGTACCTCTTCCTCCTTCGGCGAAGCTCTCAAAGCATAAGCAAACTGCCGGACCAGCAATGACGGATTGTAGTTTATACAACCCTTCCTGCCTATCAAAGGCACGTTTGGGAACCCGCTGCAGCTGAAGATCACCTCAGTACCCAACCTATCTCTGTCAAACCAGTCAATATCCTCTAAAGATAAACTCATAAGACGCTCGGACCACTCAGCTGCGGCTGCAGACGAGACAAAAGGACCCCTCTTGGGCAGATGGCTATCAAGCCATTTGTAAAGCAAGGGTACACAGCATGAGACGTTCTTGCCCCTCCTGTTCTCGTTTTTGTAGTGGACGGAATGGTAGACATCTCCTATCAAGGTAGGGACTGGGTTCCCTGAAGCAAAGATATGAAATGCATCGAAGTCTACAAAATCGGGCATATTGGGGAACAGGATGATGCCATATATGCACAGAGCGAGGATGGCATTGAACGCGACCCAACATCCGTCTCTAGCACACTGCTGAGCCTTTCCCACTAGAAACTGCAAGGAGAACCCGGGAACCTTGTTCCAACTAGATAATACTAACTCGGAGGCATCCAGATGAAGTGAAGGAGCTAAACCAGCCAGATCAGGCTCAGCATCCATATGAACAAAAGGCATCTGCCTCTTGATAGGCACACCTAGCAAATCAACATATTCCTCTAGCGTGGGTGCGAGAACAAAATCCCGGAAAGTGAAACATCTCAACGGAGGGTCGTAGAACTGCAGCATAGCGTGCAACCCATTCAACTCGAACACAGAAGGTTTACGAACCAAACTGAGCAACTTGCCGTAAGATTTTCTGAACTCATCCCTCACAGAATCATCTGCTAAAGCTATCAAACCAGTCAGCTTAACCACATCAGGGGCAGGGAACTTGTAAGCCATGGTCTTCCTCAGAGAACCCATAACAATACAATAGGAGGCAAGAAATCCTGGATCGGGGAAAACGGTACCTGTAACACAGACACACGTTAATGAAATGCAAATGTATGCAAAATAATGCAAAATGCAATCATGCAGCAGGAGATCACGGCAACTGCGCTGTGGAGATTCTGTATCAACAAAACCATAACGCTGCTCTATCAAAAACAACCACTGATAAGAAGAGAACCCCGGTATCGGACCACAAATCTGCTCTGTCAAGAACAACCATCTGATAGGGCCATATACATAGGATCATAATTCTGCTCTGTCAAGAACAAACGTCTGATAATAAAGACCTCTGATATAGGACCAAGAAATCTGCTCTATCAAGAACAAATATCTGATAATAAAACTCTGTTCTATCAAGAACAAACATACATCTGTTGATGAGATCTTCAGACCCCCAATCATAAATCTGCTCTATCAAGAACAACCAATTGATGACCAAAACTCTGCTCTATCAAGAACAAACATCTGATAATGAGATCTTCAGACCCCAGTCATAAACCTGCTATGTCAAGAACAAATACACATCTGATGATAAGATCCTCAGATCCCAACCTGCTATATCAAGAACAAATACACATCTGATGATAAGATCCTCTGATCAAAACCTGCTCTATCAAGAACAAATACACATCTAACGATAAGATCCTCTGATCAAAACCTGTTCTATCAAGAACAAATACACATCTGATGATAAGATCCTCTGATCCCAACAAAACTGATTCGCTGTCAAGAAAAACTAGGTAATCTGAAGGTCAAAGTTTCCTTCAATAAACCCAACCCTGCTCACAGGTATGGACCTAAACTGACTCAAGTTCGGCATCCTATGCGTTCATCAGCGTCACAGACATTCAAGAGGGGTGATACGATACCCAGAAGGTGTGGCATCACCAGCTCATGAAGCGGCCTCACTCGGCTGAATCACAAATGATCGGTCCCAAGAGTCGACAATCCTCCAAACCAGCAACCGTCTCAACCCAAAGGGTTGAAAGAGAAGCCAACCGGGAGAACCTCGTATGAGCGTGGATTTCATGAGACACTAGTGCCTGCAAAGCAAGCACGCGCCCACTAATTTCCACAACTAATGCTATGTTCACTCAAGCCTGGGTATGGCTTCTCACTCATCAGGATGCCCCTCCCACAACAGCACAGATAATCATATCATACTGAAAATAAAATGCGGGAAGTAAAAGGCGAGAAATAAAATGCGATAAATAAACACAGCCCAACAAGCAATCATACAAGTGCTAGGATTGACTCGCGCATAGGGAACCGGAGAACCAGAGATTCTGGGTTCAATCCCCAACAGAGTCGCCAGCTGTCGCTTTCGCAAAAATAAGGTGCCGGCAAAACAGAAGAGTCGCCACCTTTCGTTATTTATCCCTCAGAGCGGGAAAGGAAACGATCGGAAAAACCTGACGAAAAGGGTAAGACAAGGTCGTCGCAACCGTTGTCTGGGTTCGGGAGTCGGTTACGCAAGGGGAAGGTGTTAGCACCCCTCACGTCCGTCGTACTCGACGGGATCCACGCTTGTTGTGTTTACTGGACGAGTTGGTTTATCTATCTACCTATCAAGGCTAGCTTAAACAGAAAAGAAAAAATGACTCTGCAAAGCGTCGCGCTTTATGCCTACGTATTCTCATCAGAGAATGAGAAATCAGAGTCAACGTAGTTCGACCTACGACGGGTTACAGGGAAGGTAGCTCGCCAATACATCAGTATTGTGCCTACGTACTCTCAACAGGCTTGAGAGATCAAAGCTTACGTAGTTCGGGACACTACACATTATGGGATTCAGATTCATCTGTTTTATCGAGTAAGGTTAAACAACAGTTCCACCAGTTAGGGACAAAGCCTGTTTGCGTTGGCGCTGAAGTTTAACGACACTCTTTTCTTCAGAAAAGTTTTCTTTTGAATTATGGGCCCACGGGGCAAAAAGGTTTGAAGTTTGTTTTCTGTCTTTTACAGAAGAAGTGTTTTTTACTGTGTTTGCAATTTCACTCACACTAGAGACTATGACCTGAGAGTGAATGCGTCGCATGTCACCCAAAGGGTGTCATACTAAACATCCAGACTGTGGAAAAGAAACTCTCCCACAATCCCTTCTCGGATAGCTTAAGGCTCGTAACGTACGAAAGAAACCATTCATGATTATTGTATCTTATGCTGTTTTGAGATGAGAAGAGAACAAGCTTAACTACGGGGAGACTATCAAGTCCTACTGTTGTCATGCCAAGGATTCATCCTATGGTTGGAGTTTGAAACAGGGAACTCCTAGAAGTTATCATGCCTAGGTTTCAACCTAAAGTTCTATCATCACTTCCTTATCATAGGAAATGAGAGTCCTAAGGGATCATGTCAATGATACACAGAACAGATAAAGCATCAGCTTAAACAGTAAACAGTAAACGGTAAACGACTGTAAAATGCATGCAATGCAAGTGAGGGAGGAAATGTGTGTGGGGCAGCAGCCTCCACAAGCTCATCTCGACCTCAATCCAGAATGAATAACAGTAATCATACAGAGGAAATAACATCATGCTATCAAGCAAAAAACAGTAAACTGCAATCATACAGAAGAAATAAAATCATGCTATCAAGCAAAATAAACCACATGGGCAAGGGAGCTGGGCTCTACCGAATACCCGCAAGCAAAGCCATACAGTAACAATACAAGCAGAGGGAGCGACTCAACCTCTAATGCAATCATGCTCCTAGATTAAAGTCTAGTCTAGATATGGACTTATTCTAATGCATCAAGCAAGTCAAACAAGGCACATCAGCAATACAGAAAAGAAACAGACAAGAAAGCAGATAAACCCCTCTCTCAACTCCAAGCTTCAGCTCTTCCAACAGCAACTCAGTCTTCAAACCTCAATCACTCTTGACAAATATCAATTTGGTTTTCCAGGTTTCAACCCTTCAACATAAGTTTCAACTTATCTTCTTCTTCAAGCTTCAGCTCCTTAATCAGTTCCACCTTCAGGCTTAACTCTTAACCACCAGTGTCAACTTGATTCCTTCAGGATCTCCAAGCTTTAAGGTAAGTGTCAACTCATCCTTTATTCTTCAAGCTTCAGCTCTTCAGGGTAACCTTTAATCACTTAGAAGTGTCAACTTCATCCTTCAGTCTTTAAGCCTTAGCTCTTTAGTCAATCTTTACTGGATCTTCAAGTATCAACTTGCTCTTCTTGCTCTTCAAGCTTCAGCTACAATGGCAATGCTCAGGGAATCATCCTCTTCCATATTCTTCAATGAAGTCTTCATCTTCACACTCAAGCCCAACATCTCTCAAGATACTCAAACCTGAAGAAATCACTTAACTGGATAAGCTGGGGATATTAAACTGCTTATTGACCACCAAAGGTGACCTATAAGGGTTTAACATCAAAGGACTGGTTCCCTCAAAAGTTCTACTTCCTAGGTACCATCACTTATCCCTCCAAAGTAGAGAGGTGAATACCATGGAAGGACTTTGAATCATAGGGAGGAATGGAGGTGAAAGATACCATCCATGTTTAAGAAAGAAATTAGCTAGGTCTAAGCTCTACTTAAATCCTAACCCTAAAACAGCAACAAAATAAATAAGACTTCAAGCTCTCAAGCTCCTTCTTCAATCCTCAAGTCTTCTAATATGCTCCTCCATGCTCCTCAAAGCAAGACCAAGCTCACCAAGCCCACAAAAAACCCCCAAAGCAAGGCAAAGCAAAATACAAGCCCACAAGGGCACCACAAACATCAAGCAACTACAAAAATCATTTAAAAATAGTATATTATCATATTAAAACCTAATATAATTTCTAGGGGATCCTATACACCTACCCTTAATACCCTATATGTCCCAATATCTAACTTGACCTAGAAGCCCAAAATTCTAGTGTTATTATGGACCTATGTTAAGGATTGACCTAATTCTATACAACCTAAAATCATATAATCAAAACTAATAAAAAATTAATCACAAAATTATGGAATAAATCCAGAGGGGAGCTAAAGTCCTAATCTAACTATCCTAAAAAGAATAGCCTAAAAATTCAATGGGAACTAGCTAAACAAAATTCTACAAATCTATGCATCAACATAAAAGAATTAAAATGCTATTAAAAGAGAAAATACACAAAAAATATTAAAAATGCATGAAATGCAAATATTTTGATTTCATAATTTTCTAGACCTTAACATGAAATGGGAGAAAAAATCCCCATACAAAAATCATCATTTTTCTATTTATTATGATTTTTCAAAGGTTAAAATAAAATGGAGAAAAAGAAATTAAAATGAGAAAACATTGGTGTGAATAGCAATGACAGACAGTTCAATTCATGACTGGGCTCAAAATGGGGGTGGGGATATCAATGCGCGCCAGGCCCAATTTTCATCAGAAAATCAATTAACAAAATATAAAGAAAAATAAAAATGAACGGTGCAAAGAGTAAAGAAATATAGTTCAAAATCCAATGGGCCATGAGAGTGGGGTGTGGCTAGCAATTGAGCCCAATATCCCAGGTTTAATGAAACGCTTCGTTTTGGTGTCTTCAGACTCCCTCTTCAAATGTGAGATTAAATCTCAACCTTACGATCCACGCCCAGTCAACGGGTCCAATCTCTATCCAACGACCATGTCTTCGTCTTCTTCCTCCAGCCAAGGTTCAAAATGAGGAAGCCACGGAAACAGAGCTCCATAGTGAATCTTCACCCAACTCGTATCACCTCAATTCTCCATGAAAAACTAAAAATCCAAACCATAATCCACTATAAATTCCATGCTGATCACAGTCATGGCCTCAAAATCAATTGAAATGCCCTAAATCTCCAAACCCGATCCAAGATCAAAAATAAGCTCAGACATCAACTTCAACAATTCTTGAAATTAATTACCTCAGAATGATCACCACCTCACACTGGTTAATTCTTGATATCAAACTCATGCTATAGCTCACTATATCTCGTGTTCTTGGTCCAAACAAAAATGGTGTCATCAACTGAAACCTCACCAATTGATCTCAAACTTCCCAGAATCCATCACCTAATTGTCTCTAACTGTTCTAACCTAACAATTCTGCCTAATTATGCTTAAATCATGGTGTAGAAGAAAAGTTACTAACCTGTCAAATCTTGAGCACCAGATAGGGTAATCCTCCACTTCAAGCTCTCAAACTCTTCAGAATCAATCCTTGAATGATGATAAAGCTTCTGTTTGCAAAAGATTGGACCAAGAAAGCTTGAATCTCCAAACTCGATTGTGACTTGCAACCTTCAAAATCCAAGTGCTATCTCTTCAATTCTCCATGATCTTGCCTTCAATTTGGTATGGATTCACTCAGTGTGATCAATGGAATGTGTTTGGATAGAAAGAAGCAATGGAAATGAAGCAGAAAGTGGAATTTGATTTCAACTTGCAATGGAAGCAATTGAAATGGCTATCTCACTCTTCTCTCTAATCTCTCACCAACCTTACATCTGAGCAAGTCCTATACACTATATAGGATGCATTGTGTCGCTACTGCGAAAATCGGCGCCGGCTGAACAGAAGAGTCGCCACCGTGCGTTATTTATCCCACGGGAGGGAAAGGAAACGCTCAGAGTAAACCTCGCACAACACGGGAAAGGTATGGTCGTCGCAACCAAAACCTGGGTTCGGGAGTCGGTTACGCAAGGGGAAGGTATTAGCACCCCTCACGTTCGTCGTACTCGACGGGATCCACGCTTGTTTTCGGGTATGGATTGTTATTCTATCTAAACTATAGGTCAAGGGTTAAAAAGAAAAGAAAATAAAAATGACTCGGCAAAGTATCGCACTTTATGCCTACGTATTCCCGTCTGGAACGAGAAATCAGAGTCAACGTAGTTCGCCTACCTACGGGAAAGGAGGGGAAGGTTGCTCGCTAGGATATCGCATCCTATGCCTACGTACTTTCATACAGCATGAAAGATCAGAGCAAACGTAGTTCGGGCCACGTACGACACAAGTCTGTCCTTGATTGATTTTATTCCTTCTGAAAAAGGTTTTTCTTGATTAACAGTCCAAAAGGACAAAAATGACGTCTTGATGAGTTCACATTCTTTTACGAAAGAAATGTCTTTTATTGTGTTTGAAATCTTTATGTGTTTTTCTGTTTGTTTTGAGAAAGAAAGAGACAGAACTCTAACCTACGGTTGCGAAGGGAAACAAACTAACCTAATGTTATCATGCATGGGTTAAGACCTAGTGTCTATCATGCTCCTCTCTTGCACAGAGAGAAACAGAGATCCTACGGGATAGGCAGAAACAGAAACAATAACAGATATATACAGTAAAACAGTAAGATGCATGGATGCAACAATACAAGCGAGGCAAGGGAGTCCCACTCAACCTCGAACCTAGAAAACAATAGGCGAAAGTGAACAGGCTTCACTTTCAACCCAGCAGGGTAAACAGCAAACAATACAGTCCAGAAAACCAATCAATACATCAACAAATGAAATACAGCAAAAGAAACAGCATCAGCAGCTCTGAATCAACATCTGGCTTCAAGTAACCTCCAATCAGCTACAGGCTTCAACAAGCATCAATCTCCATCTTCATGGCTTTCAAACAAGGGCTTTGATCATCAGTCTTCCATCTGCAATGGCTTTTCTTCAAGCTCAAACCTCCAGGATGAGGGATCAGTCACATGAGTGAATTGGGTGTTAAGCAATCAGTTGACTACCAAAGGTGGTGAACAGACTGCTTCTAACACAAGAGGCATTTTCTCTCAAGAGTTCTATCTCATAGACACTATCACCAAGCCTTCCAAAGGAAGGGGGTGAGTGTCTTAGAGAGACTCTGAATCACAGAGAAGAATGGATGCAGACAAGGCAATCCATGTTTGAGAAACAAGATTTCTAACCTAGAGCTCTGCCTAGCTCCTAAACTCTAGTCTCCTCAGCAACTGATAGCAAGAAACTCCTCCTCAACTCTGACAGTTGATCTTCAATCTTTGAATCTCCAATAGCTTCATCTCCACAAATCTTCAGCTTCCCCCAGGGCCCCAGACAAACCCAATACCCAATCAAACAATCAACAATCCCCAGAGGGCACACCACACCAGACAGCAGATATACAGACAGTAATAATATCAGTAGGGGAATCCTAACTTTTCTCTAAGGGATCTAATAACTACCCATAGCCCCTATAGTCCCATAACTAATCTATTCAAACCCTAAGTCCTAAGGGAAATGAAATCAAACTCCTAAGTTGTCACCTAAACCCTAGTTTTGCTCATGATATTCAAGCATTTATTAATCATCCAAAATTAACCTCTAAAAATGGGAACTAAAATATTTCTACAAGCTTAATATCTCATCTAAACAATATAAAAAGAATGACCAAAAAATATCAAAGCACGTGAGAGAACAAAAATCATAACAATAATGCATGAAATGAACTATTTAATATGACATTTATTTAGAAAATATGAAAAAAATGTGAAATAAAACTAAAAATGAAATTTTATTTTCCTATAATATTCTAGACATTTTAATGAAAATATGGTAAAAAGAATGGATGAAAATGCATTTTTTATGAATTAGTTATGATTTTATGAAAATTGGTAAAATATTAATGGAATTAAGAAAAATTAAAATTGAATGAAATGAATGAGGGGTGCATTTAGAAACTCGCCCCAGTTATAATCCCATTGGGCCAGGAAATAGGGGGGTGCTGGTAGCGCTTTCACACTGGGCCCAACAACAATCAGAATTAAAGAAATAATAAAACGCGCTGGGGGGTGAAGGAAGTAATAAAATCACGTTATAAAATGGTTTTGGGCCTAACACGGGGGTGGGAATATCAAAATCCAACTCAGGCCCGCCCGTTTCAATTAATGAAACGGTGCGTTTTGGCCAGTTTCCACTTCCCTCCAAACGCTCAGATTGAATGTAGGCCACACGATCTTACCCTAAGTCAAAAGTCCAAACCACAATGAATGGCCATGATTATTTCTTCTCCAAAAGACCTGCAACTTAGGGTTTACTCCATGCGAGCTCATGCACGAGCTACTTTCTCCCTCTCTGTTCTCCATCTCCAAGCCACGAATCATCACGCCATAAACACGAAAGTTGCTCAGGATCTTCTCCTCTACAATCCTATACCACTAACTCAGTCTGAAACTCACAGAATCTCTCAACCCGATCGAGGTAACAACTGGTCATCATGAAATCATACTGATATGCATCAACACGATTCTTCCCCAAACTTAGCCTAAACTGAACTACAACTAATGGAGATTAATTTGATCAATCAAGCTACAATTATAACACATTAATCCAAGAGATTCGAACACTAACAGTTTGTTGCACCTGTCACTAACCATCACCAATCCTTTCCAAAATCATCTAACTTAATCTCCTAACCACCTAGATCAAGTCTACACTAATAAAATCATGTGAAACCAACAGAATCAAGCTAATCGAATGAAAACTTACCTGATGAGAAACCTTGAAAACAGCTATGGAAATGGAGGATATGAAGCTTTTGAGACTTGGATCTTGATTCACCAATTCAATACTCAATTCTGTATGCACAATTTTGGAGGTTCCTTGCTTGAATCATGCAATTCACTTGAACTTGTGATTTTGATGTTGATGAAAGAAGCACTCGAAAATGGATGAGAACTACCAAAACCTTGCTTCAATTATGGTCTATGATGATGATGGAGTGAAATTGAATTGATCTTGATGATGATTGATGAAGAATTTGAGAGATTTGGAATGAAACTTTTATGAAAAAGTGTGAGAAATTTGTGGAATTCTTGGTGCAAATGAGGCCAACCCTTGCCAAATTCATCTTTCATGAATATATAGACCCCAATGGTACATTCTAGATCCATCTTGCACATTCCCTTGTTTTCAAACTTTGGCTCATTTTGATTATGTTTCTTAAAAGGTAAGCAACCATGGATAACTTCATTTTTTCCTTCTAAACTCAAAAAAGTGTGTGAACCATTGTTCTTAGAATTGTTTTTCCATTCAAAATCATATATTGGAAGTCTCCATTTGGACTTGTAAATCTCCCAAACCATTTTTCACTTTGAAATTATTCACTTTATAAGCCTTTTTAGTTCATATTTTGACCAATCATGTAACCCCATGCTATGAGCTTCTCCAATAACTTGTGACCTTCTTTCTAGACTTAAAATCCCATTTGGAGCAAGTTTGATGTTGTAAGTTTTTCCATTTGAGGCCTCCTTGTATGAGTTTTGGACATAGGTTAAAATGACCTGTAATTCACAAATGCCCAAAATACCCTTTGCTTGTCAAGACCATAAGTTGAGTTCTCCACATCATATGAAGGCATACCATACCATTATAGAAAGCTAAGACAATGAGGAACAACTCTTATGTTGACCAAGAATTCATTTGAAATCTCCTTGAGGGGCAAAACTAGCTTGGAAGTCAAGTCACTTTCACAGACAAAAATTCAGACACCTCAGATGACCTGTAACTTGCAAGGACCATAACTTGAGTTCTATAAATCTCCTTGAGGTCTTCCACCACTCAAATTAAAGGTCTTGAGATTCTCTACAAGTTTCATGTTGGCCAAGGAGCCATTTGAAGTTAGCATTTTGACTTATCTTGCTTGGAAATTTGACCTAAACTAGGGGATTTTACAGAGAAACCCTAATTTAGTAACTCCTCTTCTCCTTGATTTCTCTTGAATTCTCCTTGTCATATCTCCATATCCTTCTTTATATGTCAAATGTTGATCCCCACATCTCTCCAATAGCCTTGAATGCCCTCTTAAGTCAGTCAATTGACCTAGGGTTGACCTAGGGTTGACCCAGATGAAACCCTAGTTGACTGTCTTCAACTATAGCTCTTATGATCACCTCAACAACTTGTTTTCTTCTTCAAATGACTTTATAAGTCTCTCAAGATGTCTAGATACTCTCCATGCTTTCACTTCACAGCTCACAACCCTCTTGTTGATCCTCAGATACCCTTAGCTAGGAGGTAGACTCAAGGCTTGATCTGCTGAACTCTTTGCTTTCAAATTCTTTCCTGATGACTTGAATATGACTGAATTGGGATAATAACCTCTTGATAGGCCTCTAGAGATGAAAATAATGATTGGTCCCCTGTTGAATGACTTGCTATGCTTATGCTATGCAAATGGTTAGTCTATGTACATGACTCTATATGCAAATGCTAATGATGATGAAACATAAACCAATTGAATAAGGTTGAGCAAATTTTAGGGTGCAACAGCTGCCCCTATTCAAGCGACTTGGACCCGATTGGATGAAGAGCCCGGAGCCTTCAGACATTCGCGGTACGAGACGGTTGAATACTAGTGAAACCAGAAATTTGCCAACCGCAGAAATAAACTGCGCTCCTGCTTGAGGAATGACATTCATCAGCTGAATCTGACTGTTAGAGCAACCTACTGATCTCGCACGACCGTGCTGGGGATTGTCTTCATCGTTCTGAAGAGGATTTTGTCATACCAGACTGCTTGCTTGTCCACGTTAGGACTCTGTCTGTCGTCGATACGAAGAAATCTCACCTAGAATTGGTCCACGTTAGGACTACACTTGCTGTTAACCCAGAAAAGTCTCGGCAACTCCGCTGGGGATAGTTCGTCTGCATTTCCATAAACTGAATCGTCCATGTTAGGCATAACATTCTTCCACGTTAGGAGTAACACCTGTCCACGTTAGGAATCACATCGTCCACGTTAGGAGTAACGCTTTTATCTTTCCACGTTAGGACGCAATCTTCTTTCCACATAAGGAGAACTGCATCAATCTGTCCACGTAAGGACTCCAATACCACTTGACATGTCCGCGTCAGGACTCCGATCTTTCCACGTAAGGAATTCCACTTTTCTTGAATCTGTCCACGTAAGGACCTCAATTTCTTCCACGTCAGGAATAATCTTCTTCTTTCCACGTTAGGATTCAATCTATCTTCCACGTAAGGAATAAACTCGTCTTTCCACGTAAGGAAACCATTTTTCTTCTACGTAAGGAATGCTCTTGATATGTCCACGTAAGGACTCCGATCTTTCCACGTAAGGAATAAACCCTTTCTAGATATGTCCGCGTAAGGACTAAACTTTTCCACGTCAGGAATGCCATCTTAATCTGTCCACGTAAGGACTCTCTTCCTTCCACGTTAGGAATACTGTCATTTCCACGTAAGGAAACTATCTTCTGACACGTCCGCGTATGGACTCCATCTTTTCCGCGTTAGGAATCTCCGTCTTTCCACGTTAGGAATCACTTCTGTTGATAGGTCCGCGTAAGGACTACATCTTTCCACGTTAGGAATAATAATCTCTTTGATCTGTCCGCGTTAGGACACTGATCTCGTCTTGATTTATCCACGTAAGGACTCAGGCGTCTTCGACTCACTGGGGAAATGAGACTTGTCCACGTAAGGACTCACACCTTCGACTCACTGGGGAAATATCCGCGTTAGGACTTACACTTTGCCAACAACACGAAGAAGGATAAATTTGTCCACGTCAGGATTCTTGTATCTTGTCATCACCAAGAACTACAAACTTGTCCACGTCAGGACGCACATTTCACCATTACGAATAAAGATACCTGCTGGAAACAAATGATCCACGTCAGGACACCAACTCGAAGAGTAACCAATCTTTTGTCAACGTCAGGATTTCACATCCGATCAATATCGAGAAATCAAATCTGTCCTCGTTAGGACCAGCACATATCGTCAACCTGAGGAAATGTCCACGTCAGGACCCCACCTTCCAACCATTCTGAGAAATCGAACATGTCCACGTTAGGACTAGCACCTCCCATCAGCCCAGGGAAATAGACCTGTCCACGCTAGGACGCCCACTTCTGAAGAAATCCCGCCAATCTAGGAATAAACTGTCCGCGTCAGGACTTGGTTCTTCAATGATCCTCACTCACGAACTTCTTAGCACTGACGTGACAGCGACTTCGAGATGAACTCTACTGGGGATGTCTGAAAACCAACTATCGGACGCCTGTTCTGATAACCGGCGGTGGTCTCTGAAATTCTGATTCATGCGACTCGTTGATGACAATCAAACTCTGCTTGGGGATAAGGAGATTCTTATCTTGGCCACTCTGGCTGGGGAAAATAAGGGACCTTTGCATAAATGACTCTGCTGGAGACAAAGAAAGTTTTACCATGATAACTCTGTGGGGAATACCGCCGAAACTGACATTATCATTGAATATCTCCTGCCGAGATCTGGACTGTTTGATAATTTATTTGAGCAAGAGCTCTCTCCACCTGAACTACTAGAGTACAGAAACTGCTGCAGCAAAATAAATGCTGGAAGGATAACGCCGACTCGCCGGGGATAGCCTGATGCTACAAAATCATTCCGGCAAAATAAATGCTGGAAGAGTGAAGTCGACCCTGCTGGGAAGTTGGGAACTCAAACCACACGTCTTGCTGAAGTAACCCCTGCTGGGGACAATAACTCTGCTGAGGAATAGCAGATGCGCACAGCACGATCGGACTTTCTGCTGGAATGTGAACCGATATCACCAGTATCTCTGACAAAATAAATGACAGGACCCAACATCAACTCTGCTTTGGAGAGTCTTGACCTTCGAATTCCACTGGAAGGAAAGAACATTTACTGAAAAGAGAACTCCGCTGGGGATGTCTGGATTCTCTTGGGGAAAATTAACTGACTCCACTGGGGAAGAGTGCCTGACCCTACGGGGAAGATGAACCTGTCTGAATGCAGCCTTACGATCTCGGAATCACTAAACTCTGCTGAGGTCGAGTAACTTCTCTGGAGCACGTCCTTTGGATAAGCTACGGCTAGCTGGAGAATTCTATCCTTCTTCAGGAAGAACATGCCTGACCTGCGTGGGGATCAAGCCTTTCACTATTGCAATCTTTTGACCACCTTCCTCGTATAGTTATGAAACCTGCAACAACACAAACAAGACACGGCAAGCCTATGCAATCCAAATCGATTCAGGTTAGTGACGTTACACTCAGTTAATTCAAAGCTTTAACAATTGTTGGCAAGGGCCAGCGATGTTATACTCATGCTAGTTTCAATAAACTTAGGCGTTTTATCATGCGCAAACAGTAAAGAACAGGCATCAAGTACTGAATAACACATTTTCATTGATTGGGCCCCTGAATGGGCGGAGTTTTTGTACACGAGATGTAACTCCTGAAAAGAGGAAGCTACGCAAAGCAAATATACAAGTATGCAAGTATTCACAAGAAGCATAAATATTGACAAATTAAATTTTGTACACATGTCGGCAACTGGATGCAGATGAGCACCACGAACTGATCCTCCCACGACTCGTCCGACTCTAATGCTTTCCCGGTATCCGACTTCTGAAGAGGTTGTATCCGATAACTGACTCCTCAAACATATTCTCCCGCACTGATACTCATTGAATTCAAATTCGGACCGCAGTCATTTGCTTTTCACATCCCTAACTTTTGCGTGAACCGCCCTTTACGGGTTTTCAGTTCACCGGGATACCCCTTTTTGCCGAAGCCGCCCAGTGTAGGTTTTCAACTTCGCGGGTGTACATTTTTTCAATTTTATCCCTAACTTTTGCCCGAACCTTTTTATTCTGTTTTTGGTTCGCCAGGATGCCCCATTTTTGCCTGGACTCTCTTTTTTCTGTCCAGCGGGTCTACTTTAAGCAAAGTATTTTTTAACCGCGTCCGAATTCACAGGTGATGCAAAGTCTTCCCCGTCCATGGTGGACAACAATAACGCTCCTCCCGAAAAGACCTTACTGACAACGTATGGCCCTTCGTAGTTGGGGGTCCACTTGCCCCTGTGATCTGCTTGCGGCGGGAGAATCCTTTTCAGCACAAGGTCGCCCGTCTGAAAGCTTCGCGGAAGTATTTTCTTGTCGTACGCTTTCTTCATTCGTCTTTGATACAAACGACCGTATGCGAGAGAAGCTAGCCTCTTCTCATCCATCAAACTCAGTTGGTTCAACCTATTCGTTACCCATTCTGCCTCGTCCAGCTGAACGTCTCGCAATACCCTCAGAGAAGGGATCTCAACTTCCAATGGTAGTACCGCTTCCATTCCGTATACCAACGAGAATGGAGTTGCCCCGGTTGATGTGCGTACCGTCGTACGATAACCGTGCAAAGCGAAAGGTAGCATTTCATGCCAATCTTTATAAGTCACCACCATTTTCTGGACTATCTTCTTGATATTCTTATTGGCCGCTTCGACAGCGCCATTCATCTTGGGTCGGTAAGGGGAGGAGTTGTGATGTTCGATCTTGAAATTCTGACAGAGCTCCTTCATCATTTTGTTGTTCAGATTTGAACCATTATCCGTGATTATCCGCTCGGGGATCCCATATCGGCAAATGATATCTCTCTTGATGAATCTAGCCACCACTTGCTTCGTTACGTTTGCGTAAGACGCCGCTTCCACCCACTTGGTGAAATAATCGATTGCTACGAGGATGAACCGATGCCCGTTAGAAGCCGTCGGCTCAATCTTTCCAATCATATCGATTCCCCACATTGAGAATGGCCATGGAGATGACATCACATTCAGAGGACTCGGAGGTACATGTATTTTGTCAGCATAAATTTGGCACTTGTGGCACTTTCTTGCAAATTTGAAACAATCAGTTTCCATCGTCAGCCAAAAGTAACCTGCCCGCAGCAGTTTTCTCGTCATAGCATGTCCACCAGCATGCGTACCGAATGCACCTTCGTGAATTTCCTCCATGAGAAGCTTTGCCTCTTTCTCGTCTACACAACGCAACAACACCAAGTCGTGGTTTCTTCTGTATAAGACGCCATCCGGGTTCAAATAGAAATTACCCGCTAATCTCCTGAGAGTCTTTTGATCTTGACTGGATGCCCCAGCCGGATACTCTTTATTCTTCAGGAAATTAAGGATATCAAAATACCACGGTTGGTCATCAGACGCTTCATCAATAGCAAATACATAAGCTGGCCTGTCCAACCGAGAGATAGTGATTTGGGGAGCTTCGTTCCAGAAGTTGACCTTGTACATAGAAGACAAGGTGGCAAGGGCGTCAGCCATTTGATTTTCTGCCCGTGGCACGTGATGCAACTCAACCTTGTCGAAGAAAGGCAACAATCTCCTTGCATAATTCATGTAATGTATCAAATTGGGCTGACGTGTCTCCCATTCCCCTTTGATCTGATTCACTACCAGAGCTGAGTCTCCGTATACGTCTAAATGTTTGATTCGCAAATCAATGGCTTCTTCAAGCCCCATTATACAAGCTTCGTATTCGGCCTCATTGTTGGTAACAGCAAAGGTCAATCGGGCAGTAAACGGGATGTGCGACCCGTGCGGCGTAGTGATAATTGCCCCTATTCCGCTACCGTAAGCATTCACAGCTCCGTCAAATATCATCTTCCATTGGGACCCCGGCTCTGGTCCCTCGTCTGGTAACGGCTCTTCGCAATCCTTCATCTTGAGATACATGATATCCTCGTCAGGAAAGTCAAATCTCATCGATTGATACTCTTCAATAGGCTGCTCCGCCAGATATTCAGACAACACACTCCCCTTTATTGCCTTTTGCGAGACGTATTGAATATCGTATTCAGTCAAGATCATCTGCCACCGGGCAATTCTACCTGACAACGCCTGCTTTTCGAATATATATTTGATTGGATCCATCTTCGAGATGAGCATGGTTGTATGATTCAGCATATACTGCCTCAAACGCTTGGCGGCCCAGGCTAGCGCGCAACAAGTTTTCTCCAGCATTGAGTATCGAGATTCACAGTCTGTAAATTTCTTACTCAGATAGTAAATTGCATGCTCTTTTCTCCCCGTCTCGTCGTGTTGACCGAGAACACAACCCATGCTTCCCTCAAGAACCGTCAAATACATTATCAAGGGTCTCCCTGCCACCGGGGGTATCAAAATAGGAGGCTCCTGCAGATACTTCTTTATTTTATCGAACGCCTTTTGACAATTATCGTTCCACGTTACAGCTTGATCTTTCTTTAACAGCTTGAATAATGGTTCACACGTGGCCGTTAGGTGAGATATGAACCGGGCAATGTAGTTCAATCTCCCTAAAAACCCGCGCACCTCTTTCTCTGTTTTAGGCGTCGGCATTTCTTGAATCGCTTTTATTTTAGCAGGATCGACCTCTATTCCTCTTTCGCTTACGATAAACCCCAGCAGTTTACCCGATCTCACCCCGAAGGTGCATTTGTTAGGGTTCAGCCTCAGCCTGAACTTCCTAAGCCTTTTAAACAACTTCAACAGATTCACCAGATGCTCTTCCTCCGTCTGGGATTTGGCAATCATATCGTCAACATACACTTCAATCTCTTTATGCATCATGTCATGAAAGAGAGTTGTCATCGCACGCTGATATGTTGCCCCAGCATTTTTCAAACCAAAGGGCATCACTTTATAGCAAAATGTTCCCCAAGGCGTTATGAAAGTAGTCTTCTCCATATCCTCTGGCGCCATTTTAATTTGATTGTAGCCTGAAAAGCCATCCATGAAGGAGAATACAGAGTACTGAGCGGTATTATCAACTAACACATCAATATGAGGAAGTGGAAAATCGTCTTTTGGGCTTGCTTTATTCAAATCTCTATAATCCACGCACATTCGAACCTTGCCATCTTTCTTTGGCACTGGCACGATGTTAGCAACCCATGAGGGATACTTCGTCACAGCCAGGAACCCAGCGTCCCACTGTTTCTGAACCTCCTCTTTGATCTTCATTGCCATATCTGGGCGAGTTCTGCGAAGTTTTTGTTTGACAGGCGGGCAGTCTTCTTTCAGTGGCAGACGATGCACAACCATATCTGTATCGAGCCCTGGCATATCTTGATACGACCAAGCGAATACATCATTATACTCTCGGAGCATTTCAACCAGTTTTCGCTTGATATCACTCTGCAGTGCGGCTCCGATACGAATATTTTTCTCAACCCCTTCCGACCCCAAATTGATAATTTCGATAACCTCGTCGTGAGGCAGAATGGCTCTTTCCTCTTGCTTCACCAACCAAGACAGTTCCTCAGGAACGTCGCTATCTTCGACAACCTCTTCTTCGGTCTGGAATACCGGGTGCTCGAAGTCGGGACGAGTCATAGGTGGCTCAAAGATGTCATCTGAAAATGTTATCCTGCAAAAGAAAGGGTTAAGTGCTTCAAAATGCGTATAAAGCGGATAACCACGTTGCCATTTTATTGAAAAATACAAAACAAGAAAGACAGGGATTACAGTATTTACACATGAAAAAACGCCATTTATTTAATGATTAACGAAGCAATGTTTATAACAACACAGCCCTAAGCAAATCCTGATGCCCCGGGCAAGACATCAGATTATTCAACAATTAATAAAGCAAAGCATTACTGTTTAAAAGTCACAGGAACAAGCTCCTGAATAGACCAGTTGCACAGTCCTTGTCCTGGCGTGCTTGGCTGAATCCAGGCATCCATATCACAGTCGCTGTCCCCTTCATCGGACTCTGAAGCAGCATTGACAGATTCATGGCATACTCCACTGGCAGAGATGGTGATTGACTTTCTGAAATGAGGGGCCCCCACAGAAGGAGTTGATGACGACGGTCGGTACCCCAGTCCTAACCGGTCCATTTTCACAGGAATGTCCAATACTTTGCCCCAGCCTTTGGCTTCTCCTGCTTTCACTAGCGCTTGAGCCTCTTTATATGAAGAAACAGCTATCTCTGGCACTTTGCTTGGCCCGGGACCCTTGTCCTTTATGCGCAACCCTTCGAATGCCTGGCATGGCGTCTCGTGGATCTCCCCGTCGACTTCCACATATTTAAACGAAGATAGATGGCTGACCAGGATGTCTTCTTCTCCGCACACGGTGACTACACTGTCTCCGACCATATACTTTAACTTCTGATGCAGGGTAGACGTGACTGCCCCTGCCCCGTGAATCCAAGGTCTTCCCAGCAAGCAGCTGTACGCAGGCTGTATATCCATGATATAAAACTCCGTTGCAAACACTTCCGGCCCCACTTGCAGAGGCAATGTAATTGATCCGAAGACTGTTCTCCGCGTGCCGTCAAACGCTCTGACTACCAAATCACTTGGTGTGCACAAAATTCCTCGAACATCCAGCTTCATCATAGCCTTCTTAGGCAGCACATTCAAAGACGACCCGGTGTCAACCAATACGTGCGACATTGTCGACCCTCTGCACTCAACAGATACATGTAATGCCATATTATGATCCCTTCCTTTCGGAGTCAAGTCGAAATCAGTAAAGCCCAGACTGTGGCCCGCATTCACATGTGCCAGCACTCCTTCTAGCTGGTTCACGGAGACATCCTGTGGTACAAAAGAAGTGTCCAGGACTTTCAGCAAAGCGTTTCGGTGAGCTTCCGAACACAACAGCAATGACAATATAGATATTTTGGACGGTGTTTGCTGCAGATGCTCCACGATTTTATAATCGCTTTTCCGAATTAAGCGCATGAATTCCTCTACGTCCTTCGACGCTGCTTCTTTTTCATTTGCTTGAACCGGAACATTTTCAACCGCTTTCCCTTTTCCTTTCGCTATCCTTTCGGCTTCCACTTCAGGAGATATAAAGATCCTGCCGCTCCTCGTCATGCCTCCTGAGCCCACAACATTATCCACAATCTCCGCTGACTGCTTGTTAACATCGATTTTAATCCCGTCACAATACACCTCTAGCCCATATGACCATGGGACCGCCTTCGTGTTCTCATACGGGATTGGCCCGGCTTTAGTTATAGTAATCGGTGGTCGCTGAGCTGGTGCTGAAATAGTGATCGTCTTCCTAGGAATTGTCACTGTGGCAACATCACTCTGATTATCCATTACTGCCCCTGCCGGCTCATCAGTTGCTGTTCTATCAAACTGCAATACACCTTCATCAATCAAGGCCTGAATGCCCTTCTTCAAATCCTCACACCCCCCAGACAGGGCCCAACAATCTAAGCAGTACTCATTACAACCCGGGTAAACACCTCCTTGCAACAGTCGGCTTTTTATTTCGCTCAGCGGCGTCTTTAAATCCTCAACATTCATAATCAGATTCAGACCTTCCTCAGTCAGCACGGCGTTCGCCCCATGATTAGGCATGGGTTTCTGGACTATATTCGCACCGGTCGTTCCGAAGTTGATAGACTTGTTGTCCAAGAGATCCTGCACAACGTGCTTAAAAGCATGACAACCTTCTATATCATGGCCCGGGGCCCCAGAATGAAACTCGCAGCGCCTATTTGCATCATAGCCGAACGGGGGAGTTCCCGTTATTGGTGCCAAGGTTCTTTTGTCTACCAGATTCAATCCCAACAAGGTCTGCAATAAATCAGCATAGTTAGAGGGAGGCTTCTCAAATACTCTTCTCGGCTTACCACCCTGGAATTTTCGTTGAGCTTGCTGTGCCCCCTGCTGAGGCTGCTGCTGCTGTGGCATTGGTTGCTGCTGAACCTGTTGTGGTTGCTGGATTGGTTGTTGCTGATAAGGGATAGTGACACTCGACACTTGCTGCTGCTGACGATATTGATTTCTTCCCCTGCCTCGGCCTCGGCCTCGGCCTCCAAATACCGCACTAGCTTCGCCCTGACGGCGCCCACCATAAGCTTTCCTATTACTGCCAGATGCAGCTGACTCGTCAACTTGGAACTTTCCTTGCTTAATGTTCCGCTCAATCTTTTCGCCCATCAGAATCAGATCTGAAAAACTAGCCAGAGACGTATGAAACAACATATCATGAAACAGCCCGGTGAATGTGCCAACAAACATGTCGTTCATTTCTTTATCTTCCACAGGAGGACGAACCCTGGCAGCCATATCGCGCCACCTTTGCGCGTACTCTTTAAAACTCTCCCCCTTCTTCTGCGAAAGCCCGGCCAACTGGACCCGATTGGGTGCCAGGTCACTGTTATATTTGTAATGGGCTACGAACGCCTCTGCTAATTGCTTCCAAGTTTTGATATCAGTGGGCTCCAACCCCATGTACCACTCTAAGGAAGGACCCGATAGACTATCCTGAAAGAAATGCATGAGCATTCTTTCGTCAGTGGAGTATGCAGACATCTTTCTGTAATAAGCTCGGACATGCACCTTCGGACATGTATCTCCTTTGTACTTATCGAACGCAGGCGCTTTGAACTTGATTGGCACCCTCAGCCCAGGTACCAAGCCCATTGTTGCCATGTCCAGACCCACAGCACTCTGGTTTAGGACTCCTTTCATTTGCTCTTCCAGCATTCTAATCTTTTGAGAATCATCCATCGGCCCTTCAAAACCCCCTCCAGAGAAGGCGTCCTCCTGCTGATCCTCTTGCCACATACCGTTTCCAGCCCCGTATCCATCATATGCATTATTACGTCCGGCTCTGACCTGATTCATCCCCGGAACTCGGCCTCTGTTGCCGTACCCTTGAACACCTCCAGCAGGACCACCAGCCATAAAACCAGCACCGTTTCCGTTTCCAAAACCTCCGTAGCCCTGATTGACCATACCATAACCATCTTGCCCAAAGCCTTGAGCATTAAAGCCATACTTGCCAGTATTGTCGAATCCCTGATCGTTGAATCCGAACCCAGTATTGACAAAGCCATTGCCTCCGAGATTATCTCCCACATTGACATCACCCAGCCCAGCGTTATGGACAGCAGTTTCATTTCCAACTCCGACGTTACCATTCACAGCAGCGGTAGCGTTGTTGACGTTAGCAGCAGTCACATTGACGACAGGCGGAGCCACTGGCGTTGGAGTGCCATCTCCATGAGCAGTATCAACCCGGACAGACTGATGATCTTCGTTACCATGACCAGCGTTGCGAGCCAACAGAGGCTGGACCATGGCCTGCAAATTCTCTTGCCCTTTTGCTATAGCCTCCATGGTCTGCATGAAGAGGGTGAGCTTCTCGCGTACATCCTGCATCTCGTTCTGAATCTGGTCCATGACTTTCCGACAGTTGGATCGCGTAGAATAGCGGTGCGGATGTTGATCTGGAATCCTGTTAAGTACCTGATGAGGAGCAAGAGATAAGACACCATTCATAGATTACCTGTTATGCAAGATGAATATGAATGCAATGCAATGTGTCTGTGCATTAGGGAAGTTCATTCCCCCAGTTCTAGTGCGAAGGTGCCGGTGCAGTGGCAGTGCTGACAATAAGAATATCGGAGTTGAATCATAGAAAGCCTCGTATATAGCAGAGAGAATCAATAAGCCCAGGGTACAATATCACTGAGAGTACAAAGATGGCATGACCTCAACCAACAATCCTGGTGATGGTCAGCACTATGCAAATAAAGCATACAAATAATGGAATGATCAGATCCTCCCAAAAGTCTGGTACTCCTCTATCAACTTCTTGGTCTCCGGATGGCTTGGTCGATCAAGCAGCCCTTCAACAAGCTGGTTTCCCTTCTTAAGGATACGGCGTACGTCTTCAGCAGTTTCTTCCCATGTTGCTTCTCCGAAGCAATCTTCTAACTTTCGCTTCTGGGACACTGCTTCATCTCTAGATTTGATTGCCTTGTTCAGTGCATGCTGGACACTATACCGGTTCATCACTTCCTCCTCACACTTCTTGATGCTAGACTTCAACTTCTCTTCGAGGTCGGAAATTTGCTGCTTCAGCTTATCTTCCCTCTTCTTGTTATTGGTGAGAGTAGCATTCCAAGTCTTATTGCAAGAGGATATCTCTCGGTGTGCTGCGTCAAGCGCTTTCTTTTTGGCTTCCAGCATGTCGTGGGAGCTTCTGAACTCTTGCCCCAGACGTTCGCGCTTTTTCTTTTCCTCGGTCAACTCAGCTCCTAACCTGTTTACCAGCTCAATCTGTTGTTGGAAAGCATATACGGCCTTGTTCTTCTCACTGCGTGCCTGGGCTAGCTCTTGCTCTAACCCTTCGTTAATCTTCATTAAGGCTTCTTTCTCCCTCACAACTTGTTCATAGACTTCCCTAGAAACAGTGGTCGGCTCTTCTACCGGAATAGGATCAAGAGTTGGTGCATCTGGAAACGGCATCTTCAACTGACTAGCCCTCTCTTGAATCCAAGCTCTATAAGGTGCATAGGCCTGACAGTCATTCTTTCCTAACAACGGCTTCCCTTTGCGGTTAATACGCGTCCAAGCATGTCGCAACTTGGCTAATAACTCCCCCTTCAAATCTCCAGTGAAGTACAGAGATTCCTGTACTTCCTCCTCCTGAGGTGAATTCTTCAGCGCATATCCAAACTGGCGAATGAATAGAGAAGGGTTGTAGTTGATACATCCTTTTCTTCCTATCAATGGCACATTAGGGTACCCAGCACAGCTGAGGATGAGCTCAGATCCCAGCAGATCTCTATCAAACCACTCCATATCTTCTGACGATAGCCTCATCAAGCGTTCTGGCCAACCAACTGGAATTGTAGTCTCTGCAGCAGATCCTCTCTTAGGAAGATGACTCTCAAACCACATACTCAATAAGGGCACACACAGATGAACATTCTTCCCTCTTCCCTTCTCATTCTTGTAATGCAGTGAGTGGTAGAGGTCTCCGAGTAAGGTAGGTACAGGATTACCAGCGGCGAACAAGTAGAAAGCATCGAAGTCCACAAAATCCGGTATATTGGGGAATAAAACTATGCCATAAATGCACAAAGCCAACACAGCATTGAAAGCAACCCAGCACCCATTCTTGGCGTACTCTTGGGCTTTACCCACTAAGAACTGAAATGAGAATCCTGGAACTCCACGGGAAACAGTAGTCACAAGTTCAGAAGCGTCAACATGCAAGGCTTTTGCCAATTCCTCCGGCTTGGGTTTGGCATCATAATGAATGAATGGAACCTGGTTCTGCACAGGCAGCTCAACATACTCAGCGTATTCCTCCAGAGTTGGTCCCATAATAAAGTCAGAGAACGTAAAACACCTCAAAGCAGGGTCGTAGAATTGCATCAAAGCATACAGCCCATCTAACTCTACCTCTGTAGGTTTGCACACCAATCTCAGTAATCTACCATAACTCATCCGGAAACTCCTACGAACACCCTCATCAGCAAGAGAGATCAACCCCAGTAAAGGAACAATATCAGGCGTAGGCAATTTGTAAGCAACCGTTCTCCGTAGGCTAGTCATGATCAAACACTCAGAAGTCTGGGCACTAGAACTAGGGAAATGCAAATGCACCTGCAGCACAGACACACGTTAGTGAAATGCAAATGATAATGGATATGCAGGGATGCAATGCAAGTAACATTCAACAGGGTCCAAAGCTGCAGCTGAATAGCCTAAACCCAATCAAGAAAGGTCTCAGATAGACCATCCAGAAGTCACCAAACCCTGGTCTCAGATAGACCTAAAATAAAACTCCAACACTGGTCTCTGACAGACCTCAAACCATAACTCCAACTGGTCTCTGATAGACCTCAAATCACATCCATAATTGGTCTCTGACAGACCTCAAAACACCTCTCAAATGGTCTCTGACAGACCTCAGAATACATCTCCAAATGGTCTCTGACAGACCTCATAATACATCTCCAAATGGTCTCTGACAGACCTCAGAATAAATCTCCACATGGTCTCTGGCAGACCTCATAACTCTCCATAAATAACCAAGATCTCTGATCAAGAAATAACCGGTAGTCTGGAGGTCTAGTTACCTGCATAACCCTGAATCCCCTCACAGGTGGGTGGCCCTATAACTGGCACAAGGTACGGCATCCTATGCGGTCGTCGGCGTCACAGACTTTCAGGGTCGACGATACGATTCCCAGAAGGAGTGGCATCATCAATTCCTGAAGAGGCCTCACTCAGCCAACTTCCAAATGATCGGTCCCCAGAGTCGACAATCCAACTAACCAGCAACCCACACCAACCAAAGGAAGGGGCAGGAGGCCAACCAGAAGAACCTCGTCTGAGTGTAGATTTCATGGGACACCAAAGCAAGCAAAGCAAGCGGGCGCCCACTAATTTCTACTCTAATTCTAGGTGCACTCAAGCCCAGGTCCGGCTTATCTCTCAATATCAGAACACCCGTCACACCCCAGATACAGCAATAATAATCCATATACAAAGCTGAAAAATACAGGGTTAGAAATATACAATAACTCCATACAAAATCCTCGACGGGAAAACAAGCGTTAGGATTGACTCTCTCAAGGGACGTTGGATCCCAAATGCATAAGAACCATCGCAGTCCTTAGCAGCCAGGGGACGTTGGATCCCCAGCAGAGTCGCCAGCTGTCGCTACTGCGAAAATCGGCGCCGGCTGAACAGAAGAGTCGCCACCGTGCGTTATTTATCCCACGGGAGGGAAAGGAAACGCTCAGAGTAAACCTCGCACAACACGGGAAAGGTATGGTCGTCGCAACCAAAACCTGGGTTCGGGAGTCGGTTACGCAAGGGGAAGGTATTAGCACCCCTCACGTCCGTCGTACTCGACGGGATCCACGCTTGTTTTCGGGTATGGATTGTTATTCTATCTAAACTATAGGTCAAGGGTTAAAAAGAAAAGAAAATAAAAATGACTCGGCAAAGTATCGCACTTTATGCCTACGTATTCCCGTCTGGAACGAGAAATCAGAGTCAACGTAGTTCGCCTACCTACGGGAAAGGAGGGGAAGGTTGCTCGCTAGGATATCGCATCCTATGCCTACGTACTTTCATACAGCATGAAAGATCAGAGCAAACGTAGTTCGGGCCACGTACGACACAAGTCTGTCCTTGATTGATTTTATTCCTTCTGAAAAAGGTTTTTCTTGATTAACAGTCCAAAAGGACAAAAATGACGTCTTGATGAGTTCACATTCTTTTACGAAAGAAATGTCTTTTATTGTGTTTGAAATCTTTATGTGTTTTTCTGTTTGTTTTGAGAAAGAAAGAGACAGAACTCTAACCTACGGTTGCGAAGGGAAACAAACTAACCTAATGTTATCATGCATGGGTTAAGACCTAGTGTCTATCATGCTCCTCTCTTGCACAGAGAGAAACAGAGATCCTACGGGATAGGCAGAAACAGAAACAATAACAGATATATACAGTAAAACAGTAAGATGCATGGATGCAACAATACAAGCGAGGCAAGGGAGTCCCACTCAACCTCGAACCTAGAAAACAATAGGCGAAAGTGAACAGGCTTCACTTTCAACCCAGCAGGGTAAACAGCAAACAATACAGTCCAGAAAACCAATCAATACATCAACAAATGAAATACAGCAAAAGAAACAGCATCAGCAGCTCTGAATCAACATCTGGCTTCAAGTAACCTCCAATCAGCTACAGGCTTCAACAAGCATCAATCTCCATCTTCATGGCTTTCAAACAAGGGCTTTGATCATCAGTCTTCCATCTGCAATGGCTTTTCTTCAAGCTCAAACCTCCAGGATGAGGGATCAGTCACATGAGTGAATTGGGTGTTAAGCAATCAGTTGACTACCAAAGGTGGTGAACAGACTGCTTCTAACACAAGAGGCATTTTCTCTCAAGAGTTCTATCTCATAGACACTATCACCAAGCCTTCCAAAGGAAGGGGGTGAGTGTCTTAGAGAGACTCTGAATCACAGAGAAGAATGGATGCAGACAAGGCAATCCATGTTTGAGAAACAAGATTTCTAACCTAGAGCTCTGCCTAGCTCCTAAACTCTAGTCTCCTCAGCAACTGATAGCAAGAAACTCCTCCTCAACTCTGACAGTTGATCTTCAATCTTTGAATCTCCAATAGCTTCATCTCCACAAATCTTCAACTTCCCCCAGGGCCCCAGACAAACCCAATACCCAATCAAACAATCAACAATCCCCAGAGGGCACACCACACCAGACAGCAGATATACAGACAGTAATAATATCAGTAGGGGAATCCTAACTTTTCTCTAAGGGATCTAATAACTACCCATAGCCCCTATAGTCCCATAACTAATCTATTCAAACCCTAAGTCCTAAGGGAAATGAAATCAAACTCCTAAGTTGTCACCTAAACCCTAGTTTTGCTCATGATATTCAAGCATTTATTAATCATCCAAAATTAACCTCTAAAAATGGGAACTAAAATATTTCTACAAGCTTAATATCTCATCTAAACAATATAAAAAGAATGACCAAAAAAATATCAAAGCACGTGAGAGAACAAAAATCATAACAATAATGCATGAAATGAACTATTTAATATGACATTTATTTAGAAAATATGAAAAAAATGTGAAATAAAACTAAAAATGAAATTTTATTTTCCTATAATATTCTAGACATTTTAATGAAAATATGGTAAAAAGAATGGATGAAAATGCATTTTTTATGAATTAGTTATGATTTTATGAAAATTGGTAAAATATTAATGGAATTAAGAAAAATTAAAATTGAATGAAATGAATGAGGGGTGCATTTAGAAACTCGCCCCAGTTATAATCCCATTGGGCCAGGAAATAGGGGGGTGCTGGTAGCGCTTTCACACTGGGCCCAACAACAATCAGAATTAAAGAAATAATAAAACGCGCTGGGGGGTGAAGGAAGTAATAAAATCACGTTATAAAATGGTTTTGGGCCTAACACGGGGGTGGGAATATCAAAATCCAACTCAGGCCCGCCCGTTTCAATTAATGAAACGGTGCGTTTTGGCCAGTTTCCACTTCCCTCCAAACGCTCAGATTGAATGTAGGCCACACGATCTTACCCTAAGTCAAAAGTCCAAACCACAATGAATGGCCATGATTATTTCTTCTCCAAAAGACCTGCAACTTAGGGTTTACTCCATGCGAGCTCATGCACGAGCTACTTTCCCCCTCTCTGTTCTCCATCTCCAAGCCACGAATCATCACGCCATAAACACGAAAGTTGCTCAGTATCTTCTCCTCTACAATCCTATACCACTAACTCAGTCTGAAACTCACAGAATCTCTCAACCCGATCGAGGTAACAACTGGTCATCATGAAATCATACTGATATGCATCAACACGATTCTTCCCCAAACTTAGCCTAAACTGAACTACAACTAATGGAGATTAATTTGATCAATCAAGCTACAATTATAACACATTAATCCAAGAGATTCGAACACTAACAGTTTGTTGCACCTGTCACTAACCATCACCAATCCTTTCCAAAATCATCTAACTTAATCTCCTAACCACCTAGATCAAGTCTACACTAATAAAATCATGTGAAACCAACAGAATCAAGCTAATCGAATGAAAACTTACCTGATGAGAAACCTTGAAAACAGCTATGGAAATGGAGGATATGAAGCTTTTGAGACTTGGATCTTGATTCACCAATTCAATACTCAATTCTGTATGCACAATTTTGGAGGTTCCTTGCTTGAATCATGCAATTCACTTGAACTTGTGATTTTGATGTTGATGAAAGAAGCACTCGAAAATGGATGAGAACTACCAAAACCTTGCTTCAATTATGGTCTATGATGATGATGGAGTGAAATTGAATTGATCTTGATGATGATTGATGAAGAATTTGAGAGATTTGGAATGAAACTTTTATGAAAAAGTGTGAGAAATTTGTGGAATTCTTGGTGCAAATGAGGCCAACCCTTGCCAAATTCATCTTTCATGAATATATAGACCCCAATGGTACATTCTAGATCCATCTTGCACATTCCCTTGTTTTCAAACTTTGGCTCATTTTGATTATGTTTCTTAAAAGGTAAGCAACCATGGATAACTTCATTTTTTCCTTCTAAACTCAAAAAAGTGTGTGAACCATTGTTCTTAGAATTGTTTTTCCATTCAAAATCATATATTGGAAGTCTCCATTTGGACTTGTAAATCTCCCAAACCATTTTTCACTTTGAAATTATTCACTTTATAAGCCTTTTTAGTTCATATTTTGACCAATCATGTAACCCCATGCTATGAGCTTCTCCAATAACTTGTGACCTTCTTTCTAGACTTAAAATCCCATTTGGAGCAAGTTTGATGTTGTACGTTTTTCCATTTGAGGCCTCCTTGTATGAGTTTTGGACATAGGTTAAAATGACCTGTAATTCACAAATGCCCAAAATACCCTTTGCTTGTCAAGACCATAAGTTGAGTTCTCCACATCATATGAAGGCATACCATACCATTCTAGAAAGCTAAGACAATGAGGAACAACTCTTATGTTGACCAAGAATTCATTTGAAATCTCCTTGAGGGGCAAAACTAGCTTGGAAGTCAAGTCACTTTCACAGACAAAAATTCAGACACCTCAGATGACCTGTAACTTGCAAGGACCATAACTTGAGTTCTATAAATCTCCTTTAGGTCTTCCACCACTCAAATTAAAGGTCTTGAGATTCTCTACAAGTTTCATGTTGGCCAAGGAGCCATTTGAAGTTAGCATTTTGACTTATCTTGCTTGGAAATTTGACATAAAATAGGGGATTTTACAGAGAAACCCTAATTTAGTAACTCCTCTTCTCCTTGATTTCTCTTGAATTCTCCTTGTCATATCTCCATATCCTTCTTTATATGTCAAATGTTGATCCCCACATCTCTCCAATAGCCTTGAATGCCCTCTTAAGTCAGTCAATTGACCTAGGGTTGACCTAGGGTTGACCCAGATGAAACCCTAGTTGACTGTCTTCAACTATAGCTCTTATGATCACCTCAACAACTTGTTTTCTTCTTCAAATGACTTTATAAGTCTCTCAAGATGTCTAGATACTCTCCATGCTTTCACTTCACAGCTCACAACCCTCTTGTTGATCCTCAGATACCCTTAGCTAGGAGGTAGACTCAAGGCTTGATCTGCTGAACTCTTTGCTTTCAAATTCTTTCCTGATGACTTGAATATGACTGAATTGGGATAATAACCTCTTGATAGGCCTCTAGAGATGAAAATAATGATTGGTCCCCTGTTGAATGACTTGCTATGCTTATGCTATGCAAATGGTTAGTCTATGTACATGACTCTATATGCAAATGCTAATGATGATGAAACATAAACCAATTGAATAAGGTTGAGCAAATTTTAGGGTGCAACACATTGGACCTCTCTAGAACCATCTGGAATCATCCAATGAGAATTTGGAATTCTCATGTCACGAGTTTATGATTTCATCTCTTCTCATGCATCATCTCATGCCAAGCCTCTTGCAGCACTTGTAACTGACTTGAAAATATCCCTAGATGAGATATATGATGTGTTGAGACACCTTACTAGCTTGTGTATTGAGTTTTCTTGAGTTTTATATTTGAACCTTATTATGCAAGCAACCATATTCCAAAGCAAGTCCATGATCTAGGCCTCAAATAAAAAAAGTGGCCGAACCATTGTTTCTAAAATGCTTTTTAGAGTCAAAATGACCTATCATATGCCATGGTTTGGATGTGTAGCTTGGAAATTTCAATTTCCAACTTGGACTTATTTAACTTATGCCCCCATTTTAGGTCATTTTTACCATTTTTTGCTACAAGTCTTTTCAACATCTCATGACCTCCCTTCTAGCCTTAAAAAATCATTTTAAGCAAGTTTTATGTTGAAGATTTTTCCATTTGAGGCTTGGAAATAGGAGTTATGGCCTTATGCTTGAAATGACCTATAATCTCCAAATGACCAAAATGCCCTTGACTTGTCAAAGCCATAACTTGAGTTCTACAAATCCTATCAAGGACTTCTAGTACTCTATAGAAAGCTAAGAAGATGAGGAACAACATTAATGTTGACCAAAAGTTAATAAGAATCATCCTTCTTGGGCAAAGGTTGGATGCAAGTTGGGTGACTTTCAAGGCCCCAGATTCACATACCTCAGATGACCTGCAACTTGTCAAAGTCATAACTTGAGCTCTACAAATCCTATCAAGGACTTCTAGTACTCAAATTAAAGCTAAGAACAAGATCTACAACATTCATGTTGGGGGTAAGATGAGATGACAATCACATCTTGAGCTAAACTGCCTTGAAGATAGGGGTCAAACTAGGGGATTTGATCTTGAGCTAAACTGCCTTGAAGATGAGATGACAATCCCTAGCTTGAAACTTCTCAAACTCTTCAATCATGATGATTTGATCTTGGAATCATCCTTATAGCATCTCAATGCATCAATCCATGATCACCTGGCTCTTGGATTAGGTCTCAACCCTCTCCCAATCATCAGTTGACCTAGGGTTGACCCAGTCAAACCCTAATTACACCACTCATGGCTAATTCTTCTTAAACTTGCACAATGACCTCTCTAGGCCTCATGATGGATTTCAAGACATCTCATAAGCTCTCTCAAAGCTTCAATTCTATCCTCATAGCCTCAGAATCATCTGAGGAGCTCCCACAACTCTCAAGTTAGGAGGCACACAACCTTGGTTTCAACCAATCTCTCTGAGGATCACTTAACTTCTCTGACAAAGATATCAACCTTTGAACACTTGAATAACCTTCTAGGCTAGTTTCAAAGTCTTGTATAGCTCTTGATTGGTAATCATACCTCTTGATCTACTGCACACATATCAATGAAATGCAGATGATAATGCTAATGAACACAAGCTAGGTAGAAAAATGTTGGTCAAATTTTAGGGTGCAACAATTTAATCGGGTAAGGGTGTGAAATTTTATCATCTCATCAATGTATATCATTATTGATGTGTTTGTTTGGATTGTTTTGGTTGTTTTTCCACATATTTCCATTTTAGGTCGAATTGGTTAAATTGATAGAAATCGATGTTTTCATGGTTAGAATTCGAAATAAATTGTGTAGTTTAGTCGAGGAATGTTAGGCCGAGACTATTGAAACTTGTTTGATTGAATTCAGATGATTTTGTGACTTTTTGACATTTTTGATAATTGAGGGTTTGAGTAGCGAAGTATTCGCTAGGCGAATCACTGGCGAGTGAAGTAGCGAAGTGTTCCCTAGGTGAGCACACAGCAAGCTACCAGCGAACACTCCCAGACTTGGGCAGAATCAAAAAGACCAAAACTCGCTGGAGCGAGTGAAGCAGCAAAGGACTCGCTAGGAGAACCATTCCGCTCGCCTAGCGAGCATGTCAGCACAACATTTTTTTAAATTCCCATCCAATATCGATTCTTCGACTCGGATGTGATATACCTTCTCCCGAAACACGTAGCTTGTGTGTTGTTATATGTTATGTTGTGGGTAGCCGTATGACATGAATCCTAGATTGTGGAATTTATTGTGAATTGTGGCCTTTTGGCAAATAAATGCATTGTTTAAATTAAATGTAAATGCATGATAATTGTGATAGAGTTCGTTGCCGTTCAGGTGGTAAAGCGATGCTCTTTGCCGTTTGGCGTAATTGATGTGAATGTGTATAGATTGTATGTGATGGTATGAGATGAATGCATGAATATATTGTAAATATGTATGCATTTCAAGAGTGTCTTGAGTCATTTTGCATGTGAAGCATAATGATGTACATTCTTGTGTTGTGTGATTCTAATGAGAATCTGTTGTAACGTCGTGTGCCTATGTGAGGTGTGAGCGATGATTGCAAACGACTGTGTGCCTATGTAAGGTGTGAGCAATCGGATTGTGTGCCTATGTGAGGTGTGAGCAATGGGTGAACATCTTAGTCCTAACGGGGAGTTACATTGGTAACGAGCGATGATTCCAATAAGTTCCTGAGTGGACGTGAGATGATTGAGTCGGTACCGCAATGCATTTGCATAGAGTCATGAGTCGGTCTCTATGATTTGCATTTATCATCTTTATAATTATGCATTGGTGAATAAACATAAATGTGTATGTTTATGTGGAATGATAAGAATTGTGGAAGTATGCATGATGAATATGCTTGGTTTTATATATATATATATATATATATATATATATATATATATATATATATATATATATATATATATATATATATATATATATATATATATATATATATATATATATATATATATATATATATATATATATATATATATATATATATATATATATATATTGTGATGTATATGAGTGAGTTGTGATGAATTGTGGTGAGAATGTAGAATATGTGTATTTTATGCTAATATATATATAATTATATGTATTGTTATTATGATAATTATCGCTACCGCAAAAAATAAGGTGTCGGCAAAACAGAAGAGTCGCCACCTTTCGTTATTTATCCCTCAGAATGGGAAAGGAAACAATCGGAAAAACCTGACGAAAAGGTATAAGACAAGGTCATCGCAACCATTGTCTGGGTTCGGGAGTCGGTTACGCAAGGGGAAGGTGTTAGCACCCCTCACATCCATCGTACTCGATGGGATCCACGCTTGTTGTGTTTATCTGACGGGTTTATTTACTATCTACCAATCAAGGCTGGCCTGAAAAGAAAAGAAAATGACTTGGCAAAGCGTCACACTTTATGCCTACGTATTCTCATCAGAGAACGAGAAATCAGAGTCTACGTTGTTCGCCTAACTACGGGTTACGGGGAAGGTGGCTCGCCAATACGTCAGTATTGTGCCTACGTACTCTCAACAGGTATGAGAGATCAGAGCTTACGTAGTTCGGGATAATTCGGCTTACAGGAATTCAGATTCATCTGTTTTATCGAGTAGGGTTAACAAACAGTTCCAGCAGTTCGGTGTACGCAGCTCGACCCTTGGAGACTTAGGCGTTACCATTTGCGGTAGAACTAGGAGTTAACGACACTCTTTTCTTCAGAAAAGCTTCCTTTGAATTATGGGCCCACGGGGCAAAAAGGTTTGAAGTTTGTTTTCTGTCTTTTACGGAAGAACTGTTTTTTATGGATGTTTGCAACCAATATCGCACTAGAGACTATGACCTGAGAGCGAATGCGTCGCATGTCACCCAAAGGGTTCCATACTAAACATCCAAGCTGTCGGAAAGAAACTCTCCGACAACCCTTTCTCATATAGCTTAAGGCTTGTAACGTACGACATCAGTTAACCTTTATTACTGTATTTTAATTGGTTTTGAGATGAGAAGAGAGAACGAACAGGTTCAACTAAGGGGAGACTATCAAGTCCTAATGTTATCATGCCAAGGATTCATCCTATGGTTGAGGTTTGAAACAGGGAACTCCTAGAAGTTATCATGCATAGGTTTCAATCTAAAGTTATAATCATCACTTCCTTATCAAAGGAAGTGAGACTCCTAGGGGATCATGTCAATGATAAACAGAAACAGATAAAGCATCAGCTTAAACAATAAACAGTAAACAAATATACAGTAAAATGCATGCAATGCAAGTGAGGGAGGAAATGTGTGTGGGACATCAGCCTCCACAAGCTCATCTCAACCTCAAGCCAAATATGAATAACTGCAATCATAAAGGAAAATAAAATTATGTGCCATCAAGCAAATCACAACCCACATAGGCAAGGGAGCAGGGCTCTACCGAATACCCGCAAGCAAAGCCATACAGTAAAAATACAAGCAGAGGGAGCAACTCAACCTCTAGTGCAATCATGCTCCTAGATTAAATCAGTCTAATCATGAACTTATTCTAATGCATCAAGCAAATCAAACAAGTCACATCAATACAGTTGCACAGCAAGCAAACAGATAGGAAAGAAAGCAGATCAACAACTTCCACAGGTTCACAGCAAAGCAATCTTCTGAGAGCAGTTCAGTCTTCAGTCTGTAACTATTTTCAAGGCTCTCATCTTCAATAGCAAGTGTCAACTTGCTTCTTCAAGCTTTCAATGCATCAAACACAAGTATCAACTTGTTCTCCAACTTCAAGCTTCAGCTCTTCATTAGATCTCAGTTGGATTTTATTCACAAGTGTCAACTTGTTCTTCTTGGTCTTCAAGCTTCAGTTCCAATGGCAGTCTTCAACTACAGGGAAGTGGCAACTTCTAGCATCTTCAATCTTCTAACAAGGAACTCCACCCTCTAGAAAGGGAGAAAGATTCATCTAACAAGATTAAGGTTTGGATAGTGGAAAGCAAAGTGAAGACCAAATGTCCCCTCTAAGCATTCTACCATCAAGGAAAGGAACCCTCAAAGGTTCTACCAACTTGTGAAGATCCACACATCCTACCAAAGGAAGGATGAGGCTTTCACAATGGGACCTTATATCATAGGGAGGAATGGAAGTGATCAACACCTTCCATGTTTTATGAAAGAAGAGAATCTATCTAGAAGCTCTACTTACAAACCCTAATCTTAACACCTAAACAAAACTACTCCAAAGGAAGAGAAAACTTCAAGTCCAAGCTCCATCATGCATTCCACAGCATCCCACACAAGTCTTCAACATCAGCCAAGAGCAAGAGAGGCAAAACTCTAATCTAAGGGAACTAAAGAAATCATTCTAGTCGAATTAGCAAGTTAGGATCACCTAAAACCTAGTACTAAAGTTAATCCTAACTAAAATACTAAAACTAATTGTAAAATCCTACAAAAATAACTATGGGAAGCTAAGTCAATCATGACTCCATCATGTTAATTCCAGAGATTAAATCATCCAATAAGCCCTAGAATTAAATTCTAAACTATGAGGTACTAAGGTTAAAACCTAAAAATAGAGCACCTAAAGTTTCAATCTGAAAACCTCATCTAATTTCATCACAAAAATGTGAGAAAAATACTAAGGTAGCATACACGTCTAAACTATCTACACACAAAAATTCAGCTCAAAAATCATCATCAAGTGATCACACAAAATTTCACAAGACAAGGTATCAACCATAATGAAATTAATGTCAATTAAAATACAAAAAAATGCAATTAAAATCACAAATGCATGAATTCCTAATCTTTTAATTTCCTAAACTTCTAGACTCATTCATGAGCCAGGGAAAAAAACTTGGATCAATTTGAGTTATTTTCCTATTTATTATGAATTATTTTCTAAACTACATGAAATGATGAAAAATAAGAAAATAAGAAGAAAATAATAAAACTGGCGTATCAAATAGCAATTCACATCAGTTCATTTCAGGAATTTGGGCCAAACAGGGGTGTGGATATCAATCCGTGCACTAAGCCCAAACCACACCAATTAATGAAACGGTGCGTTTCATTCAGAGTCTCTCTTTAGAATTTGAAATCAAATCGTGGTCGTGTATCCCTTGCCTGAGTCAAAGGTCCACCCTTCATCCAATGGCCAGTGTGCTTCGTCCCCAATTTGAATCAGATGGAGGGAAATAACCAGACGGTGGCCTGAGCTGCAGCGCCACCGTCTTCTCCGGTGAGGTGCTCGTCTCAGGTCATCAAAAATGTCAAACCAATACCCAATCCTACACAATTTTCCATCCTGATCACGAATCCATCATCCAAATTCACTAATTCCTTCTCTAACTCCAAACACGATAGAATTTTCAGAAATCCACCAAATCTTGATCATCACAATTCTCAAAGATAATGATCCTAATGTAATCTACACTCTTCACTGATCAATTTCCACTATCCAATCATGAATGTATCACCAAGAATCTTGAGAAATCAGGCTCAACAGAAAATGGTCCATACCCTAGAGTGTCTCTATCCATCAAATTCTTGTACCAAAATCCATCTATGTCATGATAAGAACCTAACCACATAAAGATTTCTAGCTATCTCCCTATAGATTAAGCACAATTTCGATTTGTACAAACCTGGTTTCAGATGAAGAACTGGTGCAACTCTTGCTCGATTCCTCCTCCACAATGATCCAGATTCACTCCAAATCCTCCTCTGAAGCCAATGCACACCTCAATTTGGCTTGATTCCTCTTTAATCTCCAAACACTATCTTGAGTTGCAGCTCTGAATTTCCACTTGCTATCTCTGCTACCAGCTTCAAATGCTTCCAAAAAAATGGCTGAACACACTCCAAATCTTATATAGAACTCATTAGAATCATCTAGAAAGTTCTGTAACCACCCAAATGAGATTTTGCAATTTCAATTTCTCTTCAAAATGTCACCCATACCAGTCATGATTCTGGCTCTCTTTGGGCATGAAAAAGCTTGGAAAATTCATCTCATGAGATATTGAGTTAGTTTGTTATGTTATCTTCCTTGTTTGCAATCCAATGGCTCATGTTGGTTATGTTGCTTCATCATGAAGAAATGAAATGAAATGGCATGAATTTGACCTCAAACCAAAATTCTAGCATTGCCAAAGTTTCTAAAATGATCTTTCCATTCAAAATGACCTATAATTTTGCCTTGTTTGGACACAAAATGAATTATTTCAATTTTTTGGTCATTAAATGCCTTTAATTCTTCTTTTTTCACAATTCCTTGAACCACATCCTTCCTTGAGCCATTTCAATGTCTCCTTGATGCATGTTCAAGGTTAAAACCCCATTTTAAGCAACTTTCAAGTTGAAAAAAAATTTCATTTGAGGTGCCTAAGTTGGTGAAAATGACCTATGATCATAAATGACCTATATTCACAAATTCCCAAAATACCCTTGACTTGTCAATGCCATAACTTGAGTTCTACAAATCCTATCAAGGACTTCTAGTACTCTATGGAAAATTAAGAGGATAAGGAACAACATTCATGTTGACCAAAAGCTCATAGGAATCATCCTTCTTGGGCAAAAGTTTCATGCAAGTTGGGTAACTTTCAAGCCCCAAATTCACATACCTTAGATGACTTGTAACTTGTCAAAGCCATAACTTGAGTTCTACAAATCCTATCAAGGACTTATAGCACTCAAATTAAAGCTAAGACCATGCTCTACAACAATCATGTTGGGGGCAAGATGAGATGACAATCATATCTTGAGCTAAATTGCCTTGAAGATAGGGGCCAAACTAGGGGATTTTACACTGTCAAGCCTTAGAAACCCTAGCTTGAAACTTCTCAAACTCTTCAATCATAATGAGTTAACCTTGGAATCGTCCTTATAACATCTCAATGTATCAATCCATGATCACATGGCTCTTGAATTAGGTCTCAACTTCCTTCAAATCCTCAGTTGACTTAGGGTTGACCCAATCAAACCCTATCTGCACCCATCATGGTTGAGGCTTCTTAATCTTGCACAATGACCTGTCTAGGCCTCCAAGTGATCTTCAAATCTTCTCATGAGCTCTCTCAAGACCTCAAGTCTAACTTCATGGCTTCAAAATCATCTGATGACTTCCCACAACTCTTAAGTTAGGAGATCTACACACTTGGTTTCAACCACTCTTTCTGAGGCTCTTTCAACTTCTCTGACAAGGATATCCACCCTTGAACACTTGAATAACCTTCTTAGATTAGCTTCATAGTCTTGTGTAGCCCTTGATTGGTAATCATACCTCTTGATCTCCTACATACATGTCAATGAAATGCAAATGATAATGCTAATGTGAATGAAATGAAACATAATCTAAAGAAATGTTGGGCAAATTTTGGGGTGCAACAGCTGCCCCTATTCAAACGGATTGGACCTGACTGGGTGAGAAGAGGACAACTCTCAAACAATCAAGGTGAAAGACGGTTGAATACCAACAAACCCGGAAATTTGCCAACTGCGCAAGTACATGGTACTCTGATGGGTTCGAATCTTCGGAAACTGAAATAATAGCTGCACGGCAACTAGCTGGAGAAATACTAATCTGAATCTCCGTCAGGATGATCCTCTGATTTATTTGATATCATTGCATTCTCAAATCATCGAGGGATCACTGGTTACACGGTAACGGGTGATTTGCCAACCGTACGGGTAAACGGTACTCCGATTGGTAGGAACATCTTCGACACTGAGCATGACAGTTGCACGGCAACTTGCTGGGGAATTGGTCACGCGGTAACCGGTGAAGGGTCTAATCTCAAATCTCCGTCAGGATGATCATCTGATTCTGCGGTAGATCTTTGTCCTCAAGTCATCAAGGGGTCACCGGTTACACGGTAACTGGTGATACATAGCTGGTATTGCCGTCAGGCATTCTGCGGCACGGCGGCAGAAGAATTCCTCGGGACTCATCCGGTCATTTAGGAACCTTTTTAACAATCCAGTTAATTATGCCATCGGGCATTCAACGACAATTTCGGGCATCAGCCGGACTTCGTCAGCGAATCTGAACTAGAATCCTCGGTCAATCATGAACCAAACAGGGATATCCAAACTTCTGCCATCAGGCACTCCGCATCAGCTGAGGGAACTGCTTCGACATCACCGTTGGACTTCATCAGTAAGTCCTCAAATGGAATCCTTAATCAACCACGAACCAATAAGGATATACATTCTTTTACCGTCGGGCACTCCGCGTCAGCTGGGAGAACTGCTTTGACATTGCAGTTAGACTTCATCAGTAAGTCAGGAGTTTTGGCACTACTGCCAGACTTCAATCATCAAGTCTTCAAGGAAATCTCAACTTTTCTATTTAAGACCTGCTGGGGATGACACATCTTCGCTGGGGATTCTGGAGAACTATCAAGTAACTCTGCTTCAAGGATTCAGGAATCATCCTGAATAAACTCTGCTGAGGACTTCAAGAATCATCTTGGACAAATAACTCCACCGGGGACTTCAAGAATCATCCTGAACCAATAACTCTGCTGGAGATTTCAGGAATCATCCTGAGCAAACACTCTGCTGGGGACTCTAAGCATCAACTTGAGCGACTAACTCTGGAGACTTCACTGGGGATTTTAAGAATCATCTTGGACAAATAACTTTGTTGGGGAATTCAAGAATCATCTTGATCAAACCATTCTGCGGGGGAACACCTGCAAAACAAGAACGGTAACACCCTAGCTCATGTTTCATATGCATATGCTTTGACAATGGCGCAATGCTCCACACGGTGGAAATGCTACGCGTTTAGGGTAAATGCTATGCAATCATGCCAAATGCTACGACCCCATCAGCAAAATAAATGCTGAAGAGAGAATCCTCCTGTCAAGGAGAAAGAACCACTCTGGTGGAGGAAGGACTCATCTCGCCGAGGAGAAGAAGTCACTCCAATCTCAATTGGATTCCGCCTGGGGAAACGAACTTCAGCCGACTGCTGCAGGGGAAAAAAGTTCTACAAGAACTTGGACCCGCTCAACCGGGTATTCAAACCACAAACTGTCGAGGAAACGATATCAATCGCAGAAATAAACTGCACGACATTCGCAGCAAAACTTTCCTGGAGATAACGACTCCGGTAGGGAAATACAGCATCAGCTATTCAACACTCTACTGGGGAAAACCAATCATGGCTTGAACGGCTTCCAAGGACTCGGCTCTCTTGGGGAACTGCAAACTCGGCTGGGGAGGGTAACCAGACGCTAGAATAAATCCTACTTGCCGGGGAAAATACAATTCTGTGGGGAATTTCAATTCCGCTGGAGACTTCAGTCTGAACCATCGAGTGTTGCGTACTTGCGAATACTGCACTTTGATCTAGTGCTGGGGAATGAACGCGTGATTCAGTGTATGACTCAGCTGGGGAGATGACGATCCTTCAGGATACCTCTGATTGGGGAGAGAATCTTCTCTGTTTGGGGGATACATATCAATGCTCTTGGTTTTATGTTCAAACTCCATGGGGAGATGCTGCTACACTTGCCAGGGTAGAAGGAATCATCCTGCTTGCGGACGCCCACGGCGTACGGCCTGGAATATGCTATACCTGCAACAACACAAACAAACAGACAAGATACCCTTCTCAAAGGGACCTATCACGGTTATCATCTTGTGACAATGTTCAAGTAATTCATTGTTTCAACAATCAGTGGCCTAGGCCAGTAAGTTTATGTATGCGCATTTTATCAAAAACATCGGCGTCCTTTTTCGCAAACAAAACAGATAAATGCTAAACAAACAAACAGAATTGCTGAATAATATATATTTTATTGATGATGAACCCATGAATGGGTGAAAATGTTTTACAACAGATGCAAGCTCCTAGAATGAGGAAGCTGCGCAAATATAAAAACATAAATATACGTTAGTATATACACAAATGTCGGCAATGAGGCGTAGACGAACACCATGAGTTGATCCCTCTATGACCCACTCGACTTCAATACTTCTCCGACGCTTCAACTTCAGAAGAGATTGATTCAGATAAATGGCCCTCGGGTCCTCCAAACCACTAAACAATGAAAGTCCACACGCGGAACTCAGTCATTTGCTTTTTCCAATCCTTAACTTTTTCCTGAATCGCCCTTTCGGGTTTTCGATTCACCGGGATACCCTTTTTTGCCAAATTCGCCCTTCCAGGTATTCGACTTTACGGGTGTGCATTCTTCTCTCTTATATCCCTAATTTTTTCCCGAAACTTTTTCCTTTTTTATGGTTCGCCGGGATGCCCTATTTTTGCCTGGATATTCTTTTTTCTTTCCAGCGGGTCATTTTTAAGCAAAGTATTTTTTAACTGCGTTCGCGTTCACCGGGGATGCAAAATCTTCGCCATCCATCGTGGATAACAACAAGGCTCCTCCCAAGAAGACCCTGCTGACGATATACGGACCTTCGTAATTGGGAGTCCACTTGCCCCGATGATCGGAGTGTGGAGGAAGAATCTTCTTCAGGACGAGATCACCCGTTTGAAAGCTTCTAGGACGCACCTTCTTATCATAAGCTTTCTTCATTCTGCTCTGGTACAGACGACCGTATGCAATTGATGCTAATCTTTTCTCGTCCATCAGGCAGAGTTGGTTTAGCCGGTTCTTAATCCATTCTGCCTCATCGAGTTTCACGTCAACCAAAACTCGTAAAGAAGGAACCTCAACTTCTAACAGTAGGACGGCTTCAATACCGTACACTAGTGAGAAAGGAGTTGCCCCGGTTGACGTACATACCATTGTACGATAACCGTGTAGTGCAATTGGCAACATGTCGTGCCAATCCTTATAGGTCACAACCATCTTCTATACAATCTTCTTGATGTTCTTGTTGGCCGCTTCAACGGCACCATTCATCTTCGGCCGGTAAGGAGATGAGTTGTGGTGTTCAATCTTGAAATTCTGGCACAGCTCCTTCATCATCTTGTTATTCAAATTCGAACCATTATCAGTAATGATCCGCTCGGGAATTCCGTATCGACAGATGATGTCCCTCTTTATGAATTTAGCCACCACCTGCTTGGTCACGTTAGCATACGAGGCTGCCTCCACCCACTTAGTGAAGTAGACGATGGCTACTAGAATGAAGCGACGACCGTTAGATGCAGTGGGATCGATCTTGCCTATCATGTCGATGCCCCACATGGAGAACGGCCACGGGGAGGACATGACATTTAACGGGCACGGCGGCACATGAATCTTATCAGCATAAATCTGGCATTTATGACATCTCTTCGCGAATTTAAAGCAATCTGATTCCATCATCAGCCAGTAATACCCTGCTCTCAGGATCTTTCTTGTCATAGCATGCCCGCCGGCGTGCGTACCAAATGTGCCTTCATGGACTTCCTCCATGAGCATACTCGCTTCTTTCTCATCTACACATCTGAGTAGCACGAGATCGTGGTTTCTTTTATACAAAACACCATTAGGATTGAGATAAAAATTTCCGGACAACCTCCTCAGAGTCTTCTTATCCTGGGTTGACGCTCCCACAGGATACTCCTTAGTCATAAGGAAAGTCTGGATGTCATGGAACCATGGTTTGCCATCAGAGGCTTCCTCAATCGCAAAGACAAATGCAGGTCTATCAAGACGAGAAAGGACAATCCTTGGAGCTTCATTTCAAAAATTGACTTTATACATCGAAGCCAACGTGGCTAAGGCATCAGCCATTTGATTTTCAGCCCTGGGCACATGATGGAGTTCCACTCGATCAAAGAACGGAAGCAGCCTTTTGGCATAGTTCATGTACGACATCAGATTCGATTGGCGAGTCTCCCACTCCCCTTTAATTTGGTTGATCACAAGTGCCGAGTCACCATATACATCTAGGTTCTTGATTCTCAAATCAATTGCTTCTTCCAGGCCCATGATGCATGCTTCGTACTCTGCTTCGTTATTGGTGACCGGAAACGTCAGTCTTGCAGTGAATGGGATGTGGGATCCGTGGGGAGTCGTGATGATCGCCCCAATGCCACTTACATAAGAATTAACCGCCCCGTCGAATATCAATTTCCATTGGGATTTCCTGTCTGGACCCTCGTCGGGTAACGGTTCATCACAATCCTTCGCTTTGAGAAACATGATGTCCTCATCAGGGAATTCAAATTTCATCGGCTGATAATCTTCGATCGGCTGTTCGGCAAGGTATTCAGACAATACACTTCCCTTGATGGCCTTTTGGGAAACATACTGAATGTCATATTCTGTCAACACCATTTGCCATCTGGCAATCCTGCCCGAAAGCGCTTGTTTCTCGAAGACGTACTTGATTGGATCCATCTTCGAAATAAGCATGGTTTTATGGTTGAGCATGTACTGTCGTAAACGTTTGGCAGCCCAGGCTAGTGCACAATACGTCTTCTCCAGCATTGAGTAACGAGATTCACAGTCCGTGAACTTTTTACTCAAGTATTAAATGGCATGCTCCTTTCGGCCCGTCTCGTCGTGCTGACCGAGAACACGCCCTATACTATTCTCAAGAACTGTCAAGTACATGATTAAGGGTCGTCCGGCCACTGGGGGTATCAAGATCGGAGGTTCCTGTAGATACTGTTTTATCTTATCAAATGCCATCTGGCAATCCTCGTTCCAAATAATCGCCTGATCTTTCTTTAGCAGTTTGAACATTGGTTCACACGTAGCCGTGAGCTGAGAAATAAACCTTGCGATGTAGTTTATTCTGCCCAGGAAACCACGAACTTCTTTTTCTATTTTTGGCGCAGACATTTCTTGTATTGCTTTTATCTTCGCAGGATCAACCTCAATGCCTCTTTCACTCACGATAAACCCCAGTAGTTTTCCAGACCGTATTCCGAAAGTACACTTGTTAGGATTCATCCTCAACCTGAACTTCCTAAACCTCTCAAAAACCTTCAGCAAATTGACCAGATGTCCCTCCTCCGTTTGGGATTTCGCAATCATGTCATCAACATAGATTTCAATCTCATGATGAATCATATCATGAAACAAAGTAACCATTGCTCGTTGGTAAGTGGCCCCTGCGTTCTTCAGACCAAAAGGGATTACCTTGTAGCAAAACGTTCCCCAAGGTGTAATAAACGTAGTTTTCTCCATGTCCTCCGGCGCCATCTTGATCTGATTGTAGCCGGAGAAGCCATCCATGAACGAAAATACGGAGAACTGAGTTGTATTGTCGACCAACACATCAATATGAGGGAGCGGGAAACCATCTTTAGGGCTTGCCCTATTCAAATCCCGATAATCGACGCACATCCGCACCTTACCGTCCTTCTTCGGTACAGGCACTATGTTGGCGACCCACGGAGGGTAAGTGGTGACCGCTAGAAGCCAGCATCAAGCTGCTTTTGCACTTCTTCTTTGATCTTAACGGCCATATCTGGTCGCGTCCTCCTAAGCTTCTACTTAACGGGAGGACAATCTTCTCGCAGCGGCAAGTGATGGACCACAATGTCAGTATCAAGTCTGGGCAAATCTTCGTATGACCAAGAAAAAATGTAACTATACTCTCTCAGCATCTCGACCAATCTCTGCTTGACATCACTCTGCAATGCAGCCCCTATCCTGACATTCCTGACTAGTTCTTCAGAACCCAGATTCACAATCTCAATCTCTTCCTCGTGAGGCAGAATAACTTTCTCTTCTTGTTTCAACAAGCGGGCCAACTCTTCGGGAAGGTCTTCGTCTTTATCAATCTCTTCTTCGGCTTGATAGATCGGACAATCGAAGTCGAAGTGAGTCGTAGAAGGTCCAGAGTCAATGTCATCTACTATGTGGATCCTGCAATAACAAGGGTTAAGCTTAAAACAAGGATATGCAGGTTAGCACAAACCCTATTGCCATTTTATTGTTTTTCAAAACAAATATAAAACAGGAATAACAGAGATCACAACATTTGAATGCGAAGAAAAACGCCTTTTGATTTATTGGTAAAATGCATGTACATAATCAAACAAGGCCCTGACAATAAAACCACTATGCCCCGGGTAGGACATAGGGTTGTACAATAATTGGAGAAAGTAAATCATTACTCTTTGCCTGTCACTTGGATGGTATCCCTGATGGACCAGTTGTTGAGGCTCTGGCCTGGTTTGCTTGGCTGGATCCAAGAGTCTAGGTCGCAAACGCTGTTTTCGCCATCTTCAGACACTGCGTTGACACTTTCGAATATAACCCCGCCACTGGTAAACTGGATCGGCCCTTTACCCCGGGACGCATTGTGAGAAGAGGAGGCTTCAACCGTAGGAGAGTATCCTAACACAAACTTGTCCTGTTTATTAGGTATTTCTAGCACTTGCCCCCAGCCTGGGGTAGATCCGGCTTGAACAACGGCCCAGGCTTCCTTGAAGGAAGAGAGAGTCATCTCTAGTTTCTCGGTCATTACTGGAGTCACGTCTTTGACCTGAACAGCCTCGAACGCTTGACATAGGGTTTCGTGGATTTCCCCATCCATCTCAACGTATTTGAAGGACGACAAATGGCTCACCATTATGTCTTCCTCGCCACATACGGTTACAATGCTGGCTCCGACAACATACTTGAGCTTCTGGTGCAACGTGGAAGTCACGGCACCAGCAGAGTGGATCCATGGCCGGCCTAAGAGACAACTGTAGGCTGGCATGATGTCCATAATGTAGAAGACTGCGTCGAAAGTTTCCGGCCCGACTTGGATTGGCAACGTTACCTCTCTAAAGACATGACGCTTGGTTCCATCGAAAGCATTCACAACCAGATCACTGGGTGTGCAGATCAATCCTCGAGTATCTAACTTCATCAATGCCTTCTTTGGGAGAACATTGAGTGAAGCCCTAGTGTCCACCAACACATGAGACATGATCGTTCCCCTACACTCTATCGAGATGTGCAGGGCACTGTTGTGGTTCCTTCCCTTCGGCGTCAGCTCCAGGTCAGTGAACCCTAACCCGTTTCCAGCATTCACGTGGGCTACTACCCCTTCCAATTGGTTGACCGAGATTTCCTGCGGTACATACGTGGCATTCAATACCTTTAACAGCGCGTTGCGATGTGACTCCGAACACAGCAACAAATTCAGGATGGAAATTTTCGAGGGTGTTTGATGGAGGTGATCCACGATCTTGTAGTCACTCTTCTTGATCAGCCTCATGAACTCTTCAGCGTCCTTAACAAGTAAGTCCTTCTCTACCCCACGAGGGGTTTCCTCAACGACTTTACTCTTTCCCTTATCGGTTCCTTCAGCTTTGTCCGCCACAATCTCAAGTGGAGCAAATACTCTTCCGTTGCGCGTGATTCCGCCAATTCCCACTAGGTTATCCACAGACCGCCCAGATGGTTCTAGTTCCAACTTCTGTCCGTTACAGTAAACGTCTGCCCCATAATGCCACAGGACAGTGTTGGTGCTTTCAAAAGGTATTGGCCCGACCTTCGTGATGGTAATTGTGGGCGGCTTGGGTGCAGAAATGGTTATCGTTTGGCGAGGGATGGTGATGGTGGAAACCTCATCATCTTGCTTCAGCATTACCTCTCCAGATCCACATTCGGCTAAACTGCAAGATTCCTTCGGTCATCAGACTCTGAATCCCCTCTGTCAACTGTTCGCATCCATCAGGACGTGTCGCACAGCCCATACATAGTTCTCCACAGCCCGGAAAGAAGCCTCTCTTCATCAGCTTGGCTTTAACGAAGCTAAGCGGTGTCTTTAGATCCTTGACATCAGTCAACAAATCCAAGTTCTCGTCTTCAATAATGGCATTCACCCCACCTCCCCTATGATTCGGCATAGGGTTCTTTGTGACATTCGACACATTATCTGAGAAATTGATGATCTTAGCATCCACCATATCTTGCACCTTGTGCTTGAAGGCTTTGCAGTTTTCTATCGTGTGGCCGGGTGCCCCTGAGTAAAAATCACATGTTGCATTCGCATCATAACCCTGCGGAGGTGCCCCTGTCAAGGGAGCCAGGGTTCTCTTCTGGACTAGCTGTAACTGAAGCAGAGTTTGTAATAGCTGAGCATAAGACATGGGTGGTGTCTCAAGGTGACGGCTCGACGGAGGTGCCCTGTTCTGATATTTTATGTACCCTTGCTGATTTGGTTGCTGCTGCTGCGGCTGCTGCTGTGGCTGGGGTTGTTGGACAGCAGGGATGGTTATGCTAGCCACCTGCTGGCGCTGGCTTTTACCTTTCCTGCAAGCGTTGGACACGACGCTCGTCTCTCCTTCACGCATTTTGCTACCATATGGTTTCTTTCCTCCTCCAGTTGAGGATAGATCAACACCTTGAATTTTCCCCAGTTTGATCCCATTTTCAACGTGCTCGCCAGTAATGATGAGATCTAAGAAACTTCCTGACATACCGCTGACTAGTTTCTCGTAATAAACCCCTGGGAGGGTGGCTACAAACATCTCAACAAGCTCTCGTTCAACCATCGGCGGTTGAACTCTAGCTGCTAATTCACGCCACCGCTGGGCGTATTCTTTGAACCCTTCGTTGTTCCTCTGCGACAAGTTCTGCAGTTGAACCCGGTTCGGAGCCAAGTAACTGTTATACTGATAATGGTGCACGAAGGCCTCAGCAAGTTCCTTCCACGAGCGCACACTGGTAGGTTCCAAACTCATGTACCATTCCAAAGATGGCCCGGACAAGCTATCCTGAAAGAAGTGCATCAACAACTTCTCGTCTTCAGAGTGAGCGGACATCTTTCGGTAGTATGACCTTAAGTGGACACGAGGGCAAGTGGTGCCCTTGTATTTCTTAAAGTCGAGCACCTTGAATTTGGGAGGCACCTTGAAATTAGAAATCAATCCTAATTTAGTCATGTCGACCCCCATCGTGTTCAGGTTCTCGAAATTCGTCATTTTGTTCTCGAGTGCCTTAAACCTCAGACGTGCTTCAGCAGTCATCTCTCCTTCAGCACTCCTCTGTGAGAACAAATCTTCTTGACGATCTTCTAGCCATGGCTAAGGCCCATACAGATTTCCAGCACCTGTGTTGCCGTTGCCCAGTCCAGCATTGCCATTAGCTTCAAAATTTCCATTACCAACGCCAGTCGTATTACCGTTGAGCCCTATGTTAGTGATCACATTTCCGTTACCACTGCCATTTCCCCCGGTCACGGGGATGCCACCCTGAGGAGTTTCAACAGCTGGAGGGGTTGGAACATTCCCACCATGGAGTACACCGTTGCTGTCAACCCTTGAGATCAGAGGCTGGACCAATGTTCTGAGCTGGTCTTGGCCGTTGGCAACCACTTGCATGAGATCCATGAAGCGGTCCATCCTCTCCCGGAGTTCCTGAACGTCAGTCTGCACATGTTCCATTGCTCTAGCTTGATTTGCTCGGGTCGAATAGCGGTGGATCGGTCTTTGATCAATCCTGGAACAACCTGCATACACAAAGGGTTAGAAAAACGATAATGTGCTCGTCATGCAAATGCTTCATGCAAATGTAAACGTGTGTCTGTGCGTTAGGGAGATTTCCCCCCGATCCTAGTGCCTGAGTGCCAGTGCTGATAATAAGAAGTCCGAGTCCAGTCATGGAAATAACATCTCATATATATAAAAAAAGCCCATCAAGGCGGTACACAACGTCACTGAGTACAAGCGGAATCAATAGCATGACCTCGACCAATAAACCTGGTGATGGTCAGCATACAACAATGATCAAAACAAAAGTATTACAAATATAGTCAAGCACGGCCACGGGCTCGAAACTCTTCTAACAGATCCCTCGTTTTTGGATGATCAGGCTGAGTGAGCAACCCTTCGACGAGTAACTCCCTCTGCATAATAGTGTATTGAAGACCTTCAACTGAGTCTTCCCATGCTCCTTCGCCAAAACAATATTCTAACTTCCGCTTCTTGGATTCAAACGTCTGTTTGCGCTCCTTCAGGTTAGCAAGAGCCTTGTTTAGCAGGCCTTCAGTGGCATATCTGCGAGCGGTTTCTTCATCAAACCTCTTCTCACTAGCCTTCACCTGGGCTTTCAATTTGGAGATCTGCTGCTTCAGTTTATCCTCCCGTTCCTTGCCGTTGGCTAGGGTGGCCTTCCAGTGCTGATTAAACTTGGATATTCTCCGGTACGCTTCATCCAAGTGCTGCTTCTTAGTGGCCAATACGTCGTTGACAGATTTGAAGTCCCGACGCAAATGCTCACGCTCAGCCAACTGCTTAGTCAAATCCGTACCTAACTTGTTTACCAGCTCTGTTTTCCTCTTGAAGGAATGGACGGCTTCGCTTCTCTCGCTCCTGAGCTGAGCCAATTCTTTCTCCAGTTCTTCATTTGCCTTCTTCAGCTCCTCTCGCTCAGCTAACACCTGATTGTACTGCTGAATAGGCACGGTGGTAGGCTCTTCAATCACTGGAGGGCTTTCTGGCTTGGCAGGAGGGAACGACATTCCTATGATATCTGCTCTGGCTCTGATCCAGGTCACATATGGAGCGTAGGCTTGGCTATTACTTTTTCCCAGCAACGGTTTTCCCCGCCTACTAATACCATTCCAAGCGTGCTGAAGCTTAGATAACATATCCCCCTCTAGAAGACCAGTGAGGTACAGAGATTCCTGCACCTCTTCATCCTTCGGCGGAGCTCTCAAAGCATAAGCAAACTGTCGGACCAGCAGAGATGGATTATAGTTGATACAACCCTTCCTGCCTATCAAAGGCACATTCGGAAACCCGCTGCAGCTGAAGATAATCTCTGTACCCAACCTATCTCTATCAAACCAGGCAACATCCTCCGCTGATAGAACATCAAATGCTCAGACCACTCAGTTGTGGCTGCAGATGAAGCAAAGGGACCCTTCTTGGGTAGGTGACTATCAAGCCATCTATAGAATAGGGGCACACAACACGAGACATTCTTGCCCCTTCTGTTCTCGTTTTTGTAATGGACGGAATGATAGACATCTCCAATCAAGGTAGGGACTGCATTCCCTGCTACAAAGATGTGAAAGGCGTCCAAGTCTACAAAGTCAGGCATATTAGGGAACAAAACGATGTCGTATGTGCAAAGAGCAAGAATAGCATTGAACATGATCCAACAACCGTCTATGGCACACTGCTGGGCCTTTCCCACTAAGAACTGCAAGGAGAAACCAGGAACCCCGTTCCAACTAGACAAGACCAACTCAGAGGCATCCAGATGAAGCGAAAGAGCTAGACTAGCCAGATTAGGCTCAGCATCCATATGAACAAAGGGCATCTGACTCTTGATAGGCACACCTAACAAATCAGCATACTCCTCTAGTGTAGGTGCGAGAATAAAATTCGGGAAAGTAAAGTATCTCAAAGGAGGATCGTAAAACTGCAGCAAGGCGTACAACCCATTCAACTCAAACACAGAAGGTTTACGAACCAAGCTGAGCAGTTTCCCATAAGACTTTCTGAATTCACCTCTCACAGAATCATCTGCCAAAGCAATCAAACTAGACAGCTGAACAACATCAGGAGTGGGGAGCTTGTAGGCCACAGTCTTCCTCGGAGAACCCATAATAGCACAATAGAAGGCAAGAAAACCTGAACCGGGGGAAACGGTACCTGCAACCCAGACACACGTTAATGGTATGCAAATGAGTATGCAAAACAAGTGTGCTATTGCGGAGAAGGGCCACAATCTGCTCCGTCAAGAACTAACATATCTCTGACGATAAGAACCCCTGATACCAGACCATAAATCTGCTCTGTCAAGAACAAACACATATCTGATGATGAGAACCTCTGATACCAACAAAACTGATTCACTATCAAGAAAACCAGGTAGTCTGAAGGTTAAGGTTTCCTGCAACAAACCCAACCCTGCTCACAGGTATGGACCTAAACTGACACAAGTTCAGCATCCTATGCGGTCATCAGCGTCACATACATTCAAGAGAGATGATACGATACCCAGAAGGTGTGGCATCACCATCTCCTGAAGCGGCCTCACTTAGCTGAATCCCAAATGATCGGTCCCCAGAGTCGACAATCCTCTAAACCAACAACCCCTCAGGCCCAAAGGGCCGGAAAAGAAGTCAACCGAGAGAACCTCATCTGAGCGTGGATTTCATGAGACACTAGTGCCTGCAAAGCAAACACGCGCCCACTAATTTCCATAACTAATGCTAGGTACACTCAAGCCTGAGTCTGGCTCCTCACTCATCAGAATGCCACTCCCACAACAGCACAGATAATCATATCATACTGAAAATAAAGTGCGGGAAATAAAATGCGATAAGTAAACACAACCCAACAAGTAAACATACAAGCGCTAGGATTTACTCTCGCAGGGGACGTTGGATCCCCAAACTGACTCGCATAAGGGACGTTGGATCCCAGGAAACTATCAGAGTCCCCAGCAGAGTCGCCAGTTGTTGCTACCGTGAAAAATAAGGTGCCGGCAAAACAGAAGAGTCGCCACCTTTCGTTATTTATCCCTCAGAATGGGAAAGGAAACGATCAGAAAAACCTGACGAAAAGGTATAAGACAAGGTCATCGCAACCATTGTCTGGGTTTGGGAGTCGGTTACGTAAGGGGAAGGTGTTATCACCCCTCACGTCTATCGTACTCGATGGGATCCACGCTTGTTGTGTTTATCTGACGGGTTTATTTACTATCTACCTATCAAGGCTGGCCTGAAAAGAAAAGAAAATGACTCGGCAAAGCGTCACACTTTATGCCTACGTATTCTCATCAGAGAACGAGAAATCAGAGTCTACGTAGTTCGCCTAACTACGGGTTACAGGGAAGGTGGCTCGCCAATACGTCAGTAATGTGCCTACGTACTCTCAACAGGTATGAGAGATCAGAGCTTACGTAGTTCGGGATAATTCGGCTTATGGGAATTCAGATTCATCTGTTTTATCGAGTAGGGTTAACAAACAGTTCCAGCAGTTCGGTGTACGCAGCTCGACCCTTGGAGACTTAGGCGTTACCGTTTGCGGTAGAACTAGGAGTTAACGACACTCTTTTCTTCAAAAAAGCTTCCTTTGAATTATGGGCCCACGGGGCAAAAAGGTTTGAAGTTTGTTTTCTGTCTTTTACGGAAGAACTGTTTTTTATGGATGTTTGCAACCAATATCGCACTAGAGACTATGACCTGAGAGCGAATGCGTCGCATGTCACCCAAAGGGTGCCATACTAAACATCCAAGCTGTCGGAAATAAACTCTCCGACAACCCTTTCTCAGATAGCTTAAGGCTCGTAACGTACGACATCAGTTAACCTTTATTACTATATTTTAATTGGTTTTGAGATTAGAAGAGAGAACGAACAGGTTCAACTAAGGGGAGACTATCAAGTCCTAATGTTATCATGCCAAGGATTCATCCTATGGTTGAGGTTTGAAACAGGGAACTCCTAGAAGTTATCATGCATAGGTTTCAACCTAAAGTTCTAATCATCACTTCATTATCAAAGGAAGTGAGACTCTTAGGGGATCATGTCAATGATAAACAGAAACAGATAAAGCATCAACTTAAACAGTAAACAGTAAACAGATATACAGTAAAATGCATGCAATGCAAGTGAGGGAGGAAATGTGTGTGGGACATCAGCCTCCACAAGCTCATCTCAACCTCAAGCCAAATATGAATAACTGCAATCATAAAGGAAAATAAAATAAAGTGCCATCAAGCAAATCACAACCCACATAGGCAAGGGAGCAGGGCTCTACCGAATACCCGCAAGCAAAGCCATACAGTAAAAATACAAGCAGAGGGAGCAACTCAACCTCTAGTGCAATCATGCTCCTAGATTAAATCAGTCTAATCATGAACTTATTCTAATGCATCAAGCAAATCAAACAAGTCACATCAATACAGTTGCACAGCAAGCAAACAGACAGGAAAGAAAGCAGATCAACAACTTCCACAGCTTCACAGCAAAGCAATCTTCTGACAGCAGTTCAGTCTTCAGTCTATAACTATTTTCAAGGCTCTCATCTTCAATAACAAGTTTCAACTTGCTTCTTCAAGCTTTCAATGCATCAAACACAAGTATCAACTTGTTCTCCAACTTCAAGTTTCAGCTCCTCATTAGATCTCAACTGGATTTTCTTCACAAGTGTCAACTTGTTCTTCTTGGTCTTCAAGCTTCAGCTCCAATGGCAGTCTTCAACTACAGGGAAGTGGCAACTTCTAGCATCTTCAATCTTCTAACAAGGAACTCCATCCTCTAGCAAGGGAGAAAGATTCATCTAACAAGATCAAGGTTTGGATAGTGGAAAGCAAAGTGAAGACCAAAGGTCCCCTCTAAGCATTCTACCATCAAGGAAAGGAAGAGAGGCAAAACCCTAATCTAAGGGAACTAAAGAGCCCACATAAGTCTAAGCAGCCCACATAAGTCTTCAACACCAGCCAAGAGCAAGAGAGGCAAAACCCTAATCTAAGGGAACTAAAGAAATCATTCTAGTCGAATTAGCAAGTTAGGATCACCTAAAACCTAGTACTAAAGTTAATCCTAACTAAAATACTAAAACCAATTGTAAAATCCTACAAAAATAACTATGGGAACCTAAGTCAATCATGACTCCATCATGTTAATTCCAGAGATTAAATCATCCAATAAGCCCTATAATTAAATTCTAAACTATGAGGTACTAAGGTTAAACCCTAAAACTAGAGCACCTAAAGTTTCAATCTAAAAACCTCATCTAATTTCATCACAAAAAAGGTGAGAAAAATACTAAGGGAGCATACATGTCTAAACTAGCTACACACAAAAAATCATCTCAAAAATCATCATCAAATGATCACACAAAATTTCACAAGACAAGGTATCAACCATAATGAAATTAATGTCAATTAAAATACAAAAAATGCAATTAAAATCACAAATGCATGAATTCCTAATCTTTTAATTTCCTAAAATTCTAGACTCATTCATGAGTTAGGGGAAAAAACTTGGATCAATTTGAGTTATTTTCCTATTTATTATGAATTATTTTCTAAACTACATGAAATGATGAAAAATAAGAAAATAAGAAGAAAATAATAAAACGGGCGTATCAAATAGCAATTCACATCAGTTCATTTCAGGAATTTGGGCCAAACGGGGGTGTGGATATCAATCCGTGCACTAAGCCCAAACCACACCAATTAATGAAACGGTGCGTTTCATTCAGAGTCTCTCTTCAGAATTTGAAATCAAATCGTGGCCGTGTATCCCTTGCCTGAGTCAAAGGTCCACCCTTCATCCAATGGCCAGTGTGCTTCATCCCCAATTTGAATCAGATGGAGGGAAATAACCAGACGGTGGCCTGAGCTGCAGTGCCACCGTCTTCTCCGGTGAGGTGCTCGTCTCAGGTCATCAAAAATGTCAAACCAATACCCAATCCTACTCAATTTTCCATCCTGATCACGAATCCATCATCCAAATTCACTAATTCCTTCTCTAACTCCAAACACGATAGAATTTTCAGAAATCTACCAAATCTTGATCATCACAATTCTCAAAGATAATGATCCTAATGTAATCTACACTCTTCACTGATCAATTTCCACTATCCAATCATGAATGTATCACCAAGAAACTTGAGAAATCAGGCTCAACAGAAAATGGTCCATACCCTAGAGTGTCTCTATCCATCAAATTCTTGTACCAAAATCCATCTATGTCATGATAAGAACCTAACCACATAAATATTTCTAGCTATCTCCCTATAGATTAAGCACAATTTCGATTTGTACAAACCTGGTTTCAGATGAAGAACGGGTGCAACTCTTGCTCGATTCCTCCTCCATAATGATCCAGATTCACTTCAAATCCTCCTCTGAAGCCAATGCACACCTCGATTTGGCTTGATTCCTCTTCAATCTCCAAACACGATCTTGAGTTGCAGCTCTGAATTTCCACCTGCTATCTCTGCTACCAGCTTCAAATGCTTCCAAAAAAATGGCTGAACACACTCCAAATCTTATATAGAACTCATTAGAATCATCTAGAAAGTTCTGTAACCACCCAAATGAGATTTTGCAATTTCAATTTCTCTTCAAAATGTCATCCACACCAGTCACGATTCTGGCTCTCTTTGGGCATGAAAATGCTTGGAAAATTCATCTCATGAGATATTGAATTAGTTTGTTATGTTCTCTTCCTTGTTTGCAATCCAATGGCTCATGTTGGTTATGTTGCTTCATCATGAAGAAATGAAATGAAATGGCATGAATTTGACATCAAACCAAAACTCTAGCATTGCCAAAGTTTCTAAAATGATCTTTCCATTCAAAATGACCTATAATTTTGCCTTGTTTGGACACAAAATGAATTATTTCAATTTTTTGGTCATTAAATGCCTTTAATTCTTCTTTTTTCAAAATTCCTTGAACCACATCCTTCCTTGAGCCATTTCAATGTCTCCTTGATGCATGGACAAGGTTAAAACCCCATTTTGAGAAACTTTCAAGTTGAACAAAATTTCATTTGAGGTGCCTAAGTTGGTGAAAATGACCTATGATCATAAATGACCTATATTCACAAATTCCCAAAATACCCTTGACTTGTCAATGCCATAACTTGAGTTCTACAAATCCTATCAAGGACTTCTAGTACTCTATGGAAAGCTAAGAGGATAAGGAACAACATTCATGTTGACTAAAAGCTCATAGGAATCATCCATCTTGGGAAAAGGTTTCATGCAAGTTGGGTAACTTTCAAGCCCCAAATTCACATACCTCAGATGACTTGTAACTTGTCAAAGCCATAACTTGAGTTCTACAAATCCTATCAAGGACTTCTAGCACTCAAATTAAATCTAAGATCATGCTCTACAACAATCATGTTGGGTGCAAGATGAGATGACAATCATATCTTGAGCTAAATTGCCTTGAAGATAGGGGCCAAACTAGGGGATTTTACACTGTCAAGCCTTAGAAACCCTAGCTTGAAACTTCTCAAACTCTTAAATCATGATGAGTTAACCTTGGAATCATCCTTATAACATCTCAATGTATCAATCCATGATCACATGGCTCTTGAATTAGGTCTCAACTTCCATCAAATCCTCAGTTGACTTAGGGTTGACCCAGTCAAACCCTAGCTGCACCCATCATGGCTGAGGCTTCTTAATCTTGCACAATGACCTGTCTAGGCCTCCAAGTGATCTTCAAATCTTCTCATGAGCTCTCTCAAGACCTCAAGTCTAACTTCATGGCTTCAGAATCATCTGATGACTTCCCACAACTCTTAAGTTAGGAGACCTACACACTTGGTTTCAACCACTCTTTCTGAGGCTCTTTCAACTTCTCTGACAAGGATATCAACCCTTGAACACTTGAATAACCTTCTTAGCTTAGCTTCATAGTCTTGTGTAGCTCTTGATTGGTAATCATACCTCTTGATCTTTTACATACATGTCAATGAAATGCAAATGATAATGCTAATGTGAATGAAATGAAACATAAGCTAGGTAAAGAAATGTTGGGCAAATTTTGGGGTGCAACAATAATATTTCTCACCCTTCCGCTGTTTTATGGTGCTCTATGAGGCATTGCAGAGTAGGTATGTTGGAGGTCTTTTTGTGAAGCTTGTCTTCATTCTTTTGGTAGGTTGGCTCTGATATGTAGCCACGGGTAGCTAGGACGTACATGATTCTTTTGTGATACATTTGTATATGGATCTTGCTGTTGAATGTTTATGTAAACAGGACTATGTTGTTGAATCATACTGGATTATATATATATATATATATATATATATATATATATATATATATATATATATATATATATATATATATATATATATGCATATATGTTTGATGTTATTCATTGTTTAGATTTTCTGCTTGTATTCTAAATATCTAGATGTGGGTGTGAGGACTAGGTTCCTCTGTTGCAAAGTTACCCCACTGTTGCATATCAATTGTTGAGCAAGTGTTGAATGTTTTAATTTCTTGCTTAATGTGACGCTCCTCTTTTATACTATGTTTAAAGTTATACTCTGAAGGAATTTTTAATATGTGACTAATTGCTTATGTGATTATTTGGGGGTATAGAAAGGGGGTGTTATAGATACGAATTGAAATTCTGGTATGCAGATCTCAGATCTCCTAAGAGATGTCGAGACATTGATCTCTGCTAAAAACAAAACACGGACAAAACACGAGCATTTTGATTTACTTTAAGAATTAACAGTGTCATGACAAATATGGTAACATCTGCAAACTGACAAAACAATTTATCCAACCATTTAATTGTGCAGAATTTTAAATGCAGAAAGATAAATAACGCAATGAATTGTTAACCTAGTTCGGTGCAAACACACCTACATCTGGGGGCTACCAAGCCAGGAAGGAAATCCACTATCAGTAGTATCCATTCAGAGCTAAACTCCCCCATTTACAACCCCTCACTTAATCCCTACCCAGTGTAATTTCTATCTAAAACACCTTTAGACATGAGACACCTCTCACTGCCCCTTAATCATAGCATTGATAAAAACAGATTAATAAAACAAAGAAGACACTCTTCAAAGACAATACTTAATCTTGCTTAATTGCTTCAATCAAGAACAATATACAACCTAAATATGTCTACCACGATGCATCAAAGGATACAAAGGGTGACTTACAAAGTCACGATCAAGAGACTCTCAAAACCCTAAACCCTTATTTTGCACCCACGATTTTCTTGTTGTGAATGCTTCATTCTTTAGGTCTAGCAAGTCCTTATTTATAGACTCTTCTAGTATGGGTTTGGACTTTAGCAAAAACAACCTCAGATTTGATAAAATCAAATCAGATAATTCGTCAAAACATTTCATAAGATAATTCTTCAAATCTTTTCATAATTAACACCAATTCAGATTTGATTAAATCAAATCAAATTAAACTCCAAATCTTCTCATAATTAAAACCAACTCAGATTTGATCAAATCAAATCAAATTAAACTCCAAATATTCACATTGCAAATCCTCTGCAGAATCTTCTCCACAAAAATAGGAACAAATATGTTATAGTTTCCTAAAAAGTCTCAAAAATCCTTTTTATGAAATCCAATTAAATCTGCACTTTGTTCCTAATAAATCTCATTGACCTGCCCATAATGATGAGGTATATCCAAGAGGATCTCATCAAATCAAAACACACCTGTCAAGTGATGTAAAATATCAGCGCCTGTTCTACTAGACCAAGATGTCATGACATATGTCTTCAACATCTGTCTGAAACACATGACAGTTGTACTGTCATAACAGTTGATAAAGATGTTATAACATCTTGCTTAACATCAGTGCAGAATCATGTTTTACCAAAATTTAGCCAATCATAGAACCATGGAAATAACAATCTCCCCCTTTGGAAATTTTTCGCTAAAACAACCAAACCATGATGAATCTTGAGATATAAACTTATCAGAGCAGCAACAACAGTAGTTTTTACGAGTACATCCAGCTTCACAAACTATCATGCTCCCCCTTAATAGTTGCATTCAGCAAGTAACAACAAAACACTACTCTTTCCTTAGGAGTGGCGAAGTCCTATCATAATGTTGGTCTTTATGTCAATACATGCGACATAACATCAGGACAACAGATAACACTAATACTTTACTCCCCCTTTTTAGCCAAAAATTGACAAAAATTGGAGTAAATGTACACGTAAATATTCTGCAGAGAAAAATAAATTCTCCCATACAATAACCAATGTTGTTTCCTAGGTCATTCACAAGAAACAAGCACAATCCTAGTTCAAACCAACAGCCTCACAAAGCCAGACCCACAGTCACATTGTCAAGGTAAAAAGGTACACCAGAAAGCACAATGTCAAGACATCTTGTCTGACATCACGACCTCATCAGTGGTGCAAGAAAACAAGCTTGCTTGAGAATTAGCAAACTTTGTACAGGCTACAACAATGCAGCTACACATCAGACGGGTACACAGCTCCCCCTGCCATGCATAATCAGTACTCCCCCTAAAAGAGAAAACCCAAACACATAAAGAATCACTTCAACATCTTCATATTCACACACTGGAAACACATTCAACTTTACATCCCTTGTCTCATAAACCATAGCATAAACAAACCTAAAAATAGTGGTAGTCTCAGGATAGATATAACTATCTGCAAGATCACTCAGATCGAGCTTTGATAGACCCGAAAAATCTCCAAGATGTCAGGGTGAATGTCCTAGACATGTTTCCTTGACTTCCATATGCACAAAATCAAAGCTGACGATGTCTTGATCTTCATCTTCACCAGCCATACAAATACAAGACAAAACACTTGGATAGAGGCCCAAAAACTTGCTGACAAAAAATCCCTTCAGTTGAAGCCAGATCATAATGCTCTCTCTTTTATATTACTCCCAACTATCAATGACATGAGCATATAGAGAGGCTGACCCTATCTTCAACAAGTCAGGACAGATGTCAAAACATTTTATAAGACGTCAGGCATAACAATAACCTCATTATTAGCAGTAGCGGAAGAAACTTCATATATCACTCTCACAACCATGAGTAGTTGTCAGGCCAGACTCAAAAATCTATCCTCTTAGCTTCTAATCTTCTTGAACACTACATAATGGATGGTCTGATCACACAATCTTCTTCCTTGTTCAAAATACCAAAAAGTATCTTCTCTAGAACTCATCCAGAAACAGACAGGATGCTTGCACTGATACCAATTGAAATTATGGTATGCAGATCTCAGATGTCTTAAGAGATGTCGAGATATTGATCTCTGCTAAAAATAGAACAAGGACAGAACACGAGCATTTTGATTTACTTTAAGAATTAACAGTGTCATTACAGATGTTGTAACATCTGCAGATTGACAAAATAATTTATCCAACCATTTAAATTGTGCAGAATTTTAAACGCAGAAAGATAAATAAAACAATGAATTGTTAACCCAGTTCGGTGCAGACACACCTACATATAGGGGCTACCCAGCCAGGAATAAAATCCACTATATGTATTATCAATTCAGAGCTAAACTCCCCCGTTTACAACCCCTCACTTATTCCTTACCCAGTGCAATTTCTATCTAAAACACCTTTAGATATGAGACACCTCTCACTCCACCTTAATCATAGCAGTGATAAAAACAGATTAATAAAACAAAGAAGACACGCTTCAAAGACAATACTTGATCTTTCTTAGCAGCTCCAATCAAGAACAATATACAACCTAAATATGTCTACCACGCATCAAAAGATACAAAGAGTGACTTACAAAGTCACGGGCAAGAGACTCTCAAAACCCTAAACCCTTATTTTGCACCCACGATTATCTTGTTGTCAATGCTTCATTCTTTAGGTCTAGCAAGTCCTTGTTTATAGACTCTTCTAGAATGGGTTTGGACTTTAGCAAAAACTACCTCAGATTTGATAAAATTAAATCAGATAATTCTTCAAATCATTTCATAAGATAATTCTTCAAATCTTTTCATAATTAACACCAATTCAGATTTAATTAAATCAAATCAAATCAAACTCCAAATCTTCTCATAATTAAAATCAACTCAGATTTGATCAAATCAAATCAAATCAAACTCTAAAACTTCACATTGTAAATCTTCTGCAGAATCTTCTCCACAAAAATAGGAACAAATATTTTATAGATTCCTAAAAAATCTCAAAGATCCTTTTTATGAAATCCAATTAAATATGCACTTTGTTCCTAATAAATACACATATTGATGAGGTATATCCAAGAGGATCTCATCAAATCAAAACACACCTGTCATGTGATGTAAAATAGCAGCGCCTGCTGTACCAGACCAAGATGTCATGACATTTGTCTTCGACATCTATCTGAAACACATGACAGTTGTACTATTATAACAGTTGATGAAGATGTTATAACATCTTGCTTAACATCAGTGTAGAATCATGTTTTACCAAAATTTATCCAATCATAGAACCATGGAACCAACAATCTCCCCCTTTGGAAAATTTTGGCTAAAACAACCAAACCATGATGAATCTTGAGATATAAACTTATCAGAGCAGCAACAACAACAGTTTTCACGAGTACATCCAGCTTCACAAACTATCATGCTCCCCCTTAATAGTTTCATTCAGCAAGCAAAAACAAAACACTACTCTTTCCTTAGCATTGGCGAAGTCCTATCACAATGTTGGTCATTATGTCAATACATGTAACATAACATCAGGACAACAAATAACACTAATACTTTACTCCCCCTTTTTAGCCAAAAATTGACAAAAATTTGAGTAAATGTACACGCAAATATTCTGCAGAGAAAAATAAATTCTCCCAGACAACAACCAATGTTGTTTCCTAGGTCATTCACAAGAAAAAAGCACAACCTAGTTCAAACCAACAGCCTCACAAAGCCAGACCCACAGTCACATTGTCAAGTTAAAAAGAAACACAAGCTTTCCTGAGAATTAGCAAACTTTGTACAGGCTACACATGAGACAGGTACACAGTTCCCCCTATCACGCATAATCAGCACTCCCCCTAAAAGAGAAAACCCAAACACATGAAGAATCACTTCAACATCTTCATATTCACACACTGGAAACACATGCAAATTTACACCCATTGTTTAACAGACCACACCAGAACCAAACCTAATAGAAGAGGTAGTCGCAGGATAGACATAACTATCTGCAACATCACTGAGATCAAGATTTGATAGACCATAAAAATCTCCAAGATGTCAGGGTGAATGTCCGAGACAATTTTCCTTGGCATCCATATGAACAAAATCAAAGTTTATGGTGTCATGATCTTCATCTTCACCAGTCATACAAATATAAGATAAAACACTTGGATGAGGGCCCAAAAACCTGCTGACCAAAAATCCCTTCAATGGAAGTAACATCATAATGCCCTATCCTTTATATTACTCTTAACTATCAACGACATGAGCATCTAGAGAGTCTGACCCTATCTTCAACAAGCTAGGACAGATGTCAAAACATTTTATAAGACATCAGATGTAACAATAAGCTCATTATTAGTAGTAGCAGAGGAAACTTCATGTATCACTCCGACAACCATCAGTAGTTGTCAGGCCACACTCAAACATTTATCCTCTTAGCTTCCAATCTTCTTGAACACTACAAAATGAATGGTCTGATCACATAATCTTCTTCCTTGTTCAAAATACCAGAAAGTATCTTCCCTAGAACTCATCCAGAAACAGACAGGATGCCTACTCTGATACCAATTAAAATTCTGGTATGCAAATCTTAGATGTCCTAAGAGATATCGAGACATTGATCTCTGCTAAAAACAAAACAAGGACAAAACACGAGCATTTTGATTTACTTAAAGAATTAACAGTGTCATGACATATGTTGTAACATCTGCAGACTGACAGAACAATTTATCCAACCATTTAAATTGTGCAGAATTTTAAATGCAGAAAGATAAATAACACAATGAATTGTTAACCCAGTTCAGTGCAGACACACCTACATCTGGGGGCTACCAAGCCAGGAAGGAAATCCACTATCAGTAGTATCAATCCAGAGCTAAACTCCCCCGTTTACAACCCCTCACTTAATCCCTACCCAATGCATTTTCTATCTAAAACACCTTTAGATATGAGACACCTCTCACTCCCCCTTAATCACAACAGTGATAAAAACAGATTAATAAAATAAAGAAGACACTCTTCAAAGACAATACTTGATCTTGCTTAACAGCTTCAATCAAGAACAATATACAAGCTAAATATGTCTACCACGATGCATCAAAAGATACTAAGGGTGACTTCCAAAGTCACAGGCAAGAGACTCTCAAAACCCTAAACCCTTATTTTGCCCCCACGATTTTCTTGTTGTGAATGCTTCATTCTTTAATTCTAGCAAGTCCTTATTTATAGACTCTTCTAGAATGGGTTTGGACTTTAGCAAAAACTACCTCAAATTTGATAAAATCAAATCAGATAATTCTTCAAGTCTTTTCATAAGATAATTCTTCAAATCTTTTCATAATTAACTCCAATTCAGATTTGATTAAATCAAATCAAATCAAACTCCAAATCTTCTCATAACTAAAACCAACTCAGATTTGATGAAATCAAATCAAATTAAATCAAACTCCAAATCTTCACATTATAAATCTTCTGCAGAATCCTCTCTACAAAAATAGGAACAGGTATTTTATACTTTTCTAAAAAATATCAAAGATCCTTTTTATGAAATACAATTAAATCTGCACTTTGTACCTAATAAATCTCCTTGACCTGCACATAATAATGAGTTATATCCAAGAGGGTCTCATCAAATGAAAACATATCTATCAAGAGATATAAAATAGCAGCGCCTGCTGTACCAGACCAAGATGTCATGACATCTGTCTGAAACACATGACAGTAGTATTGTCATAATAGTTGATGAAGATGTTATAACATCTTTCTTAACATCAATGTAGAGTCATGTTTTACCAAAATTTAGCTAATCATAGAACCATGGAACAAACAATCGAGATTTAAATAGAGCGAGTCTAAAAGATGATTTCGCGTTCCCCCACATTGATGTTTTAGTTGATAACACTACTCAATACTATGTGTTTTCCTTCATGGATGGCTTCTTTGGGTATAACCAAATCAAAATGGCCCTAGAGGACATGGAAAAAACTACTTTATTACACTGTGGGGGACTTTTTTCTATAAAGTTATGCATTTTGGATTGAAAAATGCAGGGGCAACTTATCAGCGGGCAATGGTGACTCTCTTTCATGATATGATTAATCATGAGATCGAAGTATATGTTGATGAGATGATTGAAAAGTCATAGATGGAGGAAGGACATCTGGTCAATCTTCTAAAGTTGTTTGAAAGGTTAAGGAAGTTCAAGCTGAGGTTGAATCCTAACAAGTGCACCTTTGGGGCGAGATCTTGGAAGTTTCTAGGCTTCATAGTCAGCGAAAGAGGAATTGAGGTGGATCCTACAAAGATAAAAGCAATTCAAGAAATGCCTGAACTAAAGAACAGAGAAAGAGGTTCGTGGTTTTCTTAAGAGACTGGACTACATTTCAAGATTCATATCTCACCTCACAGCTACTTGCCAGCCTATTTTCAAATTATTAAGAAAGGATCAAACTGTTGTTTCGAATGAAAACTGTCAAAAGGCTTTCGAGAAGATAAAGTAGTATTTGTAGGAGCCTCCAATATTGATGCCTCTGGTCGTAGGAAGACCTTTAATTATGTATTTGACGGTTCTTGAGAATTCAATGGGTTATGTGCTTGGTCAACACGACGAGACAGGTAGGACAGAGAACGCTATTTACTACTTGAGTAAAAAATTCACTACTTGCGAGTCAAGATACTCGATGCTAGAAAAGACATGTTGTGCACTTGCTTGGGCAGCTAAATCCTTAAGGTAGTACATGTTAAACCATACAACCATGTTAATTTTAAAAATGGATCCGATCAAATATGTATTTGAGAAACAAGAACTCTCCGAAAGAGTTGCCTGATGGCAAATGGTTTTGGCAGAATACGATATTCAGTATGTTTCCCAAAAGGCCATTAAAGCGAGTGTTTTGTCAGAATATCTTGCCGAATAACCAATTGAAGACTACCAACCAATGAGGTTTGAGTTCCCTGATGAAGATATAATGGTTTTGAAGATGAAGGACTGTGATGAGCCTCTACCTGACGAGGGTCCTGAGATCGGGTCTTAGTGGAAGTTGGTTTTTGATGGTGCTGTTAACTCATACGACAATGGAATTGGGGCAATTATTACAACTCCTCATGGCTCTCACATATCATTCACTGCCCGATTAACGTTCACTTGCACCAATAACGAAGCTAAATATGAAGCATGCATCATGGGTCTAGAAGAAGCTATTTATTTGAGAATCAAGAATTTAGATGTGTATGGTGATTCAACCTTAGTCGTTAATCAAATCAAAGGAGAGTGGGAAACCCTTCAGACCAACCCGGTACCTTATAAGAATTATTCAAGAAGACTGCTGCCTTTCTTCAACAGGGTTGTATTTCATCATGTACCGAGGGCTGAAAATCAGATGGTGGACGCTTTGGCAACATTATCATCAATGTATAAAGTGAATTTCTGGAATGAAGCTCCATCAATCACTATCATGCGCCTTGACAGACCGACCTTTATATTTGCAATTGAAAAAGCGTCAGATGGAAAGCCCTGGTATTTTGACATCAGACGTTTTCTCAAGACTCAAGAATATCCTCCTAGGGCATCAACTAAAGACAAGAAGTCTCTAAGGAGGCTATCGAGAAATTTCTACTTGAAAAAGAATGATGTGTTGTACAAAAGAAAATTTAATATGGTGTTGATGCATTGTGTGGATGAAAATGAAGCAAGTTTTCTAATGGAAGAGGTCCACGAAGGTTCTTTTGGTACTCATGCTGGTGGACATGCAATGTCTAGAAAATTATTGAGAGTAGGGTATTACTGGATGACCATGGAGTCTGACTGTTTTAAGTATGCCAGGAAGTGCCATAAATGTCAAATTTATGCCGATAAAATGCATGTGCCACCGAGCCCTCTAAATGTATTGACATCTCCTTGGCCATTTGCAATGTGGGGCATCGATATGATTCGGAAGATTGAGCCGACTGCTTCTGATGGGCATCGCTTTATCTTGGTAGCAATTGATTATTTCACCAAGTGGATAGAGGCAGCTTCCTTTGCAAATGTCACCAGGCAAGTGGTTTCTCGTTTTATAAAGAAAGACATCATCTGCCGTTACAGAATACTAGAGAGAATCATTATTAACAATGGTTCGAACTTGAATAATAAGATAATGAAGGAGCTCTGCCAAACTTTCAAAATCGAACACCACAACTCTTCTTCGTACCGTCCGAAGATGAATGGTGTTGTTGAGGAAGCAAATAAGAATATCAAGAGGATCATGCAGAAAATGGTGGTTACTTATAGAGATTGGCATGAGCTGTTGCCCTTTGCTTTACATGGTTATCGTACTTTGGTGTGTACGTCTGTTGCACCCCAAAATTTGACCAACATTTCTTTACCTAGCTCATGTTTCATTTCATTCACATTAGCATTATCATTTGCATTTCATTGACATGTGTGCAGGAGATCAAGAGGTATGATTACCAATCAAGAGCTATATAAGACTATGAAGCTAGCTAGAGAAAGTTATTCAAGTGTTCAGGGGTTGATATCCTTGTCAGAGAAGTTGAAAGATCCTCAGAGAGAGTGATTGAAGCTAAGAGGGTGTGTCTCCTAACTTGAGAGTTGTGGGAAGCCATCAGATGATTCTGAGGTCATGAGAATAGACTGGAGGTCTTGAGAGAGCTCATGGGAAGTGTTGAAGATAACTTTGAGGCCTAGACATGTCATTGTGCAAGATTAAGAAGACTCAGCCATGAGTGGTGTAGCTAGGGTTTGACTGGGTCAACCCTAAGTCAACTGAGGATTTGAAGGAGGTTGAGACCTAATTCAAGAGCCATGTGATCATGGATTGATACATTGAGATGTTATAAGGATTATTCCAAGGTTAACTCATCATGATTGAAGAGTTTGAGAAGTTTCAGGCTAGGGTTTCTAAGACTTGACAATGTAAAATCCCCTAGTTTGGCCCCTATCTTCAAGGCAATTTAACTCAAGATATGATCTTCATCTCATCTTGACCCCAACATGATTGTTGTAGATAATGAGCTTAGTTTTAATTTGAGTACTAGAAGTCCTTGATAGGGTTTATAGAACTCAAGTTATGAGCCAAACAATTTACAAGTCATCTGAGGTATGTGAATTTGGAGCTTGAAAGTTACCCAACTTGCATGAAACGTTTGCCTAAGAAGGATGATTCCTATGAACTTTTGGTCAACATGAATGTTGTTCCTTATTCTATTAGATTTCTAGAGAGTACTAGAAGTCCTTGATAGGATTTGTAGAAATCAAGTTATGGCTTTGACAAGTCAAGGGTATTTTGGGAAGTTATGATTATGGGTCATTTTTGGTTATAGGTCATTTTCACTAACTTAGACACCTCAAATGAAATTTTGTTAAACTTGAAAGTTGCTCAAAATGGGATTTTAACCTTGACCGTGTATCAAGGAGGCACTGAAATGGCTCAAGGAAAGACTTGGTTCAAGAAGTGGTGAAAAAGGAAGGATTAAAATGGATTAAATGACCAAAAATTCAAATAAATCATTTTGTGTGCAAATGAAGCAAAGTAATATCATTTTTTGAATGGAAAAAGCATTTTAGAAACTTTGGCAATATTATAATTTTGATTTGAGTCCAATATCATGCCCTTTTTCTTTGTTTCTTCATGATGAAGTAACATGACATACATAAGCCATTGGATGGAAACAAGGAGGGAAACACCACCATTCATGTTCAATATCTCATGAGAAGTTGAAAGTAAGCTTGCTAAGGCCAAAACAGAGTGGGAATCCTAACTGGTGTAAGTGAGATTTTGGAGAGAATTTGAAAATCCAATTTCTCATTCTGAAGCTTTGAGAGAGAGTTCTAGATGATTCTAATGAGTTCTATATAAGTTGGTAAGTGTATTCAGTTCATTTTTTTGGTGAAGATTGAAGCCTGAAGCAGAGAGTGAAGTTGAAAATTCAGAGCTGCAAGTTGAAATCGAATTCTGAGTTCAAGGCCAATTAAGGGGAAATTGAAGGTTGCATTAGCTTTAGAAGGAGTTTTGGAGTGTATCTGCATCATCTTGGAGGCTGAAGTGATCAAGATCCTCTTCTGTTACACCTCTGAACACAGGTTGGTACATTTTGTTTTTGTGCATAATCTATGAGGAGATAGATACAAATCTATAGGTGGTTAGGATCTTGATGATGTATGGATGGATTTGAGATGATTAATTTGGGAATTAGAGACAAGTTAGGATGTGGATCATTTTCTGTTGAAGCTGAATTCTTGCAATTCTTGGATTGATAATCAAGATTAGATAGGGGAAATTGATCACCATGAGATGAGGATTATTTATGTGCATTTAATTGAAGTTTTGAGGAGATTCAAGATTGAAGTGTATTTTGGGATAACTATCGCGTTTGAAAATCCATGGAGATTTAGATGATTCTAAGGATGGATTCATGATCAGCATAAAAAACTGGACAAGATGATGTATCGTTTTGCTATTTTTAATGACCTGTATGTTTGTCTTCACCGGAGAAGACGGTGGCGCCACTGCTCAGGCCACCGTCTGTAAATTCCCTCCATCTGAACATTTGAATGAAGAAAATGAGCTGTGAGCGTTGGATCATCACTGAAGCTTGACCAAGTCCATGGAATAAATGGCCACGATTGCTTTGAAAAGTCAGCCTTGGACCCTGAAGCCAATACGCACCGTTTCATTTAACTGAAGTAAATGGGCCTAGCGCTTGGATTGATATCCACACCCCCCATCTGGCCCAACCCATATATTGAACTGATGTCAATTGCTATTTTCCACGCAACTTTTATTAATTTCTTTTGTTTTTCTTTTAATTTCATCATTTCATATTAGTTTGAAAATAATTCATGAAAAATAGAAAAATAGGTCAATTAATTCCAGGTTTTTTCCCCCTGATTCATGATTGGATCTAGAATTTTATTGAATAAAAATATTAGGAAAATCATGCATTTTCAATTTTTGTGCATTTTTTACATTTATTTTTATAATAAAAGTGCCATGGTTGATACCTTTGTTTGATGATTTTAGTTTGAGCATTTGGTGATGAGTTTTGGCTTGATTTTTTGTGTGTGATTATCTTAGACATGTATGCTCCCATAGTATTTTTATCACATTTTTGTGATGAAATTAGGTGTTGTTTTTAGGTTGAAACTTTAGGTGCTTCCTTTTAGGGTTTAAGTTTAGTACCTTGTAGTGTAGAATTTATTTCTAGGTCTTATTTGAGGATTTGATCTCTGGAATTAACATGGTAGAGTCATGATTGACATAGGTTCCCATAGTTATTTTTGTAGGATTTTATAATTGATTTTAGTATTTTAGTTAGAATTAACTTTAATACTAGGCTTTAGGTGATCCTAACTTGCTAACTCAACTAGAATGATTTCATTTGTTCCCTTAGAATATGGTTTTGCTTCTCTTGCTCTTGGATGATGATGAAGACTTGTGTGGGCTACTATGGAATGCATGGTGGAGCTTGGACTTGAAGATTTCTCTCCCTTTGGTTTAGTTTGTTTAGGGTTAAGGATTAGGGTTTTAGGGAGATCTCTTAGAATAGACTTTCTTCCTTCATGAAACATGGAAGATGTTGACCACTTCCATTCCTTCCTATGATGTAAGGTCCCATTGTGAAGGCCTCATCCCTCCTTTGGTAGGATGTGTAGCTCCTCACAAGTTGGTAGAACCTTTGAGGGTTCCTTTCCTTGATGGTGGAGTGCTTAGAGGTGACCTTTGGTCTTCACTTTGCTTCTCCCTATCCCCACCTTGCTCTTGTTAGATGAATCTTTTTCCCTTGCTAGAGGATGGAGTTCCTTGCTAGAGGATTGAAGATGCTTGAGGTTGTACTTCTCTTTTGTTTGAAGACTGCCATTGGGGCTGAAGCTTGAAGATCAAGAGGAACAGGTTGACATTTGTGTGAAGGAGATCAAATTACGAGCTGAAGCTTGAAGAAGATAAAGAACAAGTTGATACTTGTGTTTGATGCCCTGAAAGCTTGAAGAAGCAAGTTGACACTTGCTATTGAAGATGAAAGCCTGGAGGAACAGTTATAGACTGAGGACTGAGCTGCTGTCAGAGGATTGCTTTGCTGTGAAGCTGTGGAAGTTGTTGATCTGCTTTCTTTCCTGTCTGTTTGCTTTCTGTGCAACTGTATTGCTGTGACTTGTTTAATTTGCTTGATGCATTAGAATAAGCTCATGTTTAAATTGTGTTAAGCTAGGAGCATGATTGCACTAGAGGTTGAGTTGCTCCCTCTGCTTGTAATTTTACTGTATGGCTTTGCTTGCGGGTATTCGGTAGAGCTCTGCTCCCTTGCCTATGTGGTTTGTGATTTGCTTGATGGAATTTTATTTTCCTTTATGATTGCAGTTATTCATACTTGGCTTGAGGTTGAGATGAGCTTGTGGAGGCTGATGCCCCACACACATTTCCTCCCTCACTTGCATTGCATGCATTTTACAGTTGTTTATCTGTATACCGTTTAAGTTGATGCTTTATCTGTTTCTGTTTATCATTGATATGATCCCATAGGAATCTCACTTCCTTTGATAAGGAAGTGATGATTATAACTTTAGGTTGAAACCTATGCATGATAACTTCTAGGAGATCCCTGTTTCAAACTTCAACCATGGGATGAATCCTTGGCATGACAACAGTCAGGACTTGATAGTCTCCCCTTAGTTGAGCCTGTTCTCTCTTCTCCCCTTAGGATGAATTCGTGGGCGCATAATTCAAAGGAAGCTTTTCTGAAGAAAAGAATGTTGTTAACTCCCAGTTCTATCACAAACGGTAACGCCTAAGTCTTGAGGGTCGAGCTGCGTACACCAAACTGCTGGAACTGTTTGTTAACCCTACTCGATAAAACAGATGAATCTGAATCCCCGTAAGCTGTATTATCCCGAACTACGTAAGCTCTGATCTCTCAATCCTGTTGAGAGTACGTAGGCACAATATTAACGTATTGGCGAGCCACCTTCCCCCATCCCCCGTAGTTAGTCGAACTACGTTGACTCTGATTTCTCATTCTCTGATGAGAATACGTAGGCATAAAGCGCGATGCTTTTCCGAGTCATTTTCTTTTTAAACCAGCCTTGATAGGTAGATAGTAAAACCAACCCGTCAGATAAACACAACAAGCATGGATCCCATCGAGTACGATGGACATGAGAGGTGCTAATACCTTCCCCTTGCGTAACCGACTCCCAAACCCAGACATTGGTTGCGATGACCTTGTCTTATACCCTTTACGTCAGGTTTTCCCGATCGTTTCCTTTCCCGTTCTAAGGGATAAATAACGAAAGGTGGCGACTCTTCTGTTTTGCCGGCACCTTATTTTCGCGGAAGCGACAGCTGGAGACTCTGCTGGGGACTTGATAGTTTCCTGGGATCCAACGTCCCTTATGCGAGTCAATTTGGGGATCCAACGTCCCCTGCGAGAGTCAATCCTAGCGCTTGTATGATTACTTGTTGGGTTGTGTTTATTTATCGCAATTTATCTCCCGCACTTTATTTTCAGTATGATATGATTATCTGCATTGTTGTGGGAAGGGCATTCTGATGAGTGAGAAGCCAGACCTAGGCTTGAGAGCTACATAGTATTAGAGTGGGTTAGTGGAGGACGTGCTTGCTTTGCTTGCATCTGTTCCCATGTAATCCACACTCAGACGAGGTTCTCTTTGATGGCTTCCTATTGGTCCTTTGGACTCGAGGGGTTGTCGGATCTAAGGATTGTCGACTCTGGGAACCGATCATTTGGAATTCAGCTAAGTGAGGCCACTTCAAGAGATGATGATGCCACACCTCTCGGGTATCGTATCATCATTTCTTGAAAGTCTGTGACGCTGATGACCGCATAGGATGCCGAACCTTTTCTGTGATTAGGTCCATACCTGTGAGCAGAGTCGGGTTTGTTGCAGGAAACCTTAACCTTCAGATTACCTGGTTTTCTTGATATTGAATCAGTTTTGTTGGTATCAGAGGTTCCCGTCATCAGACATGTGGTTGTTCTTGACAGAGCAGATTTATGGTCTGGTATCAGGGGTTTCTTCTTATCAGAAATATGGTTGTTCTTGACAGAGCAGTATTGTGGTTTTGTTGATACAGAACCTTCATCTCCTCAACGACGCAGTTGTCCTGATCTCCTGCTGCATGATTGCATTTTGCATTGTTTTCATCCTCATTTGCATGTCATTAACGTGTGTCTGTGTTGCAGGTGCATATTTCTCCCCTGGTTCTAGTGATCTTGATCCTCACGGCAGATACGGCATCTCTGAAGAAGACTGTGGCTTACAAGCTACCAACACCTGACATCCGAGAGTTACGAACTTTGATTTCCTTGGCTGATAAGATAGTGATGGAGAGTTTCAAAAAGAGTTATAGGAGACTTCTGGGTATTGTGTATAAGCTTCCTACGTACGAGTTGAATGGCCTCTATGCTTTGCTGCAGTTTTACGACCCACAGCTCAGATGCTTTGTGTTTCCAGACTATGTCCTCGCCCCGACCTTGGAAGAGTACTCTGACCTGTTGGGGGTGCCTTTGATGAATCAAATGCCTTACTACCGTGTTGAGGGTGAACCCAAACTGAGTAAGCTGACTGACGCTCTTCATGTAGATGAGTCTGAGTTGGAAGGAATGGTATCCAGAAAGATCGGAGTTCATGGTTTCCTTTTGCATTTCCTGATGGAAAAAGCCCGAAAGTTTGCCGAGAGGAGTGGCTGGGATGTATTCAATGCCTTCCTAGCCCTTTGCATTTATGGGATCGTGTTATTCCCAAGTCATCCGGACTTCATAAGCATGGATGCTTGCCATATATTTGCCTCCGGGAATCCAGTGCCCACTCTCCTCGGAGACGTCTACCATTCAGTTCACAGCAAGAATGAAAACAGAAAGGGGAAGAACATGGCATGTTGTGCTCTTTTACTGTATAAGTGGTTTGCTAGCCATCTCCCTAAGTCGGGGCCGTTCATTGATTCTGCTGAGTCTTCGCCCTGGTCTGCACGTTTGATGGGTTTGACTGCTGACAATATTATCTGGTTTGATAGAGATATGATGGGCAAAGATATTGTGTATAGCTGTTGTGACTTTCCTAATGTCCCCCTGGTCGGAAGGAATGGACGTATCAACTACAATCCATCTCTGCTGGTACGACAATTTGGGTATGCACTACGAGGTCCTCCTGAAGAGGAAGAGATACGAGAATCTCTGTATCTAACAGGGTTGCTTGAAGGTGACACTTTGGTCAAGGTACAGAATGCTTGGAGCAAAATTCACCGAAAGGGGAAATTCTTGCTAGGAAAGAGCAACAACAAGGCCTTTGATCCGTATGTGACTTGGGTTCGAGAAAGAGCCACCAAGTTTCTAATGTTGTTTCCTGTTGTGGAACCATTGTATACTCCCGTGTACAAAGAGCCTACTACAGTTGATATTCAGAAATTCAACCAGGTACTCCAAGAGAAGGAAGAGCTACGAAAGGCCAACGAAGAGTTGGAGAAAGAGATCGCTCAGCTCCGGAGGGAGAAGAGTGAAGTCGTTTATACCTGCAAGAAGCAGACTGAGATGATCAACCGTCTAGGCTCCAACCTGACCAAAGAAACTGATGTTAGGGAACGTCTGGGGTTGGACCTGAAGTCAGTACACGGCGTGTTGACGACTAAGAAACAGGATCTGGACAGAGTGTACCGGAAGCTAACCCAATACGAGAGGGTCTGGAGCAGCACCATAGCCAAGTACAAAGAGCGGGAAGAAAAGCTGAAGCAGCGAGTAGCCGAGCTAGAAGCTCAGATTATGGTGAAAGACGAAAAGACAGAGGCTGAAGCCTCACTGCGACGGGACGTCCAATATAGATTGGCTGATGCCGAGGCGGATTTGCAAGATTCTCAACTCCGAGCTGATGCTAAAAGGAGAAGAGTCGAGAACCATTCTGAAGAAGGTGTTTCTAGGAGCGTTGTCGATAACCTCCCAGAGTCCATCAGGCAGAGGGACCTGCTGGCCCATGGTTTGCTTACTCAGTCAGATCATCCCGCTACAAAGAAGTTGTTAGAAGATCTTCGTGCCCGCAGCCGCACCTGATCTTTTTGTATTTTCTTTGTACATTTTATGCATTAATATGCTGATTTCCGCCAGGTCTGTTGGTTGGGGTCATGCCTTATTGCTTCAGTTGTGTGTGATTACAGTTGTACGCTACCCGAGCGGGCTTTTCAGATGAATATATGAGGATTTCTTTTCCATGATTGGATGATAGACTTTATTTGTCTCGAAAACTAGGATCGGGGGGAATCTCCCCAAGGCACAGACACACGTTTGCATTTGCATGAAGCATTTGCATGACGAGCACCTTGTCGTTTTTTTTCTAACCCTTTGTGTATGCAGGTTATTCCAGGATTGATCAAAGACCGATCCACCGCTATCCGACCAGAGCAAATCAAGCTAGAGCAATGGAACAAGTGCAAACCGACGTCCAGGAACTCCGAGAGAGGATGGACCGCTTCATGGAGCTCATGCAAGTGATTGCCAACGGCCAAGAACAGCTCAGAATATTGGTCCAGCCTCTGATCTCAAGGGTTGACAGCAACGGTGTACTCCATGGTGGGAATGTTCCAACCCCTCCACCTGTTGAAACTCCTCAGGGTGGCATCCCCATGACCGGAGGGAATGGAAGCGGTAACGACAATGTGATCACTAACATTGGGCTCAATGGTAATACGACTGGCGTCGGTAATGGAAATTTTGAAGCTAATGGCAACACTGGACTGGGCAACGGCAACGCAGGTGCTGGAAATCTGTATGGGCCTCAGCCATGGCTAGAAGATCGTCAAGAAGATCTGTTCTCACAGAGGAGTGCTGAAGGAGAACTGACTGCTGAAGCACGTCTGAGGTTTAAGGCACTCGAGGACAAAATGAGGAATTTCCAGAACCTGAAAACTATGGGGGTCGACATGACTAAATTGGGATTGATTTCTGATTTCAAGGTACCTCCTAAATTCAAGGTACCCGACTTTGAGAAATACAAGGGCACCACTTGCCCTCGTGTCCACTTAAGGTCATACTACCGAAAGATGCTGATGCACTTCTTTCAGGATAGCTTGTCCATGCCATCCTTGGAATGATACATGGGTTTGGAACCCACCAGTGTGCGCACATGGAAAGAACTGGCTGAGGCCTTTGTACACCATTATCAGTATAACAATGACTTGGCTCCAAACTGGGTTCAACTGCAGAATTTGTCACAGAGGAACAACGAGGGGTTCAAAGAATACGCCCAGCGATGGCGTGAATTAGCAGCTAGGGTTCAGCCGCCGATGGTTGAACGAGAGCTTGTGGAGATGTTTGTAGCCACAGTCCCGAGGGTCTATTACGAGAAATTGGTCAGCAGTATGTTAGGGAGTTTCTCAGATCTCATCATTACTGGCGAGCACGTCGAGAATGGGATCAAATTGGGGAAAATTCAGGGTGTTGATCTATCCTCAGCTGGAGGAGGAAAGAAACCCTACGGTAACAAAACGCGTGAAGGAGAGACGAGCGCCGTGTTAAACTCTCGAAGGAAAGGTAAGGGCCAGCGCCAACAGGTGGCTAGCATAACCATCCCTGCTGTCCAGCAACCCCAGCCGCAGCAGCAGCAGCAGCCGAGTCAACAAGGGTACAGAAAGTATCAGAACAGGGCACCTCTGTCAAGTCGTCACCTTGAGACGCCGCCCATGTCTTATGCTCAGCTGTTACAAACTTTGCTTCAGTTACAGTTAGTCCAGAAAAGAATCCTGGCTCCCTTGACAGGGGCACCTCCGCAGGGTTATGATGCGAATGCAACGTATGATTTTCACTCAGGGGCACCCGACCACACGATAGAAAACTGCAAAGCCTTCAAGCACAAGGTGCAAGATATGGTGGATGCTAAGATCATCAATTTCTCAGATAATGTGCCGAATGTCACAAAGAATCCTATGCCGAACCATAGGGGAGGTGGGGTGAATGCCATTATTGAAGAAGAGGATTTAGATGTGTTGACTGATGTCAAGGATCTGAAGACACCGCTTAGCTTCGTTAAAGCCAAGCTGATGAAGAGAGGCTTCTTTCCGGGCTGTGGAGAATTGTGTATGGGCTGTGCGACTCGTCTTGATGGATGCGAACAGTTGACAATAGGGATTCAGAGTATGATGACCGAAGGAATCTTGCAATTTAGCCGAAGGGCCGAATGTGGATCTGGAGAGGTAATGCTGAAGCAAGACGATGAGGTTGCCACCATCACCATCCCTCGCCAGACGATAACCATTTCTGCACCCAGACCGCCCACAATTACCATCACGAAGGCCGGTCCGATACCTTTTGAAAGCACCAATGTTGTCCCATGGCATTATAGGGCAGACTTCTACTGTAGCAGACAGAAGTTGGAACTGGAGCCATTTGGGCAATCGGTGGATAACCTAGTGGGAATTGGTGGAATCACGCGCAACGGAAGAGTATTTGCTCCACCTGAGATTGTGGTGGACAAAGCAGACAAGGCGAAGGAAACTGATAAGGGAAAGAATAAAGTTGTCAAGGAAACCCCTCGTGGGGTAGAAAAGGACTTACTTGTAAAGGACGCTGAAGAGTTCATGAGGTTGATCAAGAAGAATGACTACAAGATCGTGGATCACCTCCATCAAACACCCTCGAAAATTTCCATCCTGAATTTGTTGCTGTGTTCGGAGTCACATTGCAACGCGCTGTTAAAGGTTTTGAATGCCACGTATGTACCGCAGGAAATCTCGGTCAACCAGTTGGAAGGGGTAGTAGCCCACGTGAATGCTGGAAACGGGTTAGGGTTCACTGACCTGGAGTTGACGCCGAAGGGAAGAAACCACAACAGCGCCCTGCACATCTCGATAAAGTGTAGGGGGACAGTTATGGCTCACGTGTTGGTGGACACTAGGTCATCGCTCAATGTTCTTCCGAAGAAGGCATTGATGAAGTTAGATACTCGAGGATTGATTTGCACACCCAGTGATCTGATGGTGAAGGCTTTCGATGGAACCAAGCGTCATGTCTTTGGAGAGGTAACTCTGCCAATCCAAGTTGGACCGGAAACTTTCGACGCAGTCTTCTACATCATGGACATCATGCCTGCCTATAGCTGTCTGTTAGGCCGGCCATGGATCCATTCTGCTGGTGCCGTGACCTCCACGTTGCACCAGAAACTCAAGTATGTTGTCGGAGGCAGCATTGTAATTGTATGTGGCGAGGAAGATATAATGGTGAGCCATTTGTCATCCTTCAAATACGTTGAGATGGATGGGGAGATCCACGAAACCCAATGTCAGGCCTTCGAAGCTGTTAAGGTCAAGGACGTGACTCCTGTAATGATTGAGAAACCAGAAATGACTCTCTCTTCCTTCAAGGAAGCCTGGGCCGTTTTTCAAGCCGGATCTACCCCAGGATGGGGGCAAGTTCTAGAAATACCTAACAAACAGGACAAGTTTTGGTTAGGGTACTCTCCCACGGCTGAAGCCTCCTCCTCTCACAATGCGTCATGAGGTAAAGGGCCGATCTAGTTTACCAATGGCGGGGTGATATTTGAAAGTGACAACGCAATGTCTGAAGATGGCGAAGACAGTGATTGCGACCTAGACTCTTGGATCCAGCCAAGCAAACCAGGCCAGAGCCTCACCAACTGTTCCATCAGGGATACCATCCAAGTGACAGGCAAAGAGTAATGATTTACTTTCTCCAATTATTGTACAACCCTATGTCCTACCTGGGGCATAGTGGTTTTATTGTCAGGGCCTTGTTTGATTATGTACATGCATTTTACCAATAAATCAAAAGGCGTTTTTCTTCGTATTCAAATGTTGTGATCTCTTTTAGTCCTGTTTTATATTTGTTTTGAAAAATAATAAAATGGCAATAGGGTTTGTGCTAACCTGCATATCCTTGTTTTAAGCTTAACCCTTGTTATTGCAGGATCCATATAGCAGATGACATCGACTCTGGACCTTCTACGACTTCGAATTCCCGATCTATCAAGCCGAAGAAGAGATTGATGAAGACGAAGACCTTCCCGAAGAGTTGGCCCACTTGTTGAAACAAGAGGAGAAAGTTATTTTGCCTCACGAGGAACAGATTGAGATTGTGAATCTGGGTTCTGAAGAACTGGTCAGGAACGTCAGGATAGGGGCTGCATTGCAGAGTGATGTCAAGCAGAGATTAGTCGAGATGCTTCGAGAGTATAGTGACGTCTTTGCTTGGTCATACGAAGATATGCCCGGACTTGACACTGACATCGTGGTCCATCACTTGCCGCTGCGAGAAGATTATCCTCCCATTAAGCAGAAGCTTAGGAGGACGCGACCAGATATGGCCGTTAAGATCAAAGAAGAAGTTCAGAAGCAGCTTGATGCTGGCTTCTTAGCGGTCACTACTTACCCTCCGTGGGTCGCCAACATAGTGCCTGTACCGAAGATGGACGGTAAGGTGTGAATGTGCGTCGATTATCGGGATTTGAATAGGGCGAGCCCTAAAGATCATTTCCTGCTCCCTCATATTGATGTGTTGGTCGACAATACAACCCAGTTCTCCATGTTTTCGTTCATGGATGGCTTCTCCGGCTACAATCAGATCAAGATGGCTCCGGAAGACACGGAGAAAACTACGTTTATTACACCTTGGGGAACATTTTTATACAAGGTAATGCCTTTCGGTCTGAAGAACGCAGGGGCCACTTACCAAAGAGCGATGGTTACTTTGTTTCATGACATGATTCATCATGAGATTGAAGTCTATGTTGATGACATGATTGTGAAGTCCCAAACGGAGGAGGAACATCTGGTCAATTTGCTTAAGCTTTTTGAGAGGCTTAGGAAGTTCAAGTTGAGGCTGAATCCTAACAAGTGTACTTTCGAAGTATGGTCTGGAAAACTACTGGGGTTTATCGTGAGTGAAAGAGGCATCGAGGTTGATCCTGCGAGGATAAAAGCAATACAAGTAATGCCAGCGCCGAAAACTGAAAGAGAAGTTCATGGTTTCCTGGGCAGAATAAACTACATTGCAAGGTTTATCTCTCAGCTCAAGGCCACGTATGAACCGATGTTCAAACTGCTAAAGAAAGATCAGGCGATTATCTGGAACGAGGATTGCTAGAAGGCATTTGATAAGATAAACAAGTATCTACAGGAACCTCCGATCTTGATACCCCCAGTGGCCGGAAGACCCCTAATCATGTACTTGACAGTTCTTGAGAATAGTATGGGGTGTGTCCTCGGTCAGCACGACGAGACGGGCAGAAAAGAGCATGCCATTTACTATTTGAGTAAAACATTCACAGATTGTGAATCTCGTTACTCGATGCGGGAGAATACGTGTTGTGTACTAGCCTGGGCTGCCAAATGTTTACGACAGTACATGCTCAATCACACAACCATGCTAATTTCGAAGATGGATCCGATCAAGTACGTCTTCGAGAAGCAAGCGCTTTCGGGCAGGATTTCCATATGACAAATGGTGTTGACGGAATATGACATTCAGTATGTTTCCCAGAAGGCCATTAAGAGGAGCGTATTGTCTGAGTACCTTGCCGAACAGCCAATCGAAGATTATCAGCCGATGAGATTTGAATTCCCTAATGAGGATATCATGTTTCTCAAGGTGAAAGATTGCGATGAACCGTTGCCCGACGAGGGTCCAGATAGGAAATCCCAGTGGAAATTGATATTTGACGGGGCGGTTAATTCTTACGGAAGTGGCATTGGGGCGATCATTACGACTCCCCATGGATCCCACATCTCGTTCACGGCTAGACTGACGTTTCCGATCACCAATAACGAAGCAGAGTACGAAGCATGCATCATGGGACTAGAAGAAGCAATTGATTTGAGAATCAAGAACCTATATGTATATGGTGACTCGACACTTGTGATCAACCAGATTAAAGGGGAGTGGGAGACTCGTCAATCGAATTTGGTGCCGTACATGAACTATGCTAGAAGGCTACTGCCGTTCTTCGATCGAGTGGAACTCCATCATGTGCCCAGGGCTGAAAACCAGATGGCTGGTGCCTTAGCCACGTTGGCTTCGATGTATAAAGTCAATTTTTGGAATGAAGCTCCAAGAATTGTCCTTTCTCGTCTTGATAGACCTGCATTCGTCTTTGCGATCGAGGAAGCCTTCGACGGTAAGCCATGGGTCCATGACATCCAGACTTTCCTTATGACTAAGGAGTATCCTGCGCGAGCGTCAACCCAGGACAAGAAGACTCTGAGGAGGCTATCTGGAAATTTCTATCTCAATCCTGATGGAGTTCTGTATAAGAGAAACCATGATCTCGTGCTACTCAGATGTGTAGATGAGAAAGAAGCGAGTATGCTCATGGAAGAAGTCCATGAAGGCACATTTGGTACGCACGCCGGCGGGCATGCTATGACAAGAAAGATCCTGAGAGCAGGATATTACTGGCTGACAATGGAGTCGGATTGCTTTAAATTTGCGAAGAGATGCCATAAATGCCAGATTTATGCTGATAAGATTCATGTGCCGCCGTGCCCGTTAAATGTCATGTCCTCCCCGTGCCATTCTCCATGTGGGGCATTGACATGATAGGCAAGATCGAGCCCACTGCATCCAACGGTCATTGCTTTATTTTAGTAGCCATCGACTACTTCACCAAGTGGGTGGAGGCAGCCTCGTATGCTAACGTGACCAAACAGGTAGTGGATAAATTCATAAAGAGGGACATCATCTGTCGATATGGAATTCCCGAGCGGATCATTACTGATAATGGTTCGAATCTGAATAACAAGATGATGAAGGAGCTGTGCCAAAGTTTCAAGATTGAACACCACAACTCATCTCCTTACCGGCCGAAGATGAATGGCGCCGTTTAAGCGGCCAATAAGAACATTAAGAAGATTGTACAGAAGATGGTTGTGACCTATAAAGATTGGCACGAGATGTTGCCATTCGCATTGCACGGTTATCGTACGACGGTACGTACATCAACCGGGGTAACTCCTTTCTCACTGGTGTACGGTATGGAAGTTGTCCTACCGTTAGAAGTTGAGATTCCTTCTTTACGAGTTTTAGTTGACGTGAAACTCGATGAGGCAGAATGGATTAAGAAATGACTAAACCAACTCATCCTGATGGACGAGAAGAGATTAGCATCGATTGCATATGGTCGTCTGTACCAAAGCCGAATGAAGAAAGCTTATGACAAGAAGGTACGTCCTAGAAGCTTTCAGACGGGTGATCTCGTCTTGAAGAAGATTCTTCCTCCACACTCCGATCACAGGGGCAAGTGGACTCCCAATTACGAAGGTCCGTACATCGCCAGCAAGGTCTTCTCGGGAGGAGCCTTGTTGTTATCCATAATGGATGGCGAAGATTTTGCATCCCTAGTGAACGCGGACGCAGTTAAAAAATACTTTGCTTAAAAAATGACCCGCTGGAAAGAAAAAGAATATCCAGGCAAAAATAGGGCATCCCGGTGAACCATAAAAAAGGAAAAAGGTTCGGGCAAAAATTAGGGATATAAATGGAAAAAATGTACACCCGCAAAGTCGAAAACCCGGAAGGGCGACTTTGGCAAAAAAGGGCATCCCGGTGAATCGAAAACCCGAAAGGGCGATTCAGGCAAAAGTTAGGGATTTGAAAAAGCAAATGACTGCATTCCGCGTGTAGACTTTCATTGTTTAGTGGTTTGGAAGACCTGAGGGCCGTTTATCTGAATCAATCTCTTCTGAAGCTGAAGCGTCAGAGAAGTATCGAAGTCGAGTGGGTCATAGAGGGATCAACTTATGGTGTTCGTCTATGCCACATTGCCGACATTTGTGTATATACTGATGTATATTTATGTTTTTATATTTGCGCAACTTCCTCATTCCAGGAGCTTGCATTTGTTGTAAAACATTTTTACCCATTCAGGGGTTCGTCATCAATAAAATATATACTATTCAGCAATTCTGTTTTCTTGTTTAGCATCTATCTGTTTTGTTTGCGAAAAAGAACGCCGATGTTTTGATAAAATGCGCATTTATAAACTTACTGGCCTAGGCCACCGATTGTTGAAACAATGAATTACTTGAACATTGTCACAAGATGATAACCTTGATAGGTCCCTTTGAGAAGGGTATCTTGTCTGTTTGTTTGTGTTGTTGCAGGTATAGCATATTCCAAGACCGTACACCGTATGTTTCCCAAGCAGGATGATTCCTTCTACCCTAGCGAGTGCAGCAGCATCTCCCCACAGAGTTTGAACATGAGATTGTAAGCATGGATATGTCTCCCCAAGCAGAGAAGATTCTCTCCCCAACCAGATGTATCCTGAAGGATCATCATCTCCCCAGCTGAGTCAGGCGCTGAAGCGTATGTTCTACCCCAGCACTGAGGCAAAGCGTAGATTCTCATAGAAAACTATCCGCAAGTATGCAGCACTCGATAGTTCAAGACTGAAGTCTCCGGCGGAATTGAGATTCCCCACAAAGTTGTATTTTCCCCGGCAAGTAGGATTTATTCCAGCGTCTGGTTACCATCCTCAGCCGAGTTTGCAGTTCTCCAAGAGAGCCGAGTCCTTGGAAGCCGTTGAAGCCATGATTGGTGCTCCCCAGTAGAGTGTCAGATAGCTGATGTTGTATTTTCCCATCGGAGTCGTTATCTCCAGGAAATTTTTGCCGCAAAGGCCGTGCAGTTTATTTCTGCAATTGACATCGTTTCCCTGCAGCAGTCGTCTGGAGTTTGTTTCCCCAGGCTTAGTCCAATTGAGATTGGTGTAACTTCTCCTCCTCGGTAGGATGATTCCTCCTCCCTACCAGAGTGGTTCTTTCTCCTCGACCGGAAGATCTTCCCTTCAGCATTTATTTTGCTGATGGGGCCATAACATTGTGCATAATTGCATAGCATTACACCATTGTCAAAGCATATGCATACGAAACATGAGCTAGGGCGTTACCGTTCTTGTTTTGCAGGTGTTCCCCCACAGAATGGTTTGATCAAGATGATTCTTGAATTCCCCAGCGAAGTTATTTGTCCAAGATGATTCTTAAAATCCCAGTGAATTCGCTAGAAGTGGTTGCTCAAGTTGATGTTTAGGGTCCCCGGCAGAGTGTTTGCTCAGGATGATTCCTGAAATCTCCAGCAGAGTTATTAGTTCAGGATGATTCTTGAAGTCCCCAACGAAGTTATTTGTCCAAGATGATTCTTGAAGTCCTCAGCAGAGTTGATTCACCCAGATTGATTTCTGGATCCCCGAAGCAGAGTTACTTAATAGTTCCCCAGAATCCCCAGCGGATAGGTGTCATCCCCAACAGGTTTCAGAATAGAGAAGTTGAAATTTCCTTGAAGACTTGATGATTGAAGTCCGACAGCGGTGCCAAAACCACAGACTTACTGATGAAGTCTAACTGCGATGTCAAAGCAGTTCTCCCAGCAGACGCGGAGTGCCTGACGAAAAAAGAATGTATATCCTTATTGGTCCGTGATGGAGGATTCCATTTGAAGACTTACTGATGAAGTCCAACTGCGATGTCGAAGCAGTTTGCCTAGCTGACGCAGGGTGCCTGACGGTAAAAGATTGTATATCCTTAGTGGTTCCTAAGTGATTAAGGATTCCATTTGAAGACTTACTGATTAAGTCCAGTTGCGATGTCGAAGCAGTTTGCCTAGCTGACGCAGGGTTCCTGACGGAAAAAGATTGTATATCCTTAGTTGATCCGTGAATGACTAAGGATCCCATTTCCTGACTTACCGATGAAGTCCAACTACGAGGACGAAGTAGTTCTCCTAGCTGACGCGGGGTGCCTGACGGCAGAAGAATAGATATCCCTATTTGGTTCATGATTGATTAAGGATTCTGTTTCCGACTTACTGACGAAGTCCGGATGACGCCCGAAAATTTCTTTGAATGCCCGACGGCATAATTAACTTGATTGTTAAAAAGTTCCTAATGACCTGATGAGTCCCGAGGAATCCTTCTGCCGCAGTGTCGCAGAATGCCTAACGGCAATATCGGCTATGTATCGCCGGTTACCGAGTGACCAGTGATCCCTTGATGACATGAGGAAGAAGCTGCAGCGAAATTTGATAATCATCCCGATGGAGATTTGAGAGTAGACCTTCACCAGTTACCGAATAACCGGTGATCCCTTATTGACTTACTGATGAAGTCCGACAAAGATGTTGTCGACGTGCCTAGCGACACGATGAGTCAAGAGGTGACGATAAGGAATTCTTCTGCTATGATGCAGAATGCCTGACAGCATTATCAACCATCCATTACCATTTACCGTGTAACCGGTGACCCCTTGATGACTTGAGGACGAAGATCTACAGAAACATCAGATGATCATCCTGGCGGAGATTTGAGATTAGACTTCACCAATTACCGTGTGACCAATTCGCCAGCAAGTTGCCGTGCAACTGTCATGCTCAGTTTCGAAGATGTTCCTACCAATCAAAGTATCGTTTACCTGTGCGGTGGCAGATCGCCTGTTGCCGTGTGACCAGTGATCCCTCGATGATTTGAGGACGCAATGATATCAGATAAATCAGAGAATCATCCTGACGGAGATTCAGATCAGTATTTCTCCAGCTAGTTGTCGTGCAGCTATTGTTTCAGTTTCCGAAGATTTGTCCCCATCAGAGTACCGTGTGCTTGTGCAGTTGGCAAATTTCTGGGTTTGTTGGTATTCAACCGTCTTTTACCTTGATTGTTTGAGAGTCGTTCGCTTCTCACCCAGTCAGGTCCAAGCCGTTTGATTTTAAAAATGGATCCAATCAAATATGTATTTGAGAAACAAGAACTCTCCGAAAGAGTTACCTGATGGCAAATGGTTTTGGCAGAATACGATATTCAGTATGTTTCCCAAAAGGCCATTAAAGCGAGTGTTTTGTCAGAATATCTTTCCGAATAACCAATTGAAGACTACCAACCAATGAGGTTTGAGTTCCCTGATGAAGATATAATGTTTTTGAAGATGAAGGACTGTGATGAGCCTCTACCTGACAAGGGTCCTGAGATCGGGTCTTAGTGGAAGTTGGTTTTCGATGGTGCTGTTAACTCATACGACAATGGAATCAGGGCAATTATTACAACTCCTCATGGTTCTCACATACCATTCACTGCCCGGTTAACGTTCACTTGCACCAATAACGAAGCTGAATATGAAGCATGCATCATGGGTCTAGAAGAAGCTATTGATTTGAGAATCAAGAATTTAGATGTGTATGGTGATTCAACCTTAGTCGTTAATCAAATCAAAGGAGAGTGGGAAACCCTTCAGACCAACCCGGTACCTTATAAGAATTATTCAAGAAGACTGCTGCCTTTCTTCGATAGGGTTGAATTTCATCATGTACCGAGGGCTGAAAATCAGATGGCGGACGCTTTGGCAACATTATCATCAATGTATAAAGTGAATTTCTGGAATGAAGCTCCATCAACCACTATCATGCGCCTTGACAGGCCGACCTTTATATTTGCAATTGAAAAAGCGTCAGATGGAAAGCCCTGGTATTTTGACATCAGACGTTTTCTCAAGACTCAAGAATATCCTCCTAGGGCATCAACTAAAGACAAGAAGTCTCTAAGGAGGCTATCGAGAAATTTCTACTTGAACAAGAATGATGTGTTGTACAAAAGAAAATTTAATATGGTGTTGATGCATTGTGTGGATGAAAATGAAGCAAGTTTGCTAATGGAAGAGGTCCACGAAGGTTCCTTTGGTACTCATGCTGGTGGGCATGCAATGTCTAGAAAATTATTGAGAGTAGGGTATTACTGGATGACCATGGAATCTAACTGTTTTAAGTATGCCAGGAAGTGCCATAAATGTCAAATTTATGCCGATAAAATGCATGTGCCACAGAGCCCTCTAAATGTATTGACATCTCCTTGGCCCTTTGCAATGTGGGGCATCGATATGATTCAGAAGATTGAGCCGACTGCTTCTGATGGGCATCGCTTTATCTTGGTAGCAATTGATTATTTCACCAAGTGGATAGAGGCAGCTTCCTTTGGAAATGTCACCAGGCAAGTGGTTTCTCGTTTTATAAAGAAAGACATCATCTGCCGTTACGGAATACTAGAGAGAATCATTACTAACAATGGTTCGAACTTGAATAATAAGATAATGAAGGAGCTCTGCCAAACTTTTAAAATCGAACACCACAACTCTTCTCTGTACCGTCCGAAGATAAATGGTGTTGTTGAGGAAGCAAATAAGAATATCAAGAGGATCATGCAGAAAATGGTGGTTACTTATAGAGATTGGCATGAGATGTTGCCCTTTGCTTTACATGGTTATCGTACTTTGGTGTGTATGTCTGTTGCACCCCAAAATTTGACCAACATTTCATTACCTAGCTGATGTTTCATTTCATTCACATTAGCATTATCATTTGCATTTCATTGACATGTGTGCAGCAGATCAAGAGGTATGATTACCAATCAAGAGCTATATAAGACTATGAAGATAGCTAGAGAAAGTTATTCAAGTGTTCAGGGGTTGATATCCTTGTTAGAGAAGTTGAAAGATCCTCAGAAAGAGTGATTGAAGCTAAGAGGGTGTGTCTCCTAACTTGAGAGTTGTGGGAAGCCATCAGATGATTCTGAGGTCATGAGGATAGACTGGAGGTCTTGAGAGAGCTCATAAGAAGTGTTGAAGATCACTTTGAGGCCTAGACAGGTCATTGTGCAAGATTAAGAAGACTCATCCATGAGTGGTGCAGCTAGGGTTTGACTGGGTCAACCCTAAGTCAACTGAGGATTTGAAGGAGGTTGAGACCTAATTCAAGATCCATGTGATCATGGATTGATACATTGAGATGTTATAAGGATGATTCCAAGGTTAACTCATCATGATTCAAGAGTTTGAGTAGTTTCAGGCTAGGGTTTCTAAGACTTGACAGTGTAAAATCCCTTAGTTTGACCCCTATCTTCAAGGCAATTTAACTCAAGATATGACCTTCATCTCATCTTGACCCCAACATGATTTTTGTAGAGCATGAGCTTAGCTTTAATTTGAGTACTAGAAGTCCTTGATAGGGTTTATAGAACTCAAGTTATGAGCCAAACAAATTACAAGTCATCTGAGGTATGTGAATTTGGAGCTTGAAAGTTACCCAACTTGCATGAAACTTTTGCCCAAGAAGGATGATTCCTATGAACTTTTGGTAAACATGAATGTTGTTCCTTATTCTCTTAGCTTTCTAGATAGTACTAGAAGTCCTTGATAGGATTTGTAGAACTCAAGTTATGGCTTTGAGAAGTCAAGGGTATTTTGGGAAGTTATGATTATGGGTCATTTTTTGTTATAGGTCATTTTCACCAACTTAGACACCTCAAATGAAATTTTGTTCAACGTGAAAGTTGCTCAAAATGGGATTTCAAAGTTTACCATGTATCAATTAGGCATTGAAATGGCTCAAGGAAAGACTTGTTTCAAGAAGTGGTGAAAAAGGAAGGATTAAAATGGATTAAATGACCAAAAATTCAAATAAATCATTTTGTGTGCAAATGAAGCAAATTAATATCATTTTTTGAATGGAAAAAGCATTTTAGAAACATTGGCAATATTGGAATTTTGATTTGAGTCCAATATCATGCCCTTTTTCTTTGTTTCTTCATGATGAAGTAACATGACATACATAAGCCATTGGATGGAAACAAGGAGGGAAACACCACCATTCATGTTCAATATCTCATAGGAAGTTGAAAGCAAGCTTGCTAAGGCAAAACACAGTGGGAATCGTGACTGGTGTAAGTGAGATTTTGGAGAGAATTTGAAAATCCAATTTCTCATTCTGAAGCTTTGAGGGAGTTCTAGATGACTCTAATGAGTTCTATATAAGTTGGTAAGTGTATTCAGTTCATTTTTTGGTGAAAATTGAAGCCTGAAGCAGAGAGTGAAGTTGAAAATTCAGAGCTGCAAGTTGAAATCGAATTCTGTGTTCAAGGCCAATTAAGGGGAAATTGAAGGTTGCATTAGCTTTAGAAGGAGTTTTGGAGTGTATCTGCATCATCTTGGAGGATGAAGTGATCAAGAACCTCTTATGTTACACCTCTGAACACAGGTTGGTACATTTCGTTTTTGTGCATAATCTATGAGGAGATAGATAGAAATCTATACGTGGTTAGGATCTTGATGATGTATAGATGGATTTGAGATGATTAATTTGGGAATTAGAGACAAGTTAGGATGTGGATCATTTTCTGTTGAAGCTGAATTCTTGAAATTCTTGGATTGATAATCAAGATTAGATAGGGGAAATTGATCACCATGAGATGAGGATTATTTCTGTGCATTTAATTGAAGTTCTGAGGAGATTCAAGATTGAGGTGTATTTTGGGATAGCTATCGGGTTTGAAAATCCATGGAGATTTAAATGATTCTAAGGATGGATTCATGATCAGCATAAAAAACTGGACAAGATGATGTATCGTTTTGCTATTTTTAATGACTTGTATGTTTGTCTTCACCAGAGAAGACGGTGGCGCCACTGCTCAGGCCACCATCTGTAAATTCCCTCCATCTGAACATTTGAATGAAGAAGATGAGCTGTGAGCGTTGGATCATCACTGAAGCTTGACCAAGTCCATGGAATAAATGGCCACGATTGCTTTGAAAAGTCAGCCTTGGACCCTGAAGCCAATACGCACCGTCTCATTTAACTGAAGTAAATGGGCCTAACGCTTGGATTGATATCCACACCCCTCATCTGGCCCAACCCATATATTGAACTGATGTCAATTTCTATTTGCCACGCAACTTTTATTAATTTCTTTTGTTTTTCTTTTAATTTCATCATTTCATATTAGGTTGAAAATAATTCATGAAAAATAGAAAAATAGGTCAATTAATTCCAGGTTTTTTCCCCCTGATTCATGATTGGATCTAGAATTTTATTTAATAAAAATATTAGGAAAATCATGCATTTTCAATTTTTGTGCACTTTTTACATTTTATTTGATAATAAAAGTGCGATGGTTGATACCTCTGTTTGATGATTTTAGTTTGAGCATTTGGAGATAATTTTTGGCTTGATTTTTTGTGTGTGATTAGCCTAGACATGTATGCTCCCATAGTATTTTTCTCACATTTTTGTGATGAAATTAGGTGTTGTTTTTAGGTTGAAACTTTAGGTGCTTCCTTTTAGGGTTTAAGTTTAGTACCTCGTAGTGTAGAATTTATTTCTAGGTCTTATTTAAGGATTTGATCTCTGGAATTAACATGGTAGAGTCATGATTGACATAGGTTCCCATAGTTACTTTTGTAGGATTTTATAATTGATTTTAGTATTTTAGTTAGAATTAACTTTAGTACTAGGCTTTAGGTGATCCTTACTTGCTAACTCAACTAGAATGATTTCATTAGTTCCCTTAGAATAGGGTTTTTCTTCTCTTGCTCTTGGATGATGATGAAGACTTGTGTGGGCTGCTGTGGAATGCATGGTGGAGCTTGGACTTGAAGATTTCTCTCCCTTTGGTGTAGTTTGTTTAGGGTTAAGGATTAGGGTTTTAGGGAGATCTCTTAGAATAAACTTTCTTCCTTCATGAAACATGGAAGATGTTGACCACTTCAATTCCTCCCTATGATGTAAGGTCCCATTGTGAAGGCCTCATCCCTCCTTTGGTAGGATGTGTGGCTCCTCATAAGTTGGTAGAACCTTTGAGGGTTCCTTTCCTTGATCGTGGAGTGCTTAGAGGTGACCTTTGGTCTTCACTTTGCTTCTCCCTATCCCCACCTTGCTCTTGTTAGATGAATCTTTTTCCCTTGCTAGAGGATGGAGTTCCTTGCTAGAGGATTGAAGATGCTAGAGGTTGCACTTCCCTTTTGTTTGAAGACTGCCATTGGGGCTGAAGCTTGAAGATCAAGAGGAACAGGTTGACATTTGTGTGAAGGAGATCAAATTAAGAGCTGATGCTTGAAGAAGATAAAGAACAAGTTGATACTTGTGTTTGATGCCCTGAAAGCTTGAAGAAGCAAGTTGACACTTGCTATTGAAGATGAAAGCCTGGAGGAACAGTTACAGACTGAGGACTGAGCTGCTGTCAGAGGATTGCTTTGATGTGAAGCTGTGGAAGTTGTTGATCTGCTTTCTTTCCTGTCTGTTTGCTTTCTATGACATTGTATTGCTGTGACTTGTTTGATTTGCTTGATTCATTCGAATAAGCTCATGTTTAAATTGTGTTAAGCTAGGAGCATGATTGCACTAGAGGTTGAGTTGCTCCCTCTGCTTGTATTTTTACTGTATGGCTTTGCTTGCGGGTATTCGATAGAGCTCTGCTCCCTTGCCTATGTGGTTTGTGATTTGCTTGATGGCATTTTATTTTCCTTTATGATTGCAGTTATTCATACTTGGCTTGAGGTTGAGATGAGCTTGTGGAGGCTGATGCCCCACACACATTTCCTCCCTCACTTGCATTGCATGCATTTTACAGTTGTTTATCTGTTTACCGTTTAAGCTGATGCTTTATCTGTTTCTGTTTATCATTGACATGATCCCATAGGAATCTCACTTCCTTTGATAAGGAAGTGATGATTAGAACTTTAGGTTGAAACCTATGCATGATAACTTCTAGGAGATCCCTGTTTCAAACTTCAACCATAGGATGAATCCTTGGCATTCTCTCTTCTCATCTCAAACAAACAGTAAAAAACGTAATAAAGGCAAGTTAGTACAAGCGCGATACGAGCCTTAAGCTACTTGGGTAATGATAATTGAGCGGCCTAGGTCATAGTATCTAGTGTTATACGAACTACAAACAACTAAAAAAACAGTTCTTCCGTAAAAAACAGAAAACAAACTTCAAACCTTTTTGCCTCGTGGGCCCATAATTCAAAGGAAGCTTTTCTGAAGAAAAGAGTGTTGTTAACTCCCAGTTCTACTGCAAACGGTAACGCCTAAGTCTCTGAGGGTCGAGCTGCGTACACCAAACTGCTGGAACTGTTTGTTAACCTTACTCGATAAAACAGATGAATCTGAATCCCCGTAAGCCGTATTATCCCGAACTACGTAAGCTCTGATCTCTCAAGCCTGTTGAGAGTACGTAGGCACAATACTGACGTATTGGCGAGCCACCTTCCCCCATCCCCCGTAGTTAGTCGAACTACGTTGACTCTGATTTCTCATTCTCTGGTGAGAATACGTAGGCATAAAGCGCGATGCTTTGCCGAGTCATTTTCTTTTTAGACCAGCCTTGATAGGTAGATAGTAAAACCAACCCGTCAGATAAACACAACAAGCATGGATCCTATCGAGTACGATGGACGTGAGGGGTGCTAATACCTTCCCCTTGCGTAACCGACTCCTGAACCCAGACATTGGTTGCGATGACCTTGTCTTATACCCTTTACGTCAGGTTTTCCCGATCGTTTCCTTTCCCGTTCTGAGGGATAAATAACGAAAGGTGGCGACTCTTCTGTTTTGCCGACACCTTATTTTCGCGGAAGCGACAACGTCGACTGGAGCAACACCTTTCTCACTGGTGTATGGTACGGAAGTTGTCCTACCATTAGAAGTCGAGATTCCTTCTCTAAGGGTATTATCTGATGTGAAGCTTGATGAAGCAGAATGGATGAAGGCTAGGTTGAATCGGCTTAGTTTTATTGATGAAAAGAGTTTGGCAGCTATCACCCATGACCGGCTTAGTTTTATTGATGAAGAAGGAATTTGATCAGAAGGTGCACCCTGACATTTCCAAGTAGGTAGCTTGGTGTTGAAGAAGATCCTTCCTCCATAAACAGATCATAAGGGAAAATGGACTCCCAATTGTGAAGGTCCATATGTAGTAAGGAAGATTTTCTTTGGCGGAGCCTTATTACTATCAACTATGGATGATGAAGATTTTACGTTCCTTATGAACACACACATAGTCAAAAAATATTTTGCTTAAAATAGGCTCGCTGGACATAAAAAGAAAGTCTTGGCAAAAACGGGGCATCCTGGCGAACCATAAAAGGAAAAGGTTCGGGCAAAAATTAGGGATAAAAAGAAAATAATAAACCCGCAAGGTCGAAAACCTAAAAAGGCGACTTTAGCAAAAATGGGTATCCCGGTGGATCGAAAACACGCTGATAACACGAAATTATATCGTATATTTGAATTGACTTACATGAATTTCATCTGCGATAATTGTTACTTTATCTGATTTATGTTTTATTATGCATCTATTTTCTTGTGTTTTGTAGGTTGTTGAAAATTTGGATTAAAGAAATAAAAGAAGAAAGAAAATAAAGAAATGGAAAGAAAAGAAAAAGAAATGGAAGGAAAGAAAATGGGAAGAAAGAATAGAAAAGAAAAGAAAAAAAAATAAGGTGGGGGCCATCACACACTAGGGGCACTTGCCAGATAGGTGTGGCGCCTGCCACCTTCAAAAGGGAAGAGGGAGTGGCGAGTGCTACTCTTAGAAAGATGGGGGAGTGGCGAGTGCCACTCATAAAAGAAAGGGATGTTGGCGTGTGTTGCAGTGAGAATCATGATGTTAAGCTATTGATTAACTTGAATCTTAATTCATTAAATTCACAACCGGACTTTGATTTATCCAAAGGAAAGGTTAAAGAAAGAAAGACCTTTTGCGCGATGTAACAACAACACTAAGAGATTCGGGGATCGGGGGTTGGTTAGGCTTATGGTATGTATTTCACATCCTAAACATCTGTAGTACTCTACAGGAACCTTTTGTATGTTTGTATGCTAAGTTGATTTCTATGGTTATGTTATGGCTTGGGATCAAGGTACAGGTTTAGTTTAAGACCTAAGGATAGTTCTAAGTTTTCTCGCAAAGATATTGCATCTTCTGCCTACGTATCCTAACTAGGATAGAATCAGAGTAATCGTAGTTCACCTCACTAAGTTTGAGGAACTCTTGATTATGATCAAGGTACAAAGGGGAACAAACATGACAATGCTTGTGTATAGTTTAACAATACTCTCTAATCTAAGTTGTACACTCAAAGGGATTGACTTTTACAAAATCCAAGAGGGGAATAAGTAATCATGACAATGATCCTTACATAGAGTTAACAAACTCTATCTTAAAGTTCTAATTAAAAGATACTTTTAACAAGGGGTAGGTCTTTAGACTTAAAGCAAAGTCTAATAGTTAGTAGGTTCTAACTTAACTATGTTAGGGTTCAAGGTGACTTAGCAAAGTCAAAGGAAAGGTAATGAGCTATCTATGACCCAAGGGTCAATAGAGAGACTTTCCTTTGGAATGGGGAAAGATGAGGCAACTGGATGAGAACTAACAACTTCCATCACTTGGGGAAACTTAACAAAGTTAAAGAAAGAACATGTAACAACATGTAAACATGTAATTGTCGCAACTGCGAAAAACACCCGGCGGAAAACAGAGGAGTCACCACCTTTCGTTATCTATCTCAAAGAGAGGGAAAGGAAATGATCGGAAAAACCTGACGAAAAAGGGAAAGACAAGGTCATCGCAACCAAGTTTGGATTTGGGAGTCGTTTACGCAAGGGGAAGGTATGAGCACCCCTCACGTCTGTCGTACTCGACGGGATCCACGCTTGTTGTCTATCTAAGGGTGTGTTTAAACTATCTATGCTAGAGGCTTGTGGGACAAAAGGAAAAGAAAAGAGACTCGGCAGAGCATCGCCGCTCTGTGCCTACGTATTCCCTCGTGCAATGGGAAAGTCAGAGTCAACGTAGTTCGGCTAACCACGGGTGAAAGGGGGAAGGTTGCTCGCCAAGACATCGCATCTTGTGCCTACGTACTTTCATCTACTATGAAAGATCAGAGCAATCGTAGTTTGGGACGACACGAAACCACAGGTTGATTAAGTTTTTTAATCGAGTAAAGTTAAACCTTTGTTCCAGCAGTTAGGGACAAAGCCAGTTTGCAGTAGAACCGAAGCTTAACAAAACTCTTTTCTGAAACAGGTTTCCGATAATCCCGAAGGAAAAAGGTTTGAAATTTGTTTTGTATTTTTTAGTGAAGTGAATTAATTCGATTTGTGATTCACGTTGCACTAAAGACTATGACATGGAGGCGAATGCGTCGCGTATCACCCCCAAATGGGACGTACACTAAACACTCTAGATAAGCGAGAGGAGACCTCTCACTCATCATTCCCCATGTAGCTTAAGGCTCGTAGCGCGACGTTTATCGCATTTATTAGATGAGTTAGCATGGTTTTGAGATGGGAAGAGAGACGCACAAAAGGTCTAAGGGAAACTCGGCCCTAACGTTGTCATGCAAAGTGGTCCTAAAGTTTGGATGAAAAGGGGAACATCTACCCTAATGTTAGCATGCCTGGATTGAACACCTAATGTCTCTCCTACTCCCATCCTAAACGGAAGGACTAGGAATCCTACGGGGATCATGGCAAAAAGCACAAGAAGAACAAAGGAAGGATCAATCACAAGTAGAAAATGAAAACACGAAAATGCACATTTAGAATGGTGGGAGGGAGGAAAAAATGTGTGTCGCAGCAGCCGCCACAAGCGCATCTCGACCTCAACAGCAGTGCAAAATGATGCAAACATGGGGAGAAAAACAAGAGATGAAAGCAAATAAACATGCAAACAAATGCTCACTTCGAACCACATACACAAGTATGCAACAAAGTGGAGAATGAACACATATGTCAACAAAGTCATGATTAATCAACCACAAACAGTGACAAATATCCAAAACATTTCAATTCTAATGCATCACACTGATCTATGATGATTCAAATAGAAACGCTATGCAAACAAGCAAGCAAAACAACAAATATGACATTCTGGCACAATGTTAATCGGTTAACACATACTGTTAATCGGTTAACATGTGTAAAACATGTGAAAATCTGGAAATTCGTAGGTGTTAATCAGTTAAAACTAGACGTTAAATGGTTAACACCTTGAAAACTTTGAAAATTTTGAATATTTGAATTGGTTAACCGGTTAACCATATAGGTTAACCGATTAACACTGTACCAGATGCCAAAAACAGCAGCAGAAAATCACTTCTAGCACCAAAGCAGCTTATCCAAGGTTCCAACAGATCAACCTATCAATTAAGCACAAAATTAACAATAGAAAACAGATACCCAACATCATGGATACACAATTACACAACAATATCACAATTCGAACGAATCGAAATCAACCAAAATTCAGTCGAATATGAAGATTAACATGATAAGCTCAAAAATTAAAGCGGATCGAGAATTCCAACCTTCGAAGCGGAGATTTGCTTCGGTAAGTGTTGATCAACTGAATTTGAGTATATCCAAACAAGATTATCCGGAAAACTTCAAGATCCACATTAATTCTTTCAAGAGGAAGGAAGATCAAACACTTTTAAGCCAAATTACTCCAAATAAGCACTTCCAAATCAAGCTCCAAAATCAGATCTCAATTTGCATGAAAATTCATCATGAAAATTAATCTAATGATGATGATGGAAAGAGGTTTTAACTCAAGAATTCATTGATTCCAATGAAGAATCAACGAATTCAATGAAAAAGAGCTTTGGGTGAAGGTTTTGGTTATGGAGGGAATTTGAAGAATTGAGAGAGATGAGATCAAATCTGAAGTGAGAGTGAAAAATGAAGGTTAGAATTTCTTGGTTTGGAGTGGATTGCTTAAATACCAATTAGGTTGGGATCCAAAGCTAGGTTTGGGAATTTGGATTGGAAATCACGGTTTGGAATGAGGAGTGGGCATTTGGAGGGAAATCTGAATTTTAATGAGGTTCTAGATCCTTCCCACATGCAAAATTTGAATTTCCAAAGGCCAAAAATGAACCTCAAATGAAAATTGCTTGAAATCTCACGTGCAAGGCAAAATCTGCTTTGGTTAACCGGTTAACCATATGCGTTAACCGGTTAACACTGTTAAAATTTCAAATATGGGCTAATTTCCCTTTGGTTAATGGGTTAACCATATGCGTTAACCGATTAACACCTTCAAAATTTTGAATTTGGCGCCTTTTGTAGGGAAAACCTGTCCATTTGCCCGTTTCTTGCCGTTTTGAGCTCCGTTTAGCTTCTGAACCTCATTTTTGAACATTATCACTGTGAAAATGCTTGACACGAGCCTGAGTGCTGCTTTTTGAACTGTTGTTCTCCTGCAAAATAAAAAAAAAATCGGCCGCCTGACCGCTGGACAAAATAAATGCCCGAGTTGCTGATGCTCGCTGTTCGTTGTTCAATCTTTGCACCGAAATGAACTTGAGCCACAGGAATACCTTGATCCCCTGCCTCGAGAACAAATGCCATGATATTCAAAAAATGCAAAATGCAATGAAACAAAATCCAGTAACAAGAAAACCGGTTGGGCAAATTTTGGGGTGCAACAGCTGCCCCTATTCAAACGACTTGGACCTGACTTGATGAAAAGCGAACGGCTTTCAAACAATCAAGGTAAAAGACGGTTGAATACTAAAGAAACCCGGAAATTTGCCAACCGCAGAAATAAACTGCAACTCTGATTGGGGAAACGTCTCCGAAAATTGAGTACAGACAGTTGCAACGGCATCAAGCTGACTGATCATTTGATAAAGAATACCTAACTAATGGTAGCCGGGAAGAAAAACATACTCACATCGTCCAAAGGTAGACAGAAAGTCACCACTGAATGTTCACATTGTCTAAGGATAGACAGAAAGAAAACCCAACACTCACATCGTCTAAGGATAGACAGAAAGAAAGCCAATACTCACATCGTCTAAAAGTAGACGGAAATACACCAAAACGTTCACATCGTCTAAGGGTAGACAAAAAGAAAATCATCCAATACTCACATCATCTAAGGATAGATGGAAAGTCACCATAACGTTCACATTGTCTCAAGATAGACAAAAAGAACAACCAATGCTCACATCGTCTAAGGATAGACGGAAAGACACCCACTACTCACATCGTTTAAAGGTAGACGGAAAGAAAACCATACTCACATTGTCTAAGGATAGACGGAAAGACACCTACTACTCACATCGTCTAAAGGTAGACAGAAAGAAAATCATACTCACATCGTCTAAGGATAGACGGAAAGTCACCACAATGTTCACATCGTCTAAGGGTAGATAAAAAGAAAATCATCATACTCACATCGTCTAAAAGTAGATGGAAAGTCATCAAATACTCACATCGTCTAGAGGTAGACGAAAAGACAACCATACTCACATCGTCTAAGGATAGACGGAGAGAAAACCATATCCGAAACTCACATCGTCTAAGGATAGACGGAAAGAAAATCATCATACTCAAATCGTTTAAAAGTAGACGGAAAGACAACCAATACTCACCTCGTCTAAGGATAGACGAAAAGACACCACAACCGCACTTCAAAACCATTTATTGCAGAATTCTTTCGTCCATAAGAATTGATGGAAAGAAAATATCTTCGAAGGGCCACGTCTTTAATAGGAATTGACAGAAAGAAAACCATCTTCAAAGAGCCATGTCGTCAATAGGAATTTCCATCAAGGAAACCTAAATATTCTTCAAAGAGCCACATCGTCAATAGGAATTGACAACACGAAAACCCTCTTAAAACGTCATATCCTGCAATAAACAGAAAGAAAGCCACGTCCGAACTTCACATCGCCTAAGGATAGACGAAGAGAAAACCATATCCGAAACTCACATTGTCTAAGGATAGACGGTAAGAAAAACCATATCCAAATCTCACATCGTCTAAGGATAAACGGTCAGAAAACCATATCCAAATATCACATCGTCTAATGATAGACGGTAAGAAAACCTGCTGGGGAAACACGTCGTCAATAGGAGTTGGCGAAAAGAAAATCTGCTTGGAGAAACACATCGTCAATAGGAATTGACGGAAAGAAAATTTGTTGGGATGTCGTCATTAGGGGACCGATGGACAAAGCAGCTCTGCTTGGGGATGTCATCATTAGAGGACTGATGGACAAAGCATAACCGACGTATGATCTGAAACCCGAGTAAACCGACAAGCTGTCTGAACAAAGCTGTTGGATAAATGCCCCTGTATTGATTGAAGCGCGATTCAAGTTGCCGCGGAAAGCTGACAGAAACTCGCTTATGCTTCATATGCATATGCGTATGTTTGAATATGGCGTAATTCTCTATACGAAATGGAAATGCTACGCATTTGAGGATGCAATGCAAAGATGATGCAAATATGATAACTATATGCAAGAATGCAAATGCAGGCTCGGGCTGCCGCGAAAAGCTGGATACAACAGAACTGCTCCAGCAAACTGAATGCTGAAGACGAAGCCAACTTCGCTGGGGATAACCAGATATGCCAAGTACGATTGGACTTTGCTGGAGAAAACAAACGAAGTCTTCCTAAACTTTGGGTTGTCTTCGAAGGGTCAAGTACGACTGACGATGGAAGAATATCCTATCTGAATTCAAGGATTTTTTGGTTGAAGGGTCAAGGGATGACTTCCCGACATTCATCTTAAACTTGAAAGTTGATCGAACTTGCTTGACTAGCTCCGAGTAGCTATGAAAAGATGGAGAGGAACGATTCCTTCTACTTCCATATTTGCCCCTGCCTGTGGGATCTCTGTGGGGATGTTCCTCGAACGGAAATCTGAAATCTCTGTACCCCGACAGTTTGATATGAATTGCCTCAGCATTCTAAGCCTCAGAGAGGTGCTTCATTGGTTGCCCCTTGGACAAGAAATGACTTCTGCGCTCTTAGGGTGGCCTGCCCCAGCCTGCAATGACTTTTCCCCTAATTGGCGACTTCACTGGGGATGATACCTATAGCTGCAAGATATCCACCGGATCTTAAACTGATTTCCCCTATTAACTGTGTTTTGGCTGGCTGGCTCCCATGATGTGATCATTTGATATACTGCCCCGGTTCGACGGAGTATTAAGGCATTCTGCATCCTATCCTGATCAGACTTTCCACTGTGGAAACTTTCCTGTCGTCAAGCGCTTACTCGCAAGTCAAAAAATTGTTCTTCATAAAAGATATATTGAACGCAATGCATATGACAGTTTTGAAATTCCAATCTGTTCACTGAAAAAAAATTTGTGACAGATCAACTTATCAATTAAGCCAAAAACAACAGCAGAAAATCACTTCTAGCACCAAAGTAGCTTATCCAAGGTTCCAACAGATCAACTTATCAATTAAGCACGGAATTAACAACAGAAAACAGAGATCCAACAGCATGAATACATAATTACACAACAATATCACAATTCGAACAGATCGAAATCAACCAAAATTCAATTGAATATGAAGATTAACATGATAAGCTCAAAATTTAAATCGGATCGAGAATTCCAACCTTCGAAGCGGAGATTTGCTTCGGTAAGTGTTGATCAACTGAATTTGAGTATATCCAAAGAAGATTATCCAGAAAACTTCAAGATCCACAATAATTCTTACAAGAGGAATGAAGATCAAACACTTTTAAGCCAAATTACTCCAAATAAGCACTTCCAACTCAAGATCCAAAATCAGATCTCAATTTACACGAAAATTCATTATAAAATTAATCGAATGATGATGATGGAAAGTGGTTTTAACTCAAGAATTCATTGATTCCAATGAAGAATCAATGAATTCAATGAAAAAGAGCTTTGGGTGAAGGTTTTGGTTATGGAGGGAATTTGAAGAATTGAGAGAGATGAGATCAAATCTGAAGTGAGAGTGAAAAATGAAGGTTAGAATTTCTTGGTTTGGAGTGGATTGCTTAAATACCAATTAGGTTGGGATCCAAAGCTAGGTTTGGGAATTTGGATTGGAAATCAAGGTTTGGAATGAGGAGTGGGCATTTGGAGGGAAATCTGAATTTTAATGAGGTTCTAGATCCTTCCCACATGCAAAATTTGAATTTCCAAAGGCCAAAAATGAACCCCAAATGAAAATTGCTTGAAATCTCACGTGCAAGGCAAAATCTGCTTTGGTTAACCGGTTAACCATATGCGTCAATCGGTTAACACTGTTAAAATTTCAAATCTGGGCTAATTTCCCTTTGGTTAATCGGTTAACCATATGCGTTAACCAATTAACACCTTCAAAATTTTGAATTTGGCGCCTTTTGGAGGGAAAACCTGTCCATTTTCCCGTTTCTTTCCGCTTTGAGCTCCGTTTAGCTTCTGAACCTCATTTTTGAATGTTATCACTGTGAAAATGCTTGACACGAGCCTGAGTGTTGCTTTTTGAATTGTTGTTCTCCTGCAAAATAAAACAAAATCGGCCGCCTGACCACTGGACAAAATAAATGCCCGAGTTGCTGATGCTCGCTTTTCGTTGTTCAATCTTTGCACCGAAATGAACTTGAGCCACATGAATACCTTGATCCCTGCCGCGAGAACAAATGCCATAATATGCAAAAAATGAAAAATACAATGAAACAAAAGCCAGTAACAAGAAAATCGGTTGGGCAAATTTTGGGGTGCAACAGCTGCCCCTATTCAAACGACTTGGACCTGACTTGATGAAAAGCGAACGGCTTTCAAACAATCAAGGTAAAAGACGGTTGAATACTAAAGAAACCCGGAAATTTGCCAACCGCAGAAATAAACTACAACTCTGATTGGGGAAACGTCTCCGAAAATTGAGTACAGACTGTTGCAACGGCATCAAGCTGACTGATCATTTGATAAAGAATACCTAACTAATGGTAGCCGGGAAGAAAAACATACTCACATCGTCCAAAGGTAGACAGAAAGTCACCACTGAAAGTTCACATTGTCTAAGGATAGACAGAAAGAAAACCCAACACTCACATCGTCTAAGGATAGACAGAAAGAAAGCCAATACTCACATCGTCTAAAAGTAGACGGAAATACACCAAAACGTTCACATCGTCTAAGGGTAGACAAAAAGAAAATCATCCAATACTCACATCATCTAAGGATAGATGGAAAGTCACCATAATGTTCACATTGTCTCAAGATAGACAGAAAGAACAACCAATGCTCACATCGTCAAAGGATAGACGGAAAGACACCCACTACTCACATCGTTTAAAGGTAGACGGAAAGAAAACCATACTCACATCGTCTAAGGATAGACGGAAAGACACCCACTACTCACATCGTCTAAAGGTAGACAGAAAGAAAATCATACTCACATCGTCTAAGGATAGACGGAAAGTCACCACAATGTTCACATCGTCTAAGGGTAGACAAAAAGAAAATCATCATACTCACATCGTCTAAAAGTAGATGGAAAGTCATCAAATACTCACATCGTCTAGAGGTAGACGGAAAGACAACCATACTCACATCGTCTAAGGATAGACGGAGAGAAAACCATATCCGAAACTCACATCGTTTAAGGATAGACGGAAAGAAAATCATCATACTCACATCGTTTAAAAGTAGACGGAAAGACAACCAATACTCACCTCGTCTAAGGATAGACGAAAAGACACCACAACCGCACTTCAAAACCATTTATTGCAGAATTATTTCGTCCATAAGAATTGATGGAAAGAAAATATCTTTGAAGGGCCACATCTTCAATAGGAATTGACAGAAAGAAAACCATCTTCAAAGAGCCATGTCGTCAATAGGAATTTCCATCAAGGAAACCCAAACATTCTTCAAAGAGCCACATCGTCAATAGGAATTGACAACACGAAAACCCTCTTAAAACGTCATCTCCTCCAATAAACAGAAAGAAAACCACGTCCGAACTTGACATCGTCTAAGGATAGACGAAGAGAAAACCATATCCAAAACTCACATCGTCTAAGGATAGACGGTAAGAAAAACCATATCCAAATCTCACATCATCTAAGGATAGACGGTAAGAAAACCATATCCAAATCTCACATCGTCTAATGATAGACGGTAAGAAATCTGTTGGGGTAACACGTCGTCAATAGGAATTGGCGAAAAGAAAATATGCTTGGAGAAACACATCGTCAATAGGAATTGACGGAAAGAAAATCTGTTGGGATGTCGTCATCAGGGGACCGATGGACAAAGCAGCTCTGCTTGGGGATGTCATCATTAGAGGATTGATGGACAAACCATAACCGACGTATGATCTGAAACTTGAGTAAACCGACAAGCTGTCTGAACAAAGCTGTTGGATAAATGCCCCTGTATTGATTGAAGCGCGATTCAAGTTGCCGCGGAAAGCTGACAGAAACTGGCTTATCCTTCATATGCATATGCGTATGTTTGAATATGGCGTAATGCTCCATACGAAATGGAAATGCTACGCATTTGAGGATGCAATGCAAAGATGATGCAAATATGATAACTATATGCAAGAATGCAAATGCAGGCTCGGGCTGCCGGGGAAGGCTGGATACAACAGAACTGCTCCAGCAAACTGAATGCTGAAGACGAAGCCAACTTCGCTGGGGATAACCAGATATGCCAAGTACGATTGGACTTTGCTGGAGAAAACAGACGAAGTCTTCCTAAACTTTGGGTTGTCTGCGAAGGGTCAAGTACGACTGACGATGGAAGAATATCCTGTCTGAATTCAAGTGTTTTTTGGTTGAAGGGTCAAGGGATGACTTCTCGACATTCATCTTGAACTTGAAAGTTGATCGAACTTGCTTGACTAGCTCCGAGTAGGTATGAAAAGATGGAGAGGAACGATTTCTTCTACTACCATATTTGCCCCAGCCTGTGGGATCTCTGTGGGGATGTTCCTCGAACGGAAATCAGAAATCTCTGTACCCCGACGGTTTGATATGTATTGCCTCAACATTCTAAGCCTCAGAGAGGTGCTTCATTGGTTTCTCAAACTGATTTCCCCTATTAACTGTGTTTTGGCTGGCTAGCTCTCATGCTGTGATCATTTGATATACTGCCCCGGTTCAACGGAGTATTAAGGCATTCTGCATCCTATCCTGATCAGACTTTCCACTGTGGAAACTTTCCTGTCGTCAAGCGCTTACTCGCAAGTAAAAAAAATTGTTCTGCATAAAAGATATATTGAATGCAATGCATATGACAGTTTTGAAATTCCATTCTGTTCACTGGAAAAAAATTTGTGACAGATCAACTTATCAATTAAGTCAAAAATAGCAGCAGAAAATCACTTCTAGCACCAAAGCAGCTTATCCAAGGTTCCAACAGATCAACTTATCAATTAAGCATGAAATTAACAACAGAAAACAGAGATCCAACAGCATGAATACATAATTACACAACAATATCACAATTCGAACGGATCTAAATCAACCAAAATTCAATCGAATATGAAGATTAACATGATAAGCTCAAAAATTAAATCGGATCGAGAATTCCAACCTTCGAAGCGGATATTTGCTTCGGTAAGTGTTGATCAACTGAATTTGAGTATATCCAAACAAGATTATCTGGAAAACTTCAAGATCCACAATAATTCTTGCAAGAGGAATGAAGATCAAACACTTTTAAGCCAAATTACTCCAAATAAGCACTTCCAACTCAAGCTCCAAAATCAGATCTCAATTTGCACGAAAATTCATTATGAAAATTAATCCAATGATGATGATGGAAAGAGGTTTTAACTCAAGAATTCATTGATTCCAATGAAGAATCAATGAATTCAATGAAAAAGAGCTTTGGGTGAAGGTTTTGGTTATGGAGGGAATTTGAAGAATTGAGAGAGATGAGATCAAATCTGAAGTGAGAGTGAAAAATGAAGGTTAGAATGTGTTGGTTTGGAGTGGATTGCTTAAATACCAGTTAGGTTGGGATCCAATGCTAGGTTTGGGAATTTGGATTGGAAATCAAGGTTTGGAATAAGGAGTGGGCATTTGGAGGGAAATCTGAATTTTAAAGAGGTTCTAGATTCTTCCCTCATGCAAAATTTGAATTTCCAAAGGCCAAAAATGAACCCCAAATGAAAATTGCTTGAAATCTCACGTGCAAAGCAAAATCTGCTTTGGTTAACCAGTTAACCATATGCGTTAACCGGTTAACACTGTTAAAATTTCAAATCTGGGCTAATTTCCCTTTGGTTAATCGGTTAACTATATGCGTTAACCGATTAACACCTTTAAAATTTTGAATTTGGCGCCTTTTGGAGGGAAAACCTGTCCATTTGCCCGTTTCTTGCCGTTTTGAGCTCCGTTTAGCTTCTGAACCTCATTTTTGAACATTATCACTGTGAAAATGCTTGACACGAGCCTGAGTGCTGCTTTTTGAACTGTTGTTCTCCTGCAAAATAAAAAAAAATCGGCCGCCTGACCGCTGGACAAAATAAATGCCCGAGTTTCTGATGCTCGCTGTTCGTTGATCAATCTTTGCACCGAAATGAACTTGAGCCACAGGAATACCTTGATCCCCTGCCTCGAGAACAAATGCCATGATATGAAAAAAATGCAAAATGCAATGAAACAAAAGCCAGTAACAAGAAAACCGGTTGGGCAAATTTTGGGGTGCAACAGTAATCAAGATCAGTATTTAATTACTTAACAAAGATGAAGAGCAAACTGGTAACAAACATCAAGGCAAGCAAAGAACATGTGTAACAACAACAAGTTCATTTATAGAATTCAAGCAAGATTAATACAAGCAAGTTACAAATTGAAGCAAGCATGCTATAGGAATCAAATGAGATCAAATGTAACAACATAAGACCAACTAACATGCATTGATGACAATCAAGCAAGCAAGAATACAAGAAATGTTACTACAGTTCAAGTATAAGTTCATGATTTCATGGGGAGAAGTAAACAAGTTTCATGGTAACAACCAATACAACAAACAAGCCCTAGCATGTTATGGTTCTAACAAGACACATAAACAAATAGAAAAAGGCATGATGAACATATTCAAGAAGTTAAAACATCAATAATTATGCTATGAATCACAAAGAAGTTCAAGGTATACCATCCATATTCAAACATTCACAAAGGCTAGAAACAAACCCTAAACATGTTGTGGTTCTAACAAGACACATAAACAAGTAAGGTGAGACATAAAGGATGCATCCAAGAGGTTACGACATCAAGAATTACGGCAAAGTTCACAGATGGAGTTCAATAAGTTACTTTCATATATGTGTATTCACAAAGGAAAATATGAACATGGTAAGCCATTGAATCAAACAACTTTGATTACTTAAACATGTTAAAAAACACATATGAGGCATACAAGACAAATCTCAAAAGATAGATCAAGTTTTAAATTGAGAATGTTCAAAAAGACTAAAGTAAAAACCTTAAAAACACATGATTTTTAAGTAGGTCAAAGTCTTTCTAGGATAACATTCCTTGAATTCATTCCTCACTTATTGAAAATAGACACGATGAAGAACAATTTGCATAAATAATGGTGCAAAAATGTTAAAAATTAAGAAAGTTATGATGAAATTTATTTGTGAAGACAAAGTGAGAAAATAGGTAATAAAAAGAATGGAAATGCATCCAAAGGGGTTTGAAGTCACGTCCCTAGGGTTACTACCCAAAATTCTAACTAACTGACCCACGCTTGCTTTGTGAAAAACAAATGCACTCATGTAATAAAATATTAACAACAAACCAATCACATGAAATAAAAATAAAAGGTCTGGGGGGGGGGGGATCGAACCCCAGAACCTTCGCTCAACACAACACACAAAACATCCTCCTTGTCCAGCGGTGCTACGCTCGCATCCAATATGTATATGCCTTAATAATGTTTTAAACTATGAATGCCTTAGAATGGCCACCTCAGCGCCATGTCATTCCAGGTCACTCCCACATCAGCTTTATCTTCTCCAATGTTTCTCTCCCTCGCTTGTGCCCTAAATCCATTCCATGACTAGGATTTCCTCAAATCAGAACTCTCTCATCCCTCAACCAAATTCCAAGATGTAAATATCAAAGTTGGACTATTTTCCAAAGAGAATTCAAATATGTGGTTTGTTTACACTAACTCTAATAAAATATATCATCAAGAATCCAACAAAAGTGCAACACAACAAAAACAAAACATGTCAAAACTTTACATATGCAAATCATTCAAAGCACACAGTGATTGATACATTTAATACATGATGATATCTACATATTCCCTTTACGAAGGACTCAATGATAATACATAATCATGAAGATTCAAAAGGGAGGAACTTACTTCTTGGAGTCAGTCCAAGGCCTCTTCAAATGCCTTTACATTTGCAAGAAAATACCCTGGTGAGCTTCCTTGATGCCTTTGAAAATTTTATGAGTGCTTGGATGGTCTGGAATACGCTTGGGAAACAGAACCCGATCCAACTGCTTTAATGGTGGTTTGAGAATGGAAGATGGTGTTAGGGGTGTTATAGAAGTGCTTAAATGGTTTGAATACACTCTAATAGATGTGTATGGTTGTTTTGTGAAGTTGGTTTTGGAAGTGCACGAGCAAACTATAAATTTGAAGTGTTTTTGCAAGTTTTGGTGATTTTTGCAAGAAGAAGGTGTTCTGAGCATACAAGGAGTTTTGCAAGGTTTTTTTGATGTATTTTCTGATGTTTTGGACTGAGCTTTGATGCTCTATTTATATAGAAAGTGGAGAGTAATGATCTGGTCAGATTTCAAGTTTCTTGCCAACTTGTTCATTTGAGAACCAACTTGCTAGTGATGATGATTTTCCTTGATTCAAGTGATCAAGTACAAGATTTGCTGACTTTGAGGCATGCTTTGAGATTGAAGTGTACTTTAGAGTGTAGAAGGAGATTAGGGGAATGGCTCAAGGAATATTTTGAGGGAAAGGTTATGCTTTACCAAAATAGCATTGCTCACTTTATGCCATAAATTGATTCTCTCTTGGTTCAAACCATAAATCCTTGTGTAACCCTTTGATTTTTCGTGTAACACCTTATTTAGAGTGTATATTGTAACTAATCAACCTGAAACAACAAGATTGACAGCCAAAGATTGGTTTTGCATCATATCATTACAAGTTGAGACTTTGGATTTCAAGCTTTTGGACCTCAACTTCATCTCTTCGAAAATCCTAGCTCACAGAGGCTATGGAGGAGTTCTTGTACTTTTTGGAAAGCCCTAAACATTATCTACAACTTTCATGCTTTACAAAATTTCAAATTCCAAGTGGAACCATATCAAAAATCCCTTTGAAGTTGGCTGAAAAATTGACTTACAAGCATAAAAAACATGAAATTTTTCTAAGTGTTTTTCCCTCTTGCCTTGTCTTTGCTCATAACTCAAAATCCATTCATTTTTTGATCATAGGCGTGGATACCATTTCTGAAGAGCTCATTGAGACCTTTCCAATAAGCTTTGAACCACTCCATTTGGACATGTGGTTAAGAAGTTATGGCTTAGCCCCTTTCAAAACCCTAATTTCCCGACTTTTGGATTACTTCTCAATTCTTGATCCAATGGTCACCAAACTTTATGATTAGATATGAAATAACATTGGGAACATGATGGGATCCACCTTTGGGTAAAAACCCTGTTGATCAATGGGTTGACTTTTCAGTTAGACGAACCGAACGGTCAAAAACTTCTGAATCGATTGTTGGTGTTCTAAGTTCCTTGAGGCCTTTAAACTTCTTGTGTAGACTTATATTGGTCATATGATATTTATGGATCATGATTACATCATTGGAGACCTCTCTAGGTCAAAAGTCAAACTACAGTTGACTTTTCCAATTAGAAACCCTAATTAGGGTTCTTGCACTACATTGTTCTTCTTCTCTGGGTGACAACCTCAAATTAGATTCATACTTTATCCAATGTGATATCCTTGATGATATAAAGACTTATTATATGTAGGTTCAACCCAAAACCTTGACTGATCAAACCATAGAAACCTCGACTCTTGACTGTGTGGAACCCTAATTCACTTGCATCTTGACAAAGATTAAACTTGAAAGAGGTTAAGATTAGATAAACAATATTGATGCTCCTAGAATGATGAGAGGATCCATGGGTCAAAATTTGGGGTATAACAGTTGCCCCTATTTAAATATCTTCACCAGATGGCAATGAGAGATGGCAATCTCCATGGAATCATGGTGAAAGGTATTTAAATATAGCAAACCGAAAATTTTGTCCCTTAGACACGATGGTATGCAAAGGACAAAATGTGAAAATGCAATGAATTCTAAATGATTTTTTATGATGCTAGAAGATGTAAGAAAATACTGACACACGAGCAAAAGAAAAGAACATCACAACAACGAGTAACCACTCATAGGGGACCCGACACACTAGCGAAAGATCCGAGGCATAATCAATAGTTCAAACATGACTAATGATGGTACTTCAAGGGGATCATCCCCACAAAGACACAAACTCCATCGGGGAAGACCAATCTTCACCGGGGAAAAGGCAAGTCTCTACTGGGGAAATGCAAATCTCCACTAGAGAAATGCATTGAGGGAGAAGCCACGCAGAGTGACAAAAGTCAACAGACTCAGACTCTGACCGGGGAAGTAAAAAAAAGACCCGAAACACGGTCCTATTGGGGAACAAACCAATGGGACCTTCCTTGTAACAAAGAGTTCAAACAGGATCTTCAGGAAAAAAAATAGAAACGAAAGCAGACTCGTCGGGGATGCTAGTAACCACTAGTTCCTCGAGACCTACTAGGGGTACTGGTAACAACCAGACATCCTAAGTTTTAGAGACCAGTGAGCATTTTTGATAACCACATGCTTTAGATAATACTAGTAACGACTAGACTTTCAAGAGATTAGTATCGACTAAATCAAAGTACCAATAACAATTGGATTTAAAGCAATGCCAGTAACTACTGGACTTACAAAAGATTGGTAACAACCAAATCAAAGTACCAATAACAATTGGATTTAAATAATGCCAGTAACTACTGGACTTACAAAAGATTGGTAACAACCAAATCAAAGTACCAATAACAATTGGATTTAAACGATGCCAGTAACTACTGGACTTACAAAATATTGGTAAGAACCAAATCAAAGTACCAACAATAATTGGATTTAAAGCAATGCTAGTAACCAATGGACTTACAAAAGATTGGTAAGAACCAAATCAAAGTACCGATAACAATTGGATTTAAACAATGCTAGTAACTACTGGTCTTTCAAAAGACAAGTATTAGTAACGACTAAATCAAAGTACCAATAACAATTGGATTTAAACAATGTTAGTAACTACTACTCTTACAAAAGATTGGTAATAACCAAATCAAAGTATCAATAAAAATTGGATTTAAAGCAATGCCAGTAACTAATGGACTTACAAACAATTGGTAACAACCAAATCAAAGTACCAATAACAACTGGATTTAAAAAATGTAAGTAACTACTGGACTTTCAAAAGACAAGTATTAGTAACAACCAAATCAAAGTACCAGTAACAATTAGATTTAAACAATGGCAGTAACTACTGGTCTTACAAAAGATTGGCAATAACCAAATCAAAGTACCAATAATAATTGGATTTAAAGCAATGTCAGTAACTACTGGACTTAGAAAAGATTGGTAACAACCAAATCAAAGTACCAATAACAATTGGATTTAAACAATGCCAGTAACTACTGGACTTTTAAAAGATAAGTATTAGTAACAACTAACATCTTGGTAAACACCAGGAAGCAGCATCAGATATTGCTAGTTACAACTAGCCTCCTTGGGGATATAAGCATTTATCACAATGATGCTTAATCCTAGCGACTTGACCAAGTTGGCGTAACAACCACGAAGCGAGCTTGTGACAACAGGTTAGAGTAAATGGAATGGTAACGACCAAAGGATCTTAAAGGCTACAACAGGAAAACAAAAGCATGAAAAAAAATGTGTACGTTAATTGTTGCGGTGAGAATAAGATATAAAATTATTGATTAATTTGAATCATATCTTATATTCACAACCGGTCTTTGATTTATACGAAGGAAAGGTTAAAGAAAAGAAAAACCTAGTTTACATCATAAACACAATGTGGGGAGTGTTCTAGGGTTTGGGGGTTGGTTAAGATTAGAAAAGGTATTAGCATCCTAAACTTCTAAAGTACTCTACAGGAACCTCTTGTTTTAATTTTCTATTGCTATGGTTATCTGCTTAAGGGTAATGCTAAGGGTTAAAGGGTAAACAGAAGGACCTAGAAGGGTTAGTTCTAAGTTTACTCGCCAAGACTCGCATCTTGTGCCTACGTATCCGAGGTAGGGGATGGAATCAGAGTAATCGGAGTTCCCCTCACGGAGGGAGGAAGAGGAACTTCTTGATTGTGGTCAAGGTTCCAGGGGATGTAAACATTCATTGGGAAACGTTTACTTGGAGTGTGGCGATTTGGATTTCTACGTTGTAGAGGTTGAATTGAAAAGGTGAGATAGTGAGTATTCCATGACGGGAACTTACATGGAGTGCAAAGAATCCTGATCCCAAGGCTAGGATAAAGGGATGGATGTCCACGGCGGGACGCCTAAGCATGAGTACAGCGACTCAACGTCTTAAGGTTTGGAAAAGGTATGGGTGTGTCCACGGCGGGATGCCTAAGTATGAGTATGGCAACTCGGATCCTAAGGCTATGACAAGGCGAGGATAAAGGCATTGACACGGCGGTCAAATGGTTAAACATTTCCTTCGGAGGGGATAAACGGTAAAATAGTGAATAATAGTTGAAAATGCAAGCCACGGATAGCATGAGATATTGAAATGGATAATGCGCACAGTAAACAAATGATAGAAATTGATTTAAAATTGGACAGTAAGTTTAATGTGATTAGATGTGAAAGGTGGATTGATAAATTTAGACATGATGTCAGATGAGGATTATGGGAAGGATTAATTTGTCAAATTATTGGTGAAAATGTCAAAGAGAAAAAATCTACATGTTTTTGTTGTTTTTGTTTAGAAAAGAGATTAATTAATAAAAATTATAATTTCTAGAAGAACTAAATTATTCTAAATTTAAATTAAATTAAAATCTAAGTTGTTTAAATAATTAACTTATAAAGAAAAATAAACTAAAATGTTTTTGTTAAGCTTAAATGATTTAATAACTTATCCTAATTTTTGTATTTTTGATATTTATTAAATAAAAAGTGAAATGAACTAAAATCTAAATTAAATATATAATCTTTTTTATGTTTTATTTATTTTTTATTTTTTATTTTTCTGATTTTTAATTATTATTAATTGTTAGTGGTTAGTTTTTTTATTATATTTTATATATTACAAAAAATAAAACATAAAACTAATAAACTAAAAAGACAAAAAGAAAAAATCCAAAAATAAATGGGTTGGGCCGGTGGTTGTGAGCCCACCGGACCCAACCCGGCCCGGTTCAACCACAAGAAAAGGAAAAAGAAAGGGTTTTGAAATCCTAAATCTCAGAAAATGCTCTGACGGCGTCCCCGTCCTCTATTCTCTCTTCTCTCATTTCTCTCTCGCCGACGACGGTCTTCTTCTTTTCTCGACTCGCGATGAATTTCTTCTCTTGTTCTTCTTTCTGCGGAAAAACAATAAATCATGAAAAAAAAACATTGTTAGTTGCTTACGATTGTTGGTGGTTTTTTATGGTTGCTTTGTCTGAGTTTTCGTGGTTTTGACTTTGTTGAGGGAACGATGGTGACGATGAGGTCTGAGTTCATAGGTTTGGCACAGTTTATTGATGGATTTCCGGCGGTTTTCGTGGCGGTTGGAGGGATTTGGTGACTATCGACCGGTGATGATTATTCTGAGGCCAGAGGGTTTGTGGACGGATCTTCGGATGATGATGGGTTTGTGATGAATTTGTTCACAATTTTCTTATGATGATTTTCGTCCATGTTTTATGATAATATCCATCGTGAGGGTTCTCGGTGATTTCGTATTGTGGGTTTTTCGCTCTGGTCCCTTTTTCGTCCCCCTTGAACTTATTTTTATAACTCTTTCTTCCAACATGTTTTTAAGAGCAATGAACTTTTTCCTTTTTAAGAATTAACATGTCTTGACATGTTGATGGTTGTTTTGGAAGGTTAATGATGGTGTTTGATGTTCCGTTTTTGGAATTGTTTTGATACTGTCTGATATATTTATGATTTTGCTGTTGCTCTTACCATCTTGGATTTTTTATTGATGGTGATACCATTTTCGGTTTCTTGCTTTGATGGCGATTATTGGATTTCCGCATTTTGTTCTTGATGGTGGTGATGTTCCAGTTTTGGAAATATTTGATAACGCGAAATCATATTGTTTGTTTGGCTTGATTTACATGCATTTATTTGTGACTATTGTTAATTTATGTTGATTTATATTATATCATACGGTTAACTTACTTTATTTTGCAGATTGTGGAGAATTTGGATTAAAGAAAGAATATAAGAAGAAATGGAAGGAAAAGAAAGAAGAAAGAAAGAAATTGAGAAGAAAAACAGAAATTACAGTTTTTGTGCGTGTGACGCTCGTCACAGCTTCCTCACGCTCGTCACGAGCATCACGGTCATCACAAGACCATCACGGTCGTCACGTTCAACACGACCGTCACAAGACCATGACGACCGTCACAAGCCAAGTATCAGAATAAAACAGAAGTCTGCATGACGCTCAACTAAATTTCTTCCTGCACTTTCTCCACTCACTGCCCACTACTGGAAGTTACTCCCACTCCCTCCATAACTCACCCATGATCTCTGGAAGTTGAGAAATGAATGATCTCCTATAAATAGGCCTTAGATTTACAGTTTTAGGGGGGAGTCTTCGACGTATCGAAGTGCTGCCAAAATTTATATTGAAGCCATTTTTCTTGTTTCTTTTATTTCCTTTCCTTTTTTCCCTTTAGTTCAGAACATTGTAATTTCTTTCTGCAATTTTATTTCGCCAAAGTAGAATCCTGCAGACTTTGTGGAGGACTACTCTTCAATCTCAGTACTACTTTCCAGGTTCTTATTAATTGAATTATCATTTTATTTTCTGTCATAATGCATGTTTTATTATTTTGCGGTTTATGTTTATTTCCGTTTGCATTAATTATCATGTCTAGCTAAATTAGTTTTATCGGTATGTGATCGAATTAGTAGGATGGGATTCGATAATATCCGGTGCACCTTACCTTTTTACAAACAATCTTTCTGGCCGTAGTTTTTAATCAAAATATTCTAAATAAACCTTCGTCGCGAAAGCGAGAAATTATTTACAGTAGTTTCGCCATGACAGTGGGAAATTCATTAAGGCACGAACCGACACGCGAAAACTGGGGTTCAAACCAGATAGTAAGAACTAGGCATTTATTTTAAATACAGCGAAAGCGCTTTAAAAGAAATTAGAAATTACTTATTTTCAAAGAGTAATTTAAACCCCGAATGGGACTGCGAGAGCGTAAATTCCGCCTTAGAATTATGACCCGAGTCAACAACCATCATGAGGCAAAGGTCTTTAAACGAGTATTTTCTCCTGAAAAGAGTTTGCAAAGACTAAAAAGCACCGGCGACCTGTCGAATCCCCGAAAGCTAAAGCATTACATACTGATATCCCTTTACCGCTCCTCCTTAAACCAATAATCTTTACTCCCGTTGTATTTAATTTTATTCGCATTTAACTTTCCTAATTCCATTAGCCTTAGCTTTACGCCACGACAATAGATAACAGTTAGTTGACATTGGTCTCTGTGGGTTCGACAAATCTTTTATATTACTTCGATATTTCCGTGCACTTGCAGAGGCATCAATATTGTGGGTTGTTTATATTTAATCCATTTTCGTTTACAGATTGTATGTTGTCTATTGGATTTACGGATTCTTTTATGATGCTGATATTTGCTATTTGATTTTTCTTTTCGGAACTGGCCTCTTCTTTTCTTCTTTTGCGAAAATTACTTTTCCATTTTTAAAGAACAGATGTTGTCTTGTTGTTTATGTTGATTGCCGTCGGAAAAACAGAAGCTGGCGACGAACTTTCGTTGCCCTTCCAAAATACCCAGTGATGAAATTACTCTGAGGGCTACTCAACCAATTCAAAGTCATTTTTTATTTTTTCTTATGATTCTAACTCCCTGATGTTTCTTGTGCAGATGTGGACCTGTAATATGTAGACTTCAATAGTATGGAAACAAGAACATATCACAGCAACATTGATTTGAAAATGGAGGATCAGCATGTTCGCCCCTGGTTTTTGGTGACTCAAAGTGTGCGATGGCCTGCGGGGTATCCCAACCTTCCAGCATTAATGCATTCAGGACCTGTCGATTATGGATTAACAACGGGCCTTGTATTCCTCATAAAGTTCTTCACTTTAGACTCAAAATAAATTTGAAAATGTAATTGTATCTCATAGAAAAGTTAGGTGTATTCAACCTTGTAATTTCCCTCCGAATCTCTTGAGATCTTAATCAAATAATAATTTTGCATTCACTTGTATAGAAGAAAAAATGGACGACTAAACGAATTAATTTGTACTTTTTAACTTCGTCTCGCGTTCCCTTAATTCCGATTTCATAGCACGTGTACTCGCAAATCCATAACTATCTCTTTGGTAACATTGATACAAGCTATTAACATAAACTTGTAATGGAACTACAACTTTTTTGGATTGGTAATGAGTACCATGACCTTTGGTGTATTTTTAAGACCCAACCAAAAAAATGGTCCTTGAACCAATGCTTGAAATTTCTTGCTTAATCCTTAAAGAAAATGGACCTTATACTCAAAGTTGACATGGAAGCCCTTGACGAATTTTGAATTTTGAATTGAACTTAAATTTTCTTAGCATAAAAGCGTGAGCTTCATATTGAAACTGGTTATGAAATTAGCAACGTATCCATGAGCTTTGAATGTCACTTTTGATGTTTTATAATAAACTTGATTCCAGTCTTCTTCGAAATGACAGCAAAATCCAGTTCAAATTCTTCCACCGTGAAAGAATGCACACCCCTATTTCATATCCATGTGAATTCAAAATGACTTGATGGACGCACAAGACCACTTTCGACTCACCTGCACAATGAACAAACTAAGCAAACTGGTTAACGGTTAGCTAAAACAAAAAGATGAAGCAAAAAGAAATGCAAATGATCAGCAAATCTAAGGGTAAAATTTGGGGTGCGACAGTTGCCCCTATTTAAATAACTTCACTGGATGATTTGAGCGACGAAGGCTCGAGAAATCATGGTGAAAGGGATTTAAATATAGATAACCAAAAATTTTGCCCTTAGATGCAGTGATATGTAATGCTATGGACAAACGATAACGAAACTAAAATGCTGACAATGCTATGAATCTAGTATGATGCATATGATGAAAAAGATAAATGCAAGGATGCAGACAAAACAACGACACAGGGGAACGACGCGATGAGCAAAGACACACTAGGGAAGACGACGCACTAGGGAACAACACGAAACACGAGGAAATCTAAATTGATGGATCAACAGGTTCAAGCATGACCAGTTGACACTTTAGAAAGAAAGCAAGAAGAGATCCTCAATGGAGATGGCACCGGCAAGACGTCCTCCACTGGGGAAAAAATATCTAGAGTAGATGCTCAACAGGTTCAGGCATGACCGGCTGACACTCTAGGATAAAAGGGGTAAAAGCTGGATCCGCACAGCGGCAAGATCAGGTAAACAAAAATGCTGGAGTCTATAGGCAGGAATAACATTCAAGCTCTGGAAATTCCTTAAACGAAGAGATCGAACGGGGTCTTCAGGAACCATCAGAAAATATACAGGGTAAAAACTCTTCTGTATGCCAAAATAATTGGACTTCAATGGGGGAATGCCCTGATAAGCTTCTCGAGAGTGACTGCCACTTATCGTTGGAAGGGACTTACATACCAAAGTTGGATAAGCTTCTCAAATAAAGAGACTGCCACTTATGGTTGAAGATAACAATGATAAGCTTCTCAAGGGAGACTGCCACTTATCTGGGGATACGGATAAAATTGACAAGCTTCTCTAGAGAGACTTCCACTTATCTGGAAAAAGCAACGGAAACAAGCTTCTCGAGGGAGATGGCCACTTGTTGCTGGTAACGAAGATATGAATAAGCTTCTCATGCGAGACTGCCACTTATCAGTGCTGCAAGAACTGGTGATAAGCTTCTCGGGTGAGACTGTCGCTTACTGGGGGGGGGGGGTAATAATATAATGATAAGCTTTTCGGAATGAGACTGCCACTTATCTGCAAGGGTAGCAATGATAAGCTTCTCAGGCGAGACTTCCACTTATCTAGAAAAGATAAAACATGATAAGCTTCTCGGATGAGACTGCCACTTATCTGCAAAGGTAACAATGATAAGCTTCTCAGGCGAGACTGCCACTTATCTGGAAAAGATAACGGTAAACAAGCTTCTCAGGGGAGATGGCCACTTGTTGCTGGTAAGTAAACCGATGAAACGATAAGCTTCTCCGGAGAGACTACCACTTATCTGGGGGCAAAGCAAGATAAGGTTCTTAGAAGAGACTGCCACTTATCTGTAATGAGGCGTTGTAAAAAGCTCTTCTTAATAGATACTGCAAAATAAATGCACGTCCAGGTAGGTTCGGCGACCGACAGGGACCGAAGTTCAATCTAGGATCGAGCTAGAAAGAAGCTGTCAAACACGACTCCATTGAGGGAATGAACTCAAATGGGGATTATCTTATCCATGCACAGAAAAGATAACTGAAATAACCATCATACACGAGGGTTGAAATCTGTGGGGAAACTGAAAATAGTAGGTATTTTATGCTTAATGTTGACGACTCTATTTGGAGAGAATGTACAAACCTAGTTACTTGGCGGTAACCACCGCCAAAGTAATGACAAAAGACAAACGAGGACAACAAACATGCAGATGCTAATGCGTATGTCAATGTGTATGAAGATGCAAATATAATGAGTATGCAAAATGTTGATGCTCATGCACATGCTGACAAAACAGACAAGAGGAGGAGCAAACGGGAGATGAAATAAACATCTCGACAGGGATACCCGACGACCTCTGCAAACGTATATCTATCAAGGGATAGGAAATGTTGATGGCGGAACCAAACCTTGCTTCAAATTTCCAAACTCTCTAGGGAGAACCAAATAATCCACTTGGGGATATGATATCATGACTTCACTGGAGGGATTGCCATCATGAATCAGAATCTAATCAAAGAATACTTGTTCACTGGGAGAGTCATCTTATGGTTAGAGACTTCTGAGGATAAAATAAATATTTGCGTCATTGAAGAAGTGTGGAGCTAGGCATCTTCATGGAGAAAGTGTAGCAACTTCATAGGAAAAGTACATAAACTTCCTGGGGAAAGTACATCAAACTTCTTGGGGAAATATCTTGACTTCTTGGGGAGAATATGGCAATCTCCTAGGGAAAATTCCTGAGGAAAGTATAGCAACTTCAGTGAGGAAATGATGGTTCCTCAAATAAATATGTATCACTTGGGTCCTCAAATAAATATGTATCACTTGGGAGATACTAGGGAGATTCTCTGCAGTCTTGAAAATCACTGGAGATTACCGGATCTGTCCAAAAGTGTTGTCAGCTTACGTTTCGCTGGGGATTTGCACTAAGGCAATGGTCTAAAAGTGCTTTTTCAACATTGAGACTTACTGGGGAATGAAGATGTCCTTCAGGTATTTCCACAACTCAAAGCAACTTTACATTTTTCAAAAGCGTATTCAAAAACAGTTTTAAGTTTGAAAACTTTTCGCTTTCAAAATTATTATTAACAAATAGCAATTTGCATAACAAAAATGAAAGAGATAGCATAAATGAAGAAATGAAAAGCAAAAGGTTGATTTTATTGACGAATGGTAGCTTGCTGATGGCAAAACTCCATGGAAAAATTACAATTGAAATTGGAAAATAGGGAAAGGTTACATTGAATCCAACAACCTCTACTGACCCTAATAACTAAGACTACCCAAAATCCTGCTTCTGACACGAGCGATTGGATTGGAGATGATCTTCTGATAATGTACTTCGACGATCGGCGTCATCTGATGCAGTGAAATGCCTTTGTCCCTAATTTTTTCATGGGTCGCCCTTTTGGGTTTTTAATCCACCGGGACGCTCATTTTTGCCTAAGTCACCTTTCCAGGTTTTCAGCTTAGCGATCTATTATTTTTTATTTTCATCCCTAATTTTTTCCTGGATCTCCTTCATAGGTTATGATCCACTGGGATACCCATTGTTGCCTAAGTCGCCTTTCCAGTTTTTCGACTTAGCGGGTTATTTTAGGCATAATATTTTTTGACTACATCAGAGTTTACAGGATGTGCAAGCTCTTCACCATCCATTGTTATGAGAATTAGCGGTCCTCTGGAGAAGACTGTCTTCACAACAAATGGGCATTCGTAGTTGGGCATCCATTTCCCACGCATGTCTTTGTGAACTGGCAAGATTTTCTTTAGTATAAGTTCTCCTTAATGGAACTCACGGATTCAGACTTTCTTGTCAAAGGCTCTTTTCATCCATTTCTGGTATAACTGACCATGTCACAATGTTGTCATGCACTTCTCGTCGATGAGGTTCAACTGGTCGAACCAGTCTTGAACCCGTTTGGCTTCATCAAGCTTGGTTTCCTTCAATACCCGTAAGGACGGTAAGTCAACTTCGATGGGGAGGACGGCGTCCATTCCGTACACTCATGAGAAAGGGGTTGCCCCTGTTGAAGTTTGCACTGAAGTTCTGTATCCGTGCAAAGCAAATGGTCCATTCCGTACACTCATGAGAAAGGGGTTGCCCCTGTTGAAGTTCGCACTGAAGTTCTGTATCCGTGCAAAGCAAATGGTAACATTTCATGCCAATCCATGTAAGTCTTTACCATCTTTTGCAGGATTTTCTTGATATTTTTGTTCGCAACTTCAACAGCTCCATTCATTTTAGGACAGTAAGGTGAAAAGTTATGATGTGTAATCTTGAAAATTTCGTACAACTCCTTCATGGTATTGTTCAGATTGGTACCGTTGTCTGTTATGATTCAACTTGGAATTCCATAATGGCAGATAATTGTCGCTACTCCAAAAATCGGCACCGGCTACGACAGAAGAGTCGCCACCGTGCGTTATTTATCCCACAAGAGGGAAAGGAAACGCTCAGAGTAAACCTGAAGCAAAAAGGGAAAAGGAATGGTCATCGCAACCAAGTCCTGGATTCGGGAGTCGGTTACGCAAGGGGAAGGTATTAGCACCCCTCACGTCCATCATACTCGATGGGATCAACGCTTGTTGTTTATCTCGAAGGGTTAATTAATACTATCTAGCTAAAGGCTTAAGGACAAAATAAAAGAAAAGTGACTCGGCAAAGTATCACACTTTATGCCTACGTATTCCCATATGAAATGAGAAATCAGAGTCAACGTAGTTCGCCTAACTACGACCTAAGAAAAGGGGGAAGTTTGCTCGCCAAGATATCGCATCTTGTGCCTACGTACTTTCATCTAGTATGAAAGATCAGAGCATCCGTAGTTCGGCTTACTACGGGGAGACTAGTTTAATCCTAACATTATCATGCCAAGTTCGTCCTAAGGTTGAAGTTTTCAAAGGGGAAGACTACCCTAATGTTGTCATACATGGTTGCAAAGCCTATTGTCTATCACATTCTATCTTGAACAAGGAAGGATGGGGCTCCTAAGGGAAAGGCAAAGGAAGCAACAGAAAACAGATGAAGTAACAGCATACAGGAAATGCAAAATGTAGAAAGGTAAACATGCAATGCAAGTGAGGGAGGAAGAACCATCTCGACCTCAAGCCCATAATGAATGGAAGGTGGCCTGTTCTAAACATACAATCTTGGCCACAAGTGATTATAAAGTGATACGAGGCAATAAAACCTACGAATAACATACGTATACTACGATTTGGAATCATAACGCGCTATCATGGAAATATGGCACCTAATAGGCAATTATGTATGATAAAACCAGCCAATCAATGATCTACACATCCTATATAATGTCTATAATAAGCAATAGGAACCCTAGCGTTCACCACACAAACAATTCGACGCCGTTGGAGCCAAAATAAAACCGAAGTCCGTTCGAAAGTCCAAATTACAAGTCCGAATACAAAAATATGGAAAAAAAATAGAAACTGGTGCTAAAAAATTCAAATAAAAATCTCCAATGCCCTACATCAAGTCACAAACCAGGGGTGAGAGACACAACAAAAATATCCCAAGAGAAATGGTCAAATATGATGAAAACATTGCAAGATATCTCATGTATACCAAAGGAAAAGTTAAAATGGAGCATGTTAAAGAAGGCATCCAAAACCAATTAAAATGGTACAATAAAATTCCCACAAAAATATATCACAATACCTCAATGTGTGTACGAGATTCCTGCAAAAGGATAGGCCACAATATGTAATTTTGATGGGTCAAAGAAAATTCACAACATGATAGCACCAGCATTGCTATTTTTCTGACAACTAAAATGTAAAAAGATCTAATAAAATGACGAAAAATGGAAAAGATATGGTTCCAATTCTATAAAATTCTAGACATCTTGAAGATTACACAGAAAAAAATGGGGATCAAAAAGACTAATTTTCCTATTTTATATGATATTTAAAAATCAGCATATAAAACAGAAAAATAAAAGAAAATACATGAAAGCATATAAATGTGAGAAACAAGTAATATAAATGCAATAAATCAGAATTGTCACAGCTGGGACTCGAACAGGGGAGCACTCGGTCCCCTTAGCAAGCCAAAACGGTTGCGTTTTGGTGGGGGTGACGTGGCGGCGCGCGGAGCCCTTGGATGAGTGGAAAAAGTCCACATCTTGGACGAGATCCGACGGTCTACGGATCGTCTTCTTCCTTGGATGAAGGCTGAACGAAAAATGCAGTAATGGAGGGGGTTTGGCCGGATATTTTCAAAGGTCCATATCTCCCTCGTTTCTCAACCAAATCCAATAATTTTTAGATGAAACTTGTGTGATTTTTCGAGAGGAATCCAAATATACCCTTAGTTTTCATTGAAATTGCCTCTAACTCAAAAACCGTATACGAATCTCAAACTTTCAAGAACACCAAATTGCCATAAAAACCATCTTTTTTGTACTAGAATCCATGTAGGAGATGAGAGCAATGTAATGCAACAACAATAATGCAAGAAAGACTCATAAATCATGAGTTATGGTGAATTCTTTATACCTCCGAAAATGACTCTTTTGAGCTTCAATGGAGCACGAATTTCTTTGGAAAGTTATGTAGAAACCTTCAATAATCCTTGGTAGAGGTATTAGGATCAAAGAAAATGCTTGAAACAAAGTGAAAAACATAATTCGATTTTGACATGAACACCACTCTTTCCAATTGCTATAAGCTTGTTCTTGCACCAAAAATGGCTAAAAAATGGTGGAATCAATTGTAGAAAGTATATGGAATTGATTGGTAATGAGAAAGGATCAAAAAATGGAGAGAAAAAAGGATTGAAAAAATGGAAATTCAAAATATGTGAAAGTGTCGGAAAATGGAAAAATGATGGAAGAGAATTTTTTCCTTGGATTGAAATGTTTATATATGTTGCATTGTAAGAATGATCAATGGTCCAAAATTAGCCCTTGTTTCAATCTTAAGGGCTTAGTTTCAAAGTGTTGCTTAAGAATGAAGAAAACTTGAAATGGGCCATGATAAAAGCTGCAAATGAAAAATGTAAAAGTGTCATTGTTCTTAAAATGAGATTTCCACTCAAAATAAGTATAAACATGGACTTATTTGATTAAATTTTGAAGAAATATCAAACTATACCTTTTCACATGTTTTCACCAAAGTGACTTTTATCAAACTTCCACCGTGAGCTAACTCATTAAAACCTTGAAGTTTAGTTGACCAAATGACGCCATTCGGAGCAACTTTCATGTTGGAAAAAAGTCCATTTGAGTTATGCAAAGTATTGAACTGGACCTGTAATTTTATGACCTGTAATCATAGTTTCCCAACTCATTGATAATCTTCAGTTGGCCTCTAAGTCAGGGGATGAACCCCACACAAGCATTTGAACTTCTCAAGGGCGTGAACCACTTCCTGGTGACTTTAGTGATTCCTCAAGCTCGAATAAAACCTCTAGATAGGCCTCTCTTGATGTATATCACACTTGATCCCCCTGCGTAAATGCTAGTGCAATGCTATGCTATGATGATGTTATGCTAATGCAAAAACAAGAAGGAAAAGGTTGGGAAAATTTTGGGGTGCAACAGCGGCCCCTATTCAAGCGACTTGGACCTGAATGAGTGAAAAGCGAACGACTTTCAATCAATCAAGGTAAAAGACGGTTGAATACCGAAAGAACCTGGAAATTTACCAACCGCAGAAATAAACTGCGAACTCTAACTGGGATAGAATCTCCGAAGAAACTGAACATAATGAACATCTTGAACATCCCACCAAGGGAAAGAGAAACTTAATCAAGTAACTCTGCTTCAGGAAACACGTAACTAGCCATGGTCTGAACACCAAATGGGCCAAAGAACAATCTTTCAAATCGTCGGAATCTGAATACTCAACGCACGATAGGGCCACATCAAAATCTGTCGGAATCTGGATACTCAACGCACTGACCGGAGCCTGGATGCTCGACGTAACTGGTGATTTCACTGGGGATTTACCAGAGCCTGGGTACTTGATGGACGAAACAATACATCACAAACCGAACATTCACCGGAATCTGGACATTCAACGGAGAGAGAGTACTATCGCAACACTTACTAGGATCTGTATACCCAACTGCCTTTATCAGAGTCCGAACACTCAACGGACAAAGCAAAATGTTACAGATTGGAAATTTCACCGGAATCTGGATATTCAACGGAGGAGCCGGGGCTTGAACGCTCAACGTAATACATTGGAGTCTGAACACTCAACGTAAAAAACCGGAGGCTGACAACTCAACGAAACCACACCGGAGCCTGGAAACTCAACGAAGCGATAAACTGGAGCCTGGATACTCGACAAACACACCGGAGCCTGGATACTCAACGAAGCGATAAACCGGAGTTTGGATACTCGACGGAACAACAAACCGGAGCCTGGATACTCAACGCAACAAACCGGAGTCTGAACACTCAACGAAAACACACCGGAGTCTGAACACTCAACGAAGCAGCAAACCAGAGTCTGAACACTCAACGAAAACACACCGGAGCCTGGATACTTAACGAAGCTACCAATCGGAGCCTGGATGCTCGACGAAAACACACTGGAGCCTGGATACTCAACGAAGCTACAAACCGGAGCCTGGATACTCGACGGACGAAAACGCACCGGAGCCTGAATACTCAACGAAGCTACCAATCGGAGCCTGGATGCTCGACGAAAACACACTGGAGTCTGAACACTCAACGAAGCAGCAAACCGGAGTCTGAACACTCAATGCAACAAACCGGAGCCTGGATACTCGACGAAAGAAAATGCATCGGAGCTTGAATACTCAACGAAGCTAACGAACCGGAAAGAGAATACTACGAATACTTATCAAGATCACCTTACAAAATCTTTACCGGAGTCCGGATACTCGACGAGAGAAAGAATCAATACAAACTGGAGATTACCGGAGCCTGGATACTCGACGGAATAGCCACGAACACTAATAGGGGTCTGGACCCTTGCTTGATTTTACCGGAGTCTGAACACTCAACGTACTAACCGGAGCCTGAATACTCAACGTAAAAACTGATGTCTGAGTACTACAGCTCCATGCTGGGGAGAAAAACTCTGAACAACTTTGGAAGATACGATCACAACTCTGCTGAGGGACATACCAACAAACCTGGAGTTACAAATTTTACTAGAGATGAACAAGTCTCTGCTGGTGATGAGCAACTCTTGCTGAGGGACAGAGTAAAGGTCCTGCATGACCTATCTGGAACTCATCTTACACTGTTAGGGTCGCAAACGACCTGCCGGAGGATATTCCACACATGCCTGGTGGAGAGAAATCTGATCTCGACTCGCTGGGGAACAAACCCATACTCGTAATTTGTGGGGATTAGAGGTACACCTGACCCACTGCTGGGGAATGATCTTTGATTGTTGGAAAAATGAGCTTCATCCGAATCTCTCTGAGAAGTTGCCCCAAACGTAATGCCCCTGCCCCAGTCCGATTTTTGGGAAGGTCTACGCTGAGAAGAAAATAGCTTGCCATGAGACGACCCCGAGATGGCTTGCCCCAGAATCTGGACCGTGAGAGGATCCTTGGTTGAATAGTTCGGATAAGCTCTAGAGGTATGGAGAAGAACAAAGTCTTTTCCTCATTGGGTGGCATGCCCCCAGCCTTGTAATGGCTTTGCCTCTAATTGACTAGTTTGCGGAGCGGTACCCCCGATTGCAAGAGATTTACCAAATCTCGACCTGATTGCCCCAGATTAACTGATTCTTGGATGGCTGACCTTACTGGGGGTTATTTGATAATAGTTGGCCACAACTCAACGGAGTATTCGGCGTTCTACATTCTATCCTGATCAAACTTTCCACTGTGGAAACTTTCCTGCGGTCGAGCGCTTACACGCAAGTAAAACAAGTTGTTCTGCATAAAGGATATATTAAATGCAATGCATATGACAGGTTTTTCTTCAAAACCCAATCCTGTTCACCGGAAAAATTTATGACATATAATGAACGAATCAATTATCAAAGTGTCAAAATTAATACAACGTTGTAAGAGGAATCCTTTTTGGAGTCAGTTTCGATGCGATCTTTACCGAAGTATGCTCTCGAACTAAACCTGTTTCAATTAGGACTTTTAAAGGTTATAACGTGGTCGGGTTCACGGTTAACAAGAAGGGATATAAGGCTCAAAATTCATTTTAACCCGCCCATTCTCCTTGATGTCCTCCAATCCTATGTTCAGCTAATTCGACCTTAGCGTTCACCTTTCAAAGATGGAATGATAGGAGTGATGGTTCAGGAAATCACATGCTTTCTGAAGTGACAGTCATTCCCTTTCCGTTTTCGTAGTGCCTGGAGTCACACGATTTCGTTCTTGCTTGAGGATTTTTCTTTTGTAATCCTTTTTGTTTTTTTTCGCTTTTTCCGTTCCCTAATTTTTGCCTGGACTAACTCTTTTGAGTTTCTGATTTTGAAGTCCAGCGGGATACCCTAATTTTTGCCTAAGTCGCTTGTTCCCAAGATTCGACTTAGCGGGCTTTTTTCTTTTTGAACAAATCATGTGACACCAGCTTGTCTGACTTGTTAAAATAGATTGTGACTGTTTCACTCCTTATCGGCAAGGTTTAACCATTGTGGTCCTTTAGGCACGACCTATACAGGTGTGATTTATCCTTGAACGGACACTCCTTTTGCAATTCGGACGCTTGGTCAAATTAACTGACGCCTATCCTGCCCCAGGTTAAGATTGAGGGTTTTTCATTTTAAGAAAGAAACTCCTACTACAAGGCTCAACGGGGTTGACAAGAGATTATCTTCCTTATATCTCCGGTGTTTATGGATTTGAAACAATGCCTGTATATCATCAACAGGTTTTTCTATCCAATAGCATACAATCGGAAGTTTACACGTCTTTCGGTTTCGTCATCCTCCCCGGATTCCACTTAAACAAGCGTTTGAAATAAAAGAAAGCAATAAAGTGAACACGAATGGATTAATTCAAAACATGCATATTTGTTTCATTATCAATATCAATTGAAAAACAACGAGTTTTACGAGCGAAAATTGTACATAGACAGGAAAGAAACTACAAATGTAAAGCAATGACATGCAAAATGCAGATTGCCAGCTTCTGAGAACTGGGCTTCTTGTGTCTTGACTTGTGGGTGACTCAGCCGCTTCCAGCTTGTCCGTGGTTTGGCAGAGGATCCTGTACCACGTTGGGCGCTTCATGCGAGAAGTTTATGGCTTTACTGTCAATCAAATCTTGTAGCTTGTGCTTAAAAGCCTTACAATCGTCAATGCTGTGCCCGGGTGCCCCCGAGTGGAATTCGCAATGGGCATTTGCATCATAGCCAGGTGGTGGTCGGCCTGTCAGAGGGGCCAAGGTTCTCTTCCGGATTAACTGTAGTTGTTGTAACGTCTGAAGCATCTGGGAGTACGGCATTGGCGGCGTATCGAATACTCTATTTGCTCCCCTCGAATTCTGGTACTTCCTGTAGCCCTGTTGATTCTGCTGTTGTTGTTGTTGTTGTTGTTGTGATATCGGAATGATAACACTTGCAGCCTGATGATGATGACACTGATCTTGATATCTACCTCTGCCTCTACCCCGAGAGCTTGATACAAAATTAGCGTCGCCTTCACGCTTCGTATTTCCGAACACTTTCTTTCCTCCACCTGACGAAGGTACTTCTACGGCCTGAATTTTCCCAATCTTGATGCCGTTTTCTATACGCTCACCAGTGATGACATGGTCAGAGAAACTCTCGGACATACAGTTGACGAGCTTTTCATAGTACATCCCAGATAACATCGATACAAACAAGTCAATCAACTCTCTCTCTACCATTGGGGGTTGCACCCTGGCTGCAAGCTCACGCCACCTCTGGGCGTACTCTTTGAAAGGTTCCCCGCTATTCTGGACGACATTCTGAAGTTGGACCCTGTTGGGAGCAAGGTCACTATTGTATTGGTAATGCTTCACGAATGCTTCAGCCAAACCCTTCCAACTGCGAACCTGAGAGGGTTCCAAACCCATATACCATTCGAGCGACGGCCCTGACAGGCTATCCTGGAAAAAGTGCATGAGCATCTTCTCATCATTTGAATAGGCTGACATTTTTCTGTAGTATGAACGTATGTGCACCTTTGGGCAAGTGACACCTTTGTATTTATCGAAGGTAGGAACTTTGAACTTGTACGGCACTCGTAAATCAGGGATTAGCCCTAAATTGGCCATGTCGAGCCCCATGGAGTCCTGATTTGTTATGTTCCTCATCTATTCCTCCAGCATCCTGAACCTACGATCCACTTCAGCAGGCAGCTCAGCGCCCACATCCCTCATAGAGAACACGTCGTCCTAACGATCTTCATTCCATTGTTGGTCCCCATTGCCATACTCAGCATAGGCACCCTCCGGACCATAGACGTTTCGATTGACGGTGTAACCATACCCAGCGTTACCAACACCATGGTTAGCAGCACCAGATCCAAACCCAGCATTATGAGTACCATTACCACAACCCAAGTTAATAGTATTACCAAGACCTGCGTTACTAGCATTACCCAAACCAGCGTGGCGGACGCCAACATCACTACCATTCCCGGCCCCTGCAGCAGTTGGGGTGCATCCGGTAGGCATAACAGTGGCGTTAGGAATTTCTGTATCGTTGCGGAGAGTATTAGCAACAGTACCTCCATGAAAAACTCCATTAAGATCAACCCTAGCTACCAGGGGCTGGACCATTATTCTCAGTTGCTCCTGTCCTTGAGCCATACCCTGCATGACTTCCATGAGCTGAGTCATGCGCTCCCTCATCTCTTGCATCTCAGTCTAAACGTGATCCATGGCTTTCTTGAGATTGTTTCTTGTAGGATACCGGTGAAGTCTCTGGTCAGCAATCCTGAAACAACTCTGAAAAGACAACAGAACATAAGAACGAGGCTTAAGAAGGTACCTGCAAACACAAAGAAAAATATGCAAAATGCTAACAATGTATATATGCATATGGAATATTTCCCTTGATTCTAGTTCCGGGTGAAACACATGAAAATGGAAACTCCTCAGACAACAATAGTAAAAAACTCCTCATATACAGATGGAAGACCACATGGGTAGTTACAAGCACAAGTATCTGAGCACGAATAACGGCAAGCGAGATAGCTAGAATCAAAGGGAATATGCACCTGCAATGTTAATGCAATGTCATGTAACCAATGCATATGAGAAATGCAGAAATGCAAGGATGCTACAGGGGATCAAGGTAGTTGTGTTGTGATGTAGCAATAATAATCAGAAGCTGATTGTGCTGTAGCTTGAGAATAACCAGAGCTTCGCCTTTGCATAACATATATCACTGCATGACATAGATCACTGATACTAAAGACCTCTGATATCAAACCCAAAAGTTCACACTGTAGAGAAAACCGGGTGATCTGGAGCTATGGTTTCCTGCATAACCCAATCCCTCTCACATGTATGGACTTAATTCGCCGACGAGGTATGGCATCATATGCGGTCATCAGCGTCACAGACTTTCAAGAGCGATGATACGATACCTAGAAGGTGTGGCATCATCATCTCTTGAAGCGGCCTCACTTAGCTGAATCTCAAATGATCGGTCCCCAGAGTCGACAATCCTCCAAACCAACAACCCCTCAAGCCCAAAGGGCTGGAAAAGAAGTCAACCGGGAGAATCTCGTCTGAGCGTGGATTTTGTGAGACACTAGTACATGCAAAGCATGCACGCGCCCACTACTTTCCACAACTAATGTTAGGCACACTTAAGCCTGGGTCTGGCTTCTCACTCATCAGAATCAATCCCCTCCCACAATAGCATAATAAGGATATAATATAATGCTGAAAATAAACTACGGGAAAATAAAATGCGGGAAAGTAAAGCTAAGGTACAACAGGTATGTACAAAACCTAAAAGATAAACAAACAAGCGCTAGGACTGACTCGCCTAAGGGATGGGAAACGGTCCCAGCGTAGGGGATGGGAAAAGTCCCCAGCTGCCATTAGTCCCCAGCAGAGTCGCCAGCTGTCGCTAGTGCGAAAATCGGCGCCGACTATGACAGAAGAGTCGCCATCGTGCGTTATTTATCCCACAAGAGGGAAAGGAAACACTCAGAGTAAACCTGACGCAAAAAGGGAAAAGGAATGGTCATCGCAACCAAGTCCTGGATTCGGGAGTCGGTTACGCAAGGGGAAGGTATTAGCACCCCTCACGTCCATCGTACTCGATGGGATCCACGTTTTTTGTTTATCTCGAAGGGTTGATAATACTATCTAGCTAAAGGCTTAAGGACAAAATAAAAGAAAAGTGACTCGGCAAAGTATCGCACTTTATGCCTACGTATTCCCGTCTGAAATGAGAAATCAGAGTCAACGTAGTTCGCCTAACTACGACCTAAGAAAAGGGGAAAGTTTGCTCGCCAAGATATCGCATCTTGTGCCTACGTACTTTCATCTAGTATGAAAGATCAGAGCAGCCGTAGTTCGGCTTACTACGGGGAGACTAGTTTAATCCTAACATTATCATGCCAAGTTCGTCCTAAGGTTGAAGTTTGCAAAGGGGAAGACTACCCTAATGTTGTCATACATGGTTGCAAAGTCTAGTGTCTATCACATTCTACCTTGAACAAGGAAGGATGGGGCTCCTAAGGGAAAGGCAAAGGAAGCAACAGAAAACAGATGAAGTAACAGCATACAGGAAATGCAAAGTGTAGAAAGGTAAACATGCAATGCAAGTGAGGGAGGAAGAACCATCTCGACCTCAAGCCCATAATGAATGGAAGGTGGCCTGTTCTAAACATACAATCTTGGCCACAAGTGATTATAAAGTGATACGAGGCAATAAAACCTACGAATGACATACGTATACTACGATTTGGAATCATAACGCGCTATCATGGAAATATGGCACCTAATAGGCAATTATGTATGATAAAACCAGCCAATCAATGATCTACACATCCTATATAATGTCTATAATAAGCAATAGGAACCCTAGCGTTCACCACACAAACAATTCGACGCCGTTGGAGCCAAAATAAAACCGAAGTCCGTTCGAAAGTCCAAATTACAAGTCCGAATACAAAAATATGGAAAAAAAATAGCAAATGGTGCTAAAAAATTCAAATAAAAATCTCCAATGCCCTACATCAAGTCACAAACCAGGGGTGAGAGATACAACAAAAATATCCCAAGAGAAATGGTCAAATATGATGAAAACATTGCAAGATATCTCTTGTATACCAAAGGAAAAGTTAAAATGGAGCATGTTAAAGAAAGCATCCAAAACCAATTAAAGTGGTACAATAAAATTCCCAAAAAAATATATCACAATATCTCAATTTGTGTACGAGATCCCTGCAAAAGGATAGGCCACAATATGTAATTTTGATGGGTCAAAGAAAATTCACAACATGATAGCACCAGCATTGCTATTTTTCTGACAACTAAAATGTAAAAAAATCTAATAAAATGACGAAAAATTGAAAAGATATGGTTCCAATTCTATAAAATTCTAGATATCTTGAAGATTACGCAGAAAAAACTGGGGATCAAAAAGACTAATTTTCCTATTTTTTATGATATTTAGAAGTCAGCATATAAAACAGAAAAATAAAAGAAAATACATGAAAGCATATAAATGTGAGAAACAAGTAATATAAATGCAATAAATCAAAATTGTCACAGCTGGGACTCGAACAGGGGAGCACTCGGTCCCCTTAGCAAGCCAAACGGCTGCGTTTTGGTGGGGGTGATGTGGCGGCGCGCGGAGCCCTTGGATGAGTGGAAAAAGTCCACATCTTGGACGAGATCCGACGGTCTACGGATCGTCTTCTTCCTTGGATGAAGGCTGAACGAAAAATGCAGCAATGGAGGGGGTTTGGCCAGAAATTTTCAAAGGTCCATATCTCCCTCGTTTCTCAACCAAATCCAATAATTTTTAGATGAAACTTGTGTGATTTTTCGAGAGGAATCCAAATATACCCTTAATTTTCATTGAAATTGCCTCTAACTCAAAAACCGTATACGAATCTCAAACTTTCAAGAACACCAAATTGCCATAAAAACCATCTTTTTTGTACTAAAATCCATATAGGAGATGAGAGCAATGTAATGCAACAAAAATAATGCAAGAAAGACTCATAAATCATGAGTTATGGTGAATTCTTTATACCTCCGAAAATGACACTTTTGAGCTTCAATGGAGCACGAATTTCTTTGGAAAATTATGTAGAAACCTTCAATAATCCTTGGTAGAGGTATTAGGATCAAAGAAAATGCTTGAAACGAAGTGAAAAACAGAATTCGATTTTGACATGAACACCACTTTTTCCAATTGCTATAAGCTTGTTCTTGCACCAAAAATGGCTAAAAAATGGTGGAATCAATTGTAGAAAGTATATGGAATTGATTGGTAATGAGAAAGGATCAAAAAATGGAGAGAAAAAAGGATTGAAAAAATGGAAATTCAAAATATGTGAAAGTGTGGGAAAATGGAAAAATGATGGAAGAGAATTTTTGCCTTGGCTTGAAATGTTTATATATGTTGCATTGTAAGAATGATCAATGGTCCAAAATTAGCCCTTATTTCAATCTTAAGGGCTTAGTTTCAAAGTGTTGCTTAAGAATGAATAAAACTTGAAATGGGCCATGATAAAAGCTTCAAATGAAAAATGTAAAAGTGTCATTGTTCTTAAAATGAGATTTCCACTCAAAATAAGAACAAACATGGACTTATTTGATTAAATTTTGAAGAAATACCAAACTATGCCTTTTCACATGTTTTCACCAAAGTGACTTTTATCAAACTTCCACCGTGAGCTAACCCATTAAAACCTTGAAGTTTAGTTGACCAAATGACGCTATTCGGAGCAACTTTCATGTTCGAAAAAAGTCCATTTGAGTTATGCAAAGTATTGAATTGGACCTGTAATTTTATGACCTGTAATCATAGTTTCCCAACTCATTGATAATCTTCAGTTGGCCTCTAAGTTAGGTGATGAACCCCACACAAGCATCTGAACTTCTCAAGGGCGTGAACCACTTCCTGGTGACTTTAGTGATTCCTTAAGCTCGAATAAAACCTCTAGATAGGCCTCTCTTGATGTATATCACACTTGATCCCCTGCGTAAATGCTAGTGCAATGCTATGCTATGATGATGTTATGCTAATGCAAAAACAAGAAGGAAAAGGTTGGGCAAATTTTGGGGTGCAACAATAATTTCTTTACTGATGAAGCGGGCAACCACTTGCTTGGTCACGTTGATGTAGGAAGCAGCTTCTACCCTTTTTAAAGTAGTCGATAGCAACTACAATGAATCGGTAATCGTTAGAAGCTTTCGGCTCAATTTCCCCAATCATGTCAATGCCGCACATTGAGAAAGCCCATGGTGAAGATAAAACATTCAACGGTGTTGGAGGTACGTGGACCTTGTCAGCATAAATTTGGCACTTATGGCATTTTCTGGCATATTGGATGCAATCTGATTCCATGGCTAACCAGTAATATCTAGCCCTCAAGATATTCTTGGACATAGCATAACCATTGGCATGAGTTCCAAAGCTTCCTTCATGAATCTCTTGAAATAACATGTCTGCTTCGCGTTTGTCAACACATCTAAGCAAAACCATGTCGTAGTTTCTCTTGTATAGCACATCGTTGCTGAGGAAGAACTTGGATGCTAGTCTTCTTAGAGTCTTTTTGTCAAGATTAGTAGCATCGGCTGGATACTCTTATTCTTTGTATAGTTAAAGCTTAGTATGCTCATACTCAACCCATTTTGCCAATTTAGTGGGTACTTCAAAATCTTCCTCGCCCTCATCTTCAGCTTGATAAATGGGTGAATTCCAGTCAGGAGTGAAAGCAGGGTCATTGGATTCAACATGGTTTTGGATGGCACTGCATATTTGAAGGCTATATTTTATTAAAATGCACAAAGAGCAATGCAAGAGAAAGAAAATGCTTTTTTAGTAGTTTTGAAGATTTTCCAATTTCATTTTAAATGGTAAAAAACACTAAAAGAAATGAATAGAATTTAACAAAATACATTTATTAATATCCTTTTAAAACTGAAAAGGTGGCCCTACAAAATGGTCCAATAGCTTTGGGCATAGCTATGGAATTTTAAAAACAACAAATGAAAACATAAATTACTTTGAAATGGGAAGAATCACGGGGATCTCTATGGCTTCTCAGGTTCTCAAAGTTGCATCGCTATTGAATACCAGGTTGCTCAGGTCTTCATCATCATCATCGTCATTGATATCATTGACTTGGAATCTCTGCTGAAAAAAACTTCTTGGACAGTCTTCAGACGCCCTTTGACATATGTAAAAGCTTTAGCATGGGTTGGTTTGTAACCCAACCCGTGGCGATTCTTCTTGGTCTTGATGTTGATCATTTCTCCCCAACCTTCAGGTATGCCCCGGTTGATTGTTGATCTGGTGCTCTTGAAAGATGCAAAAGATGGATTACTCTGGCCCACTGTTTCTTCAACTTCCAAAAGGACAACATTGGCGATCTCAAGTGCTTGGAAAGAAGTTTCCAGAGCGTCTTCATCGGCCTCGATGTAACGGAAAGAAGATAGGTTGTTGACCATTAAATCTTCTTCACCATGTATAATGACAAGCTTTTCATCGACCACAAACTTCATCTTCTGATGTAGAATTGAAGTTACAGCTCCAGCAGCGTGAATCCATGGTCTTCCAAGTAAACAACTGTAGTTGGGATTGATGTCCATTACATGGAATGTGATGTTGAAAACATGTGGTCCAATCAAAATCAGTAGCTCAACTTCTCCAATCACTGCCTTACGAGAACCATCGAAAGCTTTAACGATCAAGTAGGCTTCATCACAGTCTGTTTGCAAGCCAACTTGTGAGAACTCTCTTGGGCAGGACGTTCAGAGATGAACCGGTATCCACAAGCACCCTTGATAAGTTGTCCTCTTGACATTTCACCGATACATGTAAAGCACGGTTATGATTCTGACCTTCTCTTGGTAGCTCTTTGTTGCTAAAGTTAAGAGTATTGTAGGAAGTAATTTTGGCAATCACACTGTCAAATTGTCCGGTAGTAATGTCCTGAGCGACATGGGCTTGAGCCAATACCTTCTGTAAAGCAGTTCGATGAGCAGGTGAACTCATCAATAGAGATAGGATTGAGATCTTGGAAGGAGTCTGGTGAAGCTGATCAATGACCTTGTAATCACTATTTTTAATGATCCTAAAAAATTCAGCATCTTCATCATTTATAACCACTTCTTTACCTTTGTCTTTGGCAGGCGCAGTGGTAACAGTTTCCTTAGTCAAAGCCTCATTGAATTGGGGAGTATAAATACGACCATTGTGTGTCATCTTGCTTGCCCCGACTATATTTGTCACATCTTTATTAACAGTCTTCAATTCTTCCCTCGGAATAACTTTCCCAGATTCTTTGTCAGTCATGGTCACATCATGCTTCCAGGGTATAGCTTTAGGATCACTGAAATGAAATGGACTCGGCTTCTGAATAATTACCGGCTTTGGCTGGTTCACTGTAGGAGTAACTGGCTTAGATATGTTGAACACAGGCCTCGCAGAATTTGATCTCGGCAGTTTGAAGACTGTCACTTTAACATTTGGCTCTAGCAAGTTGAAGACGGGCTCAATCACAGCAACTTCATCCTTCTTCACTTTATTAACCACTTGTAAGAAACCATCATTGGTCAACTTCTGAATATCATTCTAAACCGATAAACAACCCTTGGTACTGATCTCACAACCTGTACAACCAACATAAGAAGTATTCACTAAACTGGCTTCAAATAATTTCAGATGGAAAACCCGAAGAGGATTCTTGATCTGAGCAACATCAAAAATAAGGATTTCATCAGATATATCATCAATAGCATTAACAACCCTATGGTTCGGCAGAGTGTTGTTCTTGACATTCGGCTGAGGATCATCAAAAGACAGGATCTTCTTTTCCATTAACTCTCTGATAAGATGTTTGAGAGCATAGCAGCTTTCTAGATCATGGCCAGGCGCACCCTCATGAAATAAACAATGAGCGGCAGGGCTGTAATTAGCTGGAAGTGGATTGGGAGGTGGACCCAAAGCTCTTGTAGTCACCAAACCTTGTTGCACTAATAAAGGGTAAAACTCGGTAAAAGTCATTAGAATCAGAGGACACGGCTTGTATTGTATCCTGTTGGGAACATTCTGATGAGGTTCCTTCTTTTTTGGTTGTTGATAGGCAGGAGCGTTGGATGCTCGTTGATAGTTGGCAAAAGCTTGTGTAGGCTGATAACCAGGAGGTTGTTGATAGACCGTAGGCTGATAGACAAGAGCCGTTTGCACAGGCTGATAAGCAAGAACTTGTTGATTGAAAGCAGGTGTAAGAGAAGCTACATACGGTTGTTGAGCAAATTGTACAAAATAACCTTGTTGTTGAACATAGTTCTGTTGATGTTGCCAAGGTTGATTTCTTCGTCGGCTTGCAGTCACAGCATTAGTTTCACCCTCTTTCTTCTTCTGAGAACTAAATGAAGGTTTCTTGGTGTGGTCTTTATTGGAGCTTGAACTACCAGCAGTACTTAACATTTTACCACTCTTCAGACCCAATTCAACTTTCACACCAACAACAACGATGTCAAAAAAATTAGCAGTCACACTACCAACCATTCTCTCGTAGAATTCTGGACGAACAGTGTCAACAAACCAATTGGCGAACTCTTTTTTGGCCAAAGGAGGTTCTACTTGCGAAGCAATCTCTCTCCACCTTTGAGCATACTCTTTGAATGATTCTGAATTCTTCTGGGACATACTAAGCAGTTGTCTTCAGTTAGGAGCCAGATCCATATTATACTTGTAATGTTTGATGAAGGCATCAGATAAATCTTGGAAAATCTTAATACGAGATTGATCCAGAGTTAAGTACCACTTTGAGGAAGCACCCTTCAGACTGTCCTGGAAACAAAGTATCATCAACTTGTCGTTCTCAACATGAGCAGCCATCTTACGGTAATACATTATCAAATGACTCTTCGGACAAGTGGCACCTTCATAACGGTCGAAGTTGGGAGTTTTGAACTTCGGAGGAATAACCAGACCAGAAACAAGATAAACCTTTCTGGCCGCAGCACCAAAGATTTGATCACCTTCCATCTTTCTCAATCTTTTGTCCATAATTTCCACATTTTCACGAAGCTTTTCAAGACGTTCATCTTCATCCTCTTTCACATTAGGAATATCATAAACTGGCTCATTGAAATATGGTTGCACACGAGTATAAACAGTAGCTGGTGCGAATTTAGGAACCATTGGAGGAGTTTCAGAAACCAAAGGAACATCCTGTTGAATTGGTTAAGCAATAGGAACTGCAGTAGGAGTAGGCACAAAACCAGATGGAAGACCATAAGGAGGTACACTTGCAGCAGTAACGGAAGGTTGAGGATCCACAACAGTATTAGTAATCTCAAAAATAATAGTGGGCTGAGTATCCATCCTCGCATTAATGATATGTAGCATCTCCATAATCTGCCCCACACTTTCCCGAAGGTTTTCGAGTTCATTGATAACACGATCAAGCTCTTGATTTTGTTCCGCCATCTTTTTCTGAGCTCGGGCTCTGGTTTTGTACTGGTGCAGAGGATTCAGGGTGACAGAACTGGAAGGCGAGAGAACCGATGATAAGAAACCGGAAGGAAGATGCAAATGCAAAAAACAGGATGCAATGCGATGCAATGCAATGGTTTCGAGAATTTCAACGATCAATTGCAAAAAACATTTCTAAGAAAGCTGGAAAAAGTTTAGATTTTGAAATGTAAGAGATTTTTTTTTTGAGTTTGCAAAGGACAGTTGAATTCCTTGAAATAAGGAATGATATAATGCGGGATGCAATGCGTAAACACACAAAAGCAAACAATGGTCCCAGGTTAGAGGATCATGAGCGGAGCCATGGTCTACCTATTTTGGAAGGTATGTACTAAGGGTTAATTGTACCTGTAGAACAAGGGTTCTAAAGAGGTGCCCAAAGTCATTAGTCCATCTTTCGGATATTATAAATTTCCCAACTAACTCGGTGGTTAACAATATTCTCAAGAGGACCTCTTTTGAGTGTAGTATCACGTAGAAACTATTTTGGGAATACTCCCTCATAGTCATCGCACTACGTCCTAATAAGGCCAAAGTTGTGTTTAGGTAACTACGGTCCCCAGTATCACAGGCTCCAAGGTCGAAAATAGTGAATGTTTTCACAATTTACTCGTTCAACAATACCGTTTTCAAGAGGGCCTCAACTGAGCGGTGGTTCTCAAGTCAGCTTGGTCGGGATTCAACTCCCTATAAGCCTCGTCGAATGTATCACCTTCCTATAAAAATTTCACTCAAGTTCAGGTGTAGGACTTATCTCACAAAAATGATATAACCCCAAGTAAGGTACAACATAAATATAAATAAATAGATAATAAAGCAAATAGCTAGCATAAAAAACAAGATAGGGATAGCCCTCAAAAGATATAATTTTCTCCAGTGAAGTCGCCATTTTCTGTTGCGGTGAGAATAGGATATCAAATTATTGATTAATTTCAATCACATCTTAGATTCACAACCGGACTTTGATTTATCCGAAGGAAAGTTTAAAGAAAGGAAAAACCTAGTTTGCATCGTAAACACAATGCAGGGAGAGATCTAGGGTTCGGGGGTTGGTTAAGCTTAGGGAAAGTATTAGCATCCTAAACTTCTGTAGTACTCTACAGGAACCTCTTGTTTTAATGTGATATTGCTATGGTTATCTGCTTAAGGGTAATGCTAAGGGTTAAAGGGTAAAGAGAAGGACCTAAAGGGGTTAGTTCTAAGTTTACTCGCCAAGACTCGCATCTTGTGCCTACGAATTCGAGGTAGGGGATGGAATCAGAGTAATCGTAGTTCCATTCACAGAAGGAGGAAGAGGAACTTCTTGACTGTGGTCAAGGTTCTAGGGGGATGTAAATGTTCATAGGGAAGCGTTTACTTGGAGTGCAGCGACTCTGATTTCTATGTTGTAGAGGTTGAATTGAAAAGGTGAGATAATGAGTATTCCATGATGGGGACTTACATGGAGTACGACGACTCCTGATCTTAAGGCTAGGATAAAGGGATGGATGTCCACGGCGGCACGCCTAAGCATGAGTTCGGCGACTCAACATCTTAAGGTTTGGAAAAGGTATGGGTGTGTCCACAGCGGGACGCCTAAGCACGAGTACGGCGCCTCGGATCCTAAGGCTAGGATAGGGTGAGGATAAAGGCATTGAAACGATGGTCAAATGGTTAAACCTTTCCTTCAAAGGGGATAAACGGTAAAACAATGAATAATAGTTGAAAATGCAAGTCACGGATAGCATGAGATATTGAAATGGATAATACGCACAGTAAACAGATGATAGAAATTGATTTAAAATTGGACAGTAAGTTTGATGTGATTAGATGTGAAAGGTGGATTGATAAATTAAGACATGATGTTAGATGAGGATTATGGGAAGGATTAATTTGTCAAATGATTGGTGAAAACGTCAAAGAGAAAAAATCTACATATTTTTGTTGTTTTTGTTTAGAAAAGAGATTAATTAACAAAAAATTAGAATTTCTAGAAGAACTAAATTATTCTAAATTTAAATTAAATTGAAATCTAAGTTGTTTAAATAATTAACTTATAAAGAAAAATAAATTGAAATGTTTTTGTTAAGCTTAAATGATTTAATAACTTATCCTAATTTTTGTATTTTTAATATTTATTAAATAAAAAGTGAAATTAACTAAAATCAAAATTAAATATATTATTTTTTGTATGTTTTATTTATTTTTTATTTTTTAATTGTCAGATTTTTAATTATTATTAATTGTTAGTGGTTAGTTTTTTTATTATATTTTATATATTACAAAAAATAAAACATAAAACTAAAAAACTAAAAAGACAAAAAGAAAAAAACCAAAAATAAATGGGTTGGGTCGGTGGCTGTGAGCCCACCGGACCCAACCCGGCCCGGTTCAACCACAAGAAAAGGAAAAGGAAAGGGTTTTGAAACCCTAAATCTCAGAAAAAGCTCCGACGGCGCCCACTCCTTCTCTATTCTCTCTTCTCTCATTTCTCTCTCGGTCGCGACGGTCTTCTTCTTCTTTTCGATTCACGAAGAATTTCTTCTCCTGTTCTTCTTGCTGCAGAAAAACAATAAATCATGAGAAAATAACATTGTTAGTTGCTTACGATTGTTGGTGGTTTTTTTATGGTTGCTTCGTCTGAGTTTTCGTGGTTTTGGCTTTTTTGAGGGAACAATGACAATGCTGAGATCTGAGTTCGTGGGTTTGACACAGTTTATTAATGGATTTTCGGCGGTTTTCGTGGCGGTTGGAAGGCTTTGGTGACTTTCGGCCGATGATGATTATTCTGAGGCTAGAGGGTTTGTGGACGGATCTTCGGATGATGATGGGTGTGTGATGATTTTTTTCACGATTTTCTTATGATGATTTTCTTCCCCGTTTTGTGATGATATCAGTCGTGAGGGTTTTCAGTGATTTCGTATTGTGGGTTTTTCGCTCTGGTCCCTTTTTCGTCCCCCTTAAACTTCTTTTTATAACACTTTCTTCCCACATGTTTTGAAGAGCAATGAACTTTTTCCTTTTTAAGAATGAACATGTTTTGACATGTTGATGTTTTTTTTGGAAGGTTAGTGATGGTGTTTGATGTTCTATTTTTGGAATTGTTTTGTCACAGTCTGGTATATTTCTGATTTTGCTGTTGCTCTTACCATCTTGGATTTTTTATTGATGGTGATACCATTTTCGGTTTCTTGCTTTGATGGCGATTATCGGATTTTTGGATTTTGTTCTTGATGGTGATGATGTTCCGTTTTAAGAAATATTTTGGGTTGTTTGGATTTAATCCATTTTCTTTTATGGATTGCGTGTTGTCTGTTGGATTTATGGATTCTATTATGATGCTGATATTTGCTGTTTGATTTTTGATTTCGGAAATGGCCTCCTTTTTTCTTCTTTTGCGAAAATTACTTTTCCATTTTTAAATAACAGATGTTGCCTTGTTGTTTATGCTGATTGCCGTCAGAAAAATGGAAGCTGGCGACGAACTTTCGTTGCCCTTCCAAAATGCCCGGTGATGAAATTTCTCTGAGGGTTGTTCTACCAATTCAAAGTCCTTTTTTATTTTTGCTTACGATTCTAACTCCTTGATGTTTCTTGTGCAGATGTGGACCTATAATATGTAGACTTGAATATCATGGAAACAAGAACATATCACAACAACATTTATTTGAAAATGGAGGATTAACATGTTCGCCCCTGGATTTTGGTGACTCAAATTGTGCGATGGCCTGCGGGGTATCCCAACCTTCCACCATTAATGCATTTAGGAACTGTCGAGTGTGGATTAACAACAAGCCTTGTATTCCTCTTGAAGTTCTTCACTTTAGACTTAAAATAAATTTCAAAATGTAATTGTATCTTGTAGAAAATTTGGGTGTATTCGACCCTGTAATTTCGCTCCGAATCTCTTGAGATCTTAATCAAATAATAATTTTGCATTCACTTATACAGAGGAAAAATGGACGAATAAACGAATTCATTTTCACTTTTTGACTTCGTCTCACGGTCACTTAATTCCGATTTCCCAACACGTGTACTCGCAAATCCATAACTATCTCTTTGGTAACATTGGTACAAGCTATTAACATAAACTTGTAATGGAATTGCATCTTTTTTAGATTGGTAATGAGTACCATGACCTTTGGTGTATTTTTAAGACTGAACTAAAAAAAAATGATCCTTGAACCAATGCTTTAAATTTCTTGCTTGATCCTTAAAGAAAATGGACCTTATACTCAAACTTGACATTGAAGCCCTTGACGAATTTTGAATTTGGAATTGAACTTCAATTTTCTTAGCATAAAAGTGTGAACTTCATATTAAGACTGGTGATGAAATTAGCAACGTATCCATGAGCTTTGAATGTCACTTTTGATGTTTTATAATAAACTTGATTCCAGTTTTCTTCGAAATGACAGCAAAATCTAGTTCAAATTCTTCCACCATGAAAGAGTGCATACCCCTATTTCATATCCATGTGAATTCAAAATGGCTTGATGGATGCACAAGGCCAGTTTCGAATCACCTGTACAATGAACAAACTAAGCAAACTGATTAACGGTTAGCTAAAACAAAAATATGAAGCAAAAAGAAATGCAAATGATCAGCGAATCTAAGGGTAAAATTTGGGGTGCGACATTAATGGTATGATGCAAATGTAAATGCATAACAACTCACGAGCGAGAAGGAAAACGAGGTACACCCCACAAGGAGGAAAACCAATCGCACTGAGTTTTAAAGTCACTGTCCGCGATTAAAATCTTTTACAGGGGATAGTGGAGTAACTTCTAGAGGTGATTTGGTCACTGGTCTTGCAAACTTGCGGAGGAGAAGTCACGACTTGGTAGCGGGGCAATTTTTGAATGCAACCTTATCCGAAGATGGTGTTAAGCCTTCTATTGCTTTGAGAGAAGTTTAATACTGTCATGTCATACCTTTAAAGCTACAACTTGTTTGTTAGATTAGTTTCTTAAAACAAAATATGACTTTTTTTTTCTTCAGAAAAACACTTTGCTTTCGAAAATCATTATCAATGAATAAGTGAAATTTGCATAACAAAAAAAATACAGATCATAACAATGATTGGTCCGAAATATGATTTCATTAATAGGCGAGAACCTTACAAATGGCAAAGTCTCGGGAACAAATACAATTGAAAAAAATGGTAAAACAAAATAAAATGGGTTACAAAATCCAACAATGACGCAACCCTACTAACTAGTAGTCCATTTAATTTGCTGCTTTTGACAAGAATGGAGGACGGTGATTTTCTTGATTATCTTTCTTGGGCTTAACTACTTTTGATTGAGTGAAAGCTTTTCCCCTGACTTGCCTAAATTTCCCCTTCGGGCTTTCAATTTACCAGGACACTCCTTTTGCTTGAATTACCTTTCTAGGTTTTCAACTTAGCGAGCCCTCTTTTCAGGCATAGTATTTTCTTACTGCATCAGAGTTGATGGGGTACTTAAGTTATTCGTCGCCCACCGTCTCAAGAATTAGAGATCCTCCGAAGAAAACAGTTTTCACAACAAAAAGGCCATCATAGTTGGGCATCCACTTTCCGCGCAGATCCTTTTGTGTTGGTAGAATTTTCCTGAGCACGTGTTCTCCTTCCTTGTATTCCTTGAGGTGAAATCTTTTATCAAAATCTCTTTTCATCCTTTGCTGGTATATCTGGCTGTGACACATGGCGGTCATCCTTTTTTCATCGATGAGGTTTAGTGAATCAACTCTTTCTTTTATCCATTCAGCTTCCTCAAGCTCGGCTTCCATTAAGATCCTTAATGAAGGTATCTTGACTTTGATGGGTAGTACCGCGTCCATCCCGTGGACTAGGGGAAAAGGGGTTGCCCCTGTTGAAGTGCGTACTGATGTTCTGTATCCATGTAAGGCAAATGGTAACATTTCGTGCCAATCCTTATAGTTGCAGCTTCAACGACACCGTTCATTTTTGGTCTGTATGGATAAGAGTTGTGATGCTTGATTTTGAAATTATCACAAAGCTCTTTCATCGTTTTGTTGTTCAAGTTTGACCCATTGTCAGTGATAATTTGGTCGGGGATGCTGTACCGGCAGATGATCTCCTTTCTGATGAAACGGGCGACCACTTGTTTGGTTACGTTTGCGTAGGATGCTTCTTCTACCTATTTGGTGAAGTAGTCGATAGCTATGAGAATAAAATGGTGGCCGTTGGAGGCGTTGGGCTCAATTTCCCAAATCATATTTATGCCCCACATTGCAAACGACCAAGGCGATGTTAACACATTAAGACGATGTGGAGGAACATGCACCTTGTTGGCGTAGATCTGGCATTTGTGGCATTTCTGATCAAAAAGGATGCAATATGTCTCCAGGGTCAACCAGTAATAACCAGCCCTCAAGATTTTCTTTACCATAGCATGGCCACTCGCATGAGTGCCGAAGGTTTCTTCATGCACCTCTGTCATCAATAGATCTTCCTCCCTCTTGTCAACACATCGAAGCAAAACCATATCATGATTTCTCTTGTACAGAATGTCATTGCTAATGAAGAACTTAGATGACAATCTTCGTATGGCCCTCTTGTTGATTTTAGAGGTGTCATCCGGATATTCTTGATTCTGAAGAAAATTTTTGATGTCATGAAACCAAGGTTTTTCATCAGATTCTTCTTTCGTCATCATGACGTATGCTGGTGCAGTCTTTCTTTCAATGCAAATCAAAGGTGCCTCATTGACAAACTGGACCTTCCACATAGATGCTAGCATGGCTAAGGCATCCGCAATATGGTTCTCAGCCCTTGGGACATGTTTGAAGGTGATTTCGTCAAAGTGCTCAATCATCTCCAAAATGTAATCCTTGTAGGGAATCAACATCTTATCTCGAGTCTCTCATTCTCCTTTGAGTTGATAGATTACCAAGGCGGAGTCACCAATCACTTCTAAGATCTTAATGAAAATATTGATGGTAGCTTCAAGTCCCAGGATACAGGCCTAATATTCAGCTATGTTGTTGGTACAGGAAACGCAAAGTCTGGTGGTAATAGCGGTATATCCTCTAGTAGGATTTTCCAGAACAGCCCCGACACCATGTTTGTTTTTGTTAGATGCTTCATCAAACATCATCTTCCAGCGGGATTCGGGTTCAGGACCTTCCTCGAGATCAGGTTTCGGTTTCAAGCTTTGAACATGCATTACATCTTCATCAAGGAATTCAAATTTGAGTTGGTAATCGTCCACAGGATGTTCAGCAAGGTGTTCTGACAAGACACTGCCTTTGACGGATTTTTGGGTGACGTATTGAATGTCATATTCTGACAAGAGCATATGCCATCCAACTAGTCTTCCAGTTTGAGCTGGTTTTTCAAATATGTACTATATTGGGTCCATCTTGGAGATTACCAGAGTAGTGTGGAAAATCATGTATTATCTCAGACGTTTGGTTGCCCATCCTAGAGCACAACAAGCCTTTTCTAAAGGTGAGTAACGACTCTCGCAATCAGTGAACTTCTTGCTCATATAGTAGATTGCGTGTTCCTTCTTTCCTGATTCATCAGTTTGACCCAGAAGACAACCCATTGAATCTTCCAACACTGTCATGTACATGAAGAGTGGTTTTCCCGGTACTGGAGGAATTAATATAGGAGGCTCTTGGAGATATTCCTTGATCTTCTCGAATGCCGACTGAAAGTTCTCATTCCATACAACCGTTTTATCTTTTTGTAACAACTTAAAGATTGACATGCAGGTAGGTGTCAAGTTGGAGATGAATCTAGAGATGTAGTTCAATCGTCCGAGGAAACCACTGACTTGCTTCTCCGTTTGAGGAGCAAGCATTTCCTGGATAGCTCTGAGTTTGTCGGGATCTACCTTGATTCCTTGTGACTAACAATGAACCTAAGTAATTTGCTGGAACGAACTCCAAACGTACATTTAGCCAGATTTAGCCTCAGTTGGTATCTCCTAAGTCTTTTGAATAACTTCAATAAATGGTCAAGGTGATCTTCTTCGTTTTGAGATTTGGCGATCATGTCATCGACATAAAGTTCAATTTCCCGATGCATTATATCATGAAATAATGCCACCATGGCTCGTTGATATATGGCCCCAACATTCTTCAGACCAAAAGGCATGATCTTATAACAATAGGTGCCTCAGGGTGCGATGAAGGTTGTTTTTTCCATGTCGGCTGGGTCCATTTTTATCTAGTTGTAGCCATAGAAACCATCCATGAATGAGAATACTGCAAAACTGGTTGTGTTATCCACCAAAGTGTCAATATGTGGCAGAGGGAAATCATCTTTCGGTCTGGCCTTGTTCAGATCCCTGTAATCTACACACATTCTGACTTTACCGTCTTTCTTCGGAATAAAAGGGACTGAATGATCATTGGATTTTATGGATGATGGAGGTTTTCTGCATGGTTTTACAAGGTTTAGAATGATCAGACACACACAACAAACATGCAGATGATGGGTTAATTTTAAATTTTCAAAAAGTTGCCATTTTTCCTTTTTACAAAAAGTGAAAATGGTGAGGAGAAAAAAAAATAAGATTTTTAACAAAAACACTTCTTCATTCATTAATCTTTTAAATTGCAAAGTGGCCCATACAAAATGATTTGCTGGCCTTGGGCAAGACTAGAAATTTTAAAGAAAACAAAAGCTAACAAGCAATGCATTACTCTAAAGGTATCATGATAGGAATTTCTACTGTCTCCCAATTGTACAAAGTTGCTCCGTCTCGGATCACCAAACTGTCGAGGTTGCTCTCTTCATCTTTGTCAATGATGGCATTTACTTGTACCCCGCCACTTACAAATATTTCCTTCAGGGTCATCCGATTCTGGGTGCTTTCTTCATACATTTCTTCTAGAGTTGGTTTGTAACCTAACCCTTGCCTGTCATTCTTGGCGCGGACATTCACCTCTATAACCTCTCTCCATCCTGGTGGGAGTTCTTCTTTCATTGCAGTCTTTATGCTTCACACATAGGAAAAAGATGGACCACGGACTACAACCAAATCGTCCACTAACACAGCATGAGCATTCTCTAAGGCTTGGAATACTGTTTCGAGCGCATCCTCATCGGCTTTGATATATCTGAAAGAGTATAGGTTGCTCACCATCAAATCTTCTTCCCCATGTACTATGACCAGCTGATCATTTGTGATAAACTTCATTTTCTGGTGCAATGTAGATGTGACAGCGCCCGCTGTAGGTATCCACGGTCTTCCCAACAGACAATTATATGCAGGATTTATGTCCATTACTCAGAAGGTGATTTCAAAGACTTGGGGTCCCACCATGATCGGTAAATCAACCTCTCATATTATCGTTCTCCTTGATCCATCGAAAGTCTTCACAATCAAAGAGGTGGATCTCATCTCAGCTCCTTTGTATGCCAACTTTGCTAATGTTCTTTTGGGCATTACGTTGAGTGCCGATCCAGTGTCGATAAGTACTCTAGCGAGTGTATCTTCTTCACACTTAACCGATACATGCAATGCGTGGTTGTGCTTGTGACCTTCAGCGGTTAAGTTACTATCGTCGAAGATCAGCGTATTGTAGGCGTGATATTTGCAACGACGAAGTCAAACTGCCCTACAGTGATGTCTTTTGTTACATAGGCTTGTGTGAGTATTTTCGACAAAGTTTTTCGATGGGCCGGAGAACTCAGTAGTAACAACATAATCAAGATCCTGGATGGTGTTTGATTGAGTTGGTCCACTACTCGGTGTTGTACCCTAAAATTTGCTCAACCTATTTCACCTAGTTTATGTTTCAATTGCATTATCCTTTGCATAGTAAATCATGTACATAATCTAATCATTTGCATATCATAACATAGCAAGTCATCCAACAAGGGATCAAGTGCCATTCTTATCTAAATAAGTACATCAAGGGGGCCTTATTCAAGTTGAGGAGCATCTAAGTCCTCAAGAAATGTTTGAAGCTTTGAGAAGTTTGAGGGTTAACCAGTGGACTTTTATCCTAATTTGAGGTGTATTGAGGGTCATCAATGGGGGTATGAGCTATGAATTGAGGGTATGGAATGTGTACAAATATTATAAAATTCCTAGAGGGTCATATTGAAGAGGAGACAAGTCATGGATACAAGTACAAGAGCCACAGTTGAAGTGCAGTCAACTAGGGTTTCCTCTGAGTCAACCCTAGGTCAACCATGGGTCAACTGAGTGATTGAAGAGCATCAAGGCTTAATTGGAGGTTGTGGGATTCATGAATTGATATGTTGGTACATTTGTGGTGTTGTTCCAAGGATAAATCAAAGAGAATCAAGAGTAGGAGGAGTTGCCAAATTAGGGTTTCAGTGTAAAATCCCCTAATTTAGGCCTAACTTACAAGCTAGATAAGTCAAAATTCAAGTTTCAAATGGATTCTTGGCCAACATGAAACTTGTAGAGCTTCTTAATAGCTTTAATTTGAGTACTATAAGTCTTCAAGAAGATTTGTGGAACTCATGTTATGGTTCTTGCAAGTTATGGGTCCCCAGAGGACACTGAAATTTATCTGTGAAAGTCACTTAACTTCCAAGCAACGTTTGCCCATGAAGGAGTTTTCAAATGGATTCTTGGCCAACATAATAGTTGTAGATCATGATCTTAGATTTCCATAGAGTACTAGAAATCCTCAATAGGATTTGTAGAACTCAAGTTATGATCTTGGCAATCCAGGGGTATATTGGGTATTAATGATTAGAGGTCATTTTTCAACATAGGTCAAAATCTCCATCTTCCACTCCTCAAATGAAAAAATGTTCTACATGAGATGTGCTTAAAATGATGTTTTTGGGCTAGGAAAGAAGTCATGAGAGCTTGGAAGGGCTTGTATCACAAAATTACAAAAATGGCCTAAAATAAGGGTGAATTTTAAATGAACCAAGAATGAAAATTGGGATTTTTGAGCTATGGGTCCAAACCTAGCCATATGACATACCAAATTTATTGGAAAACATATTTTGAAAACAATGACATTGCCACATTTTTGAGTTGAGGGATAATTCAATGACTTCCTTTGTAAAGTGGTTACTTACATCATAAGTAACATATGCAAAACTACTCTTTAGAGCATGACCAAGGCCTTAACCCTTTCCATTTCATTCAATATGTCATCTAAGGAGAATTTGGATCAGAATCAAGGCATTGAAGCAAGCTAAAACCCAGCTGCCATGTGTGAATTTCTCATGACATTTTCAAATGCAAGAGATGTTGAACTTCTCATTGGATCATTCCTGAAGTTTCTAGAGCCTTCCTACAAGTTCTATATAAGATTTGTGATTGATCCAAGGCATTGGTTGGTGGAAATTGAGAGATATTGGAGAGATTGATTTTTGAATTTTCAGTTTGCAAAACAGAATCGGTTACAGCCATTTGATCCACTTCAATCCAAATTCTTGATTTCAACAACTTCCTTTGGTGTTGGTGAGTGATTCCAGATACAATTCAAGGCAAGATCATTGCAAAATCGTGAGAGAGCACTTTGAGTTCATAGCCTGCAAGTCAAAATCAGATTCAAGGATTCAAGAAGATTCAACTCTAATTGATGCATACAGAAGCTTGGTAATTGATCAAAGAACGTGTCTGGAAGATCTTGGAGCTTGATTTGGAGGTTTTACCACTCTGTTCATCCAAGATTTGCAGGTATGTAAACTTCTTTCTATGGCTCGATTCATGAGGTTTCCTTAGGTTTTAAATGGTGATATTCATTGTAGAACATGGCTAGGTGGATTCTGGTAACAATTGGCATATTTTAGAGACAAAATTAGGTTGATCACATTTTCTGGTGAGGCTCGTATCTGATGATTCTTGATGATGTAGACCTAGTTTGATAGTGGATTTTACTCAGTGTGAAGTGTAGTTGATCATAGGCTTCTCAATTTTGATTTTGGTGATGATTTTTTGGTTAAACATTTTCTGAACATGCCTTCGTGTTTTGAGAAGGAGAGGGTTTCAATACAAATGGAAGGTATGGTTGAGTTCCTTGTGGAAAAGCGAGCAGGATGATGTATTTAGGTTAGGGTTTTGGTGAGGATTAAGGGAACTGGGGTTTGGGGACGACGGTGGCTCCACCTCCGGCCACCGTCTGGTCATGTTTCCCTCCAATGTTCAAAATGAGGAAGACGACTCCATCACCATTAGATCTTGTTGGACCTTGACTGGAATGATCATCCAACGGCCACGAGCGCGTTTTAATTTGTGAAGGAATTATGAGTTTAAACCAAACGCACTGTTTCATTTAATATTCTTGGATGGGCTTAACGAAAACATGCTATGTACACCCCATTTACCAGGCCCAATGGAAAACACACGTGATTTGCTTGCTATTTGGCACAACTTTTTTTCATTTTTCATGACATTTCCATTTATTTTCTGAATTGCTTTGGGCTTAATGAACGCAGTGATAATCACACCCCCTCCTGGGCCCAACTCTGGTTAACAACTGGGATCCATTGCTATTTGTCACGCATGATTTTCTTTTTCTTATATTTTCCTTTTATTTTCACATTTATTTTAGGTTAATTAGAAAATTCGTAATAAATTGAAAAAAGATCTTTTTAGGGTGAGGATTTTTTCCTTGTTTTCCTTAGGGTTTCTAGAATTTAATAAAACAATAAAAACATTAATTCATGCATTTTCCATTTTTTGGTATATTTTACAATTTTACTGATTTTATTTTGCATTTGTTTGATACCTTATTTTTCTGAATTTAGTATGAGAGATTGGTGCATGATTTTTGATTGATTCTTGTGAGGTTGATTATATTAGGGAATCATTCTCCCTTAGAGAGTTTTCTCATATTTTTATGATGAAATTTAGGTTAGTTTTGAGTAATGAACTTTAGGGTGCTAGGATTAGGGTTTTACAACACTTAGGTGTAGTTTAGGGCATAGTTTGGAGACTTAGGGTTTGATTTAGGCCTTGGGATTTATGTGGGGTATAGGGTATATAGTTAGGTTCCCTTAGAAATTAATCTAGGATTTTATAATGAGCATTGCTATTTTATTTGATTTTTGCAAATTGATTGTTGCTTGTGTGGTGCCCTTGGGCATTTGGCTTGTTTGCTTGGTTTAGGCTATTCTAATTGGGCTTGGGGTTTGAGTTTTGCTTGTTGGAGTTCATGAAGACATTAGAGATGATTTAAGACAAAGAATGGAGCTTGATGCATGAAGATTCTTGTCCTTGAAGGTTGCTTTTGAAGACTTAGGAGATATGAGATATAGGGAGAGCTTTAGATTAGACTGACCTCTTCTTTCAAACATAGAGAGCTTCTTGTGCCTCTATCCCATCCTATGACACAAGGTCCCCCAAAGAAGTTCCATCTCTCCTTAGGAGGGATGTAGAGCATGCTTTGGTTGGGTAGAACCTTGAGGATACCTTTCACTTGCTATGCTAAGATCTTAGTGATTTCCCTTGGTTGTCACTGAGCCTCTTAACATCTCAACTTCATCTATCATTAGTTGATTTTTCTGTTGGAGTGATTGCATTGGAGAAGGGAACCTATTGGAGAATGAAGTGCATTGAAAATTGATAAAGATGGAGTTTGTGTCTGTCAAAGATGGGTATCTGCTAAAGACTAGGGTTTTGTTGCTGATTGAAGCTGTCTACTTGTTGGGGTTCAGTGCTTGCCAGAGTTTGGAGATTCTTGAAGACAAGAGCTTATCTAAAGTTTGAAGATAGTTGAAGATTGAAGATGGGGTCTTACTTGAAAGGGTTACTGTCAACCTTTTTGCTGTTAATCAATTGTAGCTGTCAGAGCTGTTGTTGTGTTGGGCTGCTTACTGTAGGAGCTGGTGTTGCTGTCAGAGCTGGTGTTGGGTTTTATTTTCTTTTTCAGTATTGTTTGTTGGCTTGTTCAGCTTTCCCCTTAGGTTTGAAGTGAAGCTGTTTCACTTTGCCTATTGTTTTCCCAGGTTCGAGGTTGAGTGGAACTCCCTTGCCTCGCTTGTACTGCTGCATCTCATGCATTTTACTGTTCACTGTATATATGCTGTTTCTTTTCCGTTTATCCCCTAGGATCTCTGATTTCCTCTGTGCAGGAGGGAATTATGACAGACCTTAGGTGTTAACCCATGCATGACAACATTAGGGTAGTTTTGATTCCCATTTTAAACCCTAGGTTTTTAGAGTTTCTTTCTCTTCTCATCTCGAAACAATTCAAAACACGGTAATAAGGGTAATCGATGTCGTATGCTACGAGCCTTAAGCTATTTGAGAGAAGGTTGCTGGAGGGCCACTCTTCAGTAATCTGATTGCTTAGTGTGTGACCCTTAGGGTGACATACGACGTAGTCGCTCTCAAATCATAGTCTCTAGTGCGTCAGAGATTGAAAACATCATAAAAAATAGTTCTTGCGTAAAAGACTGAAAGCAAACATCAAAGTGTCATTTTTGTCCGCTTGGACTCTTAATCAGAAGAAAACCTTTTCAAAAAGATAAAAAACAGTCAGACAGACCTGTGTCCTCCGTGGCCCGAACTACGTTTGCTCTGATCTTTCATGCTGTATGAAAGTACGTAGGCATAGGATGCCGTATCCTAGCGAGAAACCGTCCCCTCCTTTCCCGTAGGTAGGCGAACTACGTTGACTCTGATTTCTCGTTGCAGACGGGAATACGTAGGCATAAAGTGCGATACTTTGCCGAGTCATTTTCTTTTAACCCCAGACCCTTAGTGTAGATAGAATAATAATCCGTACTAGAAAATAAGCGTGGATCCCGTCGAGTACGACGGACGTGAGGGGTGCTAATACCTTCCCCTTGCGTAACCGACTCCCGAATCCAGGATTTGGTTGCGATGACCATTCCTTTCCCTCTTTGCGTTAGGTTTACTCTGAGTGTTTCCTTTCCCGCTTGTGGGATAAATAACGCACGGTGGCGACTCTTCTGTCATAGCCGGCGCAGATTTTCGCAGTAGCGACACTCGGCAATCGGTTCAACAGATTATCCTCAAAAACTCCTCTTCATCATCCTTGGGAATCTCTTTTCCTTTAACAGTGGTTTCTTTGGAGATTACTTCCTTTAGAGCAACCTCCTTGGGAACAATAATGGAAATTTTAGGAGCGACGGTAGCTGCTTGAGGGACCGAAAAGTTAGTCCTGGGCTGATATATTCAACCACTGCAAGTCATTTTGCTTGCCCTAGCAATGTTTATTACATCCTCCTGTTTTCTCCGACATTCATGTCGTACCAGGGGTAGTCGCGCTTCCATGATATGGCTCTTGGATGAGGACCTGGACCTCTCCTTGGGTCGAGACTTGATTGATCTTTTCCAAATTTCAGTACGGGATCATTTCGGAACACTGGTCTGACGAGTTTAGGTCGAGTCATTTTGTAGTTGTTGGTTTTGAACACCGCTATTTTATTGGACTTTTCTGGTATATTGAATACTGGTTCAATAACCGCCACATCCTCTTTCCTTTTCTTATTACTGACCTGTAGCATTCCTTTGTTGATTAGTGATTGAATATCTCCTCGCACAAGGTCACAACCTTGTGGGTTCTGGCCGCATTCTTCGCAATTTTCATGGGTACTTTTGAGCAACCATGCCTGAGCCAATCTTTTTTGTAACTCCACCAAGGACGTCTTAACTTCGGCTACTGGAGTGACTGTCTTCATTTCAGAGTCTTCACCCTCTTCAGTTATAGCATTTACTCCAACATGGTTTGGTAGAGGATTATCTTTTACATTAGGGTGATTGTCCTTGAAAGATAGTATCTTATTTTCTATCAATTCGCTGACAATGTGTTGTAGTGTAAAATATCCTTCTAAATCATGCCCAGCAGCATTCTCGTGGAAAGGGAAATATGCATTGGGATTGTAATAAAGAGGTAAAAGATTAGGTGGGGCACCTAGTTTCCTTATCTGAATGAGTCCTCTTGCTACCATCATGGGATAAAACTCAGTGTAGCTCATTGGTATCGGCTATATTCTAGGTTTCCCATTCTAGTAGGCTGGCCTAGGAGCTTGAACCCTGGGCTGTTGTACCTACTGATTGTTACAAGGTTGGTGGTTGTATTGCTGATAAGTATTCGGCGCCCTTAGCTGAGGGTTCTGTTGACTCTATTTATTTTGGAAAACTGCCGTCACTGCCGCTACATATTGTGATTGATGATACGGTTGTCGCGAGACTCTTTGATTCTGTGCCCTTTTTTCATGCATTACTGCACTGACTTCTCCTTCTTTTTTCTTGTGGAAGCTGCTTGGTGGCCTATTTGTCGCACTCGTGCTGGCACAATTTGTTGAGCTTGATACTTTGCCACTTTTTAGACCCGCCTCCACCTTTACACCTACGGCCATAATATTAGAAAAATTTACTGTGATACTGCTAATCAACCTTTCATAGAATTCGGATATGACCGTATCTACAAACCAATCAGCCAGTTCTTTCTCTGTTAGGGGAGGTTCCACCTGAGCGGCAGTTTCGCGCCACCTCTACGAGTATTCCTTGAAAGATTCATAAATTTTCTTTGCCATGTTGACGAGCTGACGACGATCTAACGCTAAATCCATGTTGTACTTGTATTGTTGCATGAATGCATCGGATAAGTCTTGGAAGCAGTATATTTTTTATTGATCCAAACTTAAGTACCATTTGGTAGAGGCACCCTTAAGACTGTTCTGGAAGCAATGTATTAACAATTTTTCGTTTTCAATGTGTGCGGCCATGCATCGATAGTACATGATTAAGTGAATCTTTGGGCGGGTTGCCCCTTCATATTTTTCAAATGTGGGCATTACAAACTTGGGAGGAAATACCAAGCCCGAAACCAAACAAATGTCCCTGGCATCAGACCCAAAGACATTATTCCCTGCTTGAGTGTATATGGGATCCGTTGTTAATGGAACAATCTGTGGCGGGAAGTTGAATTGTTGAGGATTACTGAGTGGTGGCAGGAAATCCTTGGTGATACCAAATAGATGTTCAGTTGTTGAGGTTACTACTGGAGGAGGATTTTCCACTGTTGTGTTGATTTCATATACCACTGTAGTTTATGAGTCCATTTTTTCTCTTATCACCTGAAGGACTTCCATAATCAGGCTAATGTCACCTTGTATCCCTTCGAAATCTTTGTCAATTTAATCGATTCTTTGGTCTTGATCATCCATTCTTCTCTGAGCGCTGGCTCGGGTGTTGTAGTGATGGGAACTCAGTGTGACTTTCTTTCCTCCCTCTGGTGGAAAAGAACAACAGATGAGCCGCGGGACCCATGCAACACTATGCAAATGCAAATGAACAACTAACCATTCAAGGAAAAGAAAAAACTTTGTTTACAAACAAAATCAACAACACACGTGACAACATTTTTGAAAAGCAGCGTTTTATTGATAAATCAAAGTCGGTTACAACAAATGGCTCTTGTTAACAAACAAAACCTTTCTTGCAACATAGTTTTCAACAAGTAGCAACTACATTAATAGGTTCCTAAGATTACAATCTTAGAAAAATAGGAAATTAGGAAGCCTTGATCATTCTAACAAGACGATCCTTTTCCTTCTTGAGGTCTGGACTGGTGTTGATTTTGTCGGACCAGCTCCCATAACTCGGCGTTTTCGCGTTCTTCTTTTACTAAAGTGAACTTCAGCTCATCTCTAGGCATGAGCATTTCTGGATCCATAGAGATTTCATAAATGTGACTATAGAACATTCTTAGAGCTATCTCTTTTGACCAAAGAAGATAAGATTTTGTGGCTAGGCAGCTCACATTCTCCTCTGCAATCATTCCTTTCATATGGGGACGATACCAGGCTAAACGAGCCTAGGTTTCAAACTTTTCATCATATCCCTTTTCATAGAAACAAGTCCTTAGCAGGTCTTGGTGTGGCTCCGGTCCGATTTGATATCCTAACTGGCGGGGAGCGAGGATCGGACTATAGCTGATGACTCATTTCGTGCCTATGAGAGGTATGTTTGGAAAGTCTCCACAGCTTTAAATCATGGCGATTCCACTATTTTTGACGTCGTACCAGTTGACGTTGTAATGAGTGAGCGATGATAACTTTTCGATCCAAGCATCCTTGTTAGGGAGATTCTAGAGAATCTGAGTCTTAGGCAAGTGTGAAATAAATCACTTGCTGAGAAGTGTTGTGCAGCATGAAAATAACCCTAAATCATACATCCTTCGACGATGGATAACAATGTAGGTGTCGGCCAGCAGCGTGGGCACAGGATTTATGATTATAAAGAGTTTGATGGAATCTTCACTGATGAATTCATCGCAGCTAGGAAAGAGGTACAATCCATATATTAGAAAGGTCGGGATCGCTTCAAAGATCCCTAATTTTCTCTTATCATAATGGAATTCTGCTCTCTCCATGAACGATCTTGCTTCCATTTCGGAGAAACCTTCCATACTTTCCAAATGACCAAGCAGCTCCGTTGACTCAAGATGTATTGCTTTGGAGAGCTCTTTCCTTCTCGGTTTACCAAAGGGAGGTGTGAAAGTAAAAGGAACCTTCAAATAGGCGGAATACTCCTCCAGGGTTGGGAGTAGCTGGAAATTGGGGAAGACGAAACAATGGTATACTAGGTCGTAGAATTCAACGAGTGCTAGCAACATGTCTTCATTGACTCTTGAGTTTAATAGTGGCAATAGATCTCCATACTTGGCGATGAATGCGGTGGGGTTCCTGACGAGGCCTCCCAATATCCTAAGATTGTCCAACCTCAAGCTCAGAAATGAAAATCTGCTTCTGCGATCCATGACAATGTCTGCAAAAGAAATTTTTTGAATTCCTTGAATGGTTATAAAAAATGCGAGAATGCAAATGAAAAATGCAACTGATTTTATAAAACTCAGAAGATTAATTAAGTCAAACCCCTTATTTTATTAATTGGAAACAGTTACAACTTTCAAAATACAATACAACAATCCTAAGTTTACATCGGGAAACTAAGTCTTATGGTACAAGTTTCTAACAAGAACTTCAGTAGCGAGACCTCTTTAACTTTTTTAGCATATTATTTTCCATTACCAATTTGTCCACTATGCCCTTCCAAACTCTAGAGATAGGTGGGACATTTGAATACTCGTGAATGCTTTGAGTAGGCTTGACACTAGAGAAAAATAAATTCTCTTTCATTACTTCCCCATTAATCACACGTTATTCGAGCCAACCAATTAGTTCATCTTTGTCTTACACTTCTCTTATGAGTTTTGTTGTTTCAGAGAACAGTGCATGGTACTTCCCTTCCCAAGTATCTCTCTCAAGTTGTGTTCTTTCAAGCATTTCTTGATATTCCTCCATCTTCTCAATGGGGATGGTAGCAGGTGATGACGTGATAACAATCTATGCATTCTTTTCCGAGGGGTATGGAATCTTCAGATCTCGAGCTCTAGATTGGACCCACTTAGTGAATGGCTCAAAGGCTACACAGTTCTTTTTTCCTATATCAACTTTAGTCTTTTTCTAAACATTCTCCCAAGCATCAACTGTGCTATTTATCACATTCTCTGTTGCTTCTATATTGAGATAGAAGAATCCTGATAACAACAGATTTATGGGCTTGTCCTTCATTGGAAAACCAAACTGACGTCTGGCCAAAGTGGGATTGTAGCCAATTCCCCCCTTTACCCCAATGAGTGGTATGTTTGGGAAAGTTCCACATCGGTCAAAATAAACTCCTCTGTCATAGGCAGGATTGTACCAATGAATGTCAGCTTGCGTTAAAGATATTATCCTTTGAGAACATCTTCATCCATTGGGATTTTATTTAAAAGCGTCAGTCCTTGGCAAATGGTTGATGAACCACTTATATAGTAGAGGTGCACAACAAATAATGGTTCCTTTTCCTTGAAGCGTCCGATGATGAATTGAATGGTAAGTGTCTCCTAACAAGGTAGGCACTGGGTTGCCACTTAGAAATATGGTGATAGAGGTGGAATTGACAAATTCTTCAACTTCTGGAAACAATACCAATCCATAGAATAGAGAGCTAGAATGCATCCATACTACCTTCTTTGGCAAGATAAACAACTTTCTTAACTAAGAAATCAGAATGGAAACCATTGACTCCGCCTTTGGTGGCACGGTTAGCTTTAATCTCTGATACTTCGAGGTGAAGAGCATCTGCTATTTCCTTTGGTGAAGGTAAGCTTTCTAATCCACTCTAAGGTTTTTGGTCTTGTACAGGGGCTCCCACGTAGGAAGCATATTCTTCCAAGGTTGGCACCGACTGATAGTCAGGAAAATTAAAGCAGTGATACATTGGGTCATAGAATTGAACCAAAGTGTTGAGAACTCCTTCTTCCATCCCTGTCTTGACTATACTCATTATCTTCCCATATCTTTTTCCAAAGTCTTCTGACACCGTAGTCCCTAGTTTTCTTAACTTGAATGTATCAGGCTTCTTGAAATTGTATTTCTTGGTGTTTCTTGTCCCAATATCCATGATATATTTCTAGGGTTTCACACAAAGAAATCAACTGAGTTTTACAAAACCAGTTGCAACATGAGATGCCATGATAAGATGATGAGATAATGCACACATAACACATAGATAAGTATTCACAAATACAATGCATATGCACATACAAGGTTTCCCAAAGCTCAAGGTCAAAGCATGGGGTCAAAAAGGTCTACCCATCCCCAAGGACTTGTACTATAGGTTAATTGTACCTGCCAAACGAGTTCTATCAAAGTTCCCAGAGTCATAGTAAATCCTTTAGATATTATCAACCAACATGACTACTCATGTGAGTCAAAAATATTCTCAAGATAAACACGTCTGAGTGTAGTATCACGTAACAAATATTTCGGGACTACTCCCTGATAGTTTCCACACTACGTCCTAAAAAGGCTTAGTGGGGTAACAGTGTTACTAAAGGTCCTTAGTTTCACGGACTCTCAGGTTGAAATAATTGATGAAGTGAATGACTACCCATACATCATCAATCATCTCAAGGAGGTCTCAACTGAGCGTGATTACATCATATGTCAAACTTGTTAGGACTACTCCCAACAGTAAACTATTGATCATATCACATCATATCACATGTGTCACTCAAGTTCTGGTTAGGACTTATCTCACCATTCATGATACCCAATGTCCATAGCATACAAAAAAAATATATTTACAAATATACATGTAAGCAAGCATTCACAAATATAGCATACAAATAAACAAAATAGGCTAAACCCTCAAGTTAAGATTTTCCCCAGTGAAGTTGTCATTTTTGTTGCGGTGAGAATCGTGATGTCAAGATATTAATTAACTTGAATCTTAATTCATTAAATTCACAACAGGACTGTGATTTATCTAAAGTAAAGGTTAAAGAAAGAAAGACCTTTTGCGTGATATAACAATAATGCTAAAAGATTCGGGGATCGGGGGTTGGTTATGCTTAGGGTAGATATTTCACATCCTAAACATCTGTAGTACTCTACATGAACCTTTTATATGTTAGTATGCTAAGTTGCTTGCTATGGTTATGCTATGGCTTGGGATCAAGGTACAAGTTTAGGTTAAGACCTAAGGATAGTTCTAAATTTTCTCGCAAAGATATCGCATCTTCTGCCTACGTATCCTAACTAGGATAGAATCAGAGCAATCGTAGTTCACCTCACTAAGTTTGAGGAACTCTTGATTATGATCAAGGTACAAAGGGAAACAGACATGACAATGATTGTGTAGAGTTTAACAAAACTCTCTAATCTAAGTTGTACACTCAAAGAGATTGACTTTTACAAAAGCCAAGAGGGGAATAAGTAATCATGACAATGATTCTTACATAGAGTTAACAAACTCTATCTTAAAGTTCTAATTGAAAGATACTCCTAACAAGGGGTAGGTCTTTAAACTTAAATCAAAGTCTAATAGATAGTAGGTTCTAATTTAACTATGTTAGGGTTCAAGGTGACTTAACAAAGTCAAAGGGAGGGTAATGAGCTATCTATGACCCAAGGGTCAATAGAGAGGTTTTCCTTTGGAATGGGGAAAGATGAGGCAACTGAATGAGAACTAACAAGTTCCATCACTTGGGGAAACTTAACAAAGTTAAAGCAAGAACATGTAACAACATGTAAACATGTAATCAAGATTAATATTTAACATCTTAACAAAGATGAAGAGCAAACAGGTAACAAACATCAAGGCAAGCAAAGAACATGTGTAGCAACAACAAGTTCATTTATACAAGTAAGTTACAACTTGAAGCAAGCATGTTATAGGAATCAAATGAGATCAAATGTAACAACAAAAGACCAACTAACATGCATTGATGACAATCAAGTAAGCAAGAATACAATAAATGTTACAACAGTTCAAGTATAAGTTCATGATTTCACGGGGAGAAGTAAACAAGTTTCATGGTAACAACCAAGACAACAAACAAGCCCTATCATGTTATGGTTCTAACAAGGCACATAAACAAATAGAAAAAGGCATGATGAACATATTCAAGAAGTTACAACATAAAGAATTATGCTATGTTTCACAAAGAAGTTCAAGGTATACCATCCATATTCAAACATTCACAAAGGCAAGAAACAAACCCTAAACATGTTATGGTTCTAACAAGACACATAAACAAGTAAGGTGAGACATAAAGGATGCATTCCAGAGGTTACAACATCAATAATTATGGAAAAGTTCACAGATGGAGTTCAATAGGTTACTTTCATATATGTGTATTCACAAAGGCAAATATGAACATGGTAAGACATTGAATCAAACAAATTTGATTACTCAAACATGTTGATAAACACATATGAAGCATACAAGACAAATCTCACAAGATAAATCAAGTTTTAAATTGAGAAAGTTCAAAAACATTAAGGTAAAAACCCTAAAAACACATGATTTTTAAGTAGGTCAAAGTCTTTCTAGGATAATAATCCTTGAATTCTTTCTTCACCTATTGAAAATATACATGATGAAGAACAGTTTCCAAAAAGAATGGTGCATGAATGTTAAAAATTAACAAAGTTAGGATGAAATTGATTTGTGAAGACAAAGTGAGAAAATAGGTGATAAAAAGAATGGAAATGCATCCAAAGGGGTTTGAACCCACGTCCCTAGGGTTACTACCCAAAATTCTAACCAACTGACCCACGCGTGCTTTGTGAAAAATAGATGCACTCATGTAATAAAATATGAACAACAAACCAATCACATGAAACAAAAATAAAAGGTCTAGGGGGGAATCGAACCCCAGAACCTTCGCTCAACACAACATACAAAGCATCCTCCTTAACCAGCGGTGCTATGCTCTCATCCAATATGTATATGCCTCAATAATGTTTTAAACTATGAATGCCTTAAAATGGCCACCTCAGCGTCATGTCATGCTAGGTCACTCCCGCATTAGCTTCATCTTCTCCAAAATTTCTCTCCCTCGCTCATGCCCTAAATCCATTCCATGACCAGGATTTCCTTAAATTAGAACTCTCTCATCCCTCAACCAAATTCCAAGATGTAAATATCAAAGTTGGAGTATTTTCCAAGGAGAACTCAAATATGTGGTATGTTTACACTAACTCTAACAACATATATCATCAAGAATCCAACAACAGTGCAACACAACAAAAACAAAACATGTCAAAACTTTACATATGCAACTCATTCAAAGTAGACAGTGATTGATACATTTAATACATGATGATATATACATATTCCATTTACGGAGGAATCAATGATAATACATGATCATGAAGATTCAAAAGGGAGGGAACTTACTTCTTGGAGTCAGTCCAAGGCCTTTTTAAATGCCTTTACAGTTGCAAGAAAATACCCTGGTGAGCTTCCTTGATGCCTTTGAAATTTGTTTGAGTGCTTGGTTGGTCTGGAGTAAGCTTGGGAAACAGAACCCGATCCAGCTACTTTAATGGTGGTTTGAGAATGGAAGATGGTGTTATGGGTGTACAGAAGTGCTTCAATGGTTTGAGTACACTCTAATGGATGTGTATGGTTGTTTTGTGAAGTTGGTTTTGGAAGTGCATGAGCAAACTGTAAATTTGAAGTGTTCTTGCAAGTTTTGGTGATTTTTGCAAGAAGAAAGTGTTCTGAGCATACAAGGAGTTTTGAAAGGTTTTGTTGATGTATTTTCTGATTTTTTTGACTGAGCTTTGATGCTCTATTTATAGGGAAAGTGGAGAGTAGTGATCTGGCCAGATTTCAAGTTTCTTGCCAACTTTTTCATTTGAGAACCAACTTGCTAGTGATGATGACTTTCCTTGTTTCAAGTGATTTAGTAAAAGAGCTGCTAGGTTTGAGGCTTCCTATGAGATTGAAGTGTACTTTGGAGTGTAGAAGGAGATTAGGGGAATGGCTCAAGGAAGATTTTGAGGGAAAGGTTATGCTTTACCAAAATAGCATTGCTCACTTTATGCATAAATGGGATTCTCTCTTGGTTCAAACATTAAATCCTTGTGTAACCCTTTGATTTTTCGTGTAACACATTTTTTAGAGTGTATCTTGCAACTAATCAACCTAAAAAAACAAGATTGATAGCCAAAGATTGGTTTTGCATCATGCTATTACAAGTTGAGACTTTGGATTTCAAGCTTTTGGACCTCAACTTCATCTCTTCGAAAATCCTAGCTCACAAAGGCTATGGAGGAGTTCTTGTACTTTTTGGAAAGCCCTAAACATGCTATACAACTTTCATGTTTTACAAAAATTCAAATACTAAGTGGAACCATGTCAAAAATCCCCTCGAAGTTGGCTGAAAAATTGACTTACAAGCACAAAAAACATGAAATTTTTCTAAGTGTTTTTCCCTCTTGCCTTGTCTTTGCTCATAAATCAAAATCAATTCATTTTTTGACCATAGGTGTGGTTACGTTTTTGAAGAGCTCATTGAGAACTTTCCAACAAGCTTTGAACCACTCCATTTGGACATGTGGTTATGAAGTTATGGCTTAGCCCTTTTCAAAACCCTAATTTCTCGACTTTTTGATTACTTCTCAATTCTTGATCCAATAGTCACTAAACTTTATGATTAGATATGAAATAACATTGGGAACATAATTGGCTTCAGTTTTGGGTCAAAACCCTATTGGTCAATGGTTTGACTTTTCAGTCAGACGAACAAAACGATCGAAAACCTATGAATCGACTGTTGGTGTTTTAAGTTCCCTGAGGCCTTGAAACTTCTTGTGTAGACTTCTTTTGGTCATATGAGCCTTATGGACCATGATTCCATCATTGGAGACCTCTCTAGGTCAAAAGTAAAACTACATTTGACTTTTCCAATTAGAAACCCTAATTGGGTTCTTGCACTGCACTGTTCTTCTTCTCTGGGTGACAACCTCAAATTAGATTCATAATTGATCTGATGTGATATCCTTGATGATATAGAGACTTGTTATGTGGATGGTCGATCCAAAACCTTGACTGATCAAACCATAGAAACTCTGATTCTTGACTGTGTGGAACCCTAATTCACCTGCATCTTGACAAAGATCAAACTTGAAAGAGGTTAAGGTTAGATAAACAATATTGATGCTCCTAGAATGATGAGAGGATATAGGGGTCAAATTTTGGGGTATAACAGCGTGTGCCACTTGCTGAAAACCTCCTCTAAGAATTCTCCACTCCTTCCTACATTTTCTCCGACATTCTCTCCACGTTTGGCCCTGAATTTTTGGGTAACGGACACCACCAACAAGTATAAAAGCCATAGACGATTTTCGAAGAAAGGGGGCAGCCATTATTCCTCTTTTCAACATTTTTCTTCTAGCAGTTTTATGATTTTTAGGTTTAGGCAGTTTTTCTACCAATTAAACGATTGCCACTTAGTATTATGATTTACGTACTGTTTGTGATTTTGTACCAAACTCCAAGCTTTCCTCCATGATCCAAGTTCTTTTCAGTTCTTCGTAATTTCCAGAATTCATTTATTTTCTTTCGTTGTTATGCATTCCTTTTATATTCTGTCTAGCATTAGGATTAAATTTTATAATAGCATGCAAGCCATGTCTAGCTAAACTAATTAATATCGGTATGTAATTACAATCGGTCGGAAGGGGTGTAGTAACTCATGGCATTAACTAACGAATTTATTATTCTGGTCTTAGTTTCTTTTTATTAAACTAAATAACTTTTCTTACGAGAGTAAAAAGGTAACGAAGGTTAGGATCAACAAAGTGGGAGTTTGAGGTCTTAACCGGATAGCTGAAACTGAACACTAATCCTAAATACAGTAAGAGTGCTTTAGAGTTAATTAGGATCTACTTATTTTCAAAAATTGTTTTTAAATACAAGTTAGAGAGTGAGAGCCTTCATTCTGATTTGAGAGTATAGTCTGAGTCAATAAACACGATAGTGTGAGATAAAGTCTTTTAAATGAGTATTTTCTACAGAATAACTTTTTTACCTTTTAATCAAACACCCATGAATTATTGAATCCCTGATGATTGACAGAATTATATACCGATATTCCGTTATATCTTGATTTAAAGTATATTTCAATTTACACATATTTTCTTACTTGCATCTCAACTTAGAAATCCATTAGCCTTAGATTTATGTAGTAGGATTAGATAATGGTAGATCGATTCTTGGTCTTTTGGGTTCGATAATATTTAAAACTACGGGATTCGAATGTGCATTTGCAGTCAAGAATCATTTAGACATACTAAGTCGCGATCACCCGCAAGGGCAATCCAGGCAAAAGTTAAGGATTTTAAAAGCAAATGACTACGAACTGTGTTTGATTTGTGAATGCATTTCAACTTATGGAAGTCCCAAAGGGTAAAAATTAGTTCAATCAGTCTCTTCAGAATGTAGAACATTGGCGAAGCATCGAAGACATGCGGGTCATAACCGATTCGACACATGGTGGTTTTCTGTTTCCAATTGCTGGCATTTGTATATTTTACCGTTGTACTTTTTGCACAATTACCTCTTTTCAGGAATTGCATCTGTTGTAATTTTCCTATTTACAGGCCTTTTCAATCAATAACGTTTTATCCATTCAAAAAGGTTTTTTTATTTTCTGTTTTTACTTTTACTGTTTTTGTTTGCAAAAAGGGCATCCGATATTTTTGATATACTTTGCATGCGAAAATTTTGGGGCTTTACTAATGATATTAAAATAAATGATTTACTTGAATGGTGTCGCGGATGTGACCGAAATAGACTCTTTTTTTTCATACAAGACATGCTACTTGTTTATTTTTCGTTTGCAGAATGACATATCCTTTTCCCAGCAGGGCTCTCCCCACAGGATGGTGTTACCAAATCAGAAGTATCTCGCCAGCAATGATGTGTGCTTATCTCCAGCAGAATAAGATTGGTTGTATTCCCCAGTGGAAGAGTAAATTTGAAGGTTGTTCCCCAACAAGATCCATGTTACTAATTTCTCTCCTCAAGCAGAAACTGATGTTGATTCCTTCGACGAGTAATTTAGAAATGGTTGATATCCTCGACAAAGTCCAATGTGATCATTGGCATTCTTCAAGGTCAGATCTTTGGGGCGATTTCCCGAAATATGTCTTTCTCAATTCCCAACAGAGTGGAGTTTATTTTCATGGAAGCCATTCAGTGCGCTTTCCTCAGCATAGTTTGTTTGTTGATCTTCTCAGCACCTTTTCTTGGTGGTGTTCTTTTGCATATCATTTGCATTGCCTCCTCCCAAACGCATAGCATTCCTATTTCGTATAGAGCATCACTCCATATTCAAACATAAGTATCCAAAGCATAAGCCAGGTTTGATATCTTTGTTACCAAACATTTCTCCAGCAGATAACGACACAATTCATGAGACTTTGTGTTACGTTATTCCCAGCAGAAATCATTTATAGATGTTTTCATCTTACTGTTACTCCCCGAAAGTGTTTGTTTGTTTAAACTTCTCTTTCCCCCTGCGGTGTATTCTTTTTAGGTCGTAAGTCGGTTGATTCTACTTTCTGCCTATCCCGAGTGTTGTATTCCAACTTTTGGTTGGTAATCCCCAGTCTGTCGTTTTGTGGATGTTATCCCAACTTTTGGTTGGTAGTCCATCGTTTTGTTGGATTTTATCCCAACTTTTGGTTGGTAGTCCTATATTTGTTTCCCTGACGAAGTTGTTATCCCAACTTTTGGTTGGTAGTCTTCATTACGGTGAGTTCGCCTTTGTTCGACGTTTCAGCGATCCCAACTTTTGGTTGGTATAGCTTTTGTTGACGATTCCAACTTTTGGTTGGTAGTCTTCCTTTCTAGTGATCCTAACTTTTGGTTAGTAGTTTTCGCTCCAACTTTTGTTTGGTGTCTTTTCTTGGATGTTACCCCAACTTTTGGTTGGTAGGCCGTTGTTTCTTGGATGTTATCCCAACCTTTGGTTGGTAGTCCGTTGTTTCTTGGATGCTATCCCAACTTTTGGTTGGTAGTCAGTTGTTTCTTGGATGCTATCCCAACTTTTGGTTGGTAGTCTTCCTTTGTTCCCTTGTGGAGTCGTTATCTCAACTTTTGGTTGGTAGTCTTCCTTTTCGGTGATTCCAACTTTTGGTTGGTAGCCTTTGTTTCTCGTTGACGATTCCAACTTTTAGTTGGTATTCTTCATTGTTGTGTATTCGCCTTCGGTCGGCGTCTGGGTGATCCTAACTTTTGGTTAGTAGCTTGTTCCTCATAACCTTTGGTTATTACTCTCTCTGGTGATCCTAACTTTTGGTTAGTAGCCATTATTACCTCCGTGAGTAATTATCATTCGCCATCCCAACTTTTGGTTGGTATCTTATGTTCTTCGGTTATCCCAACTTTTGGTTGGTATCCGCTATTTTTAAGTCCACCTTCGGCTGGCAATCACTTTATACTTTGCACATTCTCGCAGGTTGCAAATTTCTAGGCTCTTTTAGTATTCAACCACCTTTTACCTTGAATGTTTGAAAGCTGTTGCACTCTAAAATTTGCTCTCACCTTTTTCTAACCTTTACTGGCTTTGGTTTCGCATTCATCTGCATTTTCTTTAGGTCATACCTCATAATCATATAGCGTGTTGATCTTCTCAAACATGGGATCGAAGGATTTTCTTGTTATTGGTGTTTTCCCTATTGAGATAAGTTCATCAAGCTCCAAGGTTTTCCCCAAGAGCAGTGAATTAGGGTTTCATTGGTGTAGGTTGGGGTTTGGTTTCTTCATTGACAGCTCAAGTCAATTCATCATTATTAGTATACATCAAGGAAATCATGTTGTACAAGTGATGATTGTTTGTTGCTAATGATGCAAGTTGCTATCGATTTAAGGAGAGAGATTTGATTTGGCTTTATGGAGAAGTGAAGTTTTATTCAGATTCATTTTTTTGGAAGTGTTCATTCAAGTTCTCATCATAATTCATTTCTAAACCATAATCCTAAAGTCAAATCCAATTATCAATCATGTCATTCCATATCCATAACCATTTGGTATCCATTTTTTAGTTTTAGACCTATTAAACCATATTTACCCACATTTTGAAACCAAATAATCCACATCCATTCTTGTTCACCCATTTCAAAAACCTATTTCATTTCTACTTTTATTCAAAGGTCCATTTTTCTAAGCATATTCGAAGTAACCATATTTTAATCCACTTTAGAATCATTTTTCCAATTAATCAGTTATCCATTCATAATCCATTTGAATATCCAAATTCCATTTTCAATAAAATCCAAGGTCCATTATCTCAACCATCAATTAAACAACATTACACAATCCACGGTTCAAAAAAAAAATGGAAACAACATGAAAAGAAATATCAGCAGCATTACATTACAAAGAAAAGTCCAAAACAAACTTGCCACTAATACCTGCACAATGGCAGTCTCCTTCAGGAACCAACTTGTACGACCCTCCTTTTTTGCCAAACTAATACTACACGCGCATGACAATCACCCACCAGCCAATAAACTACAGCAAATTACAACAGAAGACACATAATACGCAACAACCATCACTCTACACCAAGGACAAAACCATAACAAACTCAATCATAAATCCTATCCTACCCCTCCTAAAATGCTGGTATAAAACACATACTGCAACAGAAGTGGCGGGAAGCTCTTTTTTTTCATCTTCTTCGTTCGCTGCTCTTCATCAGCTCTCCAACTCTATAGCAATTTCATTTATCACCTCCAATTCAAAAACCTACGACGATCAACGGTTCACGGCGTCAATTGCATAATCTAACAACCGATAACAATGATTCACAACACAGAGCATCGACAATAACATACGCACTCGAAGAAACAACAAACAAAGATCGAAGAAGAAGAAGATTTCAAAGATTCAAAACATGACGATAACAACAAACTGAACACAGTAGAGCCAAGAAAGTAGAAGAATAATTTGCGGAATCGAAGCAAGAACATAAAAAGTTCATACCTTAATCGTGGCATCATCGATGTTGTCGCGAAATTATGGTAATCTCGTTCCCAAACTTTGATGGATTTGTGCTAGTGTGTGATAATGTGTTCGTGTCTTTACTGTTTTTTATTTGCGATTCAAAGCTTGTGATTTCCATGAAGATTTTTGGTAGAAAAAACAATATACAAGATTGTTGTTAATTTATGAACATTGTTTTCACCGTGAGGGATACCACTGAAATTTAATGATGAAACGAGCGACGCGGGTTGAGGGAAGAAGAGGAGCATTATGGATACATGTTTTTCGGCGGTGAGTTTATATGTGTGTTTTTATTCAACCGAGAGGGAGAGATGAGGATGTTAATGAAGGAGAAATCAGAGAGGAGAGGGTGCGATGAATGAGAGGCCGACAAATTGGAGATGGTCGAGCAAAGAAGATGATGTGGTTTCTGAATGTGGGTTTTAGGTTTTTTCTTTCTTAACATGTTGTATTCCAAGACATCGTTTCCTTACCACACCCATGTTTCACTTGTTACACCCCCTTGGCTTCATTTTGATGAGTTCTTGGGCTTAAGCATAAGCCCATTCGCCTGGCTATCACCCCCAAATCACTATTGTGCGCCCCTGTTTGATTATTTCTTGTTTCTTTATAGCTTTTTAGAAGTTAATTTTAATTAAATATAAATTAACTTACTTAACTTTGATTTTAATTTTGATCTTAGTTTGTTTTCTATATATATTTTTTTTGTATTAAATATTATTTTGATTTTAGTTTATTATTTTATATTAACTAGAATTTGATTTATATTTGAATCAATTAGATTAGGATTTCCTTTAAGAATTAATCTTGATTTAATTTGGTTTTATGTTACCAATTAGGTAATAATTTTAGAAGTAGATATCATTTTTATTTAGATTTTATTTGTGAATTTAATTTAGAATTAAGATTAGATTTTAGTTCTTTTAGAATTTAATTTTGACTTAACTTAGGATTAACTTTTGATTAGAATTTAGTTTTGTTGAATTAATTTGAATTTATTTTTGAACTAGTTTTGTTCTTAATTTTGGTTTTAGTTCTGATTAATTCTTGAATGTGTTTCTGAATACTTCTCTAATGATATTTGTATATATTTTCTTTGTTCTTGGATATATACTTGAGTTTCGATATTTGATGTTGTTTGTGATTGCGATGCTTCGTGTTTACCTGTTGTTTACCCCTGCATTCACATGATCCCTTAGGATTCCTAGCTTGAATTAATTTCCGATTAAGTTCAAGGTAGGAGAGACATTAGGCTCTCAATCTAAACATGAGAACATTAGGTTAGCTTCCCCCATAATCCTGACTTTAGGACCATTTTGTATGACAACATTAAGGTTTTCAGTTTCCCATTAGTTTTTCTCTTGTGTCTTCTCTTCCCATCTCAAACAATCTTAAAACACTTAATAAAGAATGATGAATATTGTGCGTCACGAGCCTTAAGTATATAGGAAATGATGAATGTGGGGTTTCTCTTCACTTGTATAGAGTGTTTAGTGTATGCCCTTCGGGCAATAAGCGACGCATTCGCTCTTATGTCATAGTCTTTAGTGCAACGTGAAACTCAAACAAATTCAACTCGCTTCACTAAAACTTTCAAAACCAAATTCAAACCTTTTTATCATTCGGGATTGTTCTTAAAACCATTTTCAAAAAGAATGCGCTACTCTTCCGTTCTACCGCAAACAGGCATCGACCCTAACTGCTGGGATGGGAACTTAGCGTCATTCATAAAAAACACTTAACCAACCTGTGGTCTAGTTCCCCGAACTACGTTTGCTCTGATTTCTCATACCAGATGAGGATACATAGGCACAAGATGACGATGTCTTGGCGAGCAACCATCCCCCCTCCACCCATATTTTTACGAACTACGTTGACTCTGACTTTTCCGTTGCACGAGGGAATACGTAGGCATAAGGCTGCAATGTCCTATCGAGTTTCCTTTTTTCTTTTCCCTCCCCCGTTTAGCAGTAGCTTTTTAGATGATACACCCTTTTGATTAGACAACAAGTGTGGATCTCGTTGAGTACAATAGACGTGATGGGTGCTCATACTCTCCCCTTGCGTAACCGACTCCCAGACCCATGATTTGATTGCGATGACCTTGTCTTTCTCGTTCTTTTAGGTTTTCTTTGATCGTTTCCTTTCCCTCTCTTTGGGATAAATAATGTTCGGCAACGACTCTTCTGTTTGTTTCCGCCGGCCCCTTTTCGCAGTTGCGACAATGTTTTACTGCCTTACTTGGTTTCTCACCTCATTTGACTTCGTCCCACTTTGTTTGATGATTTATGAAGCCTATTGTTGGACTTTGAGTCACTTGTGTATGTTTGGGCATTTTATCTTACCACTTTGTTTTAACCCCTAACCTTTAAGTGTGGTTTGACATGAATACATTTTTTTTCACTTTGATATGATGTTGATGTTTATCTTGTGTGATTAAGATCAATGCTTTTTTGATTGGAGGACTTTTTTTTAGTTGAACGTTCCATGAGTGTTTACATGGTATTGCTTTTTCTCCTTCATCTCATTTTTCTTTCTTCTCCTTCTTGTCTTGAGACTTGTTTAGGGCTTGAGTTTGTTTTCATTTTTTATTTATTAGTATGGTGTTTTCTCACATGATCCCTTAATATTCCTAGCCTCACTTGATTTCTAATTAAGGTGGGAGTAGAAGAGACATTAAGCTTTCAATCCTTTGCATGATAACAATTAGGATAGTCCCTTCTTGACCTCAACCTTAGACCCATTTGTATGATAACATTAGGTAGACTTCCTTTTCATCCTAACTTTAGGACCATTTGTATGATAACATTAGAGTTTCCAGTTTCCCTTTAGTGTTTTTCTTGTGTCTTCTCTTCTCATCTCAAACAATCTTAAAACACTTAATAAAGAATGATGAACGTTGTGCGCCGAGCCTTAAGTATATGAGAAATGATGAGTGAGCGGTTTCTCCTCACTTGTCTAGAGTGTTTAGTGTATGCCCTTTGGGCAATATGTGACGCATTCGCTCTTATGTCATAGTCTTTAGTGCAACGTGAATCTCAAACAAATTCAATTCACTTCTCTAAAAAACTCTTAAGCAAAGTTAAAACCTTTTTATCCTTCAAGATTTTTCTTCAAAATAATTTTCAGAAAAGAGTATGTTACTTTTCCGTTCTACCGCAAACAGGCATTGACCCTAACTGCTGGAATGGGAACTTAACGTCGCTAATAAAAACACTTAACCAACCAGTGGTCTAGTTTACCCGAACTATGTTTACTCTGATTTCTCATACCATATGAGGATATGTAGGCATAAGACGATGATGTCTTGGTATGCAACCTTCCTTCCATCACTTTTAGTTTTTCGAACTACGTTGACTCTGACTTTTCCATTGCACGAGGGAATACATAGGCATAGGGTGGCGATGTCCTATCGAGTCTCCTTTTTTATTTTCCCTCCCCTGTTTAGCAATAAATTTTAGATAACATACCCTTTGATTAGACAACAAGCGTGGATCCCGTTGAGTACAACGGACGTGAGGGGTGTTCATACCTTCCCCTTGTGTAACCAACTCCCAAACCCAAGATTTGGTTGTGATGACCTTCTCCTTTATTTTAGGTTTTCTTCGATCGTTTCATTTCCCTCCCTTGGGATAAATAACGTTCGGTGGCGACTCTTCTGTTTATTTCTGCCGGCCCTTTTCACAGTTGCGACAGTGGGTTGAAGTAACTAGTTAAGGAATGACACTGCTTATAGTGCACTTGAGTTGTTCATGTTTCCCAAGGGAAATCCAACTGTTGATTTTACAATTTATTTTTACGGCTGATTTGGTTTTTTTAATTATCTTCACTTATATATAGAAGTAGTTGAGCATTGAATAAACCTTTCATGATCCTTCAGATTCAGTTTCTAATTTAAAGGTGTTTATCATTAACAAGTGCCTTATTCTCTTCCTTTGCGAGAGCACTTATCATAGTGGTTGCAGTTATCTGAGGTCCCTATGCCCCCTCTCGTTTTGTCTAATGGAGAAATATAAGCTGCTAAGTTTATGACAAAACACGCTAATGATTTCATCCAAGTTTATCGGAGATCCCACAACCGTGAACTCAATGATGCTAAAATTATGACCCACATGGAGTATTAGGGTAGATCAGACATATTTTCTTGGGTCAAGCCTAGCAAACACTTTAAAGTCGATGAGCTATCCTGGAGGGGTGTGATGTTAATGGATTTGGCTGGCATGAGAAATTAAGCTGGGTGGTTGTAGAAGTAGTGGGAACTCCATCTATTGTGAGTACTAAAGTGGCTATAGATGTTGTTGGAATCACGGTCGTCGATCCTATAGATTGATCAGTCTTTTTTGTGGGCCTAGGAAAAATGATATGTAACTCTTTTGACGAGTGTTTGACCCCATTTTATGAGTGCTTATTAACCAAGATAGGACTGTGACTGTCTCTCTAACTTTGAAGTGGTCTTCCAAAAGTTTTTCAAGGTTTCCCCCTTCCAACTGCATTCAGGGGCCTAAGCTTATATGAGAGTGTTTCAATTTTATGTCGAGCATAAGTCTTATAAGCATTCCCTCAAATGATTCTTCGACTTGTTCTACATGTTCCGCGCCTCCTAGGTAGACACCCATGACCAAGAGCTTATTAACTTTCACACGAATGATCCTTGGTTTATCCTTTTCACAAAAGACTATGACAACTTCTTGAGGCATTTCATACTAGCAAAGCCCCTCAGCATATATACCTATCTTGCCTTGTACTAATCTTCGATTGATTTTTCTCACTTTTAGAAAAGTAGCTTCTTCAATTTTTGGTCATGGTCTCACTTCCTTTTGATTATCACTTCCTACCGCCTCAAACCAGGTCCCCTTACCCCTGAAGAGGTTACAATGAAGGATAATTTACATTCCCTCTTTAAAGGACTTGGCTATGAAGAGGGGTTCGATCTTGGTGAAATGTCTCTTTTGATTAAAGGAAGAAATGAATTGATACTTATAAGATTGTTAATGTAGTCGATCACGCGAAGAGGAGAGAGATCTTTGGTGAGGACGAAGTCCCATAGTTTTTTACATTTGTAATTTCACCTTGGAGATAACATGGATAAATTGAAGTTGCTCTATGATATTTCTAATGCTCAAGGCATCAAGTTTGGTTCTACAATCCGGGGTGTTATACCTTTTCCTACGGTCTATGCTCATGTCCCAGCCTTCAAGACTACCGCAAGTGCCCTTGGGGTCGACCAGCCTACCAGCGCCGCAACCACTTAATCTATGGAATATACGCCATAATCTTATGCTCCAACAAAACGCGACCAGGATGAAGACCATCATTCCCCTTTGGATGAGGGTATCCTAAACAAACTGGATATTTGAGGTGTTTTCCTAATGGTCCCTAACTCCCCTCATGTTACTTCCTACTATTATTCCTTCTCAAATTCTTTGCACTCATGAGGACGTTGTTAATGTTGACTCTATGAAGGATTTGTCTTTCATTCAAAAACTTTTTGAGGAAAAAAAGATGAAGCTCTTTTCTAAGCTTAATTTCCACACCTATTGGGTTGCCTCTTTGTTCTCTATGGTCGCTTCTAGCCAATGGGGTATCTTGGATTTAGGTAACCCTACTAAAAAGAGGGATACGTGGAAGGGAAAGTATGAAGCCACGGAGTATAAATGCTCCACTTTCTAGAAGGAACTTACTGACCAACAGGGAAAAGTTAAGCTTGCTGAAGCTCTGCAAGAAGAGGCAATAGTCCAAAACTTCCTTTCAATGATGGTTGTCTGAATTACTGAGTTGGAGTCCTCCCTAAAAGAAAAAAAGAAACGACATCAAAAGACCTCCAATGATGTTGTTAAGGTAGACCGTCAGATGAAACTGGCACAAAAAACACTTCAACAGGAACATGAGGCCCATGTCAAGGCCTTAAAGGATAGGAAAAGTGAGGTAGCCGCTTTGTAAGAGAGGTTTGCGGAGTCTGTTGAATAAACTATGCATGTTTTGTATAGGGTCCTCGATCGGGAAATGAGCCAGGCAAAGGAATTTTGTTATAGTATTATGATCCTTGTTGAAGTGTTGGAACCTTTCAAGGCTGCTCCGAAGGAGACTTGTGGGAGTGATCAGGGTACATTGTCATCGAGCGTAGAAGCTTGGTTATTTTCCCTTTTCTTCATGTAAAATTTTACAAGCTTTGTCCTTTGGCTAACTCAAAAATATTTACATAAATATTCTTTTACCTCAACGATATTGAGTTTTATTTAGTTTTATATATTAGATATGTATTTTAATCCTCTTCATTGTCTCCTTATGCTTCTTATTGGTTACAATTTATTATTGCACCGGGACTTTCTCTTTGTCCCTGAAAATCAAAATTTGTCTGCCTCGTAGGTGATATAGATATTGTCTGCCTCACAGGCGACTTAAAAATCTTTGTTCCTTATGGGAATTCCGGTTTAAAACTTTTCAGATGTGATAACCCTCAAGGCTTTCTTTTAGGAAAACTTCCTCGTTGTGTTGAGGTATCCATCATTCTTTTTAAATTATATAATCTCAATGGAAGAGTGAGTATTGTCCTTCTACGTGCCTAGGAACTGTCCATGGCCAAAGGTATGGTTCCTGTTGTTGCCCCTAGGGTAGACCTAGTTTGGTGTGGACGACTTTGGGCTCCACCTCCTACACTATAGAAGTGGCTAGCTCCTAATAGGGGTGCAGAAGATACGTTGACGAGAGTGCTCATTATACGTAAAATCTATTTTAAAATAGTACTTTACGCCCTCCTGCATGGACTTACACGACTCTTTGTGACCGCAGTGTTTAATAATGAGCATATCATTTTTTAACATTGCAAAATAACTTGTAGTTTATTTTATTCATTGAGGGAATCATAAAGATACGACTCTCTCCTCCTTTTACAAGATATCTCAAGCTGACCATAACGTTAGCTGAGGCGGCATTCATTTCGTTCGTCTGATGATGCTATGGTCTGCCATGGACGATTGACACTTTCATAAATGTTGTGTGCTGATTCCTATAGGTATCCAACCATCTTGGGGGTAACTCAATGTTATACACTTGGAATAATTTGACAAAAGTATCATCACTTCCTTTTTCCCTAGGGTGATATAGGATGGTCGATGCCTCTATATTTGATGCTTGTTGATGATCATAGACGATTGGATACTTCTTGGAATAGCCCGTTCTTAATCCTTCTTCATATATTGAAGAGAAATATGATTACTCCCCTCCAACATGGCATAGGGATCACTTTATATGATCTTTTGTAGTATGGTTGATGGTGCGTCTACATGAGGCATGAGAGTTTTATCCCCTGGCACCTGACTATAATTAAATGACATTATACTCTAATGTTGTTAGGGGGCCATTGTGTCTTACCTCTACATATTCCTTCTTTCGAAGAGCATGATCCCTTCTACACCTCTAAAGTAAGCTACAAAGTTACTAAAGGCTGAAGGATCTCTAATACTTTGTACGCCTGGCTCCGATCAGTATAATAATTTGATTGCATTAAATCAGAAATTGTTTCTAGAAATTTATTATTTATAAGTTATCTCATAGGGACTTTCGCTAGTAAAGGAAACCGTTTTGATCACTAGTATGTCTGTATTTCCTATTTTTCAGAACTCCTCGTTCTTTGAACATATTCACACGTTTTGAGCTCCATTTCTTGGATCCATGCTAAAGTGATAGGGGTAAGAGGTGCTTTAACCGACTGAACAAAATCGAATATGGCAGTTGTCACTACGCGAAAAATGACACAGAGGCCCCACCGAATTTTATTTACCCCAAGGAGGGAAAGGGAAATAACGATAAAACCTTTAGGAAAATAGCATGGTCATCGCAACCAAGTTTTAGGGTTCAGGAGTCGGTTATGCGAGGGGAAGGTATTAGCACCCCCTCACATCCATCGTACTCGAAGGGAACCTTCTAGGTTGTTTATCTAAAATGGGTGTTTTAATCTAAAAGGTTGCTTGCTTAAGAGAAAAAGGGGTTGGTTTTTAATTAGAGTGCTCACCAAGGATTGTGGTCATTGTGCCTACGTATCCTCACTTAAAAGAAGTGAAGAATCAGAGCTCCGTAGTTCAGAGGCTTGTGAAATAATTATTTGTTGATTGATTTTATACCTTGAAAAAAGGGTTTTCGAATTGATGCCCTAAGGTGAAAAGAAGTTTGATGAATCGATGTTATTTTTAGGTTTTTGAGGAGAAGTTATTCTTGATTAGGATTACACAAAAGACTTTGGATTGAGATGAAAGTTTCGAATAGCTAAGTCGAGCACCTTGTATTCAAAACATACGGAATGAGTGTAGGAGGGTTCCATTCTCATTCCTTCTCCACCACTTTAAAGTTCATGGCATATAACCCTAATCGTATCTTTATTGTGTTTTGGATTTTTTATAAGAAAAATACCACTTGATGTTGGATCAAGGTTTTTATTGTTTGTAAAAATATTTGAAGTGATGCGAACAAGGTCGATGGTGATGCACAAGGCAATCGACTTACAAGGTTGAAAATGGCTCGATAAAATCGAGAGTTTATTTTTGAAAATAGTTTTGGAACCAAAAGTCAAAAATGACCATAACAATATCCACATACAATGGCCATGCAACCACATCGGGTTAGTCGGCTTGAAAAACACAAAACGTAAAAAAACAGCGAACTCCTTGAAAAAAAAAATTTTTGGCAAAAAAATAGAAAAACTAAGGGAAGTTCGCTAGGCGAAGGCTGTAGCGAAGCTGCCCAGAAACAGCAAGAAGTTCGCTGTGTAAACTTCCCAGCGAACGCAAACAAAGGAAAAAGGCACTGAAGTTTGTTGTGCGAACCTTGCAGCGAAGCTGCCTAGAAAAAACAACAAGAAGTTTGTTGTGCGAACTTCCCAGCAAACGCAAACAGAGGCGACAAGGGGAAATGTTCGCTAGGCGAAGGTGCCAGCAAACATGATAGAAAGAAAACATCAAGAAGTTCACACAATGAACTTCATGATGTTTTGCCCAAAATATGCTTTTTTTATGGAAACAGAGGAGAAATGGGGCAAAGTTCGCTAGGCGAACTTGCCAGCGAACATGACAGCACACATGAGTATTTTCAAATCATGTCGCTATGAAAACTAAACTATGTTCTTTCTATTTTTGTTTGTTTTTTACAATAGTTCTTGGTCGTTCTTGGAACCTTATTATAGTATATACAATACAAAAATCACACAAAAGTAAAGCATGCAAAAATATGTAAAGAGATAAAGGTTTGAAAGAAAGGATACCCAAGAGCTACTATCTTCCTTCACCAATGGCCTTTCTGCTCTATGATCCACTTTTTTCTTCTGGTTTTCTATCCCTCTCTTGTTCTCTCAATGGTTAGTGAATTCTCTTAATGTTTATCTTTTTTTCTATTTTTTTCTCTTACTCTCTTTTTTCTGATTTTTTCCCAATGTTTCTTGCCCTCAATCCCTCTATGTTTTTAATGTCCTTCTTTTGTTTGTAGCTACCTCTCTTTTATCTCAGCGCATTAGGATTTTCCCTCCTTTCAAAACTTCAGATTTTCATTGAGAAAGGCATCTTACCACTTTCTTGATGTCACTCTCTTTCTTTCCATTTTCATGTATGTTACTTTGCTGTATTTTTGCTGCACTAGGCTAGGTCTGTTTTTTTTTTCTGCAGCACTTTGTATCTTGTACCCATTTGTTGGCTAGTGCTTGGACAACCCTTGTGGTCAATGTTACTACCTTTGGAAAAAATTTTAAAATTTTGATATTTGATGTGTAGATGCATCACCATGAGTTTATTCACATGCTTTTGTGACATGAAATTGTTTTGTGACATGAGGCAAATTGTCACTTCTTGCATGGGACTGTTTTGGATCACACTAAAATTGCCCATGACTAAGCAAAAATAGTTTTGATCTTGACATGTTTCAATGTTAAGTTGTATCTTAATTATTTTCCTTGGATGTTTGTAGGCATAATGTGGAACATGTAAACTTGATGGGGCATGAAGGGCACCATAGCATGAAGTTGATTAGAAACTTGAATTAAGATTCGAAATAGCTTAATTAATTAGAGTTGAGAACTTTGTAATAAATGTGACATTCTTGTAATGTCATGAAATTCCCTTTGTAATATTCTTGAATCTAATCTTGAATTCATGACTCTTAAATTTGGAGTGGTGTATCTCCCTTGTGCCATTGAATTTGAAATGAATGAAGTTTTGAATTATGAACTTGTGATCTTGACTTATGCCTTGCAAATTTGAATTCCACTTGAACATAGAATTTGAACCAAAGTTGGAAGAAAAAATCTTGAATTAGGTTTTGCACTTTATGTTCATTTGGAATATTGATCTTGAATATCTTAATATTTTTCAAGTAACTTCTCCTTTAAGGAATCTACATGAGTAGACTTTCCAACTTGAACCAAACCTTAGATGATGAACCTTTTCTTCAATGTAGCCCATGATAGGCAATTTATCTTATTTGAAATGGAAAACAAAGGACCGATCCAATCCTTTCCTTGTGAACCCACATGCTCGATATGCAATAGAACGATGTATGATATGCCGAACGTATGATATGAAAGGCTATGGTGAAAATGAGGGTGTGACAGCAGTGTTGTGAAATGTAGTGGTGATAACAAGATATGATAGAATAAAACTAGTATATCTAGAATTTCACGCCATAGCGGCATATAACATGATTCATGATGGTAACTACTTTGATTGTCAATAATACATCATTCATATTTTGATTTAATTTCTCGTGATCTAGTGATTCTGGTGTGATACAACCTTGGTTCATTGTTCAAATATTCTTCGCCTTCTGAAGAATGTGATCCAGTCCTAGATCTACGTGAAAAGTTGTTACCTTAAAGATCATGTCGATGATTGGTAATTAAGGTGATGAAAGAGTGGAAGGTTTATTAGAACCTTTTGCATGATATATGAGCTAATATTGATATTGATCTGAGTTTGGATATAGGATAATCCATTCATGGAATTTTTGCACAAATTAGGAGTTCATAAATCCAAGGAATCAAAGTTGAAATGATGCTCGATTGGATTGAATACAAAAGGTTTTCGTGTTTGACTCTAGATGCTCTTGATTCGGTGACTTGAAAAGTGAACGTGAAATCATGGAAAACAGGGGAATCAAACATTGATTTTGACAGATGGTGTCATTGTTCTATACTAGAATCAGAAATATTTGAAGTAGGTGGTGAATAATCTTAAATTGGTGGTGTTGATCTCCGATACTATTGTAGGGGGTTGGACCAGCAAGGTTAGCACTCCATTGCTTAATCCAGTTCAAGATCTAAGATGAATGTAGTGAAAAAGGGAGATCAAAAAGTGTACCTTACTTTTGTGTGAGATTAATTTTATTCCTTGGGTCATGTCAAGGTGATTCGAGTTGATTTTTGGTCCTTAGCTATTTAGGCATTTGGCCAGTCCAAAACATATGTTAATGGAAGAATGCTCTCATAATTTGCAACCTTCTTTAAAATCAGTATTGGTATGATTTTTATAGGAGTTTATTGCATTGAATAATATCAACAACATCATATTGAGTTGAGGTTCTTAATAATATTGCTTCAATATAATAGTTTACACTGAACAATTTACTTCCAGAGCAAAAAAATTGAGTTTGTTTTCTATAAAATTGACTGCTTGACATGCCTAGATTTTGGAAGTAGTTAGCCTCTGCTCTTTCTGTCTCACATTATTATCAATAACATGACATTGATTATGTAGAAGGATTGAAAAGCTCACCATGCTAAAACTAACTATATTAGAATCTATATGTTTAATGTTTCATTTGGTGCAAGGTATGTTAGTGAAACATTAGTAGTTTCAATAGTGATTACTTATGACAATGGGCTTTGACATACATTGCAACTATGACGGCAACTGGTACCACCAAATTCATAATTAAAGGTGTGAAGGGTCGTCTAAGGGGAGAAGGTCAAACGAAATTTCATAAACCTCAAAAGATAAGGGCAAGATACTTCATATTTTATTAATATTTAAACGTTAATTAAAATTGAATTTTCTTGTTACATTTTTTGGTGACCATAAAACATGGATAACCAACCCTAACAAATTACTCTTATTGTTTAGGTATACTTAAGGGAGGAAAGAGTATCACAGGACAACTAAGAATATGTATTTGTTGCATAGGCGAATGAGTCATCATAGAGAAGACAAAATATACAATAAACAAGCATAACTAAAAAGTCAACTTTGGCCTTTATCAAAACGACTTAAAGCTAAGCCTCATCCAGCTCTTCAGCTAGGAGGATATGACCTTATCCCCTTAGGGATATGATTTTGGTTTTCAATAAAGATAGGCCATATAGCTCTTTATCTTGGATGATATTACAATAACCATTTATCATAATATTCCCGCATTCAGCAAAGTAAGCTCCATTCAACCCATCATCTAGGATTAGAAGACCTCAACACCTTATGCTAATGACCTTGTCCCTTTAGCCATGTTCGGCCCATCTAACCTTCATGCTAGGATGATATGATCTAACACTTTATCTCGACACTTTATCAACTACTTTACTTTTAACTCTTAAGAGAATAAAGAATGGTAACTTTTTCCTTATTAATATGCATTTAGTTATATTTTTCTTATCGTTATGTCTAAAGGAACTAAAAGTGAAGAACTATACATTCCAACACAAGGAATATAATATGTTCCAAACAAAGAATTTGAGGCAAATGAAAGGCAACAATTCTAACAAACATGAAACTCTAGAAGAATATTTTCTCTCACTTTCATATATAGATATCATATGCATGAGCTACATTAAAATTATGGGATCCATATACTGGATTCAATTAATTTATGATATCAAATTTTATATATAATGTTTTGCAGATAAGAGAACTGAAAAATAACCTTATTGATAGTAAAATCAGCTCCTCACTTAGATCTTCGATTGGGATAAAGAAGTACTAAGCAATTCAGGGAAATAAGGTCCCTCTACCTTCTCAATTCTGATAAGGAGAACATTGGCATTGTATATTTTAGAAAAAATATGCCAAACCCTCAAGTCAGGTCAAATAAACACATTAATTTATATTGATAACACTTTTGTGTCTTTTTCTGTGTGCGCAAGAGATGGTAGGAGAACGATTTCTAAGGGAGTTGTGTGGAAAAAAAGGATTCATATACTCCAACGAGATGGATTTACATCTAACTAAGTTAACCAATAAAAACACCTTGGATATTTACCAGTGTGTTTTGACCTAGAATTGTTACATGTTTCTGTTATGCAGATTATCAATCTAGATTCACCCTCCAATTAGGCTTTTGGATTACCCAAGCTTAATATTAAACTTCAAGGATATATAAGCCTTTCCTCACTATCTCTCATGGTACATATTATTCTAAACTCCATACCTTACATTTGTGATCCCTACTAACTTGATTGTTAGAATGTTTACATGTATACCCCCTATTGTTCCTCGAAAAATAAAAATGACCTCGCGAAGCGCAATTGCATGCTCACAGATTAACTAACAGGGCCGTCACCGAATTTTATTTATTCCTAAAGGGAAAAGGGAAAATATCGATAAAATCCCTAAACGAAAGGAAAGGATATGGTCATGGCAACCATTATCGGGTTCGGGAGTCGGTTACGCAAGAGGAAGGTATTAACACCCCTAACATCCCTTGTACTCAACGGGAACCGTTTGGTTAGTTGTGCGCGTTATTGTTTGCTTCAAAATGTTAGAATTCTCAATTAAAAAAGTAAAAGACAAAGGGATAAAATTGTTTATTTATTATTAGGGTGCTCGCCAAGACTTTGCAATCTCATGCCTACATATCCTCATAGTGAAATAAGGAAATCAGGGCATTCGTAGTTCAAATTACTACGGTTGGTTGGTTGATTTTAAGATGATGAGAGCTCTAACCACAATAACTATATATTGGATCCTCAAACTCGGGAAATCGTTGACTACACCCCACTCATTTTTTCATCCTTTTATTGAAATGTGTTTAATAGTCGTTAAGTATTTTTGATCTTTGATTTGAAGAATTCTACTTGATGTTGGATCAAAAGTTTGATTTATGAAAATAAAAATGTCTAAGTCAAGGAAAGGAAAGGTTGATGGCGATGTAAAAGAAATCGACTTACAAGTTAGGTGTGGATGCAAAGTTGAATGGAAATGGTTGATGGTTTGACAATACTTATGGAAGTGAGATTGGTTTCATTTATGAAAATTTCTTGACGTTGGATCAAGCTTTATTTGTGTTCTTTTTGAAAAGTGATTGATTTTATTCTTGTATTAGAAACTATCTAAACGCACAACAATCAAGGAGAAAGTGATAAAAATTATTACATGTCATGGGAATGAGGATACATTTTGTTGAATGGGGATATGATCAAGAAATTAAAAATCAAGTTCATCAAATAAATGCAAGTAAAAGTGTCTAGTGCAAAGCAAGTCTCATTGTAAGAAAGCCCAAGAGTAAGCTATGTAGGTTGATGGCAATGATAAAAGCGGTCGACTTACAAGAGTGCTTTGAAAAGAGCTCGAAATTAAATCAAGAATTAGTTTTTAAATGGTTTAAGTGTGCAAATGAGAGATGAAATCAAGATATATCATGACATAGACAATATACATGAGCAATAGCATAACCAAGATAAAATCAAGCATCACACAACTATACTAGCCAAACAAATATAAAAATCATTAATTAAATTAAATATAAATATTTAATAAAAATAATTAATAGATTAATTAATTATTATTAAATAAATACATTTAAAATGATTAATGATACATATTTTTTGTATTTTTAAATATTGGGGAAAAACAATAAATTAAATTAATTAAATTAAATATAAATATTTAATATAATTAATTAATTAATTAACATTAAATCAATACATTTAAAATAATTAATAAAACGTTTTTTTTATTTTCATGAATATTAAAAAATAAAAAAATAAAATAAATAAAATAGAAAAGAAAAAAAAAACAAAGTAAATAAATAAAAAAATCTTAAAATGATGGGCCTGCAATGAAAGTAAAAGGAGGGTGTAAAGAGAAAAGTAAGAGGTCCAAAAACACTAAGATACCCAAGGTGCAGTTAGGGTTCATGGTGGAACCCAACCAACCTGTTGACTCTAAGGGATCAACCTGGGGCGTTGGATTCAGGGATGAGTCAACCTGTTGACTCAGATATAATGTTAGAAGGTAAATGGTACATGGTAAGATGCTAAGATGAGCACACGAGAACGAAATGGAAGTCATTACACTGGTGACAAGTGTCCAGAGTGGAGACAATTTTCACCGTATCTCCAAGCCAATAACAAATGCATGTTAGAGCATAAAAAACAAAAAAAAACATTTCACTAACCATCACTTAACACACACACACACACACACACACAAACACACACACACACACACACACACACACACACACACACACTCTCTCTCTCTCTCATCGCTCTAACTGTCTCTCCATTCTCTACAACTAAACTAAACCTGGTTGTCCACCTCTCCAGAGAAGAAGATGGCAGGCGGTCGACCACGGTGGCGCCGCCCCTCTTCTCCGACCAACTCTTCCAATCAAAACCTTGCTCCACTAAACAAACACTTCTGAGTTCAAATCTGGACTTAGAAATTTCAAAAACAAATGAAAATGCTAGGGTTGTAATGAAAGTAAAAGGGGGGTGTAAAGAGAAAAATAAGAGGTCCAAAAACACCAAGATACCCAAGGTGCAGCTAGGGTTCTTGGTGGAACCCAGCCAACCTGTTGACTCTAAGGGATCAACCTAGGGCGTTCGATTGAGGGATGAGTCAACCTGTTGACTCAGATATAATGTTAGAAGGTAAATGGTACATGGTAAGATGTTAGGATGAGCACACGAGAACGAAATGGAAGTCATTACACTTGTGACAAGTGTCCAGAATGGAGACAATTTTCACCGTATCTCCAAGCCAATAACAAATGCATGTTAGAGCATAAAAAACACAAAAAAAAAACATTTCACTAACCATCACTTAACACACACACACACACACACACACACACACACACACACACACACGCACACACACACACACACACTCTCTCTCTCTCTCTCTCATCGCTCTAATTGTCTCTCCATTCTCTACAACTAAACTAAACCTGGTTGTCCACCTCTCTGGAGAAGAAGATGGCTGGCGGTCGACCACAGCGGCGCCGCCCCTCTTCTCCGACCAACTTTTCCAATCAAAACCTTGCTCCACTAAACAAACACCTCTGAGTTCAAATCTGGACTTAGAAATTTCAAAAATAAATCAAAACGCTAGGGTTGTAATGAAAGTAAAAGGAGGGGTGTAAAGAGAAAAATAAGAGGTCCAAAAACACAAAGATACCCAAGGTGCAGCTAGGGTTCATGGTGGAACCCAGCCAACCTGTTGACTCTAAGGGATCAACCTGGGGCGTTGGATTGAGGGATGAGTTAACCTGTTGACTCATATATAATGTTAGAAGGCAAATGGTACATGGTAAGATGCTAGGATGAGCACACGAGAACAAAATGGAAGTCATTACACTGGTGACAAGTGTCCAGAGTGGAGACAAATTTCACCGTATCTCCAAGCCAATAACAAATGCATGTTAGAGCATAAAAAAAACAAAAAAAAACATTTCACTAACCATCACTTAACACACACACACACTCTCTCATCGCTCTAACTCTCTCTCCATTCTCTACGACTAAATTGAACATGGTTGTCCACCTTTCGGGAAAAGAAGATGGCAGGTGGTCGACCACGGCGCCGCCGCCCCTCTTCTCCGACCAACTCTTCCAATCAAAACCTTCCTCCACTAAATAAACACCTCTTAGTTCAAATCTGGACTTAGAAATTTCAAAAACAAATTAAAACGCTTATATCGGAGCAACAGATTAAAAACCATAGATCCAGAAATAAATCAACAACAATCAAGATACCAAGCACTCAAAACAAGGAAATCACTAAGTGCATCAAAGTAAATGTAAAGACAATGCAAACAGGGGAAAAAGGATAGAGGAAGGTACCCACTCGAAGCTAAGTCCGATGTCACAACTCCGACGAAGTTTAGATGAGTAATCTTTCTTTCTCTGAATATCTCTTAGCTTTCTCTCCTTCTTCTTTTCTTCTTCTTGTATGTTGTTGTTGTGTTGACGCACCGTGATAATGATTTGTAACATTTTTTACTCCAATTTTCAAGGTGAAAACCTGAGTTGAAATAAAATTTGAACTAAGCTTTTTTATTATGGATTTTTGGGATCTTTTCAACATAGTAATCAGTAGTTTTCCTCTCCCTTTCATGATGAACAATGTGACTTATATAGTGACTTCAACTTAGGGGTAGGTGAGCTGGAATTGTACAAAGAACAATTTGTTCGGGTGAGAGTCGAATTCTAAGTGGGGGGACGTGTATGTGCAGAAACAGATTTTTGAGGTTTGAAACTTTGTCTGTAGTGCAATGAAAATTCTCCCAAGTTGTGCGTGGTCCCATCCAAATTTCTCAATTGATATTATTTTACTGTTGTAACAACTTGTCATATTATTCCACTACTCTCCACTGTTTGTACGTTTTGCTTAGAAATTAATGGTCCCACTGAATTGTTTGATTTTACCATTTGTTACGGTGTAAATTCACTACTATTTTGATCTCTTTTCTTCATTTGTTATGTAATAAAAATTCTGCCACTTCTCTCTTTCTTACACTATATTGACATGTTTAATGTATTGTTAGAGGAAAATGCATTGATGACATTATGGAACATTCATGGGTTTTCCTGTTATTATTTGTGATATTGTTGCATTCTTTTTGGATTCTGATACCTTCTAATTTCTTATGTTTCAGGCTTGGACAGGTTTCTAGGTTCAAAGTTTTTTTTTGTAAGGTTTGGAAGCAATGAGCACCTTGCATAAAGGAGGAAACAATAGCTTGGAAATGTTTAGAGTTAGAGTTGGCATGAAAGAACTATTAATGTACCTCATTAGGTTTAGGTTTAGCAAGGAGTTGTAAATTTTGTGTCAAAGAACTTGTACTTCATGTAAACTTGTACTCTTTTAGAATTGTGAAATTATTAGTGATGATGAACATGAATACCAGTTTGTAGTCTAATTATCTCAAAAAATGTATTTATGGAATTTGGATGTAATGAAGATGGAGTAGTCCAAGTGTGACTAGTTTCAATTTTGGTCATGTAGCATATTTTGTATCTTGTACTTACTCATCAACTTGAATCCCTTTTGTGTCAACTTGAAACTTTAGACTTTATTTCTAATGCACTCATTCCTTTTTGTGTCAACTTGGAATTTGAACTATAACAACTCTTGTAAATCTTTTCTTCCATTTTTCCTTGCCTTCCAATACTAACATCCATAAGCACATGACAATCTCTTGCACTAATACTAAAAAAATGTAATACCATAAACACTTGGATGCATCCACATATCAAGTAAACTCAAAAGAAATTGGTAAATAAAAAAGGTACAAACGTAAACATGCATATGGCATGGCGCCCTCCTTAAAATTCAATTTGTGAATCTTACCATCAAAAACCTCATGTGGACAAGAACCACTTGAAATATCATAATGATGATTAAACAAAAAATTTGATTTTCAAATTGATTTCAAAGGAAACCAATAATACAAACATGATTATGCCTAACACCTAAAGTAAAGAAAAATTTATTAAACTCCATGACCACATGAAATAGTCATGGAGAAAAGTCCACTTGATATTAAAAAAAAAAAAAAGATCTTCATTATGAAATCTGACCAAAGATTGGGATGTATGAAGATGAATGATTAAGATGAGGAAAAATTTTAGAGTACAACAGCCGCCCCTATTTAAATAGCTTTATCAGATGATATAAGAGGTTGTAATCCTCATATAAATCTGATGGAAGATATTTGAATACAGATGACACTTGAATACACAAGACCCAAAATTTTCCTCACAAACACAGATGACATGCTATGATATGCTATAAACTCTTGTATTAGAGATATGAACCATACTCTGTGGGTATTATTGACGTGACTTGCCAATGAGGTTTGTTGGGGATTAAATGAAGTAAGTTAAAAATTACTTACTGGGGATACCTTGAGAAAAATGGTTAGTTATGGCTTCTCACTGAACAAATCAAAGGTTACTGACAATTTGTGTAATGAAGGGTACACTCTAGGTTCTCACGGAGCAAAATGATATTGTAATAAATGAAATTGCTTTGGGTTCTCACAGAGAGCAAGGAAACATTCTGGATTCTCACAGAACAGCAAGATAAGTTACAAATTTTCACATCACAAAAGGATACGTTATGACTTCTCACATATCCTAAATAGGTATGTTACAGATTCTCATGTAACGAAGATGAAATGACACAAATGAAAGGTTACGGCTTCTCACATAAAAATAAGGAAAAGTTCCAAGTTTTCATAGCACGACACAAATGGAATTTTATGACTTCTCACATAACCACATAAAAAGGTTCTGGCTTCTCACAAAACGACACAAATGAAAGGTTACAACTTCTCACATAACCATAAAAAAGGTTTTGGGTTCTTACAGAACAAACTAATGTTATGGGTTCTCACATGACATCAAATGATGGGTTTTGGTTTTTCAAAGAAATTATCGACAGTAAGGTATGATAATAAACCACAATAAAAGGTTACCTGGAAACACATCAGATAAAACTATCAACAGAAGGTGATACTCATCTGGTAACACCACAGAGACAAGGGGACGATCCATAGATACTTCAGATTTGACAAAAGAGATTAAACCTTAGCAAATATCTCTTTTGGTGGATGCCAACTAATTTGGACTTTCAAGTAACAGGGTCAGTTTGAAAAGATTGTATGATATGCATGTTATGCATGATTCATGATGCATGAACGCATGCAATGACAAAGACTGGGTTAATGTGCCAGGCACAAAGGATCTTTGGTGTAGAGTTGTCTTTCCTATATTCCTCAACACATGGAAAAGTTCCCCTTTTTGAAATGGATTGATGTTCTGAGCATGTGTAGCTCAATTTTCGTGACACGACCACTACCATATTTAGTGCTACTTTATGGTTTCTAATAATTATCCTATGATGCTTAAAATGAAGGGGAAGATACCGTAAACTAACCCTACTCGCAATTGTTTTTTCTAAAAATGCAAAGAGATCTAGAATCGGGGGTTGGTTATACTAAGGGAAGCTATTAACACCATGAGTATCTATAGTAATCTATAACAACCTTTATTGTATATTTATACTGTTAAATTACTTGTTTGCTTAGGTTTGTCTGCTATTTAATTGGGAAAGTTTATCCTTTGCGAAAATTGAGGGGATATTTTTGTTTCGTGTTTTTATTATTTTTGGAAGGTATCAGGACCTAAGGTTTTTTTATTAATGCGCTCTCTAAGATCTCGCAATCTTATGCCTACGTATTCTCAAAAAGGAAATTGAGAAATCAGAGTGTTCGTAGTTCCTCCTAATCTATGGGAGGAAAAAAGTTTTTTTTGTATCTTGTTTAAAGCCTAAGATGACGAAGCTAAAAAGAGCGTTGGGAAGATTTGACAAATTGTCATCTTTAAGGGATATATCTCACTTATTCACTACAATCATTTGAGAATGACGTCATAAGGAAATAAACCTTTGAACTTGTTGTGTTTAAGAAATGCCACTTTTTCCTTTATGAATTCTTTACATACTAAGAGATGGACCTTAACTTGGATATAGGATCGACAAGTGTGCCACTTACATTAGTTAGATGACCAAAAAAAATTTTGAACCACGATAAAAGAGGGACTTCAACTTGAATTTTGAATCAACAAGTGTGCCACTTGCATCACTTATATGAAAAAGGGTTTGTAATTTTTTATTTGAATTGTTGTGATTAGAAGAGATGTCTTCCTAAAAAGATGACTCAAAGTCTCATCTGTGAGGAGATTAATTTATGTATCTTGGTTAAAGCCCAAGATATGAAGCTAAAAGATTGAAAATTGACTCAACTAGAGAGTTTTATCTATCTTGTACAAAGCCCAAGATTGAAGCTGCTTGACTGGGGAAATTATTTGTGTAAAAGCCTGGGAGGAGGCTAATTTGAAGAGACTGACTCAATACTGAGGATTTGATTGACTCTTTCAGGGATTTTTATTTGTATCATGTACAAAGCCCAAGATGAATGAGGCTAAAAGATTTTATTTGTATCTTGTACAAAGCCCAGAATGGTGAGGCTAAAATATTTTATTCGTATCTTGTACAAAGCCCAGGATGGTGAGGCTAAAATATTTTATTGTATAGATGACTAAGACTTAAGTTATGCTTTTAAGAAGCCTGAGGGTCCTTGCATGAAGCTTAAGGGGAGGTTGTGGGGAATTGAATGAGACTTCCCAAGTCTCCTTGTATGAAGCCCAAGAGGAGGTTGTGGGGAATTGAATGAGACTTCCCAAGTCTCCTTGTATGAAGCCCAAGAGGAGGTTGTGGGGAATTGAATGAGACTTCCCATGTCTCCTTGTATGAAGCCCAAGAGGAGGCTAATCTTGATGGGGAGATTCTTTGTATGATTCCTAAGAGGAGGAAATGATGCTTGTATAAGGTCCAAGAGGAGGCCAGGGAACTAGTTGTTTGAACTAATTTGTGATTGAATGGATCCTATTGTTTGACCTATGTCTAAACTAAGGATGATGTAACTGTTAAGAGAAATTTAACAAAGTGTGAACAACCATGGTTGAATATTCACAAGTATATACATGTTTGAATTCATGGAATATTTTTTCATCTGTAGGGGTTTGATGTGTTGAATACTTTATTTGTGTGTTTATTCACAAAGGTGTTGGGTCTTACACTCTAAGCAGAGGCCCAAGATTTATTCTATGTACAAAGGTGTTGGGTTTTACACTCTAAGCAGAGGCCTAAGAGGTTTTGGAAATGATATTGAAAATGTGATGGGCCTTACACTCTAATAAAGGCCTAAGGATTTTGATGATTTGAAAATTAAAGGTGTTGGAACTAACACTCTAAGCAAAAGGCCCAAGAGGTTTTGGAAATGATATTGAAAATGTGATGGGCCTTACACTCTAGTAAAGGCCTAAGGATTTTGATGATTTGAAAATTAAAGGTGTTGGAACTTACACTCTAAGCAAAAGGCCCAAGAGTTTTGAAATCAAAAGATGATTTTGAAAGTTTATTTGAAAGATGATGTGTATTTTAAAGAGATATATTTATCATGGTGAATGTTTATGAAAGAAATACTTGTTCATTGGAGAAAGGATATCAATTAACATGTTAAGACAAGTTGATAATAATCAAGCGTTCATGTTAGGGTTTAAACATGGGTTTAGATAAAGTGAAAACATCACAAAATTCATACAAATGAACTTGTGTATGAAAACATTTTCAAAGTAAAGTTCAAATGTTTTAGGAGCAAATAGACATGGTATGATCCATACAAGGGAACATAAACATATTAAAATCATGTAATCATGGAAGAAAATCAACATGTTAAGGCTTAGGATTAAGTAAAAATTCAATGGCATGATTGAAAGTTCATCATTCATTCACATGTAAACATACACTTAAAAAATGGATTAAAATCAAGTGAGGATAAGGATGTACAAATTCCAAACAATATTTAAGGTTCATACAAGATGTATATAGTTCAAAGAAGTCATTATGAGCAAGGAAAGGCGAGGAATTATTCAGAAGAATCAAGAAGTTCTTTAAGAAACCCTAAAAACATAACATACTTTAAACACTCATAACTATGAGGAAAATACTTATTTTTGGTCCCCATGGGTGTTGAGCCCAGGTTACCACGCTGATAGCTCAAAATAATAACTAACTCTATTACACGTGCATAGTAATTATATATGGCAAGTGATATATTGTATGTGTTAAATACTTAAAAAATCATAAAAATAATAAGAACTGGGTGAGAGGGATTCAAACCCTAGTTTTGGCAGTGACAAGGTACATGTGGCGCGCAGGTGAAACCACTAGGGTGGTGATACATTCATATATCAAATTCCATCCATTAATTGATAAGGGTGAAGGTGTTGTAGTGGCAAGAACAAGGGCGCCATGGCTGGCCTGCCCAAGGTTTTTCAAGTTTGGTCCATTTGCAAAACCTACCCTAACTCAAGGAATTCAATGGTGCTTTTAGATTTTTCTAAAAGTTCCTACATTTTAAAACCCGATAGTGGTTTCAAAAAGGCTTCAAATTTGAAAGTTCTATGCTACAACTCTATACGATCAATAATATCATGATAAAACAGTTCAAACATAACAAATGAGACATATATGATATGATCATGATCAAAGTACATTAAAGCAAATCATATTTCTTAAAGTTTAAGTTCTTAGGAAGCTTACCTCTTGAAGCTAACTTGTCAATTTGCAATAACCTTGTTGCTGAAGTAAACCAATGCTTTGGAAACCACCAATACACCTTATAGCAGCTCCTTGGATGCTTGGAATCAAAGGGAAACCTCTAGAACATGATCCGACTCCTTTTTGCAAAAAGTGTAAAAAGTGGTCAAAATGGAAACTCCTTCAAATGGTGTTACAGTTGAGAAAATATTGTTGGAACAGTTTAGGGATGTTATTTAGAGAGTCTTTGAGTGTTTTTTTTGTTGAAGTGGACAGGATCAAGACATGGCTTGAAAATTGCAGAAAAGTCAAAATATGAGGTTTTGATGGTTAGCTTTCTGATTTTGGTGATTGGAGATGAAGATGAGGGCTTGGGCATATCCAATGGATGATCTGTGATGTGTTTGGATGGTTATTTGAGTGGTTTAGGCTCTAGCTTTGAAAATTCCTAGTTTGCTCTTTGGAACTTTGAAAACTTGAAGTAAATAGGGAGAATGAGAAAACAAGTCTTTGATATTGTTTTGGTGTAATTAAACTGATATAAAATGACCTCTATTTATAGGAGAACTGATTTGTCTTGGATGAATGGTGTTGGATGAGGGAGCATGCTATTATCCAATGGATATTTTCATGTAGCTCTTACTTAAAGGCTATGGTACCAAAGTCTTCTATAATATGACTAGAATCTTGACTCAATTCGCATTTTACAAGTTTGAATACTCATTCTTTTTTAATTGATCTGAACTGGTGTGGCTCATTTCATGCCAATTCAATGCTTCACTTAAATTCCAAATGACAAACTTGAATTCAAAGCTATGTAATGATGGTTTTTCACATGCCAAGAGATGGGATCCTTGACTTATGGTCCTAAGTTGAAGATATTATGTGTTTCAATAAGATTCCTTCTAATCATGGAGGATGACAAGGCTTGCAAAGTCATCAAATCTGCTTTGGAAATCGCGTGATGCAAGTAAACATGAAAATTGTCTTGAAAAATCAATTTGATCAAAGCATGTTTGTAAATCCATAACTTCTTCCTCAAGCATGATCAATGAATGTTCTTGTACTTGTTGGAAAGCTGAGATATCCTACTTTAACTTTGATGTTCACAATTGGTCTTGATTCAATTTAGATCATTGTGAAAAAAATGTCTTCAAAGTTGGCCAAAACATGAAACAAATTCTGCCTAAAAAAAATTCTAAGTGTCAAGGTTCAAAATATCTTGAAACCCTAACTTCATGGCCTTATATCTCAAAATCTATGCATTTTTTGGGGATGGTTTAGCCCAGCGAACTTATTCTTTGCAAGAAGATCTATCATTTGAGCTTTGGAGTGCAAAAAAATATTGCTTGAATCACAAGTTATAGCCTCTTAAAGTTAGGTACTTGAACATGAATTTCCATAACTTAGTGAAATTTTCAATTCTTCCAATTTCGCTTCTTTTGCATGTAACCTTGATTTCTTGATCAATCCTTAATTTAATGCAACTATGGATCATATTTTCTTGAATAATAGCCCTTGATGATCAATTTTTCTCAAAAAGTCAAACTTTGACTTTGTGTATAAGATGAATTTTGTGTAGAGAAACCCTAATTGTTTATTTTCAATGAATGAATATCCCAAGGTGATTCTAAACTTATGAATGGAATTCAAGGGTATATTTGAGTGTCTTGAATCATATCCCAAGGTTGATAATCATGTCTTGGTCAAAAGTCAAATATATGGTTAATTTTTCATCATAACCCTAGTTTGTGGCTCAGATGGATTTGAATTCTTGCATTGATTATGAATCAAGTTCTTTGGATCAATCTGTTGCACCCCAAAATTTGACCAACTCTTCTTTACCTAGCTTGTGTTTCATTTCATTCACATTAGCATTATCATTTGCATTTCATTTACATGTATGCAGGAGATCAAAAGGTATGATTACCAATCAAGGGTTATGCAAGAATATGAAGCTAGCCAAGAAGGTTATTCAAGTGTTCAAGGGTTGATATCCTTGTCAGAAAAGTCAAAAGATCCTCAGAGTGAGTGGTTGAAACCAAGGTTGTGTGCCTCCTAACTTGAGAGTTGTGGGAGCTCCTCAGATGATTCTGAAGCCAGGAATGTGGACTTGAAGCCTTGAGAAGCTTATGAGATTTCTTGAAAGCCATCATGAAGCCTAGACAGGTCATTGTACAAGATTAAGAAGACCTAGCCATGATTGGTATAATTAGGGTTTGACTGGGTCAACCCTAGGTCAACTGATGATTTGGAGAGGGTTGAGACCTAATCCAAGAGCCATGTGATCATGGATTGATGCATTGAGATGTTATAAGGATGATTCCAAGGTCAACTCATCATGATTGAAGAGTTTGAGAAGTCTCAAGCTAGGGTTTCTAAGGCTTGACAGTGTAAAATCCCCTAGTTTGATCCCTATCTTCAAGGCAGTTTAGCTCAAGATGTGATTGTCATCTCATCTTACCCCCAACATGAATGTTGTAGAGCTTGTTCTTAGCTTTAATTTGAGTACTAGAAGTCCTTTATAGGATTTGTAGAGCTCAAGTTATGACTTTGACAAGTTACAGGTCATCTGAGGTATGTGAATCTGGGGCCTTGAAAGTTACCTAACTTGCATCAAACTTTTTCCCAAGAAGGATGATTCCTATGAACTATTGGTCAACATGAATGTTGTTCCTTATCTTCTTAGATTTCTAGAGAGTACTAGAAGTCCTTGATAGGATTTGTAGAACTCAAGTTATGGCTTTGGCAAGTCAAGGGCATTTTGGTCATTTGGAGATTACAGGTCACTTCAAGCATAAGGCCATAACTCCTATTTCCAAGATTCAAATGGAAAAATCTTCAACATCAAACTTGCTTAAAATGATGTTTTAAGGCTAGTAAGGAGGTCATGAGATGGTGGAAAGGCTTGTAGCTCAAAGTTGTAAAAATGACCTAAAATGAAGGCATATGTTAAATAAGTCAAAGTTGGAAATTGATATTTTCAACCTACACATCCAAACCATGGAATGTAATATATCATTTTGACTCTAGAAAACATTTTAAAGACAATGGTTTAGCCACATTTTTGATTTGAGGTCTAAATCATGGACTTGCTTTGAAAAGCACTTTCTTGCATATTAAGTAACATGTGCATAACTTGAAATTGAGGCATGGGCAAGGAACTTGGCAAGCTAAACCCTTCCAAAATGTCACTAGGGGAGAAATTGAAGGAGATTGAGATGAATTTCAAGCTGCAAACAGAATTGAGCATGGCATGATAAGTGATTCAAAATCTCATGACATGAGATGTGTAAAATCTCATTGGAAGGATCTAGAGGGTTCTAGATCATCCAAACTTCATCTATATATTGAGTATAATGCATCCATGGCAGAGGTTGGTGATCATTGAGGGTTTTGAGCATAGTTTGGAATTGAGTTTTCATAGAGTGCAATTGAAATCGGTTTCATCAATTTCCTCCATTTCCTTCCATTTTCTTGATTGGTTCTTCTTCCATGAGTATCAAGGATTGATTCCAGATCATTTCCAAGGAGAATTGGTGGTTAGATCGTGTGGGAGCAAGTGATTTTCAGCACCTGCAACTCTTCATCGTGTTTCAAGATTGAAGCACTTTCCATTGAATCTTTTGCATACAGAAGCTAGGAGGAAGTTCAGTGATCGTGTCCAGAAGATTTGAGGGCTTGAAGTGAAGATTTGGTGCATCTGTTATTCAAGAATTTCCAGGTTTGTAACCTTCTTCTTATAGCTTGATTTAGGTAGAATTAGGTTGAATTAGGGTGTTAGATTAGTTGTAGAATGGCCTAGGATGGTTTTCAGATGGTTAATTGTTGAATTAGAGACAAAATAGGAAGATCACCATTTTCAGTTGAGATTGGAAGATGATGATTCTTGGGGTTTCGGAAGAAACTATGGGTATGGTTGAATTCGTGGCAAGATTTGGAGTGTGTTTTGTAATGCCCCGATCCTGAATTTCCTTTATTTTGAGTCCTTTCTGATTTAATTAATTGAATTATTACTTTAAATGTGGAATTGTGTGTTAATATGTTATTTGTGCATATTGTGCTATTTTTGCCTACTTTGAGAGTATCGGGTAAAAATAGACCAGAGGGTATTTTGGGCATTAGTAATTATGTTAAGTGGATGTTTTATATGAATTGATTAATTAGTGTGTGGAAAGAATTTGAGAGGAAAGAAAAGAGAATATGAGTATATGAGAGAAAAAGAGAAAGTTAGGAAGGGAGATAGAAAAACAAAGGAAAGAAAGGAAGAGAAGAGAAAGAGGAGAGAAAGAAGAGGAAAAACCTAGAACTTCAAGAAATCATCACCAAAGCTTTTGATTGTTCGGGTAAGGGTGTGAAACTTTATTATTCTATCAATGTGTATAATCATGTATGATTTTGTTGGATTGTTTTGGATTGTTGGTAGTTTTCCTACACTTTCCATTTTAGGTTGAATTTGGTTTAATCGATAGAAATCATTGTCTAACGGTTAGAATCGTGATTAGATGACGTAGATTAGTCGGTATATGTTAGACTAAGGCTGCTGGAAATGAGTTGGAGTTCATCGGGTAATTTTATCGGTGGTTTTGGATTCTGAACAGTGGGGAGAAGTTCTGTTCGCAGACGCTCGCTAGCAGCTCGCTAGGCGAGCAGGTCGCGAGTGTTCGCTAGCATCTCGCTAGGCGAGTGCATAGCGAACGGTCCCAGACTTGGGACAGAATGGTATTGTGGTCTTTCACTAGTAGCGAAGGGAGTAGCGAAGAGCTCGCTGGGGGTTCGCTGTGGCGAACGAGGTAGCGAGCAATGTTTGAAGGTTCTGTTTGCACTCGCTAGCAGTTCGCTAGGCGAGGAGGTAGCGAACACTCGCTAGCAGCTCGCTAGGCGAGCGTGTAGCGAACGTAGCAGGATGGATTTTCCCTGTTGCGGGGTGCTGTCGTGGCTTGGGGTTTCGGTTGCGATCGACCCTTCTTTGATTTAGTAGTTATATGCTGGGTTATATTGTGCTGTGGGTAGCCGTATGGCGTGAATCCTAGATTATGAATTGTGGCCGTTTGGGCAATTATGTGCATTGTTTAGCCTGATTAAAAATCTATGATGTTGTATGAATATATGCGATGAATGTGTAGAATGCATGAGTATGTTTGTAAACATGTGTGCATTTTCAAGAGTGTCATGAGTCATGTTGCATGTGAAGCATCATGGTATGCATTCTTGTGTCGATTGATTCCTCGGTGAATCTGCAGAACCTCGTGTGCCCTTGTGGGGTGTGAGCGATGGTTAATTATTGATTCCTCGGTGAATCTGCAGAACCTCGTGTGCCCTTGTGGGGTGTGAGCGATGGTTAATTATTGATCCCTCGGTGGATTTGCAGAACCTCGTATATTACGATGGTTATCTTGATTCCGCGTAGAATCTGAAGAACCTCGTGTGCCCATGTGGGGTGTGAGCGATGGTTATTTGGTTATTCAATTGAACCTGCTGAAATGAGTCGGTACCACATTTGCATCTGCATAGAGTCGTGTGTCGGTCTCTATGAGTTGCATGTTGACATCCTGCATGGTGTATGGTGAATGAACATAATTATAAATGTTTATATGAATTGTTGATGATTGGCATGATTGGTATGCTTGAAGACACATGTATGTGTGAATATATGAATATGTATGTTTTGTGTGTTTATGAACCGATATAAACATTGTTGACGCATATTGTATATGTATGATGTTCTATTTGTAAATAGATAATGTGAATACATTGCGATGTACGGTATGACGAGGTGAGTTGCGGTGAGAATGCGAAAGACGTATATTGGGTATTATGTATATATATGTTTTTATGCATTGTTGTTATGATATCGTTTCTCACCCTTCTGTTGTTTCTTTTAATGCCCTACGAGGCATTGCAGATTAGATCGCTGGAAGTATTTTTGTGAAGCGTGGCTTCTTCCTTTTTTGGTCGGTCGGCTCTGATATGTAGCACCGGGTAGAATAGGATTTATTTTGATTCTTTTGTGATACATCTGAGTATGTATCTGCTGTTGATATGTTTTGTAAAACATGATGAATGATAGCTGTATATGTGAATACATGTTTGGTGAATTATGAAATATTTGGATATTTCCGCCTTTGTTCTAAATATTTCTTGTGGGTGTTATTCCGTTGTTGCATATCCGTTGAGCAGGTGTTGTATGGGTTGGAATTTTTATGATAATGTGATATTTCCCTTTTATGCCATGTTGCAAATGTACTATGATGAAAATTTAAATTTATGCCTAAATGATTAATTGTATTATTTGGGGGCATAGAAAGGGGGTGTTACATTAAGTGGTATCAGAGCCCAGTGTTGAGTCAGTTGTATCTGTCTCGCTGTTTTGTTGGTTGAACGGTTGTTTGACCCTGTTGTTATTTTTGGGAATAATCATAATATGGCTGGTCGTAATGACAACGCGATGGCTGCGGCATTGGAAGCTATGGCTCGAGCGGTGCAGGGTGCGCCGAATGTGAATGCTAACGATGAGTTTAGGAAGAATCAACCGCCGGTGTTCAAAGGAAGGTTTGATCCAGACGGTGCTCAGATTTGGCTGAAGGAGGTCGAGAGGATCTTCAGAGTTATGAATTGCGCTGAGAGGAACAAGGTGAGACTTGGGTCTCACATGCTGAGAGAAGAAGCCGATGACTGGTGGGTCGGCATAAGACAAATTCTTGGGGTTGATGATGAGGAAATAACTTGGGATTTGTTCCGCACTGAATTTTTGAGGAAGTATTATCCGAAGAGTGTGAAGGGAAAGAAGGAGATGGAGTTTCTAGAATTGAAACAAGGGAACATGTCCGTGGTCGACTACACGGCTAAGTTTACGGAGTTGGTGAAATTCCATCCTCACTATGATGCGGTGGCGGCGGAATTTTCCAAGTGTATTAAGTACGAGAACGGCTTGCGCTCGGAGATCAAGAAAGCTGTGGGATATCAGAGGATTCGAAGATTTTCGGACTTAACCGAATGGTGTAGAATTTTCGAAGAGGATAGTAGGGCTCGTTCTACTCACTATAAGAGTTTGAATGAGAGGCGAGGGAAGCAACCAGTAAGGAGTGGGCCTTATGTGACGCCTGCTGATAAAGGGAAGCATAGGGAACACTTTGTCAAGAAATCCGGAGGAGGGAGTTCTGGTCCCGTTAAGTGCTATAGGTGCGGCGAAGAGGGGCACAAATCTTTTGAGTGTAAGAAGGCTGGGGAAAAGTGTGCTAACTGTGGTGGTCTCGGTCATGCTATAACTGAATGTAGAAGGAATGTGATTAAGTGTTTTAACTGTGGGGAGTTTGGTCATATTAGTACGAAGTGTACTAAGGCAAAGCAAGCTCCGTCAAGTAGGAAGGTATTTGCATTAGCGGGTGCAGACGCTACTAATGCGGATCAATTGATTAAAGGTACATGCTTTATTAATAATATGCCCTCAGTTGCTATTATCGATACTGGAGCGACTCATTCGTTTATTTCGTTCGAGTGCGCTAAGCGTTTGGATTTGTGTTTTTCTTCTTGTGGTGGTGATATGGTTATTGAGACACCCGCTTCGGGGTTGGTAACTACGTCTTCGGTATGTTTGAGTTGTCCCTTGACCATGTATGGTAAGGACTTTATTATGGACTTGGTGTGTTTGCCATTAGAAGGATTATATGTGATTTTGGGTATGAATTGGTTGCAGTATAATAGAGTTCATATTGATTGTTATCACAAGTTGGTGAGGTTTCCATCTTCGGGAGATGAGGAGGAAGAGAGTTCTCTATCCACTAAAGAGTTGAAGAAACTTTTGGCGGATGAAGCTCAAGTGTTCTGTTTGTTTGCGTCGCTGTCGGTAGAGAATAAGGTTGAATTGGATTTGGTTCCAGTGGTATGTGACTTTCCAGAAGTATTTCCGGAGGACATTACGGATGTACCGCCAGAAAGGGAAGTCGAGTTTTCGATTGATCTAGTTCCCGATACTAGACCGATTTCGATGGCACCGTATCGTATGTCGGCATCAGAGTTGGTAGAATTGAAGAGACAATTGAATTATTTATTGGAAAAGAGATTTGTTAGGCCGAGTGTTTCTCCTTGGGGTGCACCGATATTGTTGGTAAAGAAGAAAGATGGGAGCATGCGGTTGTGTATTGATTATCGGCAGTTGAACAAGGTGACTATCAAGAATAAGTATCCGCTTCCTAGAATTGATGATTTGATGGACCAATTGGTTGGTGCCCGTGTTTTTAGTAAAATTGATTTGAGGTAAGGTTATCACCAGATTCGTGTTAAAGGAGAAGATATTCAAAAGACGGCTTTTAGGACACGGTATGGTCATTATGAATTTTCTGTGATGCCATTCGGAGTTTCTAATGCGCCGGGTGTGTTTATGGAATATATGAATCGTATCTTTCATGGGCAGTTGGATCGTTTCGTTGTTGTGTTTATTGACGATATTTTAATTTACTCTAAGTCCCAAGAAGAGCATGAAGAGCATTTGCGGGTTGTGTTGCAAGTATTGAAGGAGAAGCAATTGTATGCTAAGTTATCCAAGTGCGAGTTTTGGTTATCGGAAGTGAGTTTTCTTGGGCATGTTATTTCTGGTAGTGGTATTTGTGTTGATCCGTCCAAGATTGATGCGGTGATGCAATGGGAGGCTCCTAAGTCGGTTACGGAGATCCGAAGCTTTTTGGGCTTGGCCGGTTATTATCGGAGGTTTATTGAGGGATTTTTGAAGTTGGCTCTTCCGTTGAATCAGTTGACTTGTAAGGGAAAGACTTTTGTTTGGGACATTAATTGTGAGAAGAGTTTTGTTGAACTTAAGAGACGGTTGACAACGGCACCGGTTCTGATTTTGCCAAATCCGACGAAAGCGTTTGTGGTTTATTGTGATGCTTCTTTGTCCGGTTTAAGTGGTGTTTTGATGCAAGACGGTAAAGTTGTGGCTTATGCTTCAAGGCAATTGAGAGTGCATGAGAAGAATTATCCCACGCACGATTTGGAATTGGCGGCCGTGGTCTTTGTTTTGAAAATTTGGAGACATTATCTCTATGGTGCGAGATTTGAAGTTTTTAGCGACCACAAGAGTTTGAAGTATTTATTTGAGCAAAAGGAATTGAATATGAGGCAAAGGAGATGGTTAGAGTTTTTGAAGGATTATGACTTTGGTTTGAATTACCATCCGGGTAAAGCAAATGTTGTAGCCGATGCTTTGAGCCGGAAGTTAGTGCATATGTCTACATTGATGGTAAGAGAATGGGAACTTTTGGAGAGTTTTAGAGATTTGAGTTTGGTTTGCGAAATGACGCCAAGAAGTGTGAAACTTGGTATGTTGTATGTTACGAATGATTTTCTAGCTACCGTTCGTGAAAAGCAAAAGTTGGATTTGAAATTTGTGGATTTGATGATGAATGAGAGTGAGGACTTTAAGGTTGATAATTTTGGAGTTTTGAGATTCCATGGTCGTATTTGTATTCCCGACGATGTGGATTTGAGAAAGACGATATTGGAGGAAGGACACCAGAGTAAATTGAGTATTCACCCGAGTGCGAATAAGATGTATCAAGATTTGAAGAAAATGTTTTGGTGGTCCGGATTGAAGAGGGATGTAGCTCGGTTTGTGTATTCGTGTTTGACCTGTCAGAAGTCTAAAGTGGAACATCAGAAGCCTAGTGGTTTGATGAAACCGTTGGATATTCCGGAATGGAAATGGGATAGTATATCAATGGATTTTGTTACGGGTTTACCAAATACGCAAAGAGGTCACAATGCTATTTGGTTGATTGTTGATAGGCTTACTAAATCTGCTCACTTTATTCCGATTGATATTAGTTATCCTTTGGAAAAGTTAGCCGAGATTTATGTTCGGGTGATTGTGAAGTTGCATGGAGTTCCCAAGAGTATCGTGTCGGATAGAGATCCTAGATTTACTTCGAGATTTTGGGAAGGTTTGCAAAAGGCTTTAGGTTCTAAGTTGAGATTGAGTTCGGCGTATCATCCGCAGACGGATGGCCAAACTGAGAGGACGATTCAATCTTTAAAGGACTTGTTGCGTGCTTGTATGCTCGAGCAAGGTGGTGTTTGGGATAGCTTTTTGGCATTGATTGAATTGACTTACAACAACAATTTTCATGCAAGTATTGGTATGGCACCATTTGAGGCTTTGTATGGTCGGAGATGTCGAACACCTTTGTGTTGGCATGAAACCGGAGAGAGAGATCAGTAGTTGGACCGGAAATGGTACAACAAACGACGAAGAAGGTGAAGTTGATTCGGGAGAAGATGAGAGCTTCCCAGAATAGGCAAAAGAGTTACCATGACAAGAGGAGGAAGAACCTTGAATTTCAAGAAGGTGACCATGTGTTTTTGAGAGTTACACCGGTTGCGGGTGTGGGTCGTGCTTTGAAGTCGAAGAAGTTGACTTCTCGTTTTATTGGTCCGTATCAAATTATTGCACGAGTTGGTGCGGTGGCTTATCGTGTGGCGTTGGCTCCGAGTCTTTCGAATTTGCATGATGTGTTCCATGTTTCGCAACTTCGGAAGTATGTTCCGGATCTGTCACATGTGATTCCTATGGATGAGGTGGAGGTAAGAGATAATCTTACGGTTGAGGTTTTACCGGTTATGATTTTGGACCGCGAAGTTAAGAACCTAAGAGGCAAGGATATTTCGCTTGTAAAAGTAGCATGGGGGGGTGCTGCGGAAGGCAATATGACTTGGGAATTGGAGAGTAAGATGCGTGAGTCGCATCCTGAGCTGTTCGAATTAGGTAATATTTTCGAGGACGAAAATTCCTAAGTGGGGGAGAGTTGTAACGCCCCGATCCTGAATTTCCTTTATTTTGAGTCCTTTCTGATTTAATTAATTGAATTATTACTTTAAATGTGGAATTGTGTGTTAATATGTTATTTGTGCATATTGTGCTATTTTTGCCTACTTTGAGAGTATCGGGTAAAAATAGACTAGAGGGTATTTTGGGCATTAGTAATTATGTTAAGTGGATATTTTATGTGAATTGATTAATTAGTGTGTGGAAAGAATTTGAGAGGAAAGAAAAGAGAATATGAGTATATGAGAGAAAAAGAGAAAGTTAGGAAGGGAGATAGAAAAACAAAGGAAAGAAAGGAAGAGAAGAGAAAGAGGAGAGAAAGAAGAGGAAAAACCTAGAACTTCAAGAAATCATCACCAAAGCTTTCGATTGTTCGGGTAAGGGTGTGAAACTTTATTATTCTATCAATGTGTATAATCATGTATGATTTTGTTGGATTGTTTTGGATTGTTGGTAGTTTCCCTACACTTTCCATTTTAGGTTGAATTTGGTTTAATCGATAGAAATCATTGTCTAACGGTTAGAATCGTGATTAGATGACGTAGATTAGTCGGTATATGTTAGACTAAGGCTGCTGGATATGAGTTGGAGTTCATCGGGTAATTTTATCGGTGGTTTTGGATTCTAAACAGTGGGGAGAAGTTCTGTTCGCAGACGTTCGCTAGCAGCTCGCTAGGCGAGCAGGTCGCGAGTGTTCGCTAGCATCTCGCTAGGCGAGTGCGTAGCAAACGGTCCCAGACTTGGGACAGAATGGTATTGTGGTCTTTCACTAGTAGCGAAAGGAGTAGCGAAGAGCTCGATGGGGGTTCGCTGTGGCAAACGAGGTAGCGAGCAATGTTTGGAGGTTCTGTTTGCACTCGCTAGCAGTTCGCTTGGCGAGGAGGTAGCGAACGCTAGCTAGCAGCTCGCTAGGCGAGCGTGTAGCGAACGTAGCAGGATGGATTTTCCCTGTTGCGGGGTGCTGTCATGGCTTGGGGTTTCGGTTGCGATCGACCCTTCTTTGATTTAGTAGTTATATGTTGGGTTATGTTGTGCTGTGGGTAGCCGTATGGCGTGAATCCTAGATTATGAATTGTGGCTGTTTGGCCAATTCTGTGCATTGTTTAGCCTGATTAAAAATCTATGATGTTGTATGAATATATGCGATGAATGTGTAGAATGCATGAGTATGTTTGTAAACATGTGTGCATTTTCAAGAGTGTCATGAGTCATGTTGCATGTGAAGCATCATGGTATGCATTCTTGTGTCGATTGATTCCTGGGTGAATCTGCAGAACCTCGTGTGCCCTTGTGGGGTGTGAGCGATGGTTAATTATTGATCCCTCGGTGGATTTGCAGAACCTTGTATATTACGACGGTTATCTTGATTCCGCGTAGAATCTGCAGAACCTCGTGTGCCCAAGTGGGGTGTGAGCGATGGTTATTTGGTTCTTCAATTGAACCTGCTGAAATGAGTCGGTACCGCATTTGCATCTGCATAGAGTCATGTGTCGGTCTCTATGAGTTGCATGTTGACATCCTGCATGGTGTATGGTGAATGAACATAATTGTAAATGTTTATATGAATTGTTGATGATTGGCATGATTGGTATGCTTGAAGACACATGTATGTGTGAATATATGAATATGTATGTTTTGTGTGTTTATGAACCGATATAAACATTGTTGACGCATATTGTATATGTATGATGTTCTATTTGTAAATAGATAATGTGAATACATTGCGATGTACGGTATGACGAGGTGAGTTGCGGTGAGAATGCGAAAGACGTATATTGGGTATTATGTATATATATGTTTTTATGCATTGTTGTTATGATATCGTTTCTCACCCTTCTGTTGTTTCTTTTAATGCCCTACGAGGCATTGCAGATTAGATCGCTGGAAGTATTTTTGTGAAGCGTGGCTTCTTCCTTTTTTGGTCGGTCGGCTCTGATATGTAGCACCGGGTAGAATAGGATTTATTTTGATTCTTTTGTGATACATCTGAGTATGTATCTGCTGTTGATATGTTTTGTAAAACATGATGAATGATAGCTGTATATGTGAATACATGTTTGGTGAATTATGAAATATTTGGATATTTCCGCCTTTGTTCTAAATATTTCTTGTGGGTGTTATTCCGTTGTTGCATATCCGTTGAGCAGGTGTTGTATGGGTTGGAATTTTTATGATAATGTGATATTTCCCTTTTATGCCATGTTGCAAATATACTCGGATGAAAATTTAAATTTATGCCTAAATGATTAATTGTATTATTTGGGGGCATAGAAAGGGGGTGTTACATGTTTCATGTTTTGACCTCTTGGATTGGAGGCCTCTAGGAAGAACTAGGGTTGAAGGGGACGATCGGAGCTCCACCGGCGGTGGCCAGAGCAGGGCGCGAAGCTCAGAGCTTTGAAATGGAGAAGATGAAGTCCTCACCATCAGATCACGTTTTGACCATTGACTGTGAGGAAATCCAAGGGCTGTGTTTTAAAGCTGAGTTGTGAAGAGTTTCTGATGAAACGATGCGTTTCATTTATTCAGGCATTTGGGCTTAGTAATCTGAGTGTTATCCACACCCCCCAGCAAGCCCAACCCATGTTTTGAACTGAATATGATTGCTTCCTGCACCGCGCGCTTCATTATTTTCATTTGATTTTCATTTAATTTCCATCTAATTCATGGTTTTTTGTAAAATTCATAATAAATTGAATATTAATCCAATTCAACCCATTCTTTTTGCATATTAGTCATGATTGAGTTTATTATTTTTTAGAGAAAAAATATTTTCATTTCTTATAATTTCTGATTTAATTGGAATTTTGTATTTTAATTGATATTAAAATGTTTATGTTTGATGCATATTTTTGTAGAATTTTGTTTGATCTCATGGTGATGATTCTTGGCCTAATTTTTTGTGTGTGATTAGGTTAGACATGTATGATCCCTAAGTAATTTTCTCACATTTTTGTGATGAAAATAGGTGTGCTTTCTAGATTGATGTTTAGATGCTTCCTTTTTAGGGTTTTAGGTTGATACCTTGTAATGTGGATTTTAGTTCTAGGTCTAACTTGATGGTTTGATCTTTGGAAACTAATGTGATAGAGTCATGATTGACCTAGGTTCCCATAGTAATTTTTGTAAGATTTTACAATTGATTTTAGTATTTTAGTTAGGACTAACTTTAGTACTAGGTTTTAGGTGATCCTAATTTACTAATTCAACTAGTTTAACTCACTTAGTTCCCTTAGATTAGGGTTTGTGCTTGGTTTGCCTTTGATTGAAGTTGAAGACAAGTTGAAGACAAGAGGAGGATGCTTGAAGTTGATTGAGGTTGCTTGGAGCTTTGGATTTGTTTGAGCCTGAAGGTGTCTGATGAAGATTAGGAGATAGGACATAGGGAGAGCCTTGTAGTTAGAATGATTTCTTTCACAAACATGGAAAGCATCTTGTGCTTCCATTCCTCCCAATGACCAAAAGTCCTTCTCAGATATTCACATCCCTCCTTTGGAAGGATGAGTGTCTTTATCTAGGAAGTAGAACTTTGAGGGAACCAGTCTCTCCTGATGATGAGCCCTTACAGGCTTCCTTTGGTTGTCAGTAAGCATGTTTATCATTTCCCCTCATCATGTTCCATCAATTATCTTCTGGTTTGAGTATCTTGAAAGATGTTGGGCTTGAGTCTGAAGATGAAGACTTCATTGAAGAGTGTGGAAGAGGATGATTCCTTGAGCATTGCCATTGTAGCTGAAGCTTGAAGATAAAGAAGAGCAAGTTGATACTTGAAGACCCAGTAAAGACTGAATGAAGAGCTGAGGCTTAAGGACTGAAGGATGAAGTTGACACTTCCATATGATTAAAGACTACTCTGGGAAGCTGAGGCTTGTAGGAGAAGAAGACCAAGTTGAGACTGGTGAAGCAAAGAGAGCTGAAGCTTGAGGACTAAGTGGATACTTATGAAGAGGATTCAATTGAGATTGAGTGTAAAGCTGAGGCTTGAGGAATAAAGAAACAAGTTGATACTTGTGCATTGATGCTTGGAGAGCCTGAAGGAATCAAGTTGATACTTGTAGTTAAAGGTGATTGAAGTCTGAAGACTGGATTGCTGTTAGAAGAGCTGAGGCTTGGAATGGAGAGAGTTGTTGACCTGCTTTCTTGTCTGTTTTCTTTTCTGTGTTGTTGTGACTTGTTTGATTTGCTTGATGCATTAGAATAAGTTCATATATAGACTGACTTTAATCTAGGAGCATGATTGCACTAGAGGTTGAGTTGCTCCCTCTGCTTGTATTGTTACTGTATGACTTTGCTTGCGGGTATTCGGTAGAGCCCAGCTCCCTTGCCCATGTGGTTTATTTTGCTTGACAGCATGTATTACTTTTCTTCTGTATGATTGCAGTTTACTGTATTCTGCTTGATAGCATGTTATTTCTTCTGTATGATTATTGTTATTCATATCTGGCTTGAGGTTGAGATGAGCTTGTGGAGGCTGCTGCCCCACACACATTTTCCTCCCTCACTTGCATTGCATGCATTTTACAGTCGTTTACTGTTTACTGTTTAAGCTGATGCTTTATCTGTTTCTGTTTATCATTGACATGATCCCTTAGGACTCTCATTTCCTTTGATAAGGAAATGATGATAGAACTGTAGGTTGAAACCTATGCATGATAACTTCTAGAAGTTCCCTGTTTCAAACCTCAACCATAGGATGAATCCTTGGCATGACAACATTAGGACTTGATAGTCTCCCTTTAGTTGAGCCTGCTCTCTTCTCATCTCAAAACAGCTTAAAATACAGTAATCATGAATGATTTCTTTCGTACGTTACGAGCCTTAAGCTATCTGAGAAAGGATTGTTGGAGAGTTTCTTTCCAACAGTCTGGATGTTTAGTATGGTAGCCTTTGGGTGACATGCGACACATTCACTCTCAGGTCATAGTCTCTAGTGCGATTGAAATTGCAAACACAATAAAAAACACTTCTTCCGTAAAAGACAGAAAACAAACTTCAAACCTTTTTTCCCCGTGGGCCCATAATTCAAAAGAAAGATTTTCTGAAGGAAAGAGTGTCGTTAAACTTCAGCGCCACCGCAAACAGGCTTTGTCCCTAACTGCTGGAACTGTTGTTTCACCCTACTCGATAAAACAGATGAATCTGAATTCCCATAATCCGTAGTATCCCGAACTACGTAAGCTCTGATCTCTCATATCTGTTGAGAGTACGTAGGCACAATACTGATGTATTGGCGAGCCACCTTCCCCGTAACCCGTAGTAGGTCGAACTACGTTGACTCTGATTTCTCATTCTCTGATGAGAATACGTAGGCATAAAGCGCGACGCTTTGCCGAGTCATTTTTCTTTTCTGTTTAAGCCAACCTTGGTAGGTAGATAGATAAACCAACTCGTCCAGTAAACACAACAAGCGTGGATCCCATCGAGTACGATGGACGTGAGGGGTGCTAATACCTTCCCCTTGCGTAACCGACTCCCGAACCCAGACAATGGTTGCGATGACCTTGTCTTATACCTTTTCGTCAGGTTTTTCCGATCATTTCCTTTCCCGTTCTGATGGATAAATAACGAAAGGTGGCGACTCTTCTGTTTTGCCGGCACCTTATTTTCGCGGAAGCGACAGCTGGCGACTCTGCTGGGGACTTGATAGTTTCCTGGGATCCAACGTCCCGTATGCTAGTCAGTTTGGGGATCCGATGTCCCCTGCGAGAGTCAATCCTAGCGCTTGTATGATTACTTGTTGGGTTGTGTTTATTTATCGCATTTTTATTTCCCGCACTTTATTTTCAGTATGATATGATTATCTGTGTTGTTGTAGGAGGGGCATTCTGATGAGTGAGAAGCCAGACCCAGGCTTGAGTGAACATAGCATTAGTTGTGGAAATTAGTGGGCGCGTGCTTGCTTGGCAGGCACTAGTGTCTCATGAAATCCACGCTCAGACGAGGTTCTCCCGGTTGACTTCTTTTTCAACCCTTTGGGTTGAGGGGGTTGTTGGTTTGGAGGATTGTCGACTCTGGGGACCGATCATTTGTGATTCAGCCGAGTGAGGCCGCTTCACGAGCTGGTGATGCCACACCTTCTGGGTATCGTATCACCCCTCTTGAATGTCTGTGACGCTGATGAACGCATAGGATGCCGAACTTGAGTCAGTTTAGGTCCATACCTGTGAGCAGGGTTGGGTTCATTGCCGGAAACTTTGACCTTCAGACCACCTGGATTTCTTGATAGTGGATCAGTTTGTTGGGATCTGAGGATCTCACTGCAGATATATGATTGTTCTTGACAGAGCAGGCTTTTGATTGGGATCAGAGGATCTTGTCATCAGATATGTGATTGTTCTTGACAGAGCAGGTTTATGATTGGATCTGAGGATCTCGTTAGCAGATGTATGTTTGTTCTTGACAGAGCAGATTTTTGGTCCTGTATCAGAGGACCTTATATTCAGATGAGTATTTGTTCTTGACAGAGCAGGTTTATGACTGGGGTCTGAGGATCTCATCATCAGATGGTTGGTCTTGACAGAGCAGAGTTTTTGGTCCTGTATCAGAGGTCCTTATTATCAGACGCTTGTTCTTGACAGAGCATAATTATGGTCCTATGTGTGTGTGTTCTTGACAGAACAGATTTGTGGTCCGATATCAGGGTTTTCTTCTTATCAGAGATAGTGGTTGTTCTTGATAGAGAAGGATTATGGTTCTGTTGATACAGAATCTCCACAGCACAGTTGCCTTGATCTTCTGCTGCATGATTGCATTTTACATTGCTTTACATACCCATTTGCATTTCATTAACGTGTGTCTGTGTTGCAGGTACCCTTTCCCCCCGATTCAGGATTTCTTGCCTCCTATTGTATTGTTATGGGTTCTCTGAGGAAGACCGTGGCTTACAAGCTCCCTGCCCCTGATGTGGTTCAGCTGACTGGTTTGATTGCTTTAGCAGATGATTCTGTGAGAGATGAGTTCAGAAAATCTTACGGCAAATTGCTCGGCTTGGTTCGTAAACCTTCTGCGTTCGAGTTGAATGGGTTGCACGCTCTGCTGCAGTTCTATGACCCTCCATTAAGATGCTTTACTTTCCAGGATTTTGTTCTCGCACCCACGCTAGAGGAATATGCTGATTTGTTAGGTGTGCCTATCAAGAGGCAGATGCCTTTTGTTCATATGGATGATGAGCCTGATCTGGTTAGTCTAGCTCCGTCACTTCATCTGGATGCCTCCGAGTTGGTATTGTCTAGTTGGAACAAGGTTCCCGGTTTCTCCTTGCAGTTCTTAGTGGGAAAGGCTCAGCAGTGCGCCAAAGACGGATGTTGGGTCTTATTCAACGCCATTCTCGCCCTGTGCATATATGGCATTATTCTGTTCCCCAATATGCCCGATTTCGTAGACCTCGACGCATTTCACATCTTTGCATCAGGGAATCCAGTCCCTACCTTGATAGGCGATGTCTACCATTCCGTCCACTACAAAAACGAGAACAGAAGGGGCAAGAATGTCTCATGCTGTGTACCCTTGCTTTATAAATGGCTTGATAGTCATCTGCCCAAGAGGGGTCCCTTTGTTTCGTCTAGCCACAGCTGAATGGTCCGAGCGTTTGATGAGTCTGTCTGCAGAGGATATTGACTGGTTTGATAGAGATAGGTTAGGTACCGAGATTATCTTCAGCTGCAGCGGGTTTCCGAACGTTCCTTTGATAGGCAGGAAGGGTTGTATAAACTATAATCCGTCTTTGCTGGTCCGACAGTTCGCGTATGCTTTGAGAGCTCCGCCGAAGGATGAAGAGGTGCAGGAATCGTTGTACCTCACTGGTCTTCTAGAGGGGGATCTGTTATCTAAGCTTCAGCGCGCTTGGAATGGCGTCAGTAAGAGGGGAAAACCATTGCTATGGAGAAGTAATAATCAAGCCTACCCTCCGTATATGACTTGGATCAGAGCCAGAGCAGATGCTATAGGGATGCCGTTTCTTCCTGCCAAGCCAGAAAGCCCTCCAGTGATTGAGGAGCCCACTACCGTGCTCGTTCAGCAACATAATCAGGTGTTAGCTGAGAGAGATAAGCTGAAGCAGGCAAATGAGGAACTAGAGAAAGAATTGGCTCAGCTTCGAAGCGAGAGAAACGAAGTCGTTCATTCCTTCAAGAGGCAGGCAGAGCTGGTGAACCGGCTAGGGACAGGCTTGACTAAGTAGATAGTTGAGCGTGAGCGCATGGGTCAAGACTTCAAAGCTGTCAATGATGTACTGGCCACGAAGAAGCAGCACTTGGACGAAGCATATCGGAGGATATCCAAGTTCAACCAGCACTGGAAGGCCTCCCTAGCCACCAGGAAAGAGCGGGAGGATAAGCTGATGCTACAGATCTCCAAGCTGGAAGCCCAGGTGAAGGCTAGTGAGAAGAGGTTTGATGAAGAAACCGCTCGCAGATACGCCGCCGAAGGACAGCTAAACAGGGCTCTCGCTAACCTGAAGGAGCGCAAACTGATGTTTGAATCCAAGAAGCGGAAGCTAGAAGATTGTTTCGGCGAAGGAGCATGGGAAGATTCGGTCAAAGGTCTTCAGTATACCATTATGCAGAGGGAGCTACTCATCGAAGGGTTGCTCACTCGGTCTGATCATCCAAAAACGAAGGGGTTGTTAGAAGAGTTTCGCGCCCGTGGCCGTACTTGACTATTTGTATTTCCCTTTTGTTTTGATCATTGTTGTATGCTGACCATCACCAGGCTTGTTGGTTGAGGTCATGCTATTCGTTCTGCTTGTACTCACTGATGTCGTGTACTGCCTTGATGGGCTTCTTTCTTTATGTATGAGATTGTTATTTCCATGACTGGACTCGGAGTTCTTATTATTATCACTGGCACTCAGGCACTAGGATCGGGGGAAATCTCCCTAAGGCACAGACACACGTTTGCATTTGCATGAAGCATTTGCATAATGAGCACTTTGTCGTTTTTTCCTAACCCTTTTGTGTTTTCAGGTTGTTTCAGGTTGATCCAGGATTGATCAAAGACCTATTCACTGTTATCCGACCAGAGCTAATCAAACCAGGATCATGGAGCAAGTGCAAACTGATGTTCAGGAACTCCGTGAAAGAATGGATCGCTTCATGGAGCTCATGCAAGCGGTCGCCAATGGCCAGGATCAGCTCAGAACCTTGGTTCAGCCTCTGACTTCAAGGGTCGATAGCAACGGCGTACTCCATGGGGGAACTGTGCCTACCCCTCCACCAGTTGAAACTCCGCAGAATGGTGTTCCCGTGACCGGGGAAAATGGTAGTGCCAACGGCAATCTGATGGCTAACATGGGACTCAATACGACGGGCGTCGATAATGGGAGTCTGGAAGCTAATGTCAATGTCGGGCTGGGCAACGGCAATGCAGGGGTTGGGAATCTGTTTGGGCCTCAGCCGTGGCTAGAAGATCGTCAAGATGATGTGTTCTCTCAGAGAGGTGCTGAAGGAGAGCTGAATGCTGAAGCACGTCTAAGGTTCAAGGCACTTGAGGATAAGATGAGAAACATCGAGAACCAGAACACCCTGGGCGTTGATATGTCCAAGTTGGGACTGATTGCTGATTTCAAGGTGCCTCCCAAGTTCAAGGTACCTGACTTTGAGAAGTATAAGGGCACCACTTGCCCTCGCGTCCACCTGAGATCGTATTACAGGAAAATGTCCGCTCATTCTGAGGATGAGAAGTTGCTGATGCACTTCTTTCAAGACAGTCTTTCCGGGCCATCCCTCGAGTGGTACATGAGTCTGGAGCCTACCAGTGTGCGCACGTGGAAGGACCTTGCTGAAGCATTTGTGCACCACTACCAATACAATAGCGTCTTGGCCCCGAACCGAGTCCAGCTGCAGAATCTGTCGCAAAGGAACAATGAAGGGTTTAAGGAATACGCCCAGCGGTGGCGTGAATTGGCAGCCAGGGTTCAGCCGCCGATGGTTGAGCGTGAGCTTGTGCAGATGTTTGTATCCACCCTCCCAGGGGTTTACTATGAGAAGTTGGTCAGTGGTATGTCCGGAACCTTCTCAGATCTTATTATCACGGGTGAGCACATCGAAAATGGGATCAAACTCGGAAAAATTCATGGTGATTTGTCCTCAGTTGGAGGAGGCGGAAAGAAACCTTATAGTGGCATAAGACGGGAAGGAGAAGCGAGCGCTGTGTCCAACACTCGAAGGAAAGGTAAAGGCCCTCACCAACAGGTGGCCAGCATAACTATCCCGGCAGTTCAACAGCCACAGCAGCAGCAACAGCAGCAACCGAATCAACAAGGGTACAGAAAGTATCAGAATCGGGCACCTCTGTCGAGCCGTCACCTCGAAACACCGCCCATGTCGTACGCGCAACTGTTACAGACTTTGCTTCAGCTACAATTGATCCAGAAGAGAACCTTGGCTCCCTTGACAGGGGCGCCTCCACCAGGGTACGACGCGAATGCAACTTGTGAGTTTCACTCAGGGGCACCAAGCCACACAATAGAGAACTGCAAAGCCTTCAAGCATAAGGTGCAGGACATGGTGGATGCCAAGATCATCAACTTCTCGGATAATGTGCCAAACGTCACGAAGAATCCTATGCCGAATCATAGGGGAGGTGGAGTAAACGCCATTATTGAGGACGAGAGTTCGGATTTGTTGACTGACGTCAGAGATCTGAAGACGCCGCTTAGCTTCGTTAAAGCTAAGCTGATAAAAAGGGGTTTCTTTCCAGGTTGCGGAGAGCTGTGTATGGACTGTGCCACACGTTCTGATGGATGTGAATAGTTGGTAGAAGGAATTCAAAGTCTGATGACTGAAGGGGTTTTGCAGTTTAGCCGGAGGGCCGAATGTGGATCATGGGAGGTAGTGCTGAAGCAAGATGATGAGGTCGCCACCATCACCATCCCTCGCCAGACGATAACTATTTCTGCGCCCAGACCGCCCATAATTACTATCACCAAAGCTGGGCCAATACCCTTCGAAAGCACTAATGGTGTCCCATGGCATTATGGGGCTGAAGTCTACTGCAACGGCCAGAAGTTGGAGCTAGAACCGTTTGGGTCGTCCGTGGAGAACCTTGCGGGAATCAGTGGTATTACTCGAGGCGGAAGAGTGTTTGCACCACCAGAGGTCGTGGCGGATAAGACGGTCAGAGCTGACGCAACTGATAAAGGTAAAAGTAAAGTCGCTGAAGAGATCCCGCGTGGGGCAGAAAAAGACTTACTTGTTAGAGACGCCGAGGAGTTTATGCGGTTGATTAAAAAGAGTGACTACAAGATTGTGGATCACCTCCATCAGACGCCCTCGAAGATTTCTATTCTGAACTTGTTGATGTGTTCTGAAGCACACCGCAACGCACTGCTGAAGGTGTTGAACGCCGCATATGTACCGCAGGAAATATCGGTAAATCAGCTAGAAGAGGTCGTAGCCCACGTGAATGCTGGAAATGGGCTAGGGTTCACGGACCTAGAGCTGACGCCGAAGGGAAGGAATCACAATAGCGCCCTGCACATCTCGATAGAGTGTAGGGGCACGATTATGTCACACGTGTTGGTGGACACGGGTTCGTCGCTTAATGTTCTTCCGAAGAAGGAATTAATGAAGTTGGATACTCGTGGAGTAATTTGCACACCCAGTGATCTGGTTGTGAAAGCGTTCGATGGAACCAAACGCCATGTTTTTGGGGAGGTGACTATGCCAATCCAAGTCGGGCCGGAAACGTTCGACGCAATCTTTTACATTATGGACATCATGCCTGCCTACAGCTGTCTCTTGGGCCGACCGTGGATCCATGTTGCTGGTGCCGTGACCTCCACGTTGCACCAGAAACTCAAATACACTGTCGGGGGTAACATCGTGACCGTGTGTGGCGAGGAAGACATAATGGTGAGCCATTTGTCGTCCTTTAAGTATGTTGAGATGGATGGGGAAATCCATGAGACCCTATGCCAAGCGTTCGAAGCTGTCAAAGGGAAGGACGTAGCGCTTGTAGTCACCGAAAAGCCAGAGATGACCCTCTCCTCATTCAAGGAAGCTCGGGCCGTTGTCCAAGCCGGATCTACCCCAGGCTGGGGGCGAATTTTGGAGATACCTAACAAGCAAGATAAGTTTGGGTTGGGATATTCTCCTAGAGCTGAAGCTTCTTCCTCTTCTAGCAGTGCATCGCGAGGTAAAGGGCCGATCCAGTTTACCAGTGGCGGAGTAATATTTGAAAGCATCAATGCGGTGTCTGAAGACAGCGGAGATAGCGACTGTGACCTCGACTCTTGGATCCAGCCAAGCAAGCCAGGTGAGGGCCTTACCATTTGGTCCGTTAAGGATATCATCCAGATGACAAGCGAAGAGTAATGATTTACTTTTTCCAATCATTGTACAACCCTATGTCGTACCCGGGGCATAATGGTTTTATTGTCAGGGCCTTGTTGGATTATGTACATGCATTTTGTTAATAAATCAAAGGCGTTTTCTTCGTATTCAAATATTGTGATCTCTGTTATTCCTGTTTTATATTTGTTTTGAAAAACAATAAAATGGCAATGGGGTTTGTGCTAACCTGCACATCTTTGTTTTAAACTTAACCCTTGTTATTGCAGGATCCACATAACAGATGACATCAACTCTGGACCTTCTACGACTCACTTCGACTTCGATTGCCCGATCTATCAAGCCGAAGAAGAGATTGATGAAGACGAAGACCTTCCTGAAGAGTTGGCCCGCTTGTTGAAACAAGAAGAGAAAGTTATTCTGCCTCATGAGGAGGAAATCGAGATCGTGAATCTGGGTTCTAAAGAGCTCGTCAGAAACGTCAGGATAGGGGCCGCATTGCAGAGCGATGTCAAGCAGAGATTGGTCGAGATGCTAAGAGAGTATAGTGACGTCTTTGCTTGGTCATACGAAGACATGCCCGGACTTGATACTGACATTGTGGTCCACCCCTTGCCATTGCGAGAAGATTGCCCTCCCGTCAAGCAGAAGCTTAGGAGGACACGACCAAATATGGCCGTTAAGATCAAAGAAGAAGTGCAGAAACAGCTTGATGCTGGCTTCTTAGTGGTCACTACTTACCCTCCGTGGGTCGCCAACATAGTGCCTGTACCGAAGAAGGACGGTAAGGTGCGAATGTGCGTCGATTATCGGAATTTGAATAGGGCGAGCCCTAAAGATGATTTCCCGCTGCCTCATATTGATGTGTTGGTCGACAATACAGCTCAGTTCTCCGTGTTTTCATTCATGGATGGCTTCTCCGGTTACAATCAGATCAAGATGGCGCCGGAGGACATGGAGAAAACTACGTTTATCACTCCTTGGGGAACGTTTTGCTATAAGGTAATGCCTTTCGGTCTGAAGAACGCAGGGGCCACTTACCAACGGGCAATCGTCACTTTGTTTCGTGACATGATTCATCATGATATTGAAGTCTATGTTGATGACATGATTGCGAAGTCCCAAACGGAGGAGGGGCATCTGGTCAATTTGCTGAAGCTTTTTGAGAGGCTTAGGAAATTCAGGTTGAGGCTGAATCCTAACAAGTGTACTTTCGGAGTACGGTCCGGAAAGCTACTGAGGTTTATCGTGAGTGAAAGAGGCATCGAGGTTGATCCTACGAAGATAAAAGCGATACAAGAAATGCCAGCGCCAAAAACAGAAAAAGAAGTTCGTGGTTTCCTGGGCAGAATAAACTACATTGCAAGGTTTATTTCTCAGCTCACGGCCACGTGTGAACCGATGTTCAAGCTTTTAAAGAAAGATCAGGCGATTATTTGGAATGAGGATTGCCAGAAGGCATTTGATAAGATAAAGAAGTATCTTCATGAACCTCCAATCTTGATACCCCCAGTGGCTGGACGACCATTAATCATGTACTTGACAGTTCTTGAGAATAGTATGGGATGTGTTCTCGGTCAGCACGATGAGACAGGCAGAAAGGAGCATGCCATTTACTACTTGAGTAAAAAGTTCACTGACTGTGAATCTCGTTACTCGATGCTGGAGAAGACGTGTTGTGCGCTAGCTTGGGCTGCCAAACATTTACGACAGTACATGCTCAATCACACCACCATGCTAATTTCGAAGATGGATCCGATCAAGTACGTCTTCGAGAAGCAAGCTCTTTTGGGCAGGATTGCCAGATGGCAAATGGTGTTGATAGAATATGACATTCAGTACGTTTCCCAGAAGGCCATCAAGGGTAGCATATTGTCTGATTACCTTGCCGAACAGCGGATCGAGGATTACCAGCCGATGAAATTTGAATTCCCTGATGAGGATATCATGTTTCTCAAAGCGAAGGATTGTGATGAACCGTTGCCCGACGAGGGTCCAGATAGGAAATCCCAGTGGAAATTGATATTTGACGGGGCGGTTAATTCCTACGAAAGTGGCATAGGGGCAGTCATCACGACTCCCCATGGATCCTATATCCCGTTCACTGCGAGACTGGCGTTTCCGGTCACCAATAATGAAGCGGAGTACGAAGCATGCATCATGGGTCTAGAAGAGGCAATTGATTTGAGAATCAAGAACCTAGATGTATATGGTGACTCGGCACTTGTGATTAACCAGATTAAAGGGGAGTGGGAGACTCGTCAATCGAATTTGGTGCAGTACATGAATTATGCCAGAAGGCTACTTCCGTTCTTTGATCGAGTGGAACTCCATCATGTGCCCAGGGCGGAAAATCAGATGGCTGATGCCTTAGCCACGTTGGCTTTGATGTATAAAGTCAATTTTTGGAATGAAGCTCCAAGAATTGTCCTTTCTCGTCTTGATAGACCTGCATTCGTCTTTGCGATCGAGGAAGCCGCCGACGGCAAGCCATGGTTCCATGACATCCAGACTTTCCTTATGACTAAGGAGTATCCTGCGGGTGCGTCAACCTGGGATAAGAAGACTCTGAGGAGGCTGTCTGGTAATTTTTATCTCAATCCTGATGGAGTTTTGTATAAAAGAAACCATGATCTCGTGCTACTCAGATGTGTAGATGAGAAAGAGGCGAGTATGCTCATGGAAGAAGTCCATGAAGGCACATTTGGTACGCACGCCGGCGGGCATGCTATGACGAGAAAGGTCCTGAGAGTAGGATACTACTGGCTGACGATGGAGTCGGATTGCTTTAAATTCGCGAAGAGATGTCATAAATGCCAAATTTATGCTGATAAAGTTCATGTGTCGCCGTGCCCGTTGAATGTCATGTCCTCCCCGTGGCCGTTCTCCATGTGGGGCATCGACATGATAGGCAAGATCGAGCCTACTGCATCTAACGGTCATCGCTTCATTTTAGTAGCTATCGACTACTTCACCAAGTGGGTGGAGGCAGCCTCATATGCTAATGTGACCAAGCAGGTGGTGGCTAAATTCATAAAGAGGGATATCATCTGTCGTTACGGAATTCCCGAGCGGATCATTACTGATAATGGTTCGAATTTGAATAACAAGATGATGAAGGAGCTGTGCCAGAGTTTCCAGATTGAACACCACAACTCATCTCCTTACCGGCCAAAGATGAATGGCACCGTTGAAGCGGACAATAAGAACATCAAGAAGATTGTTCAGAAGATGGTTGTGACCTATAAAGATTGGCACGAGATGTTGCCGTTTGCACTGCACGGTTATCGCACGAAGGTACGTACGTCAACCGGGGCAACTCCTTTCTCCTTAGTGTACGGTATGGAGACTGTCTTACCGTTAGAAGTGGAGATCCCTTCTTTGCGAGTTTTGGTTGATGTGAAACTCGACGAGGCATAATGGATTAAGAACCGACTAAACCAACTCAGCCTGATGGACGAGAAGAGGTTAGCATCGATTGCGTATGGTCGTCTGTACCAAAGCCGAATGAAGAAAGCTTATGATAAGAAGGTGCGTCCTAGAAGCTTTCAGACGGGTGATCTCGTCCTGAAGAAGATTCTTCCTCCACACTCCGATCACCGGGGCAAGTGGACTCCCAATTACGAAGGTCCGTATGTCGTCAGCAAGGTCTTCTCGGGAGGAGCTTTGTTGTTATCCACGATGGATGGTGAAGATTTTGCATCCCCGGTGAACGCGGACGCAGTTAAAAAATACTTTGCTTAAAAGAGACCCGCTGGAAAGAAAAAAGAATGTCCAGGCAAAAATGGGGCATCCCGGCGAACCATAAAAAAGGAAAAAGGTTCGGGAAAAAATTAGGGATATAAATCGAAAAAATGTACACCCGCAAAGTCGAAAACCCGGATGGGTGACTTTGGCAAAAAGGGGTATCCCGGTGAACTGAAAACCCGCAAAGGGCGGTTCACGCAAAAGTTAGGGATTTGAAAAAGCAAATGACTGCGTTCCGCGTGTGGACTTTCTTTGTTTAGTGGTTTGGAGGACCTGAGGGCCGTTTATCTGAATCAATCTCTTGTGAAGCTAAAGCGTCGGAGAAGTATCGAAGTCGAGTGGGTCATAGAGGGATCAACTCATGGTGTTCGTCTATGCCTCGTTGCCGACATTTGTATATACTGATGTATATTTATGTTTATTTTTGCGCGGCTTCCTCATTCCAGGGGCTTGCATCTGTTGTAAAACATTTTTACCCATTCAGGGGTTCATTATCAATAAAACGTATACTATTCAGCAATTCTGCTTGTCTGTTTAGCATTTATCTGTTTTGTTTGCGGAAAAAAAATGCCGATGTTTTAGACAAAATGCGCATACATAAACTTACTGGCCTAGGCCATTGATTGTTGAAACAATGAATTACTCGAACATTGTCACAAGATGATAACCTTGATAGGTCCCTGTGAGAAGGGTATCTTGTCTGTTTGTTTGTATTGGTGCAGGTGTAACATGTACCAGGTAGTACGCCGTATGTGTCCCCAAGCAGGATGATTCCTTCTTTTCCAGCGAAGTTCAGCAGCCTCTCCCCGCAGAGTCTGGACCGGAGATCGTAAAGCATTGATATGTTTCCCCAGGCAGAGAAGATTTTCTCCCCAATCAGATGTATCCTGGAGGAGCGACATCCCCCCCAGCTGAGTCAGGCGCCGAAGCGTGTGTTCATCCCCCAGCACCGGGTCACAAGTGCAGGTCTTGTAGGAGACTATTCACTGAAGTGTGCAGCAATTGATAGTTCCAGACTGAAGTCTCCAGCGGAATTGAGACTCCCCACCGAGTTGTGCTCTCCCCCGAAGCAGGATGATTCCTTCTTCCCCAACCGAGTTTGCGGATCCCCAAGGGAGCCGAGTCCTTGGAAGCAGTTGAGACCATGATTGGTTTTCCCCAGTAGAGTGTTGAATAGCTGATGCTGTGTTTCCCCGCCGGAGTCGTTATCTCCAGGGAAGTAGCCGTGAAGGCCGTGCAGTTTATCTCCGCGATTGACATCGCTTTCCTCAGCAGGTCCAGGTTCTCGTAGAGCTTCGTTCCCCTGCAGCAGTCAACTGAAGTTCACTTCCCCGCAGAGTCCGATTGAGATTGGCGTGACTTTTTTCTCCTCAGCAGGATGATTCCTTCCCCTATCAGAGTGGTTCTTTCTCCTTGACAGGAGGATTCTCCCTTCAGCATTTATTTTTCTGATGGGGTCGTAGCATTTTGCATGATTGCATAGCATCTATCATAAACGCGTAGCATTTCCACCGTGTGGAACATTACGCCATTGTCGAAGCATATGCATACTAAACATGAGCTAGGTCGTTACTGTTCTTGTTTTGCAGGTGTTCCTCCGCATGTCGCTTGCCCAAGATGATTCTTGAATTCTCCCCAGCAAAGTCGTTTGCTTAAGATGATTCTTAAAATCCCCAGTGCAGTCTCTAGAGTTGCTTGCTCAAGTTGATGCTTAGAGTCCCCGGCAGAGCGTCTGCTTAGGACGATTCCTGAAACATCCAGCATAGTTATGGGTTCAAGATGATTCTTGAAGTCCCCGCGGAGTTATTTGTGCAAGATGATTCTTGATTTCCTCAGCAAAGATGATTCAGTCAGAATGATTTCTGGACCCCCGAAGCAGAGTTACTTGATAGTTCTCCAAAATCCCCAGCGGAGATGCGTCATCACCAGCAGGGTTCGGAACAGCGAAGTTGAAACTTCCCTCGAAGACTTGATGATTGAAGTCCAACTGTATTAACGGAGCAGTTCTCCCAGCTGATGCAGAGTGCCTGATGGCAGAAGTTCATATATCCTTCTGGTCCATGATTGACTGAGAATTTTATTCCCGACTTACTGATGAAGTCCGACTGATGCCCGAAAGTCTTCTTTGAATGCCTGATGAGTCCCGAGAAGTCTTGATGCCCGACGGCATGGTCGACCATGTATTACCGGTTACCGTGTGACCAATTCTCCAGCTAGTTGCCGTGCAACTATCATTTCAGTCCCGAAGATTTATTCCAATCAGAGTACCGTGTACTTGTGCAGTTGGAAAATTTATGGGTTTATCGGTATTCAACCGTCTCGTACCTTGATTGGTTGAGATTCGTTCGCTTCTCACCCAGTCAGGTCCAAGTCGTTTGAATAGGGGCAGCTGTTGCACCCCAAAATTTGACCAACTCTTCTTTACCTAGCTTGTGTTTCATTTCATTCACATTAGCAGTATCATTTGCATTTCATTGACATGTATGCAGGAGATCAAGAGGTATGATTACCAATCAAGGGTTATGCAAGACTATGAAGCTAGCCAAGAAGGTTATTCAAGTGTTCAAGGGTTGATATCCTTGTCAGAAAAGTCAAAAGATCCTCAGAGTGAGTGGTTGAAACCAAGGTTGTGTGCCTCCTAACTTGAGAGTTGTGGGAGCTCCTCAGATGATTCTGAAGCCAAGAATGTGGACTTGAAGCCTTGAGAGAGCTTATGAGATTTCTTGAAAGCCATCATGAAGCCTAGACAGGTCATTGTACAAGATTAAGAAGACCTAGCCATGAGTGGTATAATTAGGGTTTGACTGGGTCAACCCTAGGTCAACTGATGATTTGGAGAGGGTTGAGACCTAATCCAAGAGCCATGTGATCATGGATTGATGCATTGAGATGTTATAAGGATGATTCCATGGTCAACTCATCATGATTGAAGAGTTTGAGAAGTCTCAAGCTAGGGTTTCTAAGGCTTGACAATGTAAAATCCCCTAGTTTGATCCCTATCTTCAAGGCAGTTTAGCTCAAGATGTGATTGTCATATCATCTTACCCCCAACATGAATGTTGTAGAGCTTGTTATTAGCTTTAACTTGAGTACTAGAAGACTTTGATAGGATTTGTAGAGCTCATGTTATGACTTTGACAAGTTACAGGTCATCTGAGGTATGTGAATCTGGGGCCTTGAAAGTTACCCAACTTGCATCAAACGTTTGCCCAAGAAGGATGATTCCTATGAACTCTTGGTCAACATGAATGTTGTTCCTTATCTTCTTAGCTTTCTAGAAAGTACTAGAAGTCCTTGATAGGATTTGTAAAACTCAAGTTATGGCTTTGGCAAGTCAAGGGCATTTTGGTCATTTGGAGATTACAGGTCACTTCAAGCATAAGGCCATAACTCATATTTCCAAGCTTCAAATGGAAAAATATTCAACATAAAACTTTCTTAAAATGATGTTTTAAGGCTAGTAAGGATGTCATGAGATGGTGGAAAGGCTTGTAGCTCAAAGTTGTAAAAATGACCTAAAATGAAGGCATAAGTTAAATAAGTCAAAGTTGGAAATTGATATTTTCAACCTACACATCCAAACCATGGCATGTAATATATCATTTTGACTCTAGAAAACATTTTAAAGACAATGGTTTAGCCACATTTTTGATTTGAGGTTTAATCATGGACTTGCTTTGAAAAGCACTTGCTTGCATATTAAGTAACATGTGCATAACTTGAAATTGAGACATGGGCAAGGAACTTGGCAAGCTAAACCCTTCAAAAATGTCACTAGGGGAGAAATTGAAGGATATTGAGATGAATTTCAAGCTGCAAACAAAATTGAGCATGGCATGATAAGTGATTCAAAATCTCATGACATGAGATGTGTAAAATCTCATTGGAAGGATCTAGAGGATTCTAGATCATCCAAACTTCATCTATATATTGAGTAGAATGCATCCATGGCAGAGGTTGGTGATCATTGAGGGTTTTGAGCATAGTTTGGAATTGAGTTTTCATAGAGTGCAATTGAAATCGGTTTCATCAATTTCCTCCATTTCCTTCCATTTTCTTGATTGGTTCTTCTTCCATGAGTATTAAGGATTGATTCCAGATCATTTCCAAGGAGAATTGGTGGCTAGATCGTGTGGGAGCAAGTGATTTTCAGCACCTGCAACTCTTCATCGTGTTTCAAGATTGAAGCACTTTCCATTGAATCTTTTGCATACAGAAGCAAGGAAGAAGTTCAGTGATCGTGCCCAGAAGATTTGAGGGCTTGAAGTGAAGATTTGGTGCATCTGTTATTCAAGAATTTCCAGGTTTGTAACCTTCTTCTTATAGCTTGATTTAGGTAGAATTAGGTTAAATTAGGGTGTTAGATTAGTTGTAGAATGGCCTAGGATGGTTTTCAGATGGTTAATTGCTGAATTAGAGACAAAATAGGAAGATCACCATTTTCGGTTGAGATTGGAAGATGATGATTTTTGGGGTTTCGGAAGAAACTATGGGTATGGTTGAATTCGTGGCAAGATTTGGAGTGTGTTTCATGTTTTGACCTCTTGGATTGGAGGCCTCTAGGAAGAACTAGGGTTGAAGGGGACGATCGGAGCTCCACCGGCGGTGGCCGGAGCTGGGCGCGAAGCTCAGAGCTTTGAAATGGAGAAGATGAAGTCCTCACCATCAGATCACGTTTTGACCATTGACTGTGAGGAAATCCAAGGGTTGTGTTTTAAAGCTGAGTTGTGAAGAGTTTCTGATGAAACGATGCGTTTCATTTATTCAGGCATTTGGGCTTAGTAATCTGAGTGTTATCCACACCCCCCAGCAAGCCCAACCCATGTTTTGAACTGAATATGATTGCTTCCTACACCGTGCGCTTCATTATTTTCATTTGATGTTCATTTAATTTCCATCTAATTCATGGTTTTTTGTAAAATTCATAATAAATTGAATATTAATCCAATTCAACCCATTCTTTTTGCATATTAATCATGATTTAGTCTATTATTTTTTAGAGAAAAACTATTTTCATTTCCTATAATTTCTGATTTAATTGGAATTTTGTATTTTAATTGATATTAAAATGTTTATGTTTGATGCATATTTTTGTAGAATTTTGTTTGATCTCATGGTGATGATTCTTGGCCTAATTTTTTTTGTGTGATTAGGTTAGACATGTATGATCCCATACTAATTTTATCACATTTTTTTTGATGAAAATAGGTGTGCTTTATAGATTGATGTTTAGATGCTTCCTTTTTAGGGTTTTAGGTTGATACCTTGTAATGTGGATTTTAGTTCTAGGTCTAACTTGATGGTTTGATCTTTGGAAACTAATGTGATAGAGTCATGATTGACCTAGGTTCCCATAGTAACTTTTGTAAGATTTTACAATTGATTTTAGTATTTTAGTTAGGACTAACTTTAGTATTAGGTTTTAGGTGATCCTAATTTACTAATTCAACTAGTTTAACTCACTTAGTTCCCTTAGATTAGGGTTTGTGCTTGGTTTGCCTTTGATTGAAGTTAAAGACAAGTTGAAGACAAGAGGAGGATGCTTGAAGTTGCTTGAGGTTGCTTGGAGCTTTGGATTTGTTTGAGCCTGAAGGTGTCTGATGAAGATTAGGAGATAGGACATAGGGAGAGCCTTGTAGTTAGAATGATTTCTTTCACAAACATGGAAAGCATCTTGTGCTTCCATTCCTCCCAATGACCAAAAGTCCTTCTCAGATATTCACATCCCTCCTTTGGAAGGATGAGTGGCTTTATCTGGGAAGTAGAACTTTGAGGGAACCAGTCTCTCCTGATGATGAGCCCTTACAGGCTTCCTTTGGTTGTCAGTAAGCTTGTTTATCATTTCCCCTCATCATATTCCATCAATTATCTTCTGTTTTGAGTATCTTGAAAGATGTTGGGCTTGAGTCTAAAGATGAAGACTTCATTGAAGAGTGTGGAAGAGGATGATTCCTTGAGCATTGCCATTGTAGCTGAAGCTTAAAGATAAAGAAGAGCAAGTTGATACTTGAAGACCCAGTAAAGACTGAATGAAGAGCTGAGGCTTAAGGACTGAAGGATGAAGTTGACACTTCCATATTATTAAAGACTACTCTGGGAAGCTGAGGCTTGTAGGAGAAGAAGACCAAGTTGAGACTGGTGAAGCAAAGAGAGCTGAAGCTTGAGGACTAAGTGGATACTTATGAAGAGGATTCAATTGAGATTGAGTGTAAAGCTGAGGCTTGAGGAATAAAGAAACAAGTTGATACTTGTGCATTGATGCTTGGAGAGCCTGAAGGAATCAAGTTGATACTTGTAGTTAAAGGTGATTGAAGTCTGAAGACTGGATTGCTGTTAGAAGAGCTGAGGCTTGGAATGAAGAGAGTTGTTGACCTGCTTTCTTGTCTGTTTTCTTTTCTGTGTTGCTGTGACTTGTTTGATTTGCTTGATGCATTAGAATAAGTTCATATCTAGACTGACTTTAATCTAGGAGCATGATTGCACTAGAGGTTGAGTTTCTCCCTCTGCTTGTATTGTTACTGTATGGCTTTGCTTGCGGGTATTCGGTAGAGCCCAGCTCCCTTGCACATGTGGTTTATTTTGCTTGACAGCATGTATTACTTTTCTTTTGTATGATTGCAGTTTACTGTATTTTGCTTGATAGCATGTTATTTCTTCTGTATGATTACTGTTATTCATATCTGGCTTGAGGTTGAGATGAGCTTGTGGAGGCTGCTGCCCCACACACATTTCCTCCCTCACTTGCATTGCATGCATTTTACAGTCGTTTACTGTTTACTGTTTAAGCTGATGCTTTATCTGTTTCTGTTTATCATTGACATGATCCCTTAGGACTCTCATTTCCTTTGATAAGGAAATGATGATAGAACTGTAGGTTGAAACCTATGCATGATAACTTCTAGGAGTTCCCTGTTTCAAACCTCAACCATAGGATGAATCCTTGGCATGACAACATTAGGACTTGATAGTCTCCCTCCTAGTTGGGCTTGTTCTCTTCTCATCTCAAAACAGTTTAAGATACAGTAATCATGAATGATTTCTTTTGTACGTTACGAGCCTTAAGCTATCTGAGAAAGGATTGTTGGAGAGTTTCTTTCCAACAGTCTGGATGTTTAGTATGGTACCCTTTGGGTGACATGCGACACATTTACTCTCAGGTCATAGTCTTTAGTGCGATTGAAATTGCAAACACAATAAAAAACACTTCTTCCATAAAAGACAGAAAATAAACTTCAAACCTTTTTTCCCCGTGGGCCCATAATTCAAAGGAAAGCTTTTCTGAAGGAAAGAGTGTCGTTAAACTTCAGCGCCACCGCAAACAGGCTTTGTCTCTAACTGCTGGAACTGTTGTTTCACCCTACTCGATAAAACAAATGAATCTGAATTCCCATAATCCGTAGTATCCCGAACTACATAAGCTCTGATCTCTCATATCTGTTGAGAGTATGTAGGCACAATACTGATGTATTGGCGAGCCACCTTCCCCGTAACCCGTAGTAGGTCGAACTACGTTGACTCTGATTTCTCATTCTCTGATGAGAATACGTAGGCATAAAGCGTGACGCTTTGCCGAGTCATTTTTCTTTTCTGTTTAAGCCAACCTTGGTAGGTAGATAGATAAACCAACTCGTCCAGTAAACACAACAAGCGTGGATCCCATCGAGTACGATGGACGTAAGGGGTGCTAATACCTTCCCCTTGCGTAACCGACTCCCGAACCCAGACAATGGTTGCGATGACCTTGTCTTATCCCTTTTCGTCAGGTTTTTCCGATCGTTTCCTTTCCTGTTCTGAGGGATAAATAACGAAAGGTGGCGACTCTTCTGTTTTACCGGCACCTTATTTTCGCGGAAGCGACACAATCCAATCATATGAACAGACTAATATGATTTATTTGAGGTCCTAGAAACATATCTTAAGGTCTTGGATCATGCCTTGCTCCACAAGTCGTCCCAGGGATTGTATTGGGTCAAAACCCTAATTTTGGTGCACTGAGGGTCTTGAGTCTAGATGAGCTTGTCATGATGCAATTTTGCACTTGATTATTGATGAGTGGAAGTTCTTGATCTTCATGGATGATTTTTATTCCTTGATAATTTATCTACTTGGGCTTTAGGGGGATCACCTAACCTATGAAACAAGTAAGCACACATATCTTGTACTTGTAATGGGTTAGTGATGCATGAAAGTGAATTCATAAGATATAAAATGATGTGAAATCTTGGGGTCAAATTTAGGGTATGACAGATGCCCCTATTTAATCTTCTTAGACCTGAATGATGAGTGATGAAAATATTCAAGCATTCAAGGTAAAAGAGGATAAAATATCATAATACCCGAAATTTCGACTGTGATTGATATGATAACTTGAATAGTGAAAAATCTCAAATGCTAGAACATGTTTATCCATCTCCTTTTACTAAGAAATTCTTTCTAGAAAAGGGTAAAACTTCCTCTTCATCCTGGTCTTCAGCCACGGAACTGGTCTTAGTTTCTTGAAATAAACTTCCCCTCGATCCTGGTCTTCAGCCATAGAACTGGTCTGAATTTCTTCTTATCAAATCTTTCTCTTGACAAGGTTTAGGCAGACAAGCTTCTAAAAAGATGATCACTTGCTGGATTAATAACTTTGTCGGGGATATTCGAGGAGGTGCGGGGTAATTATCTTGTAGGACAGGTTTTGAAATCTGTGAAGGTCTTCATCAAACTTCTCGCTGTAATTCACTTGAGGAGAAGCCATTTGATGGAAGTAGGCTTCATCATACTTCTCTTCAAGACTTCTTTGGAGAGATGTCATAGGATGAGCAAAGACCTGATAACAGACTTACTAGGGAATGCCATAGACTGTAATGTAGAGGTTAACAAATTTCTCTGTTGAGATGCCATTTGCTTGGAGAGATTTCATCATACTTCCCTTCGAGAATTCTTCGAAGAGATGCCATAAGATGAAAAGATATTTTGAGGTGTTGACGACTTTGTTGAAAGAGGGACAAACTTCTTAGGAAGAGATTTCCATTTGTCGATCTACTGGGATTTTGGGACAAGAGCAAGCTTCTTAAGAGATTGCCACTTGTTTTGTAAGGCGTAGATTCTGATGAGGAATAAACTTATCTTTGATGGTGATAGACAAACTGTCATGGAAGAGACTGTCATTCGTCGATTGGTAGATACTTCTTGGGAGATGTGATTTCCTTGCTACCAAGAGATTTTGTTGAAAAGCTATCGTTGGGGATTTTCCTTTACCTGGGAAAGAAAACCGTGTCTTTGCTAAAGAAGAGTAAGGTTCTATTGGATGTCCTTTTCCCTTAGAGGTTCAAGTTTATCAAAATGGTCAAGGACTGATTTCAATCCAGGGAGACTGTGCAAAACAAGATATTTTCGTACGAGGAATGAACTCAGACTGGGAATTTTATCCCATCCAAGTATGGAAAGGAGAACTGAAGCAAAAACCTCCACGAGGATCAAACTCAGCGGGGAGTTGGAAAGAATCTACATTTCCTTCTTAAAGTTGACAACTCTATTGGAGAGAGGAAATCACTTAAGGATAAACACAACAAAAGTGAATGACACAACTTATATAATATGAATATGAATTGATTATGCATGATGTATGAATGTTATGCTTATGCTGACAAAACAGACACGACACACAAACTGGTGATGAACAAAACAAGGTACTCGTCCATTCTAGGGAATAGGTGTATTACTGGTGTTTTTAATGGTAAAACCCTGTCGGGGAAAAGGACCACTTTACTTGGGAAGAATAAGATGTCCAATCTTATTTATTTGAGGTAATGATCCGCCACTCGAAGATATTTGCGAGATTGATCGTAAGAGCATTTGGTTATGTATTTCGAGTTTTTAATCACTCTTGGAGAAGCTGTTGTTATTCCTTATTATGTTCATAAATCAAAGGAAATTGTCCCCTTTATTTTAAAAGAAAAAAGTTAAATTCATTTTTTTATTTCAAGAATGAATATCAGATAAAATGTCAACTTTCAAAGCAGAATAAAAGTGAGAATTGCAACCAAAAGGCACAAAGGCTTAAATTTTCATTAATAGGATGGTAATCAGCCAAATGCGTGATTTCATGGAGCATTACAAAGTTAGAAAATGGTAATTTAAAGGAAAAGGGTTATATTGAAACATAATGTTTGATATCCTTCTAACAACTTTGAATTCCAAGTATTCTTTCGTTGAAAGTGACTTGATCGATGATCCAGATGACGTTCGTCTGAGATGATCCAATCTTTTTGGGTGCAATTACTTTCCATAAATCCCTAAATTTTGCATAGATTTCCTTTTTAGGTTTTCAATCTATCGGGATGATTATTTTCTATTTATGTCTCTAATATTTGCATGGACCGCCCTTTCGGGTTTTCAATCCATCGAGACGCTCTTTTTTGCCTAAGTCGCCCTTTCGGGCTTTCAACTTAGCGAGCTGTTTTTTTTAGGCGAAGTATTTCTTGACTACATCGACATTTATAGGTCAAGTGAACTCTTCACCATCCATAGTTGTGACTTTTAAAGCAGCACATGAGAAGGATTTCTTAACAACATATGGACCATCATAATTTGGAGTCCATTTTCCCCTGGAGTGAGAAAAGATTGGATCTTTTTGAGAACGAAGTTTCCTTCTCTGAATACCCGAGGTCAAACCTTTTTGTCAAATGCTTTCTTCATCCTTTATTGATATAATTGACCATGACATAAAGTTGTCATTCTCTTTTCTTTGATTAGATTTAGTTCTTCATATCTGCTTTGAAACCATTCAACTTCTGTTAGCTTGGCTTCCATCAATACTCTCATTCACAGGATCTCAACCTCTATAGGGAGCACTGCTTCCATGACATATACTAGAGATAAAGGGGTTGCCCCTAATGAAGTGCGGACGAATGTGCAATAACCGTGAAGAGAAAATGGGAGTATTTCGTGCCAATCCTTGTAAGTCACGACCATATTTTGAATGAATTTTTTGATATTTTTGTTAGCCGCTTCAACCACTCCGTTCATTTTTTGCCGATAGGGGGACGAGTTATGGTGTTCAATCTTGAATTCAGTACATAATTCCTTCATCATTTGTTGTTCAGGTTCGATCCAATATCAACAGTGATCTGGCTTGGAACACCATAACGACATATGAGATTGTTCTTGATAAATCGGACCACCACTTGTCTAGTTACATTGGCGTATGATACTGCTTCGACCCAGTTGGTGAAATAATCAATGGCCACTAGGATGAAACGATGTCCATTTGAAGGTTTTGGTTCAATTATGCGGATCATGTCAATTCCCCATATGGAAAAAGGCCATGGAGAAGAAAGAACTTTGAGAAGAGTCAGAGACACATGAATTTTGTCAGTGTAAATACGACATTTGTGGCACTTCCTCATGTATTGGTAGTAATCAGATTCCATTGTTAGCCAATAATATCCTGCTCTTAGGATTTTCCTTGACATTGTATGTCCATTGGCATGAGTGCCAAAAGATCCTTCGTGAATCTCTTTCATTAGCATGTTTGCTTCGTGTCCATCCACACATCTAAGAAAAACCATATCAAAGCTTCTTTTCTAGAGTACATCATTGTTCAGGAAGAAGTTACCAGTCAGTCTTCTGTGACTCTTCCTATCTTTTCTTGATCCCCTAGGCGGGTATTCTTGCCTTTGAAGGAAAAGCTTGATATTGTGATACCAAGGCTTGTCGTCGATGATTGCTTCAACTGCAAATATGTAAGCGGGCCTATCAAGGTGCATTATGTCAATCTTGGGTATTCTGTTCCATCGATTCACAATAATCATGGAGGATGGAGTAGCCAGTGTGACAGTCATGTCGTTTTCTTCACGAGGAATGTGATGAAATTCAATTTTGTTGAAGAAAAGTAACAACCTTATTGCTTAGTCTTTGTAAGGGTTTAATCCAGTCTGGTGTGTGTCCCATTCTCATTTGATCTAGTTTATAAGCAGAGCAGAGTCTCCATACACGTTCAAATTCTTTATCCTTAAGTCAATGGCTTCTTCGAGACCCATGATGCAAGCTTCGTATTCGGCCTCGTTGTTCGTACATTTGAATGCCGACCTAGCGGTGAAAGGAATATGGGTACCCTGAGGTGTATCAATGATTTCCCTAATTCCTTTCCATAGGCATTGATAGCTCCGTCGAATATTAATCCCCATAGGAATCCTGGCTCTGGCACCTCGTCTGGTAGCGATTCATTGCAGTATTTCATCTTTAGGTACATCACATCCTTGTTTGGGAAGTCAAATTTGATTGATTCACTATCTTCAATTGGTTAGTGAGCCAGGTGACCGACAAGAATACTTTCTTTGACGGCTTTCTGAGCATGGTACTTGATGTCGTATTTTGATAACAACATCTGCCAATGGGAAACTCTTCCATTTAAAGTAGGTTTCTTGAAGACAAACTTGATCGAATCCATTTCAGAAATTAACCAAGTGGTATGAAAAATCATATACTGAAGAAGATGTTTAGTAGCCCAAGCTAAAACACAATAGGTTTTTTTAAGCATAGAGTATCGAGTCTCACAATCCATGAATTTCTTACTCGGGTAATAAATGGAAAACTCTTTTCTTCCTGTTTCATCTTGTTCACCCAGCACACAGCCCATGGGATCTTCTAGGACTGTTAAGTAGATGATCAAGGGTCTTCCTTCCACTAGAGGAGACAAAGTTGGTGGATTCAGTAGATATTCTTTGATACTTTCAAAAGCTTTTTGGTAGTCTTTTATCCATACATAACCTTGATCCTTTTAGAGGAGCTTGAAAATCGGTGTGCATGTCGGTGTCATGAGAAATATGAATCTTGAGATGTAATTTAGGCATCCCAAAAATCTCCTTAGTTACTTTTCTATTCTGGGTGAAGGCATTTCTTGAATGGCCTTGACTTTGTCGGGATCAAATTCAATTCCTTTCTGGCTGACAATGAATCCCAAAAGCTTTCCTGAGCAAACACCAAATGTACATTGTTGGAATTCAAGCAGAGTTTGTATTTTCTCAGACGTTCGAATAGTTTTGACAAATTTTCCACATGTTCTTCTATTTCATACTTAGCAATCATATCGTCCACATACACTTCAATTTCTTTGTGTATGATGTCATGAAATAGAGTTTTCATTGCCCTTTGATAAGTCGTGCCTGCATTTTTTAATCCGAATGACACTACTTTATAGAAAAAGGTTCCCCTTCGTGAAATAAATGAAGTTTTCTCCATATCTTTTGGTGCCATCTTGATTTGATTATATCCTGAAAACTCGTCCATGAAGGAAAAGACTTTGAATTTTGCAGTGCTATCAACTAACATGTTGATGTGTGGTTGGAGGAAGTCATCTGTCAGACTTGCTTTATTTAAATCCTTGTATTCTACACACATTATGACTTTTCCATCCTTCTTGGGAACTAACACTATGTTGGCTAGCCACTGAGGATATTCTTACGTGGTAAGGATGTCTGCATCGATCTGCTTTTGGACTTCTTTGATCTTGATGGCCATATTTGGATGAGTCCTTCTCAATTTGTGTTTGACTGGCGGACATTCTGGCTTTAATGGCTAATGATGTTCCACAATGTTGGTATCCAACCCTGGCATATCTTGGTAGGACCAATAAAACACATCTGGAAATTCTTTGAGAAGTTTTATCATACTTTCTTTAATAGTTGTAATGAGAAGTGCTCCTATATTAACTTATTTCATTTCTTCTTCTGAACCTAAATTAGCCGTTTCTAATGACTCTTTGTAAGGTTGAATAGATTTTTCCTCTTGTCTGAGTAGTCGAGAGATCTGATCTGGAATTTCTTCGTCCTCTTCTTCTTCAGCTTCGAATACCGGGAACTCAAAGTTGGGATAAGGCATTGGATAATATATTTCAATGGGGTACTTAGCAACTAATCTGCATAATGTGATTGATGATTCCTTTTTTAGAGAAGATAGAAAAAAATGCAAAAAGTGGTGTGTGTCGCTACTGCGAAAATCGGCGTCGGCTAAACAGAAGAGTCGCCACCGTGCGTTATTTATCCCAAAAGAGGGAAAGGAAACGCTCGAAGTAAACCTAACGCAAAGACGGGAAAGGAATGGTCATCGCAACCAAATCCTGGATTCGGGAGTCGGTTACACAAGGGGAAGGTATTAGCACCCCTCACGTCCGTCGTACTCGACGGGATCCACGCTTGTTTTCTAGTACGGATTATTATTCTATCTACACTAAAGGTCAAGGGTTAAAAGAAAAGAAAATGACTCGGCAAAGTATCGCACTTTATGCCTACGTATTCCCGTCTGGAACGAGAAATCAGAGTCAATGTAGTTCGCCTACCTACGGGAAAGGAGGGGAAGGTTGCTAGCTAGGATACGACATCCTATGCCTATGTACTTTCATACAGCATGAAAGATCAGAGCAAACGTAGTTCGGGCTACGGAAGACACAGATTTGTCTGACTGTTTTTTATCTTTCTGAAAAGGTTTTCTCCTGATTAAGAGTCCAAGCGGACAAAAATGACACTTTAATGTTTGTTTTCATTCTTTTACGCAAGAACTGTTTTTTTTTTTGTGTTTGCAATCTCTGACGCACTAGAGACTATGATTTGAGAGTGACTACATCGTATGTCACCCTAAGGGTAACACACTAAGCAGTCAGATTACTGAAAAGTAACCCTCCAGCAATCTTCTCTCAAATGGCTTAAGGCTCGTAGCGTACAATGTCGATCATCCTTATTATTGTGTTTTGAGATAGAAGAGAAAGAACTCTAAAAACCTAGGGTTTGAAATGGGAATCAAAACTACCCTAATGTTGTCATGCATGGGTTAACACCTAATGTCTGTCATAATTCCCTCCTGCACAGAGGAAATCAGAGATCCTAGGGGATGAACGGAAAAGAAACAACAGATATACAATAAACAGTAAAATGCATGCAATGCAGCAGTACAAGCGAGGCAAGGGAGCCCCACTCAACCTCGAACCTGAGAAAACAATAGGCAAAGTGAAACAGCTTCACTTCAAACCTAGGGGCAAGCTAAACAAGTCAACAATCAATACAGAAAAAAGAAATAAAACCCAACACCAGCTCTGACAGCAACACCAGCTCCTACAGTAACATCTCAAACAGCACCAGCTTTGACAGCTACAGTTGATTAACAGCACACAAGGTTGACAGTAACAACTCCTCCCAGCAAGACCCCATTCTTCACTCTCCAATGATATTCAAGCTTCAGATAAGCTCTTATTTTCCAAGGTCTCCAAGCTCTGGCAAGCAATAGACCCCAATCAGTAGACAGCTTCAAACGGCAGCAAAGCCCTAGTCTTCAACAGATACCCAGCTTTGACAGGTACAAGCTTCATCTTCACCAGTCTTTAATGAACTTCATTCTCCAATAGGTTCCCTTTTCCAATGAAAACACTCACAGGAGAGAATCAACTAATAGAGGAGGTTGGAATGTTAAGAGGCTTAATGATAACCCAGGGAAATCACTAAGATCTTATCATGGCAAGTGAAAGGTATCCTCAAGATTCTACCTAATCAAAGCATGCTCTAAATCCCTCATAGGGAGAGATGGAACTTCTTTGGGGGACCTTGTGTCATAGGATGGAATAGAGGCACAAGAAGCTTTCTATGTTTGACAGAAGAAATCAGTCTACTCTAAAGCTCTCCCTATATCTCTTATCTCCTAAGTCTTCACAAGCAACCTTCAAGGATGAGGATCTTCATGCTCCAAGCTCCATCCTTTGTCTCCAATCATCTCCAAGGTCTTCATGAGTTCCAACAAACCAAACCCAAGCCCAACACCCAATTGAAATGCCCAAAACCCAACAAACACAACAATATCCCAAGAGGGAAACACACCAATATCACCCAATTTGCAAAAATTAAATAAAATGGAAATACTCATCATAAAATCCTAGAATAATTTCTAAGGGACCCTAACTATGTACCCTATACCCCACATAAACCCCAAGGCCTAAATAAAACCCTAAGTCTCCAAACTATGCCCTAAACTACACCTAAGTATTGTAAAACCCTAATCCTAGCACCCTAAAGTTCATCATTCAAAACTAACCTAAAATTCATCATAAAAATATGATAAAAATCTCTAAGGGAGCATGTACCTCTAATATAATCAATCCAACAAGAATCAATCAAAAATCATTCACCAATTGATCACAAGAAAATCCACAAAATCATGTATAAAATGTACAAAATTAAAGAAATTAATAAAATGGAGAAAATCAAATTAAATTGAAAAATGGGTGAAAATGAGATTTATTAATTTCATAAAATCAAAAATAAATCCAAGATCATGGAGGTATTTTTAAAATATTTTTCTGATCAATATTGGATTTATTATGATTTTTAGAAGATAAATGGAATAAAAATAAAACTAAAATGAATTTAAAAGGAAAAAGAAAATAAAAAGCTGAAAATAAAAGAGAGCCATTGGATCCATGGACTGGTAAGCGCATCTGAGAGCTGGGGCGCGTCCATGCAGGCAGCTGACTGGGATCTGACTGGGATGCCACTTCAATTATTGAAACGGCGCGTTTTGGGAATGGGAGGCAAATTCTGAGTTTAAAACGTGGCCATTGGATCCACTCTCCAGTCAAAGGGTAAACCTGATCCAACGTCTACCAGATCATCTTCTTCCTTCAACTCAGATGACCTGAGATATTTCCAGGCGGTGGTCCACGGTGGAAACCACCGTCTTCTCCGGCGAGCAAGAAACACAGGCAACCAAAAGTGACAAGTCCTATATCAATTTTGACCAGAATTTCATGTAGATTCCAAATCTCCAGTCCAAATCTCATGAATCCCCATGGATTCTTAAAACCGAATCAATCTTAAAAATGTGTCAAGGTTTCAATCATCATCAATTGCAAAATTACCACCACAGAAATGTTCCTCATGCTTCACTGATCAATAAGAACTATCCCATTCATGATGAAACCTCAAGATCGTTGTCGCTTGCGCGAAAATAAGGTGCCGGTACAACAGAAGAGTCGCCACCTTTCGTTATTTATCCCTCAAAGCAGGAAAGGAAACAATCGGAAAAACCTAACGAAAAAGGGTAAGACAAGGTCATCGCAACCGTTGTCTGGATTCGGGAGTCGGTTACGCAAGGGGAAGGTATTAGCACCCCTCACGTCCGTCGTACTCGACGGGATCCTCGCTCGTTGTGTTTACTTGGACGGGTTGGTTTTATTCTATCTACCTATCAAGGCTGGCTTAAACAGAAAAGAAAAATGACTCGGCAAAGCGTCGCACTTTATGCCTACGTATTCTCATCAGAGAATGAGAAATCAGAGTCAACGTAGTTCGACCTACAACGGATTATGGGGGAAGGTAGCTCGCCAAGACATCGCCATCTTGTGCCTACGTACTCTCAACACGTATGAGAGATCAGAGCTCACGTAGTTCGGGAAACTACGGTTTATTTCCTGTCTTTTACGAAAGAAGTGTTTTTTATTATGTTTGCGATTTCAATCGCACTAGAGACTATGACCTGAGAGTGAATGCATCGCATGTCACCCAAAGGGTACCATACTAAACATCCAGACTGTGGAAAAGAAACTCTCCCACAACCCTTTCTCAGATAGCTTAAGGCTCGTAACGTACAAAAGAAATCATTCATGATTACTGTATCTTAAACTGTTTTGAGATGAGAAGAGAACAAGCACAATTAGGAGGGAGACTATCAAGTCCTACTGTTGTCATGCCATGGATTCATCCTATGGTCAAGATTTGAACAGGGAACTCCTAGAAGTTGTCATGCATAGGTTTCAACCTAAAGTTCTATCATCAATTCCTTATCAAAGGAACTGAGAGTCCTAAGGGATCATGTCAATGATACGCCAAAACAGACAAAGCGTCAGCTTTAAACAGTAAAATGCATGCAATGCAAGTGAGGGAGGAAATGTGTGTGGGGCTTCAGCCTCCACAAGCTCATCTCAACCTCAAGCCAGAATGGATAATAGTAATCATACTGAGATATAAAACAACATGCTATCAAGCAAAATAGTAAACTGCAATCATACAGAAAAAATGAAATGAAATGCCATCAGGCAAACAAACCACATGGGCAAGGGGGTTGGGCTCTACCGAATACCCGCAAGCAAAGCCACACAATAACAGTACAAGCAGAGGGAGCAACTCAACCTCTAGTGCAATCATGCTCCTAGATTCTACCTATTCTAGATATGAACTTATTCTAATGCATCAAACAAGTCAAACAAAACACATCAATACAGAAAAGAAAACAGAAGAAAGTAGACTAACTTCTCTCAACTTCAAGCTTCAGCTTTTCCAACAACAATTCAGTCTTCAGACTTTAATCACCCTTGAAAAATATCAAGTTGCTTTTCCAGGTTTCAACCCTTCAACATAAGTTTCAACTTATCTACTCCTCTAAGCTTCAGCTTCTTGATCAGCTCCACCTTCAGGCTTTACTGGATCTTCAGGTATCAAAGTAAGTATCAACTTCCTTTGTTCTTCAAGCTTCAGCTGGGATGGCAATACTCAAGGATTCATCCTCTTCAACACTCTTCAATGAAGTCTTCATCTTCAAACTCAAGCTCAACATCTCTCAAGATAATCAAACCAGAGGAAATCACTTACTGGATAAGCTGGGGATATTGAACTGCTTATTGACCACCAAAGGTTACCTATAAGGGTTCAACATCAAAGGAATGGTTCCCTCAAAAGTTCTACTTCCTAGGTACTATCACTTATCCCTCCAAAGGAGAGAGGTGTATACCATGGAAGGACTTAGAATCATAGGGAGGAATGGAGGTGAAAGATACCATCCATGTTTAAGAAAGAAGTTAACTAGGTCTAAGCTCTTCCTAATCCCTAACCCTAAAACAATAACCAAAACAAATAAGATCAAGCTCTCAAGCTCCTCAATCCATCTTCAAGTCTTCTACTATGCTCCTTAATTCTCCTTAGAACAATACCAAGCTCTTCAAGCCCACAAAGCAAAGCAAACAACAATTCAAGCCCACAAGGGCAACACAAACAATCACCAACTACAAAAATCATCTAAAAATAGTATATCACTATATTAAAACCTAATATAATTTCTAAGGGATCCTACATACCTACCCTTAATACCCTTATATGCCCCAATATCTAACTTGACCTAGAAACCCAAAATTCTAGTGTTATTGTGGACCTATGTTAAGGATTAACCTAATTATACACAACCTAATGTCATCTAATCAAAACTAACCTAAAATTCATCACAAAATTATGGAATAAATCCAGGGGGAAGCTAAAGCTTATATCTAACTATCCTAAAACGAATGTCCTAAAAATGTTAAGGGAACTACCTAAACAAAATTCTACAAATTCATGTATCAACATAAAAGAAATAAAATGCAATAAAAGTAGAAAATATACAAAAAATACTAAAATGCATGAAATGAAAAATATATTTATTTGATAATTTTCTAGACATTAACATGAAATGGGAGCAAAAATTCCCATTAAAAAATCTTTAATTTTCCATTTATTATGATTTTTCAAAGATTAACATAAAATGGAAGAAAATAAAATGAACTATGAAGGGATGGGGTGCAGCTAGCAAGGCAATGCAGTTCAACACGCATATGGGCTCAAAATGGGGGTTCAGATAGCAACTAGCGCTAAGCCCAATTTAATCAGAAAATCAATTAATAAAACATGAAGAAAATGAAAAGGGAACGGTGCAAATAGTAGAGCAAATCAGTTCAAAATCGATTGGGCCTCGTGAAGGGGGTGTGGACATCAAAAGATCACTTAAGCCCAAGCCAGGACTTAAGTGATACGCTGTGTTTCATGCTTCTCAGATTTCCCTCTCAAATGAAATTAAATCGTGTCCGCTGGATCTGGCCAAAGTCAACGAGTCTTGCTTGATCTAATGGCTGGGAGGTTGTCTTCAACCTTCAGTTAGGGTTCTTGGAACCTCCATGGAAATGTAGAACAATAAGCTTCAACTTCCTCACACACGAACTCCATTAATACCTCACCAAATGCAACAATTAAAAACCCTAGATTGCTCCAAATTTCATCAGGAATCTAGCCATGGCATCAGAATTTATTAAAACCCTCTCAAACCTAGAACCCGGTAGCAACTTCAAATAATTGATCAAGAACCAATCTCAACAATTCTCATAATTAAAGGTCCTAATCTCATCCTCATGCTTCCCTGAACATTTCTTGCTATTAAACTAAGCTTATCCCTCAAGATTCAGCAAGATACAAGGTCAAACAGAAATGGTGTCAACAGCAAAATCACCACCAATTCTCTTCAAACTCTCCAAAATCCATCACCTATGTGTCTCTAACCTTTCTACACTAACAAACTAACCTAATTATGCATAAAACATGGTGTAATGAAGAATTTGCAAACCTGGTAAATCTTGATGAACAGATGATGAAATCCTCCACTTCAAGCCTTGAAACTCTTCAGAAAGTTTCCTTAGATGCCAATCTTGCTACTGTTTGCAACAAATTCGATGGAGGAAGCCTCAATCTCAGAATTCGATTCTGACTTGCTACCTTGAAAGTTCAATCACCAACTCTTCAATTCACCATGGATTTGCTCTCAAATCAATCTGCACAGCTTCACTACGATCTATGGAATGTGTTTGTGTAGAAAAAAGGAATGGAAATGAAGAAGAATGCAGAATTGGAACTTGACTTGCAATGGAAGATTTTTTGATCTCACTCTCTCTTCTCTGCACCAACTCTCACCAACCTTGCATCTGAGCAAGTTATACATGTTATATAGAGTGGTTTAGAATCATCTAGAACCATCTAGGACCATCCAATGAGTATTTGAACTTCTCATGTCATGACATTTTGATTTCACTTCTCACCATATGCTATCTCATGCCAAGCCTCTTGTACCCTTCAATTCTGACTTGAAATTCTCCCCATATGAGATTTATGATATGTTACATTGCATAACCAACTTGCTTATTGAGTTTTCTTGAGTTTTGCTTTGGTACCTTAAGATGCAAGTAAGCCTTTTCCAAAGCAGCCCTATGATCTAAGCCTCAAATCAAAACTGTGGCTGAACCATTGTTCTTAGAATGTCATTTGGAGTCAAAATGTCGTATTATATGACATGGTTTGGATGTATGACTTGTGATTTCCAATTTTCAATTTCACCTTATTTAACTTAAGCCTCCATTTTAGGCCATTTTTATCACTTTTTGATACAAGCCTTTTCAACATTTCATGACCTCCCTAATAGCCTTAAAACATCATTCTAAGCAAGTTTGATGTTGAAGATTTTTCCATTTGAAGCTTGGAAATAGGAGATATGGCCTTATGCTTGAAATGACCTATAACCTCCAAATGACCAAAATGCCCTTGACTTGTCAAAGCCATAAGTTGAGTTCTACAAATCCTATCAAGGACTTCTAGTACTCTATAGAAAGCTAAGAAGATGCTCCACAACATTCATGTTGACCAAGAATTCATAGGAATCATCCTACTAGGGCAAAGGTTGGATGCAAGTTGGGTGACTTTCAAGGACCCAGATTCACATACCTCAGATGACCTGCAATTTGTCAAAGTCATAACTTGAGCTCTACAAATCCTATCAAGGACTTCTAGTACTCAAATTAAATCTAAGAACAAGCTCTAAAACATTCATGTTGTGGGGAAGATGAGATGTCAATCACATCTTGAGCTAAACTGCCTTGAAGATAGGGATCAAACTAGGGGATTTTACACTGTCAATCCTTAGAAACCCTAGCTTAAAACTTCTCAAACTCCTCAATCATGATGAGTTGGTCTAGGAATAATCCTTATAGCATCTCAATGCATCATTCCATGATCACATGGCTCTTGGATTAGGTCTCAACCCTCTCCAAATCATCAGTTGACCTAGGGTTGACCCAGTCAAACCCTAATTCCACCACTCATGGTTGAATCTTCTGAATTCTTGTACAATGACCTCTCTAGGCCTCATGATGGCTTTCAAGACATCTCATAAGCTTTCTCAAAGCTTCAAGTCCATCCTCATAGTCTCAGAATCATTTGAGGAGCTCCCACAACTCTCAAGTTATGAGACACACAACCTTGGTTTCAACCAATCTCTCTGAGGATCTCTTGAGTTCTCTGACAAGGATATCAATCCTTAACCCTTGAACAACCTTCTTGTCTAGCTTCATAGTCTCATACAACTCTTGATGGGTAAATAAATGTTGGTCAAATTTTGGGGTGCAACAGCTGCCCCTATTCAAACGGCTTGAACCTGACTGGGTGAGGAGCGAACGGCTCTCATCCAATCACGGTGCGAGGCGGTTGAATACCGATAAACCCGGAAATTTGCCAACTGCACAAGTACACGGTCCTCTGGCGGGAACAACTCTTCGAACACTGAAATAATAGCTGCACGGCAACTAGCTGGAGACATACTAATCTGAACCTTGTCGTCAGTCATCCACATTAAATTCCTCTATCATTGTCATCAGACACCTGACCTCGTCGTCAGGCATTCATGAAAATAAAGCGTCTGACATCGCTGTCGGACAACCAAAACACCCAACATCGCCGCTGGAAAACTAAATCACCTGACATCGCCGCCAGAAACAAACATCCAACATCGCCGCTGGAAAAACTAAATCACCTGACATCGCCGCCAGAAACAAACATCCAACATCACCGCTGGAGAACTAACTCACCTGACATCGCCGCCAGAAACAAACACCCAACATCGCCGCTGGAGAACCAAACCATCTGACATCGCCGCCAGCCCACTATAACTCTGGGAAACACCCAACATCGCCGTCAAGTACTCAAAATAATCTGACTTCGCCGTCAATTCTCAACATCGTCTGACCTCGCCGTCAGGGTGAAGAAATCCATTGGGGAAATATGAACTCGAATAATAGACTCTGTGGGAGAGAATGATAAGATGAACACGTGTCGATGATCGTGCTAGAGGTCTGGATACCACACACAAGTGAACGATACTCTGGTCGGTAGGAACATCTTCGACACTGAGCGTAACAGTTGCACGGCAACCCTACTGGGGAATTGGTCACACGGTAACCGGTAATACATAGTCGATCATGCCATCAGGCATTCAAAGAGCACTGTCGGGCATCAGCCGGACTTCAACCATCAGGTTGATCATGCCATCAGGCATCCAAAGAAATTGTCGGGCATCAGCCGGACTTCAACCATCAGGTTGATCATGCCATCAGGCATTCAAAGAAATTGTCGGGCATCAGCCGGACTTCAACCATCAGGTTGATCATGCCATCAGGCATTCAAAGACATCTGTCGGGCATCAACCGGACTTCATCAGCAAGTCGGGAATAGAATTCTTGGTCAATCATGAGCCAATTGGGAATATCTAAACCTCTGCCATCAGGCACTCCACATCAGCTGAGAGAACTGCTTCATTAACACGGTCGGACTTCAATCATGGAGTCTTCAAGGGAGGTTTCAACTTCGCCGTTAGGAACCTGCTGGGAATGACGCATCGCCGCTGGGGATTCTGGAGAACTATCAAGTAACTCCGCTTCGGGGGTCCAAAAATCATTCTGGATGAATCAACTCTGCTGAGGACTTCAAGAATCATCTTGGACGAATAACTCCGCCGGGGACCTTCAAGAATCCTCTTGCACCGGTAACCATGCTGGAGCTTTCAGGAATCATCTTGAGCGAACACTTTGTTGGGGATTTCAGGAATCATCCTGGGCAACCTTCACTGGGGACTCTAAGTATCAACTCGAGCAACCAACTCTGGAGACTGCACTGGGGTCTTAAGAATCATCTTAAGCAAACGGACCTTCTGGGGAATTCAAGAATCATCTTGAACCGAAGACTCCGTTGGGGACCTCAAGAATCATCTTGAGCAAGCGGCTTCGTTGGGGAGAATGTCAGCAATCATCCTGAGCAATCAATTCTGCGGCGGAACACCTGCAAAACAAGAACGGTAACAACCTAGATCATGTTTATTATGCATATGCTTCGGCAATGGCGCAATGCTCCACACGGTGGAAATGTTATGCGTTTATGATAAATGCTATGCAATCATGCACAATGATGCGATCCCGTCAGCAAAATAAATGCTGAAGGGGAATCCTCCTGTCAAGGAGAAAGGACTACTCAGATAGAGGAATCATCCTGCTGAGGAGAACAAGGTCACGCCAATCTCAATTGGACTCCGCAGGGGACACAACTTCAGTTGACTGCTGCGGGGGAAACAACTTCAGTTGATTGCTGCAGAGGAACGATGCTCTACGAGAACCGGGACCTGCTGAGGGAAAGCGATGTCCATCGCGGGAATAAACTGCGTGGCCGTCTCGGCTACTTCTCTGGAGATGACGACTCTGTGGGGAAACAACTTCAGCTGTTCAACACTCCACTGGGGAAAAAACCAATCATGGTCTGAGCATCTTCCAAGGATTCGGCTCTCTTGGGGATCTGCAAACTCGGCTGAGGAAGGAGAAATTATTCTGCTTCGCTGGAGAGAGTACCACTCTATAGGAAATATCAATTCCGTTGGGGAATAAGGAACCATCTGACTTCGGGGGAGAGTACGAACCTGATGGGGAATTTCAATTCCGCTGGAGACTTCAGTCTGGCACCATCAGTTGCTGCATACTTCGGCGTAAGAATAGTTTCCTACGGAACCTGCACTTATGACCCGGTGCTGGGGGATGAACACGAGCTTCGGCGCCCGACTCAGCTGAGGAGATGACGTTCCTTCAGGACGCATCTGATTGGGGTAGAGAATCATCTATGCCTAGGGAGACATATCAATGCTTACGATCTCGGGTTCAGACTCTGCGGGGAGAGGCTGCTGAACTCTGCTGGAGAAGGAGGAATCATCCTGCTTCGGGATGCGCACGGCGCGCTGTTTGGGATATGCTACACCTGTAACAACACAAACAAACAGACAAGATACCCTTCTCAAAGGGGCCTATCAAGGTTATTATCTCGTGACAATATTCAAGTAATTAATTGTTTCAACAATCAGTGGCCTAGGCCAGTAAGTTTATGTATGCACATTTTATCAAAAACATCGGCGTTCTTTTTCGCAAACAAAACAGCTAAATGTTAAACAGGCAAACAGAATTGCTGGATAATATGCATTTTATTGATAGCGAACCCCTGAATGGGTAAAAATGTTTTACAACAGATGCAAGCTCCTGGAATGAGGAAGCCGCGCAAAACAAAACATAAATATACATCAGTATATACAAATGTCGGCAACGAGGCGTAGACGAACACCATGAGTTGATCCCTCTATGACCCACTTGACTTCGATACTTCTCTGACGCTTCAGCTTCGGAAGAGATTGATTCAGATGAACGGCCCTCAGGTCTTCCAAACCACTAAACAATGAAAGTCCACACGCGGAACGTAGTCATTTGCTTTTTCAAATCCCTAACTTTTGCGTGAACCGCCCTTTGCGGGTTTTCAGTTCACCGGGATACCCTTTTTTGCCGAAGCCGCCCAGTGTAGGTTTTCGACTTCGCGGGTGTACATTTTTTCGATTTATATCCCTAATTTTTGCCCGAACCTTTTTATTCTGTTTTTGGTTCGCCGGGATGCCCCTTTTTTGCCTGGACTCTCTTTTTTTTGTCCAGCGGGTCATTTTCAAGTAAAGTATTTTTTAACTGCGTCCGTGTTCACCGGGGATGCAAAATCTTCACCATCCATCGTGGATAACAACAAAGCTCCTCCCGAGAAGACCTTTCTGACGATGTACGGACCTTCGTAATTCGGAGTCCACTTGCCCCGGTGATCGGAGTGTGGAGGAAGAATCTTCTTCAGGACGAGATCACCCGTCTGAAAGCTTCTAGGACGCACCTTCTTATCATAAGCTTTCTTCATTCGGCTTTGGTACAGACGACCAAACGCAATCGATGATAACCTCTTCTCGTCCATCAGGCTGAGTTGGTTCAGACGATTTGTAATCCATTCTGCCTCGTCGAGTTTCACATCAACCAAAACTCGCAAAGAAGGGATCTCCACTTCTAACGGTAGGACAACTTCCATACCGTACACTAAGGAGAAAGGGGTTGCCCCGGTTGACGTACGTACCGTCGTACGATAACCGTGCAGTGCGAACGGCAGCATCTCGTGCCAATCTTTGTATGTCACAACCATCTTCTGAACAATCTTCTTTATGTTCTTGTTGGCTGCTTCAACGGCGCCATTCATCTTCGGCCGATAAGGAGATGAGTTGTGGTGTTCGATCTTGAAACTCTGGCACAGCTCCTTCATCATCTTGTTATTCAGATTCGAACCATTATCAGTAATGATCCGCTCGGGAATTCCGTAACGACAGATGATGTCCCTCTTTATGAATTTAGCCACCACCTGCTTGGTCACATTAGCATACGAGGCTGCCTCCACCCACTTGGTGAAGTAGTCGATAGCTACCAGAATGAAGCGATGACTGTTAGACGCAGTGGGCTCGATCTTGCCTATCATGTCGATGCCCCACATGGAGAACGGCCACGGAGAGGACATGACATTCAACGGGCACGGCGGCACATGAACTTTATCAGCATAAATCTGGAATTTATGACATCTCTTCGCGAATTTGAAGCAATCCAACTCCATCCTCAACCAGTAGTATCCTGCTCTCAGGATCTTCCTCGTCATAGCATGCCCGCTGGCGTGCGTACCAAATGTGCCTTCATGGACTTCTTCCATGAGCATGCTCGCCTCTTTCTCATCTACACATCTGAGTAGCACGAGATCATGGTTTCTCTTATACAAAACTCCATCAGGATTGAGATAAAAGTTTCCAGAAAGCCTCCTCAGAGTCTTCTTATCCTGGGTTGACGCACCCGCAGGATACTCCTTAGTCATAAGAAAAGTCTGGATGTCATGGAACCATGGCTTGCCGTCGGCGGCTTCCTCGATTGCAAAGACAAATGTCGGTCTATCAAGACGGGAAAGGACAATTCTTGGAGCTTCATTCCAAAAATTGACTTTATACATCGAAGCCAACGTGGCTAAGGCATCAGCCATCTGATTTTCTGCTCTGGGCACATGATGGAGTTCCACTCGATCAAAGAACGGAAGTAGCCTTCTGGCATAATTCATGTACGGCACCAAATTCGATTGACGAGTCTCCCACTCCCCTTTAATCTGGTTGATCACAAGCGCTGAGTCACCATATACGTCTAGGTTCTTGATTCTCAAATCAATTGCCTCTTCTAGACCCATGATGCATGCTTCGTACTCCGCCTCGTTGTTTGTGACTGGAAACGTCAGTCTCGCAGTAAACGGGATATGGGATTCGTGGGGAGTCGTGATGATAGCCCCGATGCCACTTCCATAGGAATTAACGGCCCCATCGAATATCAATTTCCACTGGGATTTCCTATCTGGCCCCTTGTCGGGCAATGGCTCATCGTAATCCTTCGCTTTGAGAAACATGATATCCTCATCAGGGAATTCAAATTTCATCGACTGGTAATCCTCGATCGGCTGTTCGGCAAGGTAGTCAGACAATACGCTTCCCTTGATGGCCTTTTGGGAGACGTACTAAATATCATATTCCGTTAACACCATTTGCCATCTGGCAATCCTGCCCAAAAGAGCCTGCTTCTCGAAGACGTACTTGATCGGATCCATCTTCGAAATTAGCATGGTGGTGTGATTGAGCATGTACTGTCGTAAACGTTTGGCAGCCCAAGCCAGTGCACAACACGTCTTCTCCAGCATCGAGTATCGAGATTCACAGTCAGTGAACTTTTTACTCAAGTAGTAAATGGCATGCTCCTTTCTGCCCGTCTCGTCGTGCTGACCGAGAACACACCCCATACTATTCTCAAGAACTGTCAAGTACATGATTAATGGCCGTCCAGCCACTGGGGATATCAAGATTGGAGGTTCTTGAAGATACTGCTTTATCTTGTCGAATGCCTTCTGGCAATCCTCATTCCAGACAATTGCCTGATCTTTCTTTAAAAGCTTGAACATCGGTTCACAAGTGGCCGTGAGCTGAGAGATAAACCTTGCAATGTAGTTTATTCTGCCCAAGAAACCACGAACTTCTTTTTCAGTTTTCGGCGCTGGCATTTCTTGAATGGCTTTTATTTTCGCAGGATCAACCTCGATGCCTCGTTCACTCACGATAAACCCCAGCAACTTTCCGGACCGTACTCCGAAAGTACATTTGTTAGGATTCAGCCTCAACCTGAACTTCCTAAGCCTCTCAAAAAGCTTCAATAAGTTGACCAGATGCTCTTCCTCCGTTTGGGACTTCGCAATCATGTCATCAACATAGACCTCAATCTCATGATGAATCATGTCATGAAACAAAGTTACCATTGCTCGTTGGTAAGTGGCCCCTGCGTTCTTCAGACCGAAGGGCATTACCTTATAGCAAAATGTTCCCCAGGGGGTGATAAACGTCGTTTTTTCCATGTCCTCCGGCGCCATCTTGATTTGATTATAACCGTAGAAGCCATCCATGAACGAAAACACGGAGAACTGGGCTGTGTTGTCGACCAACACATCGATATGAGGCAACGGGAAATCATCTTTAGGGCTCGCCCTATTCAAATCCCGATAATCGACGCACATGCGTACCTTACCGTCCTTCTTCGGTACAGGTACTATTTTGGCGACCCACGGAGGGTAAGTGGTGACCGCTAAGAAGCCAGCATCAAGCTGATTTTGCACTTCTTCTTTGATTTTAACGGCCATATCTGGTCTCATCCTCCTAAGCTTCTTCTTAACGGGAGGGCAATCTTCTCGTAGCGGCAAGTGGTGGACCACGATGTCCGTGTCAAGTCCGGGCATATCTTCGTACGACCAAGCAAAGACGTCATTATACTCTCTTAGCATCTCGACCAGTCTCTGCTTGACATTACTCTACAACACAGCCCCTATCCTGACGTTTCTGATGAGCTCTTCAGAACCCAGATTTACGATCTCGATCTCCTCCTCGTGAGGCAGAATAACTTTCTCCTCTTGTTTCAACAAGCGGGCCAACTCTTCAGGAAGGTCTTAGTCTTCATCAATCTCTTCTTCGGCTTGATAGATCGGGCAATCAAAGTCGAAGTGAGCCGTAGAAGGTCCAGAGTCGATGTCATCTGTTATGTGGATCCTGCAATAACAAGCGTTAAGTTTAAAACAAGAATATGCAGGTTAGCACAAACCCCATTGTCATTTTACTGTTTTCCAAAACAAATATAAAACAGGAATAACAGAGATCACAATATTTGAATACGAAGAAAACGCCTTTGATTTATTAACAAAATGCATGTACATAATCCAACAAGGCCCTGACAATAAACCGCTATGCCCCGGGTAGGACATAGGGTTGTACAATGATTGGAAAAAGTAAATCATTACTCTTTACTTGTCATCTGGATGATATCCTTGATGGTCCAATTGTTGAGGCCCTCGCCTGGCTTGCTTGGCTGAATCCAAGAGTCGAGGTCACAATCGCTATCCCCGCTGTCTTCAGACGCCGCATTGATGCTTTCGAAAATCACTCCGCCACTGGTAAATTGGATCGGCCCTTTACCTCGAGACGCACTGCTAGACGAAGAGGAAGAAGCTTCAGCTCCAGGAGAATATCCCAACCCAAACTTATCCTGCTTGTTGGGTATCTCCAAAATACGCCCCCAGCCTGGGGTAGATCCAGCTTGGACAACGGCCCGAGCTTCTTTGAACGAGGAGAGATTCATCTCTGGCTTCTCTATGACTACAGGAGCTACTTCTTTCACTTTGACAGCCTCGAACGCTTGACACCGAGTTTCATGGATTTCGCCATCCATTTCAACATACTTAAAGGATGACAAATGGCTCACCATTATGTCCTCCTCGCCACACACGGTTACGATGCTTCCCCCGACAACATACTTGAGCTTTTGGTGCAACGTGGAGGTCACGGCACCAGCAGCATGGATCCATGGCCGGCCTAAGAGACAACTGTAGGCAGGCATGATGTCCATAATATAAAAGACCGCGTTGAATGTTTCCGGACCGACTTGGATCGGCAGGGTCACCTCCCCGAAAACGTGGCGTTTAGTCCCGTCGAACGCCTTCACCACCAGATTGCTGGGTGTGCAAACCAATCCACGAGTGTCCAACTTCATTAACGCCTTCTTTGGAAGAACATTAAGCGACGAACCCGTGTCCACCAGCACGTGCGACATGATCGTGCCCCTACACTCTATCGAGATGTGCAGGGCGCTATTGTGATTCCTCCCTTTTGGCGTCAACTCTAGGTCTGTGAAACCTAGCCCATTGCCAGCATTAACGTGGGCTACCACCTCTTCTAGCTGATTCACCGATATCTCTTGCGGTACGTAGGCGGCGTTCAACACCTTCAGCAGCGCGTTGCGGTGTGCTTCAGAACACAGCAACAAGTTGAGAATAGAAATTTTCGAGGGCGTCTGATGGAGATGGTCTACAATCTTGTAGTCGCTCTTTTTGATCAACCGCATAAACTCCTCGGCATCTTTAACAAGCAAATCTTTCTCTACCCCACACGGGATTTCTTCGACGACTTTGCTTTTACCCTTGTCGGCCGCATCAGCTCTGACCGCTTTATCCGCCACGACCTCTAGCGGTGCAAATACTCTTCCACTGCGAGTAATACCACTGATTCCTGCAAGACTCTCCACAGTCGACCCATACGGCTCTAGCTCCAACCTCTGTCCGTTGCAATAGACTTCAGCCCCATAATGCCACGGAATGGCGTTAGTGTTCTCGAATGGCATCGGCCCAGCTTTGGTAATAGTGATCGTAGGCGGTCTGGGTGCAGAAATGGTTATTGGCTGGCGAGGGATAGTGATGGTGGCGACTTCATCGGCCTGCTTCAACACTACCTCTCCTGATACACTTTTAGCCTTCCGGCTAAACTGCAGAATCCCCTCAGTCATCATACTTTGAATTCCTTCTACCAGCTGCTCACATCCATCAGAATGTGTAGCACAGTCCATACATAACTCTCCGCATCCTGGAAAGAACCCTCTCTTCGAGCGTTGGTCACAACGCTCGCTTCTCCTTCTCGTCATTTGCCAGCATAAGGTTTCTTTCCACCTCCTCCAGCTGAGGATGACTCACCTTGAATTTTCCCGATCTTGATTCCATTCTCGACGTGCTCGCCCATGATAATGAGAGCTGAGAACGTCCCAGACATACCGCTGACTAACTTTTCATAGTAAACCCCCGGGAGGGTGGCAACAAACATCTGCACGAGCTCGCGTTCAACCATCGGCGGCTGAACCCGGGCTGCCAACTCACGCCACCGCTGGGCGTACTCCTTAAATCCTTCATTATTCCTCTGCGACAGGTTCTGGAGCTGGACTCGGTTCGGGGCCAAGTCGCTATTGTACTGGTAATGGTGCAAAAACGCTTCAGCGAGATCCTTCCATGTGCGCACGCTAGTGGGCTCCAGACCCATGTACCACTCGAGGGATGGTCCGGAAAGACTGTCTTGGAAGAAGTGCATCAGCAACTTCTCGTCTTCGGAATAAGCAGACATCTTCCTGTAGTACGATCTCAGGTGGACACGAGGGCAAGTGGTGCCCTTATATTTTTCAAATTCAGGTACCCTGAACTTATGAGGTACCTTGAAATCAGCAATTAATCCCAGCTTGGACATATCAATGCCCAAAGTATTCTGATTCTCAATATCTCTCATTTTATCTTCAAGTGCCTTGAATCTAAGTCGCGCTTTAGCATTCAGCTCCCCTTCAGCACCTCTTTGAGAGAACACATCATCCTGATGATCCTCAAGCCATGGTTGAGGCACCAACAGATTCCCGACGCCTGCATTGCCGTTGCCCGGCCCGATATTGACATTAGCTCCCAGACTCCCATTGCCGACGCCCGTCGTATTGAGTCTGATGTTGGCCATCACATTGCCACGAGCACTGCCGTTGGCCCCGGCCACGGGGACACCGTTCTGTGGAGTATCAACTGGTGGAGGAGTAGGCACGGTCCCACTGTGGAGTATGCCGTTGCTATCAACCCTGGAGATCAAAGGCTGAACCAAAGTCCTGAGCTGGTCCTGGCCATTGGCGACCACTTGCATGAGCTCCATGAAGCGGTCCATCCTCTCGCGGAGCTCCCGAACATCTGTTTGCACTTGATCCATGATCTTGGTCTGATTAGCTCTAGTCGGATAACGGTGAATTAGTCTCTGATCAATCCTGGAACCACCGGAAATAGCCTGGGACACCCTGTAAACCTGAAAAACCTGTTAAACACAGAAGGGTTAGGAAAAACAACAAAATGTGCGTCATGCAAATGCTTCATGCAAATGCATGCGTGTGTCTGTGTGTTTGGGAGATTTCCCCCGATCCTAGTGCCTGAGTGCCAGTGCTGATAATAATAATAAGAAGAAGCCCGAGTCCAATCATGGAAACAACAATCTCATATATAAAGAAAGCCTATCAAGGCAGTACATAGCATCAGCGAGTACAAGATGAATCAACAGCATGACCTCAGCCAACAAGCCTGGTGATGGTCAGCATACAACAATGATCAAAACAAAAGGAATACAAATAGTCAAGCACGGCCACGGGCGCGATACTCTTCTAACAACTCCTTCGTCTCTAGATGATCTGGCAGAGTGAGCAACCCCTTGACGAGCAATTCCCTCTGCACAATGGTATACTGATGTCCCTTAACCGAACTTTCCCATGCTCCTTCGCTGAAGCAATCTTCTAACTTCCGCTTCTTGGACTCAAACGTCAGGTTGCGCTCCTTCAGGTTAGCGAGAGCTTTGTTGAGATGGCCTTCGGCGGCGTATCTGCGGGCGGTTTCTTCATCAAACCTCTTTTCACTGTCCTTCACCTGGGCTTCCAGCTTGGAGATCTGCAACATCAACTTATCCTCCCGCTCTTTCCTGGTGGCCAGGGAAGCCTTCCAGTGCTGGTTGAACTTGGATATCCTCCGATATGCCTCGTCCAAGTGCTGCTTCTTCGTAGCCAGTACGTCATTGACAGCTTTGAAGTCTCGACCCATGCGTTCCCGCTCGGCTATCTGCTTAGTTAGGTCTGTACCCAGCTGGTTCACCAACTCTGTCTGCCTTTTGAAAGAATGAACGGCTTCGTTCCTCTCGCTTCGGAGCTGAGCTAATTCCTTCTCCAGTTCTTCCTTCGCCCGCTTCAATTCATCCCGCTCAGCTAACACCTGATTATGCTGCTGAATGGGCACAGTAGTAGGCTCTTCAATCATTGGAGGGCTTTCTGGCTTGGCATGAGGAAACGGCATCCCTATAGCATCTGCCCTGGCTCTGATCCAAGTTACATACGGAGGGTAGGCTTGATTGGTACTTTTTCCCAGCGATGGCTTTCCTTGCTTACTGATACCATTCCACGCGCGCTGAAGCTTGGACAACAGATCCCCCTCTAGAAGACCAGTGAGGTAGAGAGATTCCTGTACCTCTTCATCCTTCGGCGGAGTTCTCAAAGCATATGCGAACTGTCGAACCAACAACGATGGATTGTAGTTTATACAGCCCTTCCTACCTATCAAAGGCACATTTGGAAACCCGCTGCAACTGAATATCACCTCAGTACCCAACCTATCTCTGTCAAACCAGTCAATATCCTCTGCAGATAAACTCATCAGACGCTCAGGCCACTCAGCTGTGGCTGCAGACAGGACAAAAGGACCCCTCTTGGGCAGATGACTATCAAGCCATTTGTACAGCAAGGGTACACAGCACGAGACATTCTTCCCCCTCCTGTTCTCATTTTTGTAGTGGACTGAGTGATAGACATCTCCTATCAAGGTAGGGACTGGATTCCCTGAAGCAAAGATGTGAAACGCATCAAAGTCTACAAAATCGGGCATGTTGGGGAACAAAATAATGCCGTATATTCATAGAGCGAGGATGGCATTGAACGCGACCCAACATCCTTCCTTGGCACACTGTTGAGCCTTACCTACCAGAAACTGCAAGCAGAAGCCAGGAACCTTGTTCCAGCTGGTCAATACTAACTCGGAGGCGTCCAGGTGAAGTGAAAGAGCTAAACCAGCCAGGTCAGGCTCAACATCCATGTGAACAAAAGGCATCTGCCTCTTGATAGGCACACCTAGCAAATCAGCATACTCTTCCAGCGTAGGTGCGAGAACAAAGTCCTGAAAAGTGAAACATCTCAACGGAGGGTCGTAGAACTGCAGCAGAGCGTGCAACCCATTCACCTCGAACACAGAAGGCTTATGAACCAAACTAAGCAACCTGCCATAAGATTTTCTGAACTCATCCCTCACAGAATCATCTGCTAAAGCTATCAAACCAGTCAGCTTAACCACATCAGGGGCAGGGAACTTGTAAGCCACGGTCTTCCTCAGAGAGCCCATAACAATACAATAGGAGGCAAGAAATCCTGGATCGGGGAAAACAGTACCTGCAATACAGACACACGTTAATGAAATGCAAATGAGTATGCAAACTAATGCAAAATGCAGTCATGCAATAATATATCCGGGCAACTGGTGCTGTGGAGATTCTGCATCAACAACCACTGATAAGAAGAAAACCCCGGTGTAGGACCACAAATCTGATCTGTCAAGAACAATCATCTGATAGGACCATATACACAGGATCATAATTCTTCTCTGTCAAGAACATATGTCTGGTGATAAGGACCTCTGATGTAGGACCAAGAAATATCTGCTGATGAGGTCTTCAGACCCCAATCAAAAATCTGCCCTATCAAGAACAAACATACAGCTGCTGATGAGATCTTCAGACCCCACTCAAAAATCTGCTCTATCAAGAACAAACAACATCTGTTGATGAGATCTTCAGACCCCAATCAAAAGTCTGCTCTATCAAGAACAAACAACTGATGATAAAACTCTGCTCTATCAAGAACAGACATACACCTGATGATAAGATCCTCTGATCAAAACCTGCTCTGTCAAGAACAGACAAATCTGCAACTGAGAAACCCTGGTACCAACAAAACTGATCCACTGTCAAGAAAACCAGGTGGTCTGAAGGTCAAGGTTTCCTGCAATAAACCCAACCCTACTCACAGGTATGGACCTAAACTGACTCAAGTTCGGCATCCTATGCGTTCATCTGCGTCACAGACATTCAAGAGGGGTGATACGATACCCAGAAGGTGTGGCATCACCAGCTCATGAAGCGGCCTCACTCGGCTGAATCACAAATGATCGGTCCCCAGAGTCGACAATCCACCAAACCAGCAACCGTCTCAACCCAAAGGGTTGAAAGAGAAGCCAACCGGATGAACCTCGTTTGAGCGTGGATTTCATGAGACACTAGTGCCTGCAAAGCAAGCACGCGCCCACTAATTTCCACTCTAAGTCTATAGTGCACTCAAGCCTGGGTCTGGCATCTCACTCATCAGAACTCCCATCCCACAGCAGCACAAATAGTATACTGAATATAAAATGCGGGAAATAAAGTGCGAGAAGTAAAATGCGATAAATAAATGCAACCCAACAAGTAAACATACAAGCGTTAGGATTGACTCTTGCAGGGAACCGTTGGAGTCCCCAGCAGAGTCGCCAGCTATCGCTTGCGCGAAAATAAGGTGCCGACACAATAGAAGAGTCGCCACCTTTCGTTATTTATCCCTCAAAGCGGGAAAGGAAACGATCGGAAAAACCTAACGAAAAAGGGTAAGACAAGGTCATCGCAACAGTTTTCTGGATTCGGGAGTCGGTTACGCAAGGGGAAGGTATTAGCACCCCTCACGTCCGTCGTACTCGACGGGATCCTCGCTCGTTGTGTTTACTTGGACGGGTTGGTTTTATTCTATCTACCTATCAAGGCTGGCTTAAACAGAAAAGAAAAATGACTCGGCAAAGCGTCGCACTTTATGCCTACGTATTATCATCAGAGAATGAGAAATCAGAGTCAACGTAGTTCGACCTACGACGGATTATGGGGGAAGGTAGCTCGCCAAGACATCTCCATCTTGTGCCTACGTACTCTCAACAGGTATGAAAGATCAGAGCTCACGTAGTTCGGGAAACTACGGTTTATTTCCTGTCTTTTACGAAAGAAGTGTTTTTTATTATGTTTGTGATTTCAATCGCACTAGAGACTATGACCTGAGAGTGAATGCATTGCATGTCACCCAAAGGGTACCATACTAAACATCCAGACTGTGGAAAAGAAACTCTCCCACAACCCTTTCTCAGATAGCTTAAGGCTCGTAACATACGAAAGAAATCATTCATGATTACTGTATCTTAAACTGTTTTGAGATGAGAAGAGAACAAGCCCAACGAGGAGGGAGACTATCAAGTCCTATTGTTGTCATGCCATGGATTCATCCTATGGTCAAGGTTTGAACAGGGAACTTCTAGAAGTTGTCATGCATAGGTTTCAACCTAAAGTTCTATCATCAATTCCTTATCAAAGGAACTGAGAGTCCTAAGGTATCATGTCAATGATACGCCAAAACAGACAAAGCGTCAGCTTTAAACAGTAAAATGCATGCAATGCAAGTGAGGGAGGAAATGTGTGTGGGGCTTCAGCCTCCACAAGCTCATCTCAACCTCAAGCCAGAATGGATAATAGTAATCATACTGAGATATAAAACGACATGCTATCAAGCAAAATAGTAAACTGCAATCATACAGAAAAAATGAAATGAAATGCCATCAGGCAAACAAACCGCAAGCAAAGCCACACAATAACAGTACAAGCAGAGGGAGCAACTCAACCTCTAGTGCAATCATGCTCCTAGATTCTACCTATTCTAGATATGAACTTATTCTAATGCATCAAACAAGTCAAACAAAACACATCAATACAGAAAAGAAAACAGAAGAAAGTAGACCAACTTCTCTTAACTTCAAGCTTCAGCTCTTCCAACAGCAATTCAGTCTTCAGACTTTAATCACCCTTGAAAAATATCAAGTTGCTTTTCCAGGTTTCAACCCTTCAACATAAGTTTCAACTTATCTTCTCCTCTAAGCTTCAGCTTCTTGATCAGCTCCACCTTCAGGCTTTACTGGATCTTCAGGTATCAAAGTAAGTATCAACTTCCTTTGTTCTTCAAGCTTCAGCTGGGATGGCAATACTCAAGGATTCATCCTCTTCAACACTCTTCAATGAAGTCTTCATCTTCAAACTCAAGCTCAACATCTCTCAAGATAATCAAACCAAAGGAAATCACTTACTGGATAAGCTGGGGATATTGAACTGCTTATTGACCACCAAAGGTGACCTATAAGGGTTCAACATCAAAGGAATGGTTCCCTCAAAAGTTCTACTTCCTAGGTACTATCACTTATCCCTCCAAAGGAGAGAGGTGTATACCATGGAAGGACTTAGAATCATAGGGAGGAATGGAGGTGAAAGATACCATCCATGTTTAAGAAAGAAGTTAACTAGGTCTAAGCTCTTCCTAATCCCTAACCCTAAAACAATAACCAAAACAAATAAGATCAAGCTCTCAAGCTCCTCAATCCATCTTCAAGTCTTCTACTATGCTCCTCAATGCTCCTTAGAACAATACCAAGCTCTCCAAGCCCACAAAGCAAAGCAAACAACAATTCAAGCCCACAAGGGCAACACAAACAATCACCAACTACAAAAATCATCTAAAAATAGTATATCACTATATTAAAACCTAATATAATTTCTAAGGGATCCTACATAGCTACCCTTAATACCCTTATATGCCCCAATATCTAACTTGACCTAGAAACCCAAAATTCTAGTGTTATTGTGGACCTATGTTAAGGATTAACCTAATTCTACACAACCTAATGTCATCTAATCAAAACTAACCTAAACTTCATCACAAAATTATTGAATAAATCCAGGGGGAAGCTAAAGCTTATATCTAACTATCCTAAAACGAATGGCCTAAAAATGTTAAGGGAACTACCTAAACAAAATTCTACAAATTCATGTATCAACATAAAAGAAATAAAATGCAATAAAAGTAGAAAATATACAAAAAATACTAAAATGCATGAAATGAAAAATATATTTATTTTATAATTTTCTAGACATTAACATGAAATGGGAGCAAAAATTCCCATTAAAAAATCTTTAATTTTCCATTTATTATGATTTTTCAAAGATTAACATAAAATGGAAGAAAATAAAATGAACTATGAAGGGATGGGGTGCAGCTAGCAAGGCAATGCAGTTCAACACGCATATGGGCTCAAAATGGGGGTTCAGATAGCAACTAGCGCTAAGCCCAATTTAATCATAAAATCAATTAATAAAACATGAAGAAAATGAAAAGGAAACGGTGCAAATAGTAGAGCAAATCAGTTCAAAATCGATTGGGCCTCGTGAAGGGGGTGTGGACATCAAAAGATCACTTAAGCCCAAGCCAGGACTTAAGTGATACGCTGTGTTTCATGCTTCTCAGATTTCCCTCTCAAATGAAATTAAATCGTGTCCGCTGGATCTGGCCAAAGTCAACGAGTCTTGCTTGATCTAATGGCTAGGAGGTTGTCTTCAACCTTCAGCTAGGGTTCTTGGAACCTCCATGGAAATGTAGAACAATAAGCTTCAACTTCCTCACACACAAACTCCATTAATACCTCACCAAATGCAACAATTAAAAACCCTAGATTGCTCCAAATTTCATCAGGAATCTAGCCATGGCATCAGAATTTATTGAAACCCTCTCAAACCTAGAACCCGATAGCAACTTCAAATAATTGATCAAGAACCAATCTCAACAATTCTCAGAATTAAAGGTCCTAATGTCATCCTCATGCTTCCCTGAACACTTCTTGCTATTAAACTAAGCTTATCCCTCAAGATTCAGCAAGATACAAGGTTAAACAGAAATGGTGTCAACAGCAAAATCACCACCATTTCTCTTCAAACTCTCCAAAATCCATCACCTATGTGTCTCTAACCTTTCTACACTAACAAACTAACCTAATTATGCATAAAACATGGTGTAATGAAGAATTTGCAAACCTGGTAAATCTTGATGAACAGATGATGAAATCCTCCACTTCAAGCCTTGAAACTCTTCAGAAAGTTTCCTTAGATGCCAATCTTGCTACTGTTTGCAACAAATTCGATGGAGGAAGCCTCAATCTCAGAATTCGATTCTGACTTGCTACCTTGAAAGTTCAATCACCAACTCTTCAATTCACCATGGATTTGCTCTCAAATCAATCTGCACAACTTCACTACGATCTATGGAATGTGTTTGTGTAGAAAAAAGGAATGGAAATGAAGAAGAATGCAGAATTGGAACTTGACTTGCAATGGAAGATTTTTTGATCTCACTCTCTCTTCTCTGCACCAACTCTCACCAACCTTGCATCTGAGCAAGTTATACATGTTATATAGAGTGGTTTAGAATCATCTAGAACCATCTAGGACCATCCAATGAGTATTTGAACTTCTCATGTCATGACATTTTGATTTCACTTCTCACCATATGCTATCTCATGCCAAGCCTCTTGTACCCTTCAATTCTGACTTGAAATTCTCCCCATATGAGATTTATGATATGTTACAATGCATAACCAACTTGCTTATTGAGTTTTCTTGAGTTTGGCTTTGGTACCTTAAGATGCAAGTAAGCCTTTTCCAAAGCAGCCCTATGATCTAAGCCTCAAATCAAAACTGTGCCTGAACAATTATTCTTAGAATGTCATTTGGAGTCAAAATGACCTATTATATGACATGGTTTGGATGTATGACTTGTGATTTCCAATTTTCAATTTCACCTTATTTAACTTATGCCTCCATTTTAGGCCATTTTTATCACTTTTTGATACAAGCCTTTTAAACATCTCATGACCCCCCTATTAGCCTTAAAACATAATTCTAAGCAAGTTTGATGTTGAAGATTTTTCCATTTGAAGCTTGGAAATAGGAGATATGGCCTTATGCTTGAAATGACCTATAACCTCCAAATGACCAAAATGCCCTTGACTTGTCAAAGCCATAAGTTGAGTTCTAGAAATCCTATCAAGGACTTCTAGTACTCTCTAGAAAGATAAGAAGATGCTCCACAACATTCATGTTGACCGAGAATTCATAGGAATCATCCTACTAGGGCAAAGGTTGGATGCAAGTTGGGTGACTTTCAAGGACCCAGATTCACATACCTCAGATGACCTGCAATTTGTCAAAGTCATAACTTGAGCTCTACAAATCCTATCAAGGACTTATAGTACTCAAATTAAATATAAGAACAAGCTCTACAACATTCATGTTGTGGGGAAGATGAGATGGCAATCACATCTTGAGCTAAACTGCCTTGAAGATAGGGATCAAACTAGGGGATTTTACACTGTCAATCCTTAGAAACCCTAGCTTAAAACTTCTCAAACTCCTCAATCATGATGAGTTGGTCTAGGAATAATCCTTATAGCATCTCAATGCATCATTCCATGATCACATGGCTCTTGGATTAGGTATCAACCCTCTCCAAATCATCAGTTGACCTAGGGTTGACCCAGTCAAACCCTAATTCCACCATTCATGGTTGAATCTTCTGAATTCTTGTACAATGACCTCTCTAGGCCTCATGATGGCTTTCAAGACATCTCATAAGCTTTCTCAAAGCTTCAAGTCCATCCTCATAGTCTCAGAATCATCTGAGGAGCTCCCACAACTCTCAAGTTATGAGACACACAACCTTGGTTTCAACCAATCTGTCTGAGGATCTCTTGAGTTCTCTGACAAGGATATCAATCCTTAATCCTTGAACAACCTTCTTGGCTAGCTTCATAGTCTCATACAACTCTTGATGGGTAAATAAATGTTGGTCAAATTTTGGGGTGCAACAATCGTGCCTAACTGATCCTCAACAGAAAATGTTCATCAAACCTAACTGTCTCTATTTGCTTCAATTTCAATCCAGAAACGTCCTAACCATCATCTATAATGAATCTAACCACTTAAAACCTAGCAATTCTACATGAATCAAGCCATGGAATGAAATTTACATACCTGCAAATCTTGGATGAACGGAGTGGTGAAACCTCCAAATCAAGCTCCAAGATCTTCCAGACACGTTCTATGATCAATTACCAAGCTTCTGTATGCAATAAATTGGATTGAAACCTCTTGAATCCTTGAATTCGATTCTGACTTGCAAGGGATGAATCCAAAATGCTCTCTCACGATTTTGCAACAATCTTGCCTCGAAATGTATCTGGAATCACTCACCAACACCAAAGGAAGCTATTGAACACAAAAGAATGGATTGAAATGGAGTAAATTGGTGTAACCGATTCTGTTATGCAAATGGAAAACTCAAGATGCAATCTCTCAATTCTCCCTCAATCTCCACCAACCCAAGCTTTGAACCAGTTCTAAATCTTATATAGAACCTGAATGGAAGCTCTAGAATCTTCTGGATTGATCTAATGAGAAGTTCCACATCTCTTGCTCTTGAAAATGTCTTGAGAAATTCACATATGGCAGCTGAGTTTTAAGCCTGCATTTGCACCCCATTCTGACCCAAATTCTCTCCTAATGACAAATTGAATGTGTTAGGATTCATTAGGGCCTTGGTTATGCCTTGAAGAATGGTTTTGCATATGTGACTTATGATGTAAGTAACCATTTTTTAAAGGAAGTCGTTGAATTAACCCTTAACTCAAAAATGTGGCAATGTCAATGTTCTCAAAATTTGTTTTCCAATCAAATTGGTATGTCATATGGCTTGGTTTGGACTTGTAGATCAAAAATCCCAATTTTCACCCTTGATTCATTTAAAATTCACCCTTATTTTAGGCCATTTTTGTGATTTTGTGATACAAGCCCTTCCAATCACCCATGACCTCTTACCTAGCCCAAAAACATCATTTTTAACACATCTCATGTTGAACATTTTTCCATTTGAGGAGTGGAAGATAGAGATTTTGACCTATGTTGGAAAATGACCTATAATTCAACTTTCCCAAAATACCCCTGGATTGCCAAGACCATAACTTGAGTTCCACAAATCTTCTTGAGGACTTATAGTACTCAAATTAAATCTAAGATCAAGCCATACAACTCTTATGTTGGCCAAAAATCCATTTGAAAACTCCTTCATGGGCAAAAGTTGCTTGGAAGTCAAGTGACTTTCACAGATAAATTTCAGTGTCCTCTGGTGACCCATAACTTGCAAGAACCATAACTTGAGTTCCACAAATCTTCTTGACGACTTCTAGTACTCAAATTAAAGCTATTCAGTAGCTCTACAAGTTTCATGTTGACCAAGAATCCATTTGAAACTTGCATTTTGACGTATCTGGCTTGGAAGTGAGGCCTAAATTAGGGGATTTTACACTGAAACCCTAATTTGGTAACTCCTCCTACTCTTGATTCTCTTTGATTTATCCTTGGCACAACACCACACATGTATCAACATATCAATTCATGAATCCCACAACCACCAATTAAGCCTTGATGCTCTTCAATCACTCAGTTGACCTAGGGTTGACCTAGATGAAACCCTAGTTTACTGCACTTCAATTGTGGCTCTTGTACTTGAATCCATGACTTGTCTCATCTTTAATATTACCCTCTAGGAATTTCATAGGCTTAGTACACATTCCATACCCTCAATTCATAGCTCATACTCCTATTGATGACTCTCAATACACCTCAGATTAGGAGAGAAGTCCACTGGTTGACCCTCAAACTTCTCAAAGCTTCAACCCCTTCCTTGATGACTTGGATGGTCTTAAGCTTGAATCAAAACCCTTGATGTGCTTCTTTAGATAAGAATGGCACTTGATCCCTTGTTGGATGCCTTGTTATGCTATGCTATGCAAATGATTAGATCATGTACATGATTTATTATGCAAATGATAATGCAATTGAAACATAAATCAAATGAAATAGGTTGAGCAAATTTTGGGGTGCAACAGCTGCCCCTATTCAAACGGCTTGGACCCGACTGGGTGAAGAGCGAACAACCTTCACACAATCGAGGTACGAGACGGTTGAATACTAAGAACCCAGAAATTTGCCAACCGCTGAAATAAACTGCCCAAATTGTTTGGAAAACAACATCCGCTGACTGGATCTAGTTGTTACGGCAACAAACTGATCCATTAGCGACCGTGCTGGGGATTATTTTTGTCAGTCCGAAAAAAGATTCTATCATCGCGAGGATAGAACTTTATCCATACACGGCAACATCCTGACGACTTCGCTGGGGACACAATTCTGTTTGAACATTCATCCGCCTGCTTCATACGGGAAAAACCATCAGAATACTGTTTCTCTGCCTACCTCTGCAATAGCCAACTCCGTTGGTCCCAACCCACAAACGACTTTGGGGAAGACTCTACTGGGGATAGTAACACGAGGAAATCACAGCGACTTCCTTGGGGAAAATACTTTTGTCAAATATCGGAACACAACTCACATACCCTGTCTATCACGGGATCATCATCTATCTGGATACCGGAAAATTCATCCGCCTGCTTCATACGGGAAAACACATCTGCCTGATGCATACAGGAAAGTTCTGCTGCGTGAGTCTCACGGGAAAATATAACACATCTGCCTGGTTCATACAGGAAAGTTCTTCCGCCTGCTTCATACGGGAAAAGATAACACATCTGCCTGATACATACAGGAAAGTTCTTCTGCCTACTTCATACGGGAAAAGATTACACATCTGCCTGATACATACAAGAAAGTTCTTCCACCTGCTTCATACGGGAAAAGATAACACATCTGCTTGATACATACAGGAAAGTTCTTCCGCCTGCTTCTTACGGGAAAATCATAACACATCTGCCTGATACATACAGGAAAGTTCTTCCGCCTGATTCTTACGGGAAAAGATAACACATCTGCCTGATACATACAAGAAAGTTCATCCGCCTGATTCTTAAGGGAAAAGATAACACATCTGCCTGATACTTACAGGAAAGTTCTTCCGCCTGATTCTTACGGGAAAACATAACACATCTGCCTGATACTTATAGGAAAGTTCTTCCGCCTGATTCTTATGGGAAAAGATAACACATCTGCCTGATACATACAGGAAAGTTCATCCGCCTGATTCTTACGGAAAAAGAACCTTGAATATAGCTTCCTAGCCTGTTCTTGGTAGTAGCTTACTTCACTGGGGATATTCTGAAAATAAACACCAAACACTCATTTCGACAACAAGTGACCACTTCTGAAATCTTGATTCATGAAACCCTAAAATGTTGTCGCGATAGCGAACCTGAAGAAAAACACTCCGCTGGTCGGATAAAAGAAACTTCAACCAATAACTCTGTGGGGAATGATAACAAGAACTGCATCATCACATATCTCACGGAGAGACCTCGATTTTCTGGTAATAAATCTGAATTATAACTTCATACTCTTGTTTGAGAAACACACCTGAAAAGCAAAAGGTTAACCAACCTGATTTATGTTTCAAAAATGCATATGTTTGGCAATGGCGTAATGCTCCATACGGCATGGAAACGCTACGCGTTTTGGGTAAATGCAAACATGATAATGTATGCAAATGCAAATGCAGGTTCAGGCTGTTGGGGAAGCTGTGACAAGCTTGCTTCAACACGGCTGTTGAGAGCAAAGACCACCCTGTTGGGGCTGAACGGATATCGCCAAGTATTCTGGCCAAAATAAATGCCAAAAATACAACCAACTCTGCCGGGGAGAGATTACACATCGATTTCCACTGGAGGAAAGAATAACACCTGCTGGGAAGATCAACTCAGCTGGGGGGAGAAGCAACCCTTCTGGGGGACAACTGTCTGGGTATAGTTTACAAACTCAGAACTACTACTCCGCTGGGGATAATCATCCTGACGAAGGCATGACGACCTGCGGGGAGAAATAAAACCATCCTCGATGGGGATAATCCTTCTGAATCTGTTATCTTGGTTACGTGCCTCGGAAATCCTCCCAGCTGGGGATTGAATGCGCAAATCTTCGACTCTCTGGGGAGTATAGCTTCTGCATGGGACACTGATCTCGACTTGCTGGGGATGTCCTGTAGACAACTTCCATGAGGATACCCTTCTGGGGGAGCTAATCCTTCCTTCGATAAGGGATAATCATCGTCTCAAACCCTGGGGATGAGGCACGACCTGCATGGGGATTAGCGTCAAACAAAGTCAAGTCTTTCACCACGAGCCTCCGGCTGGGGCCTCCATTTTCTGATTGTCTGCTTCAAGGGCGAGAACCCTGCAAAACACAAACGAGACAAAACAAATCTATACAACCAAATCTATTCGGGTTAGTGTTCGTGACATTGCTTCAGTCAATTCGAAGTTTTAGCAATTATTGGCAAGGGCCAGCAAAGTTATGCACCTGCAAGTTTATCAAAACATCGGCGTTTTCCACATACAAAACAGTAAAGCACAAACATGAAATACTGAATAACATGTTTCATTAATAACAGGCCTCTGAATAGGCAAAGTTTTGTGCATCGGATGCAACTCCTGAAAAGAGGAAGTTACGCACACACACATACATATATGCACAAAAACATAAAAATACAAGACAATATTTGTACACGTGTCGGCAACGTGGTGCAGACAAACATCGTGAGCTGATCCTCCTATGACTCGCCCGACTCCGACGCTTTCCCGGTATTCGACTTTTGGAAGAGATTGTGTTGGATAAACGAAACCCTCAAGTACTCATACACCACTAAGCAATGCTGTATCTAATCCGGACCGCAGTCATTTGCTTTTTCAATCCCTAACTTTTGCGTGAACCGCCCTTTGCGGGTTTTCAATTCACCGGGATACCCTTTTTTGCCAAAGTCGCCCAATGCAGGTTTTCGACTTCGCGGGTGTACATCTTTTCAATTTTATCCCTAACTTTTGCCCGGACCTTTTATTCATTTTTTACGATTCGCCAGGATGCCTCATTTTTTGCCTGGACTCTCTTTTTACTGTCCAGCGGGTCACTTTCAAGCAAAGTATTTTTTAACTGCGTCCGAATTCACAGGAGACGCAAAGTCTTCACCATCCATGGTAGATAGTAGCAAAGCTCCTCCAGAGAAGATTTTCCTAACAACGTAGGGCCCTTCGTAATTAGGGGTCCACTTGCCCCTGTGATCTGTTTGTGGTGGGAGAATCCTCTTCATCACAAGGTCGCCCGTCTGAAAGCTTCGCGGACATATCTTCTTATCATATGCTTTCTTCATCCGGCTCTGATACAACCGACCGTATGCTAGAGAAGCTAGCCTCTTCTCATCCGTTAAGCTGAGCTGATTCAGTCTATCTTTAACCCATTCTGCCTCGTTAAGTTGGACATCTCGTAAAACCCTCAGGGAAGGAATCTCAATCTCCAATGGTAACATTGCTTCCATTCCGTATACCAACGAAAAAGGGGTTGCCCCGGTTGATGTGCGTACCGTCGTACGATAACCGTGCAACGCGAAAGGTAGCATCTCATGCCAGTCCTTGTAGGTCACAACCATCTTCTGAACAATCTTCTTTATGTTCTTATTGGCCGCTTCAACAACACCATTCATCTTGGGTCGGTAAGGAGAAGAGTTGTGATGTTCAATCTTAAAATTCTGGCACAGCTCTTTCATCATCTTGTTATTCAAATTCGAGCTGCTGTCGGTGATAATCCGCTCAGGGATTCCATATCTGCAGATAATATCTCGTTTGATAAATCTGGAGACCACTTGCTTGGTGACATTGGCATATGACGCTGCTTCCACCCACTTGGTGAAGTAATCAATTGCCACCAAAATGAACCGGTGTCCATTTGATGTTGTAGGCTCAATCTTCCCAATCATATCAATTCCCCACATTGAGAATGGCCACGGTGATGACATCACATTCAGAGGACTTGGGGGTACATGGACCTTGTCCGCATAAATTTGGCATTTATGACACCTCTTTGCAAACTTGAAACAGTTTGTTTCCATAGTTAGCCAGTAATAACCTGCCCGCAGCAATTTTCTCGTCATAGCATGCCCGCCAGCATGTGTGCCAAATGTACCCTCATGTATCTCTTCCATGAGCAACTTTGCTTCCTTCTCATCTACACAACATAGCAATACCAAGTTGTGGTTTCTTTTGTATAGGACACCGTCAGGATTCAGATAGAAATTGCCAGCCAATCTCCTGAGAGTCTTCTGATCTCGACTGGATGCCCCAGCCGGATACTCCTTGTTCTTCAGGAAATTCTGGATGTCAAAGTATCAGGGTTGACCATCGGGAGCCTCGTCGATGGCAAATATGAATGCAGGCCTATCAAGCCGAGAGATAACAATCCGGGGAGCCTCGTTCTAGAAGTTAACTTTATACATCGAGGACAATGTCGCCAGGTCGTCAGCCATTTGATTTTCTGCTCGCGGCACGTGATGCAATTCCACCTTCTCAAAGAAAGGCAACAATCTCCTTGCATAATTCATATATGGTATCAAATTGGGCTGACGTGTCTCCCATTCTCCTTTAATCTGATTCACTACCAGAGCTGAGTCTCCGTATACATCCAGATGTTTGATTCGCAAATCAATGGCTTCTTCCAGACCCATAATGCAAGCCTCATATTCAGCCTCATTATTGGTAACAGGAAAGGTCAATCGGGTAGTAAAGGGGATGTGCGACCCCTGAGGAGTAGTGATAATTGCCCCTATTCCGCTACCATAGGAATTTACAGCTCCGTCAAATATCAGCTGCCACTTGGAACCCAACTCTGGTCCTTCGTCCGACAACGGTTCTTCACAATCCTTCATTTTCAGGTACATGATATCCTCGTCAGGAAAATCAAACCTCATTGCTTGGTAGTCCTCAACTGGCTGCTCCGCAAGGTATTCTGACAAGACGTTACCTTTAATAGCCTTTTGCGAGACATACTGAATATCATATTCGGTTAACACCATCTTCCATCGGGCAATTCTTCCGGAGAGTGCTTGCTTCTCAAACACGTATTTGATTGGATCCATCTTTGAAATTAGCAGGGTTGTATGATTTAGCATGTATTGCCTCAAATGTTTGGCGGCCCAGGCTAGCGCACAACACGTTTTCTCGAGCATTGATTATCTGGACTCACAGTCGGTAAACTTCTTACTCAAATAGTAGATCGCATGCTCTTTACGTCCTGTCTCGTCGTGTTGACCGAGAACACAACCCATACTTTCCTCAAGAACCGTCAAATACATAATCAACGGTCTCCCGGCCACTGGGGGTATCAAAACAGGAGGCTCCTGCAAGTATTCTTTTATCTTGTCGAACGCCTTTTGACAATTTTCATTCCAGGTCACAACCTGGTCCTTTTTCAACAACTTGAATAACGACTCGCATGTCGCAGTTAAGTGAGATATGAACCGGGCGATATAGTTCAATCTCCCTAAAAACCCACGCACTTCTTTTTTTGTTTTAAGTGTCGGCATTTCTTGTATTGCTTTTATTTTCGCAGGATCAACCTCTATTCCTTTTTCGCTCATGATAAACCTCAGTAGTTTGCCCGATCTCACCCCGAAGGTGCACTTGTTAGGGTTCAGTCTCAGCCTGAACTTCCTAAGCCTCTTGAACAATTTCAGCAGATTAACCAAATGCTCTTCTTCCGTCTGGGATTTGGCAATCATATCATCAACATAAACCTCGATCTCTTTATGCATCATGTCATGAAAGAGAGTCGTCATAGCACGTTGATATGTTGCCCCAGCATTCTTCAATCCGAAGGGCATCACTTTGTAGCAAAATGTTCCCCAAGGAGTAATGAAAGTAGTCTTCTCCATGTCTTCTGGAGCCATTTTGATCTGATTATAGCCTGAGAATCCATCCATGAAGGAGAATACAGAGAACTGAGCAGTGTTATCAACTAGCACATCGATGTGAGGAAGTGGAAAGTCATCTTTCGGGCTTGCTCTATTCAAATCACGGTAGTCTACACACATTCGCACTTTACCATCTTTCTTCGGTACTGGCACAATATTAGCGACCCATGAGGGATATTTTGTAAAAGCCAGGAAATCAGCATCCCACTGTTTTTGAACTTCCTCCTTGATCTTCATAGCCATGTCCGGTCGGGTTCTCCTGAGCTTTTGTTTAACAGGCGGACATTCTTCTCGCAGCGGCAGACGGTGAACCACCATATCCGTATCAAACCCAGGCATATCCTCGTACGACCAAGAAAATATATCACTGTACTCTTTGAGCATCTCAACCAACCTTTGCTTGATGTCGCTTTGCAGTGCAGCCCCTATACGAATGTTTTTCACAACCTCTTCCGACCCCAAATTGATAATCTCAATGACTTCCTCATGAGGTAGAATGATTCTTTCTTCTTGTTTCAATAACCAGGTCAACTCTTCTGGTACGTCGCCATCTTCAACAATCTCTTCCTCAGCCTGAAATACCGGGTGCTCGAAGTCGAAGTGAGTCATAGGCGGTTCATAGATGTCATCTGAAATAGTAATCCTATAAAGGAAATGGTTAAATGCTTCAAAACGCATACAAAGCAAATAACCACATTGCCATTTTATTGTAAAAGATAAAAACAGGAAAAACAGGGATCACAACATTTGTATATGAAAAACGCCTTTATTTCATGATTAAACAATGTAATGTACATAACCAAATGGCCCTAAGAAAAATCACTATGCCCCGGGTAGGACACAGGATTATTCAACAATTAAGAAAACAAATCATTACTGTTTAGTTGTCACAGGAACAGTTTCCCGGATAGACCAATTGCAGAGACTTTGTCCTGGCACGCTTGGCTTGATCCACGCGTCCATATCACAGTCGCTATCTCCTTCTTCCGAATCGGAAACAACATTGATAGTCTCGAAGCTTACCCCGCTTGGTGTAATGGTTATCGGCCCTCTGAACTTGGGCGCTCCGGAAGAGGATGTTGATGACGAAGGATGATATCCAAGCCCGAACCTGTCATTCTTCACGGGAATCTCCAACACCTGACCCCAACCCTTGGTTTTGCCTGCCTGCACTAGAGCCTGAGCCTCTTTGTAGGATGACACTGCCACATCTGATATCTTACTTGGCACTGGAGCTTTGTCTTTAACTCGCAACCCCTCGAAGGCTTGACACGGTGTTTCGTGTATTTCGCCGTCGACCTCCACATATTTGAACGAAGACAAATGGCTAACCAGGATATCTTCTTCTCCACAAACAGTGACGACACTATCCCCAACCATATACTTCAACTTTTGGTGCAACGTGGATGTGACTGCCCCGGCAACATGGATCCATGGGCGCCCAAGAAGACAACTATACGCTGGCTGGATGTCCATTATATAGAATTCAGTTTCAAATATTTCAGGCCCCACCTGCAACGGTAATGTTAACGATCCGAAAACCGACCTCGTCGTTCCATCAAACGCCATCACCACTAAGTCACTGGGCGTGCAGATAATCCCCCTGATATCCAACTTCATCATGGCTTTCTTCGGTAGCACATTCAGGGAAGATCCAGTGTCTACTAAAACATGGGACATGACCGTGCCCCGGCATTCTACTGACACATGCAATGCCATATTGTGCTCTCGCCCTCTCGGAGTTAAATCAAAGTCTGTGAAGCCCAAACTGTGCCCCACGTTGACATGCGCCATCACCCCTTCTAACTGATTAACAAAAACTTCTTGAGGAACGAACGACGCGTCTAGTATCTTCAGCGAAGCGTTGCGATGGGCCTCGGAACATAACAGCAATGATAGGATGGAAATTTTTGACGGCGTTTGCTGGAGGTGCTCAACGATTTTGTAATCACTTTTACGAATGAGCCTCATAAACTCTTCCACATCCTTAAGTGCCGTTTCCTTTTCATTCGACTGAGAAGGACCACTCTCCGTTACCTTGGCTTTACCCTTGGCTAATCTTTCCGCCTCTACCTCGGGTGATGTGAAGATTCTTCCGCTTCTGGTCATACCCCCTGTTCCGACAACATTATCTACAAACCCAGCTGGTTGTCTATTGACTTCAATTTTCTCCCCATCGCAATATACCTCCAATCCATAAGTCCACGACACTGCTTTAGTACTCTCAAAAGGAACTGGTCCTGCTTTAGTAATTGTGATCGTCGGCCGCCTGGCGGGTGCCGTTATCGTTATTGTTTTCCTCGGAATCGTTATTGTAGCAACATCATTCTGCTCATCACACAACGCCTCTACAGGCTTTTCAGCCGTGGTTCTATCAAACTGCAAGGTGCCTTCATCCATCAAAGCCTGAATACCCTGCTTTAACTCGTTACAACCCTCTGGCTGTATCCAACAATCCAAGCAAAATTCATCACACCCCGGGAATACACCCCCTTTTAACAACCTGCTTTTAATCTCTCCCAACGGTGTCTTCAGCTCCTTGACATCCGTCACTAGATTCAGATTCTCCTCGGTCAAAATGGCGTTTGCCCCATGTCGCTACCGCGAAAATAAGGTGCCAGCAAAACAGAAGAGTCGCCACTTTTAATTATTTATCCCTCGGAATGGGAAAGGAAACGATCGGAAAAACCTGACGAAAAGGTATAAGACAAGGTCATCGCCACCATTGTCTGGGTTCGGGAGTCGGTTACACAAGGGGAAGATATTAGCACCCCTCACGTCTATCGTACTCGATGGGATCCACTCTTGTTGTGTTTATCTGACGGGTTTGTTTACTATCTACCTATCAAGGTTGGTCTGAAAAGAAAAGAAAATGACTCGGCAAAGCGTTGCACTTTATGCCTACGTATTCTCATCAGAGAATGAGAAATCAGAGTCAGCGTAGTTCGACTAACTACGGGTTATGGGGAAGGTGGCTCGCCAACACATCAGTATTGTGCCTACGTACTCTCAACAGGTATGAGAGATCAGAGCTTACGTAGTTTGGGATAATACGGATTACGGGAATTCAGATTCATCTATTTTCTCGAGTAGGGTTAACAAACAGTTCTAGCAGTTCGGTGTACGCAGCTCAACCCTTGGAGACTTAGGCGTTATCGTTTGCGGTAGAACTGGGAGTTAACGACACTCTTTTCTTCAGAAAAGCTTCCTTTGAATTGCGGGCCCACGGGGCAAAAAAAGGTTTGAAGTTTGTTTTCTGTCTTTTACGGAAGAACTGTTTTTTATGGTGTTTGCAACTAGCATCGCACTAGAGACTATGACCTGAGAGTGAATGCGCCGCATGTCACCCAAAGGGTGCCGTACTAAACATCCAGACTAATGAAAAGAAACTCTCCAACAATCCTTTCTCAGATAGCTTAAGGCTCGTAACATACGACGTCAGTTAACCTTTATTATTGTATTTTAATTTGTTTTGAGATGAGAAGAGAGAACAGGCTCAACTAAGGGGGAGACTATCAAGTCCTAATGTTGTCATGCCAAGGATTCATCCTATGGTTGAGGTTTGAAACAGGGAACTCCTAGAAGTTATCATGCATAGGTTTCAACCTAAAGTTCTAATCATCACTTCCTTATCAAAGGAAGTGAGATTCCTAGGGGATCATGTCAATGATAAACGGAAACAGATAAAGCATCAGCTTAAACAGTAAACAGTAAACGACTGTAAAATGCATGCAATGCAAGTGAGGGAGGAAATGTGTGTGGGGCATCAGCCTCCACAAGCTCATCTCAACCTCAAGCCAGATATGAATAACTGCAATCATACAGATGAAATATAATATGCTATCAAGCAAGATATAATGAGCAACTGCAATCATACAGAGGAAAGAAAAATAAAATGCCATCAAGCAAACACAAACCATATAGGCAAGGGAGTTGGGCTCTACCGAATACCCGCAAGCAAAGCCATACAGTAACAATACAAGCAGAGGGAGAAACTCAACCTCTAGTGCAATCATGCTCCTAGTTTAAATCAATCTAAATATGAACTTATTCTAATACATCAAGCAAATCAAACAAGTCACAACAACACAGGATAGAAAACAGATCAACAGCTTCCACAATGAAGCAATCTTTTGACAGCAGCTCAGTCATCAGACTTCAACCACCCTTCAAGGCTATCATCTTTCATAGCAAGTGTCAACCTGCTTCTGCAAGCTTCTAACACATCCATATGAGTATCAACTCATTCTCTCTCTTTAACTTCAAGCTTCAGCTCTTCAGTTCATTCCACCTTCAGGCTTCACTCCTAACATCAAGTCTCAACTTAACTCCTTCAGGCTCTCAATGCATCAATATAAGTATCAACTTATTCCTTTATTCCTCAAGCCTCAGCTCTTCACTCAATCTCAATTGGATCCTCTTCGCAAGTGTCAACTTGGTCTTCAATCTTCAGCTCTCTTTGCTTTACCAGTATCAACTTGGTCCTTTTCATCTATAAGCTTCAGCTTCTCAGAGTAATCTTCAATCACAAAGAAGTATCAACTTCATCCTTCAATCTTCTTCAAGCAAGGAACTCCATCCTCTAACAAGGGAGAAAGATTTATCTATCAAGAACAAAGTTTGGACGATTAGTAGCAGAGTGAAGACCAAAGGTCACCACTAAGCCTCCTATCATCAGAGAAAGGGACCCTCAAAGGTTCTACCAACTTGTAGAGATCCACACATCCTACAAAAGGAGGGATGAGGCCTTTACAAGGGGACTTTACATCATAGGGAAGAATGGAAGTGATCAACATCATCCATGTTTATGAAGCAAGAGAATCTATCTAGAAGCTCTGCCTACACAACCCTAATCTCAACACCTAATCAATACTACACCAAAAGAAGGGAAGATCTTCACATCCAAGCCTCTTCAAGCAATCCAATGCATCTTCAACTTGCCTTCAACATCATCCAAGAACAAGCAAAGCAACACCCTAATCTAAGGGAACTAAAGATGTCAATCTAGTTGAATTAGTGCATTAGAATCATCTAAAGCTAGCACCTAAACTAAAATCAAGCAAAAATAGTAAACTTCCTTGAAAAATCCTACCAAATTTCTTAAGGGACCCTAATTCAATCATGAATCTACCCTACAAAAATCAGAGGTTGAATCATCCACCTAGTTCTAAAAATAAAATCTAAACCACAAGGTATCAACCATAAACCCTAAAAATGGAGCTTGTAAAGGTTTCAACCTAAACTACCACTTATGTTCATCACAAAAATGTGAGAAACAACTATGGGGAGCATGCATATCTATGCTAACTACTCACAAAAAATCAAGTCAAGAATCATCATCACATGATCAAACCAAATTCACCAATATCAACCATCAAGCATGATTATTTTAATATCAATTAAAATGTAAAAATTCCCATAAAATCAGAAAATGCATGAAATAAAAATATTTTTTATCTAAAAAATCTAGATTCTATCATGAATCCAATGCAAAAAGAATGGGATTAATTGAATCATTTTTCCATTTTTTATGATTTTATCAAGAACTATGAATAAAATTGAAAAATAATAGAAAATCCAAAGAAAATAATAAATGCACGGTGCAGATAGAAATAGAATCAGTTCAATTCAGAGATTGGGCCCAACAAGGGGGTGCAGGTATCAACTAACAGCCTAAGCCCAAAATCAGCAAATAAGTGAAACGCATCGTTTCATTAAAGTTCAGACTCTTCACAAATTGAGAAGCACGCGCGGCCGTTGGATGAGGTCCCCAGTCCAAGTCAAACCATGATCCAAGGGCTCAGGGATCATCTTCCTCAATTCAAACTTCTGCAACTCAGGCCACCTGCGCGCCCAAAGCCACTGTCGGTGGCGTTCTCCGGTCGTCTTCCCACAACCCTAGTTTGCCAGAGTCCACCATAGGCCACGATCCCTTGATCAAACTTGTCCCAAATTTCACAAGGAACTCACTCATACCATTAATTCTCTGTGAAACCTCAAGATTCGCAAGAACTAACTCTCAACCGAAAATGGTAACATCCCTAATTGGTCACTAATTCTCAAATTAATGATCCGAAATCCTTCCTACATCAATCCTCAATGCACCTAACATCCTAATTCCTCTTAATTATAACTAAATCAAGCTGGAGAGGGAAAGTTACCAACCTGAAAATTTCGTGTGCACAGAAGTAGCAAGCCTTCAAATCAAGCCCTCTAATGCTCCAGACTCCTTCAGTGAATCACTTCCAAGCTTCTGTATGCAATAGAATTGATTGAAATAGCTTCAATTCTTGGAACCAACTCTGAGTTGCAGGTGGAAAAAACTGAGATCAAGAACACCAATCAACCACGAATTTCCCTTGATTATGATCTGGAATCATTCCCTAGCATCCACGGAAGAGATTGCAAGCAAGAAAATGGATGGAAAGTGAGTGAAATGATGTAACCGAATTCAGTTGCAAGCAAGAATTTCCCAAACTCAATCTCTGCTCTCTCCTTCAATCATCACCAACCCTGGCCTTGGATCACCTCTACTCAATATATAGAACATGTGTGGATGATCTAGAAACCTCTAGATCCTTCTAGTGAGAAGTTCAATCTCTCATGTCATGAGAAGTTCACTTTCATGCCATGGTATGCTCCATTATGCTAACATCTTGAAATCACTCTCAATTCCTTCCAATTTCTCCCCTAATGACATTTTGGATGTGTTTGGCTTGCAAGGGACCTTGATCATGCCTGTAAGTAACTACTTTTCAAAGCAAGTCCACAAATTAAACTTCAATTCAAAAATGTGGCTAAACCAATGTTCTTAAAATTTTTTCTAGAATCAAAATGATATATTACATGCCTTGGTTTGGACATGTAGATCAAAAATATCAATTTCCAACTTTGGTTCATTTGAAAATCCTCCTTATTTTAGGTCATTTTTGCAACTTTGAGCTACAAGCACTTCCAACCTCTCATGACCTCTTTACTAGCCTTAAAACATCATTTTGGACAAGTTTGATGTTGAACATTTTCCCATTTGAAGCTTGGAAATAAGAGTTATGGCCTTATGGTTGAAATGACCTATAATCTCCAAATGACCAAAATACCCTTGACTTGTCAAAGCCATAACTTGAGTTATACAAATCCTATCAAGGATTTCTAGTACTCTATAGAAAGCTAAGAGGATAAGGAACAACATTCATTTTGACCAAAAGTTCATAACAATCATCCTTGTAGGGCAAACGTTTCATGCAAGTTGGACAACTTTCAAGCTCCCAAATTCACATACCTCAGCTGACCTGTAACTTGTCAAAGTCATAACTTGAGTTCTACAAATCCTATCAAGGATTTCTAGAACTCAAATTAAAGCTAGAATCATGCTCTACAACATTCATGTTGGGGGTAAGATGGGATGACAATCACATCTTGAGCTAAACTGCCTTGAAGATAGGGATCAAACTAGGGGATTTTACACTGTCAAGCCTTAGAAACCCTAGCTTGAAACTTCCCAAACTCCTCAATCATGATGAGTTGACCTTGGAATCATCCTTGTAACATCTCAATGCATCACTCCATGATCACATGGCCCTTGAATTAGGTCTCAACCTTCTTCAAATCATCAGTTGACTTAGGGTTGACCCAGTCAAACCCTAATTGCACCACTCATGGCTGAGGCTTCTCAATCTTGCACAATGACCTGTCTAGGCCTCAAAGTGATCTCCAACACTTCTCATGAGCTCCCTAGAGACCTCAAGTCCATCTTCATGGCCACAGAATCCTGTGATGGTCTCCCCATAATTCTCAAGTTAGGAGACACCCCTCTTGGCTTCAACCACTCTCTCTGAGGATCTTCTAACTTCTCTGACAAGGATATCAACCATTGAACACTTGAATAAGCTTCTTAGCTAGCTTCATAGTCTTGTGTAGCCCTTGATTGGTAATCATACCTCTTGATCTCCTGCATACATGTCAATGAAATGCAAATGATAATGCTAATGTGAATGAAATGAAACACAAGCTATGTGAAGAAATGTTGGGCAAATTTTGGGGTGTAACAGCTACCCCTATTCAAACGGCTTGAACCTGACTGGGTGAAAAGCGAACGGCTCTCAAACAATCAAGGTGCGAGACGGTTGAATACTAATAAACTCGGAAATTTTCCAACTGCACAAGTACACGGTACTCTGATGGGGACAAATCTTCGGAAACTGAAATAATAGCTGCACGACAACTAGCTGGGGACTTGGTCACACGGTAATCGGTAGTAAATGGTCGATCATGCCGTCAGGCCTCAGAATTCCTCGGGACTCATCAGATCAACAATCAAGTTAATCATGCCATCGGGCATTCAAAGAAGTTTTTGGGCTTCAGCCGAACTTCGTCAGTAAGTCGGGAATAGAATTCTCAGTCAATCATGAACCAATTGGGGATATCCAAACTTCTTCCATCAGGCACTCTGCATCAGCTGAGAGAACCGCTTCGTTAATACGGTTGGACTTCAATCATCAAGTCTTCAAGGGAAGTTTAAACTTCGCTGTTCAGCAACCTGCCGGGGATGACACATCTCCGCTGGGAAATTCTGGAGGACTATCAAGTAACTCTGCTTCGGGGTTCCAGAAATCATTATGGGTGAATCAACTCTGCTTAGGACTTCAAGAATTATCTTGGACAAATAACTCCGCCAGAGACTTCAAGAATCGTCCTGAACCAATAACTCTGCTGGAGGTTTCAGGAATCATCCTGAGCGAACACTCTGCCGGGGACTCTAAGCATCAACTTGAGCAACCAACTCTGGCGAATTCACTGGGGATTTTAAGAATCATCTTAAACAAACCACTTCGCTGGAGAATTCAAGAATCATCTTGGGCCAACGAATTTGTTGGGGGAATTCAAGAATCATCTTGAGCCACGCAACTCTTCTGAGATTTCAAGAATCATCCTGAGCGGACACCCTGTCGGGGAACACCTGCAAAACAATAGCGGTAACGACCTAGCTCATGTTTCATATGCATATGATTGACAATGGCGCAATGCTCCACACGGTGGAAATGCTACGCGTTTGGGATAAATGCTATGCAATCATGCAAAATGCTACGACCCCATCAGCAAAATAAATGTTGAAGGGAGAATCTTCCTGCCAAGGAGAAGAAGTCACGCCAATCTCAATTGGATTCCGCCTGGGGAAATGAACTTCAGACGACTGCTGCAGGGGAATAAAGCTCTACGAGAACTTGAATCTGCTCATCTGGGTATACAAACCACAAACAGCCGAGGAAACGATATCAATCGCGGCAATAAACTACACGACCTTCACGGCTAAACTTTCCTGGAGATAACGACTCCGGTGGGGAAATACAGCATCAGCTATTCAACACTCTACTGGGGAAAACCAATCATGGCCTCACGGCTTCCGAGGACTCAAATCTCTTGGGGATCTGCAAACTCGCCTGGGGAGGAAGGAATCATCCTGCTTACTGGGGAGGGTACGACTCTGTGGGGAACTTCAATTCTTCTGAAGACTTCAGTCTTGAACTGTCGAAAGCTACACACTTCAGCATATGACTCAGCTGGGGAAGCGGTGATCCTTCAGGATGCCTCTGATTGGGGAGAGAATCTTCTCTTCCTGGGGAAACATATCAATGCTTTCGATCTCATGTTTAGACTCCGTGGGGAGATGCTACTGAACTTGCTGGAGGAGGAGGAATCATCCTGCTGAGGGAGCGCATACGACGTACTGTCTGGAATATGCTACCCCTGCAACAACGCAAACAAACAGACAAGATACCCTTCTTAAAGGGACCTATCAAGGTTATCATCTTGTGACAATGTTCAAGTAACTCATTGTTTCAACAATCAGTGGCCTAGGCCAGTAGGTTTATGTATGCACATTTTATCAAAAACATCGGCGTTCTTTTTCGCAAACAAAACAGGTAAATGCTAAACAGACAAACAGGATTGCTGAATAGTATACATTTTATTGATAACGAACCCCTGAATGGGCAAAAATGTTTTACAACAGATGCAAGCTCCTGGAATGAGGAAGCTGCGCAAATATAAAAACATAAATATACATCAGTATATACAAATGTCGGCAATGAGGCGTAGACGAACACCATGAGTTGATCCCTCTATGACCCACTCGACTTCGATACTTCTCCGACGCTTCAGCTGCATAAGAGATTGATTCGGATAAACGGCCCTCAGGTCTTCCAAACCACTAAACAATGAAAGTCCACACGCGGAACGCAATCATTTGCTTTTTCAAATCCCTAACTTTTGCCTGAATCGCCCTTTCGGGTTTTCGATTCATCGGGATACCCTTTTTTGCCAAAGTCGCCCTTCCGGGTTTTTGACTTTTCGGGTGTACATTCTTTTCTTTATATCCCTAATTTTTGCGCGAACCTTTTTCCTTTTTTATGGTTCGCCGGGATGCCCCATTTTTGCCTGGATATTCTTTTTCTTTCCAGCGGGTCATTTTTTAAGCAAAGTATTTTTTAACTGCGTCCGCGTTCACCGGGGATGCAAAATCTTCGTCATCCATCGTGGATAACAATAAAGCTCCTCCCGAGAATACCTTGCTGACGACGTACGGACCTTCGTAATTGGGAGTCCACTTGCCCCGGTTATCGGAGTGTGGAGGAAGAATCTTCTTCAAGACGAGATCACCCGTCTGAAAGCTTCTAGGACGCACCTTTTTATCAGAAGCTTTCTTCATTCGGCTTTGGTACAGACGACCATATGCAATCGATGCTAACCTCTTCTCGTCCATCAGGCTGAGTTGGTTTAGTCGGTTCTTAATCCATTCTGCCTCATCGAGTTTCACGTCAACCAAAACTCGCAAAGAAGGGATCTCCACTTCTAACGGTAGGACAACTTCCATACCGTACACTAAGGAGAAAGGAGTTGCCCCGGTTGATGTACGTACCGTTGTATGATAAGCGTGCAATTCAAATGGCAACATCTCGTGCCAACCCTTGTAGGTCACAACCATCTTCTGTACAATCTTCTTGATGTTCTTATTGGCCGCTTCAACGACACCATTCATCTTCGGCCGGTAAGGAGATAGTTATGGTGTTCAATCTTGATACTCTGGCACATCTCCTTCATCATCTTGTTATTCAGATTCAAACCATTATCAGTAATGATCCGTTCGGGAACTCCGTAACGACAGATGATGTCCCTCTTTATGAATTTAGCCACCACCTACTTGGTCACATTAGCGTACAAGGCTGCCTCCACCCACTTGGTGAAGTAGTCGATAGCTACTAGAATGAAGCGATGACCGTTAGATGCAGTGGGCTCGATCTTGCCTATCATGTCGATCCCCACATGGAGAATGGCCACGGGGAGGACATGACATTTAACGGGCACGGCGACACATGAATCTTATCAGCATAAATCTGGCATTTATAACATCTCTTCGCGAATTTAAAGCAATCTGATTCCATTGTCAGCCAGTAGTATCCTGCTCTCAGGATCTTTCTCGTCATTGCATGCCCGCCGGCGTGCGTACCAAATGTGCCTTCATGGACTTCTTCCATAAGCATACTCGCCTCTTTCTCATCTACACATCTGAGTAGCACGAGATCGTGGTTTCTTTTATACAAAACTCCATCAGGATTGAGATAAAAGTTTCCAGACAGCCTCCTCAGAGTCTTCTTATCCTGGGTTGACGCTCCCGCAGGATACTCCTTAGTCATAAGGAAGGTTTGGATATCATGGAACCATGGCTTGCCGTCGGAGGCTTCCTCGATCGCAAAGACGAATGCCGGTCTATCAAGACGAGAAAGGACAATCCTTGGAGCTTCATTCAAAAAATTGACTTTACACATCGAAGCCAACGTGGCTAAGGCATCAGCCATCTGATTTTCAGCCCTGGGCACATGATGGAGTTCCACTCGATCAAAGAACGGAAGCAGCCTTCTGGCATAGTTCATGTACGACACCAAATTCGACTAGCGAGTCTCCCACTCCCCTTTAATCTGGTTGATCACAAGCGCCGAGTCACCATATACATCTAGGTTCTTGGTTCTCAAATCAATTGCCTCTTCTAGACCCATGATGCATGCTTCGTACTCCGCTTCATTATTGGTGACTGGAAACGTCAGTCTCGCAGTGAACGGGACGTGGGATCCGTGGGGAGTTGTGATGATTGCCCCAATGCCACTTCCATAAGAGTTAACCGCCCCGTCAAATATCAATTTCCACTGGGATTTCCTATCTGGACCCTCGTCGGGCAACGGTTCATCACAATCTTTCGCTTTGAGAAACATGATATCCTCATCAGGGAATTCAAATTTCATCAGCTGGTAATCTTCGATCGGCTGTTCGGCAAGGTATTCAGACAGTACGCTGCCCTTGATGGCCTTCTGGGAAATGTACTGAATGTCATATTCTGTCAAGACCATTTGCCATATGGCAATCCTGCCCGAAAGCGCTTGCTTCTTGAAGACGTACTTGATCGGATCCATCTTCGAAATTAGCATGGTGGTGTGATTGAGCATGTACTGTCGTAAACGTTTGGCAGCCCAGGCTAGTGCACAACACGTTTTCTCCAGCATCGAGTAACGAGATTCACAGTCTGTGAACTTTTTACTCAAATAGTAAATGGCATGCTCCTTTCTGCCCGTCTCGTCGTGCTGACCGAGAACACACCCCATACTATTCTCAAGAACTGTCAAGTACATGATTAAGGGTCGTCCAGCCACTGGGGGTATCAAGATGGAAGGTTCCTGCAGATACTGCTTTATCTTATCAAATGCCTTCTGGCAATCCTCGTTCCAGATAATCGCCTGATTTTTCTTTAGTAGTTTGAACATCGGTTCACACGTGGCCGTGAGCTGAGAGATAAACCTTGCAATGTAGTTTATTCTGCCCAGGAAACCACGAACTTCTTTTTCTGTTTTTGGCGCTGGCATTTCTTGTATTGCTTTTATCTTCGCAGGATCTACCTCAATGCCTCTTTCACTCACGATAAACCCCAGTAGTTTTCCGGACCGCACTCCGAAAGTAGACTTGTTAGGATTCAGCCTCAACCTGAACTTCCTAAGCCTCTCAAAAAGCTTCAGCAAATTGACCAGATGTCCCTCCTCCGTTTGGGACTTCGCAATCATGTCATCAACATAGACTTCAATCTCATGATGAATCATATCATGAAACAAAGTAACCATTGCTCGTTGGTAAGTGGCCCCTGCGTTCTTCAGATCGAAAGGCATTACCTTGTAGCAAAATGTTCCCCAAGGCGTAATAAACGTAGTTTTCTCCATGTTCTCCGGCACCATCTTGATCTGATTGTAGCCGGAGAAGCCATCCATGAACGAAAATACGGAGAACTGAGCTGTATTGTCGACCAACACATCAATATGGGGCAGCGGGAAATCATCTATAGGGCTCGCTCTATTCAAATCCCGATAATCGACGCACATTCGTACCTTACCGTCCTTCTTCGATACAGGCACTATGTTGGCGACCCACGGAGGGTAAGTAGTGACCGCTAAGAAGCCAGCATCAAGCTGCTTTTGCACTTCTTCTTTGATCTTAACAGCCATATCTGGTCGTGTCCTCCTAAGCTTCTGCTTAACGAGAGGACAATCTTCTCGCAGCGGCAAGTGGTGGACCACAATGTCAGTGTCAAGTCCGGGCATATCTTCGTATGACCATGCAAAGACGTCACTATACTCTCTTAGCATCTCGACCAATCTCTGCTTGACATCACTCTGCAATGCAACCCCTATCCTGACGTTTCTGACTAGTTCTTCAGAACCCAGATTCACGATCTCGATTTCTTCTTCGTGAGGCAGAATAACTTTCTCTTCTTGTTTCAACAAGCGGGGCAACTCTTCGGGAAGGTCTTTGTCTTCATCAATCTCTTCTTCAACTTGATAGATCGGGCAATCGAAGTCGAAGTGAGTCGTAGAAGGTCCAGAGTCGATGTCATCTGCTATGTGGATCCTGCAATAACAAGGGTTAAGCTTAAAACAAGGATATGCAGGTTATCACAAACCTCATTGCCATTTTATTGTTTTTCAAAACAAATATAAAACAGGAATAACAGAGATCACAATATTTGAATACGAAGAAAAACGCCTTTTGATTTATTGGTAAAATGCATGTACATAATGAAACAAGGCCCTGACAATAAAACCACTATGCCCCGGGTAGGACATAGGGTTGTACAATGATTGGAAAAAGTAAATCATTACTCTTTGCCTGCCACTTGGATGATATCCCTGACGGACCAGTTGTTGAGGCTCTCGCCTGGCTGGATCCAAGAGTCCAGATCGCAGTCGCTGTCTTCGCCGTCTTCAGACACTGCGTTGACACTTTCAAATATCACCCCGCCACTGGTAAACTGGATCGGCCCTTTACCTCGCGACGCACTGCTAGAAGAGGAGGAGGCTTCAGCCACAGGAGAATATCCTAACCCGAACTTGTCTTGCTTGTTGGGTATCTCCAGAATCTGCCCCCAGCCTGAGGTAGATCCGACTTGAACAACGGCCCGGGCTTCCTTGAAGGAAGAGAGAGTCATCTCTGGTTTTTCAGTGATTGCAGGAGCTACGTTCTTGACTTTAACAGCTTCGAACGCTTGGCATAGGGTTTCGTGGATTTCCCCATCCACCTCAACATACTTGAAGGACGACAAATGGCTCACCATTATGTCTTCCTCGCCACATACAGTCACGATGCTACCTCCGACAGCGTACTTGAGCTTCTGGTGCAACGTGGAGGTCACGGCACCAGCATAATGGATCCATGGCCGGCCTAGGAGACAGCTGTAGGCAGGCATGATGTCCATAATGTAAAAAACCGCTTTGAACGTTTCCGGCCCGACTTGGATTGGCAACGTCACCTCCCCGAAAACATGGCGTTTGGTTCCATCGAACGCTTTCACAACCAGATCACTGGGTGTGCAAATCACTCCGCGAGTATCTAACTTCATTAATGCCTTCTTCGGAAGAACATTGAACGACGACCCCGTGTCCACCAACACGTGAGACATAATCGTTCCCCTACACTCTATCGAGATGTGCAGGGCGCTATTGTGGTTCCTCCCCTTCGGCGTCAGCTCTAGGTCAGTGAACCCTAACCCATTTCCAGCATTCACGTGGGCTACGACCCCTTCCAACTGGTTTACCGATATTTCCTGCGGTACATACGTGGCATTTAACACCTTCAGTAGCGCGTTGCGATGTGCCTCAGAACACAGCAACAGGTTCAGGATGGAAATTTTTGAGGGTGTTTGATGGAGATGATCCACGATCTTGTAGTCACTCTTTTTAATCAACCTCATAAATTCCTCGGCGTCTTTAACAAGTAAGTCTTTTTCTACCCCACGAGGGATCTCTTCAACGACTTTACTCTTCCCTTTATCAGTTGCATCCGCTTTGTCCGCTTTGTCCGCCACGATCTCAGGTGGAGCAAATACTCTTCCGCTGCGAGTAATTCCGCTAACGCCCGCTAGGTTCTCCATAGACGACCCTGATGGTTCCAATTCCAACTTCTGTCCGTTGCAGTAGACTTCTGCCCCGTAATGCCATGGGACAACATTGGTGCTTTCGAAAGGTATCGGCTCAGCTTTGGTGATGGTAATTGTGGGCGGCCTGGGTGCAGAAATAGTTATCGTCCGACGAGGGATGGTGATGGTGGCAACCTCATCATCTTGCTTCAGCATTACCTCTCCCGATCCGCTTTCGGCCCTTCGGCTAAATTGCAGGATTCCCTCGGCCATCAGACTTTGAATCCCCTCTATCAACTGTTCACATCCATCAGGACTTGTCGCACAACCCATACATAGCTCTCCACAACCTGGAAAGAAACCCCTTTTCATCAGCTTAGCTTTAACGAAGCTAAGCGGTGTCTTCAGATTTTTGACGTCAGTCAACAAATCCAAGCTCTCGTCTTCAATAATGGCGTTTACTCCACCTCCCCTATGATTTGGCATAGGGTTCTTCGTGACGTTTGGCACATTATCTGAGAAGTTGATGATCTTAGCGTCCACCATGTCCTGCACCTTGTGCTTGAAGGCTTTGCAATTCTCTATTGTGTGGCCTGGTGCCCCTGAGTGGAACTCACATGTCGCATTCGCGTCATAACCGGGCGGAGGTGCCCCTGTCAAGGTAGCCAGAGTTCTCTTCTGGATCAACTGTAGTGAAGCAAAGTCTGTAATAGTTGAGCGTAGGACATGGGCGGTGTCTCAAGGTGACGGCTCGACAGAGGTGCCCGGTTCTGATACTTTCTGTACCCTTGTTGGTTCGACTACTGTTGCTGCTGCTGTGGCTGTTGAACTGTCGGGATAGTTATGCTGGCCACCTGTTGGTGAGGGCCTTTACCCTTCCTTCGAGCGTTGGACATGGCGCTCGTCTCTCCTTCCCGTCTTTTGCCACCATAAGGTTTCCTGCCTCCTCCAGCTGAGGATGAAGCACCTTGAATTTTCCCCAGTTTGATCCCATTTTCAATGTGCTCACCCGTGATAATGAGATCTGAGAAGCTTCCAGACATACTGCTGACCAATTTCTCATAGTAAACCCCTGAGAGGGTAGCTAGGAACATTTCTACAAGCTCGCGTTCAACAATCGACGGCTGAACCCTGGCTGCCAATTCACGCCACCGTTGGGCGTATTCCTTGAACCCTTCGTTTTTCCTCTGCGACAGATTCTGCAGTTGGACTCGGTTTGGAGCCAAGTCACTGTTATATTGGTAGCGGTGCACAAATGCTTCAGCAAGTTCCTTCCACGTGCGCACACTGGTAGGTTCTAGACTCATGTACCATTCGAGGGAGGGCCCAGACAGACTGTCCTGAAAGAAGTGCATCAGCAACTTCTCGTCCTCAGAATGAGCGGACATTTTCCAGTAATATGATCTCAAATGGACGCGAGGGCAAGTGGTGCCCTTGTACTTTTCAAAGTCAGGTACCTTGAACTTGGGAGGCACCTTGAAATCAGCAATGAGTCCCAACTTGGACATGTCAACACCCAGGGTGTTCTGATTCTCGATATTCCTCATCTTGTCCTCGAGTGCCTTAAACCTTAGCCGTGCTTCAGCAGTCAGCTCCCCTTTAGCACCTCTCTGCGAGAACACATCATCTTGACGGTCTTCTAACCATGGTTGAGGCCCGAACAGATTTCTAACACATGCGTTGCCATTGCCTAGCCCAACATTGACGTTAGCTTCAAGACTCCCATTACCGACGCCCGTCGTATTACCGTTGAGTCCCATGTTAGCTATCACATTGCCGTTGGCACTGCCATTCCCCCCGGTCACGGGGACGCCATTCTGAGGAGTTTCAACTGGTGGAGGGGTTGGAACAGTCCCACCATGGAGTACACCATTGTTGTCGACCCTTGAAATCAGAGGTTGAACCAAGGTTCTGAGCTGATCCTGGCCGTTGGCGACCGCTTGCATGAGCTCCACGAAGCGGTCCATCCTTTCTCGGAGTTCTTGAACGTCAGTTTGCATTTACTCCATAACTCTGGCTTGATTTGCTCTAGTCGGATAGCAGTTGATAGGTCTCTGATCAATCCTGAAACAACCTGAAACAACCTGAAAACACAAAAGGGTTAGAAAAAATGACAAAGTGCTCATTATGCAAATGCTTCATGCAAATGCAAACGTGTGTCTATGCGTTAGGGAGGTATCCCCCGATCCTAGTGCCTGAGTGCCAGTGCTGATAATAAGAAGTCTGAGTCCAGTCATAGAAATAACATCTCATATATAAAGAAAGCCCATCAAGGCAGTACACAACGTCACTGAATACAAGCTGAATCAATAGCATGACCTCGACCAACAAGCCTGGTGATGGTCAGCATACAACAACGATCAAAACAAAAGGAATACAAATAGTCAAGCACGGCCACGGGCGCGAAACTCTTCTAACAACCCCTTCGTTTCTGGACGATCAGGCCGAGTGAGCAACCCTTTGACGAGTAACTCCCTCTGCATAATAGTGTACTGAAGACCTTCGACCGAATCTTCCCATGCTCCTTCGTCGAAACAATCTTCTAACTTCCGCTTCTTGGACTCAAACGTCAATTTGCGCTCCTTCAGGTTAGCAAGAGCCCTGTTGAGCTGGCCTTCAGCGGCATATCTGCGAGCGGTTTCTTCATCAAACCTCTTCTCACTAGCCTTCACCTGGGCTTTCAACTTGGAGATCTGTTGCTTCAGCTTATCCTCTCGTTCCTTACCGTTGGCTAGGGTGGCCTTCCAATGCTGATTACACTTGGATATGCTCCGATACGCGTAATCCAAGTGCTGCTTCTTTGTGGCCAGTACATCGTTGACAGCTTTGAAGTCTCGACCCATGCGCTCACGCTCGACCATCTGCTTAGTCAAATTTGTCCCTAACTGGTTCACCAGCTCTGTCTGCCTCTTGAAAGAATGAACGGCTTTGCTTCTCTCGCTTCTGAGTTGAGCCAATTCTTTCTCCAATTCTTCATTTGCCTTCTTCAGCTCATCTCTCTCAGCTAACATCTGATTATGCTGCTGAATAGGCACAGTGGTAGGCTCTTCAATCACTGGAGGGCTTTCTGGCTTGGCAGGAGGAAACGGCATCCCTATGGCGTCTACTCTGGCTCTGATCCAAGTCACATATGGGGCGTAGGCCTGGCTATTACTCTTCCCCAGCAACGGCTTTCCTCGCTTACTGATACCATGCCAAGCGTGCTGAAGCTTAGACAACATATCCCCCTCTAGAAGACCAGTGAGGTACAGAGATTCCTGCACTTCTTCATCCTTCGGCGGAGCTCTCAAAGCATAAGAAAACTGTCGGACCAGCAAAGATGGATTATAGTTTATACAACCCTTCCTGCCTATCAAAGGCACGTTCGGAAACCCCCTGCAGCTGAAGATGATCTCGGTGCCCAACCTATCTCTATCAAACCAGGCAATATCCTCCGCTGACAAACTCATCAAACGCTCGGACCACTCAGCTGTGGCTGCAGACGAAGCAAAGGGACCCTTCTTGGGTAGATGACTATCAAGCCATCTATAGAGCAGTGGTACACAGCACGAGACATTCTTACCCCTTCTGTTCTCGTTTTTGTAGTGGACGGAATGGTAGACATCTCCTATCAAGGTAGGGACTGGGTTCCCTGATGCAAAGATGTGAAAAGCGTCGAAGTCTACAAAGTCAGGCATATTGGGGAACAGAATGATGCCATATATGCACAGAGCGAGAATGGCGTTGAACACGACCCAACATCCGTCTTTGGCGCACTGCTGAGCCTTTCCCACTAAGAACTGCAAGGAGAAACCAGGGACCTTGTTCCAACTAGACAATACCAACTCGAAGGCATCCAGATGAAGTGAGAGAGCTAGACTAGCCAGGTCAGGCTCGACATCCATATGAACAAAGGGCATCTGACTCTTGATAGGCACACCTAACAAATCAACATACTCCTCTAGCGTGGGTGCGAGAACAAAATCCTGGAAAGTAAAGCATCTCAACGGAGGATCATAGAACTGCAGCAGAGCGTGCAACCCATTCAACTCAAACACAAAGGGTTTACGAACCAAACTGAGCAGTTTACCGTAAGATTTTCTGAATTCGTCTCTCACAGAATCATCTGCCAAAGCAATCAAACCAGTCAGCTGGACAACATCAGGAGTGGGGAGCTTGTAAGCCACGGTCTTCCTCATAGAACCCATAATAGCACAATAGAAGGCGAGAAAACCTGAATCGGGGGAAACGGTACCTGCAACACAGACACACGTTAATGAAATGCAGATGAATATGCAAAACAATGTAAAATGCAATCATGCAGCAGGAGATCAAGACGACTGCGCTGTGGGGATTCTGTATCAATAAAACCATAATCCTGCTCTATCAAGGGCGACCACTATCTCTGATAAGAAGAAAACCCTGGTATCGGACCACAAATCTGCTCTGTCAAGAACACACATATCTGATAATAAGGACCTCTGATACAGGACCATAAATCTGCTCTGTCAAGAACAAACATATCTCTGAAAATAAGGACCTCTGATATAGGACCATAACTCTGCTCTATCAAGAACAAACATACATCTACTGATGAGATCCTCTGATCCCAATCAAAAACCTGCTCTGTCAAGAACAAACATACATCTGCTGATGAGATCCTCTGATCCCAATCAAAAACCTGCTTTGTCAAGAACAAATACACATCTGCTGATGAGATCCTCTGATCCCAATCAAAAACCTGTTATGTCAAGAACAAATACACATCTGCTGATGAGATCCTCTGATTCCAATCAAAAACCTGCTCTGTCAAGAAAAAATACACATCTACTGATGAGTTCCTCTGATCCCAATCAAAAACCTGCTCTGTCAAGAACAAATACACATCTGCTGATGAGATCCTCTGATCCCAATCAAAAACCTGCTCTGTCAAGAACAAATACACATCTGCTGATGAGATCCTCTGATACCAACAAAACTGATTCACTATCAAGAAAACCAGGTAGTCTGAAGGTTAAGGTTTCCTGCAACAAACCCAACCCTACTCACAGGTAGGGACCTATACTGACACAAGTTCGGCATCCTATGCGGTCATCAGCGTCACAGACATTCAAGAGGGGTGATACGATACCCAGAAGGTGTGGCATCACCAGCTCATGAAGCGGCCTCACTCGGCTGAATCCCAAATGATCGGTCCCCAGAGTCGACAATCCTTCAAAGCAACAACCCCCTCAACCCAAAGGGTTGAAAAAGAAGTCAACCGGTAGAACCTCGTCTGAGTGTGGATTTCATGAGACACTAGTGCCTGCAAAGCAAGCACGCGCCCACTAATTTCCACAACTAATGTTAAGTACACTCAAGCCTGGGTCTAGCTTCTCACTCATCAGAATGCCCCTCCCACAACAGCACAGATAATCATATCATACTGAAAGTAAAGTGCGGGAAATAAAGTGCGATAAATAAACACAACCCAACAAGTAATCATACAAGCGCTAGGATTGACTCTCGTAGGGACGTTGGATCCCCAAACTGACTCGCACACGGGACGTTGGATCCCAGGAAACTATCAAGTCCCCAGCAGAGTCGCCAGCTGTCGCTACCGCGAAAATAAGGTGCCGGCAAAACAGAAGAGTCGCCACCTTTCATTATTTATCCCTCGGAACGGGAAAGGAAACGATCGGAAAAACCTGACGAAAAGGTATAAGACAAGGTCATCACAACCATTGTCTGGGTTCGGGAGTCGGTTACGCAAGGGGAAGGTATTAGCACCCCTCACGTCCATCGAACTCGATAGGATCCACGCTTGTTGTGTTTATCTGACGGGTTTGTTTGCTATCTACCTATCAAGGCTGGTCTGAAAAGAAAAGAAAATGACTCGGCAAAGCGTCGCACTTTATGCCTACGTATTCTCATTAGAGAATGAGAAATCAGAGTCAGCGTAGTTTGACTAACTACGGGTTATGGGGAAGGTGGCTCGCCAACACATCAATATTGTGCCTACGTACTCTCAACAGGTATGAGAGATCAGAGCTTACGTAGTTCGGGATAATACGGATTACGGGAATTCAGATTCATCTGTTTTTTCCAGTAGGGTTAACAAACAGTTCCAGCAGTTCGGTATACGCAGCTCGACCCTTGGAGACTTAGGCGTTACCATTTGCGGTAGAACTGGGAGTTAACGACACTCTTTTCTTCAGAAAATCTTCCTTTGAATTACGGGCCCACGGGGCAAAAAAAGGTTTGAAGTTTGTTTTCTGTCTTTTACGGAAGAACTGTTTTTTATGGTGTTTGCAACTAGCATCGCACTAGAGACTATGACCTGAGAGTGAATGCGTCGCATGTCACCCAAAGGGTGCCATACTAAACATCCAGACTGTTGAAAAGAAACTCTCCAACAATCCTTTCTCAGATAGCTTAAGGCTCGTAACGTACGACGTCAGTTAACCTTTATTACTATATTTTAATTTGTTTTGAGATGAGAAGAGAGAACAGGCTCAACTAAGGGAGAGACTATCAAGTCCTAATGTTGTCATGCCAAGGATTCATCCTATGGTTGAGGTTTGAAACAGGGAACTCCTAGAAGTTATCATGCATATGTTTCAACCTAAAGTTCTAATCATCACTTCCTTATCAAAGGAAGTGAGATTCCTAGGGGATCATGTCAATGATAAACGGAAACAGATAAAGCATCAGCTTAAACAGTAAACAGTAAACGACTGTAAAATTCATGCAATGCAAGTGAGGGAGGAAATGTGTGTGGGGCATCAGCCTCCACAAGCTCATCTCAACCTCAAGCCAGATATGAATAACTGCAATCATACAGATGAAATATAATATGCTATCAAGCAAGATATAATAAGCAACTGCAATCATACAGAGGAAAGAAAAATAAAATGCCATCAAGAAAACACAAACCACATAGGCAAGGGACCTGGGCTCTACCGAATACCCGCAAGCAAAGCCATATAGTAACAATACAAGCAGAGGGAGCAACTCAACCTCTAGTGCAATCATGCTCCTAGTTTAAATCAATCTAAATATGAACTTATTCTAATGCATCAAGCAAATCAAACAAGTCACAACAACACAGGATAGAAAACAGATCAACAGCTTCCACAATAAAGCAATCTTTTGACAACAGCTCAGTCATCAGACTTCAACCACCCTTCAAGGCTATCATCTTTCATAGCAAGTGTCAACCTGCTTCTACAAGCTTCTAACACATCCGTATGAGTATCAACTCATTCTCTCTCTTTAACTTCAAGCTTCAGCTCTTCAGTCCATTCCACCTTCAGGCTTTACTCCTAACATCAAGTCTCAACTTAACTCCTTCAGGCTCTCAATGCATCAATATAAGTATCAACTTATTCCTTTATTCCTCAAGCCTCAACTCTTCACTCAATCTCAATTGGATCCTCTTCACAAGTGTCAACTTGGTCTTCAATCTTCAGCTCTCTTTGCTTTACCAGTATCAACTTGGTCCTTTTCATCTATAAGCTTCAGCTTCTCAGAGTAATCTTCAATCACAAAGAAGTATCAACTTCATTCTTCAATCTTCTTCAAGCAAGGAACTCCATCCTCTAACAAGGGAGAAAGATTCATCTATCAAGAACAAAGTTTGGATGATTGGTAGCAGAGTGAAGACCAAAGGTCACCACTAAGCCTCCTATCATCAGAGAAAGGGACCCTCAAAGGTCTACCAACTTGTAGAGATCCACACATCCTACCAAAGGAGGGATGAGGCCTTTACAAGGGGACCTTACATCATAGGGAAGAATGGAAGTGATCAACATCATCCATGTTTATGAAGGAAGAGAATCTATCTAGAAGCTCTGCCTACACAACCCTAATCTCAACACCTAATCAATACTACACCAAAAGAAGGGAAGATCTTCACATCCAAGCCTCTTCAAGCAATCCAATGCATCTTCAAATTGCCTTCAACATCATCCAAGAACAAGCAAAGAAACACCCTAATCTAAGGGAACTAAAGATGTCAATCTAGTTGAATTAGTGCATTAGAATCATCTAAAGCTAGCACTTAAACTAAAATCAAGCAAAAATAGTAAACTTCCTTGAAAAATCCTACCAAAATTCTTAAGGGACCCTAATTCAATCATGAATCTACCCTACAAAAATCAGAGGTTGAATCATCCACCTAGTTCTAAAAATAAAATCTAAACCACAAGGTATCAACCATAAACCCTAAAAATGGAGCTTCTAAAGGTTTCAACCTAAAATACCACTTATGTTCATCAAAAAAATGTGAGAAACATCTATGGGGAGCATGCATATCTATGCTAACTACTCACAAAAAATCAAGGCAAGAATCATCATCACATGATCAAACCAAATTCACCAATATCAACCATCAAGCATGATTATTTTAATATCAATTAAAATGTAAAAATTCCCATAAAATCAGAAAATGCATGAAATAAAAATATTTTTTATCTAAAAAATACTAGATCCTATCATGAATCCAATGCAAAAAGAATGGGATTAATTGAATCATTTTTCCATTTTTTATGATTTTATCAAGAACCATGAATAAAATTGAAAAATAATAGAAAATCCAAAGAAAATAATAAATGCACGGTGCAGATAGAAATAGAAATCAGTTCAATTCAGAGATTGGGCCCAACAAGGGGATGCAGGTATTAACTAACAGCCTAAGCCCAAAATCAGCAAATAAGTGAAACGCATCGTTTCATTAAAGTTCAGACTCTTCACAAATTGAGAAGCACGCGTGGCCGTTGGATGAGGTCCCCAGTCCAAGTCAAACCATGATCCAAGGGCTCAGGGATCATCTTTCCCAATTCAAACTTCTGCAACTCAGGCCACCTGCGCGCCCAAAGCCACCGCCGGTGGCGTTCTCCGGTCGTCTTCCCACAACCCTAGTTTGCCATAGAGTCCACCATAGGCCACGATCCCTTGATCAAACTTGTCCCAAATTTCACAAGGAACTCACTCATACCATTAATTCTCTCTGAAACCTCAAGATTCGCAAGAACTAACTCTCAACCGAAAATGGTAACATCCCTAATTGGTCACTAATTCTCAAATTAATGATCTGAAATCCTTGCTACATCAATCCTCAATGCACCTAACATCCTAATTCCTCTTAATTCTAACTAAATCAAGCTGGAGAGGGAAAGTTACCAACCTGAAAATTTCGTGTGCACAGAAGTAGCAAGCCTTCAAATCAAGCCCTTTAATACTCCAGACTCCTTCAGTGAATCACTTCCAAGCTTCTATATGCAATAGAATTGATTGAAATAGCTTCAATTCTTAGAACCAACTCTGAGTTGCATGTGGAAAAAACTGAGATCAAGAACACCAATCAGCCACGAATTTCCCTTGATTATGATCTGGAATCATTCCCTAGCATCCATGGAAGAGATTGCAAGCAAGAAAATGGATGGAAAGTGAGTGAAATGATGTAACCGAATTCATTTGCAAGCAAGAATTTCCCAAACTCAATCTTTGCTCTCTCCTTCAATCATCACCAACCCTGGCCTTGGATCACCTCTACTCAATATATAGAAAATGTGTGGATGATCTAGAAACCTCTAGATCCTTCTAGTGAGAAGTTCAATCTCTCATGTCATGAGAAGTTCACTTTCATGCCATGGTATGCTCCATTCTGCTAACAGCTTAAAATCACTCTCAATTCCTTCCAATTTCTCCCCTAATGACATTTTGGATATGTTTGGCTTGCAAGGGACCTTGATCATGCTTGTAAGTAACTACTTTTCAAAGCAAGTCCACAAATTAAACTTCAATTCAAAAATGTGGCTAAACCAATGTTCTTAAAATGTTTTCTAGAATCAAAATGATATATTACATGCCTTGGTTTGGACATGTAGATCAAAAATATCAATTTCCAACTTTGATTCATTTGAAAATCCTCCTTATTTTAGGTCATTTTTGCAACTTTGAGCTACAAGCACTTCCAACCTCTCATGACCTCTTGAATAGCCTTAAAACATCATTTTTGACAAGTTTGATGTTGAACATTTTCCCATTTGAAGCTTGGAAATAAGAGTTATGGCCTTATGGTTGAAATGACCTATAATCTCCAAATGACCAAAATACCCTTGACTTATCAAAGCCATAACTTGAGTTCTACAAATCCTATCAAGGACTTCTAGTACTCTATAGAAATCTGAGAGGATAAGGAACAACATTCATGTTGACCAAAAGTTCATAGGAATCATCCTTCTAGGGCAAAAGTTTCATGCAAGTTGGACAACTTTCAAGCTCCCAAATTCACATACCTCAGCTGACCTGTAACTTGTCAAAGTCATAACTTGAGTTCTACAAATCCTATCAAGGATTTCTAGCACTCAAATTAAAGCTAGAATCATGCTATACAACATTCATGTTGGGGGTAAGATGGGATGCCAATCACATCTTGAGCTAAACTGCCTTGAAGATAGGGATCAAACTAGGGGATTTTACACTGTCAAGCCTTAGAAACCCTAGCTTGAAACTTCCCAAACTCCTCAATCATGATGAGTTGACCTTGGAATCATCCTTATAACATCTCAATGCATCACTCCATTATTACATGGCCCTTGAATTAGGTCTCAACCTTCTTCAAATCATCAGTTGACTTAGGGTTGACCCAGTCAAACCCTAATTGCACCACTCATGGCTGAGGCTTCTCAATCTTGCACAATGACCTGTCTAGGCCTCAAAGTGATCTCCAACACTTCTCATGAGCTCCCTCAAGATCTCAAGTCCATCTCCATGGCCTCAGAATCCTCTGATGGTCTCCCCACAACTCTCAAGTTAGGAGACACCCCTCTTGGCTTCAACCACTCTCTCTGAGGATCTTCTAACTTCTCTGACAAGGATATCAACACTTGAACACTTGAATAACCTTCTTAGCTAGCTTCATAGTCTTGTGTAGCCCTTGATTGGTAATCATACCTCTTGATCTCCTGCATACATGTCAATGAAATGCAAATGATAATGCTAATGTGAATGACATGAAACACAAGCTAGGTGAAGAAATGTTGGGCAAATTTTGGGGTGCAACACCCCATGGTTGGGCATAGGCTGTTGTACGATATTTGGACCCACCTGTCCAAAGTTAATAGCTTTGTTATCCAATAAATCCTGAACTTTGTGTTTAAATGCTTGACAAGCTTCTACATCATGCCCGGGTGCCCCAGAGTGAAAATCGCAATGCTTGTTGGCATCATATCCGTACGGAAGTACTGCCCCTGTAGGCGGTGCCAAAGTCCTCTTTTCAACCAAGTTCAACCCCAGCAGGGTCTGGAGGAGTTCTGCATACGTGGAAGGAGGTGCGTCGAACACTCTTTTCGCTCTCGCATTTTGCACCCTTCTCGGGCCAGGATTATGTCCTTGCTGCTGCTGTGGTTGTCGTTGTTGTGGCTGCCTCTGTTGAGGAAGCGGGATAGTGACGCTAGCAATCTGCTGCGGCTGAACATACTGATGTCTTCCTCGTCCCCTGCCCCTGCCACCAAACACGGCACTGGAATCACCCTGTCGTCTACCACCAAATGCTTTTCTTGCACCTCCTGTTGAAGTAGACTCACTTGCTTGGAACCTTCCAACTTTAATCCCATTTTCAATCATCTCCCCCATAAGAATCAAATCTGAGAAACTGCTCAATGACACACTAAACAATTTTTCATAGAACACCCCCGTAAATGTCCCAATGAACATATCATTCATCTCCCTTTCAATTAAAGGAGGATGCACCCTCGCTGCCATATCGCGCCACCTTTGCGCGTATTCTTTAAAGCTTTCATCGTTCTTCTGTGACAAACCCTGCAATTTGACCCGGTTTGGTGCCAGATCGTTGTTGTATTTGTAATTGGTCACGAAAGCATCAGCCAGTTGCTTCCAGGTTTTAATCTGCGTGGGCTCCAGCCCCATATGCCATTCAAGCGACGGCCCTGACAAGTTGTCCTGAAAGAAATGCATGAGCATCCTTTCGTCATCTGAATATACGGGCATCCTCCTGTAGTAAGAGCAAACATGGACCTTAGGGCAGGTGTCCCCTTTGTATTTTTCAAAAGTGGGAGCCTTGAATTTCAACGGCACCCTCAGCCCTGGTACCAAGCCCATTGTAGTCATATCCAAACCGGTGGAGTTCTGATTCACTACCCCCTTCATTTGTTCTTCAAGCATCTTGATCCTCTGCACAGGATCAACAGGTCCTTCAAATCCTACACCTCTTCCAGAAAAGGCGTCCTCCTGGCAGTCTTCGCCCCAATTCACATTTCCATTTCTGTATCCGTCGTAACCAGTGTTGCGACTAAACCCTTGCTGATTGATCATGGGACCCCGTCCCCCGTTGCCGAAGCCCTGGTTGACTCTAACAGGTCCAAACCCAGTGTTGACAGGAATCACCCCAGCACCATTCATATTACCAAATCCACCATACCCCTGGTTAGCGTTACCAAAACCGTCATAACCGAAACCCTGAGTGCTAAAGCCGAATTTCCCGTCCTGATTGACGTAATCAAATCCCTGATCATTGTAGCCGAAACCATTGTTGCCATTACCGCCATTGTTGTTACCACCGCCTTGGTTGGCGTCCCCAAATCCAACATTGTTAACAACAGTCTCATTTCCATTCCCTGCGTTGCCGTTGCCAGCGCCAGCGTCATTGTTCACAACCACCACAGGTGGGGTCACTACAGGTGGGACCACGGGCGTAGGGGGCCCATCCTCCAGAATAGTTTCAACGTGCGTAGAGTTGTGGTCATTGTTGCCATTCCCATTAGCCCGCGTCAGCAGCGGCTGTACCAAAGTCTGGAGGCTCTCCTGGGCCTTAGCAATGTTCTCCATTGCTTGCATGAACAGATTCAACTTCTCGCAAATTTCCTGCATCTCTACTTGGACTTGATCCATGATTCTCTTGCAGTTGTTTCGAGTTGAGTAGCGATGAACTCTTGATTCTTCAATCCTGAAAAACCTGCAGATGCAGGAAATAAGATACAGATTTAAGAATACCGGTCATGCAATATGAATGTATATAAAATTGTGTAAATATGCTATAGGTTATATCCCCCCCCCCCCGATTCTAGTTTCGGAGAGAAGGCCATCACGACAATGGAGTCCCCATCAAGCAAGCGAGAAATCAGAAAAACCCTCATATATAAACAAATGCCAAGAGGCTGCGTACAAGAGCACAACCGAATACAACTGAAGAGACCTTGGCCAACAAGCCTGGCGATGGTCAAAATACAAGTACAAACAACAAAAGCAAGGCAAAGATAAATCAGGCCAAATGGCGTGCTCTGACATCTTCCAATATCCTCAGCGTCTCTAAATGCCCTAGTCGGGAGCTCAGCTCCTGTATCAGTAAGGCATGTCGCACGGTAGTGGATCTCAGCTTTTTGGCGTCGTCCTGGCAGGTTCCTTCGCCAAAACTCTCGTCAAGTCTATACCTCTTGGAACCGGCCTTCACTTCATAACCTCTCGGCTTCTCGTCAAGGTCACTTACTCTAAGCTCAACAGCGCTCCTAAGTGATGTCTCTTCGGCGATCTTTGCGTCTTGGGCTCTAATCTGTGCCTCTAGCGTGGCAATCTGCAGCTTCAGTTCATCTTCACGCTCCTTCCGCTTGGTAAGCGTGGCATTCAACAAGGCTTCCCACTTGCTGAGACGGGAATAAGCTTTGCTTAAAAGTTCCTTCTTTGAAGTAAGCACCTTGCTAACACCGTTCAAGGCTATTCCCACTTTTTCTTTCTTGTTGGTCTCTTCCGTCAGCTCTGTTCCCAACCTGTTAATCAATTCAGTCTGTTCCTTCACAGTGAAGGTGGCTTCATTCTTCTCACGACGCAATTGGAAGATCTCCTTCTCTAACTCATCATTGGCTTTCTTCAGTTCTTCGTTTTCAGCCAACAATTTGTTATACTTCTCACTCTCTTCTGAAGCAGGTACCTCAATCAACGGAAGATACAGGGGTTCCGCAGCAGGATAAGGCATCAAGGAAGTACTAGCTCTCTCGCGGATCCAAGCCAAATAAGGATCATAAGCCTTGCTGTTGCTCTTACCGAGCAAAGCTTTCCCTCTCCTATGGACGTTAGCCCATGCATGTCTCAATCTGATCAAAACAGCCGTGTCTAATAAGCCCGTGAGATACAGAGATTCCTGTATCTCCTTCTCAATAGGAGCGTCCCTCAAAGCATAACCGAATTGTCTTACCAGCAGTGAAGGGTTATAGTTGATACAACCTTTCCGTCCAATCAAGGGGACATTCGGAAAGCCACCGCAACTACATATGATATCCGTGCCAAGCATACTCCGCTCAAACCAAATGATATTCTCAGCAGACAGCCCCATCAGTCGGGAAGACCAATCCAAAGTATCAATAGCATCAACAAAAGGCCCTGTCTTCGGAAGATGCCCCTCGAACCACCTGTACAAGAGAGGAAGACAGCAGGAAACATTCTTGCCACGACGTTTGTCATTCTTGTAGTGAATAGAATGATAAACATCGCCCAAGAGAGTAGGAACTGGATTCTTCGAGGCAAGAATCAAGAAGGCATCTGAGTCGACAAAATCTGGCACATTAGGAAACAAGACAATCCCGTAGATGCAGACAGCTAGAATGGCACTGAAGGCAACCCAATATCCATTCTTCGCGCACTGTGTAGCCTTCTCAACCAGGACAGACAAGTGAAAACCATAAGCCCCGTTCAGCTTGACCAAGCCTCCAGGGAACTCAGAAGCGTCTAAACTAACAATCTCGACGAGTGTAGCTAACTCAGGCTCAACCTCAACATGTACAAAGGGCATCTGGTCTAACACATGGACTCCCAACATAGCAGAATACTCCTCCAAAGTGGGTGCCAGAATATAGTCGGGAAATAAGAAACATCTCAGCTGCGGCTCATAAAACTGCATCAAAGTATACACCCCAGTCGTCTCAAATGCTGAAGGTCTGTACAACAAACTAAGCAATCTCCCATAAGATACTCTGAACTCAGCCCTCACCCTCTCATCCGCTAGAGTAACTAAACCCATCAAGGAACTGATATCTGGCGAATGCAATCGGTAAGCAACTGTCCTCTTCAGGGACTCCATGTCTAGCTAGAAGCTATACTAGAATCAGAGGGGAATGATCACCTGCAACATAAATACATGTTAATGAAATGTAGTCATGAAAATGCACATACATATGCAAACAAGGGACCAAGTGCAATGTTGATGAGTTGTGCTGCTCTGTACTGAAGCCTGAGAATCATCAAATCTTCATCTCAAACCAAACCAACCACTCAAAAGGACCTTGCAACCACATCTCACTGACAGAGATAAACCAGGTATTCTGAGGTCAAAGGTTTCCTACAAACAGACCCACCTACCCCTCACAGGTATGTACTTAACTCGCAGACGAGGTACGGCATCCTATGCGGGTTCAACGTCACAGACTTTCAAGAGTAATGATACGATACCCATAAGGTGTGGCATCATCATCCCTTGAAGCGGCCTCACTTAGTTGAATCCCAATTGATAGGTCCCCAGAGTCGACAATCCTCGGGTCAGACAACTTGTCGAGCCCTAAGGGCCAGGCAAGAAGCATCAAAGAGAATCTCGTCCGAGCGTAAATTTCGCGGCTAGCTGGTGCGAGCTAAGCAAGCAGGCTAACCACTACTCTCTACTTCTAAGTCTATGTGTAACCTCAAGCCCAGGTCCGGCTTATCTCTCAACAGATTACCCCCTTCCCACAGCAGCAATAGCAATATAAAGCTGATAGTAAAATGCGGAAAGTAAAGACAGAAAAGTAAATCTATACAACACCCACGATGGGAAAACAAGCGCTAGGATTGACTCGCATAGGGGATATTCCTGTCCCAAGCAGAGTCGCCAGCTGTCGCTACTGCGAAAATCGGCGCCGGCTAAACAGAAGAGTCGCCACTGTGCGTTATTTATCCCAAAAGAGGGAAAGGAAACGCTCGAAGCAAACCTAACGCAAAGACGGGAAAGGAATGGTCATCGCAACCAAATCCTGGATTCAGGAGTCGGTTACGCAAGGGGAAGGTATTAGCACCCCTCACGTCCGTCGTACTCGACGGGATCCACGCTTGTTTTATAGTACGGATTGTTATTCTATCTACACTAAAGGTCAAGGGTTAAAAGAAAAGAAAATGACTCGGCAAAGTATCGCACTTTATGCCTACGTATTCCCGTCTGGAACGAGAAATCAGAGTCAACGTAGTTCGCCTACCTACGGGAAAGGAGGGGAAGGTTGCTCGCTAGGATACGACATCCTATGCCTACGTACTTTCATACAACATGAAAGATCAGAGCAAACGTAGTTCGGGCTACGGAAGACACAGATTTGTCTGACTGTTTTTTATCTTTCTGAAAAGGTTTTCTCCTGATTAAGAGTCCAAGCGGACAAAAATGACACTTTGATGTTTGTTTTCATTCTTTTACGCAAGAACTATTTTTTTTTGTGTTTGCAATCTCTGATGCACTAGAGACTATGATTTGAGAGTGACTACGTTGTATGTCACCCTAAGGGTAACATACTAAGCAGTCAGATTACTGAAAAGTAACCCTCCAGCAATCTTCTCTCAAATGGCTTAAGGCTCGTAGCGTACGACGTCGATCATTGATAACACGAAATCATATAGATATTTTCATGCATATTTCAACTAAAGTCTAACCGTTTTCGATCCGATTTTGGGTTATTTTCGTGTATTTGTCTGATGTTTTTGCAGGTATTCAACGATCACGTCTAAACAAGGCAACATGAAGAAAAGGAGCAATCTCAGATGAAATATGGACGAAAAAGGAGTGAAAACACAATGAAAAGCGCAGCAATCAGTTTTTGCTGATGTGACGACCGTCACAGCTTCATGACGACCGTCACACGAGTGACGACCGTCACACGAGTGACGACCGTCACACCTTGTGACGACCGTCATGCAGGCAAAAACGCCCCACTCAGATTTCACGTCAAAAGAGCAGTTCCAATTCCCATTAAGTGGACCACTACTCCCTAAATTATCTGCCTCAAAGTCCATCATCCTCAGAGATAACCGTTGGGATTCCACTTCTATAAAAAGGGAAGCAGAGGACTTCAGAAAGGATGCGGCATTCATACCAAGAAGTGCTGCCGAATTTAATTTCCAGAGCAAATTTACGTTCCAGTTTTTATTTGTATTCATTTCCCTTTCCATTTCCTTATTCCCATTTCTGCTCTTTTGTAATTGCTATTGCACTGTACGATCAAATTGGCACTAAAGACCAGAATCCTGCCAACATCTGTGGAGGATCTGCCCAAAGGCCAATTGGCATATTTACAGGTTTTCATTTTGATCGACTTCTGTTTTATCATAATGCAATTTATTATTTATTATTCTTATTTATATTTTGTTTTTCCCAATTCCATGTCTAGCTAAACTTAGGTAATCAATATGTAGTAATAATTCGAATGGGATTTGATAACTCTTGTTTGAAAACTTTCTTTTTCACAAAAGTAATTTATGGTCTAAGTGTTTAAAAATTGATTCACGAAATAAACTTCGTCGCGAAAGCGAGAACTTATTTAAAAGTAGTTTTGCCACGAAAGTGGGAAATTAATTAAGATACGAATCAACAAGCGAAAGTTGCGGTAAGGTCAGATAGTAAACACTAGGCATTTGTTTTAATAACAACGAAAGCACTTTAAAATGAATTAGAACTTAGAGATTTCCAAAAAATGATTTTAACCCCGAACGGGATACGAAAGTGTACGTTTGGCCCTTAGGATTATGATTAGCGTCAACAACCATCGTGAGACGAGAGTCTTTGAATCTCCATTTTCTGCTTAAATAAACTGTGAAAACTATTTCATACACCAGTAATTTATCAAATCCCTGAAGAACACAATTACTACGTATCGATTCAATTAATTAAAATCTAAATAGTAATCTTAGTTCCCTCTTTTAGTGACAATCTTGTTCCCTTAAAATATATTCTACCTAGCTAAACATAGTAACTCCCGAGAACACTAGTTTGATTACGAGTCCCTGTGGGATCGATATCTTTTATTACTACGCGATAGACTGTGCACTTGCAGTTAGTTGTATTAGACATAGAAAGTCGCGATCAAGTTTTTGGCGCCGTTGCCGGGGACCCGTTTAGTCAATAGTGTAACCTTCTGTTACGCCGTATAGACTAGGTTAACAATTCTCATTTTTCCTCTACTAGTTCTGTCGATTGTATGCCAAGAAATCGCCCGCAAAGCGATATCGTAAAACCTTTGGTCGCAGAACTAGAACGCTTCTTACATTTAAGAAGTAGAATCATTGAGTACCAACTCAAACAACTCAAACATAACACTCCCGAACCTCTCACTCCCATTCCCAAATCAGAAGAAGAAGAACCAGAGATGGCTGAAGGACCTCCGAACAAACCGCTGAAGGCATACGCTACACCATCTCAGATGGAGCCTAGAAGTAGCATTGCTGCCCCAGCTATTACCCGAAATGATTTTGAGCTGAAACCGTCATTGCTGTCGGCTGTACAACAAAACCAATTCTCAGGAAACACAACTGAGGATCCGAACGAACATCTAACGAAGTTTGTACAATACGCAGACACAGTGAAAGCAAATGGAGTAACTCCAGACGCGATAAGACTTCGTCTTTTCCCATTCTCTCTTAGAGACAGAGCGTGGACATGGTTACAATCATTACCATCCAACTCCGTTACGACGTGGGAGCAATTGAAGAACGTCTTCTTAGCGAGATATTTTCCGCCAAGCAAAACTGCTATGCTTAGAGCTCAAATCAACGGATTTCGACAAAAAGATACTGAATCTCTTTACGAAACATGGGAACGATTCAAAGATATGATGAGAACATGTCCTCACCACGGTCTAGAAGACTGGGTGACAATCCATACCTTCTATAATGGGCTTCTATACAATACTAGATTGACAATAGACGCTGCCGCGGGCGGTACACTTATGGATAAGCCATACGATGAAGCATATCAATTAATAGAAAACATGTCACAAAACCATTGCCAATGGGGAGGTGAACGCACTCCAACTGAGAAAACCACAGCGAAAGGTGGGATGTACGAAATCAGCAGCCTTGAAAAGTTCAATGCTAATGTAGATGCTCTAGCACAGAAGATTGATAGTCTGACCGTTAACCCCACTGCAACTGTCGCTGCAGTAACTCCAAATTGCGAGTTATGCGGAAGTACCACTCATAACGCACCCGAATGCCCATTGCTAGCCGGAATCCCGCCAGACCAGGTAAATTATGCTCAAGGAAATCCCTACGCAAATACCTACAACCCAGGTTGGCGAAATCATCCAAACTTTTCTTACAAAAGCGAAAATGCATTGCAAATGCCTACTGCTCCGCAAGGATATCAGAAACCAGCTGCTCAGAATGCACCTAGGAAATCGAACCTCGAATTGATGATGGAAAAGTTCATAGCTACTCAAGCTCAAACAAACAAAGAGTTCCTAAATCAAAACATACACAGTAGCGAGCAAATTAAACAGTTGACAGGAAAAGTAGACGCTTTAGCCACCCACAACAAAATGTTAGAAACTCAGATATCACAAGTGGCTCAACAGCAAGCATCTGCTGCCGCACCTGCTGGCACATTTCCTGGACAACCCAAACAGAATCCCAAAGGCCAAGCAAATGCTGTGATACTAAGAAGTGGAAAAGATATGGACGAACCGATCGATCCGAGGACCGAAAACTCAGCCATGCAACAAAAACCAACTGAACAAGCAGAAAAGGAATCTGAGTTAGAGAAGAAGGAGGACAACGAGAAGGAGGATACCGCAAGTGAAAAAACTCAAGCACCTCCAGCGCCATATAAACCACCTATCCCTTATCCGCAAAGACTAATAAACTCTAAAACTTCAGGACAGTTTAAGAAATTTGTAGAGCTCCTTAAACAGTTGAATATTACTATTCCTTTTACAGAAGCGATAACTCAAATGCCGTCATACTCTAAATTTCTCAAAGAAATCCTGTCGAATAAGAGAAAGATCGAGGATAACGAAACAGTTACACTTACTGCAAAGTGTAGCGCTATTATTCAGAACCGCATGCCTCCTAAATTAAAAGACCCAGGTAGTTTCTCCATACCCTGCGTCATAGGAAAGTTTGTAATAGACAAAGCTCTATGCGATTTAGGAGCTAGTATCAGTGTTATGCCCTTATATATATGCAAAAAGCTGAATATGGGAGACCTCAGGCCAACCAAAATGTCCGTACAATTAGCTGACAGATCAGTAAAATACCCCGTCGGAATACTGGAAAACGTTCCAGTACGCATAGGACAATTCTACATTCCAACCGACTTCATAATCATGGACATCAAGGAGGACACTGTAACCCCAATTATCCTAGGAAGACCGTTCCTAGCTACAGCCGGAGCCATTATAGACGTGAAGAAAGGAAGGCTAACATTCGAAGTAGGAGAAGAAAAGATAGAGTTCATTCTCACCAAGTTCCTACAAGCACCAGCAATAGACGATACCTGCTATTTAGTGGATGAAATCGACGAATGCATAAGAGAACTTGAAAATGAAGAGACCACGTATTCAGAAATAATAAAGATTCAAATACCCGACATTTCTGAAGACGACAATTGGCGTAAACCATATAAAGACGACAGCCTAAGCGAATGCTTAGCACTGACTCCAAACCATATGCCAGGTCCGAAGAACCCATCTTTAGAACTTAAAACACTACCCAAAAACCTTAGATATGAATTTCTAGACGATGAACTAAAAAGACCAGTGATAGTCAACGCCGACTTAGGACAACCAGAAACCGAAAAGTTATTAGAAGTCCTAAAGAAGTACCCCACCGCGTTAGGCTATAACATAAGCGATTTAAAAGGTATAAGCCCTTCGATCTGTATGCGTCGAATTACAATAGAGGAAGACTCTAAAACCTCTCGAGAGCATCAGAGAAGACTAAACCCCATCCTGAGCACTGTAGTCAGAAATGAAGTAAAGAAATTACTAGATGCAGGAATCATCTATCTGATCTCCGATAGTGAATGGGTTAGCCCAGTTCATGTCGTACCAAAGAAAGGAAGAGTCACAGTAGTTAAAAACGAAAAAGGCAAATCAATAACAAACAGAGTCGTGACTAGAAGCATGATGTGTATTGATTATAGGAAGCTTAACAAGGCTACGCGCAAAGATCACTTCCCGCTACCCTTCATAGACCAAATGTTGGAAAGATTAGCCAAACATTCATATTTCTGCTATCTAGATGGTTACTCAGGATTCTTCCAAATTCCCATCCATCTTGATGACCAAGAAAAGACTACATTCACCTGTCCTTACGGTACTTTTGCTTACCGCCGAATGCCGTTCGGACTCTGTAACGCTCCAGCAACCTTCCAAAGATGCATGATGGCAATCTTTGCAGATTTCATAGACGACATTATGGAAGTGTTTATGGACGATTTCTCGGTATGTGGACAAAGTTTCGAAGGATGCTTACAAAACTTAGAAATGGTACTAGAACGTTGCGTAAAAGTAAACCTCGTCCTAAATTGGGAGAAATGCCATTTTATGGTCCGACAAGGAATAGTTCTAGGACATGTCATATCAGATAAAGGGATTGAGGTAGACAAAGCTAAAATAGAGATTATAAAAGATCTCCAACCTCCAAAATCCGTACGAGAAATACGGAGTTTTCTAGGACATGCCGGTTTCTACAGAAGATTTAGAAAAGATTTCTCGAAAATCACAAAACCTCTGACCGGCCTGTTAATGAAAGATGCTGAATTCGTCTTCGACGACGACTGTTTAAAAGCATTCGAAACATTGAAATCAGCCCTTATCACCGCACCAATCATGCAACCACCCGATTGGCGACTACCGTTCGAAATCATGTGCGACGCGAGTGATTACGCTGTAGGCGCAGTTCTAGGACAAAGGAAGGACAAGAAACTCCATGCCATCTACTATGCCAGTAGAACCTTAGATCCTGCCCAAATGAACTACGCCACCACAGAAAAGGAACTTCTAGCAGTTATATTTGCGCTTGACAAATTCCGTTCTTACTTAGTAGGAGCAAAAATTATCATATACACAGACCACGCTGCCATAAGGTACCTAATAAGCAAAAAGGATGCCAAACCAAGACTATTGAGATGGATCCTGTTATTACAAGAGTTTGACTTAGAAATCAAAGATAAGAAAGGAACCGAGAACGTTGTTGCAGATCACTTATCCCGAATAGAAGGCATCAGACATGAACCAGTACCGATAAATGACGATTTTCCGTACGAACTTCTGATAGCCAAATTAGAAAGTGACGTACCCAACTCAATCTCGGAAGATCCAGAATTTGAAAAAGCCGTAGAAGCCGTCTATGCCCAAGTCACATTACCTTGGTATGCTGACATCGTTAATTACCTCGATGCGGGTGTGCTTCCACCGGATCTTACTTATCAGCAAAAGAAGAAATTCTTCCACGATCTGAAACACTATTACTGGGACGAACCCCTACTCTTCAAGAGAGGGGCCGACAACATATATCATCGCTGTGTCCCAGAGGAAGAAATAGAAAATATTATTTCCCAATGCCACTCAGCACCATATGGTGGTCATGCTAGTACGTCCAAGACGTGCGCTAAGATTCTCCAAGCCGGCTTATTCTGGCCTAATCCCTGGAAAGACGTTCACATCGCTGTGCAAAAGTGCGATAGATGCCGACGAACTAGCAACATCTCACGACGCGATGAAATGCCTTAGAAAGGAATCTTAGAGGTAGAAATCTTCGACGTCTGGGGAATAGATTTCATGGGACCTTTCCCTCCTTCTTTTGGAAATAACTACATACTCGTCGCTGTCGATTACGTGTCTAAATGGATAGAAGCCATAGCTGCTCCAACAAACGACGCACGAGTAGTAATCAAACTCTTCAAGAACACTATCTTTCCTAGATTCGGTGTACCCAGACTCGTCATTAGTGACGGAGGATCTCACTTCATATCACGAATATTCGATAAACTTCTCTCTAGATATGGAGTCAGGCACCGAGTAGCTACACCCTATCATCCGCAAACTAGCGGACAAGTAGAGGTCTCGAACAGAGAAATAAAACAGATCTTGGAAAAGATTGTCGCTACCTCGAGAAAAGATTGGTCATCGAAGCTACAAGAAGCTTTATGGGCTTATAGGACCACATTTAAGACACCAATAGGTACTACCCCCTATAAATTAGTTTACGGTAAATCCTGTCATCTCCCTGTAGAGTTAGAGCATAAGGCCTTTTGGGCCATTAAAACACTCAACTTCAACTACACCGAGGCAGGAGAAAAGCGAATCTTGAACTTACACGAGTTGGAAGAACTTCGATTAGACGCTTACGAAAATGCCCGTATCTACAAAGAACGAACTAAAAAGTGGCATGATAAACGTTCAATCAGGAAACAATTCAATGTGGGAGACATCGTATTGCTCTTTAATTCACGATTAAAATTCTTCCCAGGTAAACTAAAATCTAGGTGGTCTGGACCCTATGAAGTGACTAAAGCACTTCAGAGTGGAGCTGTCGAAATTACCGATAAGACGAATGCACCATTTATCGTAAACGGGCAACGTCTAAAACATTACAATAAGAACGACGACAGTCCTCAAGTAAGCAATATAACATTGCTCGAGCTTCCAGCTCAGACACCCGCATAGCTTCTCACCAAGCTATCGTCAGGCTTTAGACGTTAAAAACAGCGCTTATTGGGAGGCAACCCAAATTTTCCCTCGTTTTTGCATTTTATTTTTCTTTAAAATTCTACTTTGAAAAAAATCCAACAAACATTCTAAAATTACTACTACTTTCTACTTTCGTTCATTTTCGCACTTTTATTCTTATTTTATTTTTTCTCTTTTGTCTTTTGTTTCCACCACTTTTCGTTTCTAAAAAAATCCTGACTTCAATTTCTTGTTTCAAACTTTTCAGGATTTTTAAAGTCTTTTAAACACTCCTTCTGTTTTCTCCGAATTTCCTGCGAATATGGCCGAGTACGACTTCACAAAGGTTCACTTCAGAGGACTCGCTCAAAAGGCAAGATTTGCAGCACTGACCGAAAGAGAATTCGCCTTAACGTTGTATTATGATAAGGCTACTATGGATAAACTAGGGATCATGGATAGCATCCAATACCTGTTCAATCAACTAGGTTGGGAGAACACTGCTCTAAAAACACGTTTCGCTACCTACAAGGATCTTACCTATGAATTCCTTAGCTCTTTCAGATACACACCCAACTATGGCTTTGGAACCCGCTCAGAGTTGATTACCTTCCGATTGTTTGGAATGGACCAAACCCATAGCAGGATGTCACTAGCTAACCTCCTAGGATTCCCTAGCGGACCGCATGTGTTCATCAGTGCAGAAGATGACGATATTGATTTGCAACTCGATCGCTTCTGGGGTAGAATTACAGGCGACTATCACCCTGAACCAGACAAAATGTACAATGATGACATTCATAACCCAGCCTTCAGATACTTCCATAAGATACTAGCTCACACCTTGTTTGGAAAAGAAGAAAATATTACTGCAGTGTCTAAGGAAGAGTTATTCATCATGTTCTGCGCTTCTCAGGGACGGACAGTAAATGCAGTGCCTTTCATGATGAGATCCTTCAAACGCCTCACGCTGGAACCTCAAACACCTATTCTTATAGGAGGCCTAGTAACAATGATTGCCCACGAGCTTGGCCTTAGATTCCACTTAAATGCCAACACTCGTTTTGGTACCATCAGACCCATGAACATACAATTCTGCTTTAACAGGCGCATCTTAGGGACTATGGGACCTGGACCGTATGAGTACCTTATTAACGAAAAACCAGTACAGCTATTCACACTGCCTGATCATCTGATGACAAGCATCCACAACAAGGATAACTGGCTCTACGAATTGGATGAGCCTATGGGACCTCCTTCACCACAGTCAACACCCCAGAACTATATGTATGACAGTGACCACATCTCTGAGGCACACGACTATATGTACTATGAGGGCGCTGCCTCTGAAACTGAAGTAGACCCTATGACTCCTCCACACTACAATACTTATCCTGAGCCTATCCCTACGGAGACCACCGACAAAATGGATACCGTGTTACTCAGATTGGACGATGTTGATAAAGCTCTGACTAATGTAAAAGCTGATATTGCAGGCATGCACAGTGACCTGGTAGGCTTCATGGATCTAGTCTGCAACCAACTCGACTACTATTCACAGAAATTCGATGAGTTGAAGGCACGAAAAGATTAGTTATTAGCTCGTAGCAGTAGTTTCAGTTTAGTCTAGTCTAGTTTAGTTTAATTTAATCATTTGGATTTTTTCGCATTGTTCGTTTTCATTATGTACTACATACAATTGTTTTAATTTTATGTTATTTCAATTTTAGTTTTTATTCAATTATTTTGTTTTCGCATTAATTGTTGCTTGTTTGCTGTTATATCACATCACCGTATCAATACTAAGCTTTAAAATCACCACGAGTACGCCCTCAGAGCAAAATTCTGCGTTCTGCAGATTTTGCTGCTGTGACGACCGTCACAGCCCCATGACGAGCGTCACGCGGGTGACGACCGTCACACCTTTGTGACGACCGTCACGCAGTCCAGAACTGCTATCTGATAAAACAGGGTTCGTGTTCCCTTCCACTCCCCCCATTATCACTTTCAAACATTCAAACTCCTACCCCACTACTAATTTTCGTCCTCCCCACATTGAACTATAAACTTCAACTCCAAATTCAACCTCCAAACCACCGTTCTGTCATTTTTCCCTCTCTGCAGAAAAACCCCAAAACCTCAGAAACCTCTCCATCTTCCAACAATGGCCAGGAATACAGATGTCAGCAACATTTCCTTCCCTGAGGGCGAGTTAGGCGAAAGACAACGAGCACAATACATTGCATTTCATCAGAGGTCACTCCAGCCGACTCACTACCCGCACCTTCCATCGCTTACGGAGCTCGGACTCCTTGAAGGTGTCACCTGGATGCTTCAACGAGCAGGCATCTGGAACCTCTGCACCAACCCACAACCAACCTACGAACAACTCACTCTGGAGTTCTTGAGTTCGTTCACTTACGTCACAGGCAGCGGCGAACTCAACCAGCATTCAGGTGTCGCTTGCTTCCGGATGTTTGGCGTCAATTATCAGATGCACCAAAACCAGATTGCCGGCATCCTATAGCTACCTCGCGGCGACAACGCTCATCGCCGCATCACTGATCAGTTCCAGCACGAAGCCTTCGCGCTGTGGTATCAGTTGACCGGCCTCAATGCCGATGGTTGGGACTCCCTGCACGCCACTCACATCCATAACCCCACCATCAGGTACTTTCACAGAGCGTTGAGTAACACTATCTTCGCCAGAGACAGCAACCACAAAGTGAACTCCAAGGAGCTCTTCTTTCTTCATTGCGTCTTCAACAATGAACCCGTCAACGCTGCCCCGTTTCTACTGGCTCACATTCAGGCCAACTGCAACCGTGGCTCGAAGCCATTCTACTTTGGCGGGATTGTCACGGCTATTGCACTTGGGCTGAACCTTGGCGACCGCCTCCAGCACCTCCAGTCCATCCCCTCGGTGTTCCTTGACACCGACCACTGCAGAGCCTCCCATCTCATCCGCTCCCGAGCTGACGGGAAATACCATCCGGTCGTGCGTTGCAAGACCGTCCGAAGCATCATCCTTCCATCCCGCACCCGCATCCATCCAGAGGACCGTAACAACTGGTTGTTCGACCTCACTGCCCCTCCTGCTGCCGCTGTTCCTACTTAGGATCCGACTCATGATTCCGAAGATGAAATCCAAGCTGAGTTGGACAGGTCTGAGCAGCCAGAGGCATCGCAGCCTCCTCCTCCAGTAGGTACATCCTCCTGCCGCCGCCGTCATCATCCCGTGCCAGACTACACAGAAGAGGACCTCCGTCGCTCCCTAGACCAGCGGGCACAGATACTCACGATGCTGCAGCAGCAGAACCAGCGAGCTGACCAGTTCGAGGCTTGGCACCGGACTCAAATGCAACAACTTCACACCGGCCAAGCTACGATCACTGAGAGCCTAGCGAATCTGACCCTGCAGGTCGAAGGACTCTGAGACACGGTCTACCACACCGGAGCCATGAGCTATGAGGACAGAGTAGCCCTTGCTAGAGCCAGAGGACGCCAGCGCGGACGTAACAGAGGCCGAGACTAGAGTTCCCTTTATTTTCCTTCATTGTTTACTATATTTCAGTATTCTGTATTTGCATTTTCAGTTGTATCTCCCTCTCGCATGCTTCAAGAATCAGTGAGGACACTGATCGAGATAGTGTGGGAGCGGAGCCTTATTTCCACTATACTCTGAACTTCCTTTATTTCCTTTATTTCCATTTCACTGCACTTTGAATTCTAGTAATATCTATTTTTACACTTTCAATTTCTAGCAAATAAAGCTTGTCTATATATTTTTCACGTTACGCAAACAATCCCCACATTATTCAACATAAACAAAAACTTTCATTTGTTCCTCAAAAGCAAAAGCATCACGAGAATGCACCTGAGTTCAAAACAAGTTTTGAAACTCTGAGGAAACGACAGTTCTAACAAAACCAGTATCGTCCAGACACCTTAGATCTCTAGTTTATGCGAGTCGGTTTCACCACCTACGTGTACCAAAGTCTCAAGTGTCTACGCAAACTCAACCCCAAGTAGTTTATACTAGTAGTCAGCACCATCCTAAAAACACTTCTAAGCGAGCGACCGATGCAAATAAGTGTATGATCTCCAAAAAGATGAAAAATCATGAAAAGAGAGCTAAAAAGCCCAAGAAGATAAGATACGTTTCCTTCTAAGTTAGGTGCTCCTCACCCGAGCATTTAGCCCAACGGCACGAAAAACTCATTGAAAATCAATGACACAAAATTATGATCAATAAAGAAGATCAAAAACAGAAATGAGATCATATTCACTAACAGGTCGACTTGCCATGAAAGTGTGCGGACAACGGGCTTAATGTGATTGCGCTAGAACAAACAGGGTGAACTTGCCGCGAGAACCTTGACACCAAGATACAGTAGCATGACTAAGACCGATTTGCATAAAAAGGGGACCTCCGAAGACTTGTAGTCCAGTGTCGTCGTGATACTCGTCTTGTTCCTACCAAGAATCCCGGTTTTTCCAAACTCTGCGAACGAAGAAGCTGCCTCGTGCTTGCCGACTTTTCCATGTTTTACTTGAGGACAAGCAAAGATTCAAGCTTAGGGGAGTTTGATAACACGAAATCATATAGATATTTTCATGCATATTTCAACTAAAGTCTAACCGTTTTCGATCCAATTTCGGGTTATTTCCGTGTATTTGTCTGATGTTTTTGCAGGTATTCAACGATCACGTCTAAACAAGGCAACATGAAGAAAAGGAGCAATCTCAGATGAAATATGGACGAAAAAGGAGTGAAAACACAATGAAAAGCGCAGTAATCATTTTTTGCTGATGTGACGACCGTCACAGCTTCATGACGACCGTCACACGGGTGACGACCGTCACACCTTGTGACGACCGTCATGCAGGAAAAAACGCCCCACTCAGATTTCACGTCAAAAGAGCAGTTCCAATTCCCATTAAGTGGACCACTACTCCCTAAATTATCTGCCTCAAAGTCCATCATCCTCAGAGATAACCGTTGGGATTCCACTTCTATAAAAAGGGAAGCAGAGGACTTCAGAAAGGGTGCGGCATTCATACCACGAAGTGCTGCCGAATTTAATTTCCAGAGCAAATTTACTTTCCAGTTTTTATTTGTATTCATTTCCCTTTCCATTTCCTTATTCCCATTTCCGCTCTTTTGTAATTGCTATTGCACTGTACGATCAAATTGGCACTAAAGACCAGAATCCTTCCAACATCTGTGGAGGATCTGCCCAAAGGCCAATTGGCATATTTACAGGTTTTCATTTTGATCGACTTCTGTTTTATCATAATGCAATTTATTATTTATTATTCTTATTTATATTTTGTTTTTCCCAATTCCATGTCTAGCTAAACTTAGGTAATCGATATGTAGTAATAATTCGAATGGGATTTGATAACTCTTGTTTGAAAACTTTCTTTTTCACAAAAGTAATTTATGGTCTAAGTGTTTAAAAATTGATTCACGAAATAAACTTCGTCGCGAAAGCGAGAACTTATTTAAAAGTAGTTTTGCCACGAAAGTGGGAAATTAATTAAGATATGAACCAACAAGCGAAAGCTGCGGTAAGGTCAGATAGTAAACACTAGGCATTTGTTTTAATAACAGCGAAAGCACTTTAAAATGAATTAGAACTTAGAGATTTCCAAAAAATGATTTTAACCCCGAACGGGATACGAAAGTGTACGTTTGGCCCTTAGGATTATGATTAGCGTCAACAACCATCGTGAGACGAGAGTCTTTGAATCTCCATTTTCTGCTTAAATAAACTGTGAAAACTATTTCATACACCAGTAATTTATCAAATCCCTGAAGAACACAATTACTACGTATCGATTCAATTAATTAAAATCTAAATAGTAATCTTAGTTCCCTCTTTTAGTGACAATCTTGTTCCCTTAAAACATATTCTACCTAGCTAAACATAGTAACTCCCGAGAACACTAGTTTGATTACGAGTCCCTGTGGGATCATATCTTTTATTACTACGCGATAGACTGTGCACTTGCAGTTAGTTGTATTAGACATAGAAAGTCGCGATCAATCATCCTTATTACTGTGTTTTGAGATAGAAGAGAAAGAACTCTAAAAACCTAGGGTTTGAAATGGGAATCAAAACTACCCTAATGTTGTAATGCATGGGTTAACACCTAATGTCTGTCATAATTCCCTCCTGCACAGAGGAAATAAGAGATCCTAGGGGATGAACGAAAAAGAAACAACAGATATACAGTAAACAGTAAAATGCATGCAATGCAGCAGTACAAGCGAGGCAAGGGAGCCCCACTCAACCTCGAACCTGAGAAAACAATAGGCAAAGTGAAACAGCTTCATTTCAAACCTAGGGGCAAGCTAAACAAGCCAACAATCAATACAGAAAAAAGAAATAAAACCCAACACCAGCTCTGATAGCAACACCAGCTCCTACAGTAACATCTCAAACAGCATCAGCTTTGACAGCTACAGTTGATTAACAACACACATGGTTGACAGTAACAACTCCTCCCAGCAAGACCCCATTCTTCACTCTGCAATGATATTCAAGCTTCAGATAAGCTCTTATTTTCCAAGGTCTCCAAGCTCTGGCAAGCAATAGACCCCAATCAGTAGACAGCTTCAAACAGCAGCAAAGCCATAGTCTTCAACAGATACCCAGCTTTGACTGGTACAAGCTTCATCTTCACCAGTCTTCAATGAAATTCATTCTCCAATAGGTTCCCTTTTCCAATGCAAACACTCACAGGAGAGAATCAACTAATAGAGGAGGTTGGAATGTTAAGAGGCTTAATGATAACCCAGGGAAATCACTAAGATCTTATCATGGCAAGTGAAAGGTATCCTCAAGGTTATACCCAATCAAAGCATGCTCTACATTCCTCCTAGGGAGAGATGGAACTTCTTTGAGGGACCTTGTGTCATAGGATGGAATAGAGGCACAAGAAGCTCTCTATGTTTGACAGAAGAAATCAGTCTACTCTAAAGCTCTCCCTATATCTCTTATCTCCTAAGTCTTCACAAGCAACCTTCAAGGATGAGGATCTTCATGCTCCAAGCTCCATCCTTTGTCTCCAATCATCTCCAAGGTCTTCATGAGTTCCAACAAACCAAACCCAAGCCCAACACCCAATTGAAATGCCCAAAACCCAACAAACACAATAATATCCCAAGAGGGAAACACGCCAATATCACCCAATTTGAAAAAATCAAATAAAATGGAAATACTCATCATAAAATCCTAGAATAATTTCTAAGGGACCCTAACTATGTACCCTATACCCCACATAAACCCCAAGGCCTAAATCAAACCCTAAGTCTCCAAACTATGCCCTAAACTACACCTAAGTATTGTAAAACCCTAATCCTAGCACCCTAAAGTTCACCATTCAAAACTAACCTAAATTTCATCATAAAAATATGTGAAAAATCTCTAAGGGAGCATGTACCTCTAATCTAATCAATCCAACAAGAATCAATCAAAAATCATTCACCAATTGATCACAAGAAAATCCACAAAATCATGTATCAAATGTACAAAATTAAAGAAATTAATAAAATGGAGAAAATCAAATTAAATTGAAAAATGGGTGAAAATGAGATTTATTAATTTCATAAAATCACAAATAAATCCAAGATCATGGAGGTATTTTTAAAATATTTTTCTGATCAATATTGGATTTATTATGATTTTTAGAAGTTAAATGGAATAAAAATAAAACTAAAATGAATTTAAAAGGAAAAAGAAAATAAAAAGCTGAAAATAAAAGAGAGCCATTGGATCCATGGACTGGTAAGCACATCTGAGAGCTGGGGTACGTCCACGCAGGCAGCTGACTGGGATCTGACTGGGATGCCACTTCAATTATTGAAACGACGCGTTTTGGGAATGGGAGGCAAATTCTGAGTTTAAAACGTGGCCATTGGATCCACTCTCCAGTCAAAGGGTCAACCTGATCCAACGTCTACCAGATCATCTTCTTCCTTCAACTCAGATGACCTGAGATATTTCCAGGCGGTGGTCCACGGTGGAAACCACCGTCTTCTCCGGCGAGCAAGAAACACAGGCAACCAAAAGTGACAAGTCCTATATCAATTTTGACCAGAATTTCATGTAGATTCCAAATCTCCAGTCCAAATCTTATGAACCCCCATGGATTCTTAAAACCGAATCAATCTTCAAAATATGTCAAGGTTTCAATCATCATCAATTGCAAAATTACCACCACAGAAATGTTCCTCATGCTTCACTGATCAATAAGAACTATCCCATTCATGATGAAACCTCAAGATCGTGCCTAACTGATCCTCAACAGAAAATGTTCATCAAACCTAACTGTCTCTATTTGCTTCAATTTCAATCCAGAAACGTCCTAACCATCATCTATAATGAATCTAACCACTTAAAACCTAGCAATTCTACATGAATCAAGCCATGGAATGAAATTTACATACCTGCAAATCTTGGATGAACAGAGTGGTGAAACCTCCAAATCAAGCTCCAAGATCTTCCAGACACGTTCTATGATCAATTACCAAGCTTCTGTATGCAATAAATTGGATTGAAACCTCTTGAATCTTTGAATCCGATTCTGACTTGCAAGGGATGAATCCAAAATGCTCTCTCACGATTTTGCAACAATCTTGCCTCGAAATTTATCTGGAATCACTCACCAACACCAAAGGAAGCTATTGAACACAAAAGAATGGATTGAAATGGAGTAAATTGGTGTAACCAATTCTGTTATGCAAATGGAAAACTCAAGATGCAATCTCTCAATTCTCCCTCAATCTCCACCAACCCAAGCTTTGAACCAGTTCTAAATCTTATATAGAACCTGAATGGAAGCTCTAGAATCTTCTGGATTGATCTAATGAGAAGTTCCACATCTCTTGCTCTTGAAAATGTCATGAGAGATTCACATATGGCAGCTGAGTTTTAAGCCTGCATTTGCACCCCACTCTGACCCGAATTCTCTCCTAATGACAAATTGAATGTGTTAGGATTCATTAGGGCCTTGGTTATGCCTTGAAGAATGGTTTTGAATATGTGACTTATGATGTAAGTAACCATTTTTCAAAGGAAGTCATTGAATTAACCCTAAACTCAAAAATGTGTCAATTTCAATGTTCTCAAAATGTGTTTTCCAATCAAATTGGTATGTCATATGGCTTGGTTTGGACTTGCAAATCAAAAATCCCAATTTTCACCCTTGATTCATTTAAAATTCACCCTTATTTTAGGCCATTTTTGTGATTTTGTGATACAATCCCTTCCAATCACCCATAACCTCTTACCTTGCCCAAAAACATCATTTTGAACACATCTCATGTTGAACATTTTTCCATTTGAGGAGTGGAAGATAGAGATTTTGACCTTTGTTGGAAAATGACCTATAATTCAACTTTCCCAAAATACCCTTGGATTGCCAAGACCATAACTTGAGTTCCACAAATCTTCTTGAGGACTTATAGTACTCAAATTAAAGCTAAGATCAAGCCCTACAACTCTTATGTTGGCAAAAAAATCCATTTGAAAACTCCTTCATGGGCAAAAGTTGCTTGGAAGTCAAGTGAGTTTCACAGATAAATTTTAGTGTCCTCTGGTGACCCATAACTTGTAAGAACCATAACTTGAGTTCCACAAATATTCTTGAAGACTTCTAGTACTCAAATTAAAGCTATTGAGTAGATCTACAAGTTTCATGTTGACCAAGAATCCATTTGAAACTTGCATTTTGACTTATCTGGTTTGGAAGTGAGGCCTAAATTAGGGGATTTTACACTGAAACCCTAATTTGGTAACTCCTCATACTCTTGATTCTCTTTGATTTATCCTTGGCACAACACCACACATGTATAAACATATCAATTCATGAATCCCACAACCTCCAATTAAGCCTTGATGCTTTTCAATCACTCAGTTGACGTAGGGTTGACCTAGATGAAACCCTAGTTGACTGCACTTCAACTGTGGCTCTTGTACTTGAATCCATGACTTGTCTCATCTTTAATATTACCCTGTAGGCATTTCATAGGCTTAGTACACATTCCATACCCTCAATTCATAGCTCATACTCCTATTGATGACTCTCAATACACACTCAGATTAGGAGAAAAGTCCACTGGTTGACCCTCAAACTTCTCAAAGCTTTAACCCCTTCCTTGATGACTTGGATGGTCTTAAGCTTGAATAAAAACCCTTGATGTGCTTCTTTAGATAAGAATGGCACTTGATCCCTTGTTGGATGCCTTGCTATGCTATGTTATGCAAATGATTAGATCATGTACATGATTTATTATGCAAATGATAATGCAATTGAAACATAAATCAAATGAAATAGGTTGAGCAAATTTTGGGGTGCAACAGTGTGCAGTGTATTTTTGAAAACATTTGTTATTTTTGTCTATTTTAGGATTACCATTTTCCTGAAAAAGAAAAAAAGCAAAAACATCAATAAATGCAGGAATTCAGAATGAAATATTTATTTATGATTTATCGATTCTTGAAACATAAGCTCTATAAAACAAAACTCATCTGCCTTGGGCAAGGCAGAGAGGAAATATTTACAGGAGATGATGCCCTATAAAACATTCTTTAACCCGGGCAAGGCGAGAGGTCAAAATAAAGATGAGGCATTTACTTTGAGGTGTGAACAATATTCGGGACATTAACAACTATCCCATTGTGACGAACTCCTCTATGGATTACAAAGTTTGGTACTTTCCTTCCGGAATTGTCTTCGATAATCACACTGGCTTATGGGGGAGTTGGATTACTAGAGTCTTCTTCCCATGCAGAGTTATTACCAGAGAAATTTTTTGTTGTCTTTTCACATGTATCTTCTTGATCAGAGGGATCTACCCATCCAGTTGGCTGAATGTCTTCAAACATGATGCGAGAGTTTTAAGGAGCAATATACTTTACTAGAAAATCAAACTTTTCGCTTGGTTGTCCCAAGATATCCCATGTTTTTGAGGGTTTTTCTTCCTGTATGACATTGACTTCAAGTAGTGCAAAGTTGATAAGTTCTTGTCCAGTAATTCTCGCGACTTCATCGAGACGATGTTTGATATGTTCGGGATTTTTTGAGTAAGGCCTCCATGCTTCTGAAGAAATAGATGAATCCCTTTTAGGGGAATTTAGGAAATATGCCTTCTCGGAATGGATTTGATATCCTGGATCTTCCATGTAAGGCTCCCAAATAGGTAAATCATCCATGTGATCATTCGAGCTATAGTCAAAATTATCTTTCATCAGAGTATCAGTTTCAAATGAATTTGGAGGGGCGAGACATCCTTCAGTATCATAATCTCTGTAGATTATCTCGACATTTGATTTTGGAGCATATCTGGAGTTTTGTTGTGGATAGAAAAATGGCATGTACGCCTCTTCATGTGATATGTATCCTTCATCGTTGAGGTATGATTTCCATTCTTTGCCTGGGTCAGAAAAATTGTCTTTGGAGTCATCTCCCTTGATGGTGTGGACCTCTTGGGAAACAGGATAGAGGAAACCTCCACTGTGGGATAAATCTTGAATAGGTTAAGTGGCATCGTCCTTCTTTGTAATTTTAGTAAATGCTGGTGTAAAACCAAGACCTTTTCTTGTTTTGTTATTGGTAGGAATCACAACTTATCCCCATCCTTTAGTGGTACTGTTTTCCACTATTCAAATTGCATCTTGATATGAGGGAATAAATGTTCCTTTTTCTTGATTGCTTTTGTTACTCACAGAAAGTGCGTGGAATTGGGTTCCAATAACTTCTTATGGTTCCAAGTAGGAGAATGATGATAGGTTGCTTACAATTAAAGCTCGTTCTCCACATACTGTGACCAACTTGTTATTTTTTTTACAAGCTTCAGTCTCTGGTGAAGTTTTGAGGTGACTACTCCTGCTTCATGGATCCAAGGTCGACCCAATAAACAATTGTACGCTGCTCGAATATCTATTACTTGGAAGGTGACTTGGAAAGTGTGGGGACCAATGGTTATGGGAAGGTCTACTTCGTCGATAACTGTTTTCCTGGATCCCTCAAAAGCTTTGGTTATGAGCTCGCAACCTCTCATTAAAGTACCTTGAAAAGATAATCGCACAAGAGTTGATTTCGGTATGACATTTAGGGATGAACCAATGCTACCAGTACGCTTGCTAGAGCATCGTCCCTGCAGTTGATTGTGATATTAAGTGCCATGTTATGATTTGTATCCTCCTCTGGGAGCTCTTCATCACTGAAACCTAAGTTGTTACAGGAAATGATATTAGAAACAATGTTATCAAATTGATCCACCATTACGTCTTGTTCGACAAAGGCTTGTTCCAAAACCTTTTATAAAGCTTCTCTATGAGCTTCCGAACTCAACAAAAGGGATAATACAGATATCCAGGAAGGAGTATGCAATAACTAATGCACAATGTTGTATTCACTCTTTTGAATTAACTTTAACATTTCATAATTATTTTTCACCTGATTTGTACCACTTGACTGGCCAATCTGTTTATTAGGAACTTCGATATGAGGTTCTTATTCTTTTATGGGCTCTTCTATTCCTCTATTGAAAATTCGGCCACTTCGGGTGACACGGCTTACATCACTGATGTTGACAATGGATGTCAACAGGACTTCCTTTCCATCCTCCATCATGGTAGCACCATATTTGTACGGAATGGCTTTCTCTGAATTATATGGCACCGGGCCTGGCAAATAGATGACCAATGAAGTTATGTGACTTTTCTTATTGTCATAAGCAACCTCTATTGGTTCTAGTTTGGGGATATCGGGAAGTTTTCCACTATCGAAAGAGATTTCTGAGCGCTTTGGCTCACTGAGCATAGGAATTATGGTGACGACATCCCCATCAACTTCGTAATTAATGGATTCTCTTCCATTGAAGACTGTGATGATCCTTTGGTCTAATAGTTCTTGAATTTCATTTCGGATGCGGAGGCAACCATATTGGCTTCTGCAGCATTTTCTGCAAGCTGAGTAATCATGGTGATTTGAACCAAAGTAGTTAAGTTTACACAAGCATTTGTGAAATTTGACCAATGATGTTTCAATGTTTTTGATGTCATGAACTGCATACTAACATGAGAAATCATACACCTTATTGATTGACTGATAACCCCCCATTCTGTTTGGTAGGATCTCTCCTCGGTCCACCTGATTTTGGAGAGTTGCTCGCACAAGGTAGTATCCTTGGTTATTTTCGGAACATATTCTGCAGTGTTCATAATTGTGAGGAGGTACTAGATCGTATCCACTCTATATGAAATGCATCTTTACCAAGTCTGTTTCTAATAAGCTAATGTCACATTTGTCGTGTCTACTTAGTGTCGCTACTGCGAAAATCGGCGCCGGCTGAACAGAAGAGTCGCCACCGTGCGTTATTTATCCCAAAGGAGGGAAAGGAAACGCTCGAAGTAAACCTGCCGCAAAGACGGGAAAGGAATGGTCATCGCAACCAAATCCTGGATTCGGGAGTCGGTTACGCAAGGGGAAGGTATTAGCACCCCTCACGTCCGTCGTACTCGACGGGATCCACGCTTGTTTTCTAGTACGGATTGTTATTCTATCTATTCTACAGGTCTGGGGTTAAAAGAAAAGAAAATGACTCGGCAAAGTATCGCACTTTATGCCTACGTATTCCCGTCTGGAACGTGAAATCAGAGTCAACGTAGTTCGCCTACCTACGGGAAAGGAGGGGAAGGTTGCTCGCTAGGATATCGCATCCTATGCCTACGTACTTTCATACAGCATGAAAGATTAGAGCAAACGTAGTTCGGGCTACGGAAGACACAAATTTGTATGACTGTTTTTTATCCTTCTGAAAAAGGTTTTCTCCTGATTACGGGTCCAAGCGGATAGAAATGACACTTTGATTGGTTTTCAGTCTTTTACGTAAGAACTGTCTTTTATTGATGTTTGACCTCTTATTGTATTTTTGATTGTTTTGAGATAGAAGAGAAAGAATTCTAACCTAGGGTTTTAAAATGGGAATCAAAATCTACCCTAATGTTGTCATGCATGGATTAACACCTAATGTCTGATAACACAAAATCGTATATATATTTTGATGCATAATTCAACTAAAGTTTAACCGTTATCGATCCGATTTCGGGTTATTTCCGTGTTATTTGTCTGATGTTTTGCAGGTATTCAACGATCACGTCTAAACAAGGCAACATGAAGAAAAGAAGCAATCTCAGATGAAATATGGACGAAAAAGGAGTGAAAACATCATGAAAAGCGCAGGAAGCTGTTTTTGCTGATGTGACGACCGTCACAGCTCCATGACGAGCGTCACATGGGTGACGACCGTCACACCTTGTGACGACCGTCATGCAGGCAAAAACGCCCCACTTCAATTACACGTTAAAGAAGCAGTTCCAATTCCCACAGAGTGGACCACTACTCCCTAAATTATCTGCCTCAAAGTCCATCATCTTCAATGATAACCGTTGGAATTCCACTTCTATAAAAAGGGAAGAAAGGGACCTCAGAAAGGGTGCTGCATTCATACAACGAAGTGCTGCCAAATTTATTTCCAGAGCATATTTTCCAGCAATATTCTTATTTGTTTCTCTTTACTTCTTCTGTATTCCATTTTCATTCTTCTGTAATTTCTACTTTTATTGTACGATCAATTTGGCATAAAGACCAGAATCCTGCCAACATCTGTGAAGGATCTGCCCAAAGGCCAATTGGAATATTTACAGGTTTCTCATTTCAATCGATTCCAGTTTTATTATAATGCAAATCATTATTTATTGTTTTTATTTATGTTTTATCTTTCCCAAATCCATGTCTAGCTAAACTTAGGTAATCGATATGTAGTAATAACTCGAATGGGATTTGATAACAACTGGTTGAAAACCTTTCTTTTCAAAAGTAATTTATGGTCTGAGTGTTTAAAATTAATTTACTGAATAAACTTCGTCGCGAAAGCGAGAACTTATTTAAAAGTAGTTTTGCCACGAAAGTGGGAAATTAATTAAGATACGAACCAACAAGCGAAAGCTGCGGTAAGGTCGGATAGTAAACACTAGTCATTCATTTTAATAACAGTGAAAGCACTTTAAAATGAATTAGAACTTAGAGATTTCCAAAAAATAATTTTAACCCCGAACGGGATACGAAAGTGTACGTTTGGCCCTTAGGATTATGATTAGCGTCAATAACCATCGTGAGGCGAGAGTCTTCAAATCACCATTTTCTGCTTAAATAAACTTTGAAAATTATTTCATACACCAGTAACTTATCAAATCCCTGAAGAACACAATTACTACATATCGATTCAATCATTTATAATCTAAGTAGCATTCTTAGTTCCCTTTTAGTGACAATCTTATTCCCTTAAACATATTCTACCTAGCTAAACATAGTAACTCCCGAGAACACTAGTTTGATTACGAGTCCCTGTGGGATCGATATCTATTATTACTACGCGATAGACTGTGCACTTGCAGTTAGGTTGTATTAGACATAGAAAGTCACAATCAAGTTTTTGGCGCCGTTGCCGGGGACCCGTTTAGTCAATAGTGTAACCTTCTGTTACACCGTATAGACTAGGTTAACAATTTTCATTTTTCCTTTACTAGTTCTGTCGATTGTATGCTAAGTAATCGCCCGCAAGGCGATATCGTAAAACCTTCAGTCGCAGAACTAGAACGCTTCTTACATTTAAGAAGTCGAATCATTGAGTACCAACTCAAACAACTCAAACATAACACTCCCGAACCTCTCACTCCCATTCCCAAATCAGAAGAAGAAGAACCAAGGATGGCTGAAGGACCTCCAAACAAACCGCTGAAGGCATACGCTACACCCTCTCAGATGGAGCCTAGAAGTAGCATTGCTGCCCCAGCTATTACCCGAAATGATTTTGAGCTGAAACCGTCATTGCTGTCGGCTGTACAACAAAACCAATTCTCAGGAAACGCAACTGAGGATCCGAACGAACATCTAACGAAGTTTGTACAATACGCGGACACAGTGAAAGCAAATGGAGTAACTCCAGACACGATAAGACTTCGTCTTTTCCCATTCTCTCTTAGAGACAGAGCGTGGACATGGTTACAATCTCTACCATCCAACTCCGTTACGACGTGGGAGCAATTGAAGAACGTCTTCTTAGCGAGATATTTTCCGCCAAGCAAAACTTCTATGCTTAGAGCTCAAATCAACGGATTTCGAAAGAAAGATACTGAATCTCTTTACGAAGCATGGGAACGATTCAAAGATATGATGAGAACATGTCCTCACCACGGTCTAGAAGACTGGGTGACAATCCATACTTTCTATAATGGGCTTCTATACAATACTAGATTGACAATAGACGCTGCCGCAGGCGGTGCACTTATGGATAAGCCATACGATGAAGCCTATCAATTAATCGAAAATATGTCACAAAACCATTGCCAATGGGGAGGTGAACGCACTCCAACTGAGAAAACCACAGCGAATGGTGGGATGTACGAGATCAGCATCCTTGAAAAGTTCAACGCTAAAGTAGATGCTCTAGCACAGAAGATTGATAGTCTGACCGTTAACCCCACTGCAACTGTCGCTGCAGTAACTCCAAATTGCGAGTTATGCGGAAGCACCACTCATAATGCACCCGAATGCCCATTGCTAGCCGGAATCCCACCAGACCAGGTAAATTATGCTCAAGGAAATCCCTACGCAAATACCTATAACCCAGGTTGGCGAAATCATCCAAACTTTTCTTACAAAAGCGAAAATGCATTGCAAATGCCTACTGCTCCGCCAGGATATCAGAAACCAGCTGCTCAGAATGCACCTAGGAAATCAAACCTCGAGTTGATGATGGAAAAATTCATAGCTACTCAATCTCAAACAAACAAAGAATTCCTGAATCAAAACATACACACTAGCGAGCAAATTAAACAGTTGACAGGAAAAGTAGACGCTTTAGCCACCCACAACAAAATGTTAGAAACTCAGATATCACAAGTGGCTCAACAGCAAGCCTCTGCTGCCGCACCTGCTGACACATTTCCTGGACAACCCGAACAGAATCCAAAAGGCCAAGCAAATGCTGTAATACTAAGAAGTGGAAAAGAATTGGACGAACCGATCGATCCGAGGACCGAAAACTCAGCCATGCAACAAAAACCAACTGAACAAGCAGAAAAGGAATCCGAGTTAGAGAAGAAGGAAGACAACGAGAAGGAGGATACCGCAAGTGAAAAAACTCAAGCACCTCCAGCGCCATATAAACCACCTATTCCTTACCCTCAAAGACTAATAAACTCCAAAACTTCAGGACAGTTTAAGAAATTTGTAGAGCTCCTTAAACAGCTGAATATTACTATTCCTTTTACAGAAGCGATAACTCAAATGCCGTCATACGCTAAATTTCTCAAAGAAATCCTGTCGAATAAGAGAAAGATCGAGGATAATGAAATAGTTACACTTACTGCAGAGTGTAGCGCTATTATTCCAAACCGCATGCCTCCTAAATTAAAAGACCCAGGTAGTTTCTCCATACCCTGCGTCATAGGAAAGTTCGTAATAGACAAAGCTCTATGCGATTTAGGAGCCAGTATCAGTGTTATGCCCTTATCTATATGCAAAAAGCTGAATATGGGAGACCTCAGACCAACCAAGATGTCCGTACAATTAGCTGACCGATCAGTAAAATACCCCGTCGGAATACTGGAAAACGTTCCAGTACGCATAGGACAATTCTACATTCCAACCGACTTCATAATCATGGACATCAAGGAGGACACTGTAACCCCAATTATCCTAGGAAGACCATTCCTAGCTATAGCCGGAGCCATTATAGACGTGAAGAAAGGAAGGCTAACATTCGAAGTAGGAGAAGAAAAGATAGAGTTCATTCTCACCAAGTTCTTACAAGCACCAGCAATAGACGATACCTGCTATTTAGTAGACGAAATTGACGAATGCATAAGAGAACTTGAAAATGAAGAGACCACGTATTCAGAAATAATAAAGATTCAAATACCCGTATAAAGACGACAGCCTAAGCGAAAGCTTAGCACTGACCCCAAACCATATGCCAGGTCCGAAGAACCCATCTTTAGAACTTAAAACACTACCCAAAAACCTTAGATATGAATTTCTAGACGATGAACTAAAAAGACCAGTGATAGTCAACGCCGACTTAGGACAACCAGAAACCGAAAAGCTATTAGAAGTCCTAAAGAAGTACCCCACCGCGTTAGGCTATAACATAAGCGATCTAAAAGGTATAAGCCCTTCGATCTGTATGCATCGAATTACAATAGAGGAAGACTCTAAAACCTCTCGAGAGCATCAGAGGAGACTGAACCCCATCCTGAGCACTGTAGTCAGAGATGAAGTAAAGAAATTGCTAGATGCAGGAATCATCTATCCGATCTCCGATAGTGAATGGGTCAGCCCAGTTCATGTCGTACCGAAGAAAGGAGGAGTCACAGTAGTTAAAAACGAAAAAGGCGAATCAATAACAAAAAGAGTCGTGACTAGAAGCAGGATGTGCATTGATTATAGGAAGCTTAACAAGGCTACACGCAAAGATCACTTCCCGTTACCCTTCATAGACCAAATGTTGGAAAGATTAGCCAAACATTCATATTTCTGCTATCTAGGTGGTTACTCAGGATTTTTCCAAATTCCCATCCATCCTGATGACCAAGAAAAGACTACATTCACCTGTCCTTATGGTACTTTTGCTTACCGCCGAATGCCGTTCGGACTCTGTAATGCTCCAGCAACCTTCCAAAGATGCATGATGGCAATCTTCGCAGATTTCATAGACAACATCATGGAAGTGTTTATGGACGATTTCTCGGTATGTGGACAAAGTTTCGAAGGATGCCTACAAAACTTAGAAATGGTATTAGAACGTTGTGTAAAAGTAAACCTCGTCCTAAATTGGGAAAAATGCCATTTTATGGTCCGACAAGGAATAGTTCTAGGACATGTCATATCAGATAGAGGAATTGAGGTAGACAAAGCTAAAATAGAGATTATAAAAGATCTCCAACCTCCAAAATCCGTACGAGAAATACGGAGTTTTCTAGAACATGCCGGTTTCTACAGAAGATTTATAAAAGATTTTTCGAAAATCACAAAACCTCTGACCGGCCTGTTGATGAAAGATGCTGAGTTCGTCTTCGATGACGACTGTTTAAAAGCATTCGAAACATTAAAATCAGCACTTATCACCGCACCAATCATGTAACCACCCGATTGGCGACTACCGTTCGAAATCATGTGCGATGCGAGTGATTATGCTGTAGGCGCAGTTCTAGGACAAAGGAAGGACAAGAAACTCCATGCCATCTACTATGCTAGTAGAACCTTAGATCCTTCCCAAATGAACTACGCTACCACAGAAAAGGAACTCCTAGCAGTTATATTTGCGCTTGACAAATTCTGTTCTTACTTAGTAGGAGCAAAAATTATCATATACACAGACCACGCTGCCATAAGGTACCTAATAAGCAAAAAGGATGCCAAACCAAGACTATTGAGATGAATCCTGTTATTACAAGAGTTTGACTTAGAAATCAAAGATAAGAAAGGAACCGAGAACGTTGTTGCAGATCACTTATCCCGAATAGAAGGCATCAAACACGAACCAGTACCGATAAATGATGATTTCCCGTACGAACGTCTGATAGCCAAATTAGAAAGTGACACACCCAACTCAATCTCGGAAGATCCAGAATTCGAAAAGGCCGTAGAAGCCGTCTATGCCCAAGTCACATTACCTTGGTATGCTGACATCGTTAATTACCTCGCTGCGGGCGTGCTTCCACCGGATCTTACTTATCAGCAAAAGAAGAAATTCTTCCACGATCTGAAACACTATTATTGGGACGAACCTCTACTCTTCAAGAGAGGGGCCGACAACATATACCGTCGATGTGTCCCAGAGGAAGAAATAGAAAATATCATTTTTCCAATGCCATTCAGCACCATATGGTGGTCATGCTAGTACATCCAATACGTGCGCTAAGATTCTCCAAGTCGGCTTATTTTGGCCTAATCTCTGGAAAGACGTTCACATCGCTGTGCAAAAGTGCGATCGATGCTAGCGAACTGGCAACATCTCACGACGCGATGGAATGCCTCAGAAAGGAATCTTAGAGGTAGAAATCTTCGACGTCTGGGGAATAGATTTCATGGGACCATTCCCACCTTCTTTTGGTAATAACTACATACTCGTTGCTGTCGATTACGTGTCTAAATGGATAGAAGCAATAGCTGCTCCAACGAACGACGCACGAGTAGTAATCAAACTCTTCAAAAACACAATCTTTCCTAGATTCGGTGTACCAAGACTCGTCATTAGTGACGGCGGATCTCACTTCATATCGCGAATATTCGATAAACTTCTCTCTAAATATGGAGTCCGACACCGAGTAGCTACACCTTATCATCCGCAAACTAGCGGACAAGTAGAGGTCTCGAACAGAGAAATAAAACAGATATTAGAAAAGACTGTCGCTACCTCAAGGAAAGATTGGTCGTCAAAGCTACAAGAAGCTTTATGGGCTTACAGGACCGCTTTTAAGACACCAATAGGTACTACACCCTACAAATTAGTTTACGATAAATCCTACCATCTCCTTGTAGAATTAGAGCATAAGGCCTTCTGGGCCATTAAGACACTCAACTTCAACTACACTGAGGCAGGAGAAAAGCGAATCTTGAACTTACACGAGTTGGAAGAACTTCGTTTAGACGCTTACGAAAATGCCCGTATCTACAAAGAACGAACTAAAAAGTGGCATGATAAACGTTCAGTCAGGAAACAATTCAGTGTGGGAGACATCGTATTGCTATTTAATTCAAGATTAAAACTCTTCCCAGGTAAACTAAAATCTAGGTGGTCTGGACCTTATGAAGTGACTAAAGTACTTCAGAGTGGAGCTATTGAAATTACCGATAAGATGAATGCACCGTTTATCGTAAACGGGCAACGTCTAAAACATTATAATAAGAACGACAACAGTCCTCAGGTCAGCAGTATAGCATTGCTTGAGCTTCCAGCTCAAACACCCGAATAGCTTCTCACCAAGCTATCGTCAGGCTTTAGACGTTAAAAACAGCGCTTACTGGGAGGCAACCCAATTTCCCTCGTTATTGTATTTCATTTTTCTTTAAAATTTTACTTTGAAAATCCAACAAAAATTCTAAACTTATAATTACTACTACTTTCTACTTTCGTTTTTTTTCATATTTTTATTTTTATTTTATTTTTCTCTTTTGTCTTTTGTTTCTACCGCTTTTCGTCTTTAAAAATCCTGACTTCAATCTCCTGTTTTAAACTTTTCAGGATTTTTATAGCCTTCAAAACATTCCTTCTATTTTCTCCGAATTACCTGCGAGTATGGCCGAGTACGACTTCACAAAGGTTCACTTCCGAGGACTAGCTCAAAAGGCAAGATTTGCAGCACTAACCGAAAGAGAATTCGCCTTAACGCTGTATTATGATAAGGCCACCATGGATAAACTAGGAATCACTGATAGAATTCAATACCTGTTCAATCAACTGGGTTGGGAGAACACTGCTCTGAAAACATGTTTTGCTACCTATAAGGATCTTACCTATGAATTCCTTAGTTCTTTCAGATACATACCCAACTATGGTTTTGGATCCAACACAGAGCTGATTACCTTCCGAATGTTTGGAATGGACCAAACCCATAGCCGGATGTCACTAGCTAACCTCCTAGGATTTCCTAGCGGGCCGCATGTGTTCATCAGTGCAGAAGATGACGATATCGATTTTCAACTCGATTAATTCTGGGGTAGAATCACAGGCGACTATCACCCTGAACCAGACAGAATGTACAATGATGATATTCATAACCCAGCTTTCAGATACTTCCATAAGATACTAGCTCACACCTTGTTTGGAAAAGAAGAAAATATTACGACAGTATCTAAAGAGGAGTTATTCATCATGTTCTGTGCTTCTCAGGGACGTACAGTAAATGCAGTGCCTTTCATGATGAGATCTTTCAAACGCCTCACGCAGGAACCACAGACACCTATTCTTATAGGCGGCCTCGTGACAATGATTGCCCACGAGCTTGGCCTTAGATTCCACTTAAATGCAAGCACTCGTTTTGGCACCATCCGACCCATGAACATACAATTCTGCTTTAACAGGCGCATTTTAGGAACTATGGGACCTGGACCGTATGAGTACCTCATTAACGAAAAACCAGTACAGCTATTCACACTGCCTGATCATCTGATGACAAGTATCCACAACAAGGACAACTGGCTCTATGAATTGGATGAGCCTATGGGACCTCCTTCACCACAGTCAACACCACAGAACTATATGTATGACAGTGACCACATCTCTGAGGCACACGACTATATGTATTATGAGGATGCTGTGTCCGAAGCTGAAGTAGACCCTACGACTCCTCCGCACTACAACACCTATCCTGAGCCTATCCCTGAGGAGATCACCGACAAAATGGATACCGTTTTACTCCGATTGGACAACGTTGATGCAGCTTTGACTAATGTAAAAGCTGACATCACAGGCATGCACAACGAGCTGGTAGGCTTCATGGATTTAGTCTGCGACCAACTCGACTACTACGCACGGAAATTCGATGAGTTGAAGACACGAAAAGACTAGATACTAGTTCTTAGCAGTAGTTTCAGTTTAGTTTAGTCTAGTTCAGTTTCATTTAATCATTTGGATTTTTCGCATTGTTAGTTTTCTTTATGTACTACATACAATCATTTCAATTTTATGTTATTTCAATTCTAGTTTTTATTCAATTATTCTGTTTTCGCATTATTCGTTGTTTGTTGGCTGTTATATTACATTGTCGTATCAATACTAAGCCTTAAAGTCACTACGAGAACGCCCTCAAAGCAAAATTCTGCGTTCTGCAGATTTTGCTGCTGTGACGACCGTCACAGGACCATGACGAGCGTCACGCGGGTGACGACCGTCACACATACGTGACGACCGTCACGAATTCAAAAACTGCTATCTGATATAACAGGGTGCGTGTTCTCTCCCACTACCCCCATTACCACTTCCAATCATCAGAACTCCTACCCCACTACAAATTTTCGTCCTCTCCACATTGAACCATATATTTCAACTCCAATCTCAACTTCCAAACCACACTTCTGTCAGTTCTTCCCACTCTGCAGAAAAACCCCAATCTTCAGAAACCTCTCAATCTTCCAACAATGGCAAGAAATGCAGAAACCCCAGATATCAGCAACATTATCTTCAGTGAAGGTGACTTAGGCGAGAGACAGCGAGCAAACTACATCGCATTTCATCAGAGGTCGCTCCAGCCGACTCATTATCCACACCTTCCACCGCTTACGGAGCTCGGACTCCTTGAAGGCGTAACCTGGATGCTTCAAAGAGCAGGCATCTGGAACCTCTGCACCAACCCACTACCAACATATGAACAACTCACTCTCGAGTTCTTGAGTTCGTTTACTTACGCCACATCCAACGGCGAACTTAGCCAGCACTCAGGTGCCGCATGCTTCCGGATGTTTGGCACCAACTATCAGGTGAACCAAAATCAGATTGCCAGCATCCTAGAGCTACCCCGCGGCGACAACGCTCACCGCCGCATCACCGATAAGTTCCAGCACGAAGCCCTCGTGTTGTGGTATCAGTTGACCGGCATCAATGCCGATGCTTGGGACTCTATGCACGCCACTCATATCCATAACCCAACCATCCGGTACTTTCACAGAGCGTTGAGCAACACTATTTTCGCCAGAGACAGCAACCACAAGGTGAACTCGAAAGAGCTCTTCTTCCTCCATTGCGTCTTCAACAACGAGCCTGTCAACGCTGCTCCGTTCTTGCTGGCTCATATTCAGGCCAACTGCAACTGTGGCTCAAAGCCATTTTACTTTGGCGGGATTGTCACTGCCATTGCACTTGGGCTGAACCTTGGCGACCGCCTCCAGCACCTCAATTCCATCCCCTCGGTGTTCCTTGACACCGACCACTGCAGAGCCTCTCATCTTATCCACTCCAGAGCTGACGGCAAATACCACCCGGTAGTGCGTGGCAAGATTGTCTGAAGCATCATCCTTCCGTCCCGCACCCGCACACACCCAGAGGATCGTACCAACTAGTTATTCGACCTCACTGCCCCTCCTGCTGCCGCTGTTCCTACTCAGGATCACACTCACGGTTCTGACGATGAAATCCAAGCTGAGTTGGACAGGTCCGAGCAGCCAGAGGCATCACAGCCTCCTCCTCCCGAAGGTACATCCTCTCGCCGCCGCCGCCATCATCCCGTGCCCGACTACACAGAAGAGGACCTCCGCCGCTCTCTTGACCAGCAGGCACAGATACTCGCGATGCTGCAGTAGCAGAATCAGCGAGCTGACCAGTTTGAAGCTTGGCACCGGACTCAAATGCAACAACTTCACACCGGCCAAGCTACTATCACTGAGAGCCTGGCGAATCTGACCATGCAGGTCGAAGGACTCCGGGACACCGTCTACCACACAGGAGCTATGAGTTATGAGGACAGAGTAGCCCTTGCCAGAGCCAGAGGACGCCAGCGTGGACGTGACAGAGGCAACGGACGTGATTAGTTTTCCATTTTTCCTTATTTGTTTACTATATTTCAGTTATTTGTAATTTCATTTCCGTTGTATCTCCCTCTCGCATGCTTCAAAAATCAGTGGGGACACTGATTGAGATAGTGTGGGAGCGGAGCCTTTATTTCCATTCCACTGTACTTTGAATTTTCGTAATTTCTATTTAAACACTTTCTATTTTTAGCAAATAAAGCTCGTTTATATATCCTTTTCCCGTTACGCAAACATCCCCACATTATTCAACGTAAACAAAAACTTTTGTTCGTTCCTCAAAAGCAAAAGCACCACGAGAATGCACCCGAGTTCAAAACAAGTTTTGAAACTCCGAGGAAACGACAACTCTAACAAAACCAGTACCATCCTGACACCTTAGATCTCCGGTTTATGCGAGTCGGTTTCACTACCTACGCGTACCAAAGTCTCAAGTGTCTACGCAAACTCAACCCCAAGTAGTTTATACTAGTAGTCAGCACCATCCTAAAAACACTTCTAAGCGAGCGACCGATGCAAATAAGTGTATGATCTCCAAAAAGATGAAAAATCATGAAAAGAGAGCTAAATAGCCCAAAACAATATAAGACACGTTTCCTTCTAAGTTAGGTGCTCCTCACCCGAGCATTTAGCCCAACGACACGAAAACTCATTGAAAAAAATCAATGACATAAGCATATGATCAATGAAGAAGATCAAAAACAGAAATGAGATCATATTCACTAACAGGTCGACTAGCCATGAAAGTGTACGGACAACGAGCTTAAGGTGATTGCGCTAGAACAAACAGGGTGAACTTGCCGCGAGAACCTTGACACCAAGCTACAGTAGCATGACTGGGACCGATTTGCATAAAAAGGAGACCTCCAAAGACTTGTAGTCCAGTGTCGTTATGATACTCGTCTTGTTCCTACCAAGAATCCCGGTTTTTCCCCAACTCTGCAAACGAAGAAGCTGCCTCGTGCTTGCCGACTTTTTCATGTTTTACTTGAGGACAAGCAAAGATTCAAGCTTAGGGGAGTTTGATAACACGAAATCGTATATATTTTGATGCATAATTCAACTAAAGTTTAACCGTTTTCGATCCGATTTCGGGTTATTTCCGTGTTATTTGTCTGATGTTTTGCAGGTATTCAACGATCACGTCTAAACAAGGCAACATGAAGAAAAGAAGCAATCTCAGATGAAATATGGACGAAAAAGGAGTGAAAACATCATGAAAAGCGCAGGAAGTTATTTTTGCTGATGTGACGACCGTCACAGCTCCATGACGAGCGTCACACGGGTGACGACCGTCACACCTTGTGACGACCGTCATGCAGGCAAAAACGCCCCACTTCAATTACACGTTAAAGAAGCAGTTCCAATTCCCACAGAGTGGACCACTACTCCCTAAATTATCTGCCTCAAAGTCCATCATCTTCAATGATAACCGTTGGAATTCCACTTCTATAAAAAGGGAAGAAAGGGACCTCAGAAAGGGTGTTGCATTCATACAACGAAGTGCTGCCAAATTTATTTCCAGAGCATATTTTCCAGCAATATTCTTATTTGTTTCTCTTTACTTCTTCTGTATTCCATTTTCATTCTTCTGTAATTTCTACTTTTATTGTACGATCAATTTGGCATAAAGACCAGAATCCTGCCAACATCTGTGAAGGATCTGCCCAAAGCCCAATTGGAATATTTACAGGTTTCTCATTTCAATCGATTCCAGTTTTATTATAATGCAAATCATTATTTATTGTTTTTATTTATGTTTTATCTTTCCCAAATCCATGTCTAGCTAAACTTAGGTAATCGATATGTAGTAATAAATCGAATGGGATTTGATAACAACTGGTTGAAAACCTTTCTTTTCAAAAGTAATTTATGGTCTGAGTGTTTAAAATTAATTTACTGAATAAACTTCGTCGCGAAAGCGAGAACTTATTTAAAAATAGTTTTGCCACGAAAGTGGGAAATTAATTAAGATACGAACCAACAAGCGAAAGCTGCGGTAAGGTCGGATAGTAAACACTAGTCATTCATTTTAATAACAGCGAAAGCACTTTAAAATGAATTAGAACTTAGAGATTTCCAAAAAATAATTTTAACCCCGAACGGGATACGAAAGTGTACGTTTGGCCCTTAGGATTATGATTAGCGTCAATAACCATCGTGAGGCGAGAGTCTTCAAATCACCATTTTCTGCTTAAATAAACTTTGAAAATTATTTCATACACCAGTAACTTATCAAATCCCTAAAGAACACAATTACTACATATCGATTCAATCATTTATAATCTAAGTAGCATTCTTAGTTCCCTTTTAGTGACAATCTTATTCCCTTAAACATATTCTACCTAGCTAAACATAGTAACTCCCGAGAACACTAGTTTGATTACGAGTCCCTGTGGGATCGATATCTATTATTACTACGCGATAGACTGTGCACTTGCAGTTAGGTTGTATTAGACATAGAAAGTCGCAATCAATGTCTGTCATATTTCTCTCTTGCGCAGAGAGAAACAGAGATCCTAGGGGATAAACGGAAAAGAAACAGCATATATACAGTAAAGCAGTAAAATGCATGAATGCAGCAGTGCAAGCGAGGCAAGGGAGTCCCACTCAACCTAGAACCTGAAAAACAATAGGAAAAGTGAAACGGATTCACTTCAAACCTAAGGGGAAAATTAATAAACAATACAGCAAAGAAAATAAAACCCCACACCAGCCCCTATAGCAGCAGCTCTGAAAAACACCCAACTCTGACAGTTGATTAATAGCAAAACAACAATCTTCAAGTGAATTCCAAAGTCAAACTCCAATGATACCCAAGCTACAACAAGCTTCCATCTCCAAGAAATCACCAAGCTCAAGCAAGCACATAATCTTAACCAGTTGACAGCATCTGACACAGATAGCTTCAAACAGCAGTAAACCCTAGCTTTAACAGCTGCACAGTTTTGACAGGAATAATCTTCATCTTTGTCAATATTTGATCTTCATCTCTATCTTTAATGGCCTCTTTCTTCAAGGCAAGCTCTCCTAGATGATAGTCACTTAACAAGATGAGTTGAATGTTAAACAGTTCATTGACTACCAAGGGAAGCCTACAAACAGTTTAACATTATAGAAGAGTGGTTCTCTCAAAGTTCTACCTCTAAGGTAAGGCCACTTATCCCTCCAAGGGAGGGAGGTGAATACCATAGAGGGACTTTATGTCATAGAGAGGAATGGAAGCACATGAAGCTATCCATGTTTGTACAAAAAATTCAGTCTATTCTAAGGCTCTGCTTATTCCTATTATTTCCTATGTCTTCAATCAACACCTAGCCCAAACAATCTTCAAGCTTCAACATTTGATTATCATCTTCAATCTTCTCTTTTGATGTCTTCATGCCCCATAAGCTCAAGCCAAGCCCCATACCCCATAGAAAATCCCCAAAGCCCAAGCAAACAAATATAAACCCCAAGTGGGAACACCAAACAAACACTCCATTTGCAAAATATACTAAAAATAGCAATATAGTATTTAAAATTCTAAGATTAATTCTAAGGGGATTTCTACATCTACCCTACATACCCTATATGTCCTAGAACCTAATTCATGCTAAAAACCCCAAAATAAAATGTTAGAATGCACCTATGTTGAGTTTGAACCCTACTTCTAGCACCCTAATGTTCTCTAATCAAAACTAATCAAGATTAATCCACAAAAATGTGGAATAAATCTCTAAGGGAACCTAATGTTCTAATCTAGCTAGTACAAAAAGAATGGAATCAAAATATGAAAGAAAATGGCTAAACAAAATTCAACAAAATGGATATACAAACTAAAATGCAATAAAAGCAACTAAATATAAAAATTCACCAAAAATAGAAAAAATGATTAAAATACTATTTTTATTTTTCTAAACGTTTCTTGAGACAATTATTAAAATGAGGGAAAAAATCCCATGTCAAAATGATTATTTTTGGATTTAATATGAATTATTTTGTAAACTATATGCAAATATGAAATAAAAAGAAAATTCAATTAAGACATGGGGTGGAAAAAGCAAATATTTACACTGCAGAATACATTGGGCCCAGGAGGGGGGGGTGCTGGTAGCACGCGCTGGGCCCAGTCTGCTACTTCAGAAAAAACCACACAAAACAATAAACCAGGGGGGTGCAGATAGCGAGAAATTCGCTTTGATTCTTGTTTAGGCCCCAAACGGGGGGTGTAAACAGCAACAGGGCCTAGGGCCCAAACCAAAACGCCAAAGGGAGAGGGGGTGTTAATGGTAAACCAGGGATTGTGGTCAGAAAACCTCAAATGGGCCTAATGCCCGAGCCCACTCCCATTCCACTTCAGCAAAACAAACCTAAAACTCTATTACCTCTATCACTGTTCATCTCCTCTCCATCGAAACCCTAGCGCCGCTACCACACTCCATCTCTCTCACCGAAACTCTCTCTCTCTGAAACTTCCTAACAACTCTCTCAATCTCTCAACCTAAAATAACACCTAAACCTCTCTCTAATCAGAATACTCAACGTGCATCCAAAAAACGTACCTGATGAAGCGTGAAATCTGGAGATTGATGAAGATCGAGATGTCCTGATGGCGATCTTGAAGCGTTGAAAACGAAGAAGATCAAGGGATCTGGAGACGGATGAACCGATGAAGAACCCTGAAGAAACTTCTGGAAATCCTTGCTGAAGCTTGAAGGACCTAGAGATCACGAAGATGATGAACAACGATGATGAATGTTCTTCAACATTCTTGATGATGATCTTTTGAGGCTTGGATGAACACTGAAGGTTCTTGGACGGAAGATCTTCACACGAAAATCTGGAGATGATGAAGTTTGTTGAAGATCGTATGAATTTCTGGCAAATTTGTTGAAGATTCTTGATTTTGTTTGAAGGTTTCTGGTGTTGGATGAAGAACACGATGAGGAACCTGGAGATTAGTGGTGAAGAACACGATTAGGTTCTTGATGATTTGCAATTTCCGGTAGATGATGAAGGTTCCGATGAATTTTCAGATGAAGATGACGATGGAGGTCCTTGGATTTATGGAGAATTTCTGGAATTGGATGAAGAACAATGAAGGAATCTGGAAAAATCAGTTGAAGGTTGATGCAGATTCCGGCGAGGAGTGATTTTCCGGCGATGACGGATGAAGGCTGATCGGTGAGGAAGATGATGAAGATGGATCGGAATTCTGAAAAAAGTGATGAACACGGTGGAGGAGATGAAGATTTGCAGTTTCCGGCAGGCCTCCGGCAACGGTTGCGGTGGTCGGAGGTGGTTGCATGGCCGACGGCAAGGGTTTCCGGCGAGGTGTGGTAGTGGGACAGGTGGCGAGAGGGAGAGGGAGAGGGAGCCACGTGTGGGAGTGGGAGAAGGAAAGGGAGACACGTGGGGGGCTAGGTGGCGGGTTCAGAGAGGGTGTGAGAGTGAGGTGGCTGAAACTGGGGCTGCACGCGTGGCAACGCTTCTATAGGACACCTGGCACGAAAATGGACCCTCTGACTTGGGCTTTCTGACTTGGATAATTGGCCCAGTTGCTAAACTCTGATTAATGACCCAATTAACTAAATCAAATGAAAATTAGACTAATTAACTAACAAAAAATTTAATAATAAAATCCTAATTAAAATAAAACGAAAATCAACTAAAACCTAATTAAAATCCCTAATTAAACCTAATTAAAGCCTAAAACGAAAATTAAAAATAAAACCTAATTAATCCTATTAAAAAACAGAAAACTATTATTTAATATCTAAAACTATTTGAAAAATCTATTTAAATCTGAAAAAAATCAAATAAAATCTAAAAAAAATCTAAAACAAATAATCCTTTTTTAAAAAAAAAACTATTCTATTAATTTTGAAAAATCAATTAAAACTTAATAAAATCTAAAAAACATTAAATTCTATTTTTCTTAAAAATCTATTCTCATTAAAGAAAAATGAAATCTAGTTCTATCTATTAAAAACTATTCTATTAAAAGAAAAATAATATCTAAAAATTTTAAAATCTAATAACTCTCTAAAGAAAAAACAATAGCTATTTTAAAAAATCTAAACAAATCTATTAAATTCTATTAAAGAAAATATTAACCTATTTACTATCTAAAAAAACAAATAAACCTATAAAAAAATCTATTAATGCATTAAAAATCTAGAAAATGACAAAAAAATCCTAAAAATGCCAGGAAGCCGATTAAACCGATTGGAGAACGATTGCGCAACCATAGCGAAACCGGGCACCGAGATGGCCTGAAAACACAGGGAACGAGCACCAATTCTCAACAAACTTTTATTCAAACCGGCCTGAACTGCCTAAAACGCCAGGGGCTATAATCCCGATAAAATCCCTCTGACTGAGAAAAATGGGATGCATGCAGCATGCGAATGCGAATGCAAAATGCGTCGAAACATAAACCAGATATGGGGACCGGTTGGTCAAATTTTGGGGTGCAACAGCTGCCCCTATTCAAACGGCTTGGACCTGAAGGGTTGAAGAGCGCACAGCCTTCAAACATTCAAAGGTGGAAGACGGTTGAATACAAAATAAACCCGAAAATTTGCCAACCGCGGAAATAAACTGCGCACTTGCTTGGGAAACACCATCCAGAGAACTGAATCCAATCATTATGGCAACAAAAATGATTAATCACCTGATAAAGACCTTGACTTTAGCCCCAGTTACTTGTGTGACACCACAGATAACAAACCCGAAGGTTGGATCAACATGCACTTGATCACCTCCCATCGTCTATTGATAGACGGAGACACCATCCCGCAGGAAAACAATATCCATACTCACATTGTCTAAAGATAGACAGAAAGACACCATCCCGAAGGAAAACAACATCCATACTCCCATCGTCTAATGATAGACGAGAAGACACCATCCCGAAGGAAAACAATATCCATACTCCCATCGTCTAATGATAGACGGGAAGACACCATCCCGAAGGAAAACAATATCCATACTCACATTGTCTAAGGATAGACAGAAAGACACCATCCCGAAGGAAAACAATATCCATACTCACATTGTCTAAGGATAGACAGAAAGACACCATCCCGAAGGAAAACAATATCCATACTCACATTGTCTAAGGATAGACAGAAAGACACCATCCCGAAGGAAAACAATATCCATACTCACATTGTCTAAGGATAGACAGAAAGACACCATCCCGAAGGAAAACAATATCCATACTCACATTGTCTAAAGATAGACAGAAAGACACCATCCCGAAGGAAAACAATATTCATACTCACATTGTCTAAAGATAGACAGAAAGACACCATCCCGAAGGAAAACAACATCCATACTCACATTGTCTAAGGATAGACAGAAAGACACCATCCCGAAGGAAAACCATAACCCATACTCACATCGTCTAAGGATAGACAGAAAGACACCATCCCGAAGGAAAACCCGTCAGCGGAAAGAGAACCATATTCATCCCCACCCATCAAATTTTAGAATCCTTTCGTCTACAGGAATTGATGGAAAGAACAATATCTTCAAAGGGGCCACATCATCAATAAGGATTGACAGGAAGAAAAACCACCTCCAAAGAGCCATGCCGTTGATAAGGATCAACAACTAGGAAAGCCAAACATTCTTCAAAGAGCCTCGACGTCAATAAGGATCAACGGTCAGAAAAACCTTCTTGAAATGTCATCTCATCCAATAAACAGAAAGAACGCCAATATCTGAAAGATCGCCTTGAAACCTCTCAACATCTAAAGATAGACGGAGAAAACCATATCCAAACTCACGATGTCTAATGATAGACGGAGAAAACCACTTCTGAAACTTCACATCGTCAATGGGAATTGACGGGAAGAGAAGTCTGTCGATATCGGATGATTGATGAGCAAAGCATAACTGTTGTATGATCTGAGAATCGAACACCAAAGAGCTGTCTGAATAAAGCTGCTGGATAAATGCCCCTGAACTGATTACAGAGTACTTCATGTTGCCACTGAAGGCTGATAGAAAAACTGGCTTTTGCTTCGTATGCATATGCGTATGTTTGAATTTTTTCTATGGCGTAATGCTCCATATGGGATGGAAATGCTACGCATTTGAGGATGAAATGCAAGTATGATGCAAATATGATGATATATGCAAATGAAAATGCAGGCTCGGGTCGCTGGAGAAATTGGATACAGAAAACCGCTTCAGCAAAATAAATGTTGAAGACAAAGCCAACTCCGTTGGGGATAACCAGGCGTCACAGAATTATTCCAGCAAAATAAATGCTGGAAAAGTGAAGCCAACTTCGCTGGGGAATAAATGAATGTGCCAAGCATGAGTGGACTTCTGTCAGGGATAGATTACCCGTGCCAATGAAAATTGGACTTGCGCTGGGGAAAATAGACAGAGTCTTCCTGCGTACCAATGAAGATTGGATTTTGAAATGATGTGCCACCACAAGTTGGGCCTCACAGTGATTGCCAATATGGATTGGGCTTCCTAAAAATTACCAATAAGGATTGGGCTTTTAGGCTATCCGTGATGGGTTATGCACGACTGACTCGGGAAAACGTCTTGTCTGAGTTCACAGTTTCTGATTGAAGGGTCAATATATGGTAACACGACTTCCCGATATTCGACTCACACTAAGAGATTAGCTGAATCTGCTCGAATAGCTCTGAGTAACTCTAATGACACGGAGAAAAACAATTCCTTCGCTTTTGATATGCCCCAACTTGTGGGACCTCTGTTGGGATAGTCCTCAAAAGGAAACCTGAAAATTTGTACCCTGATGGTCTGATATGAAATGCCCCCAGCATTCTGAACCTCGGAGAAATGCTTCAAATCAAATGCCTCTCGAATAAAGAATAACTTCCGCGCTCTTAGGATGGTCTGCCCCTGTCTGCAATGACTTTGCCCCTGATTGGTTGGTTCAGTATAGTGACTCTAGTTACGAGAGATTTACCGAATCTCGACCTGATTGCCCAGGAATAACGACTTTGGATGGCTGACCTCACTGGGGATCACTTGATAATAGCTTGCCCCGGCTCTCGGAACATTCGGGCATCCTACATTCTATCCTGATCAGACTTTCCACTGTAGGAAACTTTCCTGTTGTCAAGCGCTTACTCGTAAGTAAAACCAGTTGTTCTGCATAAAAGATACATTAATGCAATGCATATGACAGTTTTAACATCCAATCTGTTCACTGGAAAAATGGAAAATAAAATAAAATTACATGAAAGTCTTTCCTTTTGATCTTAACTTTCCAAAAAGTACTAGAAGTCTTTCATCTGATTTGTGGAGCTCAAGATATGAAGCTTGCAAGCCAGGGGTATTTTGGGAAACTTTGGTTATAGGTCATTTTTGGTTATAGGTCAATTTCACAAATTTGCACACTTCAAATGGAAATTTGTCCAACATCAAAGTTGCTCCAAATGGGATCATTTTCCTCACCAAACATCAAGATATCATTGGATTGGCTTGGATTGAAGGATTGGTGGAGGAAATTTTCATGAAAAAGCATTAAAAGCCATAAAATCAAATAAATTCATGTTGAACCAATTTTGATCAAGTTGGTGCATATTTTGAGACCTTTTGACATTCTAAACATGATGGAAAAATCAGAATTGAGATTTGAGGTCCAAAACCATGCCAATTTCATGCTTGCTTCAAGTGAAAGTAACATAATCAAATCACACCATATGATTAAATTAAGGGTGCAATTCTATCTCTTGGATAAGAATGAAGTGTATGAAGCTACCTGAGCCAAATTCATAGCCATTGTTGCTCTGTTTTACACGCACATGAAGCTTACAAAACCAAGAATTTTGGATTTCCATTGGATCAAATTGGGCTTGGATTGGGCTTCTTCTTCATCCAAATCCATTCTATATATTCCTAGCGTCGTGCACAAAGTTTCAGAATGGAGAATTGATAAAAAAAATTGAACAGAAATCAGTTACAAAAAGTGAAGAAAAATTGAAATCGTTTTCTGCAGAATCAAGCACCTTCAAGCAAAATTAAGCATTCCTAAAGCTCAACTAAAGATCAATTAATGATTCTGGATTGTTTTCATCAAGCTTCCTCAAGGAATCAAGGTCCAACAAAGCTATTCTGTTAGGTAACTAACTTTTCCAAATTACACTCTGTTCATGTAGCAATTCTAGGACATCGTTGCATATTCATGCTCCCCTAAGTGTATAGACGGATTCTGGATTAGTTTAGGCTTTGTTTGTGATGTTTCTTGATGGAACCTCAATTCTTGTTAGCTTCGGTTAGGATGATTTAGGAGGTTTTAGGCTTAGGTGACATTGGATTCATGATCAGTAAGAGGAGGAGATCAATTTGGACTATTTGTTTGCAAGTTTTGATGATGTTTTGCTTCACCTGTGTTGTCGATGCAACCGGAGAAGACGACCGGAGCCGCCGTGCTCCGGCGTCTGTGTATTCTCCCTCCACCTGAGAATGTTTAAATCTCACAACCACGTGGCCTTTCCTGATCCCTTAGATCTGATGACTAAACCATCCAACGGACTTGAACGCGTTTCACCATGGAACTTTTTGACCTTACCACATAGGATCATACCAAAACACTGTGTTTCATTAAACGCTTGAAGTGGATTGGGCTTCAATTCATTTTCACACACCCCTCAGCCAATCCCAGCGCATATGAACGTATCTGGATTACTTCCTGCACCAATTGTTTTTCCATTTTCATTTCTTTTTTCATTATTTTCATGTTTTGGTGACTGTTTTATTGTAATTCAGTTAAAATACTTCCAATTGTCAATAAATCCCACAAAAATAATTTCTACTCATTTCAAGCTGTGAATTTAATTTAGGAATTTTTGTTTTTAATTTTTCTAAACATTTTTCAATTAAAAAAGAATAATTCATTGGGAAGTGTTTCAATTGAAGTAAAATTGCATATGTTGTATTCTTGATTTTCTTTTGTGATGTTTTCTTCATATAAATTCATGAGTCTTTTTGTGCATATTCTGGATGTATCAATTGATTTTTGGATATTTTCCCCCCTGGTTTTAGTACCATTTGAGTAGGTTTTGGTTGAACCTTTTAGGATCCTCCTTTTGTGCTAGTTCTTAGGACATACCTAGAACTTTGCCCTCTATTTGCTTAGTTAGGCTTAGTTTTTTTCCCCACAATCTTGACCCCTGGTTCCTAACACCAGAGGGGTCTCATAGCAATTTAATTAGATTTTTTAAGTTTATTTTAATAGTTTTAGTGTATTTTACACTTTAGGCTACCCTTATAGGACTTTCACCTCTACACTTGTGCTAGTTTGATTTTATTTGAATTTTGTGCATTGATTGAGCATCTAATCTTTGCATATCCATATTGTAGACATAATAAGGCCTTTCTATGTTCAATTTTAGGCCTTGATCATGTTCATAACTTGTTTAAGTTTGACTTTCTTTTAGACCTTTCATGTAAGGCTTTTCATGTGTATAACTTGAATGATCTTCACTTCCTCAACATGATTCTTCTATAATATTTTGTACATTCCTTTTCAAATTCTTTGTGTACATTCTTCTCTTTCATTTCCCTCTGTCCAAGGACCTTGGAGCATCATTTAAAGTTGCTTAATACCTCCTTTGGAGGTATTTGAAGCTTGACTTAAATGGTGAACCATGAGGACACTTTTTGTGCATCTTTTTGCACAAGTCATAATGAGACTTTGGTTGAATGACATTAAGGGTACCATGGATGTTTTCTCTTCTTCTCCCGCTTCTCTTTTGTTTTATATTTCATTTCATGATCAAGTTAGAGGCCTTAGGGCATTGTCTGCCTTTGCTTGATGTATGTTTTGCATTTTTTCTTGCTTGCGTTTGAAGGTTGAGATGAGCTTGTGGTGGTCTTTACCCCACACAATTTCCTCCCTTTCTTGTGTGTTTTCTCTTTGTGTATCTCTTGTTTGAATTAAAGGTTGAGGTGTCCTCCCTTTGCTTGTAATGTTGCATTGCATGTGCATCCATTCATATTAACATTTCAATTCAAGTATTGTATGTTTCTTTTCTTCTTTTCATTACCATGTTCCCTTAGGAATTCTCACTTCCTTGATTAAGGATAGTGGTGATAGACATTAGGTTGAATCCTTCGCATGATAACAAATAGAATAGAGTTCCCTTCTTAATCCTAACCTTAGGACCATGATGCATGATAACTTTAGGGTTTTGACTTAGTCCCCTTTAGTGTCCTTTCTCTCTTCTCATCTCAAAACAATCTTAAAACACCTAATAAAGGCTAATAAGTATTGTACGTTACGAGCCTTAAGCTACTTAGGAAATGGTTGTTGAGGGGTTTCCTTTTAATAACCAGAGTGTTTAGTGCATCACCCTTTGGGTGATATGCGACGCATTCACTCCTAGGTCATAGTCTCTAGTGCAGTATGAATTACAAACATTCATTCAAAAACACATCTCCTTAAAAGACAAAAACAAACAGTCAAACTCCTATTTTGCCCTTTAGGGGTCCCTTAATCAAGGAAAACCACTTTCAGATAAACAAAAGTGTTGTTAACTCTTAGTTCTATCGCAAACGGTAACGCCTAAGTCTCCAATGGTCGAGCTACATACACCAAACTGCTAGAACTGCTTGTTAACCCTACTCGGGTAAAAACGTGTGAACAAACTTGTGTTTTCTTTTATCCCGAACTACGTTTGCTCTGATTTCTCGTACCGTGCGAGAATACGTAGGCATACGACGCGATGTCTTGGCGAGCAACCTTTCCCCCCTTTTATCCGTAGTTAGTCGAACTACGTTGACTCTGACTTTCCTATTGCACAAGGGAATACGTAGGCCCAGAGTGGCGATGCTCTGTCGAGTCACTCTTCTTTTCTTTTGTCCCTGAGAACTTTAGTTAGATAGTTTCAATCACCCTTTTAGATAGACAATCAAGCATGGATCCCGTCGAGTACGACGAATGTGAGGGGTGCTAATACCTTCCCCTTGTGTAACCGACTCCCGAACCCGAGATTTGGTTGCGATGAACGATCTTATCCCTTTTCGTCAGGTTTTCTCTGCTCGTTTCCTTTCCCTCATTGGGATAAATAACGAACGGCGGCGACTCTTCTGTCATTGCCGGCATTTTTTTCGCAGTAGCGACAGCTGGCGACTCTGCTAGGGACTCCAACGGTTCCCTATGTGAGTCAATCCTAGCGCTTGTTTGTTTATTTTTTGGGTGTATGTACATGTTGTACTTTATTTTTACTTTCCCGCATTTATTTTCAGCATTATATATCATTATTGATGTGCTGTAGGGGGGGGGGGGGGAAGTTCTGATGAGTGATAAGCCAGACCCAGGCTTGAGTGCAAACATAACATTAGTAGTGGAGATTAGTGGGGGGCGTGCATGCTTTGCAATGTACCAGTTCCTCATGAAATTCGCGCTCAGACGAGATTCTCTTTGATGATTTCATTTCCAGCCCTTTGGGCTTGAGGGGATTTTGGATCTGAGGGTTGTCGACTCTGGGGACCAATCATTTGTGATTCAGCTAAGTGAGGCCTCTTTGGGAGATGATGATGCCAAACCAGAAATGGTGAACGTATCATCATTTCTTGAAAGTCTGTGACGCTGATGGACGCATAGGATGTCGAACCTTATCAATGGATAGGTCCATACCTGTGAGAGGGATTGGGTTATGCATGAAACCTTGACCTTCAGATTACCCGATTTTCTTTACAGTATGAATCTGAGTTGTTGATATCAGTGGCTTCTATTGTCAGAGTTGTGCTATTGTTCTTGTCAAAGCGAAGCTCCGGTTCTTCTCAAACTACAGCATAACAATCTTGATCCCCTGTTGGCATCTTTGCATTTGCATTTGCATTCTCATCTGCATCTCATTAACATTTATTTATGTTACAGGTGCATATCTCCTCCCTCCGTTCTAGTGATCTTGCTCCCTGTTTCCGACATGGAACCCCTGAAGAAAACAGTTGCCTACAAGTTACCTAATCGAGACATTAGTTCTCTGCTTAGTTTGATTTCCGTGGTTGATAGAGCGGTACTGGAAGACTTCAGAAGATCCAATGGAAAATTGCTCAGTTTTGTCTGCAAGCATTCGGCATATGAGATGAATGGTTTGTTTGCTCTGCTGCAATTCTATGACCCGCAGCTGAGACGTTTGACATTTCCTAATTATATCCTCGCACCTACCTTAGAAGAGTATTCTGCCTTGTTAGATGTGCCTATTCTGAATCAGATCCTGTTCTTCCATACGGACGCTAAGCCTAATCTGGCTAAGCTTTCTGCAGCATTACATTTGGACGCCTCAGAGATAGAAAGAAAATTGACTAAATGGAATGGTGTGCCTGGTTTCTCCTTGTAGTTCCTTGTTGAGAAGGCTCAATAGTGCGCCAAAGATGGATGTTGGATCGTATTCAATGCCATTCTAGCACTTTGTGTCTATGGCATCATTTTGTTTCCCAATATGCCGGAGTTCGTAGATTTAGACGCATTTCATATCTTCGCCTCAGGGAATCCGATACCCACATTGCTCAGTGACGTTTATCACTCGGTTCACTACAAGAATGAGAACCAAAGAGGGAAAAATGTGTCCTGCTGTGTTCCCTTATTCTACAGATGGTTTGCCAACCATATGCCCAAGACCGGTCCTTTTGTTACCTCTGCATGTACATTGGAGTGGTCAGAACGTGTGATGGGTTTGTCAGCTGAGAACATCACTTGGTTTGATAGGAATATGCTTGGTATGGAAATCATCTATAGCTGCAGCAGGTTTCCTAACGTCCCTTTGGTCGGAAGGAAGGGGTGTATCAACTACAATCCGTCATTGTTGGTTAGGCAATTTGGATATGCATTGAGGGATCCTCCCAAAGAAGAAGAGGTATAGGAATCTATGTACCTCACCGGGCTGTTGGATAGTGATACGTCATCCAAACATGAGCACGCTTGGAACAACGTTCACAGAAGAGGAAAATTAGTGTTGGGGAAAAGTAATAGCCGTGCCTATGATCCCTACTTAAGCTGGATTCAGGATAGAGCGAAGAGGTTGCTAATGTCGTTTCCCTCTGTTGCGCCTTTATACCCCCTCATGATTGAGGAGCTGACCGCGGTAGATATTTAGAAATACAATCAATTATGGGCTGAAAAGGAAGAGCTACGAAAAGCCAACGAGGAGTTAGAAAGAGAAATTGTTCAGCTCCAGGGAGAGAAGAATGATATTGTATACTCCTTCAAGAAACAAACTGAACTCGTGAATCGATTGGGTACAGATTTGACTTAGCAGATCAACGCTCGTGAACGCTTAGGCTTGGATTTGAAAGATGTGAGCAGTGTTCTTACCACCAAGAAGTAGGACTTGGACAAAGCCTATTTGAAGATCTCCAAATTCAATACTCAGTGGAATGCCACCTTGTCCAACCACAAAGAGCGCGAAGACAAGTTGAAGCTGCAAATCAACAAATTGAAGACTCAGTTGAAAGCCAAAGACGAGAAGATTTCAGAAGAAGCATCACTCAGGCGTGCCAGCGAAATCCGGTTGAATAAGGTTATTGCAAACTTGAGATATTGCAGGTTGAGAGCTAACTCCAAGAGGTGCAAGCTGGAAGATTGTTTTGGGGAAGGAGCTTGGGAGGACTATGCTGAGGGCCTACAACGTACCATTAGCTAGCGAGAGCTGCTTATTCATGGGCTACTCACCAGACCTGATCATTCCGAGACCCAGAAGTTGCTAGAGGACTTCCGGTCTCGCCATCCAGCTTGATTATCTTTCCTTCTATCTGTAGTTGTTGCTTGTTGCTTTGTACATGGACCATCACCAGGCTTGTTGGTTGAGGTCCTTTCTGATTGTATTCAGTTGATACTTTTGTATGCTGCATACGGGGCTTTTTCATCTATATATGAGGAGTTTCTGCTATTGCTCGTCTATGGGGTTTTCCATTGTCGCGCCTTCTCCCGGAACTAGAATTGAGGGGGAAATTTCCCTGTTGCATACATACATGTTTGCATAGCATTTTTGCATTACAGGTATAGCAGGTCCGTTTATCTTATCTCTGTTTCTTTGTTAGTGTGTTTTAGGATTGCTGATCAGACAGTTCACTGGTATGCTACCCGACAGAACCAGAGGAGAGTGATGGATCAGATCCAGTCAGAAATGCAAGAGATGAGGGATAGAATGACCCAATTCATGGAGCTTATGCAGGGCATTGCTAATGGCCAGGAGCAGCTCCGGACTCTAGTGCAGCTTTTGATTGCACGTGTTGACAGTAACGGTGTGTTGCATGGTGGAATGCTACAAACCCTCCACTTATTGAGACCCCTCACACTGACAATTCTGCGCCTGTTGTGAATATCCCTGTTACTGGAGGGAATGGAAGTGGTAATGGTAATGGTGTTGCTAATGCTGGAGTTAATATGCATAGTACGGGCAACGGTAACTTCGAAACCAACGACAATGTTGGCGGGGCTAATGGCAATATTGTTGGAATGGGTAATGCTGGAAACATTGGTGCTGGTAATATGTATGGTCATGATGCTACTGGGGTTGTCCATGGTAATGTGTATCAACTGTGGAATGAGGATCGTCAAGATGATATTTTCTCGATGAGAGATGTCAGAGCTGAAATGTCGTATGATGCTAGTAGGAGGTTCAAATTGTTAGAAGACAAGATGAAGAGTCTGGAGAACCAAAATGCCATGGGCCTCGACATGGCCAACCTGGGACTTATCCCTGACTTGAAAGTGCCTCTAAAGTTCAAAGTCCCTGACTTTGACAAATTGTTGCACCCTAAAATTTGCTCAACCTTTTCTTACCTGGTTTATGTTTCATTGCATTATCATTTGCATAGTTATATCATTTGCATATCATGGTATCATTCATATAGCAGGGGATCAAGTTGATTCTTCTCAAGAGAAGCCTAGCAAGAGGTCTCATTCAAGATTGAGAGTTATCAAAGTCATCAGAAGGTGGTTTGAGTGCCTAAGGGTTTAGATGTTTGAGTGTGAATCTTCTCTTAACTTGAGGATCAACTGAAGACCATCAGAGGGTTGTGAAGTGTTGAATGTGAGAAGAGGATGTGTATGGAGCTCATAGAATGCCTAGAGGGCCATGGGAGATATTAATCAAGTCATTGTGTCAAGTGCAAGAGCCACAGTTGACGTGCAAGCAATTAGGGCTTCATCTGGGTCAATCCTAGGTAAACTGTGCAATTGAAGAGTATCAAGGCCTACTTTTAGGTTATGGAGTTCATGAAATGATGTGATAAGACATTTGTGGTGTTGTGCCAAGATCAAATCAAGAAGATTCAAGAGTGTGGGAAGTTGCTAAATTAGGGTTTCAGTGTAAAATCCCCTATTTAGTACCTAACTTCAAGGCCAAATAAGTCAAGATACAAGTTTCAAATGGATCTTTGGCCAACATGAAACTTGTATAGCATCTCAATAACTTTAATTTGAGTACTAGAAGTCCTCCATTGGATTTATGGAACTCAAGTTATGGCCCAGACAAGTTACAAGTCCTCAGATGCCACTGAAATTTGTCTGTGAAAATCATATGACTTCAAAGCTATTTTTGACCTAGAAGGAGGTTTCACTTGAACTTTTGGCCAACATTAAAGTTGTTCCTCATGATCTTATATTTCTAAATTGTACTAGAAGTCTTCCATATGATTTGTAGAACTCAAGTTGTGAGGTTTACAAGTCAGGGGTATTTTGGGAAAGTGAGATTATAGGTCATTTTCAATCATAGGCCAAAATCTCCAACTTGCACTTGTCAAATACAATTTTGTTCAACATGAAAGTTGTTAAAAATATGGTCTTTAGGCTATCCAAGAGGTCATGATGGATTGATTGAGCTCATAGCAAGAGTTGGTTTGAATGGGTTTCAAAAAGGGAGAAAATTCAAATGTGTAAAGGAGGGAAAATGCAATTTTGTGTTAGATGACCAAAACCAAGCAAGTGAGTACATTTTCTGATTAGAAATCACATTTTAGACACTTTGGCATTACCAGAATTTTGAGTTTAGGTCAAGATTTGTGAGTTGCCATTTGATTTCTTCATTTGCAAGTCACATATCCAAAATCCTTACCAATGCAATTCAAACACTCCTTTTGGTCTGAACACATTCACAAGGGAATTTGCAAGTGAAAGGGAAGCTTCTAGAGCAATTTTCATGGCCAAATCATGACTGGTACAATGCACATGTGAAGAGAAAAACAGAAATTTGGATTGGCTGGATTGGGCCTCAATTGAGCTTCTAAAGCCCATAGACATGTTCTATTTAAGTTCTTGAATGATTTCAGAATCATTTTGGTGCAAGTTTCGTGGCTGAAGCAGAGATAGCAATCAAATTTTCAGAGCTGCAACTTCAAATCGTGTTTTGAGATTCAGACCAATTCAAGCCAAATTGAAGGTTGAAACATCATCCTCTTGCATCCTTGAAAGATTCTGGAGAGTTTTGGAGGTTGAATCAAGCTCTAAGCATCTCTATTAGTGGATCTACATCAGGTTAGTAAACTTCAAATTTCCACATGAATTAGCATGATGTAGTTAGAATTGAACTTGTGGTTAGGATCTAGACAAGGTGTATATCGTTTTAGGATCAATTTGGAATCAATTGGTGATGTTTGATCATGAGGTACCATTTCTGTTTGGACACGAGCTGATCTGATCTTAAGGATATGACATGATTTGGATAGATCAATTTGATGTATGAAACATGAGGAACATTTCTATATCATTAGTTTTGTAAATTGTGCTGATCTAATTGGATGTGTGTTCTGAACATTGCTTCGAATTTGAAAATCCATGGAGAGTTGAATAATATGGATAGGATATTTGAATTCCTGTTGAAATTCTGGAGAGATTGATGTAAGGATGAGTGATGTTTGATCACCTGCAACCATATGCTCACCGGAGAAGACGACCGGAGTCTTCTCCGGCCACCGTCTCTGATCTCACTCAGGCCAGGTTGAATTTTGGAGAAAACGAGTCCATAGCCATTAGATCATGCTCTGACCAAAGACTTTCCACCAGATCCCAGGGTTGTGTTTTAATCTGAGGAGTGGATTTTTTAATTCAAAACGCAGGCGTTTCACTTAATGTGCTGGCAGCGTGTGGATTCTTGGATTGCTTGACTTGTCAACTCATCCAATGGCTCTTGTTTTATTCTGAGTTTCTATTTTCTTTTGTTCATTTTTGTTTTATTTTAAATGCTTTATTGATTCCAAAAATCATATTAAATTCATTCTTGATCAGAAAATTATTTTAAAAATACCTCCATGATCTTGAGAGAATTTGTGATTTTCTGAAATCAATAAAATGCATTTTCATGCATTTTTCAATTTAATTTGATTTTTCTTATTTTTTTTAATTCTTTTAATTTTGCATATTTGATCATCTGTTTTGTTGAATTTTGTTCTTCCAATTGGTGATGAGTTTGGCTTTGGTTTTTTAGTATGTTTTAGGGTAGATATTCATGTTCCTCGAGCATTTTTATTGGAATTTTAAAACAAAATTAGATTCTGGTTTAGGTGTTGAGATTAGAACCTTCCCAAACTTGTGTATCCCCTTGACCTATTTCACTTTAGGAATTGTTTAGATAACTTAGAAGTTGAATTAGGCTTCAATCTTTTCACATTAGTTTGTTCAAAAATGTATGTTCCCCTAGGAATTTAATTAGAATTTTACAACTTTATTTTCTACTTTAGTTGTATTTTTCAAGTTGCTTGTGTTTATGTTGTTCTCTCTTGAGTGCCTTTACTTGTTTGGCTTGGTTGGTGACTTTGGAGCTTGCTTGGCTTGGAAACCTTTTTGGGAGGTCTTCTGGACTTGATATAGATGCTATGGTTTGAAGATTGGAGCTTGGAGTTGAAGTTTCCTTTTCTTTTAGGAGTTGTTTTAGGAGCTTAGAAAATTAGGGTTTTAGGAAGAGCCATTAGAGCTAGTTTTGATTTCTTCATTAAACATAGAATGCTTTGTGTGCTTCTATTCCATCCAATGACATGAAGTCCTCCTAGGGAAACTCCATCTCTCCTTTGGAGGGATGTGTGGTATGCCCATAGTTGAGTAGAACTTTGAGGATACCTTTCCATTTCAATGTTGGTACTTGATGATTTCCTTTGGTTTTCATTAAGTTTTCAACATTTCAACCTTGATCTTGGTGATTGTTCCTTTTCTTGGAGGTGCTTGCTAGAGCTTGAAGATGAAGTTTGATGAAGCTTGAAGATAGAAGCTAGCTTGAAGATGAAGTCTTGCTGTCAACTTTACTGTCTTTTCAACTGTGCTGTTTAGAGCTTGTTGTTGCTGTCTGCTGTAGGAGTTTGTTGCTACTGCTTGGGCTGCCTCTTCTGTATCTTTTATTTTTCTCTGTATTGTATTTTTGCTTGTGTTGATTACCTCTATATTTAAGGTGGAGCTTGTCTCCTCTTGCCTATTGTTTTCTCCCTTGCTTCTCTAGTACTATTGCGTAGCATGCATTTTGCTATTTACTGTTTACTGCTTGCTTTCTTTTGCTATTTCCCCTAGGATCTCTGATTTCCTCCGTGCAAGAGGGAATTATGACAGACATTAGGTGTTGACCCATGCATGATAACTGTAGGTAGATTCCCCTTTCAACCATAGTTTTAGGGTGTCTTTCTCTTCTCATCTCAAAACAATTCAAAAACACAGTAATAAGGTTAATTGAAGTCGTGCGTTACGAGCCTTAAGCTATTTGGGAAAAGGTTGGTGGAAAGTCTCTCTCCAGTAATCTGGATGTTAGTGTGGTACCCTTTGGGTGACATACAAAGCGTTCACTCTCGGGTCATAGTCTCTAGTGCGACTGAGATTGCAAACATCCTAAAAAACAGTTCTTTCGTAAAAAACTCAAACAAACATTCAAACTCTGTTTTTGTCCTCTTGGACCTTAATCAGGAAAACCCTTTTCAGAAGGAGATAAAAAACTGTCAGACAAACTTGTGTCTTCCGTAGCCCGAACTACGTTTGCTCTGATCTTTCATGCCGTATGAAAGTACGTAGGCACGAGATGCGACATCTCAGTGAGCAACTTTCCCCCATAACCCGTAGTTAGGCGAACTACGTTGACTCTGATTTCTCGTTCCAGACGGGAATACGTAGGCATAAAGTGCGATACTTTGCCGAGTCATTTTCTTTTCTTTTTAACCCAGACCTTTATAGTAGATAGATAAACATACCCTTAGATAGAAAACAAGCGTGGATCCCATCGAGTACGACGGACATGAGGGGTGCTAATACCTTCCCCTTGCGTAACCGACTCCCGAATCTAGGATTTGGTTGCGATGACCATTCCTTTCCCTCTTTGCGTTAGGTTTACTCTGAGCGTTTCCTTTCCCTCTTGTGGGATAAATAACGCACGGTGGCGACTCTTCTGTCATAGCCGGCGCCGATTTTCGCAGTAGTGACACAAATATAAAGGCACCACATGCCCAAGAGTCCACTTGCGCTCTTACTACTGGAAGATGTCCGCGTACTCGGACGATGTGAAAATGTTGATGCACTTCTTCCAAGACAGCTTGTCCGGGCCGTCTCTCAAATGGTATATGGGGCTGGAGCCCATCAATATCTGAAGCTGGAAGGACCTGGATGAAGCCTTTGTAAAACATTACCAATATAACAGCGACCTTGCTTCCAACAGGGTCGAACTTCAAAACCTTTCCCAGAGAAATAATGAGTGTTTCAAGCAGTATGCACAAAGGTGGCGTGAACTCGCGGCAAGGGTGCAACCTCCAATGGTGGAGCGCGAGTTGATAGATTTGTTCGTTGCCACTCTACCTAGTGTCTATTACGACAAGCTCGTCGGTAGTATGTCAGACAGTTTCTCAGATTTGATAATCACGGGAGAAAGGGTAGAGAATGGCATAAAACTCGGGAAGGTTCAAGTAGGAGAGTTGCCCTCAGTTGGATGAGGAAAGAAAGTATTCGACGGTAAGAAATAAGAAGGAGAGACTAGTTCAGTATCTAGTGCTCGTGGTAAAGGAAAAAGTCAGCGTCAATATCGGCAACAGCAGGTTGCAAGCGTCATGATACCAATACAACAACAACCACCGCAGCAGCAGAACCAGAATCAGAATCAAAATTATGCCCAACGGCGGTATCAGAATAAAGGTCCAGCAGCAAACAGAGTGTTCGACGCGCCACCTATGTTGTATTCACAATTACTCCAGACCTTGTAGCAATTGCAGCTCATTAACAAAAGGACGATGGCTCCTCTGACCGAACCACCTCCACCCGGGTATGATCCAAACGCCCGCTGTGAATTTCATTCAGGTGCCCCAGGGAACAACATCGATAATTGTAAGGCCTTCAAGCATAAGGGGCAGGATATGATTGATAACAAGGTGATAAATTTCTCCAATGATGTTCCCAATGTTATACAAAATCCTATGCCAAACCACGGACAAGCCGGAGTCAGTGCGATAATTGAGGATGATAGGTTGGATTTGATAACAGATGTCGGTGAGCTGAAGATGCCGTTGAGCTTCGTAAAAGCGAAACTGCTAAAAAAGGGTGTGTTTCCAGGTGCGGGGATTCTGTGCTGAGTGTGCATTCTATTTGGATGGTTGTGATCAGTTGAGAACTGGTATTCAGAGTTTGATTGACGAAGGGGTTCTACAGTTTGATCGGGCCGTTGAAAGGAGATACAAGAAGTAATAACGAAGCAGAGGGGTGAGATTGCTACGATCTTTATCCCATACAAAACTATTACAATTTCCGCGCCGAGACCACCAACGATTATCATTACAAAAGCTGGTCCAATACCTTTTGAGGATACCAAGGCTGTTCCATGGAATTATGGAGCCGTGGTATATGTTAACGGACAGAAGCTAGATTTGAAGAGTCCGCCTGTTGAGTCAGTGGAGAATCTAGTTGGTGCTGGAGGTATTACCCGAAGTGGTCGAGTCTTTTCACCACCCGAAGTGGTGGCTGATAAAGCGGACAAAGGAAAGGGTAAAATGGTTGTGGAAGAAACCTCTCAGGCTGGAGAGAAAGAGCTTTTGGCTAAAGACATAGAAGAGTTTATAAGGTTAATAAGGAAGAGCGACTACAAGATAGTCGACCATCTGCATCAAATGCCTTCTAAGATCTCCATATTATCATTATTGCTTTGCACATAAGCACATCGCAATGCGTTGCTAAGGATATCGAATATTGCGTTCGTGCCTCAAGAAATTTTAGTAAACCAACTTGAAGGAGTTGTCGCACACGTAAACGCAGGGAATGGTCTTGGTTTTAGGGACCTAGAATTGACGCCTAAGGGCAGGCATCACAACAGCGCATTGGATATCTCGATTGAATGTCGGGGGACTGTTATGTCCCATGTCTTGGTGGATACCAGATCCTCTTTAAACGTGCTACCAAAAAAGGCGTTGATGAAACTAGACACTTGGGGTATTTTTTGTACGCCAATGATCTTGTAGTGAGGGCCTTTGATGGAACCTGACGATCAGCGTTGGGGGAGCTTACATTGCCCATCCAGGTAGGGCCAGAGGTATTCGATGCAGTGTTCTATATAATGGATATCCAGCCCGCCTATAGTTGTCTATTAGGCCGTCCGTGGATACACTCAGCAGGAGCTGTAACCTTTACATTGCATCAGAAACTCAAATATATGGTTGGTGGCAGCATCGTCACCGTATATGGAGAAGAGGAGATAATGGTTAGCCATTTTTCGTCATTCAAGTATATGGAAGTGGACGGGGAGATCCACGAAACTCTCTATCAGGCATTTGAAACAGTCCAGGCTAAAGATAAGTCTCCTGCAACGAGCAAACTGCCCGAAGTGGCCTTATCTTCTTTCAAGGAAGCCCAGGCTGAGGAAAAGTCTGGGGCAACGCAAGGTTGGGGCTAGGTGCTTGACATCCCCAACAAGCAGGATAAGTTTGATCTGGGGTGCCATCTGTCTTCTTCAGAATCCTCGCAGAGCGTGCCGCGCTATAAAGGACCAGTACAGTTTACCCCGAGAGGGGTCATTTTCGAGTGCATTAATGTTGTTTCTGATAGTGAAGAAGGAGATAGCGATTGCGACATTGATGCCTGGATCACGCCGAGCACGCCAGGACAGCGCCTCAACAACTAGACTATCCAGGAGGTCATTCAAGTGGAGCATGAAGAGTAATTCATTGTTTTCCCAATTATTGTACGACCCTGTGTTCTACCCGAAGCATAAGGGTATTTTGTCAGGGCCTTGCTTGTTTATACTTGAACATTTTATCAATAAATCAAAGGGCAGTTTTTTGTATTCAAATTTTGTGATCCTTGTTATTCCCTTTTGTTTTTTCGTTTAACACAATAAAATGGCAATGTGGTTTGTGCTGATTTGCATCTCATTTTAAGCATTTAACCATTGTTATTGCAGGACTCACATTATTGTAGATGACACCGTTCAAGAACCTCCTATGACTCGCTTCAACTTTGATCATCCGATATATCAAGCTGAAGAAGAGATTGATAAAGATGTGGGCATGCCAGAAGAGCTAGCTAGGCTCCTGAAACAAGAAGAGAAGATCATTCTGCCTCATCAGGAAATGATTGAAGTCATCAATTTAGGTTCTGAAGAAGTTGTCAGAAATGTCAGAATAGGGGCTGGCCTACAGAGTGACATCAAGCAAAGGCTGGTCGAGATGCTTCGAGATTATATTGACATCTTTGCTTGGTCCTATGAAGACATGCCCGGGCTCGATACTGATATCGTGGTTCATCACCTACCGTTACGTGAAGAATGTCCACCGGTCAAGAAAAAGCTTAGAAGGACGAGACCAGACATGGCTGTAAAAATCAAGGAAGAGGTCTAGAAGCAATTGGACGCAGGATTCCTAGTCGTGACAACTTACCTTCCGTGGGTCGCCAACATAGTGCCTTTGCCTAAGAAAGATGGCAAGGTACGGATGTGTGTTGATTACAGAGATCTTAACAAGGCAAGCCCTAAAGATGATTTCCCACTCCCTCACATTGACGTATTGGTCGACAATACTGCTCAATTTTCTGTATTTTCCTTCATGGATGGTTTCTCCGGTTATAAACAGATCAAGATGGCACCAGACGGCATGGAGAAGACGATGTTTATTACGCCGTGGGGGACGTTTTGTTACAAGGTAATGCCTTTTGGGTTGAAAAACGCAGGGGAAACTTACCAGCGAGCTATGGTCACTTTGTTTCATGATATGATTCATCATGAGATTGAAGTCTATGTTAATGACATGATAGCAAAGTCCCAAACGGAGGAGGGACATCTGGTAAACTTGCTGAAGCTGTTTGAGATGCTCCGGAAATTCACGTTGAGGTTGAATCCTAACAAGTGTACTTTCGGGGAACGGTCCGGAAAGCTAATGGGGTTTATTGTTGGTGAAAAGGGAATCGAGGTTGATCCTGCCAAAATAAAAGCTATACAAGATATGCCAGCGCCAAAGATCGAAAAAGAAGTTCGTGGTTTCTTACGGAGGTTGAACTACATTGCTCGGTTCATATCTCACCTAACAGCCACATGCGAACCAGTGTTCAAGTTGTTGAAAAAAGATCAGGCGGTCATCTAGAATGATAATTGCCAAAGGGAATTTGACAAAATCAAAGAATATCTGCAGGAACCTCCGGTATTGATACCTCCAGTAGCCGGAAGACCATTAATTATGTACTTAACGGTTCTTGAGAATAGCATGGGTTGCGTTCTCAGTTAACACGACGAGACCGGCAGAAAAGAGCACACCATATACTATATGAGTAAAACGTTCACAGATTGTGAGTCCCGTTACTCGATGCTCGAAAAAACGTGTTGCGCACTCGCGTGGGCTGCCAAATGTTTGAGACAGTATATGCTTAACCATAAAACCATGTTGATTTCAAAGATGGATCCGATCAAGTATGTCTTCGAAAAGCAAGCGCTTTCAGGCAGAATTATCAGGTGGTAAATGGTACTGACGATTAACCAATGAAGTTTGAATTTCCTGACGAGGACATCATGTTCCTTAAGATGAAGGACTGCGAAGAGTCACTACCCGATGAGGGGCTAGAGAAGAGTTCTCAATGGCAATTGATATTTGATGGTGATGTTAGTTCGTATGGAAGTGGAATTGGGGCAATCATTACGACTCCCCATGGATCTCATATCCTATTCACTGTCAGGTTAACATTCCCGTGCACCAACAACGAAGCAGAATATGAAGCATGCATCATGGGCTTAGAAGAAGCCATTGATCTGAGGATCAAGAATCTTGATGTATACGGCGATTCAAAGCTTGTTGTTAACCAAATCAAAGGAGAGTGGGAGACTCGTCAACCCAATTTGATTCCCTATATGAATTATGCAAGGAGGTTGTTGCCCTTCTTTGATCAGGTGGAGTTCCATCATGTGCCAAGAGCAGAAAACCAGATGGCAGACGCTCTGGCTATGTTGGCTTCGATGTACAAAGTGAACTTCTGGAACGATGCTCCCAGAATTTTCATTTCTCGCCTCAGCAGGCCGGCTTTCGTATTCGCCATTGAAGAAGCTGCCGATGGCAAGCCGTAGTTTTATGATATACAAAACTTCCTCGAGAAACAAGAATATCCGCCAGGGGCTTCGGCCCAGGATAAGAAGACTCTGAGGAGGTTGTCTGGTAACTTTTATCTGAACCCAGATGGTGTGCTTTAAAGAAGAAACCATGACTCGGTGTTGTTGAGATGCGTGGACGAAAAGGAAGCAACGTTGCTTATGGAAGAGGTCCACGAGGGCACTTTCGGTACACATGCCGTGGGCATGCAATGTCTCAGAAACATTTATGAGCAGGGTATTATTAGCTAACCATGGAGTCAGATTGTTTCAAATTTTTGAAGAAATGCCATAAAAGCCAGATTTAAGCAGACAAAATTCATGTATCGTCGAGCCCGTTGAATGTTATGGCATCCCCGTGGCCTTTCTCTATGTGGGGCATTGACATGATTGGCAAGATTGAGCCAACCGCGTCTAACGAACATCGTTTTATTTTGGTAGCCATCGACTACTTCACCAAGTGGGTTGAAGCAGCCTCGTACGCCAATGTCACGAAGCAGGTCGTAGCCTGGTTCATAAAGAGGGACATCATCTGTAGATACGGAGTGCCCGAGCGAATCATTACTGACAATGGTTCGAACCATAACAATAAGATGATGAAGGAGTTATGCCAGAACTTCAAAATCGAACATCAAAACTCATCGCCCTATCGTTCGAAGATGAACAACACTGTTGAAGCGGCCAACAAAAACATCAAGAAGATAGTGTAAAAGATGGTTGTCACTTACAAGGATTGGCATGAGATGTTGCCCTTTGCTCTTCATGGTTATCCTACTACGGTACGCACTTCAACCAGGGCAACTCCTTTCTTGCTGGTATATAGTATGGAAGTTGTCCTACCATTGGAGGTCGAGATTCCCTCTTTAAGAGTTCTGGTCGATGTCAAGCTCGATTAGGCAGAATGGATACGAAACAGATTGAACCATCTCAGCCTGTTGGATGAGAAGAGACTAGCATCTATCGCATACGGTCGGTTGTATCAAAGCCGAATAAAGAAAGCTTTCGATAAGAAAGTGCACCCTCGAAGCTTTCAGACGGGCGACCTTGTGCTGAAGAAGATTCTCCTGCCACAATCAGATCACAGGGGCAAATGGACTCCCAACTATGAAGGTCCATATGTTGTGCGAAAGGTTTTCTCCGGAGGAGCCTTGTTGTTGTCCACCATGGATGGTGAGGATTTTACATCCCCTGTGAACGCGGATGCAGTTAAAAAATACTTTGCTTAAAATGACCCGCTGGAAAGAAAAAAGGATATCCAGGCAAAAATGGGGCATCCCGGCGAACCATAAAAAGAATAGGTTTGGGAAAAAGTTAGGGATATAAATGAAAAGATGTAAACCCGCAAAGTCGAAAACCTGGAAAGGCGGCTTTGGAAAAAACGGGTATCCTGATGAATTGAAAACCCGAAATTGAAAAACGGGTATCCCGGTTCCCGCAAAAGTCAGGGATTGAAAAAGCAAATGACTGCAATCTGCGTGTGATACTTCATTGCTTAGTGGATTGAGAGAATCTGCGGGCCGTTTATCCGAATCAATCTCTTCTGAAGATGGAGCATCGGAAAGACATCGAAGTCAGGCGAGTCATTGAGGGATCAGCTCATGGTGTTCGTCTACACCATATTGCTTATATGTTTGTACACTGTTATTTATTTCTGTACATATCTCTATGCTTTTACGCAGGTTTCTCTTTTCAGGGGTTGCATCTGTTGTAAAACTTTGCCTATTTACGGGCCATTTGTCAATAAAACATATACTATTGAGTATTTTGTTTGTTTGGTTTTAATTTTTACTGTTTTGTTTATGAAAAACGCCCGATGTTTTTGATAAACTACACTTGCATAAACTTGCGGGCCTTGACCAATAACCGTTAAAACTTTGAATCATTTGAACAACGTCACTAATGACGACTGAGATATTCCCTTTGTACAGGATGTCTTGTCTGGTTTGTTCATTTTTGTAGGGTTGTCCCCTTGGTTCATTTGTCAGGGATATGTCCTCAATATGATCACCATATCCCTAGTAGAAGCATATGCAGAGTATTAAGCCTAATCCTAAGCGAGTCAGGGTTGGTTTTCTTTCCACCGAGCAGGTGTGGAATCTTCTCAGCGGGTTCAGGTGGGTCAGTCGCGTTTCCCCACAGAGTCTGAATATTGGATCACGAGCTTTGATTTATCTCCCCAAGCAGGGATACATCCCCCAACCAGAGTCCTTCCCAGCAGTTGGGGTTTGCATCCCTATCCCCAGTAGAGTTGTGTGCATATTAAAGGAGTAGTTAAAATGTATCCTCGTCCCTGGCAGTTGGCCGATACACGTTTACTCCCCGTAGATTCTAGGTATGTGCTTACTCCCCAGCGAGTCGAGATTAGGTTCCTTTCCACCAAGCAGGTATGGAATATTCCTCAGCAGCGGGTTAGCACGTGGTATTTCTCCAGCAGATTTCCTGTAAATTTTAGCTGTCAGAAGTTCAGACCGAGGTCTCCGGCAGAGTTGATTTCCCTGCAGAGTTGTATTCCCCCCCGCTGGTAAGATTGATCTCAGTGTCTGGTTGTCTATCCTTAGCTAGATGTCTCTAGGAGAGTCGTATCCTGGAAGGCCAGTCATGGCATTGCATTTCTTCAGCAAGTGAGAGGGGCTGTTTAGCAGGCTGTTTATTTCCCCAGGGGATTCGTCTATCTCCCCAGAAGAGTTCATTGTTTTGGAAAATCATTCGTGGCATTTTCCCAGCTGAGTTAGCCATCCAGCAGATTCGTCTCCTCATCATAAGTCCAATTGTTATTGGCACGGGTAACTACCCCTAGCAGGGTTGTTTCATCCCCGGCGGAGTGGGTTTCTTTTTGGCAAATTTATTTTGTTGGAGCGGTTCCTTTGCATTTTGCATTGTGTCTATAACATCTACTCAGACGCGTAGCATTTCCATTTTGTATGGAGCATTACGCCATTTTCAAACATATGCATTCTGAAACATAAGCCAAGTCGTTACCTCTGTGCTTTCAGGTATATCTCCCACAGGTGATGGTTGTTCTTGCCCGTGTGGTTTTCAGTCCCGGCAGACTTGATGCGTTTATTTCGCCCTTGGTTTATGATATTTCCCAACGGCGTCGCCGGACTTTGATGTGTGATATTCTATTCTCCAAGTTCGTACAGGTGTTCAGACTTCGGCAGAATATTTATGATAGATATGTCTATCTCATCATATGCTCCCCTGACTGGGTTGCTTGTTTAAGTTCCTCTTTGTTCCTCAGTAGAATGGCATGGCTATGTTTCCTCACACTCTCAAAGCATATGTACTTCATCTCCAGTGAAGTTGCCTTGTGATCGTTATCCTCGGATGGTTTCAACTTCGTGTGGACCCGACCTTTAGGTTCGTTGGTCGCTTTTATCTAGCGGATTTCCGGCTTGATGTCGGACATTTATTAGCTTCAGCAGTTTTTCTAGCGGCAATGCCAGATCTTTGCGGTTTTCTAACGGCAATGTCCGATGTTTCTTGGGTTTTCTGGCAGCGAGGTCAGGTGTTTTGCGGATATTTTAATTTTTTCTGATAGCGAAGTCAGGGGGTTGTAGATCTTTGTGGATTTCTGGCGACAATGTCAGATGTTGTGTTTTCTGGTGGTGATGTCAGATCTTTGCATTTTATTTCTGGCGGCAATGTCAGATGTTCGTTATTTCTGGCGGCAATGTCAGAGGTTTGTTGGTTTTCTGGCGGCAATGTCGAACCACCCCTCAACCCAGGGTCATCTAACGGTAATGTTAGATGTTTCGTGTTTTTCTGGTGGCAATGTCGGATGTTTATGGGTCTTTTGGGCTTTCTAGCCGCAATGTCAGATGTTTGTTGGTGTTCTGGCGGCAATGTAAGATGTTTCTCAACATTGCGTTTGTTTGGCGGCATTGTCAAACATTCTCTCAACCTGTGGTTATCTAGCGGCAATGTTATATGTTTTAGTTGTTCGAACGATAATGTTAGATGTTTCGGTTTTTCTGGTGGCAATGTCGGATGTTTACGAATCTTTGTGTTTTCTCTGATAGCGAGGTCGGATGTTGATCGGCTTCGTGGTTGTTTGGCGGCAATGTCAAGCGTTCATCAATTTCAACAAGTAGCCTGGCGTTAATGTTAGACATTTATTATCTCCAGCAAGTGGCTTGGCAGCAATGTCAGACGCTTATCAATTTTGTGGATACATGGTGGCAATGTTAGATGGTTGTGGATTTTGTAAATGCTTGACGACCATGTTAGGTGATTATCAGTTTCTCACCTATCCGGTTTTTGGGTTCGTACTCACTTTTATTTAGCAAAGGCCTGGTGGCAATGTCAGATATGCCTATCTTCGGATCCAATGTTTGTTGTTTCTTCTGCGGATTTCTGGCAGCAATGTCAGATTCTTTTGCCAAGCTTAAGGGCTGTGTTTGACGGCGATGTTAGAGGTTTTCTATTAACTTTGGGATCTCTCGGCTTGATGTCGAGGCCTGACGGCGATGTCATCTTTTAACTTGATGGCGATGCCAAGTGATGTTATCTATTTTGGGTTTATCCGGTGGTGATGTTGGATGTTTATTAGACTTGTTGCTCTGTCGGCGATGTCAGATGCTTACCATGCTTGTGGACGCCTGACGGTGATGGCGGAAATTTGTTATCCCCTAAAGAAGTTTGGCAACAGTGCCAAGTGACGTATATTAATCTTATGATTATCTGACAGCAATGTTGGATGCTTATCGACTCTGTGTTGGTCTGACGACAATGTTGGATGCTTATCGACTCTATGTTGGTCTGACGGCAAGGTCAGTAAATTTTATCCCCCGCAAGTGCCTGGCGGCAATGTTAGATACTATGCAGTTCCTTGTTAATCCAATTCTCGGAGTTGCTACCTGTTTTGTTTAACAGGAGCCTAACGGCAATATCAGGTATTCCATTTCATGATTTTGTACTCATTCCGACTTAGCATCGTTGTCTGCGTGTTAGTAGATGTTTATTCTGACCCGAGGTCGAGGTTGTTGATCGTTAATCATTCAGCTCGTTGTTGTGCAACTATCAGTTCAAGTTTTTCTCCAGAGATTATTATCCCCAAGCAATTTTTGCAGTTTATTTCTGCGGTTGGCAAATTTCTGGGTTCGAGGGTATTTGTTGCACCCTAAAATTTTCCCACCCTTTTTCTTTACCTAGCTTATGTTTCATTGCATTCATTGTTTCATTAGCATGTGCATTGCATTGTAATTTGTGCATGGGATCAAGAGATGTGCCTATTAAGAAGAGGATACCAAAGGTTCTATGGCTAATCAAGAAGCTATAGTCAAGTTATCATCCTCACCAAGTCACTAGAAGAAGTCAGAACTCTCTGGAGAAGGGGATGGATGCAAGTGTGCCTACCTCCTATCTTAGGGGTCAATGAAGATTATCTGATGATATTAAATCCATGGCTATGGGTGGAATCGATTATGAAATCTCATTGAATGCCTTGAGGCTCATTAAGGAGCTTGTGAAAGTCATTTTTCAATGTACAAGAGGCCACAACCAAAGGTGGTGTAGCTAGGGTTTTCACTTGGTCAACCCTAAGTCAACAGTTCAATTGGAGGAGTTTGAGACTCAACTCCAAGACTTTGTGATCATGAAATGTTGTGTTGAGACATATAAGAGATTATTCCAAGATCAATTCGTCAAGATTCAAGAGTGTGAGAAGTTGCTAAGCCAGCGTTTCTAAGCTTGTGAGTGTAAAATCCCCTGTTTAGTGTCCAATTTCAAGACCACATAACTCAAGATACAAGTTTCATCTCATCTTGACTCCAACATGAGAATTGTAGAGAATGTTATTATATTTCTTTTGAGTACTAGAAGTCTTCCATTGGATTTCTAGAAGTCAAGTTATGAAGCAGACAAGTTACATGTCATAAAATGAATGTGATTTTGGTCCATGAAAGTCAACCAACTTCCAAGACATTTTTGACCTAGAAGGATGTCTCTCCTCATCTTGACCCAAACATGAAAGCTCTTCCTTATGATATTATATTTCCAAAGAGTACTAGAATTCCTTCATCTGATTTGTGAAGCTCAAGATATGAAGCTTGCAAGGCAGGGGTATTTTGGGAAACTTTGATTATAGGTCACTTTTCATTATAGGTCAAGTTCACCACTTTGCACATCTCAAATGGAAATCTTTCCAACTGGAAAATTGCTCCAGATGGGGTCATTTGTTCAACCAAACATCAAGGCACCATGGATTTGGCTTGGATGGAAGATTTGATAACGAAGTTTCCATGGAAAAGTCATTAAAAGCCAAAACTCCAATCAATTCATAATGGGCCAATTTTATCCATGTTTGTGCATATTTTGTGTACAAAATACATTCCAAGTACAATGGCATTTTTAGATTTGCAAATTGAGGTTCAAAACCATGGCATTGTACATGTTTCTTCATCTTGAAGTAACACATTCCAAATTAACCATTGATCCCATTTCAAGGAAGAAACTTCCACCATTGGGTTCATTGCATCATAAGCAACATGAATGAACAAGGTTACAAGATCCTAAGCTCTGTTTTCATGAGTTTCATAAAGCTTAAAGTGAGTGACTTTTGGATTTTCAATTGGGCCATACAAGCTGTAATTGGGCTTAAATGTGATCAGGATCCATTGTATATAACTCCATAATCATTCACAAGTTTTCATAACTGAATTTGGACCAAGGAATAACATAATTCTGTTGAGAAAAAGTGAAGGAAAATTGAAATTCGTTTTTGGAAAATCATCCATTTTCAGGCCAAATTAAGATTGCTAAAAGCTCTAGGGAGATTCAAGGAAGGATTATGCAACTTTTGGTCAAGCTTCAGGTCTTGTTCATGTTCTTGAACTTTTGTGACTTGACCTTTAATCTTGCAAGCTTTCAGTTTGGATTAATTATAGGATAAAAATGAAAATGGATGATGGATTAGTAACCTAGGCAATGAGACGAAGAGTTTGGTACCAAAAATCGCAAGTTTTGTTGAGTTCTCGAAACTGGTACTGTTCATGCCCAAGGAAGAAGACGGTCGGAGGTGTTCCGGCCGCCGTCTGTGAATTCTTCCCCACCGTCTGTGTAATTCTCCCTCCATTTGAGTTTTAAATCCCAGCTTGCATCCTAACCTTTAGATCTCTTGTTGGAATTTTACTCAAGCATAATCCTATGGCCATGATTCATTCTCACATTGTGTTAAAGTTGCTGAAGCTTACGTGGCTATTTCATAACCCTAGGATTGTGTGACTAGTATTCAACGTGGATGGCCAGGATCTTGTTGACCTACTTAAATGAAGCGCTGCATTTTGTAGCTCACGTTACAACCGTGTGATCACTTGACTGGTCACAAGATTGGAAGGCTAGGATTCATTTTTGTTTTGTGCTTGGAAGCTGATGCACGTGTGTCTCCTTTGTAGCCATAGGATGCTTGACTAGTAATTGAAACGAAGGGCAGAGATTGAGTCTTGTTTAGTTGACTGAAGTTAATTGACCTGAGCCTAAATGTTGTTTGCACCTCCTAAGTCTGAGCCCAACCAAATTGCACGTTAATGGATTGCTATTCCCACCTAACTTTTTTCCAATTTCATTTCTCTTTCTTTTATTTCATTATTTCATATCTGTTTGCATTTTAATTCATTTAAAAATGTTAAATAATCCCAAAAATCATGAAAAAAATACATCCATATATTTTGACATGTGATTTAATTTTGCATATTTTTTAATTGAATTTTCCATTTCTTTTTCATTTAATTGTGTATTTTCCTTTTAATATGCTTTTTGTAAATATGAAAAATTACATATCTTGTTTCTTGATTTTCTTTCTTGATGGAAACATCAAATAAATTCATGATATTTTTTGTGCTTATTCTTGACACTTCAATTGACATTATGACATTTTTCTCATTATTTTTGGGTATCATTTGATTAGGGTTTAGATAGTGTCTTTAGAACCCTCTCTTTTGGCCTTGTTCATAGAGTACCCAAGGATGTTGCCATCTGTTGGGCTACTTAGACATAGAATTTCCTTCTTAAATTTGGACCCCTGGTTCCTAAGACCAGAGGGGTCCTCTAGGAATTTTCCTAGATTTTTTAGAGGTGTTTTACTATTTTTGGTAGATTTTGCATTCTGACTATCTTTTGTGTGTTTCCAACCTTACCATTTGCCTAGATTGCATTTTGTGTGAATTGTTTGCAATACTTGTGCATCCAATCCTTGCATATTCATCTTTTATACATGTTGAAGAATTTGTATATTAGTTTTCAAGTCAGTATCATGTTCATAGCCTTCTTAGTTTAGGCATCCTTTAGGACATTGCATCCAGGGTTCCTTAAAGCGTATGGTGAATGGTTTCTCTCCCTAATGTAATTCTTTTGCCTTGCTTTGCGTGATTCTTTTCCACACTCTTCATTCTTTCCTCCAAGTCCTATAATCTTAGGATCCTTCTTGTGAGAGCCCAGTTCCTCCTGTGGAGGAACTAAGTGTGTTCCATAAGAAGTTGAGCCTTTGATGGACTCTTGTGTTTGTACATATGTTCTCCTTCTCTGTCCTACAATCTTAGGATCCTTCTTGTGAGAGCCCAGTTCTTCCTGTGGCAGAACTAAGGGAATTCCATAAAGAAGTTGAACCTTTGTGGACTCCTGTGTTGATACACATTGAACTTAGTGAGTTTAGTTCTCTTTTTGCTTTCCCATTATCTAGTTTATCATCTCCCCTGCATATTAGTTTGATTTGGTGCATTAGGATAGAAGTGCATGTGTAGGCATTTTGTCTCTTAACTCCATGTTTGCATTAAAGGTTGAGGTGTCCTCCATTGCTTGTATTGTTGCGTTACATGTGCATTCATTCACATTTTACATTTCATTTGGATGACCATGATGATTTCCTGTTGTTTTCCTTTCCATTGACATGATCCCTTAGGTTCTCACTTCCTTGTTTAAGGATAGTGATGATAGACACTAGGTTTTGATCCTTTGTATGATAATAGTAGGATAGATTCCCTTTCTAAACTCAACCTTAGGACCATCTTGCATGATAATATTAGGGTTTTGACTTAGTTCCCCTTAGAGTCCTTTCTCTCTTCTCATCTTCAAACAATAATAAAACACTTAATAAAGGCTAATGAGTATTGTGCGTTACGAGCCTTAAGCTACTTGAGAAATGATGATTGGATGGTTTCCTCTCAATTATTTAGAGTGTTAGCATATGTTCTTCGGACGATAGGCGACCCATTCATTCCTAAGTCATAGTCTCTAGTGCAATATGAATTACAAACATCCATTTAAAACACTTCTTCCATAAAAGAATTCAAAACAAACAGTCAAACTTCCTTTTACCCTTTGGGGTTTCTTTAACCATGAAAATCTTTTCAGATAAAAGAGTGTTGCTAACTCGTAGTTCTACTGCAAACGGTAACGCCTAAGTCTCCAAAGAGCGAGCTACATACACCAACTGCTAGAACTACCTGTTAACCTTACTCGGGTAAAAAACAGTTGAACAAACCTGTGTTCTTTTTTTTATCCCGAACTATGTAAGCTCTAATCTCTCATACCTGTTGAGAGTACGTAGGCACAAGATGCGATATCTTGGTGAGCAACCTTTCCCCTTTCATTCGTAGTTAGTCGAACTACGTTGACTCTGACTTTCCCATTGCACGAGGGAATACGTAGGCCCAGAGCAGCGACGCTTTGTCGAGTCCTTTTTCTTTGTCGAGTCCTTTTTCTTTTCTTTTGTCCCAGACCATTAGTTAGATAGATAAACAACCCTTTTGATAAACAAAACAAGCATGGATCCCATTGAGTACAACGGACGTGAGGGGTGCTAATACCTTCCCCTTGCGTAACCGACTCCCGAACCCGAGATTTGGCTGCGATGATCGATCTTATCTCTTTTCGCTAGGTTTTTCCTGATCGTTTCCTTTCCCTCCTTTGGGATAAATAACGATAGGTGGCAACTCTTCTGTCTTGGCCGACACCTTTTTTCGCAGTAGCGTCAGCTGGCGACAGGAATATACCCTATGCGAGTCAACCCTGGCGCTTGTTTGTTTATCTCTTGGGTGTGCATTTATTTATTGTACTTTACTTTCCAGCATTTACTTTCAGCAGGATATCATTATTGTTGTGCTGTTGCTGGGGGGGGGGGTGATACTGAGAGATAAGCCAGACCCAGGCTTGAGTATAAACATAGCTAGAAGCGGAGAGTAGTGGTGAACCTGTATGTTAGGCATGCACTAGTTCCCACGAAATTTGCGCTCAGACGAGATTCTCTTTGATGACTTTCTTTCTAGCCCTGTGGGCCGTTGAAAGGACTTCAAATCTGAGGATTGTCGAATCTGGGAACCGATCATCTGTAATTCAGCTAAGTGAGGCCTCTTCAGGAGATGATGATGCCAAACCAGAAATGGTGAACGTATCATCATTTCTTGCAAGTCTGTGACGCTGATGAACGCATAGGATGTGGAACCTTATCAGTGGATAGGTCCATACCTGTGAGTGGGACTGGGTTATGCAGGAAACCTTAGCTTTTAGACAACCTGGTTTTCGTTATAGTATGAATCAGCGCTATTGGTATCAGTGGTTCCTATTATCACAGCTGTGTTATGATCTCGCCGAAGCAGAACTTTGGTCCTCCTCAGTCAACAGCACATCAATATTGATCTCCTGTTGCATTTTTGCATTTTTTGCATTTTGCATCCTCATTTTGCATTACATTAACATGTATCTATGTTACAGGTGTACAGTTCTTCCTCGATTCTAGTGGTCTTACTCCTTTATTTCTGACATGGAGCCCAGCTTGAGAAGAACTTTGGCTTACAAATTTCCAACACCAGATATTACCACATTACGGAGTTTGACTTCTTTAGCTGATAAGGAAGTGATGGGGGATTTCAGGAAAATCTATGGGAAGCTGTTGAGTGTTGTGTGCAAACCATCTCTGTTTGAATTGAATGGTCTCCATACTTTGCTACAGTTTTATGATCCTCAGTTGCGATGCTTCACGTTTCCAAGTTATGTGTTGGCACCTACATTGGAAGAGTTCTCTGCATTACTAGAAGTACCCATCCTTGATCAAGTATCTTTCTATCATACTGTCGATGAGCCTAATCTGGCTAGTATTGCTGTAGCTTTGCATATAGAGGTTTCTAAGTTGAAGTGAAAAGTAATCAAGAGAAACGGATTTCCTGGATTCCCATTGTCTTTTCTGGCTGAGAAGGCCCGACACTTTGCCAAAGAGGGTTGCTGGGTGGTGTTCAAAGCTATCCTGGCATTATGCATATACGGTATCATGTTGTTCCCCAATATTCCAGACTTTGTAGATGTGGATGGGCTTCGTATTTTCGTCTCAGGGAAACCCATACCTACATTACTAGGGGATGTGTATCATTCCGTGAATTATAAGAACGAGAACAGAAGGGGGAAGAGTGTGTCTTGTTGCGCATCACTGTTATATCTATGGTTTGTGAGCCATCTTCCTAAAACTGGCTCCTTCTCTAAACTGCAGATACAAAGGAGTGGTTCGAGCGCCTGATGGGCTTATCCGCTGAAGACATCATTTGGTTTGACAGGGGTATCCTGGGGATTGAAATCATTTATAGCTGTGGAAATTTTTCTAACGTCCCTCTGGTCGGTAGGAAAAGCTGCATAAATTACAATCCCTCTATCGCCATCAGACAATTTGGATATGCCTTGAGGGGCCCTCCGAAGGACGAGGAGGTACAGGAATCTCTGTACCTCACTAGTACATTAGAAGGGGATGATTTGGCCAGATTTGAACATGCCTGGACCAATATCCAACGGAAAGGGAAAACCTCATTAGGGAAGAGCAATAGTCAAGCTTATGCTCCTTATGTGACCTGGGTTCAGGGCAGGGCAGAAAAGTTAATTATGCCCTTTCTATCCGAGCAGGGTTGTAATCCAGTGGTTGAAGAGCCTACCATGATTGAAGTTCAGAAGTATAATCAACTTCAGGCTAAGAACGAAGAGCTGAATAAAGCTAACGAGGAGTTAGAAAAATAAATTGTTCAGCTCTCGGGAGAGAAGAATGATGTTGTATACTCCTTTAAAAAGCAAACTGAACTTGTGAATCGATTGGGTACAGATTTGACTCAGCAGATCGACGCTTGTGAGCGCTTAGGTTTAGACTTGAAAGCTGTTCACAGTGTTCTTACGACCAAGAAGCAGGATTTGGACAAAGCCTATTTGAAGATCTCCAAATTCAATACTCAATGGAATACCACCTTGTCTAACCACAAAGAGCGCGAAGACAAGTTGAAGTTGCAAATCGAAAAATTGAAGACCAAGTTGAGAGCCAAAGATGAGGAGATTGAATCTGAGGCATCACTCAGGTGTGACGTTGAGCACCGTCTGAATGAGGCTATAGCAAACTTGGAGGATTGTAGACTAAGAGCTGATTCCAAGAGGTGTAAATTGGAAGATTGCTTCGGAGAGAAAGCCTAGGAAGACTTTGCTAAGGACATCCAAAGCACCATCAGACAGAGAGAGCTGCTTATTCGAGGATTGATCATCAGGCCTGATCACCCTGAGACAAAGGAACTATTAGAAGATTCCCGTGCCTGCTGCCGCACTTGATTTCTTTTGTATCTCTTTGTAGTTTTCATTCATTGCTGTGTTGTTGACCATCACCAGGCCTATTGGTTGAGGTCGCTTCATTATTGTTGATTTAGTTGTACTCGGTTACTCCTATATGCTGCCTATGTGGGCTCTTTATATATATCAGATATTGATTATCTCCGTGATTGGCTTCTTATTTGTCTCACTGTTATTCTGGAACTAGAATCGAGGAGGAACTTTCCCTAATACATAGATATGTGTCTGCATTTGCATAAGCATTCTTTTTGCATAACAGGTACCTTGGACTTGTTTATCTGACCCCCTGTGTTTTCTCCACTACCTGCGTTTCAGGATTAACTGCAGACCAATTCACCGTTATTCGACCAGAGCTAATCAACTCCGAGTTATGGAGCAAGTTCAAGCAGAAATGCAAGAGTTTAGTGAGAGGATGTCCCAGTTCATGGACATCATGCAAGTGGTTGCTAGCGGTCAGGAGCAGCTACGGACCCTCATACAACCCTTGATTGCGCGCGTCGATACCAACGGGGTTTTGCACGGAGGTGAAACTACCAACCCTCCTCACGTTGAGACCCACCGGGCTGACAACTCTGGACCAACTATGGTCATTCCCAACACTGTGGGCAATGGGAACACTGGAATGGGTACTGGCCATGCTGGGGCTGGTAATGGCACCATTGGGGCTGCTAATGGTAACATTGGTACAAGTGGTAACAACGTTGGAGTTAATGCTGGTAACACTGGAAATTTTCACGGACCTGAAGCTGCAGGTATCGTCCTTGGAAATGTGCATCAACCCTGGAACAAGGATCGTCAAGATGACGTATTCGCAATGAGAGGCGCTGAGGCTGAGCTGCCTTCTAAAGCTCGCCAGAGATTCAAAGCACTTGAGGATAAGATGAAGAGCTTTGATAATCTGAACTCTATGGGTCTCGACATGGCCAACTTGGGGCTGATCCCCAACCTCAAAATCCCACCGAAGTTCAAAGTCTGGGACTTTGATAAGTACAAGGGTACCACTTGCCCTCGTGTCCACATGAGATCATACTACAAGAAAATGTCAGCATACTCCGATGATGAGAAGCTGCTAATGCACTTCTTTCAGGATAGCCTGTCGGGGCCATCACTTGAATGGTACATGGGCTTGGAGCGTACAAGCGTGCGGAGCTGGAAAGACCTTGCTGAAGCTTTTGTGAAACATTACCAGTACAATAGCAACCTTGCTCCCAACAGGGTCCAGCTCCAGAATCTGTCACAAAAGAATGGGGAATGTTTCAAGGAATACGCCCAGCGGTGGCGTGAACTGGCAGCCAGAGTTCAACCTCCTATGGTGGAGCGAGATTTAGTAGATAAGTTTGTGGCTACTCTACCGGGTGTCTATTATGAAAAACTAATCAGCAGTATGTCAAGAAGCTTCTATGACCTAATAATCACTAGTGAGCGGGTAGATAACGGGATTAAGCTGGGAAAGATCCAGGCCGGTGAAAGTTCCTCTGCTGGAGGAAAGAAAGTGTTTGGAGGAAAGAAAAGAGAAGGTGAAGCCAACTCTGTATCTGGTTCCCGAGGGAACAAGCGACCACAGCAAAACCGTCAACAACAAAGGGTCGCAAGTATTACTATCCCTGCAGCTGCTCCACACCAGCAACAACCTCAGCTACAACAGCAGTCACAACAGAACTAGCAGGGGTACCAGAGGTACCAAGGCAAAGGGCCGCTGGCAAATCGCCACATTGACACTCCACCTATGCCTTATGGTCAGCTATTACAGACACTACTACAACTACAACTCATTCAGAAAAGAACCATGGCTCCCTTGACAGGCCCACCACCACCTGGGCACGATGCGAACGCAAGATGTGAGTTTCAATCGAGGGCACCAGGCCACTCGATCGACAATTGTAAAGCGTTCAAGCACAAGGTGCAAGACATGGTTGACAACAAGACAATAAACTTCTCCAACGATATTCCGAATGTTGTGCAAAACCCTATGCCTAACCATGGGGCAGCTGCAGGGGTTAACGCAGTTATCGAAGATGAGGATCTGAATCTGGTAAAAGATGTTGGGGATTTGAAAACACCACTTAGCGTTGTCAAAGCTAAACTGCTCAAAGATGTTGGGGATTTGAAAACACCACTTAGCTTTGTCAAACCCCACTTCCCAAAATTAAAATAAAATACGATTAATCCACATAAACATCAGAGTCTCCCCTCAACAAGTGTGATATCACATCACATAATCCATAATACTCTTCATTAGAAGGTTTTCAAAACAAAGTAGCGGAATAATATTTAATTCATCATTCTTGGCCATCCGCCGAATTACATAAAAAGGTTCATTAAAATGTTCACCAACATGATACGCCACAGGAAATAAGATAAGTTCAACATAAAAACAAATAAACACCCAAGTCCCGTGCTATGTATCAGAGCATCCTAAGACTCGATTCGCACACCACTATCCAAGCTAGCTAAGTACCTGGATTATCTGTACTTCCGAAGAAGCACAGACCACAACAATAACAAAGGGGTGAGAAAACATGATCAAAAATATCGGTAATTCAGTACATGAAATAAAGGTAGCAATCATATAAAATATCACCCAACATTCCTCAAAACGACCTACTGTCCAACAACAACGCAACACACCATAATGCAAATATGCAACTCAACACCATGCATGTGGTACCGACTCATTGGTTCATTCAATCGAACCCCAGATGGATCACATACACCCATCCTTGGCCATGATCTATCCCCACCATTCTCCGCAATGGAGTATGAATGAATCACATACACTCCTCTTGAGCAATGATTCGTCCCACCAACACCATGATATGCATAACACCAAATGCACAACAAATGAACTCAAGCATACAAGGTGCACACGATCCCCTGATCACATCACCATACTGTTGCACCCTAAAATTTGACCAACCGGTTCCCGTATTTGGTTTATGGTTCGACGCATTTTTGCATTCGCATTCGCATATCGCATACAGTGCATTTTCTCATTCATACTGATTTTATCGGGATTACAGCCCTATTTTCACATTTTGGGCGTTTCAGACCGGTTCGGATAATCGGAGGTTATTTTGAGAAGTCACAGGCTTCCTGGACGTTTTCAGCTTACGCGGTTGCTTTTGAGGATTTTGGTGTCTGGGTTTACTGTTTGTTTCGATCTGGTCTCGCGCTCTCGTTTATTTTGGTTGATTGCCTTTGTTTGCATTTTTAGGATTTAATAGCCTTTTCTAGATTTTAAATAGAAATTGATATAGGGGATTAATAGAAATTAACATAGGATTTTATAGATTTTAATATAGATTTTCTAGAACTTAAATAGATTTCTTTTAACATTTTTAATAGTTAAATCATTTTTAGAATTTATAGATTTTCTTTTATTAGGTTTTAATAGATAAATAGATTGTTCCTTTTAAAAAAGTAGAGAAAAAAATAATATGATAGATAGTATTGTTCTTTTAGATTTTATTAGAGTTTATTGTTTGTTAAAGAAACATTAATGGAATAGATTTCTAAAAAAAATGAGATTAATTGTTTTTAGATTTTTATATGATTTTTGTTTTTAGAATTAATTAGGTTTTAAAAAAAAAAAAGGATAATTAGGATTAATAATAGTTTTTAGATTTTTTTAGATTTTAATTAGATTTTATTTTTAATTTTTATTTTTTGATATTAATCAGGATTAATAATAGGTTAATCAGGTTTTAATTAGATTTTATTTTTATTAATTTCCGTTTTAGAATAATTAGGATTTTTTTTTAGTTTAAATTTGGTTAATCAGATTTTAATTTTGTTTTAGTCTTTAATCTGAATTAGTTTCATTTGGGCCAATTATCAGAGTCCAGTCAAAAGTCCAAGCCCAATCAGGGTCCAACACGCCACGTGTCCTCATATAAAGCTCTCCACGTGTGCATTTTCAGAACCTCCACCTCATTTCTGCATTCACCAGAGTGTGCCACCTCACCGTCCACTCACCCTCTCTCCATGCCACTTGTCACACTCTCTCGCTCTGCATGCCACTCTCTCACCACCCACATGCTCCCACGTGTCTCCCCTCCGTCTCACCGTCCCTTCACCGGCCGACCATGCAACCGCTGCCGGAAGGTTGCCGGAGCCGCCCTAACCATCCCCGGAAGCCGCTTTTTCGCCAGAAATCTGAGATTCCATGATGGACCTTCATCTTCCTCATCCAGCCTGTTCATTCAACCCTCACCAGATTTCACCAGAAAACTCAACTGCCGTCGGAAAATCTCCAGAACCTCAACAACCTTCACCCAAGATTCATCTTCGTAACTGTTTGCATGAATAACATTCATCATCCCAGAACCTTCAATGAGTTTCATCCGCTTTCATCGTCATCTGGTTCCAGACCGCCACCAAATCAACAAGAACATCATAGCCTCATCATCTCGTTTCCAGATTCGTTGCAATCTCCGTCGGATCTTATTCATTCGTTTTTTAGAACTTCATCGTTCATCAACTAATCATCAAACACCTTCATACTTTCTTGATTCTTCAGAGATTCGTCATATCGCTCATCATCAGAATCATCAACCACTTCAAGATCCGCCAATGATTTTCCAGTTCAATCATCATGTTCATCGCGCATCCAGATCTTTCAGCAAGCATCCAGACAAGTTCATCAGTGACCTTCATCGTTCATCATATTTTCTCCAAAATCGTTCAAATCTTCAAGAACTTCGTCATCTAATTTTCATCAGGTTTCTCAAATCGTTAAACTTCAAGAATCTTCAAGTTGCTCTTTAAGCGGCGTCCAAAGATTCATCAACCATCAAACGAGCTTCAGAGCTCCTTCGCTCAAGAACCGCATGCATCAGATCTTTGCACGTTCATTCATAATCTTCAGTCTTCCAACGAAGATCATCAACGTCAAGATCTTCATCCAAGCTTTCCAGAATTTCGTAAGATCCTCATCAAACTCTCATCTGGATCTTCAAGGTTAACGTCAACCTTCACTACACTTGCCAAACCTTCAACATCGTCTTCAGATCCTTCGGATTCCAAGAACGTCAGGAATCGTTACCATATCTTCATCAAGTCATTCAACCGTTTCTAGAAAACCTTCGTAGATCAAGAACATTTATGGATTTTCTTCAAGATTCATCAAGTTGGGGACGAAATGGAGTGCGATTGTGATGATAAAAAGTTTGTAGAGGGAGACAGAGAGGTTGAGATGTTTGTGAGGGTTTGATTGAGAGGAGAAACGAGAGGGTGGGTGAACGAGACGAGAGGTTGAGAGAGTAGCGGCGGAGAGAACGTGAACAATTCCTAGGGTATCAGAAGGGAATGAGTGGAAGAGGGAGAGGATAGTGGGCCTTGGGCCCAACTTGTGTTTCAGCCCGTACACCCCCCGGTTTCCTCAGCATTTCCCCCCCTGGCTGATGTTTTTCGTTTTCTTTTCTTGCTTATTTCGTTGGGCCAAGCCCATTACATTTTTGCCATACACCCTCCGTGTTCTACTCTCACCCCCGTTCAGGTTTTTTTCTTTTTTCTGCTGAGTAGCGATGGGCTGGGCCCAATAACCGTGTTTGCTGGACTCACCACCCAATTACCAGCGCCTCCCCCCCTTTTTTATTATTTTTCTTAGTGTATTGTGGGCTGGGCCCAGAATGGCTGTTTTTCTGTTTTACACCATTTTTCAGGATTGTACCCCCCTCCCTTGCAATTTAATTTTTCCTCCTGTATTGGACATATGATTGTAATAGATATAGTTCTATTTTTTCTTTAGGATTATAGTTTCATTTTCATAGTTAGAATATTATGCATAGATTTTAATATAGAATTTATATTCTATTATTTTTAGCATACTATAGGATATATAGATTTAATATAGTTTTTTCCTATTTTTCTTATCGAATATTATAGTATTTTAGATAGGAATTTTCTATGCTATTTTCATATGCAATTTTCTTTAATATTTTTTAGAATATTTTCTAGTTGGAATTTAATTGCCGTATTTTAGGAGTAGCGTATTATTTCCATTTTGTGTTGGATTTTTCTCCTATTTTCGTTTCCATCTGACTTTACTCTCGATTTTATTTCTGGCTGGCCGTGTGACACGATTCAATTGGAGAATGATTTTCGATATCACTTCTCCATCTTGTCTTTGACACGGATATCCATACGCTACCTCGGAGAGTTCGATTTCTCGTATAAATCGAACCATGACGGTCTAAGCGTTACATTGGCTTTGATTCGAGCGTCATCATCAAGATTCAGAGAGGAGAAGATTGGAATGGAGCTTGCGCGTATGTCAGGAGCCCCGGAGCTGCTTCGTTCATTATCATTGGCGTATTCAAATCTTCAGGCAACCAGCGAGTGTTGTGGGCTGCATCATCAAATACAAAGGAAGTGCCAGTTGAGGAGTTTCTTCTTAGATTCTTGCGTGCGTGTCCCAAGTTCCTTCCCGTTTAGGCGTAGGCCTGCTTCCTCTTTGTTCTCGCCCTGTGCGAGCGAATCCCTGTTTCTCTCTCTTGCCCCCGAAGAGAGTACGTAGGCATAGGATGCCGTATCCTAGCGAGCTCCCGTTCTCCCTTTTTTCCCGTTTCCCTTTTTTCGTTTTCCCTTTTTTCCAGGTTTTAGCTGTAGTAGGCTGAACTATAGCTGCTCTGATTTCTCATATCTAATGAGGATATGTAGGCATAGGATGTGATATCCTAGCGAGCACACTAACAACTAACCTTTCTGTTCTCTCGCTGCTGTGCGATCGAGACTTTCCCGCTGACGACTGATTGTTATCTTTTTTCTCTTGCCCTTGCGCATTTGAGACCAGACCGTAGTTTCTAGTTCCCGTAGGTTCTCGTACCTTTCAAACCAGTTCAATCTCTCACTCTTGTGTGAGAACACCCTGTCTAGTCGTAGTTAGCCTGAACTACGTAAGCTCTGATCTTCCATGCTGTGTGGAAGTACGTAGGCACAAGACGCGAAGTCTTGGCGAGCCAATTCCCTGTAGTTTCCCGAACTACGATGACTCTGACTTTCTCTCTTGAGAATACGTAGGCATAGAGTGCGACGCTCTATCGAGTCAGTTTCCTTCCCGTTTAGATTTAGCAGCCGTAGATAGATTGTTTTGCATCCTTTAGACAAACCAAACAAGCGTGGATCCCGTCGAGTACGACAGACGTGAGGGGTGCTAATACCTTCCCCTTGCATAACCGACTCCCGAATCCAGGATTTGGTTGCGATGACCATTCCTTTCCCGTCTTTGCGGTAGGTTTACTTCGAGCGTTTCCTTTCCCTCTGTTGGGATAAATAACGCACGGTGGCGACTCTTCTGTTCAGCCGGCGCCGATTTTCGCAGTAGCGACAGCTGGCGACTCTGCTGGGGACTCCAACGGTTCCCAGCTGCTGAGGACTGCGATGGTTCCTTATGCATGTGGGATCCAACGTCCCTTAAGAGAGTCAATCCTAGCGCTTGTTTGCTCGTCTTTGGATGTTTACCTTTTGCGTGTTGTATTTTACTGTATTTGCAATTTCCGCATTTCCTTATTATCTGTTGCTGTTGTGCTGTTGGGTGGTTGTTCCTTTGAGAGAGAAGCCAAAACCCAGGCTTGAGTACACACATAGGTTTAGAGAGAGAGTAGTGGTTAGCCTGCTTGCTTAGCTCACACCAGCTAGCCGCGAAATCTCACTCGGACGAGATTCTCTTTGATGCTTCTTGCCTATCCCTTAGGACTCGACAAGTTGTCTGACCCGAGGATTGTCGACTCTGGGAACCTATCAATTGGGAATTCAACTAAGTGAGGCCTCTTTAAGGGATGATGGTGCCACACCTTCTGGGTATCGTATCATCGCTCTTGAAAGTCTGTGACGTTGATACCCGCATAGGATGCCATGCCTTGTCAGATTAGGTCCATACCCGTGAGTGGGAGGGTTTTGCAGGAAACTTGACTTCCAGCCAACCCGATATTTTGGTCTTCTATTCAGAGCGAATGTACTCCGTCAGTAGCGCAACAGTATTCAGAGATTGTGTGGGGGCTGTGATCCCATGTTTGCTGCATACTGTATTGCATTTGCATAAACATGTTGCATCATATTGCATGTCATACTCCAGCTAGCCAGAGCTCTTATCCAACCGATGTTTTGATTCTGAAGGTGACTACCCGGTGATTGGCCTGAGAAACTGTTGATTTTTAGAAGACGACCAAGGGGTTGAGTAGATTTGAGCAGGATCGAGCAGTGAAGTCAGTTGAAGGTTATCAGTAGCCATGTCTGAAAGCAACTTCCAGTCTCCTAATACCTTGGCAGGGTTCACTATGACAACCAACCCTCTGTATGGTTCTACTTCCGAGGCAGACTTTCTGCAAGTGAACAACCTTACTGCAGACCAGCGTGTGCAGCCTCCTGTTATGGACCGAGATCGACATGAGCAGTTTGTTGTCCGCAATGAACAACCTCCTCTTATCAACAGTCAAGGTGTTGTTTTCCCTGTGCCGAGTATCCGAAGAGAGATCCTAGTAGCCAGGACGGTAGACCCAAGAGCTCTTGAGTGTGATAGAAGACTCCAAGTGTTGGAAGAACAAATTAAAGCCTTGAAGGTCAAAGATGCTGATAACTTGAGTGCTACAGGCATGTGTTTGGTTCCTGGCCTAGTGTTGCCTTATAAGTTCAAAGCGCCGATATATGAGAAATACAGAGGAGATAGCTGTCCGAAGCAACATTTGGTGATGTTCTGCCGAAGAATGACTTCGTTTGTGCAAAATGACAAGTTGATGATCCATTGCTTTCAGGATAGTCTGACTGGGGCATCTTTGCGTTGGTATATGCAGTTAGAGAGTAATCAGATTCGATCATGGGTGGATTTAGCCAGAGCTTTTCTGAAGCAGTATGATTATAACCTAGACATAGCTCCTCATCGCATGCAGTTGCAAGAATTGTCTCAAGAGAACAATGAACCCATCAGGAAGTATGCGCAGAGATGGAGAGAATTTGCTGCCAGGGTACAACCACCGCTTTTAGACCGAGAGCTAACGAGCATGTTTGTAGACTCACTGCAGGATTCGTACCACGAAAGAATGCTTGGACTTCCGTTAAGTTTCTCTGACTTGGTAGTATCGGGAGAACGCCTTGAGCATGCCATCAAAATCGGGAAAATCCAGATTATTTCAGGCGGTCAGGCTAGTGAAGCTAAATCTCTTTATGATTACCAAACTGAAGAAGGAGTTGTGATCAATGCAATCATGCCAGATGTTGGATATCCTCGAGATGAATTGGTGAAATCTGTTGGATCAGTACCTCCTGTGGCTTGTTGTGCCTGGGGCACCCTATCAGGAACATTATGTCGCTTCTCATGCAAATCAGTGAACTCGTGGTCGAGGTTATCAGAATCAGCGCCAGAATCAGAACAGGCCTCGTAACAACTTGGAACGAAGGAATGCTCCTTCCCACCCAGTGCCTATGCCGTATAGCCAGTTGCTGCCATCTTTGGTCCAGAGTTTTTTAGTGGAACCGAAAGCTCTTAAGCCTGTTCCAGAGCCTTACCCTCCTGGGTACAATCCCCACGTTCAGTGTGGTTACCATGGCGGATCTCCAGGGCATTCAACTGAAGATTGTAAAGCTTTTCAGGCAAAAGTACAACAGTTGATCGACCAAGATTGCATTTCCTTTCGAGAAGGATTTCTGTTTGTTCATACCAACTTCTCAGCTATCTAAGCTCGTAGATTCGGAGTTTGTTTTCAAGAAGCCAGTGATCCAGACAGGCAGGCGTCCTCAGCATTGGCAGTCCTCAGACTTTTATATCATTTGCATTTATAGTTTCTTTTCTGTTAGTTACTACTTGCTGTTAAACATTGTTTGTTTCGAATGGTAATATTGATAAAGTGACTATGCATTTTTCTGAATTAATCATGTCGCTGTCGCTCATTTATTGCATTGCACAGACACTTGCATTTTTCACTCCACTTTGTCACTGTGATTAGCAAAGATTGGAGGGAGGATGACGAAATTGAATACTCATAACCGATAATCGTATGCGTTCAGATAAAACCTTGCCGATGACGTACAAGGCATTGTTTCAAATCCCCTAAACACTGGAGATATAAGGAGTTAGTCCCTTGTTAACCACTTCGAGCCAGGAAGTAGATGCTTTTTTCGGACTTTTTAACCCTCACATCTTAACCCGGGGCAGGGTAGTTGTCAGTTAGCTTGACCGAGCATTCAAGTCTTACAGAGGATTGTCTCTCGAGGACCAATCGCAGCTTACACCTCTCAAGAGGTCGTACCTCGCCAACCACAATGGTTAAACCTCACCAACCAGGAGTGAGACAGTTACAATCCTTTCGGAGCAATCAAGACAACCAGTGTTACACGACTTTGTTCCAAAAGAAAAAGAAAGAAACAAAAAGCCCGCTAAGTAAAAAGAAAAAGGAAAAGCTGGAAAGCTAATACTTAGGCAAAAATTAGGGCATCCCGCTGGACTTCAAAAGAAAAAATCGAAAAAGAACTCAAAAGGAGTCAGTCCAGGCAAAAAATAGGGAATCAAAAGAATGAAAAAGAAAGGATATCAATAGGAAAAATCCCCAGTGAAGTCACAAAGTCATATATACAGACACCGAAAACGAAAAAGGAGTAACGGTCACTCCGAAACCTTGTGAGTTCCCTAACTATGGTCCTTACCATTCAACATACCTCTCGAAGAGGCGAGCGCTCGAGCCAAGTTAACTGAACTTTAGGATCGGAGATCATCACGTAGAAGGGGTGGGTACAAATCATAATTTGAGCCAAATATCCTTTGTTTCACGAACCGTGAACCCGACCACGATACAACCCTTAAAAGACCTAATTGAGGTAGAGTTTATTCTGGAAGCGCATTACGATAAGGTTGAGTAAACTGACTCCTTCTTGATTTGCTAATCATATCCTTGTTGTATTTTTCACTGATCATATCAACACTACATTTGAACTCTGGTTCATTCGTCACTCACAATCATGACACAAAAACGAGTGACAGCACAAATTTTTTCAAAATCTGCATGAACACTGCATCAAAATTACCTTTCGGGATTAAACAATTTTACTTGCAGGTCAGTAGTTGACACAAAGGAAATTCCAATAGGGAATAATCGAATAGGACTGAATAATTCAGCAGTCTAGATCAGAATGGTGTATGTTGTGGAACCCTGTGAATCAGGGGCATTGACTTCCAGTAAGTTCAGAATCAGTTAGTCTGAGGACAAGTCCCGAAGCTTCAGTTGATCAGGGGCAGTTTATTTGAGAAGCAGTTGATCACAAATGAATCTTCTCGAGACCCGATCAGGGGCAATCATTTAGAATGTTGTGATTTGAAAGCAGAACCTTCCAGTGGGTAATCAGATCAAGTTAAGTAGCTTGTACGCTCATTCAGGGGCAAGTCGGTTCAAAAATATTGAAACCAACGGGGTTGATAGTTGTTCGATTGAGGTTGAATCTTTTTGTCGTACAGATACCGGGGCAAGTAATCTCGAGGTCGTCTCGTAGTAAGCTGTTCAGAGTGATCTTCCCAAGAGTTAGATTGGGGCAAATTGAATTGCACTGGGGCAAGTTATTCAAGCAAGTCTGTTTATCCCCAGACAGAGTTGAGTATCGGGGAATCGTGTCGTTACTCTTATCAAAAACCTTGACCTTCCGAAAAAGGCCTTACCGTTGTCCGTGGATCGTTATCCTACAATAAAACCTGTTACATGTCAGAACTTTGTAACCAGGTCATTTTCCAAAGTTCAGTTCTCGCCTAGCAAACCGGTAACCAGTTCTCATCTGGCCCACATTTCTGTAAAAACCAGTTCTCGCCTGGTACTTGTTATTTTTCAACCAGTTATCGTCTGACCAACCTTTCCGTAAACATCAGTTCTCGTCTGGTGTGGTTTGTTGTTGCATCGGTTCTCGTCTGGTGCATGTTACCTTTTAACCAGTTCTCGTCTGGTCATCAATTCTCTAACCTATTTGTTACATCAGTTCTCGTCTGGTGTACGTTATTGCTACCAGTTCTCGCCTGGTACATGGTGATTTTCAACCAGTTCTCGTCTGGTCATTTGTTTCTTAACCTATAATTTGATCAGCCCCGTCTGATGTTCAAACCATAAATCAATTCTCGTCCGATAACCTAATCTATTTTGCTATCAGTTCTCGTCTGGTAGTCCATCCTTGAATGCTAGTTCTCGTCTAGGATTTTCCCTATTTTCCATTTTGTAAATAACCAATTCTTATCTCTAAACCAGGAAAAGCCTAAATATACCTGACACGGTAATTCCCAATGACTCGCATGTTGTCACATTCCCCGATACGAAGCTCGATTGGTACTAGTTCTCGGTTAATGTTTTGTATTCCCTGTGGATGTTGTTAAATCAGGATTACTTTTCTTCAACATATGGAAGTCATGTATTATCCCCGAAAGAGTTGAGATTGCATTTTATCCCGCCTCGGAGTAGGATCAGGAGTATTCTCCGCAGATTAGAATTGATATTCTTGACAGATGGGGCATTCTCTAACAGTGAGCCGTTTACAATCAACCCCAGCTGGTTAATCCCTACAGAGTACAGGTTACCAGTGGTTTAGAAAAAGTATCGCCGTGCAGGGCCGTCCTTCCCTTTTCCAGCATTTATTTTGCTGAGATGATTCTGTGATAATAGGTTACCCTCAGTGAAGTTGACGTTGCCTTCGGCATTTATTTTGCCAAGTGGTTTTAGACCTGGTATTCTCTGGCAGCTCGAGCCTGCATTTACATTTGCATATATCGTCATACTTGCATTTATACCAACACATAGCATATCCATGTCGTACGGGGCATTGCATTTTCAAGCAAATGCATAGCACTTCCATGCCGTATGGGACATTGCATCATTATCAGACATACGCATTTCGAAGCATAGACCAGGTTGGTTACCTCTTGGCTTTCGAGTATGTTCCCCTGCAGAGTTGTTTGGTTAAGCTTCTCTTCTTCCCCAGCGGAGTGATTGCTTCATATTTGGTTGTTACGTCGGCACTGGAAAAAAAAAGAAGAAGAAAAATTGGCATTATATCAAACTTCTGAAGCTGCCGCTTGTTGTCGAAAATGGGTGCCTGGCAGTCGATTCAGAAATTCCCCAGGAGAGTTTTCCTCAGGTTTGCTGTGAACTGTGAGGTGACAAGAAAAGATCCCATAGCAGATGGGAAGGTGTTTGCTTTTTGAAGCATTATTTTGAAGATTCAGTACCCGTGGCGTCACACGGGTGATTGACGAAAAAAAGAAAATTTATCAGTTAATTGACCAGTTGTTGCCGTGACAACCAGACTTCAGTTCATTGGAAGTTATTTCTCGGGCAGTCTGCAGTTTATTTCTGCGGTTGGCAAATTTTCGGGTTTATTTTGTATTCAACCGTCTTCTACCTTTGAATGTTTGAAAGTTGCTCGCTCTTCAACCATTCAGGTCCAAGCCGCTTGAATAGGGGCAGATGTTGCACCCTAAAATTTGACCAACCGGTTCCCGTATTTGGTTTATGGTTCGACGCATTTTTGCATTTGCATTCGCATATCGCATACAGTGTATTTTCTCATTCATACTGATTTTATCGGGATTACAGCCCTGTTTTCACATTTCGGGCGTTTCAGACCGGTTCGGATAATTGGAGGTTATTTTGAGAAGTCACGCGCTTCTTGGGCGTTTTTAGCTTACGCGGTTGCTTTTGAGGATTTTGGTGTCTGGGTTTACTGTTTGTTTCGATCTGGTCTCGCGCTCTCGTTTATTTTGGTTGATTGCCTTTGTTTGCCTTTTTAGGATTTGATAGCCTTTTCTAGATTTTAAATAGAAATTGATATAGGGGATTAATAGAAATTAACATAGGATTTATAGATTTTAATATAGATTTTCTAGAATCTAAATAGATTTCTTTTAACATTTTTAATAGTTAAATCATTTTTAGAATTTATAGATTTTCTTTTATTAGGTTTTAATAGATAAATAGATTGTTCCTTTTAAAAAAGTAGAGAAAAAAATAATATAATAGATAATATTGTTCTTTTAGATTTTATTAGAGTTTATTGTTTGTTAAAGAAAAATTAATGGAATAGATTTCTAAAATAAATGAGATTAATTGTTTTTAGATTTTTATTTGATTTTTGTTTTTAGAATTAATTAGGTTTTTTAAAAATAAAAAAAAGGATAATTAGGATTAATAATAGTTTTTAGATTTTTTTAGATTTTAATTAGATTTTAATTATATTTTATTTTTAATTTTCGTTTTTTGATATTAATCAGGATTAATAATAGGTTAATCAGGTTTTAATTAGATTTTATTTTTATTAATTTTCGTAATAGAATAATTAGGATTTTTTTTAGTTTAAATTTGGTTAATCAGATTTTAATTTTGTTTTAGTCTTTAATTTGAATTAGTTTCATTTGGGCCAACTATCAGAGTCCAGTCAAAAGTCCAAGCCCAGTCAGGGTCCAACACGCCACGTGTCCTCATATAAAGCTCTCCACGTGTGCATTTTCAGAACCTCCACCTCATTTCTGCATTCACCAGAGTGTGCCACCTCACCGTCCACTCACCCTCTCTCCATGCCACTTGTCACACTCTCTCGCTCTGCATGTCACTCTCTCACCACACACATGCTCCCACGTGTCTCCCCTCCGTCTCACCGTCCCTTCACCGGTCGGCCATGCAACCGCCGCCGGAAGGTTACCGGAGCCGCCCTAACCATCCCCGGAAGCCGTTTTTTCGCCAGAAATCTGAGATTCCTTGATGGACCTTCATCTTCCTCATCCATCCTGTTCATTCAACCCTCAACAGATTTCACCGGAAAACTCAACTGCCGCCGGAAAATCTCCAGAACTTCAACAACCTTCATCCAAGATTCATCTTCGTAACTGTTTGCATGAATAACATTCATCATCCCAGAACCTTCAATGAGTTTCATCCGCTTCCATCGTCATCTGTTTCCAGACCGCCACCAAATCAACAAGAACATCATAGCCTCATCATCTCGTTTCCATATTCGTTGCAATCTCCGTCGGATCTTATTCATTCGTTTTTTAGAACTTCATCGTTCATCAACTAATCATCAAACACCTTCATACTTTCTTGATTCTTCAGAGATTCGTCATATCGCTCATCATCATAATCATCAACCACTTCAAGATCCGCCAACGATTTTCCAGTTCAATCATCATGTTCATCGCGCATCCAGATCTTTCAGCAAGCATCCAGACAAGTTCATCAGTGACCTTCATCGTTCATCATATTTTCTCCAAAATCGTTCAAATCTTCAAGAACTTCGTCATCTAATTTTCATCAGGTTTCTCAAATCGTTAAACTTCAAGAATCTTCAAGTTGCTCTTTAAGCAGCGTCCAGAGATTCATCAACCATCAAACGAGCTTCAGAGCTCCTTCGCTCAAGAACCGCATGCATCAGATCTTTGCACGTTCATTCATAATCTTCAGTCTTCCAACGAAGATCATCAACGTCAAGATCTTCATCCAAGCTTTCCAGAATTTCGTAAGATCCTCATCAAACTCTCATCTGGATCTTCAAGGTTAACGTCAACCTTCACTACACTTGCCAAACCTTCAACATCGTCTTCGGATCCTTCGGATTCCAAGAACGTCAGGAATCGTTACCATATCTTCATCAAGTCATTCGACCGTTTCTAGAAAACCTTCGTAGATCAAGAACATTCGTGGATTTTCTTCAAGATTCATCAAGTTGGGGACGAAATGGAGTGCGATTGTGATGACAAAAAGTTTGTAGAGGGAGACGGAGAGGTTGAGATGTTTGTGAGGGTTTGATTGAGAGGAGAAACGAGAGGGTGGGTGAACGAGACGAGAGGTTGAGAGAGTTGCGGCGGAGAGAACGTGAACAGTTCCTAGGGTATCAGAAGGGAATGAGTGGAAGAGGGAGAGGATAGTGGGCCTTGGGCCCAACTTGTGTTTCAGCCCGTACACCCCCCGGTTTCCTCAGCATTTCCCCCCCTGGCTGATGTTTTTCGTTTTCTTTTCTTGCTTATTTCGTTGGGCCAAGCCCATTACATTTTTGCCATACACCCTCCGTGTTCTACTCTCACCCCCGTTCACGTTTTTTTCTTTTTTCTGCTGAGTAGCGATGGGCTGGGCCCAATAACCGTGTTTGCTGGACTCACCACCCAATTACCAGCGCCTCCCCCCCTTTTTTATTATTTTTCTTAGTGTATTGTGGGCTGGGCCCAGAATGGCTGTTTTTCTGTTTTACACCATTTTTCAGGATTGTACCCCCTCCCTTGCAATTTAATTTTTCCTCCTGTATTGGACATATGATTGTAATAGATATAGTTCTATTTTTTCTTTAGGATTATAGTTTCATTTTCATAGTTAGAATATTATGCATAGATTTTAATATAGAATTTATATTCTATTATTTTTAGCATACTATAGGATATATAGATTTAATATAGTTTTTTCCTATTTTTCTTTATCGAATATTATAGTATTTTAGATAGGAATTTTCTATGCTATTTTCATATGCAATTTTCTTTAATATTTTTTAGAATATTTTCTAGTTGGAATTTAATTGTCGTATTTTAGGAGTAGCGTATTATTTCCATTTTGTGTTGGATTTTTCTCCTATTTTCGTTTCCATCTGACTTTACTCTCGATTTTATTTCTGGCTGGCCGTGTGACACGATTCAATTGGAGAATGATTTTCGATATCACTTCTCCATCTTGTCTTTGACACGGATATCCATACGCTACCTCTGAGAGTTCGATTTCTCGTATAAATCAAACCATGACGGTCTAAGCGTTACATTGGCTTTGATTCGAGCGTCATCATCAAGATCCAGAGAGGAGAAGATTGGAATGGAGCTTGCGCGTATGTCAGGAGCCCCGGAGCTGCTTCGTTCATTATCATTGGCGTATTCAAATCTTCAGGCAACCAGCGAGTGTTGTGGGCTGCATCATCAAATACAAAAGAAGTGCCAGTTGAGGCGTTTCTTCTTAGGTTCTTGCGTGCGTGTCCCGAGTTCCTTCCCGTTTAGGCGTAGGCCTGCTTCCTCTTTGTTCTCGCCCTGTGCGAGCGAATCCCTGTTTCTCTCTCTTGCCCCCGTGCAATGGAGATTCGTTTTCCCGTCAAACTACGTCAGCTCTGATCTCTCGTGCCCGACGAGAGTACGTAGGCATAGGATGCCGTTTCCTAGCGAGCTCCCGTTCTCCCTTTTTTCCCGTTTCCCTTTTTTCGTTTTCCCTTTTTTCCAGGTTTTAGCTGTAGTAGGTTGAACTACAGCTGCTCTGATTTCTCATATCTAATGAGGATATGTAGGCATAGGATGTGATATCCTAGCGAGCACACTAACAACTAACCTTTCTGTTCTCTCGCTGCTGTGCGATCGAGACTTTCCCGCTGACGACTGATTGTTATCTTTTTTCTCTTGCCCTTGCGCATTTGAGACCAGACCGTAGTTTCTAGTTCCCGTAGGTTCCCGTACCTTTCAAACCAGTTCAATCTCTCACTCCTGTGTGAGAACTCCCTGTCTAGCCGTAGTTAGCTTGAACTACATAAGCTCTGATCTTCCATGCTGTGTGGAAGTACGTAGGCACAAGACGCGAAGTCTTGGCGAGCCAATTCCCTCTAGTTTCCCGAACTACGATGACTCTGACTTTCTCTCTTGAGAATACGTAGGCATAGAGTGCGACGCACTATCGAGTCAGTTTCCTTCCCGTTTAGATTTAGCAGCCGTAGATAGATTGTTTTGCATCCTTTAGACAAACTAAACAAGCGTGGATCCCGTCGAGTACGACGGACGTGAGGGGTGCTAATACCTTCCCCTTGCGTAACCGACTCCCGAATCCAGGATTTGGTTGCGATGACCATTCATTTCCCGTCTTTGCGGTAGGTTTACTTCGAGCGTTTCCTTTCCCTCTGTTGGGATAAATAACGCACGGTGGCGACTCTTCTGTTCAACCGGCGCCGATTTTCGCAGTAGCGACACATACATCATACATACATATTATTCATCATATTATTTTAATTAAAGTCACACGATCCCCCTGATCACATCACCATACCCCATACACATCTCACACATCAATTTAATTATTTTGATTAAATTCAAGACTACATAATTCCACCTGTCCACACCAAGTACATACCCTTCACCACTAAACACCACATATGTACCTATCCCGGCCCAAGGGATCCTACAAAACAGATCACAACGCAATACAACATCACACACATTCTGTCACTCTCGCTGGCGAAGGCAGACAGTGGCTACTGGAAGCCTTCGCTACCCACCTCGCCTAGCGAAGTCCTATCGAACACTCGCTACTAGCTCGCCTAGCGAACTACCTAGCGAATCACTCAATAGCTCGCTCTCTAGCTACTTGCTTAGCGAGTTCTACGATCTCTCAAAACCCTCACAGTCCAGAACTGTTATCTTGCTCAAATTCAAGCTTATCACTCTACTTCTATCTTCAGCCCTATCAATACTACAACCAATAAACACTACTCTATCATTTTCTATCAATTCTAACTCCAGAACCCACACCTATGTTCATCATTAGAACTACAGAAGTTACTCAGAACTTCACCAATCTCCCAAAAACACATACCCAAGGTCATCAATGGAAGCCCTACTCATAAACACATCAATGAACATCCAATTCATCATAACAACAACAACAATCATCAAAATTTCAATATATCATTCATATTCACCAAATTCCTACGGGGTTAAGGAATCCTCTCTACCCTGTTCATGCAATTTACCAATCTTAACACGTTCCCCCCCCCCCCCTTACCTCGATTAATGCTCTGATTGATAAAGAACCTTCAAGAATCGTTAGCCCTAGCCTTCTTCCCTTCTTCCTCTTGTTCTTCCCTCTTACTTTGTTCCAAAACTGATTTTTATCGTGTTCCCTCTTTCTTCTCTCCAAAACTCTCTAATACCCCTTTAACTTCTTATTTTATTTATAATAATAATACAAATAATATAATAATAATAATCATAATAATAATAATAATATACTAATTATTAGATTATCATCATTATTAATTATATTATATTATTATTAAACTCTATGTTTTATTAAATAGCTCCTATAACTCAAGGACACCCACCCACGCGCTCAGATACACTCCCCCACAAAGGACACACCAAAAAATAAAATAACACCAAAAGACTAAATAATTAAAATGGGTGTGTTGCACCCTAAAATTTGACCAACCGGGTACCGCATCTGGCTCGATGATTCGACACATTTCGCATTAGCATTTACATACTGCATATATTGCATTTTTTCAATCATGGTGATTTTATCGGGACTACAGCCCTGCTGTCGCATTTCAGGTGTTTCAGACAGGTGCAGATAATCGGAGGCTATTTTGGGAAGTCACGCGCTTCCTGGGTGTTTTCGGCTTACGCAGTGATTTTTGAGATTTTTGGTGTTCGGGTTACTATTTGCTTCGATCTGGTCTCGCGCTCTCTTTTATATTGGCTATTTGCCTTTGTCTGCATTTTTTTAGAATTTAATAGCTTCTTGTAGATTTTAAATAGGCTTTATAGATTTTTTAGAATTTAAATAGATTTTCTTTATATTTTAATAGCTTTTAAATGTTTTTAGAATAATAATAGATTTTTCTTTTATTAGTTTTAAATAGATTTTAATATAGAAAGAATATAGATTTTTCTTTTATTAATAATATAATTTCTTTTAAATAAATAGTATAAATTTTGTTAGATACTAAATGGAAATTTAATAAAATGTTAATTAGGGATATAATAGATTTTAGATTAGTGGAATTATTAGAGTATTTTAGATTAGGGGATTTATTAGAGTATTATTAGGTTAGAAATTAATGGGAATTATTAGGTCTTAGTCATTTAATTAGCAGTTAATTAGGTTTAGTTAATTAGTTTTTAAGTGGATTAATCTTGTTCTTAATTCAGTTTTTTTTTTGGGAGGTTTATTGTATTTTCGTTGGGCCCAGGGTGGTATGTGGAAGCCCATTCAGCAAAGTCCAGCAGTGCACAAGTCCTATATATTCAGCATGCCCACGTGTTACAAGGAGAAGGGGGCCACATATCATAACTCTCACTGCCACCTCACGTTCTCCTTCTCTCTCTCTCTGCCACGCCAAACACAAGTGGCACGCATGCAATAACCCTCTCCACTACCCCTGCCACTTGGCAATCACCCAGCCTCCACCGGTTGCATGGCCGACGACCATGCAACCACCGCAACCAACTCGCCGGCGATGCCCTAACCTACTCCGGCCGCCATTCCCGTCACCGGAAACCCAAAAAAACTCCAGAACTTCCTCTTTCTTCGACCTTCGTCCGTTCTTCCGATCTTCACCAGATGTTCATCCGAGTTCATCAAACGCCAATTTATCTCCAGATCAGAATTCGTTGCACCTCATCAAGATTCACTCCAATATTCATCTGGTTCTTCGTGTTCTTCAATGAAGCTTTTCCAGAAACTACCGAAGAATCATCAATCTTCATCAACTGTTGAATAAACCTTCAAGAACTAATAACGATGTTCATCGTTAAGCTTCAAGATCTGCGAAGATCCTTGAAGATCTTCATCTGTAGCGTCTTTTCCAGGACCTCCCCCAACGAACAAATCATCCATCACCGATCGTCAACCTATTTCCAGATTCACATGCAAGATCTTCAACTGCTTCTGGAGACTTCGAACCTTCAAGAGACTTCATCGCCTCCATCGGTTCTTCTTCAACTTTCCAGAAATGATAGCGCCTCAATGGATTTTTCAAGACCTTCAATCGCGTTCATCGTCTTCTTCCACCTCCGTCCAAGAACCTTCAAAGACGGCGCAAATCTTCATCCTCTTCATGTAGTCTCTCCGTGGCTTCAACGATCTTCGTCCTCCTGAAGATCTTAACACCGTGCATTAGTCTTGATTCTGTGAATGCTTGTGTTTGTCTAAGTTTGTAGGTTGAACGTTTTTGAGGAAAGCAAGAGGTGGAGAAGGGTTTTTGGTTAGCGGCGGCGGAGTTAGAGAACAGGCGGAGAGAGGTTGGGAGGGGCGGTGATACGGCGCAGTGAAAGGAAGAACATTAGGGTTTCAGAGTGGAAATGGAAGAGTGAGGGAGAGGAGAGGTCCCTCGTGGACTCTTTGGGATTGGGCTGACCTTGTTTGGGCCCAACACATCGTGGGCATCACACCCCCGTGTACCAGCTTGCACCCCCATCCATTTTTTGTTTGGCTGAAGTCTGCATTGGGTTGGGCCCAATTGCTTTGCTGTTTTTTCTTGCTATACCCCCTTGTAGCAGCTGCCCCCCCCCCCCCCCCCCCCTTTTGTATTTTTTCATTTTTTTTATTATTTTTATTATTTCTTTTGTTTAGAAATTTTAAAAAGAGAAAGAAAAGAATTTGAAAAGAAGAAAAAAATCAAGAAAAGAATTTGAAAAGAAGAAAAAATTCAAGAAAAGAAATAGAAAAATAAAAGGAAAGAGAAAAAGAGAAAAGAGGAGAAAAATACTTGAAAAATAATAATGGAAAAAATAGAAAAAGAAAGACATGAAAAAAGAAGAAAATAGAAGTATGAAAAAGAGAAAAAATATTAGTATAGATGTAATATTTTTTTAGAGTGTATTTTCTTCATGGAGTTTTATTTTAGAGATAGTTTTTCAAAGGTCCACTTGTTAGGGGACTATTTTCCATTTGATTTTTCCAGGATAGGATAGGATAGTATTTCCTAGGAGTTTATTTTCAGTATTCAATCATTGTAACCATTTTTTCAGAATGTTAATAAAACGAGATTTGAGCTGTGGTCCCGAAAGTAGCCGAACTACAGCTGCTCTGATTTCTCGTACCAGACGAGAATATGTAGGCATAGGATGCGATATCCTAGCGAGCACACTAACAACTAACTTTTTGTTCTCTCGCTGCTGTGCGATCGAGACTTTCCCGCTGACGACTGATGTTACCCCTTTTTCTCTCTTGCACGAGTGCATTTGAGACCAGACCGTAGTTTCTAGGTTCCCGTACCTTTAAAACCAGTTTAATTTCTCACTGTTGTGTGAGAACGCCCTGTTTAGCCGTAGTTAGCCTGAACTACGTAAAGCTCTGATATTCCATGCAGTGTGGAAGTACGTAGGCACAAGACGCGACGTCTTGGCGAGCCATTTTCCCCGTAGTCCCGAACTACGTTGACTCTGACTTTCTCTCTTGAGAATACGTAGGCATAGAGCGCGATGCTCTATCGAGTCAATTCCCTTCCGTTTAGATTTAGCAGCCGTAGATAGATTGTTTTTGCATCCTTTAGACAACCCAAGCAAGCGTGGATCCCGTCGAGTACGACGGACGTGAGGGGTGCTAATACCTTCCCCTTGCGTAACCGACTCCCGAACCCAGGTTTTGGTTGCGATGACCATACCTTTCCCGTTTTTTGCAAGGTTTACTTCGAGCGTTTCCTTTCCCTCCGTTGGGATAAATAACGCACGGTGGCGACTCTTCTGTCAGCCGACGCCGATTTTCGCAGTAGCGACAGCTGGCCACTCTGCTGGGGACTGTGATAGTTCCCCACGCATGTGGGATCCAACGTCCCCTAAGAGAGAGTCAATCCTAGCGCTTGTTTGCTTGTCTATTGGGGTTTATTTATTGATATTATCTGTTACTGTTGTGCAATTGGGGTGTGACGGGTGTTCTTTGATTGAGTGAGAAGCCGGACCTGGGCTTGAGTGCACCTTAGACTTAGAGTAGAGATTAGTGGGCGCGCACATGCTTTGCATGTCCTAGTGTCCCGCGAAATCTACACTCAGACGAGGTTCTTCTGGTTGGCCTCTTGTCCCACCCTTTGGGTGGCTCGGGTTGCTGGTTAGTTGGATTGTCGACTCTGGGAACCGATCATTTGGAAGTTAGCTAAGTGAGGCCTCTTCAAGACTTGATGATGCCACTCCTTCTGGGAATCGTATCGTCAGTTTTGAAAGTCTGTGACGCTAACGACCGCATAGGATGCCGTACCTTGTCAGATATAGGTCCATACCTGTGAACGGGGTTTTTTTTTGCAGGAACCTTAACTTCCAACCTACCCGTTATTTTGGTCTTCTCTTCAGAGCGAACGTACTCCGTCAGCAGCGCAGCAGTATTCAGATTGTGTGGGGGCTGTGGTCCCGTTGTTTGTTGCATCTTGCATATCATGTGCATATCAGTGTTGCATCATATTGCATATCATCCTCCAGTTAGCCAGAGTTCTGATCTAGCCTTTGTTTCTTGAAGGTAATTACCCGGACTTTGGATTGAGCGGCTGTTGATTGTCAGAAGACCGACCTAGGGGTTGAGTAGATTTGAGTAGAATCAAGCATTGAAGTCAGCTGAAGACTATTGGTAGCTATGTCTGAAGGCAATTTCCAGTCTCCTAACACCTTGACAGGGTTCACTGTGACGTCCAATCCTCTGTATGATTCTATGGAAGACTTCCCGCAAGTGAACAATGTTACTGCAGACCAAGTTGTACAACCTTCTGTTGAGAACCGAGATCGACATGAGCAGTTTGTTACCCGATATGAGTGTCCTCCTCCTGTTAACAATCAAGGTGTTGCTTTCCCTGTGATGAATTACCGAAGAGATATCCCGATAGCCAGGACCGTGGATCCAAGAGCTCTTGAGACAGATAGAAAACTCCAAGTGTTGGAAGAGAAAGTTGAAGCTTTGAAAGTCAAAGATGCTGTTAACCTGGATGCTGTAGACATGTGTCTGGTTCCTGACCTGGTGTTGCCTTATAAGTTCAAAGTGCTGAAATTTGAGAAGTACACGGGAGATAGCTGTCCGAAGCAGCATTTGATGATGTTCTGCCGAAGAATGACTTCGTTTGTGCGAGATGACAAATTGATGATCCATTGCTTTCAAGATAGTCTGACTGGGGCATCTTTGAGGTGGTATATGCAGTTAGAGAGAAATCAGATTCAGTCATGGATGGATTTAGCCAGAGCTTTTCTGAAGCAGTACGATTATAATCTAGACATAGCTCCTCATCGCATGCAGTTGCAAGAACTGTCTCAAGAGAACAATGAACCTATCAGGAAGTATGCTCAGAGATGGAGAGAATTTGCTGCTAGAGTGCATCCACCGCTGTTAGACCGAGAGCTGACAAGCATGTTTGTAGATTCCCTACAAGATCCGTACTTCGAAAGATTGCTCGGACTTCCATTAAGTTTCTCTGACGTGGTAACATTAGGAGAACGCCTCGAGTATGCCATAAGAATTGGGAAAATTCAGATTACTTCAAATGATCAAGCTGGTGAAACTGAATACCCTTGTGACTATCAGAGTGAAGAAGGATTTGTGATCAATACAGTCATGCCAAAGGTTGAATATCCTCGAAGCGAATCGGTGAATTTTGTTGATTCTTCATCTTATCAGAGATCAGTACCTCCTGTGTCTTGTTATACTGAACACACAGCCGTGCCTGGGGCACCCTATCAGGAATCTTATGTCGCTTCCATTACAAAGCAGCAAACTCGTGGTCGAGGTTATCAGAATCAACGTCAGAATCAGAATCGGCCTCGCAACAATTTGGAACGAAGGAAAGCTCCTTCTCATCCAGTGCCTATGCCGTATCGCCAGCTGCTACCATCTTTGATCCAGAGTTCTTTGGTGGAACTTAAAGCTCTTAAGCCAGTTCCAGAACCTTACCCTCTTGGGTACAATCCCCACGTTCAGTGTGGTTATCATGGTGGCTCACCGGGGCATTCAACTGAAGATTGTAAAGCATTTCAGGCGAAAGTACAGCAGTTGATCGACCAAGATTGCATTTCCTTTCGAGAAGGACTTCTGTTTGTTCATACCAACCGCTCAGCTGTCTAAGCTCGTAGATTCAGAAAGTATTCCCCAGCAAAAGCCAGTGGTCCAGACAGGCGGGCGCCTCGACATTGGCAGTCCTCAGGCTTTATATCATTTGCATTTGTAGTTTTCTTTTCTGTTAGTCACTACTTGCTCTTAAACATTGTATGTTTCGAATGGTGATATTAATAAAGTGACTATGCATTTTTCTGAATTAATCATGTCGTTGTCGCTCATTTACTGCATTGCACTGACACTTGCATTTTATTCACTCCACTTTATCACTGTGATTAGCAAAGATTGGAGGGAGGATGATGAAACTGAAACTCATAACCGATGATCGTATGCTTTCAGATAAGACCTTACCGATGACGTACAAGGCATTGTTTCAATTCCCCCAAACACTGGAGATATAAGGAGTTAGTCCCTTGTTAACCACTTCGAGCCAGGAAGTAAAAGTTTTTTCGGACTTTTTAACCCTCACATCTTAACCCGGGACAGGGTAGTTGTCAGTTAGCTTGACCGAGCATTCAAGTCTTACAGAGGAATGTTGTCTTTCAAGGACCAAACAGTTTATACCTTTCAGTGGTTAAACCTCACCAATCAGGAGTGAGACAGTTACAATCCTTTCGGAGCAATCAAGACAACCAGTGTCACACGACTTTGTTCCAAAAGAAAGAAGGAAGAAAGCCCGCTAAGTAAAAAGAAAGAAAAGCTGGAAAGCTAATACTTAGGCAAAAATTAGGGCATCCCGCTGGACTTCAAAAGAAAACGAAAAAATCGAAAAGAAATCAAAATGAGTCAGTCTAGGCAAAAAGTAGGGAATCAAAAGAACGAAAGAAGGGATAGAAATTTTTTCCCCAGCGAGTCACAAAGTCGTGTACACAGACACCGAAAACGAGAAGAAGTAACTATCACTCCGGAAAAAACCCTGTGAGTTCCTTAATTGTGGTTCTTACCATTCAACATACCTCTCGAAGAGGCGAGCGTTTGTGCCAGGTTGACTGAACTTTAGGATCGGAGATCATCACGTAGAAGGGGTGGGTACAAATCAAAATTTGAGCCAAATATCCTTTGTTTCACGAACCGTGAACCCGACCACGATACAACCCTTAAAAGACCTAATTGAGGTAGGGTTTATTCTGAAAGCGCATTACGATAAGGTTGAGTAACCTGACTCCTCCTGACTTGCTAGTCATATCCTTGTTGTATTTTTTCACTGACCACGTAAGCACCACGTTTGAACTTTTGTTCATTCGTCACTCACAATCATGACATGTAAATGAGTGACAGCTCATAATTTTTTCAAAATCTGCATAATCACTGCATTAAGATTACCATTCGTGAATAGACAATTTTAATTGCAGGTTAGTAGTTGGCATGAAAGAAATTCCAATAGGAATAATCGAACATGACTGAAAAATACAGTAGTCTGAACCAGAAGGGTGTATGTTGTGAAGACCTATGAATCAGGGGCACTATTTTCCAGTAAGTTCAGAATCAGTTAGTCTGAGGACAAGTCCCGAAGCATCAGTGGATCAGGGGCAGTTTTGTTTGAAAAGCGGTTGATCAGAAGTGAGTTTTCCCGAGAGCCAATCAGGGGCAATTATGCAGAGCGTTGAGATTTGAAAGCAGATACTTCAGGTGGATAATCAGATCAGGTTAAGTCGCTAGAACGCTCATTCAGGGGCAAGTCATCGCAGAGAGTGTTGAAATCAGTTGGGTTGATAGGGGTCTAATGGAGATTGAGTTCTGTTGTCGTATAGATACCGGGGCAAGTAATCTCGAGGTCGTCTCGTAGCAAGCTGTTCAGAGCAAGTACTCCCAAGAGTTAGACTGGGGCAAGTTGTTCAAGCCAGTCTTCTTATCCCCAGCTGAGTGTACTGGGGCAAGTTGTTCAAGGCAGTCTGTTTATCCCCAGTCGGAGTTGAGTATCGGGGAATCGTGTCATTACCCTTATCAAAAACCTTTCAAATAAAAAAAGCCTTGCTGTCGTTGGATCATTATCCTACAGTTTAAATCTGTTACCTGTCAGAACTTCGTAACCAAGTCGTTTCCAAAGCCCAGGTCTCGCCTGGCAAACCGGTAACCAGTTCTCGTCTGGCCCATACTTCCGTAAATACCAGTTCTCGCCTGGTAATGCCTTTCGTATCGTCGATCTTTTTTCCGTAAATACCAGTTCTCGCCTGGTACTGCCTTTCTCTTAACCAGTTATCGTATTGTTGATTTGCTTCCCGTAAACATCAGTTCTCGCCTGATGCATGTCAACTTCCAACCAGTTCTCGTCTGGTTGTTTTTCTTTTCTTTAACCTATTGTTGTATCAGTTCTCGTCTGGTACGTGTCAGCTTTCAGCCAATTCTCGCCTGGTTGTCTTTTCCTTAGCTTATATCCAGTCAGCCCCGTCTGACGTTCAAAACAAATACCAATTTTCGTTCAAGTTTCCTAATCTATTTTGCTATCAGTTCTCGCCTGGTAGTCTACCTTTGAATGCTAGTTCTCGTCTAGTATTTTCCATCTTGTTAATAACCCACTGTTTATCTAGAAAAACCAAAAAATGTGTAAATACCCGATACAATAATATTGTCATGTTTCCCGATACGAAGCTCGATGGATACCAGTGCTCCGATTAACGTTTGAATTCCTCGTGGATGTTGTTAAATCAGAATTGCTACTCTTCAGCAGATGAAAGTTGCTTATTATCCCCAGAAGAGTCGAGATTGTATTTTACCCCGTATCAGAGTAGGATCAGGAGTATCCCCAGCAGATTAAGATTGATATCCTTGACAGAAGGGGCATTTTTCCAGCAGTGAGCCGTTTATAATCAACCCCAGTTCGGGTCAATCCCCACAGAGTACAATCAGTTGCCAATGGTTTGAAGAGAGCATCCCCGAGCAGAGTTTTTTTTTTCTTTCTCCCCAGGCAGGGTTGCCTTTCCATTTCTCCAGCAGGATGGCTATCCCCAGCGGATTTGGTTTTCCTTTTCCAGCATTTATTTTGCTAAGATGATTTTGTGATATCAGGTTACCTTCAGTTGGAGTTGACGTTGCCTTCGGCATTTATTTTGCCAAGCTGTTTCTAGACCTGGAGTTCTCTAGCAGATCGAGCTTACATTAGCATTTGCATATATCGTCAGATTTGCATCTATCAAATACATAGCATATTCATGTCGTACGGCGCATTGCAGTTACAAATGCATAACATTTACATGTCATATAGGGCATTGCATCATTTCAAGCATACGCATGTCGAAACATGGACCAGGGTGGTTACCTATTGGCTTTCGAATTTGTTCACCTGCAGAGTTGTTTGGTTAAGCTTCTCTTCTCCATCAGCAGAGTGATTTTTTCACATTTGGTTGTTACGTCAGCATCGAAAAAAAAACAAAACAAAGATTGACACATATCGAACTTCTGAAGTTGCCGCCTTCGTCGAAATAGGTGCCAGGCAGTTCAATTCAGAATTCCCCAGGAGAGTTTCCTCAGGTTCGCCGTGAACCATGAGTCGACAGAAAAGATCCCATAACAGATGGGAAGGTGTTTGCTTTTTTGAAGCATTATTCCGAAGAATCAGTATCTGTGGCGTCACACAGGTGATTGATGGTGAAAAAACCAGCAGAGAATTTATCAGATAATTGACCAGTTGTTGCCGTTACAATCAGACTTCAGTTTATTAGACGCTATTTCTCAAACAGCTTCGCAGTTTATTTTTGCGGTTGGCAAATTTCAGGGTTCCATTTGTATTCAACCATCTTCTACCTTTGAATGATCAAAGGCTGGGCGCTCTTCAACCATTCAGGTCCAAGCTGCTTGAATAGGGGCAGCTGTTGCACCCTAAAATTTGACCAACCGGGTCCCGCATCTGGCTCGATGATTCGACACATTTCGCATTAGCATTTACATACTGCATATATTGCATTTTTTCAATCATGGTGATTTTATCGGGACTACAACCCTGCTGTCGCATTTCAGGTGTTTCAGAGCGGTGCAGATAATCGGAGGCTATTTTGGGAAGTCGCGCGCTTCCTCGGTGTTTTCGGCTTACGCAATGATTTTTGAGATTTTTGGTGTTCGGGTTACTATTTGCTTCGATCTGGTCTCGCGCTCTCTTTTATATTTGCTATTTGCCTTTGTCTGCATTTTTTTAGAATTTAATAGCTTCTTGTAGATTTTAAATAGGCTTTATAGATTTTTTAGAATTTAAATAGATTTTCTTTATATTTTAATAGCTTTTAAATGTTTTTAGAATAATCTAGAATAATAATAGATTTTTCTTTTATTAGTTTTAAATAGATTTTAATATAGAAAGAATATAGATTTTTCTTTTATTAATAATAGAATTTCTTTTAAATAAATAGTATAAATTTTGTTAGATACTAAATGGAAATTTAATAAAATGTTAATTAGGGATTTAATAGATTTTAGATTAGTGGAATTATTAGAGTATTTTAGATTAGGGGATTTATTAGAGTATTATTAGGTTAGAAATTAATGGGAATTATTAGGTCTTAGTCATTTGATTAGCAGTTAATTAGGTTTAGTTAATTAGTTTTTAAGTGGATTAATCTTGTTCTTAATTCAGTTTTTTTTTTGGGAAGTTTATTGTATTTTCGTTGGGCCCAGGGTGGTATGTGGAAGCCCATTCAGCAAAGTCCAGCAGTGCACAAGTCCTATATATTCAGCATGCCCACGTGTTACAAGGAGAAGGGGGCCACATATCATAACTCTCACTGCCACCTCACGTTCTCCTTCTCTCTCTCTCTGCCACGCCAAACACAAGTGGCACGCATGCAATAACCCTCTCCACTACCCCTGCCACTTGGCAATCACCCAGCCTCCACCGGTTGCATGGTCGGCGGCCATGCAACCACCACAACCAACTCGCCAGCGATGCCCTAACCTACTCCGGCCGCCATTCCCGTCACCGGAAACCCAAAAAAACTCCAGAACTTCCTCTTTCTTCGACCTTCATCCGTTCTTCCGATCTTCACCAGATGTTCATCCGAGTTCATCAAACGCCAATTTATCTCCAGATCAGAATTCGTTGCACCTCATCAAGATTCACTCCAATATTCATCCGGTTCTTCGTGTTCTTCAATGATGGTTTTCCAGAAACTACCGAAGAATCATCAATCTTCATCAACTGTTGAATAAACCTTCAAGAACTAATAACTATGTTCATCGTTAAGCTTCAAGATCTGCGAAGATCCTTGAAGATCTTCATCTGTAGCGTCTTTTCCAGGACCTCCCCCAACGAACAAATCATCCATCACCGATCGTCAACCTATTTCCAGATTCACATGCAAGATCTTCAACTGCTTCTGGAGACTTCAGACCTTCAAGAGACTTCATCGCCTCCATCGGTTCTTCTTCAACTTTCCAGAAATGGTAGCGCCTCAATGGATTTTTCAAGACCTTCAATCGCGTTCATCGTCTTCGTCCACCTCCGTCCAAGAACCTTCAAAGACGGCGCAAATCTTCATCCTCTTCATGTTGTCTCTCCGTGGCTTCAACGATCTTCGTCCTCCTGAAGATCTTAACACCGCGCATTAGTCTTGATTCTGTGAATGCTTGTGTTTGTCTAAGTTTGTAGGTTGAACGTTTTTGAGGAAAGCAAGAGGTGGAGAAGGGTTTTTGGTTGGCGGCGGCGGAGTTAGAGAACAGGCGGAGAGAGGTTGGGAGGGGCGGTGATACGGCGCAGTGAAAGGAAGAACATTAGGGTTTCAGAGTGGAAATGGAAGAGTGAGGGAGAGGAGAGGTCCCTCGTGGACTCTTTGGGATTGGGCTGACCTTGTTTGGGCCCAACACATCATGGGCATCACACCCCCGTGTACCAGCTTGCACCCCCATCCATTTTTTGTTTGGCTGAAGTTTGCATTGGGCTGGGCCCAATTGCTTTGCTGTTTTTTCTTGCTATACCCCCTTGTAGCAGCTTCCCCCCCCCCCCCCCCCCTTTTGTATTTTTTCATTTTTTTATTATTTTTATTATTTCTTTTGTTTAGAAATTTTAAAAAGAGAAAGAAAAGAATTTGAAAAGAAGAAAAAATTCAAGAAAAGAATTTGAAAAGAAGAAAAAATTCAAGAAAAGAAATAGAAAAATAAAAGGAAAGAGAAAAAGAGAAAAGAGGAGAAAAATACTTGAAAAATAATATTGGAAAAAATAGAAAAAGAAAGACATGAAAAAAGAAGAAAATAGAAGTATGAAAAAGAGAAAAAATATTAGTATAGATGTAATATTTTTTTAGAGTGTATTTTCTTCATGGAGTTTTATTTTAGAGATAGTTTTTCAAAGGTCCACTTGTTAGGGGACTATTTTCCATTTGATTTTTCCAGGATAGGATAGGATAGTATTTCCTAGGAGTTTATTTTCAGTATTCAATCATTGTAACTTTTTTTTCAGAATGTTAATAAAATGAAATTTGAGCTGTGGTCCCGAAAGTAGCCGAACTACAGCTGCTCTAATTTCTCGTACCAGATATGTAGGCATAGGATGCGATATCCTAGCTAGCACACTAACAACTAACTTTTTGTTCTCTCGCTGCTGTGCGATCGAGACTTTCCCGCTGACGACTGATGTTACCCCTTTTTCTCTCTTGCACGAGTGCATTTGAGACCAGACCGTAGTTTCTAGGTTCCCGTACCTTTAAAACCAGTTTAATTTCTCACTGCTGTGTGAGAACGCCCTGTTTAGCCGTAGTTAGCCTGAACTACGTAAAGCTCTGATCTTCCATGCAGTGTGGAAGTACGTAGGCACAAGACGCGACGTCTTGGCGATCCATTTTTCCCGTAGTCCCGAACTACGTTGACTCTGACTTTCTCTCTTGAGAATACGTAGGCATAGAGCGCGATGCTCTATCGAGTCAATTCCCTTCCGTTTAGATTTAGCAGTCGTAGATAGATTGTTTTTGCATCCTTTAGACAACCCAAGCAAGCGTGGATCCCGTCGAGTACGACGGACGTGAGGGGTGCTAATACCTTCCCCTTGCGTAACCGACTCCCGAACCCAGGTTTTGGTTGCGATGACCATACCTTTCCCGTTTTTTGCGAGGTTTACTTCGAGCGTTTCCTTTCCCTCCGTTGGGATAAATAACGCACGGTGGCGACTCTTCTGTCAGCCGGCGCCGATTTTCGGAGTAGCGACAGGGTGTTACAGGTAATGGTTTGGGCTTCACTGATCGTGACTTGACGCCTAAGGGCAGGAACCATAATAATGCACTACACATATCGCTAGAATGTCGGGGAACTGTTATGTCACACATCCTCGTGGATACCGGGTCTTCCTTAAATATATTGCCGAAGAAGGCACTTATGATGTTGGACACTCATGGGTTGTTGTGTACACCCAGTGATCTAGTAGTGAAGGCTTTTGATGGGACCAAGCGGTCCGTGTTCGGAGAAGTAACATTGCCCATTCAGGTGGGGCCAGAAACCTTCAGTGCAGTATTTTATATCATGGATATCCAGCTCACCTATAGCTGCTTGCTAGGCCGACCCTGGATCCATTCAGCGGGAGCTGTGACCTCTACGGTGCATCAGAAACTAAAGTATGTTGTGGGTGGCAGAATCATCACTGTATGCAGGGAGGAAGACTTTATGGTGAGCCATTTGTCATTTTTCAAGTATGTGGAAGTGGATGGCGAGATCCACGAAACCCTCTATCAGGCATTCGAGACGGTCAAGGTCAAGGATGTATCTCCTGTGGTAAGCAAAATGCCTGAGGTGACCCTCTCTTCCTTCAAGGAAGCTCAAGATGTGGTACAAACTGGTTCATCCCAAGGCTGGGGGCAGGTGCTGAACATCCCCAACAAGCAAGATAAGTTTGGCTTGGGGAGCCATCCCTCTTCTTCTACTTCATGCTCACATAATGCACCGCGCTACAAGGGGCTGATGCAGTTCACCAAGGGCGGAGTCATCTTTGAACGTGTCAGTGTTGTGTCCGATGGGGAAGGAGATAGCGATTGTAATATGGATGCATGGATCCATCCGTGCAAGCTAGGGAAGATCCTCAGCAATTGGTCCATCCAGGATTTCATCCCAGTGATTGGCAAAGAGTAATGCTTTGTTTTGTTTTAAACAATAAAATGGCAATGTGGTTTGTGCTGACCTGCACATTATTTTTAAGCATTTAACCATTTTCACTGCAGGATTCACACTACAAATGACATCGATCCAGAACCTTCTATGACTCACTTCGAATTTGATTTCCCGGTATATCAAGCTGAAGAAGATTGAGGAGGATGAACACCTTTCGAAAGAGTTGGCTCGACTATTGAAACAAGAAGATAAGATCATTCTGCCTCACGAGGAAGTTATCGAGATTATTAATCTGGGGTCTGAGGAAGTTGTCAGAAACGTCCGAATAGGGGCTGCATTACAGAGCGACGTCAAGCAAAGACTGATCGAGATGCTTCGAGAGTACAGTGACATCTTTGCTTGGTCTTATGAAGATATTCCCGGGCTTGATACTAACATAGTGGTTCATCACTTGTTATTACGCGAAGATTGCTCTCCGGTCAAGCAGAAGCTTTGAAGGATAATACCAGACATGGCTGTAAAAATCAAAGAAGAGGTCCAGAAGCAGTTGGACGCTGGATTTTTAGCCGTTACTACCTACCCTCCGTGGGTCGCCAACATAGTGCCTATACCGAAGAAAGATGGTAAGGTACGGATGTGCATGGATTATCGAGATTTGAATAAGGCGAGCCCTAAAGATGATTTCCCGTTCCCTCATTTTGACGTATTCGTCGATAATACCGCCCAATTTTCTATGTTTTCATTCATGGATCGATTCTCCGGTTATAACCAAATCAAGATGGCGCCGGAACACATGGAGAAAACGATGTTCATTACACCATGGGGAACGTTCTGCTACAAGATAATGCCTTTTGGTTGAAAAACGTCGGGGCAACTTACCAGCGGGCTATGGTCACTTTGTTTCATGATATGATTCATCACGAGATTGAAGTTTATATTGATGACACGATAGCAAAGTCCCAAACAGAGGAGGGACATCTGGTCGATTTGCTGAAGCAGTTCGAGAGGCTTAGGAAATTCAGGTTGAGGCTGAATCCTAACAAATGTACTTTCAGGGTACGGTCCGGAAAACTACTGGGGTTTATCGTGAGCGAAAAAGGCATTGAGGTTGATCCTACAAAGATAAAAGCTATACAAGATATGCCAGCGCTGAAAATTGAAAAAGAAGTGCATGGTTTCTTGGGGAGATTGAACTACATTTCTCGGTTCATATCTCAACTCACGGCCACATGCGAACCAATGTTCAAGCTATTGAAAAAAGAGCAGGCGGTTGTTTGGAATGAGGATTTCCATAAGGCATTCGACAAAATAAACAATATTTGCAGGAGCCTCCAATTTTGGTACCCCCATTTGTTGGAAGACCTTTAATCATGTATTTGACGGTTCTGGAGAATAGCATGGGTTGCATTCTCGGTCAGCACGATGAGACTGGCAGAAAGGAGCACGCCATTTACTATCTGAGTAAAAAGTTCACAGATTGTGAGTCCTGTTACTCAATGCTGGAAAAAACGTGTTGCGCACTCGCGTGGGCTGCCAAACGTTTAAGACAGTATATGCTCAATCACTCGACCATGCTAATTTCGAAGATGGATCCAATTAAATGTCTTTGAAAAGCAAGCGCTTTCAGGCAGAATTTCCAGGTGGCAAATGGTACTGACAGAGTATGATATTCTATATGTTTCCCAGAAGGCCATCAAGGGAAGTGTTTTGTCCGAGTACCTTACTGAACAGCCTATCAAAGACTATCAGCCGATGAAATTTGAATTTCCTGACGAAGATATCATGTTCCTTAAGATGAAGGACTACGAAGAGACACTACCCGACGAGGGGCCAGAGAGGAGTTCTCAATGGCGATTGATATTTGATGGTGCTGTTAATTTGTACGGAAGTGGAATTGGGGCAATCATTACGACTCCCTAGGGGTCTCACATCCCATTCACTTCCTGATTGACATTTTCGGTCACCAACAACGAAGCAGAGTATGAAGCGTGCATCATGGGTTTAGAAGAAGCCATAGATCTAAGGATAAAAAATATTGATGTGTACGACGATTCAGCGCTTGTTATCAATCAAATCAAAGGAGAGTGGGAGACTCGACAGCCCAATCTAATTCCCTACTTGAATTATGTGAGAAGGTTGTTGTCGTTCTTCGATTGGGTAGATTTCCACCACGTACCTCGAGCGGAGAATCAGATGGCAGACGCCCTGGCTACGTTGGCTTCAATGTACAAAGTGAACTTCTAGAATGATGCTCCCAAAATTGTCATCTCTCGTCTCGACAGACCTGCATTTGTATTTGAAATTGAGGAAGCCTCCGATGGCAAGCTGTGGTTCTATGATATCCAGAACTTCCTTGAGACCAAGGAGTATCCGGTGGGGGCGTCAACCCAGGATAAGAAGACTCTTAGGAGGTTGTCTGGCAACTTTTATCTGAACCCAGATGGTGTTGTCTACAAGAGGAACTATGATTTAATGCTACTCAGACGTGTGGATGAAAGGGAAGCGAGCTTGCTTATGGAAGATGTCCATGAAGGCACATTTGGTACGCACGCCAGCGGACATGCCATGACTCGGAAGATATTATGAGAAGGATACTACTGGCTGACGATGGAGTCAGATTGTTTCAAATTCGCGAAGAAATGTCACAAATTCCAGATTTATGCAGAAAAAATGCATGTGTCGCCGTGCCCGTTGAATGTTATGTCGTCCTCGTAGTCGTTCTCCATGTGGGGCATCGATATGATCGGCAAGATCGAACCCACTGAGTCTAATGGACATTGCTTTATTTTGGTGGCCATTGACTACTTCACCAAGTGGGTAGAGGTAGCGTCGTACGCTAAGGTTACCAAGCAAGTGGTAGCGCGGTTCATAAAGAGGGATATCATTTATCGATATGGAATTCCCAAGTGAATCATTACTGACAATGGTTTTAATTTGAACAATAAGATGATGGAGGAGTTATGCCAGAACTTCAAAATTGAGCATCATAACTCATCGCCCTATCGGCCGAAGATGAATGGCGCTGTCGAAGCGGCTAATAAAAATATCAAGAAGATAATGCAAAATATGGTTGTCACTTACAAAGATTGGCATGAGACGTTGCCATTTGCTCTACACGGTTATCGTACGACGGTACGCACATCAACTGAAGCAACTCCTTTCTCGCTGGTGTACTGTATGGAAGTTGTCCTACCGCTAGAGGTCGAGATCCCTTCTTTAAGAGTTCTGGTTGATGTCAAGCTCGATGAGGCAGAATGGATAAAGAACAGATTGAATCAGCTTAACCTAATGGATGAGAAAAGGCTAGCATATATTGCATACGGTCGGTTGTATCAGAGCCGGATGAAGAAAGCTTACGACAAGAAGGTGCGCCCTCGAAGCTTTCAAACGGGCGATCTTGTGCTGAAAAATATTCTCCCGCCACACTCAGATCACAGGGGCAAATGGACTCCCAACTACGAAGGTCCATATGTTGTCAGGAAGGTATTCTCGGGAGGAGCCTTACTATTATCCACGATGGATGATGAAGATTTCACGTCCCTTGTGAACGCAGATGCAGTTAAAAAATACTTTGCTTAAAATGACCCGCTGGAAAGAAAAAGAATATCCAAGCAAGAATGGGGCATCCCAGCGAACCAAAAAAAATAAATAAAAGGTTCGGGCAAAAGTTAGGGATATAAACAAAAATATGTACACCCGCAAAGCCGAAAACCTAAAAGGGCGGCTTTGGCAAAAATGGGTATCCCGGTGATTCGAAAACCCGAAAGGGCGATTCAGGCAAAAGTTAGGGATTGAAAAAGCAAATGATTGCAGCCCACGTATGAAATTTCATTTCTTAGTGGTTTGGGGAGACCTGAGGGTCGTTTATCCAAATCAATCTCTTCTGAAGATGAAGCGTCGGAGAGGTATCGAAGTCGGGTGAGTCATAAAGTGATCAGCTCATGGTGTTCTTCTGCACCATATCGCCGACATTTGTATATATTTCTGTATGTATTTTGCGCGGCTTCCTCATTTCAGGAGTTTGCATCTGTTGTAAAAAACATCTTGCCTATTTTACAGGCTCGTTCATCAATAAACATACTATTCAGTACTTTGTTTGCTTGGTGTTTGCTTTAGCTTTTATCTGTTTTGTTTGCGAAAAAACGCCCGATGTTTGTGTTAAAATGCGCATACATAAACTTGAAGGCCTAGGCAGATAATTGTTAAAACATTGAATTACTTGAACATTGTCACAGATGATAACTTTGATAGGTCCCTTTGTGAAGGGTATCTTGCCTGTTTGTTCATTTTTTGTTGCAGGGTTGCCATCCTAAAGGCAGTGTGCCAAAGATGCATCCTAGGCAGGATCATCATAACCCCAGCTGAGTCATGTACAAAATTGAATATCCAAGTGTGTACACTTGTTCCCAGCAGTGGGCTGGTATACTCAACGTTCGGCCTGGCCAACGCTAAATCCTCTCTGTTGGGCTTCCTTATTGATACCCTCAAGTAGATCATATGATTGTGTCTCCATCCCAAGCGGTCGGCCAGTGCACACTTAATCTTCTCCGAGTACAGGTGTGAGACCTACTCTTCAGCAAGTCAAAGGTGGCTAGGAAAGTATGAAGCCTCTCTCGGCAGGCAGGTTTTTGACTTCCCCGCAAAGTCTGAACACATGACGGTGTCACTAATGTGCTTCCTCGGGCAGGATCGGTGTTTTCTCCTGGAGGCATTTCTCAGTTAAGTAAGTTAAGAGTGGTATTCTCCAATGGGTAATCTCTAGCAAAGGTAGATTCTTTTCCCCATCCAAGCAAGTCCCCAGTAAGTCAGCAGAGCGGGTTCGTCTCCGAATGTCATTATGTACCCTAGGATGACGAAGGTATCCTAGGAGGCCAGTCGGGGCTATCCCCCGTCAAAGAAGTTAATCTCAGTGGTCGATCCTGATTGTCCCCACATAATTGTTAGTCCCCCGGCAGGTAAGATTTATTCCAGTGTCTGGTTGTCTATCCTCGGCCGAGTTTGTAGTTCCCCAAGAGAGCCGAATCCTGGAAGGCCGTTCAGGCCAGTGTTGGTCTTCTCCAGTAGGTGAAGTAGTTGAATAGTTGATGCTATATTTTTCAATCGGAGTCCATATCTTCATGAAAGTTCTATCCACGAAGGTTGTGCATGGCATCTTTTCCTCAGCAGTTTGTGGTTCGTATACCCAGTAGAGCAGGTACAGGTTCTCGTAGAACTTTGGTTCCCAGCGGAAAAGCTTCCCGAGGCTCGTTTCCCCAAGTTAAGTCCAATTGAAATTGGCGTGTTTCATCTCCCTAGTAGGATGATTCCTTCTCCTCGGCAGGGTGGCTCTGCCTCCTTGACAGGAGGGTTCTCCCTTCAGCATTTATTTTGCTGATTTGGTTCTGTAGCATTTTTGCATGCATGCATAGCATCTACCCTAAACGCGTAGCATTTCCATATCATGTGGAGCATTACGCCATTGTCGAACATATGCACGTGAAACATGAGTTAGGTGGGTATCGTTCTTGTGTGCAGGTGTTTCTCCAACGGAGTTACTCGGTTAAGTTCGTCGGAGTCCTCAGCAGAGTTATTCGGTTAAGTTCTTCCAGGGCTCCCAAAGCAGAGTTATGGGGTTAAATTTCTCGTTGGCTCCTCGAAGTAGCGTGGTTGAAACCGCTATTTGTGAGTGTTTAACGGTGATGTTAGTAGCTACCTAACTCAGATGACGTGTTTATCTTCAGGTATGTGGTTCGCTTTTATTTAGCGAAGATATGACAGTGAGGTTAGATATGTTCTCGGTAGTGTGTTTATTCGACAGTTAGGTTGGAAGGTTATCGATGGAGTTTTGACGGTGATGTCAAACATTTACCAAGAATGTGGTTCTCCATTTACTTGGCGGTGATGTCAGGAAGTTATTGGATGATGGTTTGCTCGACGGCAAGGCTAGTGGTTCATCAGCTTAGTGTTTTATTTGGCAGTGATGTCAGTGGTTGTTATCAACTTAGTGGAAACCTGGTGACGAGGTTAGGAACATTATCCCCAACCAAGGATTGACGGTGATGTTAGATGTTTCCCTTCCACTTGAGGTCGATACTTGACAGTGATGTCAGATGGGTCCCTTCAACTTGAGGTCGATACTTGACGGAGTTACTTGAGGAAGTTCTCTAGAATCCCCAGCGGAGTCCGAAATTTCCCTTATACTTGATGAGGAAGTCAGACAGAGATGTCAGGAAATTACATCCCTAACAAGTTTCAGAAGATAACGTCAAAAGTTTCCCTTTCGACTGGAGGTCGATACTTGGTAGTAAGAGCAGATGTTCCCTTACCGACTTGATGATGAAGTTCGGCAGCGATGCCACAAATGTTTCCCAGACTTGATGACGAAGTCTGACAACGATGTTAGAAATTTCTTACAGACTTGATGATGAAATCCAGCAACGACTTGATGACGAAGTCCAACAAAGATGTTAGAAGTATACCTACCTACTTGATGACGAAGTTTGACAAAGGTTTCTTCTCGACTTAATGACGAAGTCTAACAACGATGCTAGAAGTGTTCCTCCGACTTGATGACGAAGTCCGACAGCGACGCCAAATTTTCTTCCCAACTTAATGACGAAGTTCAACAGAAATTTTCTTCCAGACTTGATGACGAAGTCAGACAACAATGTCAGAGATTTTCTTACCGACTTGGTGATGAAGTCAGATAGTAATGTCAAATTTCCTTACCGACTTGATGACAAAGTCCGACAGCGAGGTCAAGAAATTCTTCCAATTTGATGCAGAGTGCCTGACGACAAAATCAGCTATCCTTTATCAATGATTAAATAATTAGTGGTTTCTTCCCAATTTGGCCTTGAAGTCTGATGACAGTGTCAGATAATTCTCCCGGTGTAGTGTCAAAGATTTGAATTAGTAATTCACCAGCGATTTGCCGTGCAACTATCATTTCAGTTTCCGGAGATCTTCCACCTATCAGAATTTGCGGTTTATTTCTGCGGTTGGCAAATTTCCGGGTCCAAGCCGTTTGCATAGGGGCAAATTTCTTGATTGTTTGAGAGTCGTTCGCTTCTCACCCAGACAGGTCCAAACCGTTTGAATAGGGGCAGTTGTTGCACCCCAAAATTTGCCCACCCTTTTTCTTTACCTAGCTTATGTTTCATTACATTCATTGTTTCATTAGCATGTGCATTGCATTGTCATTTGTGTAGGAGATCAAGAGATATGCCTATCAAGAAGAGGCTACCAAAGGTTCTATGGATAATCAAGAAGCTATAGTCAAGTTATCATCCTCACCAAGATATGTGCCTATCAAGAAGAGGCTACCAGAAGAAGTCAGAACTCTCTGGAGAAGGGGATGGATGCAAGTGTGCCTACCTCCTATCTTGGGGGTCAATGAAGATTATCTGATGATATTAAATCCATGGCTATGGGTGGAATCGATTATGAAAGCTCATTGAATGCCTTGAGGGTCATTAAGGAGCTTGTGCAAGTCATTTTTCAATGTACAAGAGGCCACAACCAAAGGTGGTGTAGCTAGGGTTTTCACTTGGTCAACCCTAAGTCAATAGTTCAATTGGAGGAGTTTGAGACTCAACTCCAAGTCTTTGTGATCATGAAATGTTGTGTTGAGACACCTAAGAGATTATTCCAACATCAATTCATCAAGATTAAAGAGTGTGAGAAGTTGCTAAGCCAGGGTTTCTAAGCTTGTTAGTGTAAAATCCCCTGTTTAGTGACCAACTTCAAGACCACATAACTCAAGATACAAGTTTCATCTTGTCGCTTGCACGAAAATAAGGTGTCGGCACAACAGAAGAGTCGCCACCTTTCGTTATTTATCCCTCAGAGCGGGAAAGGAAACGATCAGAAAAACCTGACGAAAAAGGGTAAGACAAGGTCGTCGCAACCGTTGTCTGGATTCGGGAGTCGATTACGCAAGGGGAAGGTATTAGCACCCCTCACGTCCGTCGTACTCGACGGGATCCACGCTTGTTGTGTTTACTTGGACGGGTTGGTTTTATCTATCTACATATCAAGGCTGGCTAAAAAGAAAAGAAAAATGACTCGGCAAAGCGTCGCGCTTTATGCCTACGTATTCTCATCAGAAAATGAGAAATCAGAGTCAATGTAGTTCGACCTACGACGGGTTATGGGGGAAGGTAGCTCGCCAAGACATCGCCATCCTGTGCCTACGTACTCTCAACAGGCATGAGAGATCAGAGCTTACGTAGTTCGGGAAACTACGCTTTATTTCCTATCTTTTACGAAAGAAGTGTTTTTTATTGTGTTTGTGATTTCAACCGCACTAGAGACTATGACCTGAGAGTGAATGCGTCGCATGTCACCCAAAGGGTACCATACTAAACATCCAGACTGTGGAAAAGAAACTCTCCCACAACCCTTTCTCAGATAGCTTAAGGCTCGTAACGTACGAAAGAAATCATTCATGATTACTGTATCTTAAACTGTTTTGAGATGAGAAGAGAACAGGCCCAACTAGGAGGGAGACTATCAAGTCCTACTGTTGTCATGCCATGGATTCATCCTATGATTGAGGTTTGAACAGGGAACTCCTAGAAGTTGTCATGCATAGGTTTCAACCTAAAATTCTATCATCAATTCCTTATCAAAGGAAATGAGAGTCCTAAGGGATCATGTCAATGATACACCACAATAGACAAAGCATCAGCTTAAACAGTAAAATGCATGCAATGCAAGTGAGGGAGGAAATCTGTGTGGGGCTTCAGCCTCCACAAGCTCATCTCAACCTCAAGCCAGAATGAATAACAGTAATCATACTGAAATATAAACAACATGCTATTAAGCAATATACAGTAAACTGCAATCATACAGATAAAATGAAATGAAATGCCATCAGGCAAACAAACCACATGGGCAAGGGAGCCGGGCTCTACCGAATACCCGCAAGCAAAGCAACACAGTAACAATACAAGCAGAGGGAGCAACTCTACCTCTAGTGCAATCATGCTCCTAGATTCTACTTATTCTAGATATGAACTTATTCTAATGCATCAAGCAAATCAAACAAAACACATCAATACAGAAAAGAAAAAAGAAAGCAGATCAACTCCTCTCTTAACCTCAAGCTTCAGCTTTTCCAACAGCAACTCAGTCTTCAGACCTCAATCACTCTTGACAAATATCAATTTGCTCTTCCAGGTTTCAATCTTTCAACATAAGTTTCAACTTATCTTCTCTTCTAAGCTTCAGCTTCCTGATCAGCTCCACCTTCAGGCTTCACTATTAACCACAAGTATCAACTTGATCTCCTTCAGGATCTCCAAGTATCAAAGTAGGTATCAACTTCCTTTGTTCTTCATGCTTCAGCTCTTCAGAATAATCTCCAATCATTTAGAAGTATCAACTTCATCTTGATGCTCTTCAAGCTTCAACTGGAATGGCAATACTCAAGGATTCATCCTCTTCAACACTCTTCATTGAAGTCTTCATCTTCAAACTCAAGCTCTACATCCCTCAAGATAATCAAACCAGAGGAAATCACTTACTGGATAAGCTGGGGATATTGAACTGCTTATTGACCACCAAAGGTGACCTATAAGGGTTCATCATCAAAGGAATGGTTCCCTCAAAAGTTCTACTTCCTAGGTACATCACTTATCCCTCCAAAGGAGAGAGGTGTATACCATGGAAGGACTTTGAATCATAGGGAGGAATGGAGGTGACAGATACCATCCATGTTTAAGAAAGAAGTTATCTAATTCTAAACTCTTCCTAATCCCTAACCCTAAAAAAACCAACAAAACAAACAAGATCAAGCTCTCAAGCTCCTCAATCCATCTTCAAGTCTTCTACTATGCTCCTCAATGCTCCTTAGAACAAAACCAAGCTCTCCAAGCCCACAAAGCAAAGCAACAAAAATACAAGCCCACAAGGGCAACACAAACAATCATCAACTACAAAAATCACCCAAAAATAGTATACTACTATATTAAATCCTAATATAATTTCTAAGGGATCCTACATACCTACCCTTAATACCCTTATATGCCCCAATATCTAACTTGACCTAAAAACCAAAAATCTAAGGTTATTGTGCACCTAGGTTGAAGTTTGACCTAATTCTACACACCCTAATGTCATCTAATCAAAAATATCCTAAAATTCATCACAAAATTATGGAATATATCCAGGGGGAATCTAAGGCATATATCTAACTATCCTAAAAAGAATGGCCTAAAAATGCTAAGGGAACTACCTAAACAAAATTCTACAAATTCATGTATCAACATAAAAGAAATAAAATGCAATAAAAGTAGAAAATATACAAAAAATACTAAAAATGCATGAAAGGAAAATATTTTTATTTTATATTTTTCTTGACAAAAATATGAAATAGGAGAAAAAACTCCCATCAAAAAATCATTATTTTTCCATTTAATATGATTTTTCCAAGATTGAAATAAAATGGAAGAAAATAAAATCAAAATATGAAGGGGTGGGTGCAGCTAGCAAGGCGATGCAGTTCAATTCACATATGGGCCCAGACTGGGGGGTTCAGAAAGTAATGCGCTAAGCCCAAAATCCACTCAAAAAAATCAATTAATAAACATAAAGAAAAAGACAAAACCACGGTGAGAATAGCAATGGTTTTCAGTTCAAAATGGAGTGGGCCTCGTGAAGGGGGTCTGGGAAGCAATCCAGCCCAAAATTCCTTTTAATGAAACGCAATGTTTCATTGTGCTTCAGACTCTCTTCACAAACTGAAATGCGTGGATGGTCGTTGGATCAAGATTCCAGTCAAAAGTCTCCTCTGATCCTAGGGTCAGAACATCGTCTTCTCCAATTACAAATTTCTGGAGGGAGACCTCCATTAAAACAGAGCTCAAGAACATCCCTTCTCCCCAATCGTGAACCCTCGTATCTTCATCAAAACTCAAAGTTTAAAACCCTAACACGCTCCATTTTTCATGCTGAACACAATTATGGTTTCAAATTCCATTGAATCTCACTCAAACTTAAAACACGAATCAAACCTCAAATTATGCTTGAACATCAAAACTCAAGATTCTTGAAATTGATTACACTAAAATGTTCACCTCCTATCATTGATCAACCTCCACTAAAGAACTAAGATTATTACTCAAGATTCAAGGAGTTCTTGGTCCAAACAGAAATCTTGTCAACAACAAAACCATCACCAATTCTCTTCAAACTTTCCAGAAATGATCTCCTAGTGATCCTTAACCATTCTAACCTATTAATTCTATCTAATTCTACTTAAATTAGAGTGTAGAGAGAAAGTTACAAACCTGGTAAAATCGAGTGAACAGATGGAGAAATCCCTCAATTCAGGCCTTCAATCTTTCCCAATTCCTTCACTGAGTAGTATTCTAGCTTCTGTATGCAAAAAGAATGGTTGAAACAACTTGATTCTTGGAAACCGATTTTGAATTGCCACCTTGAAATTTCAATCACCAACTCTTCAATTCTCCATGGATTTGATCTCAATTCAATCTGCACAGCTTCACTATGATGTATGGAATGTGTTTGAATGGAAAGAATGAATGGATATGAAGAAGAATGTGAAATTGAAACTTGACTTGCAATGGAAGATTCTTGATCTCACTCTCTCTTCTCTGCACCAATTCTCACCAACCTTGCATCTGAGCAAGTCATACATGTTATATAGAGTGGTTTAGAATCATCTAGAACCATCTAGGACAATCCAATGAGTATTTGGAAATCTCATGTCATGACATTTTGATTTCAATTCTTCTTACATGCTATCTCATGCCATGGTCCTTGTAACATTTGTAACTAACTTGAAATTCTCCCCATATGAGATTTATGATATATTACAATGCATAACCAACTTGTTTATTGAGTTCTTTTGAGTTTTGCTTTGGTACCTTAAGATGCAAGTAAGCCATTTCCAAAGCAGCCCTATGATATAATCCCTAAATCAAAATTGTGGCTGAACCATTGTTCTTAGAATGTCATTTGGAGTCAAAATGACCTATTATATGACATGGTTTGGATTCATAGCTTGTGATTTCCAATTTTCAATTTCACCTTAATTAACTTATGCCTCCATTTTAGGCCATTTTTATCACTTTTTGATACAAGCCTTTTCAACATCTCATGACCTCCCTAATAGCTTTAAAACATCATTCTAAGCAAGTTTGATGTTGAAGATTTTTCCATTTGAAGCTTGGAAATAGGAGATATGGCCTTATGCTTGAAATGACCTATAACTTCCAAATGACCAAAATGCCCTTGACTTGTCAAAGCCATAAGTTGAGATCTAAAAATCCTATCAAGGACTTATAGTACTCTCTAGAAATATAAGAAGATTCTCTACAACATTCATGTTGACCAAGAGTTCATAGGAATCATCCTACTAGGGCAAAAGTTGGATGCAAGTTGGGTGACTTTCAAGGACCCAGATTCACATACCTCAGATGACCTGTAATTTGTCAAAGTCATAACTTGAGCTCTACAAATCCTATCAAGGACTTCTAGTACTCAAATTAAAGATAAGAACAAGCTCTGCAAAATTCATGTTGTGGGGAAGATTAGATGACAATCACATATTGAGCTAAACTGCCTTGAAGATAGGGATCAAACTAGGGGATTTTACACTGTCGAGCCTTAGAAACCCTAGCTTGAAACTTCTCAAACTCCTCAATCATGATGAGTTGGTCTAGGAATCATCCTTATAGCATCTTAATACATCATTCCATGATCACATGGCTCATGGATTAGGTCTCAACCCTCTCCAAATCATCAGTTGACCTAGGGTTGACCCAATCAAACCCTAATTCCACCACGCATGGCTGAATCTTCTGAATTCTTGTACAATGACCTCTCTAGGCTTCATGATGGCTTTCAAGACATCTCATAAGCTCTCTCAAAGCTTCAAGTCTACCCTCATAGTCTCAGAATCATCTGAGGAACTCCCACAACTCTCAAGTCATGAGACACACAACCTTGGTTTCAATCAATCCCTCTGAGGATCTCTTGAGTTCTCTGACAAAGGTATCAACCTTTGAGAACTTGAACAACCTTCTTGGCTAGCTTCAAAGCCTCATACAACTCTTGATGGGTAAATAAATGTTGGTCAAATTTTGGGGTGCAACAGCTGCCCCTATTCAAACGGCTTGAACCTGACTGGGTGAGGAGCGAATGGCTCTCAGCCAATCAAGGTGTGAGACGGTTGAATACCGATAAACCCAGAAATTTGCCAACTACATAAGCACACGGTACTCTGGTGGGAACAGATCTTCAAACACTGAAATAATAGCTGCACGGCAGCTAGCTGGAGACATACTGATCTGAGCCTCAAAATCAAAATTGTGGCTGAACCATGTCGTCAGTTATCCACATTAAATTCCTCTATCATTGTCATCAGACACCTGATCTCGCCGTCAGGCAACCAGAACACCCAACATCGCCGCTGGAAAACTAAAGAATCTGACATCGCCGTCGGACAACCAAAACACCCAACATCGCCGCTGGAAAACTAAAGAATCTGACATCGCCGTCGGACAACCAAAACACCCAACATCGCCGCTGGAAAACTAAATCATCAACCAAAACACCCAACATCGCCGCTGGAAACAAACAGCCAACATCGCCACTGGAGAACTAAATCACCTGACATCACCGCCAGAACCGAACATCCAACATCGCCGCTGGAGAACTAAATCACCTGACATCGCTGTCAACCAAACATAACTCTGGGAAACACCCGACATCGCTGTCAAGTACTCAACATAATCTGACTTCGCCGTCAACTCTCAATATCGTCTGACCTCGCCGTCAGGGTGAAGAAACTCCATTGGGGAATTGGTCATACAGTAACCGGTAATACATAGTCGATCATGCCATCAGGCATTCAAAGGACACTGTCGGGCATCAGCCGGACTTCAACCATCGGGTTGATCATGCCATCAGGCATTCCAAGAGATTGTCGGGCATCAGCCGGACCTCATCCATCAGGTTGATCATGCCATCAAGCATTCCCAAGAAATTGTCGGGCATCAGCCGAACATCATCAGCAAGTCGGGAATAGAATTCTTGGTCAATCATGAGCCAACTGGGAACGTCTAAACCTCTGCCATCAGGCACTCTGCATCAGCTGGGAGAACTGCTTCATTAACACGGTCAGACTTCAATCATGGAGTCTTCAAGGGAGATTTCAACTTCGCCGTTAGAAAACCTGCTAGGGATGACGCTTCGCCGCTGGGGAATTTGGAGAATTATCAAGCAACTCCGCTTCGGGGATCCAGAAATCATTCTGGATGAATCAACTCTGCTGAGGACTTCAAGAATCATCTTGGACAAGTAACTCCGCCGGGGACTTCAAGAATCATCTTGCACCGATAACCATTTTGGAGATTTCAGGAATCATCCTGAGCGAACCCTTTGTTGGGGATTTCAGGAATCATCCTGGACTGAAGACTGGGGACTCGAAGCATCAGCTTGAGCAACCAACTCTGGAGACTGCACTGGGGTCTTAAGAATCATCTTAAGCAAACGGCCCTGCTGAGGGATTCAAGACTCATCTTGAACCGAAGACTTCGCTGGGGAGAGTGTAAGGAATCATCCTGAGCAATCAATTCTGCGGCGGAACACCTGCAAAACAAGAACGGTAACAACCTAAATCATGTTTATTATGCATATACTTCGACAATGGCGCAATGCTTCACACGGTGGAAATGCTATGCGTTTAGGATAAATGCTAGGCAATCATGCACAATGATGCGATCCCGTCAGCAAAATAAATGCCGAAGGGAGAATCCTCCTGTCAAGGGGGAACGAACTACTCAGATAGAGGAATCATCCTGCTGAGGAGAACAGAGTCACACCAATCTCAATTGGACTCCGCAGGGGACACAACTTCAGTTGACTGCTGCAGGGGAAACAACTTCAGTTGATTGCTGCAGGGGAAACAAAGTTCTACGGGAACCTGGACCTGCTGAGGGAAAACGATGTCGATCGCGGGAATAAACTGCATGGCCTTCATGGCTACTTCTCTGGAGATGACGGCTCTGTGGGGAAACAATTTCAGTTGATCAACACTCCACTGGGGAAAACCAATCATGGCTTGAGCAGCTTCCAAGGATTCGACTCTCTTGGGGATCTGCGAACTCGGCTGAGGAAGGAGAAATCATTCTGCTTCGCTGGAGAGAGTACGAATCTGACGGGAAAATTCAATTCTGCTGGGGAATAAGGAATCATCCGCTTCGGGGGGGAGAGTACGACTCTGGTGGGGAATTTCAATTCCGCTGGAGACTTCAGTCTTGCACCGTCGGTCGCTGCGTACTTCGGCGTACGAATAGTTTCCTGCGAAACCTGCACTTGTGACTCGGTGCTGGGGGGTGAACACGCGCTTCAGCGCCTGACTCAGCTGAGGAGATGACGTTCCTTCAGGATGCATCTGGTTGGGGAGAGAATCATCTCTGCCTGGGGAGACATATCAATGCTCATGATCTCGCGTTCAGACTCTGCGGGGAGAGGCTACTGAACTCTGCTGGAGAAGGAGGAATCATCCTGCTTCAGGGATGCGCACGGTGCTCTGTTGGGAATACGCTACACCTGTATCAACACAAACAAACAGACAAGATACCCTTTTCAAAGGGACCTATCAAGGTTATTATCTCGTGACAATATTCAGGTAATTCATTGTTTCAACAATCAATGGCCTAGGCCCGTAAGTTTATATATGCGCATTTTATCAAAAACATTGGCGTTCTTTTTCGCAAACAAAACAGATAAATGCTAAACAGACAAACAGAATTGCCGAATAGTATGCATTTTATTGATAACGAACCCCTGAATGGGTAAAAATGTTTTACAACAGATGCAAGCTCCTGGAATGAGGAAGTCGCGCAAAAATAAAACATAAATCAGTATATACAAATGTCGGCAACGAGGCGTAGACGAACACCATGAGTTGATCCCTCTATGACCCACTCGACTTCGATACTTCTCCGACACTTCAGCTTCAGAAGAGATTGATTCAGATAAACGGCCCTCAGGTCCTCCAAACCGCTAAACAATGAAAGTCCAAACGCGGAACGCAGTCATTTGCTTTTTCGAATCCCTAACTTTTGCGTGAACCGCCCTTTGCGGGTTTTCAGTTCATCGGGATACCCTTTTTTGCCGAAGCCGCCCAGTGTAGGTTTTCGACTTCGCGGGTGTACCTTTTTTTCAATTTATATCCCTAATTTTTGCCCGAACCTTTTATTCTGTTTTTGGTTCGCCGGGATGCCCCTTTTTTGCCTGGGCTTTCCTTTTTTGTCCAGCGGGTCGCTTTCAAGCAAAGTATTTTTTAACTGCGTCCGCGTTCACCGGGGATGCAAAATCTTCACCATTCATCGTGGATAACAACAAAGCTCCTCCCGAGAAGACCTTACTGACGACGTACGGACCTTCGTAATTCGGAGTCCACTTGCCCCGGTGATCGGAGTGTGGAGGGAGAATCTTCTTCAGGACGAGATCACCCGTGTGAAAGCTTCTAGGATGCACCTTCTTATCATAAGCTTTTTTCATTCGGCTTTGGTACAAACGACCAAACGCAATCGATGCTAACCTCTTCTCGTCCATCAGGCTGAGTTGGTTCAGACGATTCGTAATCCATTCTGCCTCGTCGAGTTTCACATCAACCAAAACTCGCAAAGAAGGGATCTCCACTTCTAACGGTAGGACAGCTTCCATACCATACACCAAGGAGAAAGGAGTTGCCCCGGTTGACGTACGTACCGTTGTACGATAACCGTGCAGTGCAAATGGAAGCATCTCGTGCCAGTCTTTATAGGTCACAACCATCTTCTGAACAATCTTCTTTATGTTCTTATTGGCTACTTCAACGGTGCCATTCATCTTCGGCCGGTAAGGAGATGAGTTGTGGTGGTCAATCTTGAAACTCTGGCACAGCTCCTTCATCATCTTGTTATTCAGATTCGAACCATTATCAGTAATGATCCGCTCAGGAATTCCGTAACGACAGATGATGTCCCTCTTTATGAATTTAGCCACTACCTGCTTGGTCACATTAGCATACGAGGCTGCCTCCTCCCACTTGGTGAAGTAGTCGATAGCTACCAGAATGAAGCGATGACCATTAGATGCAGTGGGCTCGATCTTGCCTATCATGTCGATGCCCCACATGGAGAACGACCACGGGGAGGACATGACATTCAACGGGCACGGCGGCACATGAACTTTATCAGCATAAATCTGGCATTTATGACAACTCTTCGCGAATCTGAAGCAATCTGATTCCATCGTCAGCCAGTAGTACCCTGCTCTCAGGATCTTTCTCTTCATAGCATGCCCGCCGGCGTGCGTACCAAATGTGCCTTCATGGACTTCCTCCATGAGCATACTCGCCTCTTTCTCATCTACACATCTGAGTAGCACGAGATCGTGGTTTCTCTTATACAACACTCCATCAGGATTGAGATAAAAATTGCCAGACAGCCTCCTCAGAGTCTTCTTATCCTGGGTTGACGCACCCGCAGGATACTCCTTAGTCATAAGGAAGGTCTGGATGTCATGGAACCATGGCTTGCCGTCGGCGGCTTCCTCGATTGCAAAGACAAATGCCGGTCTATCAAGACGCGAAAGGACAATTCTTGGAGCCTCATTCCAAAAATTGACTTTATACATTGAAGCCAACGTGGCTAAGGCATCAGCCATCTGATTTTCCGCTCTGGGCACATGATGGAGTTCCACTCGATCAAAGAACGGAAGTAGCCTTCTGGCATAGTTCATGTACGGTACCAAATTCGATTGACGAGTCTCCCACTCCCCTTTAATTTGGTTGATCACAAGCGCCGAGTCCCCATATACGTCTAGGTTCTTGATTCTCAAATCAATTGCCTCTTCTAGACCCATGATGCATGCTTCGTACTCCGCCTCATTATTGGTGACCGGAAACGTCAGTCTCGCAGTAAACGGGATATGGGATCCATGGGGAGTCGTGATGATAGCCCCGATGCCACTTCCGTAGGAATTAACAGCCCCATCGAATATCAATTTCCACTGGGATTTCCTATCTGGCCCCTCGTCGGGTAATGGCTCATCGCAATCCTTCGCTTTGAGAAACATAATATCCTCGTCAGGGAATTCGAACTTCATCGGCTGGTAATCCTCGATCGGCTGTTCGGCAAGGTAATCAGACAATACGCTTCCCTTGATGGCCTTCTGGGACACGTACTGAATATCATATTCCGTTAACACCATTTGCCATATGGCAATCCTGCCCGAAAGAGCCTGCTTCTCGAAGACGTACTTGATCGGATCCATCTTCGAAATTAGCATGGTGGTGTGATTGAGCATGTACTGTCGTAGACGTTTGGCAGCCCAGGCTAGTGCACAACACGTCTTCTCCAGCATCGAGTATCGAGATTCACAGTCGGTGAACTTTTTACTCAAGTAGTAAATGGCATGCTCCTTTTTGCCCGTCTCGTCGTGCTGACCGAGAACACACCCCATACTATTCTCAAGAACTGTCAAGTACATGATTAATGGTCGTCCAGCCACTGGGGGTATCAAGATTGGAGGTTCTTGAAGATACTGTTTTATCTTATCGAATGCCTTCTGGCAATCCTCATTCCCAGTAATTGCCTGATCTTTCTTTAAAAGCTTGAACATCGGTTCACATGTGGCCGTGAGCTGAGAGATAAACCTTGCAATGTAGTTTATTCGGTCCAAGAAACCACGAACTTCTTTTTCTGTTTTCGGCGCTGGCATTTCTTGAATGGCTTTTATTTTCGCAGGATCAACCTCGATGCCTCGTTCGCTAACGATAAACCCCAGTAGCTTTCCGGACCGCACTCCGAAAGTGCATTTATTAGGATTCAGCCTCAACCTGAACTTCCTAAGCCTCTCAAAAAGCTTCAATAAGTTGACCAGATGCTCTTCCTCCGTTTGGGACTTCGCAATCATGTCATCAACATAGACCTCGATCTCATGATGGATCATATCATGAAACAAAGTTACCATTGCTTGTTGGCAAGTGGCCCCTGCGTTCTTCAGACCGAAGGGCATTACCTTGTAGCAGAATGTTCCCCAGGGGGTGATAAACGTCGTTTTCTCCATGTCCTCCGGCGCCATCTTGATCTGATTGTAACCGGAGAAGCCATCCATGAACGAAAACCCGGAGAACTGGGCTGTGTTGTCGACCAACACATCGATATGAGGCAACGGGAAATCATCTTTGGGGCTCGCCCTATTCAAATCCCGATAATCGACGCACATGCGTACCTTACCGTCCTTCTTCGGTACAGGCACTATGTTGGCGACCCACGGAGGGTAAGTGGTGACCACTAAGAAGCCATCATCAAGCTGTTTCTGCACTTCTTCTTTGATCTTAACGTCCATATCTGGTCTCGTCCTCCTAAGCTTCTGCTTGACGGGAGGGCAATCTTCTCGCAGCGGCAAGTGGTGGACCACGATGTCCGTGTCAAGTCCGGGCATATCTTCGTATGACCAAGCAAAGACGTCACTATACTCTCGAAGCATCTCGACCAATCTCTGCTCGACATCACTCTGCAGCGCAGCCCCTATCCTGACATTTCTGACGAGCTCTTCAGAACCCAGGTTCACGATTTCGATCTCCTCCTCATGAGGCAGAATAACTTTTTCCTCTTGTTTCAACAAGCGGGCCAACTCTTCAGGAAGGTCTTCGTCTTCATCAATCTCTTCTTCGGCTTGATAGATCGGGCAATCAAAGTCGAAGTGAGCCGTAGAAGGTCCAGAGTCGATGTCATCTGTTATGTGGATCCTGCAATAACAAGGGTTAAGTTTAAAATAAGAATATGCAGGTTAGCACAAACCCCATTGCCATTTTACTGTTTTTCAAAACAAATATAAAACAGGAATAACAGAGATCACAATATTTGAATACGAAGAAAACGCCTTTGATTTATTAACAAAATGCATGTACATAATCCAACAAGGCCCTGACAATAAAAACCATTATGCCCCGGGTAGGACATAGGGTTGTACAATGATTGGAAAAAGTAAATCATTACTCTTCACTTGTCATCGGGATGATATCCTTGATGGTTCAATTGTTGAGGCCCTCGCCTGGCTTGCTTGGCTGAATCCAAGAGTCGAGGTCACAATCGTTATCCCCGCTGTCTTCAGACGCCGCGTTGATGCTTTCGAAAATCACTCTGCCACTAGTAAATTGGATCGGCCCTTTACCTCGAGACGCACTGCTAGACGAAGAAGAAGAAGCTTCAGCTCCAGGAGAATACCCCAACCCAAACTTATCCTGCTTGTTGGGTATCTCCAAAATTTGCCCCCAGCCTGGGGTAGATCCAGCTTGGACAACGGCCCGAGCTTCTTTGAACGAGGAGAGATTCATCTCTGGCTTTTCTATGACTACAGGAGCTACTTCCTTCACCTTGACAGCCTCAAATGCCTGGCAGAGAGTTTCATGGATTTCGCCATCCATTTCAACATACAAAAAGGATGACAAATGGCTCACCATTATGTCATCCTCGCCGCACACGGTTACTATGCTTCCTCCGACAGCATATTTGAGCTTTTGGTGCAACGTGGAGGTCACGGCACCAGCAGCATGGATCCATGGCCGGCCCAAGAGGCAACTATAGGCAGGCATGATATCCATAATATAAAAGACCGTGTTGAACGTTTTCGGACCGACTTGGACCGGCAGGGTCACCTCCCCGAAAACGTGGCGTTTAGTCCCGTCGAATGCTTTCACCACCAGATCACTGGGTGTGCAGATCACTCCACGAGTATCTAACTTCATTAATGCCTTCTTCGGAAGAACATTAAGTGACGAACCCGTGTCCACCAACACGTGCGACATAATCGTGCCCCTACACTCTATCGAGATGTGCAGGGTGCTGTTGTGATTCCTCCCTTTTAGTGTCAGCTCTAAATCTGTGAAACCTAGCCCATTGCCAGCATTAACGTGGGCCACCACCTCTTCTAGCTGATTCACCGATATCTCTTGCGGTACGTAGGCAGCGTTCAATACCTTCAGCAGCGCGTTGCGGTGCGCTTCAGAACACAGCAACAAGTTGAGAATAGAAATCTTCGACGGCGTCTGATGGAGATGGTCTACAATCTTGTAGTCGCTCTTTTTGATCAACCGCATAAACTCCTCGGCATCTTTAACAAGCAAATCTTTCTCTACCCCACACGGGACCTCTTCGACGGCTTTTCTTTTACCCTTATCGGCTGCATCAGCTCTGACCGATTTTTCTGCCACGACCTCCGGCGGTGCAAACACTCTTCCGCTGCGAGTAATACCACTGATTCCTGCAAGATTCTCCACGGTCGACCCATACGGTTCCAGCTCCAACTTTTGTCCGTTGCAATAGACTTCAGCCCCATAATGCCACGAAACAGCGTTAGTGCTCTCGAATGGTATCGGCCCAGCTTTGGTAATAGTGATTGTAGGCGGTCTGGGCACAGAAATGGTTATCGGCCGGCGAGGGATGGTGATGGTGGCGACTTCATCGGCCTGCTTCAAAACTACCTCCCCTGATACACTTTTAGCCTTCCGGCTAAACCGCAGAATTCCCTCATCCATCAGACTTTGGATTCCTTCTACCAACTGCTCACATCCATCAGAATGTGTAGCACAGGCCATGCATAGCTCTCCGCATCCTGGAAAGAACCCTTTCTTCAGCAACTTAGCTTTAACGAAGCTAAGCGGCGTCTTTAGGTCTCTGACATCAGTCAACAGATCTGCACTCTCTTCTTCGATAATGGCGTTTACTCCACCTCCCCTATGATTCGGCATAGGATTTTTCGTAACATTGGGCATATTATCGGAGAAGTTAATGATCTTGGCATCTACCATGTCCTGCACCTTGTGCTTAAAGGCTTTGCATTTCTCGATTGTGTGGCCTGGTGCCCCTGAGTGAAAATCGCAAGTGGCATTTGCGTCGTACCCTGGTGGAGGTGCCCCTGTCAAGGGAGCCATCGTCCTCTTCTGAACCAACTGAAGCTGAAGCAAAGCCTGCAAGAGTTGCGCGTATGACATGGGCGGTGCCTCGAAGTGACGGTTTGCCAAAGGTGCCCGATTCAGGTATTTTCTATATCCCTACTGATTCGGTTGTTGTTGCTGCTGCAGAGCTGCTGGGATATTTATACTGGCTATCTGCTGCTGAGGGCCTTTGCTCTTCCTTCGAGCGTTGGTCACAGCGCTCGCTTCTCCTTCTCGTCGTTTGCCAGCATAAGGTTTCTTTCCACCTCCTCCAGCTGAGGATGACTCACCTTGGATTTTCCCGATCTTGATTCCATTCTCGACATGCTCGCCCATGATAATGAGAGCTGAGAACGTCCCAGACATACCGCTGACTAACTTTTCATAGTAAACCCCTGGGAGGGTAGCTACGAACATCTGCACGAGCTCGCGTTCAACCATCGGCGGCTGAACCCGGGCTGCCAACTCATGCCACCGCTGGGCGTACTCCTTAAATCCTTCATTATTCCTCTGCGACAGGTTTTGCAGCTGAACTCGGTTCGGGGCCAAGTCGTTGTTGTACTGGTAATGGTGGACAAACGCTTCAGCAAGATCCTTCCATGTGCGCACGCTAGTGGGCTCTAGACCCATGTACCACTCGAGGGATGGCCCGGAAAGACTGTCTTGGAAGAAGTGCATAAGCAACTTCTCGTCTTCGGAATAGGTAGACATCTTCCTGTAGTACGATCTAAGGTGGACACGAGGGCAAGTGGTGCCCTTATATTTCTCAAAGTCAGGTACCCTGAACTTAGGAGGTACCTTGAAATCAGCAATTAATCCCAACTTGGATATATCAACGCCCAAAGTATTCTGATTCTCAATATCTCTCATTTTATCCTCAAGTGCTTTGAACCTGAGTTGCGCTTCAGCATTCAGCTCCCCTTCCGCACCCCTTTGAGAGAACACATCATCCTGATGATCCTCAAGCCATGGTTGAGGCACCAACAGATTCCCGACGCCTGCATTGCCGTTGCTCGGCCCGATGTTGACATTAGCTCCCAGACTCCCATTACCGACGCCCGTCGTATTGAGTCCGATGTTGGCCATCACATTGCCATTAGCACTGTCGTTGCCCCCGGCCATGGGGACACCATTCTGCGGAGTATCAACTGGTGGAGGAGTAGGCACAGCCCCGCCATGGAGTATGCCGTTGCTATCAACCCTGGAGATCAAAGGCTGAACCAAAGTCCTGAGCTGGTCCTGACCATTGGCGACCACTTGCATGAGCTCCATAAAGCGGTCCATCCTCTCGCGGAGCTCCTGAACATCTGTTTGCACTTGATCCATGATCCTGGTCTGATTAGCTCTAGTCGGATAACGGTGAATTAGTCTCTGATCAATCCTAGAACCACCGGAAACAGCCTGGGACCTGTAAACCTGAAAAACTCGTAAACACTAAAGGGTTAGGAAAAACAACAAAATGCTCGCCATGCAAATGCTTCATGCAAATGCATGCGTGTGTCTGTGTGTTTGGGAGATTTCCCCCGATCCTAGTGCCTGAGTGCCAGTGCTGATAATAATAATAAGAAGAAGTCCGAGCCCAATCATGGAAACATCAATCTCATATATAAAGAAGGCCTATCAAGGCAGTACATAGCATCAGCAAGTACAACAGCGTGACCTCAGCCAACAAGCCTGGTGATGGTCAGCATACAACAATGATCAAAACAAAAGGAATACAAATAGTCAAGTACGGTCGCGGGCGCGATACTCTTCTAACAACTCCTTCGTCTCTGGATGATCTGGCAGAGTGAGCAACCCCTCGACGAGCAATTCCCTCTGCACAATAGTATACTGAAGTCCCTGAACTGAACTTTCCCATGCTCCTTCGCCAAAGCAATCTTCTAATTTCCACTTTTTGGACTCAAACATCAGCTTGCGCTCCTTCAGGTTAGCGAGAGCTTTGTTGAGCTGGTCTTCGGCGGCGTATCTGCGGGCGGTTTCTTCATCAAACCTCTTTTCACTGTCCTTCACCTGGGCTTCTAGCTTGGAGATCTGCAGTATCAGCTTATCCTCTCGCTCTTTCCTGGTGGCCAGGGAAGCCTTCCAGTGCTGGTTGAACTTGGATATCCTCTGATATGCCTCTTCCAAGTGCTGCTTCTTCATAGCCAGTACGTCGTTGACAGCTTTGAAGTCTCGACCCATGCATTCACGCTCGGCTATCTGCTTAGTCAGGTCTGTACCTAGCTGGTTCACCAACTCTGTTTGCCTTTTGAAAGAATGAACGACTTCGTTCCTCTCGCTTCGGAGCTGAGCTAATTCCTTCTCCAGTTCTTCGTTCGCCCGCTTCAATTCATCCCGCTCAGCTAACACCTGATTATGCTGCTGAATGGGCACAGTAGTAGGCTCTTCGATCATTGGAGGACTTTCTGGCTTGGCCTGAGGAAACGGCATCCCTATAGCATTGGCCCTGGCTCTGATCCAAGTCAAATACGGAGGGTAGGCTTGATTGTTGCTTTTTCCCAGCAATGGCTTTCCTCGCTTACTGATACCATTCCACGCACGCTGAAGCTTGGACAACAAATCCCCCTCTAGAATACAAGTGAGGTACAGAGATTCCTGTACCTCTTCATCCTTCGGCAGAGTTCTCAAAGCATACGTGAACTGGCGGACCAACAACGACGGATTGTAGTTTATACAGCCCTTCCTACCTATCAAAGGCACATTTGGAAACCCGCTGCAACTGAAGATCACCTCGGCACCCAACCTATCTCTGTCGAACCAATCAATATCCTCTGCAGATAGACTCATCAGACGCTCAGGCCATTCAGTTGTGGCTGCAGACAAGACAAAAGGACCCCTCTTGGGCAGATGACTTTCAAGCCATTTGTACAGAAAGGGTACGCAGCATGAGACGTTCTTCCCCCTCCTGTTCTTGTTTTTGTAGTGGACTGAGTGATAGATATCTCCTATCAAGGTAGGGACTGGATTCCCTGAAGCAAAGATGTGAAACGCATCAAAGTCTACAAAATCGGGCATATTGGGGAACAGAATGATGCCGTATATGCATAAAGCGAGGATGGCATTGAACGCGACCCAACATCCGTCCTTGGCACACTGCTGAGCTTTACCCACTAGAAACTGCAAGGAGAACCCAGGAACCTTGTTCGAACTAGTCAATACTAACTCGGAGGTGTCCAAATGAAGTGAAGGAGCTAAACCAGCCAGATCAGGCTCAGCATCCATGTGAACAAACGGCATCTGCCTCTTGATGGGCACACCTAGCAAATCAGCATACTCTTCCAGCGTAGGTGCGAGAACAAAATCCTGGAAAGTGAAACATCTCAGCGGAGGGTCGTAGAACTGCAGCAAAGCGTGCAACCCATTCAACTCGAACACAGAAGGCTTATGAACCAAACTGAGCAACCTGCCGTAGGATTTTCTGAACTCATCCTTCACAGAATCACCTGCTAGAGCTATCAAACCAGTCAGCTTAACCACATCAGGGGTAGGGAACTTGTAAGCCACGGTCTTCCTCAGAGAGCCCATAACAATACAATAGGAGGCAAGAAATCCTGGATCGGGGAAAACGGTACCTGCAACACAGACACACGTTAATGAAATGCAAATGAGTATGCAAAATAATGCAAAATGCAATCATGCAATAAGAGGCCAAGGCAACTGGTGCTGTGGAGATTCTGTATCAACAAAACCATAATCTTGCTCTATCAAGAACAACCACTGTAACTGATGAGAAGAAACCCTGGTATCGGACCACAAATCTGATCTGCCAAGAACAACCATCTGATAGGACCATATTCACAGGATCATAATTCTGCTCTGTCAAGAACAAATGTCTGGTAATAAGGACCTCAGATGTAGGATCAAGAAATATCTGCTGATGAGGTCTTCAGACCCCACTAAAGAATCTGCTCTATCAAGAACAAACATACAGCTGCTGATGAGATCTTCAGACCCCACTCAAAAATCTGCTCTATCAAGAACAAACAACATCTGCTGATGAGATCTTCAGACCCCAATCAAAAATCTGCTCTATCAAGAACAAACAACATCTGCTGATGAGATCTTCAGACCCCAATCAAAAATCTGCTCTATCAAGAACAAACAACATCTGCTGATGAGATCTTCAGACCCCAAAAATCTATTCTATCAAGAACAAACAACTGATGACAAAACTCTGATCAAAACCTGCTCTATCAAGAACAGACAAACACCTGATGATAAGATCCTCTGATCAAAACCTGCTCTATCAAGAACAGACAAACACCTGATGATAAGATCCTCTGATCAAAACCTGCTCTATCAAGAACAGACAAACACCTGATTATAAGATCCTCTGATCAAGACCTGCTCTATCAAGAACAGACAAATCTGCAACTGAGAAACCCTGGTACCAACAAAACTGATTCACTGTCAAGAAAACCAGGTAGTCTGAAGGTCAAAGTTTCCTGCAATAAACCCAACCCTGCTCACAGGTATGGACCTAAACTGACTCAAGTTCAGCATCCTATGCGTTCATCAGTGTCACAGACATTCAAGAGGGGTGATACGATACCCAGAAGGTGTGGCATCACCAGCTCAAGAAGCGGCCTCACTCGGCTGAATCACAAATGATCGGTCCCCAGAGTCGACAATCCACCAAACCATCAACCATCTCAACCCAAGGGGTTGAAAGAGAAGCCAACCGGATGAACCTCGTCTGAGCGTGGATTTCATGAGACACTAGTGCCTGCAAAGCAAGCACGCGCCCACTAATTTCCACTCTAAGTCTATGGTGCACTCAAGCCTAGGTCTGGCTTCTCACTCATCAGAACTCCCATCCCACAACAGCGCAGATAATCATATCAAACTGGAAATAAAATGCGGGAAATAAAGTGCGAGAAGTAAAATGCGATAAATAAACGCAACCCAACAAGTAAACATACAAGCGTTAGGATTGACTCTCGCACGGAACCGTTGGAATCCCCAGCAGAGTCGCCAACTGCTGGGGATGACCCAGACAGCTAGGAAGAAAATCCAAGGCGAGACTCGCATAGGGAACCATCGCAGTCCCCAGCAGAGTCGCCAGCTGTCGCTTACGCGAAAATAAGGTGCCGACACAACAGAAGAGTCACCACCTTTCGTTATTTGTCCCTCAGAGCAGGAAAGGAAACGATCAGAAAAACCTGACGAAAAAGGGTAAGACAAGGTCGTCACAACCGTTGTCTAGATTCGGGAGTCGGTTACGCAAGGGGAAGGTATTAGCACCCCTCACGTCCGTCGTACTCGACGGGATCCTTGCTTGTTGTGTTTACTTGGACGGGTTGGTTTTATCTATCTACATATCAAGGCTGGCTAAAAAGAAAAGAAAAATGACTCGGCAAAGCGTCGCGCTTTATGCCTACGTATTCTCATCAGAGAATGAGAAATCAGAGTCAACGTAGTTCGACCTACGACGGGTTATGGGGGAAGGTAGCTCGCCAAGACATCGCCATCCTGTGCCTACGTACTCTCAACAGGCATGAGAGATCAGAGCTTACGTAGTTCGGGAAACTACGCTTTATTTCCTGTCTTTTACGAAAGAAGTGTTTTTTATTGTGTTTGTGATTTCAACCGCACTAGAGACTATGACCTGAGAGTGAATGCGCCGCATGTCACCCAAAGGGTACCATACTAAACATCCAGACTGTGGAAAAGAAACTCTCCCACAACCCTTTCTCAGATAGCTTAAGGCTCGTAACGTACGAAAGAAATCATTCATGATTACTGTATCTTAAACTGTTTTGAGATGAGAAGAGAACAGGCCCAACTAGGAGGGAGACTATCAAGTCCTACTGTTGTCATGCCATGGATTCATCCTATGATTGAGGTTTGAACAGGGAACTCCTAGAAGTTGTCATGCATAGGTTTCAACCTAAAATTCTATCATCAATTCCTTATCAAAGGAAATGAGAGTCCTAAGGGATCATGTCAATGATACACCACAATAGACAAAGCATCAGCTTAAACAGTAAAATGCATGCAATGCAAGTGAGGGAGGAAATGTGTGTGGGGCTTCAGCCTCCACAAGCTCATCTCAACCTCAAGCCAGAATGAATAACAGTAATCGTACTGAAATATAAACAACATGCTATTAAGCAATATACAGTAAACTGCAATCATACAGATAAAATGAAATGAAATGCCATCAGGCAAACAAACCACATGGGCAAGGGAGCCGGGCTCTACCGAATACCCGCAAGCAAAGCAACACAGTAACAATACAAGCAGAGGGAGCAACTCTACCTCTAGTGCAATCATGCTCCTAGATTCTACTTATTCTAGATATGAACTTATTCTAATGCATCAAGCAAATCAAACAAAACACATCAATACAGAAAAGAAAAAAGAAAGCAGATCAACTCCTCTCTTAACCTCAAGCTTCAGCTTTTCCAACAGCAACTCAGTCTTCAGACCTCAATCACTCTTGACAAATATCAATTTGCTCTTCCAGGTTTCAACCTTTCAACATAAGTTTCAACTTATCTTCTCTTCTAAGCTTCAGCTTCCTGATCAGCTCCACCTTCAGGCTTCACTATTAACCACAAGTATCAACTTGATCTCCTTCAGGATCTCCAAGTATCAAAGTAGGTATCAACTTCCTTTGTTCTTCAAGCTTCAGCTCTTCAGAATAATCTCCAATCATTTAGAAGTATCAACTTCATCTTGATGCTCTTCAAGCTTCAACTGGAATGGCAATACTCAAGGATTCATCCTCTTCAACACTCTTCATTGAAGTCTTCATCTTCAAACTCAAGCTCTACATCCCTCAAGATAATCAAACCAGAGGAAATCACTTACTGGATAAGCTGGGGATATTAAACTGCTTATTGACCACCAAAGGTGACCTATAAGGGTTCAACATCAAAGGAATGGTTCCCTCAAAAGTTCTACTTCCTAGGTACATCACTTATCCCTCCAAAGGAGAGAGGTGTATACCATGGAAGGACTTTGAATCATAGGGAGGAATGGAGGTGACAGATACCATCCATGTTTAAAAAAGAAGTTATCTAATTCTAAACTCTTCCTAATCCCTAACCCTAAAACAACCAACAAAACAAACAAGATCAATCTCTCAAGCTCCTCAATCCATCTTCAAGTCTTCTACTATGCTCCTCAATGCTCCTTAGAACAAAACCAAGCTCTCCAAGCCCACAAAGCAAAGCAACAAAAATACAAGCCCACAAGGGCAACACAAACAATCATCAACTACAAAAATCATCCAAAAATAGTATACTACTATATTAAATCCTAATATAATTTCTAAGATATCCTACATACCTACCCTTAATACCCTTATATGCCCCAATATCTAACTTGACCTAAAAACCCAAAAATCTAAGGTTATTGTGCACCTATGTTGAAGTTTCACCTAATTCTACACACCCTAATGTCATCTAATCAAAACTATCCTAAAATTCATCACAAAATTATGGAATAAATCCAGGGGGAAGCTAAGGCATATATCTAACTATCCTAAAAATAATGGCCTAAAAATGCTAAGGGAACTACCTAAACAAAATTCTACAAATTCATGTATCAACATAAAAGAAATAAAATGCAATAAAAGTAGAAAATATACAAAAAATACTAAAAATGCATGAAAGGAAAATATTTTTATTTTATATTTTTCTTGACAAAAATATGAAATAGGAGAAAAAACTCCCATTAAAAAATCATTATTTTTCCATTTAATATGATTTTTCCAAGATTGAAATAAAATGGAAGAAAATAAAATCAAAATATGAAGGGGTGGGTGCAGCTAGCAAGGCGATGCAGTTCAATTCACATATGGGCCCAGACTGGGGGGTTCAGAAAGTAATGCGCTAAGCCCAAAATCCACTCAGAAAAATCAATTAATAAACATAAAGAAAAAGACAAAACCACGGTGAGAATAGCAATGGTTTTCAGTTCAAAATGGAGTGGGCCTTGTGAAGGGGGTGTGGGAAGCAATCCAGCCCAAAATTCCTTTTAATGAAACGCAACGTTTCATTGTGCTTCAGACTCCCTTCACAAACTGAAACGCGTGGATGGCCGTTGGATCAAGATTCCAGTCAAAAGTCTCCTCTGATCCTAGGGTCACAACATCGTCTTCTCCAATTTCAAATTTCTAGAGGGAGACCTCCATTAAAACAGAGCTCAAGAACATCCCTTCTCCCCAATCGTGAACCCTCGTATCTTCATCAAAACTCAAAGTTTAAAACCCTAACACGCTCCATTTTTCATGCTGAACACAATTATGGTTTCAAATTCCATTGAATCTCACTCAAACTTAAAATACGAATCAAACCTCAAATTATGCTTGAACATCAAAACTCAAGATTCTTGAAATTTCTTACACTAAAATGTTCACCTCCTATCACTGATCAACCTCCACTAAAGAACTAAGATTATTACTCAAGATTCAAGGAGTTCTTGGTCCAAACAGAAATCTTGTCAACAACAAAACCATCACCAATTCTCTTCAAACTTTCCAGAAATGATCTCCTAGTGATCCTTAACCATTCTAACCTATTAATTCTATCTAATTCTACTTAAATTAGAGTGTAGAGAGAAAGTTACAAACCTGGTAAAATCGAGTGAACAGATGGAGAAATCCCTCAATTCAGGCCTTCAATCTTTCCCAATTCCTTCACTGAGTAGTATTCTAGCTTCTGTATGCAAAAAGAATGGTTGAAACAGCTTGATTCTTGGAAACCGATTTTGAATTGCCACCTTAAAATTTCAATCACCAACTCTTCAATTCTCCATGGATTTGATCTCAATTCAATCTGCACAGCTTCACTATGATGTATGGAATGTGTTTAAATGGAAAGAATGAATGGATATGAAGAAGAATGTGAAATTGAAACTTGACTTGCAATGGAAGATTCTTGATCTCACTCTCTCGTCTCTGCACCAATTCTCACCAACCTTGCATCTGAGCAAGTCATACATGTTATATAGAGTGGTTTAGAATCATCTAGAACCATCTAGGACAATCCAATGAGTATTTGGAAATCTCATGTCATGACATTTTGATTTCAATTCTCCTTACATGCTATCTCATGCCATGGTCCTTGTAACCTTTGTAAATGACTTGAAATTCTCCACATGTGAGATTTATGATATATTACAATGCATAACCAACTTGTTTATTGAGTTCTTTTGAGTTTTGCTTTGGTACCTTAAGATGCAAGTAAGCCATTTCCAAAGTAGCCCTATGATCTATGCCCCAAATAAAAATTGTGGCTGAACCATTGTTCTTAGAATGTCATTTGGAGTCAAAATGACCTATTATATGACATGGTTTGGATTCATAGCTTGTGATTTCCAATTTTCAATTTCACCTTAATTAACTTATGCCTCCATTTTAGGCAATTTTTATCACTTTTTGATACAAGCCTTTTCAACATCTCATGACCTACCTAATAGCCTTAAAACATCATTCTAAGCAAGTTTTATGTTGAAGATTTTTCCATTTGAAGCTTGGAAATAGGAGATATGGCCTTATGCTTGAAATGACCTATAACTTCCAAATGACCAAAATGCCCTTGACTTGTCAAAGCCATAAGTTGAGATCTACAAATCCTATCAAGGACTTCTAGTACTCTATAGAAAGATAATAAGATTCTCTACAAAATTAATGTTGACCAAGAGTTCATAGGAATCATCCTACTAGTTGGATGCAAGTTGGGTGACTTTCAAGGACCCAGATTCACATACCTCAGATGACCTGTAATTTGTCAAAGTCATAACTTGAGCTCTACAAATCCTATCAAGGACTTCTACTACTCAAATTAAAGCTAAGAACAATCTCTACAACATTCATGTTGTGGGGAAGATGAGATGACAACCACATCTTGAGCTAAACTGTCTTGAAGATAGGGATCAAACTAGGGGATTTTACACTGTCGAGCCTTAGAAACCCTAGCTTGAAACTTCTCAAACTCCTCAATCATGATGAGTTGGTCTAGGAATCATCCTTATAGCATCTCAATACATCATTCCATGATCACATGGCTCATGGATTAGGTCTCAACCCTCTCCAAATCATCAGTTGACCTAGGGTTGACCCAGTCAAACCCTAATTCCACCACTCATGGCTGAATCTTCTGAATTCTTGTACAATGACCTCTCTAGGCTTCATGATGGCTTTCAATACATATCATAAGCTCTCTCAAAGCTTCAAGTCTACCCTCATAGTCTCAGAATCATCTGAGGAACTCCCACAACTCTCAAGTCATGAGACACATAACCTTGGTTTCAATCAATCCCTCTGAGGATCTCTTGAGTTCTCTGACAAAGGTATCAACCTTTGAGCACTTGAACAACCTTCTTGGCTAGATTCAAAGCCTCATACAACTCTTGATGGGTAAATAAATGTTGGTCAAATTTTGGGGTGTAACACATCTCATCTTGACTCCAACATGAGAATTGTAGATCATGTTCTTAGCTTTCATTTGATTACTAGAAGCCTTCCATTGGATTTCTAGAACTCAAGTTATGAAGCATAAAGTTACAGGACATCAGATGAATGTGACTTTGGTCCATGAAAGTCAACTAACCACCAAGACATTTTTGACCTAGAAGGATGTCTCTCCTCATCTTGACACAAACATGAAAGTTCTTCCTTATGATCTTAGCTTTCCAAAGAGTACTAGAAGTCCTTCATCTGATTTGTGGAGCACAAGATATGAAGCTTGCAAGGCAGGGGTATTTTGGGAAACTTTGATTATAGGTCACTTTTCATTATAGGTCAAGTTCACCACTTTGCACATCTCAAATGGAAATCTTTGCAACTTGAAAGTTGCTCCAAATGAGGTCATTTGCTCAACCAAACATCAAGGCACCATGGATTTGGCTTGGATGGAAGATTTGATAAAGGAATTTCCATGGAAAAGTCATTAAAAGCCAAAAATCCAATCAATTCATAATGGGCCAATTTTATCCAAGTTTGTTCATATTTTGTGTACAAAATACATTCCAAGTACAATGGCATTTTTAGATTTGCAAATTGAGGTTCAAAACCATGGCATTGTACATGTTTCTTCATCTTGAAGTAACACATTCCAAATCAACCATTGATCCCATTTCAAGGAAGAAACCTCCACCATTGAATTCATTGCATCATAAGCAACATGAATGAACAAAGTTACAAGAGTCCAAGCTCTGTTTTCATGAGTTTCATAAAGCTTCACGTGAGTGAATTTTGGATTTTCAATTAGGCCATACAAGCTATAATTGGGCTTCAAAGTGATTAGGATCCATCGTATATAACTCCATCATCATTCACAAGCTTTCATAACTGAATTTGGACCAAGGAGTAATAGAATTTTGTTGAGAAAAAGTGAAGGAAAATTGAAATTCATTTTTGGAGAATCATCCATTTTCATTGCTAAAAGCTCTAGGGAGATTCAAGGAAGGATTCTGCAACTTTTGGTCAAGCTTCATCATCGTTTGAAGGCTCAGTGGAAGCACTCCACTAGGTAAGCTTCCAACCAAAATTACTCTCTATTTAAGAATCATTCACATGCCATTTTCGCATATTCTTGATGTCTATGGATAGTAGATCGTTTCTCTATAGGTCGTGTTCATGTTCTTGAACTTTTGTGTTCATTTTCCTCACCAAAAATCAACCTATCATTGGATTGTCTTGGATTGAAGGATTGGTGGAGGAAATTTTCATGAAAAAGCATTAAAAGCCATAAAATCAAATAAATTCATGTTGAACCAATTTTGATCAAGTTGGTGCATATTTTGAGCCCTTTTGACATTCTAAACATGATGGCAAAATCAGAATTGAGATTTGAAGTCCAAAACCATGCCAATTTCATGCTTGCTTCAAGTGAAAGTAACATAATCAAATCACACCATAGGATTAAATTAAGGGTGCAATTTTATCCCTTGGATCGGAATGAAGTGTATGCAAGCTACCTAAGCCAAATTCATAGCCATTGCTGCTCTGTTTTACACGCACATGAAGCTTACAAAACCAAGAATTTTGGATTTGCATTGGATCAAATTCGGCTTGGATTGGGCTTATTCTTCATCCAGATTCATTCTATATATTCCCAGCGTCGTGCACAAAGTTTCAGAATGGAGAATTGATCAAGAATTGAACAGAAATCAGTAAGAGGAGTAAATCAATTTGGACTTTTCGTTTGCAAGTTTTTATAAAGTTTTGCTTCACCTGTGTTGTTGATGCAACCGGAGAAGACGATCGAAGCCGCCGTGCTCCGGTGTCTGTGTATTCTCCATCCACATGAGAATGTTTAAATCTCACAACCATGTGGCCTTGCCTGATCCCTTAGATCTGATGACTAAACCATCCAACGGACTTGAACGCGTTTCACCATGGAACGTTTTGACCTTACCACATAGGATCATACCAAAACACTGTGTTTCATTAAACGCTCTAAGCAGATTGGGCTTCAATTCATTTTCACACCCCCCTCAGCCAAGCCCAACAAATATGAACGTATCTGGATTACTTCCTGCACCAATTGTTTCTCCATTTTCATTTCTTTTTTCATTATTTTCATGTTTTGGTGACTGTTTTATTTTAATTCAGTTAAAATACTTCCAATTGTTAATAAATCCCACAAAAATAATTTCTACTCATTTCAAGCTGTGAATTTAATTTAGGAATTTTTGTTATTAATTTTTCTAAATATTTTTCAATTAAAAAAGAATAATTCATTAGGAAGTGTTTCAATTGAAGTAAAATTGCATATGTTGCATTCTTGATTTTCTTTTGTGATGTTTTCTTCATATAAATTCATGATTATTTTTGTGCATACTCTGGATGTATCAATTGATTTTTGGATATTTTCCCCCCTGGTTTTAGTACCATTTGAGTAGGTTTTGGTTGATCCTTTAAGGATCCTCCTTTTGTGCTAGTTCTTAGGACATACCGAGAACTTTTCCCTCTGTTTGCTTAGTTAGGCTTAATTTTTTTCCCCACACTCTTGACCCCTGGTTCCTAACACCAGAGGGGTCTCATAGGAATTTAATTGGATTTTTTAAGTTTAGTTTACTATTTTTAGTGTATTTTACACTTTAGGCTACCCTTATAGGACTTTCACCTCTACACTTGTGCTAGTTTGATTTTATTTGAATTTTGTGCATTGTTTGAGCATCTAATCTTTGCATATCTATATTGTAGACATAATAAGGCATTTGTATGTTCAATTTTAGGCCTTTATCATGTTCATAACTTGTTTAAGTTTGGCTTTCTTTTAGACCTTTCATGTAAGGCTTTTCATGTGTATAACTTGAATGATCTTCACTTCCTCAACATGATTCTTCTATAATCTTTCGTACATTCCTTTTCAAATGCTTTATGTACATTCTCCTCTTTCATTTCCCTCTGTCCAAGGACCTTGGAGCATTATTTAAAGTTGCTTAATACCTCCTTTGGAGGTATTTGAAGCTTGACTTGAATGGTGACCCGTGAGGAAACCTTTTGTGCATCTTTTGGCACAAGTCATAATGAGACTTTGGTTGAATGACATTAGGGGTACCATGGATGTTTTCTCTATTTCTCCCGCTTCTCTTTTGTTTTATATTTCATTTCATGATCAAGTTAGAGTCCTTAGGGCAATGTCTGCACTTGCTTGATGTATGTTTTTCACTTTTTCTTGCTTGCATTTGAAGGTTGAGATGAGCTTGTAGTGGTCTTTACCCCACACAATTTCTTCCCTTGCTTGTGTGTTTTCTCTTTGTGTATCTCTTGTTTGCATTAAAGGTTGAGGTGTCCTCCCTTTGCTTGTAATGTTGCATTGCATGTGCATCCATTCATATTCACATTTCAATTCAAGTATTGTATGTTGCTTTTCTTCTTTTCATTACCATGTTCCCTTAGGAATTATCACTTCCTTGATTAAGGATAGTGGTGATAGACATTAGGTTGAATCCTTCGCATGATAACAAATAGGATAGAGTTCCCTTCTTAATCCTAACCTTAGGACCATGATGCATGATAACTTTAGGGTTTTAACTTAGTCCCCTTTAGTGTCCTTTATCTCTTCTCATCTCAAAACAATCTTAAAACACCTAATAAAGGCTAATAAGTATTGTACGTTACGAGCCTTAAGCTACTTAGGAAATGGTTGTTGAGGGGTTTTCTTTTCTGGTTGGTATCCTTTGGTTGTAATCCCAACTCTTGGTTGGTATCCTTTAGATTTTTTACCCAACTGGTGGTTGGTATCCTATGGTTGTTTATCCTAAGTCCTGGTTGGAATCCTTTGGTTGTTTATCCCAACTATTGGTTGGTATCCTTTGATTGTTATCACAACTCTTGGCTAGTATCTTTGGTTAGTATCCTAACTCTTGGTTGTTATCCTTTAGTTGTTTATCTCAACTCTTGGTTTTTATCTTTTGGTCGTTATCCCAACTCTTAGTTGGTATCCTTTGATCTGTATCCCAACTCTTGGTTGGTATCCTTTGGTTTATTATTCCAACTCTAAGTTAGTATCCTTTGGTTTTTTATCCCAACTCACGGTTGGTATCATTTGGTTGTTTATCCCATCTCCTGGTTGGTATCCTTTGGTTGTTTATCAAAACTCTTGGTTGGTATCCTTTGGTTGTTTATCACAACTCTTGGTTGGTATCATTTGGTTGTTTATCCGCACTCTTGGTTGGTATCCTTTAGTTGTTTATCACAACTCTTGGTTGGTATTCTTTGGTTGTTTATCCCAAATCTTTGTTGGTATCCTTTGAATTTTATCCCAACTCTTGGTTCGTATCTTTGGTTGTTATCCCAACTCTTGGTTGGTATCCTTTGGTTATTTTTCCTAACTCTTGGTTGGTATCGTTTGGTCGTTATCCCAAGTCTTGGTTGTTAACCTTTGATCTTTATCTGAAATCTTGCTTGGTATCCTTTGGTTGTTTATACCATCTCTTGGTTGGTATTCTTTGGTTATTTATCCCAACTCTATGTAGGAATCCTTTGGTTGTGTATCCCAACTCATGGTTAGTATCCATTGGTTGTTTATCTCAACTCCTAGTTGGTATCCTTTGATTATATTTCCCAAATCTTGGTTGGTATCATTTGGTTGTTTATCCCAATTCTTGGTTGGTATCCTTTGGTTGTTTATCCTAACTCCTATTTGGTATTCTTTGATTTTTTATCCCAACTCTTGGTTGGTATAATTTGATTGTTATCCTAACCCCTGGTTGGTCTCCTTTGGTTGTTATCCCAACTCTTGGTTGGTATCCTTAGGATTTTTATCCGAAGTCGTGGTTGGTATGCTTTGGTTGTTTATCCCCACTCCTGGTTGGTATCCTTTGGTTGTTTATCACAACAATTGGTTGGTATCCATTGACTGTTATCCTAACTCTTGGTTGGTATCTTTTGGTTGTTATCCATTGGATGTTTATCCGAACTCTTGGTTGGTATCTTTTGGTCGTTATCCCAACTCTTGGTTGGTATCCTTTGATTGTTATTCAACCTCTTGGTTGGTATCCTTTGGTTGTTATCCCAACTCGTGGTTTGTATCCTTTTGGTTGTGTATACCAACTACTGGTTGGTATCCTTTGGTTGTTTATCCCATCACTTGGTTGGTTTCCTTTGGTTGTTTATCCCATCTCCTGGTTGGAATCCCTTGGTTGTTTATCCCAACTCTTGGTTGCTATCCATTGATTGTTCTCCCAAATCCTGGTTGGTATCCTTTGGTTGTTTATTCCAACTCTTGGTTGGTATCCTTTGGTTATTTATCCCAACTCTTGGTTCGTATCATTTGATTATTTATCACTACTCTTGGTTTGTATCCTTTTAATGTTTATACCATCTCTTGGTTGGTATTCTTTGGTTGTTTATCCCAACTCTTGGTAGGTATCCTTTGGTTGTGTATCCCAACTCTTGGTTGGTAACCTTTGGTTATTTATCCCAACTCCTGGTTGGTATCCTTTGGATGTTTCTCCCAAATCTTGGTTGGTATCTTTTGGTTGTTTATCCTAACTCCTCTTTGGTATCCTTTGGATGTTTCTCCCAAATCTTGGTTGGTATCATTTGGTTGTTTATCCTAACTCTTGGTTGGTATCCTTTGGTTGTTTATCCCAACTCCTGGTTGGTATTCTTTGATTGTTTATCCTAACTCTTGGTTGGTATCCTTTGAATGTTATCCTAAGTCCTGGTTGGTCTCCTATGGTTGTTATCGTAACTCTTGGTTGGTATCCTTTGGTTTTTTATCCCAACTCCTGGTTGGTATCCTTTGGTTGTTTATCACAACTATTGGTTGGTATCCTTTGATTGTTATCCCAAATCTTGGTTGGTATCCTTTGGTTATTTATCCCAACTTTTGGTTGGTATCCTTTGATTGTTATCCCAACTCTTAGTTGGTATCCTTTGGTTGTTATCCTAATTCGTGGTTGGTATCCTTTTGGTTGTTTATCCCATCTTCGGGTTGGTATCCTTTGGTTGTTTATCCCATCTCTTGGTTGGTATCCTTTGGTTGTTTTTCCAAACTCCTGGTTGGTATCCTTTGGTTGTTTATCCCAACTCTTGGTTGGTATCCTTCGATTGTTATCCCAACTCTTGGTTGGTATCCTTTGGTTATTTATCCCAACTCTTGGTTGGTATCATTTGATTGTTTATCACTACTCTTGGTTTGTATCCTTTTGTTGTTTATACCATCTTGGTATTCTTTGGTTGTTTATCCCAACTTTTGGTAGGTATCCTTTAGTTATGTATCCCAACTCTTGGTTGGTATCCTTTGGTTGTTTATCCCAACTCCTGGTTGGTATCCTTTGGATGTTTCTCCCAAATCTTGGTTGGTATCTTTTGGTTGTTTATCCTAACTCCTCTTTGGTATTCTTTGGATGTTTCTCCCAAATCTTGGTTGGTATCATTTGGTTGTTTATCCCAACTCTTGGTTGGTATCCTTTGGTTGTTTATCCCAATTTCTGGTTGGTATTCTTTGATTGTTTATCCTAACTCCTGGTTGGTATCCTTTGATTGTTATCCTAACTCTTAGTTGGTCTCCTTTGGTTGTTATCGCAACTCTTGGTTGGTTCCTTTGGTTATTTATCCCAACTCCTGGTTGGTATCCTTTGGTTGTTTATCACAACTAATTGTTGGTATCCTTTGATTGTTATCCCATCTCTTGGTTGGTATCCTTTGGTTGTTTATCCCAACTCTTGGTTGGTATCCTTTGATTGTTATCCCAACTCTTGGTTGGTATCCTTTGATTGTTATCCCAACTCTTGGTTGGTATCCTTTGATTGTTATTCCAACTCTTTGTAGGTATCCTTTGGTTGTTATCCTCACTCGTGGTTTGTATCCTTTTTGTTGTTTATCCCAACTCCTGGTTGGTATCCTTTGGTTTTTTATCCTATCACTTGGTTGGTATCCTTTGGTTGTTTATCCTAACTCCTGGTTGGAATCCCTTGGTTGTTTATCCCAACTCTTGGTTGGTATCCATTGATTGTTCTCCCAAATCCTGGTTGGTATCCTTTGGTTGTTTATCCCAACTCTTGGTTGGTATCCTTTGGTTATTTTTCCCAACTCTTGGTTGGTATCATTTGATTGTTTATCACTACTCTTGGTTTGTATCTTTTTGTTTTTTATACCATCTCTTGGTTGGTATCCTTTGGTTGTGTATCCCAACTCTTGGTTGGCAACCTTTGGTTGTTTATCCCAACTCCTGGTTGGTATCCTTTGGATGTTTCTCTCAAATCTTGGTTGGTATCTTTTTGTTTTTTATCCTAACTCCTCTTTGGTATCCTTTGGATGTTTCTCCCAAATCTTGGTTGGTATCATTTGGTTGTTTATCCCAACTCTTTGTTGGTATCCTTTGGTTATTTATCCCAACTCCTAGTTGGTATTCTTTAATTGTTTATCCTAACTCTTGGTTGGTATCCTTTGATTGTTATCCTAACTCCTGGTTGGTCTCTTTTGGTTGTTATCGCAACTCTTGGTTGGTATGCTTTGGTTATTTATCCCAACTCCTGGTTGGTATCCTTTGGTTGTTTATCACAACTATTGGTTGGTATCCTTTGACTGTTATCCCAACTCTTGGTTGGTATCCTTTGGTTATTTATCCCAACTTTTGGTTGGTATCCTTTGATTGTTATCCCAACTCTTGGTTGGTATCCTTTGGTTGTTATCCCAACTCGTGGTTGGTATTCTTTTGGTTGTTTATCCCAACTTATGGTTGGTATCCTTTGGTTGTTTATCCCATCTCTTGGTTGGTATCCTTTGGTTGTTTATCCAAACTCCTGGTTGGTATCCTTTGGTTGTTTATCCCAACTCTTGGTTGGTATCCTTTTATTGGTATCCCAACTCTTGGTTGGTATCCTTTGGTTATCTATCCCAACTCTTGCTTGGTATCATTTGATTGTTTATCACTACTCTTGGTTTGTATCCTTTTGTTATTTATACCATATCTTGGTTTGTATTCTTTGGTTGTTTATCCCAACTCTTGGTAGGTATCCTTTGGTTATGTATCCCAACTCTTGGTTGGTATCCTTTGGTTGTTTATCCCAACTCATGATTGGTATCCTTTGGATGTTTCTCCCAAATATTGGTTGGTATCTTTTGGTTGTTTATCCTGTCTCCTCTTTGGTATCCTTTGGATGTTTCTCCCAAATCTTGGTTGGTATCATTTGGTTGTTTATCCCAACTCCTGGTTGGTATTCTTTGATTGTTTATCCTAACTCTTGGATGGTATCCTTTGATTGTTATCCTAACTCCTAGTTGGTCTCCTTTGGTTGTTATCGCAACTCTTGGATGGTATCCTTTGGTTATTTATCCCAACTCCTGGTTGGTATCCTTTGGTTGTTTATCACAACTAATTGTTGGTATCCTTTGATTGTTATCCCAACTCTTGGTTGGTATACTTTGGTTAATTATCCCAACTTTTGGTTGGTATCCTTTGATTGTTATCCCAACTCTTGGTTGGTATCCTGTGGTTGTTATCCCAACTCGTGGTTGGTATCCTTTTGGTTGTTTATCCCAACTCCTTGTTGGTATCCTTTGGTTGTTTATCCCATCTCTTGGTTGGTATCCTTTGGTTGTTTATCCAAACTCCGAGTTGGTATCCTTTGGTTGTTTATCCCAACTCTTGGTTGGTATCTTTTGGTCGTTATCCCAACTCTTGGTTGGTATCCTTTGATTGTTATTCCAACTCTTGGTTGGTATCCTTTAGTTGTTATCCCCACTCGTGGTTTGTATCCTTTTTGATGTTTATCCCAACTCCTGGTTGGTATCCTTTGGTTGTTTATCCCATCACTTGGTTGGTATCCTTTGGTTGTTTATCCCAACTCCTGGTTGGAATCCCTTGATTGTTTATCCCAACTCTTGGTTGGTATCCATTGAGTGTTCTCCCAAATCCTGGTTGGTATCCTTTGGTTGTTTATCTCAACTGTTGGTTGGTATCCTTTGGTTATCTATCGCAACTCTTGGTTGGTATCATTTGATTGTTTATCACTACTCTTGGTTTGTATCCTTTTGTTGTTTATACCATCTCTAGGTTGGTATCCTTTGGTTGTGTATACCAACTCTTGGTTGCTAACCTTTGGTTGTTTATCCCAACTCCTGGTTGGTATCCTTTGGATGTTTCTCCCAAATCTTGGTTGGTATCTTTTGGTTGTTTATCCTAACTCCTCTTTGGTACCCTTTGGATGTTTCTCCCAAATCTTGGTTGGTATCATTTGGTTGTTTATCCCAACTCTTTGTTGGTATCCTTTGGTTGTTTATCCCAACTCCTAGTTGGCATTCTTTAATTGTTTATCCTAACTCTTGGTTTGTATCCTTTGATTGTTATCCTAACTCCTGGTTGGTCTCCTTTGGTTGTTATTGCAACTCTTGGTTGGTATCCTTTGGTTATTTATCCCAACTCCTGGTTGGTATTCTTTGGTTGTTTTTCAAAACTATTGGTTGGTATCCTTTGATTGTTATCCCAACTCTTGGTTGGTATCCTTTGGTTATTTATCCCAACTTTTGGTTGGTATCCTTTGATTGTTATCCCAACTCTTGGTTGGTATCCTTTGGTTGTTATCCCAACTCGTCGTTGGTATCCTTTTGGTTGTTTATCCCAACTTCTGGTTTGTATCCTTTGGTTGTTTATCCCATCTCTTAGTTGGTATCCTTTGGTTGTTTATCCAAACTCCTGGTTGGTATCCTTTGGTTGTTTATCCCAACTCTTGGTTTGTATCCTTTGATTGTTATCCCAACTCTTGGTTGGTATCCTTTGGTTATTTATCCCAAATCTTGGTTTGTATCATTTGATTGTTTATCACTACTCTTGGTTTGTATCCTCTTGTTGTTTATACCATCTCTTGGTTGGTATTCTTTGGTTGTTTATCCCAACTCTTGGTAGGTATCCTTTGGTTATGTATCCCAACTCTTGGTTGGTATCCTTTGCTTGTTTATCCTAACTCATGGTTGGTATCTTTTGGATGTTTCTCCCAAATATTGGTTGGTATCTTTTGGTTGTTTATCCTGACTCCTCTTTGGTATCCTTTGGATGTTTCTCCCAAATATTGGTTGGTATCATTTGGTTGTTTATCCCAACTCTTGGTTGGTATCCTTTGATTGTTATCCTAACTCCTAGATGGTCTCCTTTGGTTGTTATCGCAACTCTTGGTTGGTATCCTTTGGTTATTTATCCCAACTCCTGGTTGGTATCCTTTGGTTGTTTATCACAACTAATTGTTGGTATCCTTTGATTGTTATCCCAACTCTTGGTTGGTATCCTTTGGTTATTTATCCCAACTTTTGGTTGGTATCCATTGATTGTTATCCCAACTCTTGGTTGGTATCCTTTGGTTGTTATCCCAACTCGTGGTTGGTATCCTTTTGGTTGTTTATCCCAACTCCTGGTTGGTATCCTTTGGTTGTTTATCTCATCTCTTGGTTGGTATCCTTTGGTTGTTTATCCAAACACCTGGTTGGTAACCTTTGGTTGTTTATCCCAACTCTTGGTTGGTATCCTTTGATTGTTGTCCCAACTCTTGGTTGGTATCCTTTGGTTGTTATCCCAACTCTTGGATGGTATCCTTTGGTTGTTTCTCCCAACTTTTTATTGGTATCTTTTGGTCGTTATCCCAACTATTGGTTGGTATCCTTTGATTTTTTATCCCAACTCTTGTTGGTATCCTTTGGGTTTTTATCCCCACTCTTGGTTAGTATCCTTTGGTTGTTTATCCCAACTCTTGGTTGGTATCCTTTGGTTGTTTATCCCAACTCGTGGTTGGTATCCATTGGTTGTTTATCCCAACTCCTGGTTGGTATCCTTTTGTTGTTTATCCCAACTCTTTGTTGGTATCCTTTGATTTTTATCAAAACTCTTGGTTTGTATCTTTGCTTGTTATCCCAACACTTGGTTGGTATCCTTTGGTTATTTATCCCAACTCTTCGTTGGTAACTTTTGGTCATTATCCAAACTCTTGGTTGGTATCTTTTGATCTTTATCCCAACTCTTGGTTGGTATCCTTTGGTTGTTTCTCCCAACTCTTGGTTGGTATCCTTTGGTTGTTTATCCCCACTCTTGGTTGCTATCATTTGGCTAATTATCACTACTCTTCGTTTGTATCCTTTTGTTGTTTATACCATCTCTTGGTTGGTAATCTTTGGTTGTTTATCCCACCTCTTGGTAGGTATCCTTTGGTTGTGTATCCCAACTCGTGGATGGTATCTATTGATTGTTATCCTAACTCTTGGTTGGTATCCTTTGATTGTTATCCCAACTCTTGGTTGGTATCATTTGGTTGTTATCCTTTGGTTATTTATCCCAACTCTTGGTTGGTATCTTTTGGTCGTTATCCCAACTCTTGGTTGGTATCCTTTGATTGTTATTCCAACTCTTGGTTGGTATCCTTTGGTTGTTATCCCAATTCGTGGTTGGTATCGTTTTGGTTGTTTATCCCAACTCCTGGTTGGTATCCTTTGGTTGTTTATCCCATCACTTGGTTGGTATCCTTTGGTTGTTTATCCCAACTCCTGGTAGGAATCCCTTGGTAGTTTATCCCAACTCTTGGTTGGTATCCTTTGATTGTTCTCCCAACTCCTGGTTGGTATCCTTTGGTTGTTTATCCCAACTATTGGTTGGTATCCTTTGGTTATTTATCCCAACTCTTGGTTGGTATCATTTGGTTGTTTATCACTACTCTTGGTTTGTATCCTTTTGTTGTTTATACAATCTCTTGGTTGGTATTCTTTGGTTGTTTATCCCAACTCTTGTTACGTATCCTTTGGTTGTGTATCCCAACTCGTGGTTGGTATCTATTGATTGTTTTCCCAACTCTTGGTTGGTATCCTTTGATTGTTATCCCAACTCTTGGTTGGCATCATTTGGTTGTTATCCTTTGGTTGTTTATCCCAACTCTTGGTTGGTATCTTTTGGTCGTTATCTCAAATCTTGGTTGGTATCCTTTGATTGTTATTCCAACTCTTGGTTGGTATCCTTTGGTTGTTATCCCAACTCGTGGTAGGTATCCTTTTGGTTGTTTATCCCAACTCCTGGTTGGTATCCTTTGGTTGTTTATCCCATCACTTGGTTGGTATCCTTTGGTTGTTTATCCCAACTCCTGGTTGGAATCCCTTGGTTGATTATCCCAACTGTTGGTTGGTATCCTTTGATTGTTCTCCCAACTCTTGGTTGTATCCATTGGTTGTTTATCCCAACTCTTGGTTGGTATCCTTTGGTTATTTATCCTAACTCTTGGTTGGTATCATTTGGATATTTATCACTACTCTTGGTTTGTATCCTTTTGTTGTTTATACCATCTCTTGGTTGGTATTTTTTGGTTGTTTATCCCAACTCTTGGTAGGTATCCTTTGGTTGTGTATCCCAACCCGTGGTTGGTATCCTTTGGTTGTTTATCCAACCTCCTGGTTGGTATCCTTTGGATGTTTCTCCCAAATCTTTGTTGCTATCGTTTGGTTGTTTATCCTAACTCCTCGTTGGTATCCTTTGGATGTTTCTCCCAAATCTTGGTTGGTATCATTTGCTTGTTGATCCCAACTCTTATTGCTATGCTTTGGTTGTTTGTCCCAACTCCTGGTTGGTATTCTTTGATTGTTTTCCTAACTCCTGGTTGGTCTCCTTTGGTTGTTATCCCATCTCTTGGAAGGTATCCTTTGGATTTTTTCCCAACTCGTGTTTTATATCATGTGGTTGATTATCCCAACTCTTGGATGGTATCATTTGGTTGTTTATCCCAACTTTTTGTTGGTATGTTTTGGTCATTATCCCAACTATTGGTTGGTATCCTTTGATTTTTGTCCCAACTCTTGGTTGGTATCCTTTGGTATTTTATCCCCACTCTTGGTTAGTATCCTTTGGTTGTTTATCCCAAATGTTGGCTTGGAATCCTTTGGTTGTTTATCACAACTCGTGGTTGGTATCCATTGGTTGTTTATCCCAACTTGTGGTTGGTATCCTTTTGTTGTTTATCCCAACTATTTGTTGGTATCCTTTGATTTTTATCCCAACTATTGGTTTGTATCTTTGATTGTTATCCCAACTCTTGGTTGGTATCCTTTGGTTGTTTGTCCCAACTCTTGGTTGGTATCTTTTGGTCATTATCCCAACTCTTGGTTGGTATCCTTTGATCTTTATCCCAACCCTTGGTTGGTATCCTTTGGTTGTTTATCCCAACTCTTGGTTGGTATCTTTTGGTCGTTTTCCCAACTCTTGGTTGGTATCCTTTGATTGTTATTCCAACTCTTGGTTTGTATCCTTTGATTGTTATCCCAACTCGTGGTTGGTAACCTTTTAGTTGTTTATCGCAACTCCTGGTTGGTTTCCTTTGGTTGTTTATCCCATCACTTGATTGGTATCCTTTGGTTGTTTATCACAACTCGTGGTTGGTATCCATTGGTTGTTTATCCCAACTCCTAGTTGGTATCCTTTTGTTGTTTATCCCAACTCTTTGTTGGTATCCTTTGATTTTTATCCCAACTCTTGGTTTGTATCTTTGATTGTTATCCCAACTCTTGGTTGGTATCCTTTGGTTGTTTATCCCAACTCTTGGTTGGTATCTTTTGGTCATTATCCCAACTCTTGGTTGGTATCCTTTGATCTTTATCCCAACCCTTGGTTGGTATCCCTTGGTTGTTTATCCCAACTCTTGGTTGGTATCTTTTGGTCGTTTTCCCAACTCTGGGTTGGTATCCTTGGATTGTTATTCCAACTCTTGGTTGGTATCCTTTGATTGTTATCCCAACTCGTGGTTGGTAACCTTTTAGTTGTTTATCGCAACTCCTGGTTGGTTTCCTTTGGTTGTTTATCCCATCACTTGGTTGGTATCCTTTGGTTGTTTATCCCAACTCCTGGTTGGAATCCCTTGGTTGTTTATCCCAACTCTTGGTTGGTATCCTTTGATTTTTCTCCCTTCTCCTGGTTGGTATCCTTTGCTTGTTTATCCCAACTCTTGTTTGGTATCCTTTGGTTATTTATCCTAACTCTTGGATGGTATGATTTGGTTGTTTATCACTACTCTTGGTTTGTATCCTTTTGTTGTTTATTCCATCTCTTGGTTGGTATTCTTTTGTTGTTTATCTCAACTCTTGGTAGGTATCCTTTGGTTGTGTATCCCAACTTGTGGTTGGTATCCTTTGGTTGTTTATCCCAACTCTTGGTTGGTATCTATTGCACCCCAAAATTTGCCTAACCTTTTTCTTTACCTAGCTTATGTTTCACTGCATTCATTCTCGCATTATCATCTGCATTGCATTGACATGTGGGGAGGGATCAAGAGGTATTACTACCAACAAAATGCTACCAAGGTCATGAAGCTATCTAAAAGTCTTTATTCTCGTATTCAAGGGTTGTTATCCTCAGCAATGAAGTCAGAGATCCCCAAAGAAGTGGCTAGACAGTTATGTGCACATTTCCAGACTTGAAGGTTATGGGAAGTCATCTGATGATGATAAATCCATAGATATGGACTTAGAGCATTGAGAAAGTCCATATGGTATCTTGATAGTCATCATGGAGCTTGGACAAGTCATTATGCAAGGTATAAGAAGTTACAACCAAGATGGGTGCAATTAGGGTTTCCACCTGGTCAACCCTAAGTCAAAAGGTGAATTGAAAGAGGTTGAGACCTAGTTTCAAAGCCATGTGATCATGGAATGATGTGTTGAGACACTCAAAGGGATGATTCCCAGATTACCTCATCAGGATCAAGAGTGTGAGAAGTTCCTAGGCTAGGGTTTCTAAGCTTGACAATGTAAAATCCCCTAGTTTAGTGTCTAACTTCAAGACCACATAACTCAAGATGCAAGTTTCACCTCATCTTTACATCTACATGGAACTTGTAGAGCATGTTCTTACCTTTAATTTGAGTAATAGAAGTCCTTGGTAGGGTTTATAGAACTCACGTTATGAGGCAGACAAGTTACAGGTCATCAGATGAATGTGATTTTGGTACTTGAAAGTCAACCAACTTCCATGACACCTTTTACCTAGAAGTAAGCTTCTCCTTAACTCCAGGTAAACATGAATGTTCTTCTTTATCTTCTTAGCTTTCCAAAGAGTACTAGAAGTCCTTGATTGGATTTGTAGAACTCAAGATATGGAGCTTGCAAGGCAAGGGCATTTTGGGAAAGTAAGATTATAAGTCACTTTTTGTTATAGGTCCATTTCACCATCTTGCATACGTCAAATGCAAATTTTTCCAACTTGAAAGTTGCTCAAAATGGGGTTATTTAGTCAACCAAACACCAAGGGACCATTGATATGGATTGTAGTGAAGATTGGTTGAAGAAATTTTCACATAAAGAACTTGAAAGGCATTAAAATGGCAAAAAGTTCAAATAAATATAAAATGGATGATTCCAAAGCATGTTGGTGCATATTTTGATTGGAAAACATATTCTAAGAACATTGGCATTAGTGAATTTGAGAATTGAAGTCATTTACATGGTCTTTATTCATGTTTCTTAAGCTTGAAGAAACAACATACAAATCTACCATTGGCTCATTTCCAAGGGATGAATCCTAGCCATCCACACTCCTCACACTACCAGCAAGGGATTTGAGCCATTTTGGAAGCAAATTGAAGCCATTTTCGTACACATTGCAATGCTTCAAAGTGATGAAAGTTGAAATTTGGATTGGGTTGTTTGGACCTCCATTGGGCCTGAAATGTATCCAAATCATTTCTATATAAGTTGTAGATCGTTTTCAGAAGAAGGTTGGATGGTTTTGGTGCAAGAACAGGTAAGAAGCAGTTAGAAAAAGTGAGCTTGAGAGTGAAAATCGAGTTCCAAATTCAGGCATTTTCAAGCGAATTCAAGCATCAAGAAAGCTTTATCATCAATCATAGAGTGTTTCTGGTTTGATTTGAGCAAGCTTCATCACAAGACCGTGCCTCTGTTGAATATTCTTTACAGGTTTCTTCCTTTCCATTTTTCGCCTAAATTATGAGGAAGTAGAACCTATTATGCATGCTGTTAGGATCCCTGAGACTCCTAGTTGGATTTAGGTTAGAATTGGAAGCTGTTCATGAGAATTCTTGCCATGGAACAAGATTTAGATTGATTCGGTTTGAGCTATTCTTTGAGTAAAAATGAGTTTTAATCATGGATTAAGAACGTACATAACATGAGGATTTGATTAGTGTAAAGAAATCTGGAATTGGTGATAGTTGTGAGCAGAGCACAAGAATTAGATGGATTCGGCTTGGATGATTCCATGGATAAAAATGAGTTTTGATGGTGAATTAGTGATCTAGGAAGTGTAAGGATTCGTTTGATGTAAAGAATTTGAGATTTGGTGAAGTTTAATGACAGAGCTACTGTAGCTCTCGCCGGAGAAGACGATCGGAGTCTTCTCCGGCCACCACTGCACATTCCCTCCATTTCTCAGTTGGAATTGAATAAGATGACTCAGTCACCGTTCGATCGTATGACCTTATTGACTCGGTAGCCTCATCCAACGCGTGAGAATGATTCCAGCTAGGGTTGATTCATCTTAGTGACGTGGCTGTGTGTAGGACGTAGGATCTGAATACTTAATGAATGTACGCGCTAGATTAAGACCTATGGTGGTCTTCATTTGACTTGGCGCACGTGATCATCAGATTTTCCATTAAATGTGAATTGGACTGGGCCACAACTTGCTACGCGCACTATAACACCAATTTTAATTATTTAGTCTTTTTGGTGTTATTTTATGTTGGTGTGCCCAAGGTGGGGGTGTGTCTGAGTATTATATGGTGGGTGTCCTTAATTTATAGGAGTTGTGTATTAAAATGTAGAGGTGATATTATAATATAAATAATATTAGTGATAATTTAATTCATAGTAATATTAATATTATTATGATTATTAGTATTTTTATTATTATAATGATTATTATAATAATTATTATTAGTATTATTATTATTATTGGGATTAAAATATAAAATAAGAAGTTGAGGGGATTTGGGAAAGTTGGAGAGAGAAGTGAAAAGTCACGATAGAAACTGTCAGAGAAGAGAATTGGGAGAGACCGTGAGAACGAAGAACAAGGAGAAAGGGAAGAGGCTAGGGCTATCGATTCTTGAGGAATTCTTCATCAATCAGAGCGATAATCGAAGTAAGGGGGGAGAAAATGATTGGGATTGGTAATTACATGAATTGGGTAGAGGGGATTCGTTAACCCCGTAGGGATTTGATGCATGTGAGTTTTATATTGGCATGCTTATTATTATTGTTGATGTTGTTGAATTGATGAATACTGATGATGCATTTTGGTGTATATGTTATGGTGATGTTGGTGAGATTCTATGTTGTTACCATAGTGTTGATGATGACCATGATTATGGCTTTGGTGAGGTTTTGAGAAACTCTGAGGTATTGGTGATGTACCGGAATGTTAATTCTAGAGTGAAACTTAGGGAGCAATTGATGAGAGTAATGCGTGATAATTGTAATGTTAATAGTACAGAAGTTGAATAGCGAATGATAGGCTTGTATTGGTCCAGATAGCACCGTAAGACAGTGAGGATTTTGGGCATCGCAGCATTCGCGAGGGTTCTCCTGGTGAGTGTTGGAGAGGGTTCTCCTGGTGAGTGGTGGCGAGTGTTGGCGAGTAGTAGCGAGTAATTCCAAATAAACTCCTTGACCCAAAGGACATGAAGTTTGCCTGGCGAGGGTGGCCAGCGAAGGTTCGCCTGGCGAATGCACGATAGCTGAGGAGGACTTCGCGAGCAGGTTCGCCTGACGAGCTGGTAGCGAGCATTCGCTAGGGCTTCGCCTGGCGAATGAACCAGAGAACATGACAGCAACATGTGGTTTTTGGTACTGTTTTGCCTTGTGCATTAGCCTTGTAGAACCTCTTTGATCAAGATGAGTGTAGGTATGGTGATTGAATGATGTAGGGTGCATACTTGGTGATAGGAAGTGGATACCATAATATTTAATTTAAGTAAATTAATTAAGTGGTGTATGAAGTATGTGAAGTAGGGTGAAGTGATCAGTAGGATCGTGTGTATCCGGCGTGTTGGAGTATGAGGATACTTGGTGTTAGAAGGTGGAGTTTCTTAATATCTAATTAATTTATATAATTGAGTGGTGCGTGATCGTTTGTAGGATCCCTTGAGTTGTGATAAGTAGAGGAATGGTGTTTAGTAGTGAAGAGTGTATACTTGGTGTTGAAAGGTGAAATCATGAAATGTTGGATTTAGTAGATATAATTAATTGGTGGGTAAGGTGTATGTATATATGCATATATAGAATGCATAGTGAGGTGATCGGGAGGATCGGGTGTACTCGGTGTTTAAATATGAATTTCCCCTATTATTCGATTTGATTAATAAGTAGATTGGTATGTGGATTATATGGGGCATGGTGAGGTGATCAATAGGATCATGTGTACCCAGGACATTGGGGGTATGAGTTTATTGGGTGAGGGAATGTGAACTTCCCTGTATTTAAATAAATTAATATGATTAATTGGTGTATGACATATCTATGTGTATGTGATGTATGGTGGTGTGATCTGGGAATCGTATGCACAATGTATGCTTGTGTTAATTTGTATGCATTTGGTGTTATGCATATCATGGTGTAGTGGTGGGACGAGTCATTGCTCAGGGGAGTGTATGTGATTCATTCGTATTCCTTTGAGTGGGGAATGGTGGGGACAGATCATGGCCAAGGACGGGTGTATGCGATCAATCCGGGTTCCATTGAATGAACCAATGAGTCGGTACCACATGCATGGTGTTGCGTTGAATATTTGCATTATGAAATGTTGGATTTGTGAAATGTTGGATTTAGTAGATATAATTTATTGGTGGGTAAGGTGTATGTATATATGCATATATAGAATGCATATTGAGGTGATCGGGAGGATCGGGTGTACTCGGTGTTTAAATATGAATTTCCCCTATTATTCGATTTGATTAATAAGTAGATTGGTGTGTGGATTATATGGGACATGGTGAGGTGATCAATAGGATTGTGTGTACCCAGGACATTGGGGTATGAGTATATTGGGTGAGGGAATGTGAACTTCCTTGTATTTAAATAAATTAATATGATTGATTGGTGTATGACATATCTATGTGTATGTGATGTATGGTGGTGTGATCTAGGAATCGTATGCATAATGTACGCTTGTGTTAATTTGTATGCATTTGGTGTTATGCATATCATGGTGTAGTGGTGGGATGAGTCATTGCTCAGGGGAGTGTATGTGATTCATTCGTATTCCTTTGAGTGGGGAATGGTGGCGACAGATAATGGCCAAGGATGGGTGTATGTGATCTATCCGGGTTCCATTGAACGAACCAATGAGTCGGTACCGCATGCATGGTGTTGCGTTGTATATTTGCATTATGGTGTGTTGTGTTGGTGATTGACCGTAGGTCGTGATTGTTGAATGTTGGGTGATGAATTATATGATTGGTGTATTTACTACCTTTTTTTCATGTATTATATTACCGATAATTTTGATCATGTTTTCTCACCCCTTTGTTGTTGTTGTGGTCTTTGCTTCCTCGGAAGTACAGATAATCCAGGTACTTATCTAGCTTGGATATTAGGTGTGCGAGTCGAGTCTTAGGATGCTCTGATACTTAGCACGGGACATGGGTGTTTTAATGTTTTTATGTCGAACTTCTTGAAATCCTGTGACGTATCATATTTTGGTAAAAACTTTTTAATAAATGTTTTGTGTAATTGGCGGATGGCCAAGGATGAGGAATTAAAGATTATTCCGTTGCTTTATTTTGAAAAATGATTAATAAAGTATTTTGGTGAATTTTGTGATGTGATATCCCACTGTTTTGGTGAAAACTCTGATGTTTATTTATAATGTTTATATTTTATTTAATTTGGGAAGTGGGGTGTTACAATTGGTATCAGAGCAGGTCGGTCCGTCCGGCCAAGTTGTCTAGTGTTGTTGTTCCCTGGTATGCGACATGTGTGTGAGAACACTGTCGGTACATGGTGTTGTCTAACTTTGTTGGTAGAAGTGGAATGATTCCAATGGGGGAGAAGCTTGTGTTTCTCTGGAATGCTGCAAGTGTGGAGTTGTGGCTCAGTGTGTCGAGGAACGCTCTTATAGTTTGGTAAAGATGGTTTGTACCCCCATCATGATTTTCGGTTGTCTATTGACAAATTGAGGAACTGATCACCCTTAATCTCTTGTTAATAGTAGATGGGATTGTGTTGGATGGGATATACGTGTCTTGCAAGCTTAGGTGGCGTGAGCAGTGAATTGCCTTGAGTTAAGATAAGTGCTTAAGGGATTACTTTGAGGAGTCGGCGTAAGACGGTGTTGAGGTGTTTATTTTGACGGAAACTTTGAATGTTAAGGAAAGTGAGAAAATTGGGGTTTGTCAATTAATGGTGATTGTCCGGAAGTTTTCCTGAGGAGGTAAGTGATTTACTGGCGGAATGTGAAGTGAAGCTTACACATTGACTTTGTTCTTGAAACTAGTCCGATATTGGTGACTTCATATTGTATGGCTGCATTGGGATTGGAGAAGTTGAAGAGTCAACTCGAAGACTTGCTGGAAGAGAGGTTCTTTTGTTTGAGTGTGTTACAGTAGGGTGCACCAATTTTGTTGGTTAGAAAGACATAAGGTTTTATGAAGCTTTGGGTGAACTATAGATAGGCAAACAAGGTGACTGGCAAGGATAAGTGTTCGCTTCCAAGAGTGAGGATAGATGGATCAGTTGGTTGAAGGATGTGAGTTTTCCTTGGTCATGTGAGCTCGAGTAGAGTTATTGTCGTTGATGTGTCGAAGGTCAAATTTGTATCATAATGGGAGGCTCCAAGATCTACTTTTGAGATTGGAATTAATTGAGTTTTAAAATATTCAAAGATTGAAAGTGTGTTAGATGGCCTCCTAGGTATGAAATTGTGGTTGTACGTTGAATTCTGAGATCGTAGCTTCTTACAGAATCGAAATCGGACACTCGGATGTCAGGTAACAGTCGAAAATAAGATTTCGGACTGTCAGGTTTGCCAGGTCCTTCGCTTAACGAGTACGCTAGCGAACGACTCCTCGCTCGCCTCTGTGTTCGCCCAGCGAAGACGTCCTGGGCAGGAAAAGGTGGTTTTCGTATTTTTGCCGTAACGGGAGAGTCGTAACTCGGAATGATGCACGATTCAAAGTGTTGGAAAGCTATTACAACTCTCTATGAGATGGTGAAGTAATGACATGGAATTAAGTTTTTATTGATAAAATATGTTTGGATGTTGTAGTGAGTGCGGACGGTAAGGTACGTGTATCCGCCATAACTCACAACTTGTTTGTCCGTTGGGCGTGGGATTTTCCATAACGTATTTGAGCAAGGCAATGGTTGTGTTAACCAACGATATTTGGATATATTTTTAAGAGTATATAGGATTATGTTGAGCATAAGGAACTTGAGTTATCAGTGTTGGGAAAAGTGCAGCGATGTACCTCTGTGAGGAAAGTTTAAGGAGTTTTGAGGAAAGTTCTGCCGAATCCGACAGAACTATTTGTTGTGTTTTGTGATGCTTTATTGATATGATTGGGAGATATGTTAAAGGCAACTTCAGCGAGTTTTAGTTATGCTTTAAGGCCACTTGAAGTACATAAGGGGAGTCATCTGACCAGCGATTTAGAGTTGGTTGCTGTTATGGTTGTGCCGGAGTTGAAGGCTTCAATCGTTTAGACTGAGATTTGAGATGTTTGGTGATCTTAAGAACTTAAGGTTTCAGTCTAATTTGAAAGAGTTGAATATGAGGCAGAGGAAATAATTGGGACGTCGAACGGATTACGGCTTTGAGTTGAATTACCATTCGGGTAAAGTGGACGTGGTAGCTGATGCATTGAGTTGGAAATATTTGCATATACCGATGATGATGGTGAAAAGAGTTCGAACTGATTGAGCAATTTTGTGATATGAGTTTGGTGAGTGAAGAGACTTCTTATGGAGTTGAGCTTTCATTGTTAGACCTGACTAGTGGTATCCTTGAGGAGATTTGAGAAGGTCAGAAATCTGGGTAGAGTTGGTGGATTAGTTGAATTTGATGAATCCGAGCCGAAGAGTTGATTGTCGGATTTATGGAAATAGTACCACGATATGTTGTGACGGAGTTTGTGTTCCAGATGTTGTTGAGTGGAGTAGGATTACTCGTGAAGAAATACATTGAGGTAGATGGAGTATCCATCCCGGTGCTATGAAGAAGTAACCGAATTTGAGTAAATTATTTTGGTGACCATAGATGTAGCGAGGAGTGGTTGAGGTTGAATATGCTGGTTAGAATTGTCGAGAGTCGAAGATTGAACATCAGAGACCGTCGAGTCTGATGCAGCTGTTGAATATTCCAGAGCGGAAATCGGGTAGTATTTTCACGAATTTGGTGTTGAGTTTTCCAAAGAATCGGAAAGATATAATTTTAATTTGGGTTATTGTGAGTGGATTAACTATTCTATGTTGAGGGTATATGAGATGCATATTGATGAAGCGGTGAAGTTGTATGGGATACTGTCGAATATTGTGTCGGATGGAAATTTGAGGTTTATATTGAGATTTTGGAGGAGCTTACAGGAAGTTTGGGTACTAAGTTAAAGTTGAGTTCAGCTTACCATCCGCAAACTGATGGTCAGGCAGGGAGGACTATTCAGTTTTTGGAGAATTGGGGAGAGCTTGTGTGTTGGATTAGGGTGGATCGTGGGATGGTTAATTACCGTTGATTGAGTTGACTACAATAACAGTTATCACTCTAGTATCAGAATGGCACTGTATGGGGCCTTGTGAGATAGGAAGTGTGAGACTCTCTTGTGTTGGAATGAGTAGAGCGAGAGTGTTATGCTCAGATCTGAGAATTGTGCATGAGACGGCTGAAAAGATCTAACGGATCCAAGAAAAGATGTGTTTTGAGAGTTACGATGGTAACTGATGTTGGCCGAGCGCTGAAGTCTTGGGAGCACACTCTGTGTTTTGTTTATCTGTATCAGAGTGGCGCAGCGGAAACATGGGGAAAGTAGCATGTTAGATTGTTTTGCCGCTATCGCCTGTGAATTGGCATAATGTGTTGTATGTGTCTCCGTTGAGGAAGTACATTAATTCAGGTGGATGATGTACAAGTGAGAAATAATTTAACGGTTGGGGTATTGCTAGTTTAGATTGGTGAACGAGAAACAACTCCGATAGAAGGAGCGATCTTTGGTGAAAGTGACCTGGAATTGGCAAGCAGGATGCGGGGAGCGTATCCGGAATTGTTTCCATCAGGTAATGTTCGAGGACGAAAATAATTAAAGTGGGGAAGAGTTGTAACACCCATTTTAATTATTTAGTCTTTTTGGTGTTATTTTATGTTGGTGTGCCCAAGGTGGGGGTGTGTCTGAGTATTATATGGTGGGTATCCTTAATTTATAGGAGTTGTGTATTAAAATGTAGAGGTGATATTATAATATAAATAATATTGGTGATAATTTAATTAATAGTAATATTATTATTATTATTATTATTATTATTATTATTATTATTATTATAATGATTATTATAATTATTATTATTAGTATTATTATTATTATTGGGATTAAAATATAAAATAAGAAGTTGAGGGGATTTGGGGAAGTTGGAGAGAGAAGTGAAAAGTCACGATAGAAACTGTCAAGGAAGAGAATTGGGAGAGACCGTGAGAATGAAGAACAAGGAGAAAGGGAAGAGGCTAGGGCTATCGATTCTTGAGTAATTCTTCATCAATCAGAGCGATAATCGAGGTAAGGAGGGAGAAACTGATTGGGATTGGTAATTACATGAATTGGGTAGAGGGGATTCCTTAACACTAGGGATTTGATGCGTATGAGTTTTATATTGGCATGCTTATTATTATTGTTGATGTTGTTGAATTTATGAATGCTGATGATGCATTTTGGTGTATATGTTATGGTGATGTTGGTGAGATTCTATGTTGTTACTGTAGTGTTGATGATGACCATCATTATGGCTTTGGTGAGGTTCTGAGCAACTCTGAGGTATTGGTGATGTACCGAAACGTTAATTCTAGAGTGAAACTTAGGGAGCAATTGATGAGAGTAATGTGTGATAATTGTAATGTTAATAGTACAGAAGTTGAATAGCGAATGATAGGCTTGAATTGGTCCAGATAGAACTGTAAGACAATGAGGATTTTGGGCATCGCAGCATTCGCGAGGGTTCGCCTGGCGAGTGTTGGCGAGGGTTCGCCTGGCGAGTGGTGGCGAGTGTTCGCCTGGCGATTATTGGCGAGTAGTAGCGAGTAATTCCAAATAAACTCCCAGACCCAAAGGGCATGAAGTTTGCCTTGCGAGTGTGGCTAGCGAAGGTTCGCCTGGCGAATGATTCCTTTGCCTGGAGAATGCACGATAGCTGAGGAGGACTTTGCGAGCAGGTTCGCCTGACGAGGTGGTAGCGAGCATTTGCTAGGGCTTCGCCAGGCGAATTAACCAGCAACATGACAGCAGAATATGGTTTTTGGTACTGTTTTGCCTTGTAAAACCTCTTTGATCATGATGAGTGTAGGGATGGTGATTGAATGATGTAGGGTGCATACTTGGTGATAGGAAGTGGATACCATAATATTTAATTTAAGTAAATTAATTAAGTGGTGTATGAAGTATGTGAAGTAGGGTGAAGTGATCAGTAGGATCGTGTGTATCCGGTGTGCTGGAGTATGAGGATACTTGGTGTTAGAAGGTGGACTTTCTTAATATCTAATTAATTTATATAATTGAGTGGTGTGTGATCGTTTGTAGGATCCCTTGAGTTGTGATAAGTTGAGGAAAGGTGTTTAGTAGTGAAGAGTGTATACTTGATGTTGAAAGGTGAAATTATGAAATGTTGGATTTAGTAGATTTAATTAATTGGTGGGTAAGGTGTATGTATATATGCATACATAGAATGCATAGTGAGGTGATCGAGGGGATCGGGTGTACTCGGTGTTTAAATACGAATTTCCCCTATTATTCGATTTGATTAATAAGTATATTGGTGTGTGGATTATATGGGGCATGGTGAGGTGATCAATAGGATCGTGTATACCCAGGACATTGGGGTATGAGTATATTGGGTGAGTGAATGTGAACTTCCCTGTATTTAAATAAATTAATATGATTGATTGGTGTATGACATATCTATGTGTATGTGATGTATGGTGGTGTGATCTAGGAATCGTATGCACAATGTATGATTGTGTTAATTTGTATGCATTTGGTGTTATGCATATCATGGTTTTGTGGTGGGATGAGTCATTGCTCAGGGGAGTGTATGTGATTCATTCGTATTCCTTTGAGTGGGGAATGGTGGGGACAGATCATGGCCAAGGACGGGTGTATGTGATCTATCCGGGCTCCATTGAACGAACCAATGAGTCGGTACCGCATGCATGGTGTTGCGTTGCATATTTGCATTATGGTGTGTTGTGTTGGTGATTGACCGTAGGTCGTGATTATTGAATGTTGGGTGATGAATTATATGATTGGTGTATTTACTACCTTTATTTCGTGTATTATATTATTGATAGTTTTGATCATGTTTTCTCACCCCTTTGTTGTTGTTGTGGTCTTTGCTTCCTCGGAAATACAGATAATTCAGGTACTTAGCTAGCTTGGATATGAGGTGTGCGAGTCGAGTCTTAGGATGCTCTGATACGTAGCACGAGACATGGGTGTTTTAATGTTTTTATTTCGAACTTGTTGAAATCCTGTGACGTATCATATTTTGGTGAAAACTTTTTAATAAATGTTTTGTGTAATTGGCGGATGGCCAAGGATGAGGAATTAAAGATTATTCCGCTGCTTTATTTTGAAAAATGATTAATAAAGTATTTTGGTGAATTTTGTGATGTGATATCCCACTGTTTTGGTGAAAACTCTGATGTTTATTTATAATGTTTATATTTTATTTAATTTGGGAAGTGGGATGTTACACGCACCCCCCCCCCCCTTTCTGGGCCCAATGCCATTTACCTGTTTTTATTTGCTATTTGCCACGCGGATTTGGTTATTTTCATTTCTTTTCTTTATTTTTATGGTTGTTATGCATGATTATTTAATTCCATAAAAAAATAGTAAAATGACTCATAAATTCATGATTTTTTGACACGTTGAACATTGGCATGTTAGCTGATTTTAGGAACTCGTAGAATAATTTTAGGATTATTTTCCATTTTATTTTGATTTTTCTTTTTTAGTGGTTATTAAAATGTGAAAAGCATGTACCCTTAGATTAGAAATTTTATTGAGGTATCAAAACAACTTAGAAATGTCTAATTTTTCTTGAGAATATTGTGCGCTTATTGAATGACTTGTAGGAATTTTCCCCTGATTTTTAGATGCTTTAGGATAGGTTTTGAATTAGATCTTTATAACCTTCCCAATTTGAGCTTTCCCTAGCATACCTTTAGGTTTATCATTAGGTTAGTGCCCTTAAACTTAGAGTTTTGATCTGAAATTTTTACCATGACTTCATAACATCCTTAGGAACCTCTGGATTTTTTACTAGGATTTTTAGGATAGATTTCCTATTTTTACCTTATTTTACGTTCTGACTAGCATTAATGTAGCCTTATGGAATCCTTCCACCTAGCTTTCCCATTTAGTGAGCTTTGTTGCAAACTTTAGGTACCTAATATCCACTTTAGACCTTAGTTCATAGGTTGATGCATCTTTAGGGTGATTCTCAAACACTTAACATGCCTTTAAGCTCCCTTAGGTTGGATTCCTTAGAGCTAAACGTTGAAGGTTTTCTTTAGAAGTTTTAGGTGGATGATTCCCCTTCCTTAGAAGCTTTGCCTTCATTATTCCTTAGTACAATTCCTTGGATCCTCCTTGTGTGAGAGCCTCATTCCTCCTTAGGAGGGATGATGTGCATTCCTCAAGGAGTTTGAGCTTTGGATGGATATTCAATGACTTGGTGGGTTCCTTAGGTTCACACCATATTTCTCTTCTTTCTAGTCCAATTCTTTGGATCCGTTTTGGGAGAGCCTAATTCCTCCTTAGGAGGAATTTTGTGCATTCTTCAAGAAGTCTGAGCCTTAGTGGATTCTTGTGCTGATGCACGTCAAGCTTAGTGAGTTGATTCTAACTTTGTTCCCCTTAGCTTGTTTTCTCTCATCTCCATGTTTGATTCCTTGCTGTGATGCATTTAGGATAGAGCTTCATGAATAGATACTCTTATTTAGGTGCATGATTGCATTAAAGGTCGAGATGCGCTTGTGGCGGCCGATGCCCCACGCTATTTCCTCCCTTTGCTTGGTTGTTTATTTGCTTTCATGTTTGCCCTTGCTTGTTTGCATTGAAGGTTGAGGTGATCGTCCCTTGCTTGTGTGTTTCTTTTTCTTCTATGTTTGTCATGTTTGCATTAGAAGTTGAGGATTCCTCCTTCTTCTTGTGCTGATGCATTGCATAATCATACATGTTCTTATTTCAGTAGCTTGATAGCTTTACTCATCTGCTTAATGATTTTTGATGTGGCTGTTGCTTCCCTTTAACATGTTCCCTTAAGGCTCTCACTCCCTTTGATAAGGACAGTGATGATAGACATTAGGATGAATCCATGCATGATAACAGTAGGGTAGATTCCCCTTTCAAACTTAACATAGGGCCATATTGCATGATAACAGTAGGATGCTTGATAGTTTCCCCCGTAGAGTCCTTTTCTCCTTCTCATCTTTAAACAACAGTAAAACACTTAATAAAGGCTAATGCATATTGTACGCTACGAGCCTTAAGCCATTTGGGAAATGGTGATTGGGGGGCCTCTCCTAAATTACCTAGAGTGTTTAGTATACGTCCTTAGGATGATATGCGACGCATTCGCGCCTAAGTCCTAGTCTCTTGTGCAGTATGAATTACAAACATTCATAAAAAACACTTCTTTCCGTAAAAGACAAAAAACAAACCTCGAACTTATTTTGCCCTTCGGGGCTCCCTTAATCAGGAAAACCTTTTCAGATGAAAAGAGTGCTGTTAAGCTTCAGTTCTACCGCAAACAGGCGTTGTCCCTAACTGCTGGAACTGTAGTTTAACTTTACTCGGGTAAAAAAATATTGAACAAACCTGTGTTCCGTTTTAGCCCGAACTACATTCGCTCTGATCTTTCATACCAAATGAAAGTACGTAGGCACGAGACGGGATGTCTTGGCGAGCAACCTTCCCCCTTCGCCCGTAGTTAGCCGAACTACGTTGACTCTGATTTCTCGTTCCAGACGGGAATACGTAGGCACGGAGCGCGATGCTTTTCCGAGTCATTTTTCACTTTTTTCTTTTCTTTTGAGCCAGCCTTGGTAGGTAGATAGATAAATAAACAAGCGTGGATCCCGTCGAGTACGGCGGGCGTGAGGGGTGCTAATACCTTCCCCTTGCATAACCGACTATCGAACCCAGAGATTTGGTTGCAATGGCCGATCTTATCCTTTTTCGATAGGTTTGTTCCGATCTTTTCCTTTCCCTCCTTTGGGATAAATAACGATAGGCGGCGACTCTTCTGTCTTTGTCAGCACCTTTTTTCGCAGTAGCGACAGCTGGCGACTCTGCTGGGGATCGAACCCAGAGTCCCTAGTTCTCCAGTTCCCTATGCGAGTCAATCCTAGCGCTTGTTTGTTTATCTTTTGGCTTTTGTACATACCTGTTGTACTTTAGCTTTACTTTCCCGTATTTTACTTTTCAGCATTATATTATATCATTGTTGTGTTGTTGTGGAAGGGGTGTTCTGATGAGTGAAAAGCCAGACCCAGGCTTGAGAGAAAACATAGCATTAGAGTGGAGATTAGTGGAGGACCTGTTTTCTTAGGAAACACCAGGCAAGATTCTCTTTGATGATTTCTTTTCTGGTCCTTAGGATTGGAATTGATTTTGGATCTTAGGATTGTCGACCCTGGGAACCGATCACTTGTGACTCAGCTAAGTGAGGCGTCTTCAGGAGGTGATGATGCCAAACCAGAAATGGTGAACGTATCATCATTTCTTGAAAGTCTGTGACCCTGAGAAATGCATAGGATGCCATACCTGTGTCAATGGATTAGGTCCATACCTGTGAGCGGGGTTGGGCTATGCAGGAAACCTTTACCTTCAGACAACCTGGTTTTTCTTAACCGTGGATCAGTGTTATTGGTATCAGTTGGTTCCTATCAAAGCAGTGCAGGGTTTTGTTGAAGCAGAATCTTGATCCTTCTCACTCAACAGCACAACCTTGATCTCCTACTTGCATCCTTAGCATTTGCATCCTTGCATATTCATCTGCATGTCATTAACGTGTGTCTGTGTTGCAGGTGCATATTTTCCCCTGGTTCTAGTGATCTTGTTCCGTACTGCTGACATGGAGACTCTGAAGAAGACTATAGCATACAGATTTCCCATTCTAGACATTGGCCCTATACTGAAGTTGATTGCCTTGGTTGATGGTTCAGTGACTGAAGACTTCAGGAAGTCATATGGGAGGTTGTTGAGATATGTTGAGAAGCCCTCTGCACATGAGATCAGTGGCTTGTACACCCTGCTACAGCTTTATGATGCTCCTTTGAGATGTTTCGTGGTCCCGGACTACGTTCTAGCACCTACGCTGGAAGAGTACTCAGACTTGCTAGGCATTCCCATCAAGGATCGGATGCCTTATCATCATGTTGACACTAAGCCTAATCTGGATGATCTTGCTGTTGTGTTACAGTTGGATGCATCTGAGTTGAACGGGAGATTGACTAAAAAAAAAACGGGATGTACGGTTTCCCTTCTTCCTTTCCTCGTGGAGAAAGCTCAGAAATTCGCCAAGAATGGCTGTTGGATCGTGTTTAACGCCATTTTAGCCCTTTGCATATATGGCACCGTACTGTTTCCTAACTTGCCAAACTTTGTGGATGTTGATGCTTTTCACATTCTCGCCTTGGGAAACCCAGTACCCACTCTTCTTGGAGATGTGTATCACTCAGTCCATTATAAGAACGAGAACCGGAGGGGTAAGATCGTCTCTTGTTGTGTTCCTTTGCTCTACAAATGATTTTCTGACCACATGCTGAAAGAAGGTCCTTTCGTCTCTTTTGTAGGCACATCAGATTGGTCAGAACGCCTGATGGGTTTGACTGCTGAAAATATCACTTGGTTCGACAGGGATAGGCTAGGTACATAGCTCATTTACAACTGCAGTGTTTTTCCTAATATTCCCCTGATCGGGAGAAAAGGGTGTATCAATTATAACCCGTCGTTGTTGATCAGATAGTTCGGTTATGCATTGAAGGAAGCTCCTAAAGAAGATGAGATACGGAAATCTCTGTATATCACCGGGCTGTTAGATGTTGATACATTGGTTAAGCTTGAGCACGCTTGGAGAAATCTTCATAGGAAGGGTAAAGCTATGTTGGGGAAGAGCAGCAACGAAGCTTTTGATCCATACCTGGTTTGGGTTCGAGAGCAAGCCACAAAAGGTCTGATGCCTTTTCCTGCTGTGAAGCCATTGTGTCCTCCCGTGATCGAAGAGCCAACCACATTAGACATCCAGAAATACAACCAGGTGCTGCAAGAGAAAGAGGAATTGAAGAAAGCGAATGAGGCGCTAGAAAAGGATATTACGCAACTCCGTCACGAGAAGATTGAAGTCGTGTACTCCTGCAAGAACCAGACTGAATTGATAAACCACTTGGGCGCCAGTTTGACCAAGGAGAGCGATTCTAGAGAACGTCTGGGGTTAGATTTCAAAGCTGCTAATAGTGTCCTCGCCACCAAGAAGCAAGACTTGGATAGGGTGTATCTGAAGATATCCAAATTTGAGACATTGTGGAACAATACTCTTACCAACCACAAAGAGCGAGAGGAGAAGCTGAAGCAGCAGATAGCCAAGTTGAAGATTCAGCTTAAGACCAAGGACAAGAAGATAGAGGCTGAAGCATCACTTCAATGAGACATTCAGTACAGATTGGTTGAAACCAAGACAAACCTGAAGGATTGTCAACTCAGAGCTGACTCCAAGAGATGCAAAGTGGAAGACTGCTTTGGAGAAGGAGCTTGCGAAGACTTTGTTGATGGTCTCGAGGATACCATCAGGAAGAGAGAGCTACTCATCCGAGGTCTACTCGACAAGCCTGACCATCCCGACACAAATGAGTTATTAGAAGATTTCTGTGCCCGTAGTCGCATTTGATGTCCATTATATTCCCTTGTATCTTTTATGCATTTATATGCTGACCACCACCACGCATGTTGGTTGGGTCACGCTTGTTGCTTTATTTGTATTCGATTACAGTTGTACGCTGCCCGCGTGGGATTTTCAGATATATATGAGGTTTTCTTTCCATGATTGGATGTTAGACTTTATTTGTCTTGGAAACTAGAATCAGGGAAATTTCCCCAAGGCACAGACACACGTTTGCATTTGCATAATCATTTTGCATAGCATGTGCCTCTGGCTTATTTATCTAACCCTCTGTGTTTCTGCAGGTTTGTTTCAGGATTGATCGCAAGCCGATTCATCGGTATTCTACCAGAGATAACCAGGTCAGAGTGATGGAACAAGTTCAGGCTGAAATACAAGAATTCAGGGAGAGGATGTCCCAATTCATAGACATCATGCAAGTGGTTGCCAGTGGGCAAGAACAACTCAGGACCTTCATGCAACCCTTGATTGCACGCGTTGACACCAATGGGGTTTTACACGGAGGTGAAACTACCAACCCGCCTCATGCTGAGACTCCCCGGGCTGACAACTCTGGACCAACTGTGGCCATTCCCAACACCGTGGGCAATGGGAATACTGGAATGGGTACTGGCCATGTTGGGGCTGGTAATGGCACCCTCGGAGCTGCTAATGGTAACATTGGTACAAGTGGTAATAATGCTAGAGTTAATGCTGGTAACTTCCATGAGCCGGAAGCTGCAGGTGTTGTCCATGGAAATGTTCATAAACCCTGGAATGAGGATCGTCAAGCTGACGTATTCTCGATGAGAGGTGACGAGTCTGAGCCACCTTATGAGGCTAGCCGGAGGTTCAAAATGCTCGAGGACAAGATGAAAAGCCTTGAGAATCTGAATTCCATGGGGCTCGATATGGCCAACTTGGGGCTGATCCCCGATCTCAAGATACCACTAAAACTCAAAGTGCCAAATTTGATAAGTACAAAGGCATCACTTGTCCTCGTGTCCACGTGAGATCTTATTACTGGAAGATGTCGGCATACTCCGACGACGAGAAGCTGCTGATGCACTTCTTTCAGGATAGTTTGCCAGGACCTTCACTGGAATGGTACATGGGCTTGGAGCTTGCGAGTGTACGTAGCTGGAAGGATCTTGCTGAAGCTTTCGTAAAGCATTACCAATACAATAGTGACCTGGCTCCCAACCGGGTCCAACTGTAAAACCTGTCACAGAAAAGTGGGGAATTCTTCAAGGAATACGCCCAGCGGTGGCGTGAATTAGCAGCCAGAGTCCAACCGCCGATGGTTGAACGTGAACTGGTGGATACGTTTGTGGCAACGCTGCCGGGTGTTTATTATGAAAAGTTAATCAGCAGCATGTCAGGGAGCTTCTCTGACTTGATCATCACTGGTGAGCGAGTTGAGAACGGGATTAAGCTTGGTAAGATTTATACTAGTGAGAATTCCTCAGCTAGAGGAAAGAAAGTGTTTGGAGGAAAGAAGAGAGAGGGTGAAGCCAACTCTGTATCTGGGTCCCGAGGGAACATAAAGCCATCACAAAACCGTCAACAACAAAGGATCACAAGTATAACTATCCTTGCTGCAACATAGTAACAACAACCTCAGCAACATTAGCAGTCACAACAGAACCAACAGGGGTACAGGAGGTACCAGGGCAAAGGTCCATTGGCAAATCGCCACATTGATGCTCCACCCATGCCTTATGGTCAGCTATTGCAGGCATTACTTCAGCTACAACTCATTCAGAAGAGAACCATGGCTCCCTTGACAGGGCCACCACCACCTGGGTACGACGCGAACGCCCGCTGTGAGTTTCATTCGGGGGCACCAGGCCACTCAATCGACAACTGTAAAGCGTTCAAGCACAAGGTGCAAGACATGGTTGACAGTAACATAATAAACTTCTCCAACGACGTGCCGAATGTCATACAGAACCCTACGCCTAACCACGGGGGCGCCAGGGTTAATGCAATCACCAAAGAAGAAGACTTGAATTTGGTGAAGAATGTCAATGATTTGAAAACTGAAGGTGAGAAAATACTTAGAAGGGGGGTTGAATAAGTATGAAGATAAAATCTTAGTAGTAAAAACTCAAGTATTTTTATCCTGGTTCGTTGAACTCAACTACTCCAGTCTACCCTTTCTAGAGTGATTTTCCTTTCTCAAGCAAGGACTTAATCCACTATTTAATCAACTGATTACAATAGTAAGCACTAAGAACAACTGTTCAAAGTCTTCTCAAGAACTACTTATCCTAACTGGATCTTCTTAAGGTTTTCTTACAATCAAATGTAATAATAAATACAACTGTTAAAATGCTTCTAATAAAGCTTTATCACAACTGTGAGTTTTCACTTAAGATTAAGAACAAAGAAATAATTCTAGAAAGAATATATGAGTTGTATGAGAGCTTTGATAATGAATTCTTTTCAAGTGTTTCGTCAACTGAAGAAGATGAGTGGAGACTTGCTTTTATAGGCACAGTGATCCAAGAGCTTTTCACGTTGAGAAGAGTGTACCAAAAGGTCTGAGCCTTTTTTTGTCTTCACATCAAGTGACCTTTCCTAGAAGAAGAAAGCACAGAGAAATCCTTTTTGTCTGTGTTCTTCTGTCTAGCATAAATAAGGAAAGAGTCGTTTGGATATTCCAACGGACATAATCTTTGAATTCTTCTTCAACAATTTTCAGCAAGAATCATCAGAGTCTAATTTGGTCAGAGCCTTCTGATGTTCATCAGAGTTTTGCTGAATTAGAGTCTTTGCAGCAAGTGTGATTTTAGCGTGTATAAATTCAGAGCAGAGTTTTGGGTCAGATCCTCAGTACTGGCAGCGTTAATACTATCAGAGTCTTCTGAAGCAACTATGCTTAAAAACTCTTCATACAGAATTCTTCATTGCTTCAGATGCTTCTGGCTTGCTTCAGATTCTTCTGTAGCTTCTGCTTCAGATCCTTCTGGAGGCAACGCTCAAAATCTTCTGATGGCAGCGTTCAGAATCTTCTAAGGAATTCTTCTGACGTTTCAGAGCCTTGCATATTTCTTATGTTTAGATCTAATTTGCTTATGGAGTGATATTTTCTTTAACATCTGCAGCAAACATTCTTAAGCAAATTTTAGGGTATATAATTCTTAAATACAAAATTTCATAATAGTTATCATCAAAACATAGAGATATTATTAAGAACTAATCTGTGTTCTAACAATCTCCCCCTTTTTGATGATGACAAAAACATCAGAAATTTTGTTCAATTGTAAAGAGAATACTTATAACTCCCCCTGAGATGATGAATCTCCCCCTGAATTGAATATTAATAAGGGATAGAAACTTCCCTTTCTGTCTTGAGTATTCTTTTCAGAATTAGAGCTTGATTATTCTAAACATTTGATCTTGCATGTTTCAGAGTCAGAGTCTGATAAGTTAAATATGATCTGGGAGTCTTAGAGTTTCTTTTAAAGAGTATATCAGATTTATCAAATATTCTTAAACACTCAGATTTTATGTTAGATAAAATTGATATGTCCGAAGTTTCATTCTGGTAGAGTTTAATTAAACAGTTCAGATCTATTTTCTCCCCCTTTTTTGTCATAAGCAAAAAGTAAGAACTTTTAAAAAACACATAAGAGGAAAAACAGAAAAGATAAATTATGTAGGAGAAAAACACATAGTCATTCATTCATATAGATCAAGAGATACAAAACATCAGAAAAGATTCAAGTACATGTGCAAACATCAGAGAAAAAAATAAATTAAGATTGTTTTGACAAAATCATCTTCAACAGATCAGTGATCTCAGAGGAGGACTGTTCTTGTTTTGACATCCACTTAGCCATGGTTTCATTCTTCTGATCTTGTTTGGACATCCACTGAGCCATGTCTTCAGACTTCTTATCTTGCTTAGCCATCCATGACTTAATCTCTGATTGACCAGCTTCCAGAACTGCAATCTTATCTTCAAGATCTGGATACTCTTTCTTGATCTCAGATGAAGAAGGTGGGACAGATTCTGAAGCAGGAACAGAGTCAATTTCCATAGGGGATTCAGAGTCAGGAGCAGCAGATCCAAAGGGATGTTCTACAAGATTCATAGCCAGAGGATTGTCTTCATATGCAGATTCAGTGTTCACTTCTGTATCACAGACTTCAGATGATGAAGGAGCATCTTTAAGAAGCAATGATGTAGATCTTTTAACAGTCCAGAACAAATTTCTAGCAGTTTTAGCAAATCTGAGCTTCGCATCATCAGAACATACGTTCTTCAGATTTGATGCTACAGTATTGAATCTGTTGATGAAGCTATTCCAAATAGCATCAGATTTATTTGCATCCATTGTTGATAAGCACTTCCTCTGTACAGAGCCTAAATGCATCTCTATTTCATTCAAAAAACTTGTAAATAAATGATCAACATTCATCCTAGGTTTAGGTTTTAGGAGAGTTTCCAATGTGATTGGCTTGGGTTGAGGTGAAGGTGGAATGGTGAATTTTGGAATAGTGATCAGAGGGCGAGGGTAGAAGGGTATGGATGGAGGATCAGATGAAATGACAGGTTTGGATCTGACTAAAGCATTCAACAGACATGGTTTTGCATCTGATGCATAGGAAACAACATCAAATACAGTAGAAGAGTAAGGAATGAATGCAGACTTATCAGATAAAAGAGGTTCTGATAAAGTCATTTCTGGCAGTTCTTTTATGTAGGTTTGAAGAACAGATGGTAGAATGATGGAAAGCTTGGGTTTAAGAGGGGTGATAGTGTCAGATGGTTCAATTCTGTCATAGAAATTTTTAACTTTCAAAACATAAGAAAGTGGATCAGTGGGGAGTGGTTTAAAAGAAGCACGGGATACAAATTCAGATCTCCTTGGCTTAGGTTTTGGAATGGGATTGAGAAGGAGAGAGTTTGATGAAACAGGTGGTGCTGGTTGGTTAACTGCAAGATTTCTGAGAGAGGGAGGTGACAGAGTATCTGGGTGTATATCAGATTCTGATGAGTTTGAGGATGTGGTTTGAGTACAAGATGTAGAAGACACTTCAAAAATAGTTTTGAGAGGTGTAACTTCTAGAATTTCTGTCTCAGGTATATTTGTTTCAGATGGGTTGGTTGGTTCTGATTGATGATCAGAGGGTTTTGATGGAGGTTCAGATGCAGGTTGTTCAAATGTAGGTGGTTCAGAAATAATTTGTGCAGATACAATAGGTTCAGATGTGTTGGATTGTTGTTGTTCTGGTTGTTGTTGTTGTTCTGGTTGTTGTTGTTGTTCTGGTTGTTGTTGTGGTTCTGGTTGTTGTTGTTGTTCTGGTTGTTGTTGTGGTTCAGATTGTTCTGTTGGTTTTGTTATAGGTGGTGGAGTTTGATTTGCTGGTGTTGTTGTTATTGTTGGTTCAGATAATTGATTAGTAGAAGGTTTTAAAGGAGTGGTGGAAACAGGATCAGATGATTTTTGTGGGGAAGGAATTTTTAATGGTTCAGAATTATGAGATGGAGCAGGAACATATTGTTTCTGAGTAGGAGGGGGTTTTGGAATAAAACTAAATGTTGATTCATTTAAAACAATGTTATTGAAAGAAGATACAGAAGATTTAGTACCTTTAATCTTGATTCACTTTGTGGGAACAGAGGGGGCGTCTCCAGATGCTTTCCTCTTGATCAGCTTCTGAGGCTTGTCAGCAACTTTTGGCTTCTTCTGAGCAGCAACTTCTTCTGCTTCTGATTGACCTCTTTTCCTTGTGCTCTCATTTCCTCCATCAGGCATTGGTTCTCTTGCTCTTTTCAGAATATCTGCAGGAACGGGCGTTCCATCTGCCTTGCAAGCATCAATATATCTCGCAATTATTTCCCTTGGTTCTTCAACACAGAACAGTGGGTAGTTTTCAACTGGAATTCGCTTCTGACTGAGTTCAGAGATATTCATCTTCTTGGGTGCAGATGTGAGTTCCTCTACAATTTTTAGTCTCTGAAGACTCTTGGCATTCAGAGTTTTTCCAACAATAGATTCAAGTTCATCCTTGACTCCAGCAGCATACAGAGCAGTCACCAGACCATTCTCTGTCAGAATATCTGAAATTAACCTTCCAAAGGGAATCCATGTTCTGATCTTCTGACCCTTATCTTTTACAGATTCTCTTGAAGCATTGATATGGTTCCATAAATGCATGAACAAAATGTAAGAGAGATCTACCTTAGTGCTCTGACTTAAACAGTACATGAAGTAGAGCTGTTCATTGTTCACGTAATCTGGAGAATTTGTAGATTTTCTGTGATGAATTCATCCCATAAAAATCTTTTCCCAGATTTTGTAGTCAGGCTTCAGATCTTTAAATTTGTTAGAGGCCTGTCCAGAAGTCATGAATTCCTCATAAACTTCTTCCATGTCTACACGCCCAGCTAGGAGATGACATGCTCCATCAGTCTCCTCATAACCTATGAGTTTCCTGATTAGATCTTCTGTAATTATAATCTCCTTACCCAGAACAGAAGACAAGATGAATTTGGGATAAATAGAAGCATGTATCCAGAATTCTTTCACCAGATGAGGGTAAACTGGTCCAAATAATTTGTCAAAGTATTTTACCCAGCCTTGAGCATCAATTATTGAACGAAATTCAAATCCATTTTTAGCTAATGAATCAAATTCCACCATTGATTCACAGAGAACTTCAAGTTTGTCAACAAGAGTTAACAAAGTCCTTTTAGGTGTCGTGTATGGAGTCACACCCATATTTGCAGAAGTAACTGCAGCCATGGTTGATTGAAACTGAGCTGCTGTAGAAGATGAGGTTGCCATTAAAGATGATTTTGACGAGGGTTTAGGATTATTGTGAAGAGAGAAAAGAAGACAGAAATGCATAAACTTGCTTGTGTTGTGAAAAGTGTGAAAGTGGTGAGAGATGTGGTATTTATAGAAGACAATTAGGCATTCAAACAGACATTCAAAGCACGTTTACACATAGCAATTAATGACAATTAATGAAAGAGAATAAAAATCATTTCAAGCATTAATTGATTCTGACAAATTGGGGGGGGGGGGAATCAAGATTTTCACTATTCAAACCATACCTCAAACGTCTCTTCAGTAGTGTACACGCCATCTTTGCAGGTTTAGAGTGACACGTGTTTGCTTGCATGTGCTTCTGAATTCTCTTGAGAAATGAAATGTTAACCAACGTTCAGATCCTCTGAGATTGGTTAGTTCAGATACACACAAATAAACATAAATCTAATAAGCAACAGATGAAATACTTCAGAGTGATAAACATTTATCATCTGAAAAATTTGCTTCTGACAAATATTATTCTGGACACAAATCCATACCAATATTTTTCAGAATAAATTTGAATCTATCTTAAACAAGGGGTTTTGTGAAAATATCTGCCTATTGATGATCTGTATCAACAAAGGCTAAGTTTATAATTCCCTTCTGAACATAGTCTTTGATGAAATGATGTTTAATTTCTATATGTTTTGCCTTAGAGTGTAAAATGGGGTTTTTAGACAAACATATAGCAGAAGTATTATCACAGAATATAGAAATGTTACTTTCAAATATCTGATAGTCTTCTAGCTGACTTTTCATCCAGAGCATCTGCGTGCTACATCCAGCAGCAACAATATATTCTGCCTCTGTAGTTGATAGTGCAATTGTGGGTTGCTTCTTGCTGTACCAAGAGATTAGATTTCTTCCTAGAAATTGACAACTTCCAGAAGTACTTTTTCTTTCCACTCTGTCTCCAGCGTAATCAGCATCACAGAATCCAACTAATTTGAAATCATCCGATTTTCTGTAACACAAACCCACATTAGAAGTACCTTTCAGATACCTTAGAATCCTCTTAACAGATGTTAAGTGTGATTCTTTAGGATCTGATTGGAATCTTGCACACAAGCATACACTGAACAAAATGTTAGGTCTAGAAGCAGTTAAGTAGAGAAGAGATCTTATCATACCTCTGTAGAGTTTCTGATCTACTTTCTTACTTACCTCTTCCTTGCCTAGTGTACTAGTTGGATGCATGGGAGTCTTTGCCATCTTACTATCAGTCATGTTAAATTTCTTCAGAATTTCTTTAACATATTTGGTTTGATGAATGTAAGTGCACTCTGGAGTTTGGTTGACTTGAATTCCCAGAAAGAATCTCAATTCTCCCATCATGCTCATTTCAAATTATGCCTGCATACATTGAGCAAACTCCTTTCCCAGCATAGTATTGGTAGATCCAAATATGATATCATCCACATATATTTGACAAATTAGAAGATCTTTCTTAAATGTTTTACAAAAGAGTGTTGTGTCCACTTTTCCTCTGATGAAGTTTTTCTCCAGAAGAAAATTGCTTAATCTCTCATACCAAGCTCTAGGAGCTTGTTTTAAACCATACAGAGATTTTTTTAGTTTGAAAACATGTTCTGGGAATTTTTCACTCTCAAAACCAAGAGGCTGGTGAATGTAAACTTCTTCTTCTATAATACCAATTAGAAAGGCACTTTTAACATCCATTTGATATAGAGTGATGTTATATTGTGCAGCAAAAGAAATAAGTAAATGAATAGACTCTAACCTTGCAACAGGAGCATAAGTCTATGTATAATCAATTCCTTCTTGCTGGCTGTAACCTTGAGCAACTAGCCTTGCCTTATTTCTTTCAACTTCTCCTTTCTCATTAAGATTGTTTCTGAAGACCCATTCAGTTCCAATTATGTTGAATCCTTTTGGTCTTGGAACTAAATCCCACACATCATTTCTGGTGAACTGATTTAGCTCTTCTTGCATGGCAATAATCCAATCATTGTCTTGCAGAGCTTCATCTACAGAAGTTGGTTCAATTACTGACACCAATCCAAATAATGATGCTTCAGATGATCTGAGGAAGGATCTTGTTCTGATAGGGTCATCCTTCTTTCCAATGATAACATTCTCTGGATGAGAAGCTTTGATTCTGGAAGATGATCCTCTAACAGTTGATTCTTCAGAAATGTTTAATTTATTCATCTGAGAAGTCAAAGGAATTGCATCTGGCGTTGCTTCTGGTTCCTTCACTTGTGCTTTGTCTGCCTCTGAGTCTTCAGAGTCTGTGAGAATTACTTCTCTATCTGCAGAACTTTAAAACTGCTTTGGCTTTTCAATGCCAAGCTTATCATCAAATCTAACATGAATAGATTCTTCCACAATCTGTGTTTCAGTATTGTATACTCTGTAGCCTTTAGAGCGTTCAGAATACCCAAGCATGAAACACTTCTGTGCTTTAGAATCAAACTTTTTCAGATTTTCTTTAGTATTCAACATATAGCAAATACATCCAAAAGGATGAAAATATGAAATGTTGGGCTTTCTGTTCTTCCACAATTCATAGGGAGTCTTCTCCAGACGAGGTCTTACAGACACTCTGTTCTGAATGTAACATCCTGTGTTGATTGCTTCTGCCCAAAAGTGCTTTGCCAGATTAGTCTCACTGATCATGGTTCCGGCCATTTCTTGCAGAGTTCTATTTTTCCTCTCTACAACCCCATTCTGTTGTGGAGTTCTAGGACAGGAAAAATCATGAGCAATGCCATTTTCATTAAAATATTTTTCAAAATATTTGTTTTCAAATTCACCCCCATGATCACTTCTGACTTTTATAATTTTGAAATCTTTTTCATTCTGGACTTGTTTGCAGAAGTCAAAGAACACAGAATGTCCTTGTGTTTTAAGAACTTTACCCATGTCCATCTACTATAGTCATCAACAATGACTAATCCATACTTCTTGCCTCTGATGGATGCAGTTTTCACTGGTCCAAACAGATCAATATGAAGTAATTCTAATGGTCTGGAAGTAGAAACAACATTTTTTTATTTAAAAGATGATTTTGAAAACTTCCCTTTTTGACATGCTTCACAAAGAGCATCTGAGGTGAACTTTAAATTAGGAAGTCCTCTGAACAGATTGAGTTTATTAATCTAAGATATACGTCTCATATTAATATGCCCCAATCTTCTGTGCCATACCCATTGCTCCTCATTAACAGACAAGAGACATTTAACATTCTGAACCTTAAGTTCTGAAAGGTTTATTTTATAAATGTTGTTCTTCCTCTTTCCACTAAATAGGATTGAGCCATCCTTTTGACTAATAGCTTTACAACATTTTTGATTAAAGGTTATGTCATAATCCTTCTACAAGTAAAACATTAGTAATATAGGGAAGGTTACCATTTCCAATAGTGCCAGATCCAATGATCTTGCCCTTCTGATTCCCTCTAAATTTCACATCACCTCCAGATCTAAGCTCCAGACTTTGGAACATAGACCTTTCTCCTGTCATGTGTCGCGAGCATCCAGAGTCCAGGTACCATGATTGGCGTCCTGACCTTGCTGCTAAGAACATCTGCAACAGGAATTATTTTACTCTTAGGTACCCAGATCTTCTTGGGTCCTTTTGGGTTAGTTGTTCTGAAGGTTTGTCTAAACTTCTGTTTTTCAACATAAGGTTTATTCTGACTAGCCTTAGATTTAAACACACGAATGTTCTTTTCAGAACGAGTGTGTTCAATATCATTCAAGTGACCAAATTTAAAGTGGGAATATAAAGGAGTCTTCTTGATGATAACTTTATCAACAGGTTTTGGATTTAAATCCTTTCCAGAGGAAGATTTATATCCAATTCCTTTTCTGTTATTTCTACTAACTCCATAGATCATAGAAGCCATTTTGCTTCTGTCTATGCTTTTAGCAAGAAACTTCTGAAAGTTGTAGTCATATTTTTCCAAAATATTTTTGCATTCAAACTCAGTTTCAGATTCAGAGTCTTGTTGAGCTAATTCAGAATCATTTTTCATTTTTAAGTTCTTTTCATTTAGCTCAGCCACTTCTGATTTGAGAATATTATTCTCAGATACAAGATTGCTTTGACGCTTCTTGTATTTGAGCTTAATATTGTTATAGCTCTTCAGAACTTCTGATAACACTTTGATAAGTTCATCTTTAGTGAGTTTAGCCATTACCTCTTCAGCGTCAGAGTCAGATTCAGAGTCAGATTCAGATCCTAAAATTCCTTCCTCCTGATCTTCTATGTCAGCCATCAATGCTACGTTGGCACATTCCTCTTCTGACTCAGATTCAGATTCAGATGTATCTGAATCATCCCAGGTAGCCATTAGAACCTTCTTCTTCTTATCAGATTTTCTTTTAGGTTTTTCTTTCAACAACTTTGGACATTCATTTTTGTAATGCCCAGGTTCTTTACATTCGTAGCAGACAACCTCCTTTTTGTCAGATCTTCTGTGTCCAGAAGATTCTTTTCTTTGGTCAGGCTTCCTGAAGTTTCTGAACTTCTTTCCTTTATGCTTCCAGAGTTTGTTTATTCTTCTGGACAACATGGATAATTCATCTTCATCTTCATCTTCAGATGAGGATTCTTCAGAGCCTTCCTCTATTACCTGCAATGCTTTAGCAGATTTATTAGATTTTAAGGCAATTGACTTACCTTTCTTTTGAGGTTCATCTTCCTCAAGTTCAATTTCATGACTTCTCAGTGAACTGATTAGTTCCTCCAAGGAGATCTTGTTCAGATCTTTAGCCATTTTCAGCGCAGTCACCATAGGTCTCCATCTGGTAGGTAAGCTTCTGATAATCTTTTTCACATGATCAGCAGTAGAGTATCCTTTATCCAGAACCTTTAGTCCAGCTATAAGTATTTGAAATCTGGAGAACATGGCTTCAACAGATTCAGCTTCTTCCATCTTAAAAGCTTCATACTTCTGAATTAGAGCCAGAGCCTTTGTTTCTTTGACTTGAGAGTTTCCCTCATGAGTCATCTTCAAGGACTCAAACATGTCAAATGCAGTTTCTCTATTTGTGATCTTTTCATACTCAGTGTGAGATATTGCATTTAACAATATTGTTCTAGCCTTATGGTGATTTCTAAACTCCTTCTTTTGGGCTTCTGTCATAGATTTTCTATCTACCTTCTTTCCATTCCCATCGATGGGATGAACATATCCATCTATGACCAAATCCCATAAATCAGCATCATAACCAAGTAAAAAACTTTCAATCCTGTCTTTCCAATAATCAAATTTCTCCCTATCAAACATAGGGGGTTTAGTGCTGATTCTGTCCCTTTCTTCATATTTGTTGTTAATGTTAGATATTGAAGTATCAGCCATAGTAACAACCAAATATATATCAAAGTTTTTCTTACTGGATCTTTTTTGTCACTGTGAAGTGGTAGCACACACAGAACCCAAGCTCTGATGCCAACTGAAGGTGAGAAAATACTTAGAAGGGGGGTTGAATAAGTATGAAGATAAAATCTTAGTAGTAAAAACTCAAGTATTTTTATCCTGGTTCGTTGAACTCAACTACTCCAGTCCACCCTTTCTAGAGTGATTTGCCTTTCTCAAGCAAGGACTTAATCCACTATTTAATCAACTGATTACAATAGTAAGCACTAAGAACAACTGTTCAAAGTCTTCTCAAGAACTACTGATCCTAACTGGATCTTCTTAAGGTTTTCATATAATCAAATGTAATAATAAATACAAGTGTTAAAATGCTTCTAATAAAGCTTTATCACAACTGTGATTTTTCACTTAAGATTAAGAACAAAGAAATAATTCTAGCAAGAATATATGAGTTGTATGAGAGCTTTGATAATGAATTCTTTTCAAGTGTTTCGTCAACTGAAGAAGATGAGTGGAGACTTGCTTTTATAGGCACAGTGATCCAAGAGCTTTTCACGTTGAGAAGAGTGTACCAAAAGGTCTGAGCCTTTTTTTGTCTTCACATCAAGTGACCTTTCCTAGAAGAAGAAAGCACGGAGAAATCCTTTTTGTCTGTGTTCTTGTGTCTAGCATAAATAAGGAAAGAGTCGTTTGGATATTCCAACGGACATAATCTTTGAATTCTTCTTCAACAATTTTCAGCAAGAGTCATTAGAGTCTAATTTGGTCAGAGCCTTTTGATGTTCATCAGAGTTTTGCTGAATCAGAGTCTTTGCAGCAAGTGTGATTTTAGCGTGTATAAATTCAGAGCAGAGTTTTGGGTCAGATCCTCAGTACTGGCAGCGTTAGTACTATCAGAGTCTTCTGAAGTAACTATGCTTGAAAACTCTTCATACAGAATTCTTCATTGGTTCAGATGCTTCTGGCTTGCTTCAGATTCTTCTGTAGCTTCTGCTTCATATCCTTCTGGAGGCAACGCTCAAAATCTTCTGATGGCAGCGTTCAGAATCTTCTAAGGAATGCTTCTGACGTTTCAGAGCCTTGCATATTTCTTATGTTCAGATCTGATTTGCTTCTGGAGTGATATTTTCTTTAACATCTGCAGCAAACATTCTTAAGCAAATTTTAGAGTATATAATTCTTAAATACAAAATTTTGTAATAGTTATCATCAAAACATAGAGATATTATTAAGAACCAATCTGTGTTCTAACAAAAACACCACTTAGCTTTGTCAAAGCTAAACTTCTGAAGAAGGGTGTATTCCCAGGCTGTGGGGAGTTTTGTATAGAATATGCGAGACATATGGATGGTTGTGATCATCTGAAGAAAGAGATTCAGGGTCTGATTGACGAAGGGGTCCTACAATTTGATCGAAAAGTTAAGAACAAATCCGGAGAAGTAATAGCCAAGCAGACGGATGAGATTGCTACAATTACCATCCCGTATAAGACCGTCATCATTTCTGCTCCGAGACCACCCACTATCACCATAACGAAAGCCGATCCTATACCATTTGAAAATACCAACATTGTCCCATGGAATTATGGAGCGGATATTTACTACAATGGTCAGAAGCTGGACTTGAAAGGCCCACCAGTGGAATCTGTAGATAATATGGTTGGATCAGGAGGGATTACTCGCAGTGGAAGAATATTCTCGCCACCTGAAGTCACTGCCGACAGGGCCGATAAGGGTAAGGGTAAAGCAGTCGTTGAAGAGACCTCTCGAGAGGTAGCAAAAGACTTGCTAGTAAAGGATGCTGAAGAATTCATGAGATTAATCAAGAAGAGCGACTAGAAAATAGTTGACCACTTACAGCAGACGCCTTCGAAGATTTCCATCCTGAATTTGTTGCTTTGCTCCGAAGCACACTGCAATGCATTGCTGAAGATCCTTAATGCCGCATATGTACCTCAAGAAATTTCTGTCAACCAGCTTGAGGGGGTGGTTGCGCATGTGAATGCTGGTAATGGATTGGGATTTACTGACCTAGATTTGACACCCAAAGGTAAGAACCATAATAGCGCCTTGCATATCTCAATAGAATGTCGAGGAACGGTCATGTCCCATGTGCTCGTAGACACGGGATCATCTCTAAACGTTCTCCCTAAGAAGGCCTTGATGAAGGTTGATACTAGGGGACTGATCTGTACTCCTAGTGATCTAGTAGTGAAAGCTTTTGATGGAACACGACGGTCCGTGTTCGGAGAAGTGACCTTGCCCATTCAAGTGGGGCCCGAAACCTTTGATGCAGTATTTTATATCATGGATATCTAACCCGCCTACAGTTGCTTGCTAGGCCGCCCCTGGATCCATTCAGTGGGAGCTTTGACCTCTACGCTGCATCAAAAGCTGAAGTATGTTGTGGGTAGCAGCATTGTTACCGTTTGCGGGGAGGAAGACATTATGGTGAGCCATTTTTAGTCTTTCAAGTATGTGGAGGTGGACGGCGAGATCCACTAAACGTTATGTCAGGCAATTGAAACTGTCAAGATCAAGGATGTATCTCCTGTGGTGAGCAAAGTACCTGAGATGACTCTCTCTTCCTTCAAGGAAGCTCAAGCTGTAGTATAGACCGGTTCAACCCAAGGCTGGGGGCAGGTGCTGGAAATCCCAACAAACAAGATAAGTTTGGCTTGGGGTACCATCCCTCTTCTTCTGCTTCATCCTCTCAAAGCGTGCCGTGCTACAAGGGGCCGGTGTTGTTCACAAAAGGGGGGGTGATATTTGAGCGCGTCAACGCTGTGTCCGACGGGGAAGAGGACAGTGATTGCGATATGGACTCATGGATCCAACCGTGCAAGCCAGGCCAGAGCCTCAACAATTGGTCCATCCAGGATTTCATCCAAGTGACGCGTAAAGAGTAATGCTTTGTTTTTTCCAATTATTGTACAACCTTATCCTCTACCCGGGGCATAACGGTTTATTGTCAGGGCCTTGATTGCTTATGCATGTACATATTATCAATAAATCAAAGGGCGTTTTCTTTGCATTCAAATTTTGTGATCTCTATTATTCTTGTTTTATTTTTGTTTAAAAAACAATAAAATGGCAATATGGTTTGTGCTAACCTGCATATCCTCTTCTTAAGCTTAACCATTTTTATCGCAGGAATCATACTACAGATGACATCGATCCTGAACCTTCTATGACTCACTTCGACTTTTATTGCCCGATATATCAAGCTGAAGAAGAGATTGATGAGGATGAAGACCTTCCGGAAGAGTTGGCTCGACTATTGAAACAAGAGGATAAGATCATTTTGCCTCACGAGGAAGTAATTGAGATTATTAATCTGGGGTCTGAAGAGGTTGTCTAAAATGTCAGGATAGGGGCTGCATTACAGAGTGACGTCAAGCAAAGACTGATCGAGATGCTTTGAGAGTATAGTGACATCTTTGCTTGGTCCTATGAGGATATGCCCGGTCTCGACACTGACATATTGGTTCATCACTTACCATTGCGCAAAGATTGTCCTCCAGTTAAGCAGAAGCTTAGAAGGACACGACCAGACATGGCCGTTAAAATCAAAGAAGAGGTCCAAAAGCAGTTGGATGTTGGATTCTTGGCCGTGACTACTTACCCTCCGTGGGTCTCCAACATAGTACCTCTACCAAAGAAAGACGGTAAGGTGCGCATGTGCGTTGATTATCGGGATTTGAATAAGGCGAGCACTAAAGACGATTTCCCGCTCCTTCATATTGACGTATTGGTCGACAATACTGCTCAATTTTCCGTGTTTTCGTTCATGGATGGCTTCTCCGGCTATAACCAAATCAAGATGGCGCCGGAAGACATGGAGAAAAACACGTTCATTAAACAATGGGGGACGTTCTGCTACAAAGTAATACCTTTCGGTCTGAAGAACACAGGGGCAACTTACCAGCGGGTGATGGTCACTTTGTTTCATGACTTGATTCATCATGAGATTGAAGTCTATGTTGATGATATGATAGCAAAGTCCCAAACGGAGGAGGGACATCTGGTCAATTTGCTGAAGCTATTTGAGAGGCTTAGGAAGTTCAGGTTGAGGCTGAATCCTAACAAATGTACTTTTGGAGTACGATCTGGAAAACTACTGGGGTTTATCGTGAGCGAAAAAGGCATTGAGGTTGATCATGCGAAGATAAAAGCGATTCAAAATATGCCAGCGCCAAAGACTGAAAAAGAATTGTGTGGCTTTCTGGGGAGATTGAACTACATTGCTTGGTTCATATCTCAACTCACAGCCACATGCGAACCAATGTTTAAGCTGTTGAAAAAAGATCAGGCGATTGTTTGGAATGAGGACTGCTTGAAGGCATTCGACAAAATAAAACACTATTTGCAGGAACCTCCCATCTTGATACCCCAATGGCCGGAAGACCCTTAATCATGTACTTGACGGTTCTTGAGAATAACATGGGTTGCGTTCTCGGTCAGCACGACGAGACTGGCAGAAAGGAGCATGCCATATATTATCTGAGTAAAAAGTTCACAGATTGTGAGTCCCGTTACTAGATGCTGGAGAAAATGTGTTGCGCACTCGCGTGGGCTGCCAAACGTTTAAGACAATATATGCTCAATCACACGACCATGCTAATTTCGAAGATGGATCCGATCAAGTACATCTTCGAAAAGCAAGCGCTTTTGGGCAGAATTGCCAGGTGGCAAATGGTAATGACGGAGTATGATATTCAATATGTTTCCCAGAAGGCCATCTAGGGAAGTGTTTTGTTTGAGTACCTTGCCGAACAGCCTATCGAAGACTATCAGCCGATGAAATTCGAGTTTCCCGATGAAGATATTATGTTCCTCAAGATGAAGGACTATGATGAACCACTGCCCGATGAAGGGCCAGAGCATGGCTCCCAATAGAAGTTGATATTCGATGGTGCAGTTAATTCCTATGGAAGTGGCATCGGGGCAATCATTACGACTCCCCAGGGGTCCCATATCTCGTTCATTGCCAGATTAACATTTCTGGTCACCAACAATGAAGCTGAATATGAGGCATGCATCTTGGGTTTAGAAGAAGCCATTGATTTGAGAATCGAGAACCTGGATGTATACGGTGACTCAGCACTCGTTGTTAACGAGATCAAAGGGGAGTGAGAGACTAGACAGTCGAATTTGGTCCCGTACATGAATTACGCGAGAAGGCTGCTGCCATTTTTTGATCGAGTAGAATTCCACCACGTGTCGAGAGCAGAAAACCAAATGGTTGATGCCTTTGCCACCTTGTCCTCGATGTACAAGGTCAATTTTTGGAATGAAGCTCCCAGAATTGTCATCTCTCGTCTTGACAGACCCGCATTTGTATTTGCAATCGAGGAAGCCTTCGATGGCAAGCCATGGTTCTATGATATCTAGAACTTCCTTATGAATAAGGAGTATCCAGTGGGAGCGTCGACCTAGGATCAAAAGACTCTTAGGAGGTTGTCGGGAAATTTCTACCTCAATTCGGATGGGGTTCTCTACAAGAGGAATCATGATTTAATGCTACTCAGATGTGTGGACGAGAGAGAAGCAGGCTTGCTTATGGAAGAGGTCCATGAAGGCACATTTGGTACGTACGCCGGCAGACATGCCATGACTCGGAAGATATTACGAGCGGGGTATTATTGGCTAACGATGGAGTTGGATTGCTTCAAATTCGCGAAGAAGTGCCATAAATGCTAGATCTATGCAGACAAAATCCATGTGCCTCCGTGCCCGTTGAACGTCATGTCGTCCCCGTGGTTGTTCTCCCTGTGGGGCATCGATATGATCGGAAAGATCGAACCCACTGCATCTAATGGACACCGCTTCATTTTGGTAGCCATCGACTACTTCACCAAGTGGGTGGAGGCAGCCTCGTACGCTAATGTGACCAAGCAAGTGGTAGCTAGATTCATAAAGAAGGACATCATCTGCAGATATGGAATTCCCGAGCGAATCATTACTGACAATGGTTCGAATTTGAACAACAAGATGATGAAGTAGTTATACCAGAACTTCAAAATTGAACATCACAACTCATCGCCCTATCGGCCGAAGATGAATGGAGCTGTCAAAGCGGCCAACAAAAATATCAAAAAGATAGTGCAAAAGATGGTTGTCACATACAAAGATTGGCATGAGATGTTGTATTTTGCTCTGCACGGTTATCGTACGACGGTACGCACATCAACCGGGGAAACTCCTTTCTCACTAGTATACGGTATGGAAGTTGTCCTACCGTTGGAGGTCGAGATTCCTTCTTTAAGAGTTCTGGTCGACGTGAAGCTCGGTGAGGCAGAATGGATAAAGAATAGACTGAATCAGCTCAACCTGATGGATGAGAAAAGGTTAGCATCCATCACATACGGTTGATTGTACCAATGCCGAATGAAGAAAGCTTATGATAAGAAGGTGCGTCCTAGAAGATTTCAGACATGCGATCTCTTGCTGAAAAAGATTCTCCCACCATATTCCGATCACAAGGGCAAATGGACTCCCAACTACGAAGGTCCATATGTCGTCAGGAAGGTCTTCTCGGGTGGAGCCTTACTATTATCCACGATGGATGGCGAAGATTTTGCATCCCCTGTGAACACGGACGCAGTTAAAAATACTTTGCTTAAAATTACCCGCTGAAAAGAAAAAGAGTATCCAGGCAAAAATGGGGCATCCCTGCGAACCATAAAAAAGGAAAAGGTTCGGGCAAAAATTAGGGATATAAATGAAAAATGTACACCCGCAAAGTCGAAAACCTGAAAGGGCGGCTTTGGCAAAAAAGGGTATCCCAGTGAATCGAAAACCCGAAAGGGCGGTTCAGGCAAAAGTTAGGGATTAAAAAAGCAAATGGCCGCGGTCCACGTGTGAACTTTCATTGCTTAGTGGTTTGGGGAGACCTGAGGGCCGTTTATCCAAATCAATCTCTTCTGAAGATGAAGCATCGAAGAAGTATCGAAGTCGAGTGGGTCATAGAGGGATCAACTCATGGTGTTCGTCTACACTGCATTGTAGACATTTATGTATGTTGTTGTTGTATATTTATGTATATACTTGCGCAGCTTCCTCATTTCAGGAACTTGGATCTGTTGTAAAACATTTTGCCTATTTACAGGCTCGTTTATCAATAAACATATACTATTCAGTATTTCTGTTTTCTTGTTTTAGCGTTTATTTGTTTTGTTTGCAAAAAAACACTCGATGTTTTTGTTAAATTGCGCATACATAAACTTGCTGGCCTAGGCCGATAATTGCTAAAACATTGAATTATCTGAACATTGTCATAGATGATTACCTTGATGGGTCCCTTTGTGAAGGGTATCTTGTATGTTTGTTCACTTTGTTGCAGGGCCGGCACCCTCCAGGCAGTGTGCCAAGATGCATCCTAGGCAGGATCCCCTGCTGAGTCATGCGCAGAGGTGTATACTCATTCCCAGTAGTGGGTCAACATGTTGTTTTCTCGTAGAAGACTATCCGTAAGTTTTCAGCTCTCGATGGTTCAGACTGAAGTCTCCAGCAGAGTTGAATTCCCCACAGAGTTGCGTTCTCCCCGGCAGGTAGGATTTATTCCAGCGCCTGGTTGGCTATCCTCGGCCAAGTTTGCAGTTTCCCAAGAGAGCCGAGTCCTAGAAGGTCGTTCAGGCCATCGTTCGTCTTCTCTTCCAGGAGAGAGTGTTGAATAGCTGTCGCTATACTTCCCCATCGGAGTCCATATCTCCAGGAAGGTTCTATCTGCAAAAGTCGTGCAGTTTATTTCTGCGGTTGGCATCTTTTCCTCAGCAGTTTGAGGTTTGTATACTCAGTTGAGCAAGTACAGGTTCTCGTAGAACTTTGTTTCCCAGCAGCAAGTCATCTGAGATTGAAATTGGTGATCCTTCTCCTCAACAGGATGATTCCTTCTCCTTAGCAGGATGGTTCCTTCTCCTTGGCAGGATGATTCTTTGTCCTCAGCAGGATGATTGCTTCTCCCCATCCTTCTCCCTAACAGCAGGGTTTTCCCTTCAACATTTATTTTGCTGATCTGGTTCCGTAGCATTTTTGCATGATTGCATAGCATCTACCCTAAACGCGTAGCATTTCCACGTTTGTGTGGAGCATTACACCATTGTCAAACATATGCATGTGAAACATGAGTTAGGTGGGTATCGTTCTTGTGTGCAGGTGTTCCTCGGTAGAGTTATTCGGTTAAGTTTTCCAGAACTCCCAGAACAGAGTTGCAAAGTTAAAAGTTTCTTCCCTATCCCTTAGAGTAGTATGGTTGAAGCTCCTCCATGCAAGGGTCCGACGACGATGTTGGTGGCTATCCAATTCAGATGATGTGTTTATGGATATTTGAGGGTGATGTCAAAAGTTTGTTAAAGGTTGTGATTCTCCATTTTATATGACGGTGATGTAAAAAGTTGATTAGAGAAGATTGCTCGATGGTGATGTCAGAGATGTATCAGCTTCGTGTGACGGTGATGTCAGTAATTGGTTACCAAGGGTGATTGGTGGCGAGATCAGGTATGTTATCCCAGGCAGAGGATTGACGGTGATGTCAGATGATTTCCTCCAACTGATTAGTAGATCTTAACGGTGAGGTTAGAGGCGCATTAGATATGTGATTGTCCGACGACAAAGTCAGATGCTCCATCTTGACGGTGAGGTCAAGTGTTTATCAGATATTCGATTATCCGACGACGAAGTTAGATGCTCAATCTTAACGGTGAGGTCAGTCGTTTCTTGATGGCATGATTATCCAGCGGTGATGTTGGAATGTTATCTACGAAGATATGACAGTGAGGTGAGGCGTTTCTAGGTAATGAGTTTATCCAGCGGTGATGTTGGAATAATACTGACGAAGATATGACGGTGACGTCAAACATTTCCCTAGATTGTGGTTCTCCACTTGTTTGGCAGTGATGTCAGTAGTTGTTGAACAACTGTATGGAGGTCTCACGGTGAGGTCAGAAATGGTGTCCCCAACATATGATCGACAGTGAGGTTAGCTTTTTCCTTTCGACTTGAGGTTAATACTTGACGGTGATGTCAGATGGGTACTCTCAATTTGAGGTTGATACTTGACAGTGACGTCAGATGGGTCCTTTCGACTTGAGGTCGATACCTGACGGAGTTACCTAAGGAAGTTCTCCAGAATCCCCAGCGGAGTCAGAAATTTCCCCTAGACTTGATGATGAAGCTCAGCAGAGATTTCCCGACGACTTGATGATGAAGTCAGACAGTAATGTCAAAGTTCCTTACCGACTTGATGAGGAATTCCGGAGGTGAGGTTAAAGAGGTCTGGCAGTTGATGCAGAGTGCCTAACGGCAAAATCAGTTATCTTTATCAGTCACTGATGAATCGGTGGTTTCGTCCCAATTTGATGACGAAGTTGGACGAAGAGTTGAAATAGTAATTCACCAGCCCGTTGCCGTGCAACTGTCATTTCAGTCTCCAGAGAGTTTTAACAATCAAAATACCGTATGCTTGTACGGTTGGCAAATTTCCGGGTTCATTGGTATTCAACTGTCTTTTACCTTGATTGTCTGAGACTCGTTTGCTTCTAACCCAGTCAGGTTCAAGCCGTTTGAATAGGGGCAGTTGTTGCACTCCAAAATTTGCCTAACCTTTTTCTTTACCTAGCTAATATTTCATTGCATTCATTCTAGAATTATCATCTGCATTATATTGACATATGGGCAGGGATTAAGAGGTATGACTCCAACAAAAGGATACCAAGGTCATGAAGCTATCTAAGAGTCTTTATTCAAGTATTCAAGGGTTGTTATCCTTAGCAAAGAAGTCAGAGATCCCCAGAGAAGTGGCTAGACAGTTATGTGCACATTTCCTAACTTGAAGGTTATAGGAAGTCATTTGATGATGTTAAATCCATAGATATGGACTTAGAGAATTGAGAAAGTCCATATGGTGTCTTGATAGTCATCATGAAGCTTGGACAAGTCATTATGCAAGGTATAAGAAGTTACAACCAAGATGGGTGCAATTAGGGTTTCCACCTGGTCAACCCTAAGTCAACAGGTGAATTGAAATGGTTGAGACATAATTTCAAAACCATGTGATCATGGAATAATGTGTTGAGACACTCAAAGGGATGATTCCCAAATTACCTCATCAGGATCAAGAGTGTGAGAAGTTCCTAGGCTAGGGTTTCTAAGCTTGATAGTGTAAAATCCCCTGGTTTAGTGTCTAACTTCAAGACCACATAATTCAAGATGCAAGTTTCACCTCATCTTGACATCCACATGGAACTTGTAGAGCATGTTCTTACCTTTAATTTTTGTACTAGAAGTCCTTGATAGGGTTTATAGAACTTAAGTTATGAGGCAGACAAGTTACAGGTCATCAGATGAATGTGATTTTGGTACTTGAAAGTCAACCAACTTCCATGACACTTTTGACCTAGAAGGAAGCTTCTCCTTAACTTCAGGTGAACATGCATGTTATTCCTTATCTTCCTAGCTTTCCAAAGAGTACTAGAAGTCCTTGATTGGATTTGTAGAGCTCAAGATATGGAGCTTGCAAGGCAAAGGCATTTTGGGAAAGTAAGATTATAAGTCACTTTTGGTTATAGGTCAATTTCACCATCTTGCATTCCTTAAATGCAAATTTGCCCAACTTGAATGTTGCTCAAAATGGGGTTATTTAGTCAACCAAACACCAAGGGACCATTGATATGGATTGTAGTGAAGATTGGTTGAAGAAAATTTCATAAAAAGAACTTTAAAGGCATTAAAATGGCAAAAAGTTCAAATAAATATAAAATGGATGATTCCAAAGCATGTTGGTGCATATTTTGATTGCAAAAGATATTCTAAGAACATTTGCATTAGTGAATTTGAGAATTGGAGTCATTTACATGGTCTTTATTCATGTTTCTTAAGCTTGAAGAAACAACATACAAATCTACCATTGGCTCATTTCCATGGGATGAATCCTAGCCATCCACACTCTTCACATTACCAGCAAGGGATTTGAGCCATTTTGGAAGAAAATTGAAGCCATTTTCGTACACGTTGCAATGCTTCAAAGTGATGAAAGTAGAAATTTGGATTGGGCTATTTGGACCTCCATTGGGCCTGAAATGTATCCAAATCATTTCTATATAAGTTGTAGATCGTTTTCAGATGATGGTTGGATGGTTTTGGTGCAAGAACAGGTAAGAAGCAGTTAGAAAAAGTGAGCTTGAGAGTGAAAATTGAGTTCCAAGATTCAGGCATTTTCAAGCGAATTCAAGCATCAAGAAAGCTTCATCATCAATCATAGAGCGTTTCTGGTTTGATTTGAGCAAGCTTCATCACAAGATCGTGCCTCTATTGAAGCTTCTTTACAGGTTTCTTCCTTTCCATTTTTCGCTTAAATTATGAGGAAGTAGAACCTATTATGCATGCTGTTAGGATCCCTGAGACTCCTAGTTGGATTTAGGTTAGAATTGGAAGTTGTTCATGAGAATTCTTGCCATGGCACAAGATTTAGATTGATTCGGTTTGAGCTATTCTTTTAGTATAATTGAGTTTTAATCATGGATTAAGAACGTACATAACATGAGGATTTGATTAGTGTAAAGAAATCTGGAATTGGTGATAGTTGTGAGCAGAGCACAAGAATTAGATGGATTCGGTTTGGATAATTCCATGGATAAAAACGAGTTTTGATGGTGAATTAGTGATCTAGGAAGAGTAAGGATTCGTTTGATGTAAAGAATTCGAGATTTGATGAAGTTTGATGATAGAGCTACTGTAGCTCTCACTGGAGAAGACGAACGGAGTCTTCTCCTGCCACCACTGCACATTCCCTCCATTTCTCAATTTGAATTGAAGAAGATGACGCACTCACCGTTCGATCGTGTGACCTTATTGACTTGGTAGCCTCATCCAACGCGTGAGAATGATTCCAGCTAGGGTTGATTCATCTTAGTGACGTGGTTGTGTGTAGGACGTAGGATCTGAATACTTAATGAACCTACGCGCTATATTAAGAACTATGGTGGTATTCATTTGACTTGGCGCACGTGATCATCAGATTTTCCATTAAATGTAAATTGGACCGGGCCACAACTTGCTACGCGCACTGTAACACCCATTTTAATTATTTAGTCTTTTTGGTGTTATTTTATGTTGGTGTGCCCAAGGTGGGGGTGTGTCTGAGTATTATATGGTGGGTGTCCTTAATTTATAGGAGTTGTGTATTAAAATGTAGAGGTGATATTATAATATAAATAATATTAGTGATAATTTAATTAATAGTAATATTATTATTATTATGATTATTATTATTATTATAATGATTATTATAATAATTATTATTAATATTATTATTATTATTGGGATTAAAATATAAAAAAAGAAGTTGAGGGGATTTGGGGAAGTTGGAGAGAGAAGTGAAAAGTCACGATAGAAACTGTCAGAGAAGAGAATTGGGAGAGACCGTGAGAACGAAGAACAAGGAGAAAGGGAAGAGGCTAGGGCTATCGATTCTTGAGGAATTCTTCATCAATCAGAGCGATAATCGAGGTAAGGGGGTAGAAACTAATTGGGATTGGTAATTACATGAATTGGGTAGAGGGGATTCCTTAACCCTGTAGGGATTTGATGCGTATGAGTTTTATATTGGCATGCATATTATTATTGTTGATGTTGTTGAATTAATGAATGCTGATGATGCATTTTAGTGTATATGTTATGGTGATGTTGGTGAGATTCTATGTTCTTACTGTAGTGTTGATGATGACCATGATTATGGCTTTGGTGAGGTTCTGAGCAACTCTGAGGTATTGGTGATGTACCGGAATGTTAATTCTGGAGTGAAACTTAGGGAGCAATTGATGAGAGTAATGTGTGATAATTGTAATGTTAATAGTACAGAAGTTGAATAGCGAATGATAGGCTTGAATTGGTCTAGATAGCACCGTAGAACAGTGAGGATTTTGGGCATCGCAGCATTCGCGAGGGTTGGCCTGGTGAGTGTTGGCGAGGGTTCGCCTGACGAGTGGTGGCGAGTGTTCGCCTGGTGACTGTTGGCGAGTAGTAGCGAGTAATTCCAAATAAACTCCCAGACCCAAAGGGCATGAAGTTTTCCTGGCGAGTGTGGCCAGCGAAGGTTCTCCTGGCGAATGATTCCTTCGCCAGGCGATTGCACGATAGTTGAGGAGGACTTCGCGAGCAGGTTCGCCTGACGAGCTGGTAGCGAGCATTCTCTAGGGCTTCGCCTGGCGAATGAACCAACGAACATGACAGCAAAATGTGGTTTTTGGTACTGTTTTGCCTTGTGCATTAGCCTTGTAGAACCTCTTTGATCATGATGAGTGTAGGGATGGTGATTGAAAGATGTAGGGTGCATACTTGGTGATAGGAAGTGGATACCATGATATTTAATTTAAGTAAATTAATTAAGTGGTGTATGAAGTATGTGAAGTAGGGTGAAGTGATTAGTAGGATCGTGTGTATCTGGTGTGTTACAGTATGAGGATACTTGGTGTTTGAAGGTGGACTTTATTAATATCTAATTAATTTATATAATTGAGTGGTGTGTGATCGTTTGTAGGATCCCTTGAGTTGTGATAAGTAGAGGAATGGTGTTTAGTAGTGAAGAGTGTATACTTGGTGTTGAAAGGTGATATTATGAAATGTTGAATTTAGTATCCTTTGGATGTTTCTCCCAAACTTGGTTGGTATCTTTTTGTTGTTTATCCTAACTTCTCGTTGGTATCCTTTGGATGTTTCTCCCAAATCATGGTTGGTATCATTTGGTTATTTATCCCAACTCTTGGTTGGTATCCTTTGATTGTTTATCCCAACTCCTGGTTGGTATTCTTTGATTGTTTATCCCAACTCTTGGTTGGTATCCTTTGATTGTTATCCTAACTCCTGGTTGGTCTCCTTTGGTTGTTATCCCAACTCTTGGTAAGTATCCTTTGGATTTTTTTCCCAACTTGTGTTTTCTATCATTTGGTTGTTTATCCCAACTCCTGGTTGGTATCCTTGGGTTGTTTATCAAAACTATTGGTTGGTATCCTTTGATTGTTATCCCAATTCTTGGTTGGTATCCTTTGGTTGTTTATCCCAACTCTTGGTTGGTATCTTTTGGTCGTTATCCCATCTCTTGGTTGGTATCCTTTGATTGTTATCCCAACTCTTGGTTGGTATCCTTTTAGATGTTTATCCCAACTCCTGGTTGATATCTTTTGGTTATTTATCCCATCTCTTGATTAGTATGCTTTGGTTGTTTATCCCAACTCCTGGTTTGTATCCTTTGGTTGTTTATCGCAACTCTTGGTTGGTATCCTTTGATTGTTATCCCAACTCTTGGTTTGTATCCTTTGGTTGTTTATCTCAACTCTTGGTTGGTATCTTTTGGTCGTTATCCCAACTCTTGGTTGGTATCCTTTGATTGTTATCTCAACTCTTGGTTGGTATCCTTTTGGTTGTTTATCCCAAGTCCTGGTTGATATCTTTTGGTTATTTATCCCATCTCTTGATTGGTATGCTTTGGTTGTTTATCCCAACTCCTGGTTGGTATCCTTTGGTTATTTATCCCAACTCTTGGTTGGTATCTTTTGATTATTATCCCAACTCTTGGTCGGTATCCTTTGGTTGTTATCCCAACTCTTGGATGGTATCCTTTGGTTGTTTATGCCAACTTTTAGTTAGTATCTTTATGTCGTTATCCTAACTATTGGTTGGTATTCTTTGATTTTTATCCCAACTCTTGGTTGGTATCCTTTGGTTTTTTATCCACGCTCTTGGTTGGTATCCTTTGGTTGTTTATCCCAATTCCTGGTTGGTATCCTTTGGTGGTTTATCCCAAATCGTGGTTGGTATCCATTGGTTGTCTATCCTTACACCTGGTTGGTATCCTTTTGTTGTTTATCCCAACTCTTTGTTGGTATCCTTTGAGTTTTATTGCAACTCTTAGTTTGTATCTTTGGTTGTTATCCCAACTCTTGGTTGGTATCCTTTGGTTGTTTATACCATCTCTTTTTTGGTATTCTCTGGTTGTTTATCCCAACTCTTGGTAGGTATTCTTTGGTTGTGTATCCCAACTCGTGTTAAGTATCCTTTGGTTGTTTATCCCAACTCCTTATTGGTATCCTTTGGATATTTCTCCCAAATCGTGGTTGGTATCATTTGGTTGTGTATCCCAACTCTTGGTTGGTATCCTTTGGTTGTTTATCCCAACTCCTATTTGGTATTCTTTGATTGTTTATCTCAACTCTTGGTTGGTATCCTTTGATTGTTATCCTAACTCCTGGTTGGTCTCCTTTGGTTGTTATCCCAACTCTTGGTTGGTATCCTTTGGATTTTTATCCCAACTCGTGTTTGGTATCCTTTGGTTGTTTATCCCCACTCCTGGTTGGTATCCTTTGGTTGTTTATCACAACTATTGGTTGGTATTGATTGTTATCCCAACTCTTGTTTACTATCCTTTGGTTGTTATCCTTTGGTTGTTTATCCCAATTCTTGGTTGGTATCTTTTGGTCGTTATCCCAACTCTTGGTTGGTATCCTTTAATTGTTATTCCATCTCTTGGCTGGTATCCTTTGGTTGTTATCCCAACTCGTGGTTGGTATTCTTTTGGTTGTTTATCCCAACTCCTGGTTGGTATCCTTTGGTTGTTTATCCCAACTCCTGGTTGGTATCCTTTGGTTGTTTATCCCAACTCTTGGTTGGTATCCTTTGATTGTTCTTGCAACTCCTGGTTGGTATCCTTTGGTTGTTTATCCCAACTCTTGGTTGTTATCCTTTGGTTGTTTATCAAAACTATTGGTTAGTATCCTTTGATTGTTATCCCAATTCTTGGTTGGTATCCTTTGGTTGTTTATCCCAACTCTTGGTTGGTATCTTTTGGTCGTTATCCCATCTCTTGGTTGGTATCCTTTGATTGTTATCCCAACTCTTGGTTGGTATCCTTTTGGTTGTTTATCCCAACTCCTGGTTGATATCCTTTGGTTATTTATCCCATCTCTTGATTGGTATGCTTTGGTTATTTATCCCAACTCCTGGTTTGTATCCTTTGGTTGTTTATCGCAACTCTTGGTTGGTATCATTTGATTGTTATCCCAACTCTTGGTTGGTATCCTTTGGTTGTTTATCCCAACTCTTGTTTGGTATCTTTTGGTCGTTATCCCAACTCTTGGTTGGTATCCTTTGATTGTTATCCCAACTCTAGGTTGGTATCCTTTTGGTTGTTTATCCCAACTCCTGGTTGATATCTTTTGGTTATTTATCCCATCTCTGGATTGGTATGCTTTGGTTGTTTATCCCAACTCCTGGTTGGTATCCTTTGGTTATTTATCCCAACTCTTGGTTGGTATCTTTTGATTATTATCCCAACCCTTGGTTGGTATCCTTTGGTTGTTATCCCAACTTTTGGATGGTATCCTTTGGTTGTTTATCCCAACTTTTAGTTAGTATCTTTTGGTCGTTATCCTAACTATTTGTTGGTATTCTTTGATTTTTATCCCAACTCTTGGTTCGTATCCTTTGGTTTTTTATCCACACTCTTGGTTGGTATCCTTTGGTTGTTTATCCCAACTCTTGATTGGTATCCTTTGGTGGTTTATCCCAAATCGTGGTTGGTATCCATTAGTTGTCTATCCTTACTCCTGGTTGGTATCCTTTTGTTGTTTATCCCAACTCTTTGTTGGTATCCTTTGATTTTTATCCCAACTCTTGGTTTGTACCTTTGGTTGTTATCCCAACTCTTGGTTGGTATCCTTTGGTTGTTTATACCATCTCTTTTTTGGAATTCTCTGGTTGTTTATCCCAACTCTTGGTAGGTATCCTTTGGTTGTGTATCCCAACTCGTGTTTAGTATCCTTTGGTTGTTTATCCCAACTCCTTATTGGTATCCTTTGGATGTTTCTCCCAAATCTCGGTTGGTATCATTTGGTTGTGTATCCCAACTCTTGGTTGGTATCCTTTGGTTGTTTATCCCAACTCCTATTTGGTATTCTTTGATTGTTTATCCCAACTCTTGGTTGGTATCCTTTGATTGTTATCCTAACTCCTGGTTGGTCTCCTTTGGTTGTTATCCCAACTCTTGGTTGGTATCCTTTGGATTTTTATCCCAACTCGTGTTTGGTATCCTTTGGTTGTTTATCCCCACTCCTGGTTGGTATCCTTTGGTTGTTTATCACAACTATTGGTTGGTATTGATTGTTATCCCAACTCTTGGTTGCTATCCTTTGGTTGTTTATCCCAATTCTTGGTTGGAATCTTTTGGTCGTTATCCCAACTCTTGGTTGGTATCCTTTAATTGTTATTTCATCTCTTGGATGGTATCCTTTGGTTTTTATCCCAACTCGTGGTTGGTATCCTTTTGGTTGTTTATCCCAACTCCTGGTTGGTATCCTTTGGTCGTTTATCCTGTCACTTGCTTGGTATCCTTTGGTTGTTTATCCCAACTCCTGGTTGGTATCCTTTGGTTGTTTATCCCAACTCTTGGTTGGTATCCTTTGATTGTTCTTGCAACTCCTGGTTGGTATCCTTTGGTTGTTTATCCCAACTCTTGGTTGATATCCTTTGGTTGTTTATCAAAACTATTGGTTGGTATCCTTTGATTGTTATCCCAATTCTTGGTTGGTATCCTTTGGTTGTTTATCCCAACTCTTGGTTGGTATCTTTTGGTCGTTATCCCATCTCTTGGGTTGTATCATTTGATTGTTATCCCAACTCTTGGTTGGTATCCTTTTGGTTGTTTATCCCAACTCCTTGTTGATATCCTTTGGTTATTTATCCCATCTCTTGATTGGTATGCTTTGGTTATTTATCCCATCTCCTGGTTGGTATCCTTTGGTTGTTTATCGCAACTCTTGGTTGGTATCATTTGATTGTTATCCCAACTCTTGGTTGGTATCCTTTGGTTGTTTATCCCAACTCTTGGTTGGTTTCTTTTGGTCGTTATCCCAACTCTTGGTTGGTATCCTTTGATTGTTATCCCAACTCTTGGTTGGTATCCTTTTGGTTGTTTATCCCAACTCCTGGTTGATATCTTTTGGTTATTTATCCCATCTCTTGATTGGTATGCTTTGGTTGTTTATCCCAACTCCTGGTTGGTATCCTTTGGTTATTTATCCTAACTCTTGGTTGGTATCTTTTGATTATTATCCAACTCTCGGTTGGTATCCTTTGGTTGTTATCCCAACTGTTGAATGGTATCCTTTGGTTGTTTATCCCAACTTTTAGTTAGTATCTTTTGGTCGTTATCCTAACTATTGGTTGGTATTCTTTGATTTTAATCCCAACTCTTGGTTGGTATCCTTTGGTTTTTTATCCACACTCTTGGTTGGTATCCTTTGGTTGTTTATCCCAACTCTTGGTTGGTATCCTTTGGTGGTTTATCCCAAATCGTGGTTGGTATCCATTGGTTGTCTATCCTTACTCCTGGTTGGTATCCTTTTGTTGTTTATCCCAACTCTTTGTTGGTATCCTTTGATTTTTATCCCAACTCTTGGTTTGTATCTTTGGTGTTTATCCCAACTCTTGGTTGGTATCCTTTGGTTGTTTATACCATCTCTTTTTTGGTATTCTCTGGTTGTTTGTCCCAACTCTTGGTAGGTATCCTTTGGTTGTGTATCCCAACTCGTGTTTAGTATCCTTTGGTTGTTTATCCCAACTTCTTATTGGTATCCTTTGGATGTTTCTCCCAAATCTTGGTTGGTATCATTTGGTTGTGTATCCCAATTCTTGGTTGGTATCCTTTGGTTGTTTATCCCAACTCCTATTTGGTATTCTTTGATTGTTTATCCCAACTCTTGGTTGGTATCTTTTGATTGTTATCCTAACTCCTGGTTGGTCTCCTTTGGTTGTTATCCCAACTCTTGGTTGGTATCCTTTAGATTTTTATCCCAACTCGTGTTTGGTATCCTTTGGTTGTTTATCCCCACTCCTGATTGGTATCCTTTGGTTGTTTAATACAACTATTGGTTGGTATTGATTGTTATCCCAACTCTTGGTTGGTATCCTTTGTTTGTTATCCTTCAGTTGTTTATCCCAATTCTTGGTTGGTATCTTTTGGTCGTTATCCCAAATTCTTGGTTGGTATCCTTTAATTGTTATTCCATCTCTTGGTTGGTATCCTTTGGTTGTTATCCCAACTCGTGGTTGGTATCCTTTTGGTTGTTTATCCCAACTCCTGGTTGGTATCCTTTGGTTGTTTATCCCGTCACTTGCTTGGTATCCTTTGGTTGTTTATCCCAACTCCTAGTTGGTATCCTTTGGTTGTTTATCCCAACTCTTGGTTGGTATCCTTTCATTGTTCTTGCAACTCCTGGTTGGTATCCTTTGGTTGTTTATCCCAACTCTTGGTTGGTATCCTTTGGTTGTTTATCCCAACTCCTATTTGGTATTCTTTGATTGTTTATCCCAACTCTTGGTTGGTATGTTTTGATTGTTATCCTAACTCCTGGTTGGTCTCCTTTGGTTGTTATCCCAACTCTTGGTTGGTATCCTTTAGATTTTTATCCCAACTCATGTTTGGTATCCTTTGGTTGTTTATCCCCACTCCTGGTTGGTATCCTTTGGTTGTTTATCACAACTATTGGTTGGTATTGATTGTTATCCCAACTCTTGGTTGGTATCCTTTGTTTGTTATCCTTCGGTTGTTTATCCTAATTCTTGGTTGGTATCTTTTGGTCGTTATCCCAACTCTTGGTTGGTATCCTTTAATTGTTATTCCATCTCTTGGTTGGTATCCTTTGGTTGTTATCCCAACTCGTTGTTGGTATCCTTTTGGTTGTTTATCCCAACTCCTGGTCGGTATCCTTTGGTTGTTTATCCCGTCACTTGCTTGGTATCCTTTGGTTGTTTATCCCAACTCCTAGTTGGTATCCTTTGGTTGTTTATCCCAACTCTTGGTTGGTATCCTTTCATTGTTCTTGCAACTCCTGGTTGGTATCCTTTGGTTGTTTATCCCAACTCTTGGTTGGTATCCTTTGGTTTTTATCTCAACTCCTATTTGGTATTCTTTGATTGTTTATCCCAACTCTTGGTTGGTATGTTTTGATTGTTATCCTAACTCCTGGTTGGTCTCCTTTGGTTGTTATCCCAACTCTTGGTTGGTATCCTTTAGATTTTTATCCCAACTCATGTTTGGTATCCTTTGGTTGTTTATCCCCACTCCTGGTTGGTATCCTTTGGTTGTTTATCACAACTATTGGTTGGTATTGATTGTTATCCCAACTCTTGGTTGGTATCCTTTGTTTGTTATCCTTCGGTTGTTTATCCTAATTCTTGGTTGGTATCTTTTGGTCGTTATCCCAACTCTTGGTTGGTATCCTTTAATTGTTATTCCATCTCTTGGTTGGTATCCTTTGGTTGTTATCCCAACTCGTTGTTGGTATCCTTTTGGTTGTTTATCCCAACTCCTGGTTGGTATCCTTTGGTTGTTTATCCCGTAGCTTGCTTGGTATCCTTTGGTTGTTTATCCCAACTCCTAGTTGGTATCCTTTGGTTGTTTATCCCAACTCTTGGTTGGTATCCTTTGATTGTTCTTGCAACTCCTGGTTGGTATCCTTTGGTTGTTTATCCCAACTCTTGGTTGGTATCCTTTGGTTGTTTATCCCAACTCCTATTTGGTATTCTTTGATTGTTTATCCCAACTCTTGGTTGGTATCCTTTGATTGTTATCCTAACTCCTGGTTGGTCTCCTTTGGTTGTTATCCCAACTCTTGGTTGGTATCCTTTGGATTTTTATCCCAACTCGTGTTTGGTATCCTTTGGTTGTTTATCCCCACTTCTGGTTGGTATCCTTTGGTTGTTTATCACAACTATTGGTTGGTATTGATTGTTATCCCAAGTCTTGGTTGGTATCCTTTGTTTGTTATCCTTCGGTTGTTTATCCCAATTCTTGGTTGGAATCTTTTGGTCGTTATCCCAACTCTTGGTTGGTATCCTTTAATTGTTATTCCATCTCTTGGTTGGTATCCTTTGGTTGTTATCCCAACTCGTGGTTGGTATCCTTTTGGTTGTTTATCCCAACTCCTGGTTGGTATCCTTTGGTTGTTTATCCCGTCACTTGCTTGGTATCCTTTGGTTGTTTATCCCAACTCCTAGTTGGTATCCTTTGGTTGTTTATCCCAACTCTTGGTTGGTATCCTTTGATTGTTCTTGTAACTCCTGGTTGGTATCCTTTGGTTGTTTATCCCAACTCTTGGTTGGTATCCTTTGGTTGTTTATCCCAACTCTTGGTTGTCCTCATTTGGTTGTTTATCACTACTCTTGGTTTGTACCCTTTTGTTGTTTATGCCATCTCTTGGTTGGTATTCTTTGGTTGTTTATCCCAACTCTTGGTAGGTATCCTTTGGTTGTGTATCCCAACTCGTGGTTGGTAACCTTTTGTTTTTTATCCCAACTCCTGGTTGGTATCCTTTGGATGTTTCTCCCAAATCATGGTTGGTATCTTTTGGTTGTTTATCCTAACTCCTCGTTTGTATCTTTTGGATGTTTCTCCCAAATATTGGTTGGTATCATTTGGCTGTTTATCCCAACTCTTGGTTGGTATCCTTTGGTTGTTTATTCCAACTCCTGGTTGGTATTCTTTGATTGTTTATCCCAACTCTTGGTTGGTATCATTTGATTGTTATCATAACTCCTGGTTGGTCTCCTTTGGTTGTTATCCCAACTGTTGGTTGGTATCCTTTGGATTTTTTTCCCAACTCGTGTTTTGTATCACTTGGTTGTTTATCCCAACTCCTGGTTGGTATCCTTTGGTTGTTCATCACAACTATTGGTTGGTATCCTTTGATTGTTATCCCAACTCTTGGTTGGTATCCTATGGTTGTTTATCCCAACTCTTGGTTAGTATATTTTGGTCATTATCCTAACTCTTGGTTGGTATCCTTTGATTGTTATCCCAACTCTTGGTTGCTATGCTTTGGTTGTTATCCCAACTCGTCGTTGGTGTCGCTTGCGCGAAAATAAGGTGCCGGCAAAACAGAAGAGTCGCCACCTTTCGTTATTTATCCCTCAGAGCGGGAAAGGAAACGATCGGAAAAACCTGACGAAAAAGGGTAAGACAAGGTCATCGCAACCATTGTCTGGGTTCGGGAGTCGGTTACGCAAGGGGAAGGTATTAGCACCCCTCACGTCCGTCGTACTCGACGGGATCCTCGCTTGTTTGTTTACTTGGACGGGTTGGTTATAATCTACCTATCAAGGCTGGCTGAAAAAGAAAATAAAAATGACTCGACAAAGCATCGCGCTTTATGCCTACGTATTCTCATCAGAGAATGAGAAATCAGAGTCAACGTAGTTCGGCTAACTACGGGTTATGGGGGAAAGATTGCTCGCTAGGATGTCGCATCCTATGCCTACGTACTTTCATCTGGTATGAAAGATCAGAGCAAACGTAGTTCGGGAAACTACGGGAAAAACTCAACTAGGAGGGAGACCATCAAGTCCTACTGTTATCGTGCCATGGATTCATCCTATGGTTGAGGTTTGAGCAGGGAACTCCTAGATGTTGTCATGCATAGGTTTCAACCTAAAAGTCTATCATCAAATCCTCATCAGAGGAAATGAGAGTCCTAAGGGATCATGTCAATGATACACCAAAACAGACAAAAGCATCAGCTTTAACAGTAAAATGCATGCAATGCAAGTGAGGGAGGAAATGTGTGTGGGGCTTCAACCTCCACAAGCTCATCTCGACCTCAAGCCAGTCATGAAATAACAGCAATCATACTGAAAATAAACAACATGCCATCAAGCAATGAACAGATAAAAGGAAATGAGGTGCTATCAGGCAAACAAATCACACTTGAGAAAGAATCATCTATACTCTAATCCTATCCCTAACACAGAATCCTGATCAAATCTAAGCAAAGCCCTAAAGCAAAACCTAACCAAAAGAAATCAATCCCAGTCTTCAAGCTTCAGAACAAGCTTACCAAAGAAAGGGAGCTAAGTAAGCAGACTCATAGTGTCTTCCTCAGGAAAGCACTAGGAGGTGTATACTCAGGAATCATATCCTATGTGGCTCGACCACTGTGATCAGTTTACATTCCTCCTCAGGAGAAACTAAACTCACAAGCAGGCTCCAACATCACTGGATATTTAGGAAATCCTATCTGAACTAGTGGAACTAAGTGAATAGACCCATAGGACCTTCCTCAGGAAAGTACTAGGAGGCCTCCACTTAGGAGTTGTACCCCATGTGGCTCAACAACATGTGATCAGTTTACATTCCTCCTCAGGAGAAATTAAACTCACAAGTTGGCTCCAACATCATTGGATACTTAAGAAATCCTAGACAAACTAATGGAACTAAGTGAATAGACCCATAGGACCTTCCTCGGGAAAGTACTAGGAGGCTTCCACTTAGGAGTTGTACCCCATGTGGCTCAACAACAAGTGATCAGTTTACATTCCTCCTCAGGAGAAATTAAACTCACAAGTTGGCTCCAACATCATTGGATACTTAAGAAAGAGGTGAGAAGGAAGGATGAAAGTCATTCACAGTGCCTTCCTCAGGAAAGTACCATGAACTTCCTTCAAACTTCAGGCTCTCAAACCTCACAGACAGGGGACTAGCCAAGCTCTGGGTCTCTGAACATTGATCCACAATCTTTACTTCATGATACTCTCCATCAATATCTCCAAGGCAACACAAGCCCTTCAGCAAATTCCTCAGAAAGAACCCCACAGATGAACAGATAACCCACTGAACAGACCAAATCATCAGGCAACTTCAGAAAATGCCTAAAAATACTAAACTAAAGGGGAAAAACCTAACAATTATTCACAAGGGTCCTCGACACCTACTCATAACATCTATAAAGGTTTCTACCTAAAAATCAAGATAAAACTCAATCAAAGAAAGGGATTCATCACCTAAACACATTCTAAACCCTAATCAGGACACCCTAAGTCTACCCTAATTAAACTAATCAAGATTAAATTCTAAAAATCTAGAACAAATCCTATAGGGAACTATGACTCATCATCTAATTGCATAAAAAAGAATGGATTAAAAAACCTAAGGCAAGGTCATGAAACAAATCCTACAAAATCATGATACAAAATTAAACAATTGAAAAGCTATTTAACTAGAAAATCTATTAAAAATATTAAACCTAAAAATAAAATCTCAATTTTATTTTTATAATTTTCTATACATTTTAATCTACTCATAGAAAAAAGAAGAATTAAAAAAATCAATTTCTATCATTTTTTAATGAATTTTACAAAACAGAAAAAAATAAAAGAAAGAAAATAAAACAATTTAAACTAAATAAAAGGAGGGGGGTCAGAATAGCAACAGGCGCTAGTTAAAAATATTGGGCCAGAAATAAAGGGGGGTGGGAATAGAAGATTGAGGCCCAGGCGCCCTTTAATGAAACGACCGCGTTTCATAAGATTCAAATCTTCCCTCTCTTTCTCAGCTTAATTCACAGCCGTTGGATCTACAGAATTAGTCAATCTTAGGACTTGATCCAACGGATATCCTTTCGTCTTCTCCAAACACGAGTTAGGGTTTTCAGACCTTCCCTCCATGGCCGAAACTTCGAGCTCTCCTATCTCCCTCCACACGCCACGGTTGGACTCGATTCCAAAATGAAAAATGACCTACTAAATGCCTAGATTACAATGGTACGACCAGTTTCTTCTAACTCTTCTTGAATAATCCAAACAGAATGCTTGCACATCTTGGTACCACCATGCCCGACTGATACCAACCTTCACCAAACCTCAGTATAATGATCTACAGATGTTCTTGATGCTATCCTGATGATTCTAAACCAATTCACGATGATTAAAATGCCTTAGACAGATAGTTCTTGAAACTTAAAGATTTCTGCACCTGCCATGGAATCTCATGGAACAGGCTATAACTCTCAGGGATGGATCCTCTAGCCTAGTACATCAACTCTATGACTATGAAACTAACTAAACTGCAATAATTTAAGAGATATAGGGTGAGGAAGAAACCTGTCAAGCAATGATGGAGGAGGCTCGTGGGGATGCTTGCAAGGCTTGAAATTGGTCCAAGATGCTCCTACAATGGTGAAGGACCTTCTGTTTGCACTTGTGTGGAAGGAAGTGGCTTGTAATGGAAGGTATCTTGGATTGCTTCAACTTGAAGAAATGGCTTCAATGGCTACCTCTCCTTCTCTCTCCTCTGACTTGGCTCAAATTTCACCAACCTTAGACTCTCCACAATGCACTCTTTATATATTGATTGATTGGATGCTTCTAGATTCATCTAGAAGGGTGTGGAAGTTTCTTGAAAATTCCATGATATGCCATGTTGGATTTCTCATATACCATGCTCCATGCCTTGTAACTTTGACTTAAAATACCCTTACATGAGTTATTAAGAAGGAATGTGTGAAAAACAAGTGCATTCTTGGCTTGTGTAGGGTTTTCTAACATTGCCTTCTTTTTCAAGTAAGAAATTTCCAAAGGAACCTCATTTTTTAAGCCTCAAATGAAAATTCTACTTAAACCAATCTTCTCAAAATGGTTTTTCCAATCAAAATGATATATTGGATGACCCATTTTGGATTTGTGGATCTCCCAAATCACTTTTCAATTTCAACTTTTCAAAGTTATAAGTCATTTTTAGTTCATTTTTGACCAATCATGGAATCTCATGCTATGAGCTTTTTCAACAATTTGTGACCTTCTTTCTAGACTTAAAATCACATTTTGAGCAACTTTCATGTTTTGAGTTTTTCCATTTGAGGCTTGGAAATAGGAGTTTTAGGCATTGGCTAAAATGACCTATAACTGACAAATGACCAAAATACCCCTGCCTTGTTCAAACCATAACTTGAGTTCCACAAATCCAATCAAGGACTTCTACCACTCAAATTAAAGCTAAGAAGATGCTCTTCAACATTCATGTTGACCAAGAAACCATAGGAATCAACCTACTAGGGCAAAAGTTGTCTGGAAGTTGGGTGACTTTCAAGGACCCAGATTCACACACCTCTGCTGACCTGTAACTTGTCAAAACCATAACTTGAGCTCTGTAACTCCTATCAAGGACTTCCACCACTCAAATTAAAGCTAAGAACAAGCTCTACAACATTCATGTTGTGGGGAAGATGAGATATCAATCACGTCTAGAGCTAAAACTGCCTGGAAAATAAGGATCAAACTAGGGCTTTTTCACTGACAATCCTTGGAAACCCTAACTCAAAACTTCTCAAACTCCTCAATCATGATGAGTTGGTCTAGGAATCACCTTTAAAACATCTCTATGCATCATTCCATGATCTCATGGCCCTTGGATTAAGTCTCAACCTTCTCCAAATCTTCAGCTGATCTAGGGTTGACCCAGTCAAAACCCTAATTCTACCATTCATGGTTGAATCTTCTGAATTCTTGCACAATGACTTCTCAGGGCTTCATGATGGCTATCAAGACATCTCATAAGCTTTCTCAAAACATCAATTTCATTCTCAAAGTCTCAGAATCATCTGAGGAGCACCCACAACTCTCAAACTGTGAAGCACACAACCCTGGTTTCAACCACTTCTCTCTGAGGATCTCTTGAACTTTCTGATGAAGGTATCAACTTTCAAACACTCAATGAATGAATAATTGTTGGTCAAATTTTGGGGTGCAACAGCTGGTATCCTTTTGGTTGTTTTTCCCAACTCCTGATTGGTATCCTTTGGTTGTTTATACCATCTCTTGGTTGGTATCCTTTGGTTGTTTATTCCAATTCTTGGTTGGTATCCTTTGGATGTTTATCCCAACTCTCGGTTGGTATCCTTTGGTTGTTATCCCAACTGTTGAATGGTATCCTTTGGTTGTTTATCCCAACTTTTAGTTAGTATCTTTTGGTCGTTATCCTAACTATTGGTTGGTATTCTTTGATTTTAATCCCAACTCTTGGTTGGTATCCTTTGGTTTTTTATCCACACTCTTGGTTGGTATCCTTTGGTTGTTTATCCCAACTCTTGGTTGGTATCCTTTGGTGGTTTATCCCAAATCGTGGTTGGTATCCATTGGTTGTCTATCCTTACTCCTGGTTGGTATCCTTTTGTTGTTTATCCCAACTCTTTGTTGGTATCCTTTGATTTTTATCCCAACTCTTGGTTTGTATCTTTGGTGTTTATCCCAACTCTTGGTTGGTATCCTTTGGTTGTTTATACCATCTCTTTTTTGGTATTCTCTGGTTGTTTGTCCCAACTCTTGGTAGGTATCCTTTGGTTGTGTATCCCAACTCGTGTTTAGTTTCCTTTGGTTGTTTATCCCAACTTCTTATTGGTATCCTTTGGATGTTTCTCCCAAATCTTGGTTGGTATCATTTGGTTGTGTATCCCAATTCTTGGTTGGTATCCTTTGGTTGTTTATCCCAACTGCTATTTGGTATTCTTTGATTGTTTATCCCAACTCTTGGTTGGTATCTTTTGATTGTTATCCTAACTCCTGGTTGGTCTCCTTTGGTTGTTATCCCAACTCTTGGTTGGTATCCTTTAGATTTTTATCCCAACTCGCGTTTGGTATCCTTTGGTTGTTTATCCCCACTCCTGATTGGTATCCTTTGGTTGTTTATCACATCTATTGGTTGGTATTGATTGTTATCCCAACTCTTGGTTGGTATCCTTTGTTTGTTATCCTTCAGTTGTTTATCCCAATTCTTGGTTGGTATCTTTTGGTCGTTATCCCAAATTCTTGGTTGGTATCCTTTAATTGTTATTCCATCTTTTGGTTGGTATCCTTTGGTTGTTATCCCAACTCGTGGTTGGTATCCTTTTGGTTGTTTATCCCAACTCCTGGTTGGTATCCTTTGGTTGTTTATCCCGTCACTTGCTTGGTATCCTTTGGTTGTTTATCCCAACTCCTAGTTGGTATCCTTTGGTTGTTTATCCCAACTCTTGGTTGGTATCCTTTCATTGTTCTTGCAACTCCTGGTTGGTATCCTTTGGTTGTTTATCCCAACTCTTGGTTGGTATCCTTTGGTTGTTTATCCCAACTCCTATTTGGTATTCTTTGATTGTTTATCCCAACTCTTGGTTGGTATCTTTTGATTGTTATCCTAACTCCTGGTTGGTCTCCTTTGGTTGTTATCCCAACTCTTGGTTGGTATCCTTTAGATTTTTATCCCAACTCATGTTTGGTATCCTTTGGTTGTTTATCCCCACTCCTGGTTGGTATCCTTTGGTTGTTTATCACAACTATTGCTTGGTATTGATTGTTATCCCAACTCTTGGTTGGTATCCTTTGTTTGTTATCCTTCGGTTGTTTATCCTAATTCTTGGTTGGTATCTTTTGGTCGTTATCCCAACTCTTGGTTGGTATCCTTTAATTGTTATTCCATCTCTTGGTTGGTATCCTTTGGTTGTTATCCCAACTCGTTGTTGGTATCCTTTTGGTTGTTTATCCCAACTCCTGGTTGGTATCCTTTGGTTGTTTATCCCGTAGCTTGCTTGGTATCCTTTGGCTGTTTATCCCAAATCCTAGTTGGTATCCTTTGGTTGTTTATCCCAACTCTTGGTTGGTATCCTTTGATTGTTCTTGCAACTCCTGGTTGGTATCCTTTGGTTGTTTATCCCAACTCTTGGTTGGTATCCTTTGGTTGTTTATCCCAACTCCTATTTGGTATTCTTTGATTGTTTATCCCAACTCTTGGTTGGTATCCTTTGATTGTTATCCTAACTCCTGGTTGGTCTCCTTTGGTTGTTATCCCAACTCTTTGTTGGTATCCTTTGGAATTTTATCCCAACTCGTGTTTGGTATCCTTTGGTTGTTTATCCCCACTCCTGGTTGGTATCCTTTGGTTGTTTATCACAACTATTGGTTGGTATTGATTGTTATCCCAAGTCTTGGTTGGTATCCTTTGTTTGTTATCCTTCGGTTGTTTATCCCAATTCTTGGTTGGAATCTTTTGGTCGTTATCCCAACTCTTGGTTGGTATCCTTTAATTGTTATTCCATCTCTTGGTTGGTATCCTTTGGTTGTTATCCCAACTCGTGGTTGGTATCCTTTTGGTTGTTTATCCCAACTCCTGGTTGGTATCCTTTGGTTGTTTATCCCGTCACTTGCTTGGTATCCTTTGGTTGTTTATCCCAACTCCTAGTTGGTATCCTTTGGTTGTTTATCCCAACTCTTGGTTGGTATCCTTTGATTGTTCTTGTAACTCCTGGTTGGTATCCTTTGGTTGTTTATCCCAACTCTTGGTTGGTATCCTTTGGTTGTTTATCCCAACTCTTGGTTGTCCTCATTTGGTTGTTTATCACTACTCTTGGTTTGTACCCTTTTGTTGTTTATGCCATCTCTTGGTTGGTATTCTTTGGTTGTTTATCCCAACTCTTGGTAGGTATCCTTTGGTTGTGTATCCCAACTCGTGGTTGGTAACCTTTTGTTTTTTATCCCAACTCCTGGTTGGTATCCTTTGGATGTTTCTCCCAAATCATGGTTGGTATCTTTTGGTTGTTTATCCTAACTCCTCGTTTGTATCTTTTGGATGTTTCTCCCAAATATTGGTTGGTATCATTTGGCTGTTTATCCCAACTCTTGGTTGGTATCCTTTGGTTGTTTATTCCAACTCCTGGTTGGTATTCTTTGATTGTTTATCCCAACTCTTGGTTGGTATCATTTGATTGTTATCATAACTCCTGGTTGGTCTCCTTTGGTTGTTATCCCAACTGTTGGTTGGTATCCTTTGGATTTTTTTTCCCAACTCATGTTTTGTATCACTTGGTTGTTTATCCCAACTCCTGGTTGGTATCCTTTGGTTGTTCATCACAACTATTGGTTGGTATCCTTTGATTGTTATCCCAACTCTTGGTTGGTATCCTATGGTTGTTTATCCCAACTCTTGGTTAGTATATTTTGGTCATTATCCTAACTCTTGGTTGGTATCCTTTGATTGTTATCCCAACTCTTGGTTGCTATGCTTTGGTTGTTATCCCAACTCGTCGTTGGTATCCTTTTGGTTGTTTGTCCCAACTCCTGATTGGTATCCTTTGGTTGTTTATACCATCTCTTGGTTGGTATCCTTTGGTTGTTTATCCCAACTCTTGGTTGGTATCCTTTGGATGTTTATCCCAACTCTTGGTTGGTATCCTTTGATTGTTATCCCAAATCTTGGTTGGTATCCTTTGGTTGTTATCCCAACTCTTGGATGGTATCCTTTGGTTGCTTATCCCAACTTTTTGTTGGTATCTTTTGGTCGTTATCCCAACTATTGGTTGGTATCCTTTTATTTTTATCACAACTCTTGGTTGGTATCCTTTGGGTTTTTATCCTCACTCTTGGTTGGTATCCTTTGGTTGTTTATCCCAACTCTTGGTTTGTATCCTTTGGTTGTTTATCCCAAATCGTGGTTGGTATCCATTGGTTGTTTATCCCAACTCCTGGTTGGTATCCTTTTGTTGTTTATCCCAACTCTTTGTTGGTATCCTTTGATTTTTATCCCAACTATTGGTTTGTATCTTTGGTTGTTATCCCAACTCTTGGTGGTACCTTTGGTTGTTTATCCCAACTCTTGGTTGGTATCTTTTGGTCATTATTCCAACTATTGGTTGGTATCCTTTGATCTTTATCCCAACTCTTGGTTGGTATCCTTTGGTTTTTTATCCCAACTCTTGGTTGGTATCCTTTGGTTGTTTATCCCCACTCTTGGTTGGTATCCTTGGTTTTTTATTCCAACTCTTCGTTAGTGTCGCTACTGCGAAAATCGGCGCCGACCATGACAGAAGAGTCGCCACCGTGAAACGCTCAGAGAAAACCTAACGCAAAGAGGGAAAGGAATGGTCATCGCAACCAAATCCTGGATTCGGGAGTCAGTTACGCGAGGGGAAGGTATTAGCACCCCTCGCGTCCGTCGTACTCGACGGGATCCACGCTTGTTTTCTATCTAAGGGTGTGTTTATCTATCTACTCTAAAGGTCTGGTCTAAAAAGAAAAGAAAATGACTCGGCAAAGTATCACACTTTATGCCTACGTATTCCCGTCTGGAACGAGAAATCAGAGTCAACGTAGTTCGCCTAACTACGGGTTAAGGGGGAAGGTTGCTCGCCAAGATATCGCATCTTGTGCCTATGTACTTTCATACGGCATGAAAGATCAGAGCAAACGTAGTTCGGGCTACGGAAGACACAAATTTGTCTGACAGTTTTTTATCTCCTTATGAAAGGGTTTTCCAGATTAAGGGTCCAAGAGGACAAAACCAGAGTTTGAATGTTTGTTTGAGTCTTTTACGAAAGAACTATTTTTTAGGATGTTTGCAATCTCAGTCGCACTAGAGACTATGACCCATGAGTGAATGCTTCGTATGTCACCCAAAGGGTACCACACTAAATATCCAGATCACTGGAGAGAGACCCTCCACCAACCTTTTCCCAGATAGCTTAAGGCTCGTAACGTATGACTTCAATTAACCTTATTACTATATTTTTGAATTGTTTTGAGATGAGAAGAGAAAGACGCCCTAAAACTATGGTTGAAAGGGAATCTACCTACTGTTATCATGCATGGTTTAAAAACCTAATGTCTGTCATGATTCCCTCTTGCACAGAGGAAATCAGAGATCCTAGGGGAAAACAGCAAAAAAAAAGCAAGCAATAAACAATAAACAGTAAAGTGCATGCTATGCAACAGTACAAGCGAGGCAAGGGAGTCCGGCTCAACCTCAAACCTAAGAAAACAACAGGAAAGGGGAGACAAGCTCCACCTCAAACCTAAAGGTAAGCAACACAAGCAAACAGACAAAACAGCAAAAGAAAAACAGAGGAAGCAGCCCAAGCAGCAACAACAATCTTCTACAGACAGCAACTTCAACCTTTAACAACAGCTCTGGTCAGCAAAATTGAATTGATAGCAAAGTTGACAGCAAAGAAACTTCATCTTCAAGCTAGCTCCTATATTCAAGCTTCTTCAATTCTTCATCTTCAAACTCTAGCAAGCTCCACAAGAAGAGAAATCATCATTGAGATCAAATTACAATGCTAGGAAACCTGATGAAGACCAAAGGAATTCATCAGGAACCAACATGGAAAGAAAGTGCATCCTCAAAAGTTCTACTCATTAAGGCATGCCACTCATCCCTCCAAAGGAGATATGGGGCTTCCTTAAGAGGACTTTGCATCATGGGATGAGGATAGAAGCAAACAATGCATTCTATTTTTGAGGAAAGGAAAAGAACTAGTTCTAATGGCTCTTCCTAAAACCTTAATCATATAAGCTTCTAAAAAGCTCCCTAAAGAGAAAGAAAGCTCCAAATTAAGCTCCACAAGCCAATCCACAGCAGCTACAAGATGTCCAGCACCTCCTTCAAAAAGGAAACCAAGCTCTTCAAGCTCCAAAGCCACCAACAAGATCAAACAAGGCAAGGCACCAAAGAAAGAACACCAAAAGCAACACCTACTTGTGAAATACATCTAAAATAGAAAACTAAGTTGTAAAAATCTAAGAATCTTCCTAAGGGAACATGCATGTTTCAACATTTTAAGGTTCAAATATCAAAGCCTAAATCAACTTCTAGGTCCACTAAATAAATCCTAAGTTGAATTGTGTCAAGATAAACCATACGTTGGGAAGGCTCTAAACATCTCACTTAAAACAGAACCTACAATTGTTAAAAAAAATCTAATAAAAGTCCAAAGGGAGCATGCACATCTAACCTACAACATACTCAAAAATCAAATTCAGAAACCAAACCAACTGATCAAACCAAAATCAACAAGGCAGATAGGCAAATATGCAAAATTAAAGAAATAACATAAAAGAGAAAAATGCAAATTAAATTGAAAAATGCAAGACAATGAAATTTATTGATCCCAGAAAATCACAAATTGAGAGAGGAGCATGGACATATTTTTAAAATATTTTTCTGATTAAAGATGGATTTATTGTGATTTTTGGAATCAATATGCATTTAAAATAATACAAAAATGAAATAAAAGAAATAAAAAACCAAGAAAATGTCATAAGCGTTGGATGAATTGACAAGGTATGCAGATCCAAGAGCAATGAGCGCGTCCACACAAGCATCCCAGTCACACGCTGACTGGGATTAATGAAACGCGACGTTTTTGGTTTTGGAGGCAAATCCTCAGATCAAATGCAAGCCACACGATGCGCATAACAAGTCAATCTTCAACAAGATCTAATGGCCAGAACCTCATCTTCTTGGACCTCTGGTAGGGCTTCAAACTCAGACGGTGGCCCAGACGGTGGCGCCACCGTCTTCTCCGGTGAGAATCAATTGCAGGCAACTAAAAATCATAAACCTTATATCAATCTTGCTTAATTTTTCACGTAGATCACGAATATCACATCCAAATTCCATGAATCCTTCTAGATCTCTCAAATCGAATCAAAATCTAAAATATGTCATAACTTTCATCATCACCAAAGGTCAAACTAATGGTACGTACTTCATCCTTATCTAACACTGATCAACCTAAACTATCTCAATTGTGCTAACTCTCCAAGAATCAAGAGATTCGAGCCAAAACAGAAATGTCACCACATGATCCATCATCACCAATTGCTACCAAATCAATCCTAAAACAACCTATGTTTCAACCAGATCCTAACCACATGTTCATTATGATCTACATCTTGCTATAATTGTGAGAAATTTGAAGTTTACACACCTGTTGTAGATCTATAAACAGAGGTATCTAGAGCTTGATTCAGCCTTCAAAAATTTCAAGAATCACTCAAGGATGCAAGAGGAAGATGAAGAAACCTTCAATTTGATCTGAATTTGCTTAGAGATGAAAACACGATTTCAGTTTGCTCCCTTTCAATTCCAACTGCTATCTCTGATTCCACCACGAAGTGAGCTCCAACCTGAGTCTAGAATCATCAAATGACTTATATAGAGTGTGTCTATGGGCTTTTTGAGTCCAATCCAAGCCCAAATCAGCAATTTCAATTTTCTGTTTTTCTCTTCAAAATCTCCATGTGAAAGTCGCAAATTTGGCCATGGAACTTGCTCTAGAAGCTTCCTATCAATTGCACAATGCCTTGTGAATGCAATGGGACCAAAAGGAACACTTGAATTGCCTTGGTGAGTGATTTGGTCATGTAACTTGCATATGAAGAAACCAAATGATAACTTGTGAAATTCTGCCCTAACTCAAAAATCTACCAATGTCATTGTATTTGAAATGATATTTCCATTCAAAATGAGTATTTACTTGACATGTTTTGGTCATATATCCACTAATTTGAATTTTTCAACTTTGAATCCTTTTAAAATCTCCCTTTTTAAGCCATTACAAACCAAATCTTGATATGAGCCAAATCAATTCATCATGACTTCTTGGTTAGCCTAAAAACCACATTTTGAACAAGTTCCATGTTGAACAAAAATCCATTTGACAAGTGCAAGTTGGAGATTTTGACCTATGATTGAAAATGGCCTATAATCTCACTTTCCCAAAATACCCCTGACTTGTAAACCTCATAACTTGAGTTCTACAAATCAGATGGAAGACTTCTAATACAATTTAGAAATCTAAGATCATTAAGAACAACTTTCATGTTGGCCAAAAGTTCAGGTGAAACCTCCTTCTAGGTCAAAAATGGCTTGGAAGTCAGATGATTTTCACAGACAAATTTCGGAGACATATGAGGACCTGTAACTTGTCTGGACCATAACATGAGTTCTATAAATCCCCTTGAGGACTTCTAGTACTCAAATTAAATTTATTGAAATGATCTACAAGTTTCATGTTGGCCAAAGATCCATTTGAAAATTTCATCTTGACTTATGTGGCTTGGAAGCTTGGCACCAAACAGGGGATTTTACACTGAAACCCTAATTTAGCAACTTCCCACACTCTTGATTCTTCTCAACTTGATCTTGGCACAATACCACAAATGTATCAGCATATCACTTCATGAACTCCATGACCTAAAAGTAGGCTTTGATACTCTTCAATTGCAAAGTTGACCTAGGATTGACCCAGATGAAACCCTAATTGCTTGCACCTCAACTGTGGCTCTTGCATTTGACACAATGACTTGACTGAGCTCTCCCATGGCCCTCTAGGAATTCTCTGAGCTCCATACACATCCTCTTCTCATATTCAACACTTCACATCCCTCTGCTGGTCTTCAATTGATCCTCAAGTTAGGAGAAAATCTACATGCAAACATCTAAACTCTTAGGCACTCAAATTACCTCCTGATGACTTTGATAACTTCTCAATCTTGAATAAGACTTCTTGCTAGGCTTCTCTTGATAAGAATCACACTTGATCCCCTTCTATATGAATGATATCATGATATGCAAATGATATAACTATGCAAATGTTAATGCAATGAAACATAAACCAAGTAAGAAAAGAGGTTGGGCAAATTTTGGGGTGCAACAGCTGCCCCTATTCAAACGGCTTGGACCCGACTGGGTGAAGAGCAAACGACTTTCAAACAATCGAGGTAGAAGATGGTTGAATACCAAGAAACCCGAAAATTTGCCAACCACAGAAATAAGCTGCGAAAACTGCTTGGGGGAAAACAACATCCATTCCACTGAACCCAGTTGTTACGGCAACAACTGATCAATCATCTGATAAAACTTTGGATTTCAACATCAACCCCCTGTGTGACGCCACAGGCATCGAATTAACTTTGCAAGAAACAACTTCGTCCACAACTGGACTAAATTCGTCAACACGAGGAGAGACTCCATCATCATGGGTACAACTCCGTCCACCACTGGACTAAATTCGTCAACACGAATAACAATCTCTGTCAATCACAGGTAACGACTCCGTCAACATGGATAATAATCACTGTCAACATAGGTAACGACTCCGTCAACACGGATAATAATCACTGTCAACACAGGTAACGACTCCGTCAACACGGATAATAATCACTGTCAACACAGGTAATAATTCCGTCCACACGGATAATAATCACTGTCAACACAGGTAACAACTCCGTCAACACGGGTAAGGATCTCTGTCAACACAGGTAACCACTCAGTCAATCACGGGTAACAACTCCGTCAACACGGGTAACAACTCCGTCAACACGGGTAACAACTCCGTCAACACGGGTCACAATCTCTGTAAACACAGGTAACTTCTCCATCCATCACGGGTAACAATCTCTGTCAACACAGGTAACCACTCCGTCAGTCACGGGTAACAATCTCTGTCAACACAGGTAACCACTCCATCAATCACGGGTAACAACTCCATCAACACGGGTAACAACTCCATCAACACGGGTCACAATCTCTGTCAACACAGATAACTTCTCCGTCTATCACGGGTAACAATCTCCATCAACACGGGTCAAGATAGGTAAAATCTCCGTCAACACGGGTAAGGATCTTCGTCAACACGGGTCAAAACTCATAAGCTCTCCGCTAACATGGGTAACAACTCCGTCAATACGGGTCAAAACTCGTAAGCTCTCCGTCAACACGGGTAAGGATCTACGTCAAAACGGGTAAAACTCCGTCAATCACGGGTAACAATTTCGAGATTTTCAAAACTATTGTACGGTGATCTGAAGAATGCTTTGCTGGGGAATACGAAAAACCTAACCAAACAACTCTGTGGGGAAAAACTCTACTGGGGAAATCAATAGTGATAACTCCAAAAGTTTAAACCATGAAATCTTTTAACGCTGACGTAACAGCAACCTGAGAAGAATTCCGCTGGGGAAGAAGAGAAACTTAACCAAGCAACTCTGTTAGGGGACGAACGTTATCATCACCTATCTCACGCTGAAAATTTGAATATCTAGAAATCCTTCCGAGCAAGAATCTCACTCCTCTACAGGGCATAACACCTGAAAACAAAGAGGTAACCAACCTGGCTTATGTTTCAAAATGTGTATGTTTGACAATGGCGTAATGCTCCATACCGCATGGAAATGCTACGCGTTTGGGTGGATGCAAATATGATGATATATGCATAATGCAAAGATGCCAAGAGGCGCTTCAGCAAAATAAATGCTGAAGACAAAACCAAATCCGCTGGGGATAACCAGGTACCACAGACATATTCCAGCAAAATAAATGCTGGACAGGTGAAACCAACTCCGCTGGGGATAACCATCCTGTTGGGGAATGGCTCACAAGCTTGAAATTACGAACTCTACTGAGGATGGTCATCCTGACAAAAGAATGACAACCTGATGCGGAGAAGGAAAAACATAGTCCTGCGTGGGGATAATCCTTCTGAACCAAAGATGACTTGGTTATATTCTGCGGGAATTACCCATGTTGGGGATTGATTGTGTACATACTCATTGCTGGGAATGCACCTTCTATTGGGGACATCAAGATCCACTGAGGATACTCTCTTGGAAGCTTTCCCTGGGGATACTCTCTTGGGGAGGACAACCCCACATCCAGTAGGGATAAGTGCCATCTTCACTCTCTTTGGGATAAGACGTGACTTCCATCTACTGAGGAGTGTTACAATCACTATGTCACGGGACTCTGACTGGGGAAACACAAATTCCCTGACTGTTTGCTTCAAAGGTGAGAACCCTGCAAAACACAAACGAGACAGAACAAATCTACACAACAAGATCTATCCCGGTTACTATCCATGACATTCGTTCAGTCAATTCGAAGTTTTAGCAATTATTGGCAAGGACCAGCAAGTTTATGTACATGCAAGTTCATCAAAAACATCGGCGTTTTTCACAAACAAAATAGTAAAAACAAGCATCAAGTACTGAATAACTTCACAAACAAAACAGTAAAGAACAAACATCAAGTACTGAATAACATGCTTTATTGATAACGGGCCTGTAAATAGGCAAAATTTTGTACACTGGATGTAACTCCTGAAAAGAGGAAGTTACGCGCGAGCAAATACAAATATTACAGAAGCACAAAGAAAATTGGTATACATGTCGGCAACGTGGTACAGACGAACACCATGAGCTGATCCTCCTATGACTCGCCTGACTTTGACGCTTTCCCGATACTCGATCTTCGGAAGAGATTGTTTTGGATATACGACCCTCAGGTACTCCCAAACCACTAAGCAACGCAGTATATAACTCGGACCGCAGCTGTCGCTACCGCAAAAATAAGGTGCCGGCAAAACAGAAGAGTCGCCACCTTTCGTTATTTATCCCTCAGAGCGGGAAAGGAAACGATCGGAAAAACCTGACGAAAAGGTATAAGACAAGGTCATCGCAACCGTTGTCTGGGTTCGGGAGTCGGTTACGCAAGGGGAATGTATTAGCACCCCTCACGTCCATCGTACTTGATGGGATCCACGCTTGTTGTGTTTATCTGACGAGTTGGTTTTATCTATCTACCTATCAAGGCCGGTCTGAAAAGAAAAGAAAATGACTCGGCAAAGCGTCGCACTTTATGCCTATGTATTCTCATCAGAGAACGAGAAATCAGAGTCAACGTAGTTCGCCTAACTACGGGTGATGGGGGAAGGTGGCTCGCCAATACGTCAGTATTGTGCCTACGTACTCTCAACAGGCTTGAGAGATCAGAGCTTACGTAGTTCGGGATAATACGGATTACGGGGATTCAGATTCATCTGTTTTATCGAGTAGGGTTAACAAACAGTTCCAGCAGTTTGGCGTACGCAGCTCGACCTTTGGAGACTCAGGCGTTACCGTTTGCGGTAGAACTGGGAGTTAACGACACTCTTTTCTTCAGAAAAGCTTCCTTTGACTTACGGGCCCACGGGACAAAAAGGTTTGAAGTTTGTTTTCTGTCTTTTACGGAAGAACTGTTTTTTATGGATGTTTGCAACTAATATCGCACTAGAGACTATGACCTGAGAGTGAATGCGTCGCATGTCACCCAAGGGGTGCCATACTAAACATCCAAGCTGTCGAAAAGAACTCTCCGACAACCCTTTCTCAGATAGCTTAAGGCTCGTAACGTACGACATCAGTTAACCTCTATTACTGTATTTTAATTTGTTTTGAGATGAGAAGAGAGAACGAACAGGTTCAACTAAAGGGAGACTATCAAGTCCTACTGTTGTCATGCCAAGGATTCATCCTATGGTTGAAGTTTGAAACGGGGATCTCCTAGAAGTTATCATGCATAGGTTTCAACCTAAAGTTCTAATCATCACTTCCTTATCAAAGGAAGTGAGATTCCTAGGGGATCATGTCAATGATAAACAGAAACAGGTAAAGCATCAGCTTAAACAGTAAACAGTAAACGACTGTAAAATGCATGCAATGCAAGTGAGGGAGGAAATGTGTGTGGGGCATCAGCCTCCACAAGCTCATCTCAACCTCAAGCCAAATATGAATAACTACAATCATACAGAGGGAATAACATGCTATCAAGCAAAATAGAATAACTGCAATCATACAGAAGAAATAAAAGGCCATCCAGCAAATAACAAACCACATAGGCAAGGGAGCAGGGCTCTACCAAATACCAGCAAGCAAAGCCATACAGTAAAAATACAAGCAGAGGGAGCAACTCAACCTCTAGTGCAATCATGCCCCTAGCTTAAATCAGTCTAAATATGAACTTATTCTAATGCATCAAGAAAATCAAACAAGTCACATCAATACAGTTGTACAGCAAGCAAACAGACAGGAAAGAAAGCAGATCAACAGATTCCACAGCTTCACAGCAAAGCAGTCCTCTGACGGCAGTTTAGTCCTCAGTCTTCAACTGTTCTTCCAGGCTATTCTCTTCAATAACAAATACCAACTTGCTTCTTCAATCTTCCAATACATTAAACATAAATATCAACTTATTCTTTCTTTCTTCAAGCCTCAGCTCCAAAGTAGACTCCCCCTTCAGGCTTCAATCCAAATTGCAAGTATCAACTTGTTCCTTCAGGCACTCAATGCACTAAACACACAAGTATCAACTTGTTCTCCAACTTCAAGCTTCAGCTTCTTCATCTGATCCCCAACTGGATTCCCTTCATAAGTGTCAACTTATTCTTCTTAGTCTTCAAGCCTCAACTCCAATGGCAGTCTTCAAGCACAGAGAAGTAACAACTTCTAACATATTCAATCTTCTAACAAGGAATTCCATCCTCTAGCAAGGGAGAAAGATTCATCTAACAAGAGCAAGGTTTGGATAGTGGAAAGCAGAGTGAAGACCAAAGGTCACCACTAAGCACTCCATCATTAGAGAAAGGGACCCTCAAAGGTTCTACCAACTTGTGAAGAGCCACACATCCTACCAAAGGAGGGATGAGGCCTTTACAAGGGGACCTTACATCATAGGGAAGAATGGAAGTGATCAACACCTTCCATGTTTATGAAAGAAGAGAATCTATCTAGAAGCTCTGCCTGCAAACCCTAATCTTAACCCCTAATCAACAATACACCAAAAGGAGGGAAGTATTCACATCCAAACTTCTTCAAGCATTCCATGGTAGCCCAAGCTTTTCTTCAACATCATCCAAGAACAAGAGAGGCAAAACCCTAATCTAAGGGGACTAGAGAAATCAATCTAATTGAATTAGCAAGTTAGGATCACCTAAATCCTAGTACTAAAGTTAGTCCTAACTAAAATACTAAAACCAATTGTAAAATCCTACAAAAATAACTATGGGACCCTAATTCAATCATGAATCTACCATACAAAATCCAGAGGTTGAATCATCCACCAAGTTCTAGAAATAAAATCTAAATCACAAGGTACTAAGCATAAACCCTAAAAATAGAGCACCTAAAGTTTCAACTTAAAACTACCACCTACATTCATCACAAAAATGTGATAAAAATCTAAGGGGAACATGCATATCTATGCTAGCTACACACAAAAAATCAAGTCAAGAATCATCACCAAATGCTCAAACCAAATTCAGAAAAACAAGGTATCAACCATGGCCATTTTAATATCAATTAAATTTCAAAAAATGAAAATAAAATAAAAAATGCATGAATTCTTAATATTTTTAATCTACAAAATTCTAGATTCAATCATGAATCAGGGGAAAAAAGTTTGGAATTAATTGAGTTAATTTCCAATTTTTTATGAATTAATCTCTAAGTCACATGAAATGAAGAAAATTAAAATAAAATAAAAGAAATTAATAAAACAAGTGTGTCAAATAGCAATCCAAGGCAGTTTATTTCAAGAATTGGGCCCAGGGGGGGTGTGGATATCACTCTGAGTGCTAAGCCCAAAACCCTTCAATTAATGAAACGGTGCATTTCATTGGGAAATCTCTCTTCAGAGTTTGAGGTGCAATCATGGCCATCCATCCACTGCCTGAGTCAAAGGTCCAACCCTAATCTGAGGGCTCTTGTTCATCATCCCCAATTTGAACCTACAACCTGCGCGCGAACCAGCCATCGCCGGTGGCTTTTCCGGCCACCCTGCAGAACCCTAACTTCCTCTACAGCCAACCATTCGCCACGATTCCTGAATGAATCTTGACCAGAATCTTCCCAGCAATTCAACCATAACAATTATTCATCCTCAAAACGCATGAATCGTGAAATATCAATCTTGACCAAAAATGGTATTTGACCTAAATCATCTCTAATCAAGCAATTAAACATCCTAAATCACACTACTCATCATCAGGATCCTAACCGCATATGAATTTCTATCTATCACTGCCTAAATCATGCATAATCAAGAAGTTCACCAACCTGTGTTCAAGCTTGCAACAGAAGTGGTTCTTGCACGATTCAACCTCCACAGCAATCCAGATTCACTCCAAATTTCCCTCTGAAGCTAATGCACACCTCAAATTGGCTTGGTTCTTCCTTGAATTGAAAATTCTATCTCAACTTGCATTCATGAAACTTTGATCTCCCTCTCTGCAACCAGCTTCAATTCCTTCCAAAAAAATGGTTGAGTTCACTCAATGGCTTATATAGAAGTGATTGGGATTGTCTAGAAACTTCTGGATTCATCCAAATGAGATTTTGGATTTTCAAAATCTCTTCAAAATCTCATCCATGGCAATCACCATTCTGACTTCCTCTTGGCATGGCTATGTGTGTGATCAATTTCTCATGAGATTTTGAATGAGTTTGATGAGTTATCTTCCTTGTTTGCAAGCCAAAGGTATGAATTGGATATATTGCTTCATCATGAAGAAATGAAATGGAATGCTATGCAAATAACCTCAAATCAAAATTCTAACATTGCCATTGTTTCTAAAATCATTTTTCCAATCAATTTGACCTATAATTTTGTTTCATTTGGTCACAAAATGAATTATTTGAATTTTTGGCCATTAAATCCTTTTAATTCTTTCTTTTTCAAAATTTCTTGAACCAAGTCTCTCCTTGAGCCATTTCAATGCCTCCTTGATGCATGGTCAAGGTTAAAACACCATTTTGATCAACTTTATAGTTGAACAAAATTTCATTTGAGGCCTCTAAGTTGGTGAAAATGGCCCATGATCACAAATGACCTATAATCACCAAATGTCCAAAATACCCTTGACTTGTCAAAGCCATAACTTGAGTTATACAACTCATATCAAGGACTTATAGTACTCTCTAGAAAGCTAATAGGATGAGGAACAACATTCATTTTGACCAAAATTTCATAGGAATCATCCTTCTAGGGCAAAGGTTTCATGCAAGTTGGGTAACTTTCAAGCTCCAAATTCACATGCCTCAGATGACTTGTAACTTGTCAAAGCCATAACTTGAGTTCTACAAATCCTATCAAGGACTTCTAGTACTCAAATTAAATCTAAGATCATGCTCTAAAACAATCTTGTTGGGGGTAAGATGAGATGACAATCACATCTTGAGCTAAATTGCCTTGACAGTAGGGGTCAAACTAGGGGATTTTACACTGTCAAGCCTTAGAAACCCTAGCTTGAAACTTCTCAAACTCTTCAATCATGATGATTTAACCTTGGAATCATCCTTATAACATCTCAATGTATCAATCCATGATCACATGGCTCTTGAATTGGGTCTCAACTTCCTTCAAGCCCTCAGTTGACTTAGGGTTGACCCAGTCAAACCCTAACTACACCACTCATGCCTGAGGCTTCTTACTCTTGCACAATGACCTGTCTAGGCCTCAAAGTGATCTTCAACACTTCTCATGAGCTCTCTCAAGACCTCGAGTCCTTCCTCATAGCCTCAGAATCATCTGATGACTTTCCACAACTCTCAAGTTAGGAGACCTACACACTTGGCTTCAACCACTCTCTCTGAGGATCTTTTAACTTCTCTGACAAGGATATCAACCCTTGAGCACCTGAATAACCTTCTTATCTAGCCTTGAAAGTCTTGTGTAGCCCTTGATTGGTAATCATACCTCTTGATCTCCTGTATACATGTCAATGAAATGCAAATGATAATGCTAATGTGAATGAAATGAAACACAAGCTAGGTGAAGAAATGTTGGGCAAATTTTGGGGTGCAACAACAGTCATTTGCTTTTTCAAATCCCTAACTTTTGCGTGAACCGCCCTGTGCGGGTTTTCAATTCACCGGGATACCCTTTTTTTACCGAAGTCGCCTTCTCAGGTTTTCAACTTCGCGGGTGTACATCTTTTTTTCAATTTTATCCCTAACTTTTGCCCGAACCTTTTATTCCTTTTTTATGGTTCGCCGGGATGCCCCATTTTTGCCTGGACTCTCTTTTTTTTCTGTCCAGCGGGTCTCTTTAAGCAAAGTATTTTTTAACTGCGTCCGAGTTCACAGGGGATGTAAAATCCTCACCATCCATGGTGGACAACAGTAAGGCTCCTCCAAAGAAAACCTTTCTAACGACATATGGACCTTCATAGTTGGGAGTCCATTTGCCCCTGTGATCTGATTGTGGTGGGAGAATCTTTTTCAGCACAAGATCGCCCATCTGAAAGCTTCGAGGACACACCTTTTTATCATAAGCTTTCTTCATCCGGCTTTGATACAGCTGACCATATGCTAGAGAAGCCAGTCTCTTCTCATCCATAAAACTGAGCTAATTTAGTCTATCTTTTACCCATTTCGCCTCATCAAGTTGGACATCGCGCAAAACCCTCAAAGAAGGAATCTCAACCTCCAATGGTAGGACAGCCTCCATACCATATACCAATGAAAAAGGAGTTGCCCCGGTTGATGTGCGTACCGTCGTACGATAACCGTGCAAAGCAAAAGGCAACATTTCATGCAAGTCTTTGTAGGTCACAACCATCTTCTGAACGATCTTCTTTATGTTTTTATTGGCCGCTTCAACAGCACCATTAATCTTGGGCCGATAAGGAGAAGAGTTGTGATGTTCAATCTTGAAATTCTGGCACAATTCTTTCATCATCTTATTATTTAAATTCGAACCGTTGTCAGTGATAATCCGCTCCGGGATTCCATATCTGCAGATAATATCCTTCTTGATAAATCTGGCTACCACCTGCTTGGTAACATTAGCATACGATGCCGCTTCAACCCATTTGGTGAAGTAGTCAATAGCTACCAAGATAAAACGATGTCCGTTGGATGCCGTGGGCTCAATCTTGCCAATCACATCAATTCCCCACATGGAAAAAGGCCAAGGTGATGACATAATATTCAGAGGGCTCGGAGGCACATGAATCTTGTCCGCATAAATCTGGCATTTATGACACCTCTTTGTAAACTTGAAACAATTTGTTTCCATCATTAGCCAATAGTACCCTGCTCGTAATAACTTTCTCGTCATTGCATGTCCACCGGCATGCGTGCCAAATGTACCCTCGTGGATCTCTTCCATGAGCAACTTAGCCTCTTTCTCGTCCACACATCGCAACAACACCAAGTCATGGTTTCTCTTGTACAAAACACCATCTGGATTCAAATAGAAGTTGCCAGCCAATCTCCTAAGAGTCTTCTGATCACGACTGGATGCCCCAGCCGTATACTCTTGGTTCTTCAGGAAATTCTGGATATCATAATACCACGGTTTGCCATCGGAAACTTCCTCAATGGCGAATATGAAAGCGGGCCTATCAAGGCGAGAAATAACTATCCTGGGAGCCTCATTCCAGAAGTTAACTTTATACATTGAAGACAACGTTGCGAGAGCGTCTGCCATCTGATTTTCTGCTCGTGGTACATGGTGCAATTCCACCTTGTCAAAGAAAGGTAACAACCTCCTCGTATAATTCATATAGGGTATTAGATTGGGCTGACGAGTCTCCCACTCTCCCTTGATTTGATTCACAACTAGAGCAGAGTCTCCGTACACATCAAGATTTTTAATTCTCAGATCAATAGCTTCTTCGAGCCCCATAATGCATGCTTCATATTCGGCCTCATTGTTGGTAACTGGAAAGGTCAATCTGGTAGTGAATGGGATGTGCGACCCATGGGGAGTAGTAATGATTGCCCCTATTCCACTTCCATATGAATTAACGGTACCGTCAAATATCAATTGCCATTTGGAACCCAACTCTGGACCTTCATCAGGCAACAGCTCTTCACAGTCCTTCATTTTTAAGTACATGATATCCTCGTCAGGAAAATCAAACCTCATTGGCCGGTAATCATCAATTGGCTGCTCAGCTAGGTACTCTGACAGAACGCTACCTTTAATAGCCTTTTGAGAAACATACTGAATATCATATTCTATCAATACCATCTGTCATCGGGCAATCCTTCCGGAAAGTGCTTGCTTTTCAAACACGTATTTGATTGGATCCATCTTCGAAATCAGCATGGTTGTATGATTTAGCATGTATTGCCTCAAACGTTTGGCAGCCCAGGCTAGTGCACAACACGTCTTTTCGAGCATTGAGTAATGGGACTCACAATCTGTGAACTTTTTACTCAGGTAATAAATCGCATGCTCTTTACGTCCAGTCTCGTCATGTTGACCGAGAACACAACCCATACTTTTCTCAAGAACCGTCAAATACATAATCAATGGTCTCCCGGCTACTGGGGGTATCAATATTGGAGGTTCCTGCAAATATTCTTTTATTTTTTCAAACGCCTTTTGACAATCTTCATTCCAGGTCACAGCCTGATCTTTTTTCAATAACTTGAATAATGGCTCGCACATGGCCGTTAGATGAGATATGAACCGGGCAATGTAATCCAATCTCCCTAAAAAGCCACAAACCTCTTTTTCTATTTCCGGCGTTGGCATTTCTTGTATTGCTTTTATCTTAGCAGGATCAACCTCAATTCCTTTTTCTCTAACAATAAACCCCAATAGCTTACCAGATTTCACCCCGAAGGTGCACTTGTTAGGATTCAGCCTCAGCCTGAATTTCCTAAGCCTCTTGAACAATTTCAGAAGATTGACCAGATGCTCTTCCTCCGTCTGGGATTTGGCAATCATATCGTCAACATAGACTTCGATCTCTTTATGCATCATGTCATGAAAGAGTGTTGTCATAGCTCGCTGATATGTTGCCCCGACGTTCTTCAAACCAAAGGGCATCACTTTGTAGCAGAACGTTCCCCACGGAGTAATAAAAGTTGTCTTCTCCATATCTTCCGGTGCCATTTTTATCTAATTATAGCCCGAAAAGCCGTCCATGAAGGAAAACACGGAGAATTGAGTGGTGTTGTCGACCAACACGTCAATATGAGGAAGCGGAAAGTCATCCTTTGGGCTCTCCCTATTCAAATCTTGATAGTCCAAGCACATCCGCACCTTACCATCTTTCTTTGGTACAGGTACTATATTTGCGACCCATGAGGGATAAGTTGTAACAGTCAGAAAACCGGTGTCCCACTATTTCTGAACTTCCTCTTTAATTTTCACAGCCATATCTGGTCTAGTTCTTCTGAGTTTTTGCTTAACCGGCGGACATCCCTCACGCAATGGCAAACGGTGAACCACCATATCAGTATCCAACCTAGGCATGTCTTCGTAAGACCAAGCAAAGATATCACTATACTCTCGAAGCATCTCTATCAAACTTTTCTTGATATCACTTTGCAGTGCAGCCCCTATCCGGATTTTCCTGACAACTTCTTCGGACCCCATGTTGATAATTTCAATTTCTTCCTGATGAAGCAGAATGATTCTCTCTTCTTATTTTAAAAGTCGAGTCAGCTCTTCTGATAAGTCGTTATCCTCAACAATCTCTTCTTCTGCTTGAAATATCGGGCGTTCGAAGTCGAAGCGAGTCATAGGAAGTTCGTGATCGGTGTCGTCTGAAATATGAATCCTGCAATGAGAATGGTTAAATGTTTCAAATAATGCAAACAAAGCACATAACCACGTTGCCATTTTATTGTTAAAAGCAAAAACAGGAAAAACAAGGATCACAAAATTTGCATGAGAAAAACGCCTTTATTAATGATTAAACAAAGCACACACATAAGCAGGTAGCCCTGAAAACAGAATCACTATGCCCCGGGTAGGACACAGGAATATACAATAATCGAGAAAACAAATCATTACTGTTTTGTAGTCACTTGGACAAGTTCCTGGATAGACCAGTTGCATAGGCTCTGTCCTGGCACGTCGGGCTTGATCCACGAGTCCATATCGCAGTCACTATCTCCGTCTTCAGCATCGGAAACAACATTAATCGTTTCATAACAGACTCCACCTAGAGTGATCACCACTGGCCCTTTGAACTTTGGCACGCCTGATGCGGAAGATGACGACGTCGGGCGATACCCCAACCCAAACTTGTCCATCTTGACAGGAATTTCCAAGACTTGGCCCCACCCTTTGGTTGCTCCAGCCTGAACCACTGCCTGAGCATCTTTGTACGAAGACATGGCCACCTCTGGCCCTTTACTGGAGACATGAGACTTGTCCTTGATCTGCAACCCTTCAAAGGCTTGGCATGGTGTCTCGTGGATCTCCCCATCCACTTCGACGTACTTGAATACGAAAGATGACTAACCAGAATGTCCACCTCTCCGCAAATAGTAACAACACTATCACTGACCATGTATTTAAGCTTCTGATGCAGCATGGACGTCACAACCCCTGCAGAATGTATCCATCGTCGCCCAAGTAAACAACTGTAAGCTGGTTGTATGTCCATGATGTAGAACACAGTGTCAAACACTTCTGGCCCGACCTGGAGTGGCAATGTTATGGACCCAAACACCGACCTTCTGGTCCCATCAAAAGCTCTCACGACCAAGTCACTTGGCGTGCATATGATTCCTCGGATATCTAGTTTCATCATAGCCTTCTTAGGCAACACATTCAAAGATGATCCGGTGTCTACAAGAACGTGCGACATGACAGTGCCCCGACATTCCACTGAAATGTGCAAAGCCATATTATGATCCCGACCTCTAGGCGTTAAATCAAAGTCAGTAAATCCCAGGTTGTGTCCGGCATTCACATGCGCCAGTACCCCCTCAAGTTGATTAACAGATACTTCCTGAGGTACAAAAGATGTGTCCAAGATTTTCAACAAGGCATTCCGATGAGCCTCGGAACAAAGCAACAAAGATAGTATTGAAATTTTGGAGGGCGTCTGCTGCAAGTGCTCCACAATCTTATAGTCGCTTTTGCGAATTAACCTCATAAACTCTTCTACATCCTTGATCGATGTTTCTTTCTCTTTCGCCTGGGAAGGTCCTCCTTCATTCACTTTGGCTTTGCCTTTAGCAATCCTCTCAGCCTCGATTTCAGGTGAAGTGAAAATTCTACCACTGCGGGTCATGCCTCCCACTCCAACAAGATTGCCCACTGCCCCTGCCGGCTGGCTATCCACCTTAATCTTTTCCCCATTGCAAAAAGCTTCCAACCCATAATTCCATGGAATGGCTTTCGTACTTTCATAAGGAATGGGCCCTGCTTTCGTTATCGTGATAGTTGGCCGCTTGGCGGGCGCTGATATCGTAATAGTCTTTTGTGGGATTATAATTGTTGCGACCTCACTCTGCTTTTCAAATCCTACCTCACCAGGTTTCTCAATAGCAGTACGGTTGAACTGTAAAGTTCCCTCATCAATCATGGCCTGAATACCTCTCTTCAAATCAATACAGCCCTCTGCTCAGGTCCAACAATCCAAACAGTACTCATCACATCCAGGGAAGACCCCTCCTTTTAACAATCTGCTCTTAACATAGCTTAAAGGCGTCTTCAGATCATTTACGTCCATAACCAAATCCAAATCTTCTTCTGTCAGAATAGCATTCGCTCCATGATTCGGCATTGGTTGCTGTACAATGTTGGGACCATCATGACTGAACTTAATGACTTTACTATCATTCAAATCTTGGACTTTGTGTTTAAAAGCATGACAACTCTCGATATCATGTCTGGGTGCCCCAGAATGAAATTCACAATGCTTACTAGCATCATACCCGTAAGGAAGCGCTCCTGTGGGCGGGCTCAACGTTCTCTTTTCAACCAGATTCAAACCTAACAGCGTTTGAAGCAGTTCTGCATACGTTGACGGAGGTGTATCAAATACCCTCTTTGGTTCTGTAAATTCCGATCTGTGCAGGCTCTAGTCCCATGTACCATTCCAGCGATGGTCCTGACAAACTATCTTGAAAAAAATGCATAAGCATCTTCACATCATCAGAGTAAGCAGACACCCTCCGGTAATATGAATGCACATGAACCCGTGGGCATGTATCCCCTTTATATTTTTCAAAAGTGGGAGCTTTGAACTTCAATGGCACTCTCAGCCCAGGAACCAGCCCCATGGTGGCCATGTCCAAACCTGCAGAATTTTGATTGGCTATACCTCTTATCTGTTCCTCCAACATTTTAATCGTTCGATCATTATCAGTGGGACCTTCAAAACCCATGCCTTTCCCAAAAAAGGCATCTTCCTGACGATCTCTGTCCCAGTACGGACCCTCATTACCATACCCATCATAAGCAGCATTACGACCATATCCTTGTTGATTAAAGTTAGGACCACGTCCTCTATTACCAAATCCTTGATTAGCCCCGCCTGGTCCGAAGCCATCATTGAAAGGACCCATCCCAGCACCATTGGTATTCACACTGCCAAACCCAGCATTGTCGTAGCCATTATTACCATAACCTTGATTGTTATCACCAAACCCTCCGTTGTCGAAGCCCTGATTATTAAAGCCATCATTGCCATCCTGATTGCCAAAGCCAAAACCCTGATTGTTGTCACCGAAACCAATATTGATACCAACATTCCTGTTTGTTTCCATGTTCCCATTGCCATTATCAGCATTTCCGTTACCAGCGTTGTCGTTGCCATTGCCAGTACCAGTCTCACCAGCATTTGGTATCACTTCCTCCCTGCGAGGGGTCTCAACACGAACAGAGTTATATTCAGTATTACCAGCCGCTCGCGCCAGCAGCGGTTGCACCAGAGTTTGAAGATGTTCCTGGCCCTTGGCCACAGCCTCCATAACCTGCATGAATTGGGCCAACCTATCCTGGATCTCCTGCATCTCAACTTGTACCTGATCCATGATCTTCTTACAATTGCTTATTGTAGTGTACCGATGAGTTCTCTGATCGTCAATCTTGAAACAACCTGAAAGATGCAGGAGATAAGATTCGAGCTTCAAAAAAAGGTACCTGCCATGCAATATGAAGATGCAAATGCACACATGTAAATATGCAACAGGTTAATTTCCCCCCCGATTCTAGTTCCGGAGAATAAGCCATAACGATAATGGCGTCCCAAGTAAGCAAGCGCAGAATCAGAAACCTCATACATAAGCAAATGCCAAGAGGCAGAGTACAAAGGTAAAACCAAATACAACTGAAAAGACCTCGGACAACAAGCCTGGCGATGGTCAAAATACAAGCACGAATAACATACTACAAGAGAAAAACAAAGATAAATCAGGATGGATGGCACGCCCGGACATCTCCCAATAGCCTCAACGTCTCCGGATGACCTGGTCTGGAGAGCAGTTCCTGTATCAGTAATGCATGTCGCCTAACAGTGGATCTCAGCTTTTTGGCATCCTCTACACAGGCTCCCTTGCCAAAACACTCATCAAGCCTGCATCTCTTGAAGCCATCCTTCAGTTCACAACCCCTCATTTCTTTGACCATGTTGCTCACTCTAAACTCAACGTCACGTCTAAGAGATGCCTATTCAGCAATCTTCGCATCCTTAGCGTTGAGCTGCTCCTCTAACCGGGAAATCTGCAGCTTCAACTTATCTTCACGCTCCTTCCGGCTAGTAAGCGTGGCATTCCACAAAAATTCCCATTTGGAAAGTCGAGAATAAGCCTTGTTCAGAAGCTCTTTCTTAGTAGCAAGCACACTACTAACACCATTCAAGGCTACTCCCACCTTCTCTCTCCTGTTGGTTTCTTCAGTCAAATCTGAACCCAACCTATTAATCATCTCAGTCTGCTTCTTCAAAGTGAAGGTTGCCTCACTCTTCTCATGCCGAAGCTGGAAAATCTCTTTCTCTAACTCTTCATTTGCTCTTTGCAATTCTTCCTTTTCAGCCAACAGCTTGTTATACTTCTCAATCTCTACTGAAGTAGGTTCCTCAATCACCGGAAGATACAAAGGCTCTACAGCAGGATATGGCATCACAGAAGTCCTAACTCTCTCATGGATCCAGAGCCGATAAGGATTATAAGCTCGACTGTCACTCTTGCCAAGCAATGTCTTTCCTGTTCTGTGAATATTACCCCAAGCATGCCTCAATCTGACCAAAACATCTCCATCTAATAAACCTGTGAGATATAGAGATTCCTGTATCTCGTCTTCAACCGGAGAATCCCTCAAAGCATAGCCAAACTGTCTCACAAGCAGAGAAGGGTTATAGTTAATACAACCTTTCCGTCCAATCAAAGGAACATTCGGAAAGACACTGCAACAAGATATAATATTTACTCCGAGCAGGTTTCAATCAAACCAAACAATGTTCTCAGCACACAATCCCATCAATCGGGAAGACCAATCTAAAGTACCAGCAGTATCAACAAAAGGTCCCGTCTTAGGAAGATGTCCCTGAAACCACCTGTATAGAAGAGGTACACAGCAAGAAACATTCTTTCCCCGACGCTTCTCATTCTTATAGTGAATAGAAAGATAAACGTCACCCAAGAGAGTAGGCACCGGATTCTTCGAGGCAAGAATAAAGAAAGAATCTGAGTCAACAAAATCAGGCAAGTTGGGGAACAATACAATCCCAAAAATGCAAACAGCCAGAATAGCATTGAAGACAATCCAACATCCATCCTTTGCACACTGCGTAGCCTTCTCAACCAAGCAAGAAAGATGAAAACCATAAGCTCCATTCAGCTTGACCAAACCTCCGGGGAACTCAGAAGCATCTAAACTGACAATCTCAGCCAGCTTAGCCAACTCAGGCTCAGTATCTTCGTGAATAAAAGGCATCTGATCTAACACAGGCACTCCCAGCATATCAGAATACTCCTTCAAAGTAGGGGCCAAAATAAAATCAGGGAACAAGAAGCATCTCAACTGAGGCTCGTAAAACTGCATCAAGGTATACAATCCAGTCATCTCAAACACAGAAGGTCTGCACAACAAACTGAGCAGTTTCCCATAAGACTCTCTAAACCCAGCCCTCACTCTCTGATCTGCTAGAGCAACCAACCGCAACAAGGAACTGATATCTGGAAAAGGAAACCTGTAAGCAACTGTTCTCTTCATGGACTCCATGTCTGGCAAGAAGAACACTAGAATCTGAGGGGAAAAACACATCTGTAACATAAATACACGTTAATGAAATGCAAATATGAAAATGCAAATGCATATGCAAACAGGGGATCAAGTGCAATGCTGAAGAACTGTGTTATGTTGTACTGCAGCTTGAGAACCATCAGATCTTCTCCTCAAACCAAACCAACCACAAAAGAACCCTCACAACCAAATCTCACTGACAGAGACAAACCAGGTATTCTGAGGCCAGAGTTTTCCTGCAAAAAGACTCACCTACCCCTCACAGGTATGTACTTAACTCGCAGACGAGGTACGACATCCTATGCGGTCATCAGCGTCACAAACTTTCAAGAGCGATGATACGATACCAGAAGGTGTGGTATCATCGTCCCTTGAAGAGGCCCCACTTAGCCGAATCCCAAATGAAAGGTCCCCAGAGTCGACAACCCTTAAATCCAACAACCTGTCGAGCCCAAAGGGCCAGGCAAGATGCCATCAAAGAGAATCTCGTCTGAGTGCAGATTTCGTAGCTAGCTGGTGCGAGCAAAGCAAGCAGGCTAACCACTACTTTCTACTTCTAAGTCTATGTGCACTCAAGCCCAGGTCCGACTTATCTCTCAAACTAACCCTCTACCCGCAGCACAACAACAAAAATATAATACTGAAAGTAAAGACAAAAAGATAAATATATACAAAACCCCAGACGGGAAAACAAGCGCTAGGATTGACTTGCATAGGGAACCGTTGGAGTCCCCACCAGAGTCTCCAGTTGTCGCTACTGCAAAAATCGGCGCCGGCCATGACAGAAGAGTCGCCATCGTGCGTTATTTATCCCAAAAGAGGGAAAGGAAATGCTCAGAGAAAACCTAACACAAAGAGGGAAAGGAATGGTCATCGCAACCAAATCCTGGATTCGGGAGTCGGTTACACGAGGGGAAGGTATTAGCACCCCTCACGTCCGTCGTACTCGACGGGATCCACGCTTGTTTTCTATCTAAGGGTGTGTTTATCTATCTACTTTAAAGGTATCGTATAAAAAGAAAAGAAAATGACTCGGCAAAGTATCGCACTTTATGCCTACGTATTCCCGTCTGGAACGAGAAATCAGAGTCAACGTAGTTCGCCTAACTACGGGTTAAGGGGGAAGGTTGCTCGCCAAGATATCGCATCTTGTGCCTATGTACTTTCATACGGCATGAAAGATCAAAGCAAACATAGTTCGGGCTACGGAAGACACAAATTTGTCTGACAGTTTTTTATCTCCTTATGAAAGGGTTTTCCAGATTAAGGGTCCAAGAGGACAAAACCAGAGTTTGAATGTTTGTTTGAGTCTTTTACGAAAGAACTATTTTTTAGGATGTTTGCAATCTCAGTCGCACTAGAGACCCTCCACCGACCTTTTCCCAGATAGCTTAAGGCTCGTAACGTATGACTTCAATTAACCTTATTACTATATTTTTAAATTGTTTTGAGATGAGAAGAGAAAGACGCCCTAGAACTATGGTTGAAAGGGAATCTACCTATTGTTATCATGCATGGTTTAAGAACCTAATTTCTGTCATAATTCCCTCTTGCACAGAGGAAATCAGATATCCCAGGGGAAAACAGCAAAAAAAAGCAAGCAATAAACAGTAAACAGTAAAATGCATGCTATGCAACAGTACAAGCGAGGCAAGGGAGTCCGGCTCAACCTCAAACCTAAGAAAACAACAGGAAAGGGGAGACAAGCTCCACCTCAAACCTAAAGGTAAGCAACACAAGCAAACAGACAAAACAGCAAAAGAAAAACAGAGGAAGCAGCCCAAGCAGCAGCAACAATCTTCTACAGACAGCAACTTCAACCTTTAACAGCAGCTCTGGTCAGCAAAATTGAATTGATAGCAAAGTTGACAGCAAAGAAACTTCATCTTCAAGCTAGCTCCTATCTTCAAGCTTCTTCAATTCTTCATCTTCAAACTCTAGCAAGCTCCACAAGAAGAGAAATCATCATTGAGATCAAATTACAATGCTAGGAAACCTGATGAAGACCAAAGGAATTCATCAGGAACCAACATGGAAAGAAAGTGCATCCTCAAAAGTTCTACTCATTAAGGCATGCCACTCATCCCTCCAAAGGAGAGGTGGGGCTTCCTTAAGAGGACTTTGCATCATGGGATGAGGATAGAAGCAAACAATGCATTCTATTTTTGAGGAAAGGAAAAGAACTAGTTCTAATGGCTCTTCCTAAAACCTTAATCATATAAGCTTCTAAAAAGCTCCCTAAAGAGAAAGAAAGCTCCAAATTAAGCTCCACAAGCCAATCCACAGCAGCTACAAGATGTCCAGCACCTCCTTCAAAAAGGAAACCAAGCTCTTCAAGCTCCAAAGCCACCAACAAGATCAAACAAGGCAAGGCACCAAAGAAAGAACACCAAAAGCAACACCTACTTGTGAAATACATCTAAAATAGAAAACTAAGTTGTAAAAATCTTAGAATTTTCCTAAGGGAACATGCATGTTTCAACATTTTAAGGTTCAAATATCAAAGCCTAAATTAACTTCTAGGTCCACTAAATAAATCCTAAGTTGAATTGTGTCAAGATAAACCATACGTTGGGAAGGCTCTAAACATCTCACTTAAAACAGAACCTACAATTGTTAAAAAAATCTAATAAAAATCCAAAGGGAGCATGCACATCTAACCTACAACATACTCAAAAATCAAATTCAGAAACCAAACCAACTGATCAAACCAAAATCAACAAGGCAGATAGGCAAATATGCAAAATTAAAGAAATAACATAAAAGAGAAAAATGCAAATTAAATTGAAAATGCAAGACAATGAAATTTATTGATCCCAGAAAATCACAAATTGAGAGAGGAGCATGGACATATTTTTAAAATATTTTTCTGATTAAAGATGGATTTATTGTGATTTTTGGAATCAATGTGCATTTAAAATAATACAAAAATGAAATAAAAGAAATAAAAAACCAAGAAAATGTCATAAGCGTTGGATGAATTGACAAGGTATGCAGATCCAAGAGCAATGAGCGCGTCCACACAAGCATCCCAGTCACACTCTGACTGGGATTAATGAAACGCGGCGTTTTTGGTTTTGGAGGCAAATCCTCAAATCAAATGCAAGCCACACGATGCGCATAACAAGCCAATCTTCAACAAGATCTAATGGCTAGAACCTCATCTTCTTCCTTGGACCTCTGGTAGGGCTTCAAACTCAGACGGTGGCCCAGACGGTGGCGCCACCGTCTTCTCTGGTGAGAATCAATTGCAGGCAACCAAAAATCATAAACCTTATATCAATCTTGCTCAATTTTTCACGTAGATCACGAATATCACATCCAAATTCCATGAATCCTTCTAGATCTCTCAAATCGAATCAAAATCTAAAATATGTCATAACTTTCATCATCACCAAAGGTCAAACTAATGGTACGTACTTCATCCTTATCTAACACTGATCAACCTAAACTATCTCAATTGTGCTAACTCTCCAAGAATCAAGAGGTTCGAGCCAAAACAGAAATGTCACCACATGATCCATCATCACCAATTGCTACCAAATCAATCCTAAAACAACCTATTTTTCAACCAGATCCTAACCACATGTTCATTATGATCTACATCTTGCTATAATTGTGAGAAATTTGAAGTTTACATACCTGTTGTAGATCTATGAACAGAGGTATCTAGAGCTTGATTCAGCCTTCAAAAATTTCCAGAATCACTCAAGGATGCAAGAGGAAGATGAAGAAACCTTCAATTTGATCTGAATTTGCTTAGAGATGAAAACACGATTTCTGTTTGCTCCCTTTCAATTCCAACTGCTATCTCTGATTCCACCACGAAATGAGCTCCAACCTGAGTCTAGAATCATCAAATGACTTATATAAAGTGTGTCTATGGGCTTTTTAAGTCCAATCCAAGCCCAAATCAGCAATTTCAATTTTCTGTTTTTCTCTTCAAAATCTCCATGTGATAGTCGTGAATTTGGCCATGGAACTTGCTCCAGAAGCTTCCTATCAGTTGCACAATGCCTTGTGAATACAATGGGACCAAAAGGAACACTTGAATTGCCTTGGTGAGTGATTTGGTCATGTAACTTGCATATGAAGAAACCAAATGATAACTTGTGAAATTCTGCCCTAACTCAAAAATCTACCAATTTCATTGTATTTGAAATGATATTTCCATTCAAAATGAGTATTTACTTGACATGTTTTGGTCATATATCCATTAATTTGAATTTTTCAACTTTGAATCCTTTTAAAATCTCCCTTTTTAAGCCATTACAAACCAAATCTTGATATGAGCCAAATCAATTTATTATGACTTCTTGGTTAGCCTAAAAACCTCATTTTAAAGAAGTTCCATGTTGAACAAAAATCCATTTGACAAGTACAAGTTGGAGATTTTGACCTATGATTGAAAATGGCCTATAATCTCACTTTCCCAAAATACCCCTGACTTGTAAACCTCATAACTTGAGTTCTACAAATCAGATGGAAGACTTCTAATACAATTTAGAAATCTAAGATCATGAAGAACAACTTTCAGGTTGGCCAAAAGTTCAGGTGAAACCTCCTTCTAGGTCAAAAATGGCTTGGAAGTCAGATGATTTTCACAGACAAATTTCGGAGACATATGAGGACCTGTAACTTGTCTGGACCATAACATGAGTTCTATAAATCCCCTTGAGGACTTCTAGTACTCAAATTAAATTTATTGAAATGATCTACAAGTTTCATGTTGGCCAAAGATCCATTTGAAAATTTCATCTTGACTTATGTGGCTTGGAAGCTTGGCACCAAACAGGGGATTTTACACTGAAACCCTAATTTAGCAACTTCCCACACTCTTGATTCTTCTCAACTTGATCTTGGCACAATACCACAAATGTATCAGCATATCATTTCATGAACTCCATGACCTAAAAGTAGGCTTTGATACTCTTCAATTGCACAGTTGACCTAGGATTGACCCAGATGAAACCCTAATTGCTTGCACCTCAACTGTGGCTCTTGCATTTGACACAATGAATTGACTGAGCTCTCCCATGGCCCTCTAGGCATTCTATGAGCTCCATACATATTCTCTTCTCATATTCAACACTTCACATCCCTCTGCTGGTCTTCAATTGATCCTCACGTTAGGAGAAAATCTACATGCAAACATCTAAACTCTTAGGCACTCAAATTACCTCCTGATGACTTTGATAACTTCTCAATCTTGAATAAGACCTCTTGCTAGACTTCTCTTGATAAGAATCACACTTGATCCCCTTCTATATGAATGATATCATGATATGCAAATGATATAACTATGCAAATGTTAATGCAATGAAACATAAACCAAGTAAGAAAAGAGGTTGGGCAAATTTTGGGGTGCAACAGTTAGTATCTGTTGTACCCCAAAATTTTCTCAACCTTTTTCTTTACTTGGATTATGGTTCATTCCATTCTCTAATATTTGCATCTGCATAGCATTGTCCTTTTCAGGGGATCAAGGGAAGTGTGCCATCCAAGAGAAGGTTATCAAGGGTATCAAGCTCAAGCCAGAGTGCTCACTCAAGTCACCCAGTGTTTATACTCATCAAGAAGAGGTCAAAGTTCTCTGGGGGAGAAGATAGACAAGTGTTGCTCATCTCCTATCTTGGAGGTCAATTGAAGATCATCAGAGGTTCACAAGGCCATGGTCATGGATAAGAGATGTTGGATAAGCTCATTGAATGCTTTTGAATTCATTTAGGGAGTTTATCTAAGTGGTCATATCATTTGCAAGAGGTTGCAGTCAAAGTTGGTGCATCTAAGGTTTCATTTGCTCAGTGCAAGGTCAACTGTTGGCTTGAAGGAGTTGGAGACTTGGTTCCAAGTCATTGGAGTCATGGGAAGTTGTGTTGAGACATATAGGATGTTATTTCAAGTTAAAATCAAGGATCATCAAGGGTTTGAGAAGTTAATAAATTAGGGTTTCAGAGGATGTCAGTGTAAAATCCCCTTTAGGAGCTAACTTCAAGGACAATTTACGTCAAGATACAAGTTGAATCTCATTTTTTTATAAACATGAGACTTGTAGGTCATGTTCTTAGATTTCTTTTGAGTACTATAACTCATCCATTGGGTTTATGGAACTCAATTTATGATGCCATCAAATTATGGGTCTCAGATGAACATATTTTTCAGTCAACAAAAGTCAACCCACTTCCAAGGCACTTTTGACTTAGAATCATGTTTCTCCTTAACTTTTGATGAACATGAAAGTTTTCCCTCATGATCTTATCTTTCCAAAACGTCCTATAAGTCATTCATATCATTTGTAGAACTTAAGTTATGGAGCTTGCAAGGCAGGTTTATTTTGAGAAAACTTTGATTATAGGTCATTTTCATTATGGGTCATTTACATGCCTTTAGGCACTTCAAATGGAACTTCAACAAACATGAAAGTTGTCCCAAATGACTTCAATTTCATCATGAAGCTCAGAATTGGTGTGAATTATACATGGTTATGGACTTTGGTGAAGAAATTCAAGTGAAATTTGGATTTTTAAAGGTGATATCAACTGAATTAGTTTTAGGACTTCTTCATGCCATGTTTGTATCCAATTTTGTTCACAATGCTCCAATGTACAAAATGCACAAAACAATTTTGGTTTATGGGGTGAAAATCACGTGGAAATAAAGCTTGCTTCAAGAAGAAGATTCACTTCCAAACTTCTTAATTGGATTACATCAAAGCCCAATTCCAATCCACATGTAAAATTCACATTCTCAACTGCAAGATGAAATGAATTCCAGGTGTTTATGCAGCCAAATTCACGTGTGCATGTGTTGCACCCTAAAATTTGACCAACCATTTCTCGTAATTTGTCTTATGTTTCGATTCATTTTGCATTTGCATCTGCATATCGCATACTGTGCATTTTTGCAGCCGGATTGATTTAATCGGGATTACAGCCATTTCCTCGCATTCCAGGTGTTTCAAACCGTTTCGAACAAGGAGTTGTAGTTTGGAAGTTATGCTTCTTCTCGGTGTTTTCAGTCTACGCTGTTGGTTTCGGTGGTATTTCGGTGTCCGGTTTGTTGCCTTTTTATTTCGTTCCATTCTTGCATTTTTACGTTCACCGATTTAACTTTCTAGAATTTATTTCTTAACTTTTAGCATAAGACTTAGATAGACTTTATCTCTTTTTCTCTATTTTTAATTGTTTTTTTAGAATTAAATAGTTATTAATTTCCATTTTAGAACATTATTAGATTTAACCTTTTTTAGATTTTAAATAGCATTTTCTATTTTTTTTAGAGGTTATTAGAATATTATTTGATTTTAATTAGTTTTTACTATTTTTAGAGTTTATTAGAGTATTAAGAGTTTTAATGTTAGGATATTATTTCTTTTAGTTTCTCAGATTTTATTAATCTAGATTAGAACTTTTTAATTGGTTGGTTGTTATTAATAGTTTTATTAGTTAGTTTAATAATCAGCTTTTAATTTTCGTTTCAGCTTTATTCAATTAACCTTTAGTTTAATTAATTTTCATTAAGTCAGCTTGCATTTAATTTCTATTAGCTTTAATTATTAACCAGCTTTACTAATCATGTTTATCAGGTGACTAATCAATTTTTACAGTCTCAATGTTGTATCCGTGTGACAAGTGGCAGGGCTATAAATAGCCCTGTTCGCACTCTCTCTCATCGGTGCACAGTATCCCATGCAAACACTATTGAGTCCACCGGAGAAATCAAACCGTCCAACCATGCCGGAAAACTCACCAAATCCCTCACCGGAAAACTCAAGTCCCTCACCAGAAAATTCATCCAAATTCATCCTCCTTCAATTTTTTTTCCATATTTCATTAAACATTCATCCAAGTTCATACGACCTTCATCATAACCTCATCTGTGTTCATGAAACTCATCAATGGTCATCGCCAATTCATCCGTATTCATCCAATATTCATACTCCTTTTCTAGATATTCAAACCTTCATTTGTTCTTCCATCGTTTTTCCAGAAATCATCATAACATTCATCCGTTCATCGTCACATTCAAACACTTTTTCCAGAATTTCTTCATCACAGTTTGTCCAGATTTCATCTTCATCGTTACATCTAAAAACACATCATCACCTCCATCTTCAGATATGGATCCAACCTTCAAACCACATTCAAACTCTTTTCGATCTATAATCTTCATCACCATCGTGTAACATCAACGAACCTTCAACCAAAACTCATCTTCAGATCTTCCACAAACAACTTCGAATCATGTTTAAACCTTCATCATCTACGAAAATAACAAAACCATTTCCAGATCTATCTCAAACAAACCTTCAATCTTCATCAAACCTTCGATCTAAAACTCCATATCTAACTTAAACCACTCATCAACATCAAACGATTTGCTCGGATCTTCATCCGCCATAAGCGAGCTTGAACTAAAGCTCCGAACCCTCCGTGAACTCCACACATCATGAACAACAACTCCGATCTCCAGATTCAACCGCCGTTTGTTTTGTTTAACCTGATAGAAGGTGATGAGTATGGAATATTGAAGTAGAGAGTGCTTGAAGGTGACGAACATGGAGAGAGGATTTTGAACAATGGATCTTGGAAGAAGATGAAGTTGTGTATGGATGAAGTTGGTGATTGTTTTCTTTTTTTGGAGTTGAAGTTCGATTTGATGTCAAGGAAGATGGGAGGTTCGAGGTTGAGAAGTGAAACGGCGGAGCTGTTTGTTTCTGAACAAGGTGACGGTGGAAGACAATGGTTTCGCATTGCCAAGATGAAAGAAGGAAGAAAGGGTTCATGGATCTCCAAGTTGGTTAGTGGGCCTTTGGGCCCAACCTTTCGTTTTACTGGATCATTCCCCATATTCCTTTCACGCACCCCCCTCCCTTTGGTTTGTTGTTTCTGTTTGTAGTTTGGCCTCAGCCCAACCGTAGCATCATGAATTGCACCCCCCTGGTTTTTTCCTTGTTGTAGCTGGTTAGTGTGCCGTTCAGCTCAACCTATTCTTTTTCTGTTAATACTCCTGCCTGGCTGTTACACCCCCCCTGTTTTTTATTTTTATAATTTTTTTGTAAATACTTTTTGTATAGATTTATGTATTATATTTTTCATTTGAGTATGTAAATATTTTACTATTTTACTTTAAGAAATATTATGTACATTATATTTTACTTAGAATATTATTGTATATATTATAAATATTAGCTTATTTTCTATATTTGGTTTTATATTCAATTTCTATTCATTTCCTTTTATATTTCTTTTAGAATTTATTTTCTATTAGGAGTTTCATTTCAATGTTAGAAGTTGAGTTCTTATTTCTGTTTGTTATTGGACTTTCTTTTTATTTCATTCTCATTTTGTTTTGGTCGATGACGACACTTTCGTAAACCGTTATTAATCGACTTGTTGATGGATAATGTAGGATCCGAGACCACTTTTTTCTCTCCTCATTTCTCTTCTTCTTCTGATTTTATTTTGACTTTCTTCTGGTTTGGTCCATGTGATATGATTTAATTGCAGAATGATTCTCAATATCATTTATCTATCTTTTCTTTGACACGGATATCAATACGCTACCTCTTGGGGTTTGACTTCATTTATAAGTCGAATTATGATGGTTCAGAGTTACATTGGTTCTAATTTGAGACGTCTTCATCAAGGATCAAAAGAGGAAAAGCTTGGAATGGAGCTTGCAGGCAAAAGTCAAGGGTCAACGGAACCACTCTGTTCGGTAACATTGTTTTTATTTCATATCTTTCATCTCTTTTATTCAACCGTTGAGTGTTATGAGCTGTAGCGTTAGATACGTGGGAAATGATGAGTGGGCGGCCGCCTCTCACTTGTCTAGAGTGTTTAGTATACACCCTTAGGGTGATATGCGACGCATTCGCTCCTACGTCTTAGGACTTCGCGTGTGCGTCCTGTTCCATACCTTTTCTCTCGCATCCTGGTGATTGAGACTTTCTCTATTCTCTCGCATTCTGGCGATTGAGCTCCCTTCTCTTGCCCCCATGCAATCGAGACCATTTTCCGTAGTTAGCCGAACTATGGCTGCTCTGATCTCTAATACCTGTTGAGAGTACGTAGGCATAGGATGTGATATCCTAGCGAGCACACTAACAACTAACTTCTCTGTTCTCTCGCTTCCGTGCGGTCGAGACTTTCCCGCTAACGACTAATCTTTCCCTTTCTCTTGCCCTAGTGCAATTGAGATCAGACCATAGTTCTAGAACCCGTAGGTTCCCGTACCTTTAAACCACGACATACTATGTTCGTTCTACCGCAAACAGGTAACGCCTAAGTCTCCAACGATCGAGCAGCATACACCTAACTGCTAGAATGCGCACGCTAGTATCGTCAATCCTTTCTCTCACCCCGTGTGATCGAGAACACCCTTTTCTTCCCGTAGTTAGCCTGAACTACATTTTGCTCTGATTTCTCATACCATATGAGAATACATAGGCACGAGACGCGATGTCTTGACGAGCAATCTCCCCCCGTAGTTTCTCGAACTACGTTGACTCTGACTTTCCCATTGCACGAGGGAATACGTAGGCATAGAGCGGTGATACTCTATCCAGTCAGTGCTTTCCGTTTAGCTTTAGCAGCGGCAGATTAGATTTTTTTTCACCCATAGACTTGACAACCCAATGCGTGGATCTCGTCGAGTACGACGGACGCGAGGGGTACTCATACCTTCCCCTTGCGTAACCGACTCCCGAATCCGGACTTGGTTGTGATGACCTTGTCTTTCCCTTTTCGTCAGGTTTTTTTGATCGTTTCCTTTCCCTCTCTTTAGGATAAATAACGAAAGGTGGCGACTCTTCTGTTTTCCACTGGGTGTTTTTCGCAGTTGCGACAGCATGGATCACTTGCCAAATTGGGCATTTTCAAAATTCTCTTCAACCAAGCCTCATGGGCCTCCAATTCACTCACATATCCATAATATAAAAGTTCAAAATGAAATTTGAGAGCTCCCTTTTACAAATTCATGGAGGGAAGAGAAGAACTAGTTTTGGAAAGTGAGAGCAAAATTCAAAATCGTGAATTCAGATCTATAGCTTTTCAACTCAAATTGAAGCAAGAATCATCTTCCTCAAGCTTAGTGGAGTGGATCTGCACACTTTGGATCAAGCTTAACCTCAATTGAAGCACCAATAGAGTGTCTCCGTTAGGTAATCTTCAATTCTATATTTCTCTCATGTTAGGCACTGAACTTAGGTCATTGTGGTTGCATCTGAAGCCCTACACCATGTAGGCAATGTTTGCATGTTTAATTGTGAAGTTTGATGAGATTTTCAGTTGAGCACTATTGCGGTGAGAATCGTGATACCAAGCTATTGATTAACTTGAATCTTTAATTCTTAAATTCACAACCGGACTTTAATTTATCCAAAAAGGAAAGGTTTAAAGAAAGAAAAACCTATTAAAATGCAAAGCAAAAAGCAAGGCTTAAATCTAAGCAAAGAGAGATCTAAAGGTTCGGGGGTTGGTTATGCCTAGGGTAGGTATTTCACATCCTAAACATCTGTAGTACTCTACAGGAACCTCTTGTTAATATTTGTGTTATGCTAAGTTTGCTAAGTGTTTCTAGGGGTTGGGATTGGGTAAAAGGTGTAGGTTAAAACCTAAAGATAGTTTCTAAGTTTACTCGCAAAGACATCGCGTCCTCTGCCTACGTATCCTTACTAGGATAGAATCAGAGCAATCGTAGTTTACCTCACTAGGGATGAAGAACACTTGATAATGATCAAGGTTCCAAGGGGAACAAACATATCCATGCTTGTGTAGAGTTTATCCAAACTCTCTAGATCTACATTGTACACTCAAGAAAGGGGAGTAAGTAATCATTTCCATGATTCTTACATAGAGTTAACAAAACTCTACCTAACTCTATGTTGTAAGACCAATTGGTTCTATCCAGACCATAAAGAGGAAGAAGGGGGAAAGTTGCTCGTCAAGATATCGCATCATGTGCCTACGTATTGTCATTGTCAAATGAGAAATCAGAGCGTTCGTAGTTCGGGAACGAACTACAGAATAAGGATCAATTGGTTCTTTCCAAACCAAAAAGAGGGAGAAGGTTCTATCTAGACCTATGAGTTTAACTTCAATTGGTTCTATCCAGACCAAAAGGGGGAGAAGGTTCTATCCAGACCTATGAGTTTAAATCCTATTGGTTCTATCCATACCAAAAGGGGGAGAAGGTTCTATCCAGACCTATGAGTTTAAATCCTATTGGTTTTATCCAGACCAAAAGGGGGAGAAGGTTCTATCCAGACCTATGAGTTTAAATCCTATTGGTTCTATCCAGACCGAAAGAGGGAGAATGTTCTATCCAAACCTATGAGTTTAAATCCTATTGGTTCTATTCAGACCAAAAGGGGGAGAAGGTTTTATCCAGACCTATGAGTTTATTGAGCTATCTATGACCCAAGGGTCAATAGAGAGACTTTCCTTTGGAAGGGTAGAAATGAGGCAACTTGGATGGGAACTAAAGAGTTTCATCACTTGGGGAAATAAAATTAACAAAGCAACAATCATTCAAACTTGATGAATATAAGGGATATGGTTACAACCAAGAGCAAGCAAGCATATTACAATATCAATGCCATGATTTCAATCACGATAAATGGTTATGACCAAAGCAAACATCAAGATATTACAATATTAATGATTTCAATCAAGATAGATGGTCACAACCAAGAATATGCAAGCATATTACAATAGGCAAGGATTACAATCAAGATAGATGGTCACAACCAAAGACATGCGAGCATATTACAATATCAAGCAAGGGTGAGTTCTTACAAGACTTAAGCATAATGGAGTCACAACCACAAACATATCTTAACAAAGATGGGGTACATCTTAATAAAGATGGAAGGGGATCTTAGCAAAGATGCATCTTAACAAAGATGAGGTTTCAATAGGGCTTACAAGATGACGTGTATACTTACAGGCATCATGCCTAAATCAAATAATGTCACAACAAATGGTATACAAAAGTTCAAAATCTTCACGGGGGAAAACTTTCAAGTATTAAGAAAAGATTGAACACAAATTCTTACAAGCATGGATTTTAAGTCAAACTCAAGTACACAAGGATGCTAACAAGGCAAGTTCCACATTAAAATTCAAAGAGAATGAAATTCAAAATTTGAAATGAAAGAGGAAAGGTAGGAGGGTTAAAACCCTAAAACGGATCGCGAGTTCCCCATAATACAAAGTGTTTCTAAAATAAAATTTTTTGAATTCTTTAAGCATTATATGAAAGTGTTTATTAATACAAGAATTTAGAAAAAAGAATCACTAAAAAATGATTAAAAATGAAGGAGTTATGAATTTTTGAAATTTAATGACAATTAAATAAATCCAATATTAAAAAAAATAAGAAAGGCCTCCCCAAGGCTTGAACCCAAGACCTTGGGGTCATAGGCTCAAAATCTAGCCAACCCAGCCACTTGTACGCGTGTGAGAAATGCTGGAAGAAGGATGTAAAATAGTAAAAACTAATAAAAATCATGAAATATCAAAAAATGGCCCTCGCTGAGGGTCGAACTCGGTATCACACGCATGGCAATTACTTATGGGCAAGGTTACAACCACTGGGGTGGCGATACATCCATTGTATCAAGCCACCCCAAAAATACATAAGCCTTAGGCATGATTTCTGGGCCAAAATCAAAGCAAACCAAGCAAGCAAGATGCAAAAAACGGATTGATCTCAAACTTACTCAAAATAAAGTCAAATTTAACAAAATTTGGGTCTATCTTATGTGAAATTCAACAAGGAACACGATGGTGCTACCAGTTTTCAAAAATAATGCACACAAAGTAAAATTCAATGCAACTGCAAGGTGAAAGTTTGAGATGCATTTTGGTATTCCATGACTAAAACAGATGTAGATGGATAAGGAAGGGCTTGAACAAATTCAAATCATGATATGAACTGAGTTCCAACAGGAAATTCGTTCATAATACAACAGAGTAAAGAAATGGTATGTGAGTTGCATCAATGAACATAGTTAAAACATAATGATCAAAATATCAAGCCAAACAAAAATCAACTTGTCAATGGTCACACACACAAAGTTGAATCCAAATTCTAACAAACTTCTTGATCTACTGTTAATTTGAAGATTTGAAAGCTTAGAGTGCTATTAAGTCAAAGGCAAGATCTAGAACATAATCACCAAATGGTAAGCTAGTGACATGCTGTAGAAATGGATTCATATATCCAAACTATATTGAGGCAAAGAAACCAAACCAATTTACGAATCAGTTGTAATGAGTTAAGAAACTCATACACAAGCTGCATAAGTTTAAAACTCAAAAAGGCAACAAGGATTAATCCAAACCTAAACCAATGGATTGACATCATAACAATGCATCAAACCTGAACATAATTGGCTTTACATCTACACAAATCAAAAGCTTACCATCTACCTACCCCAACCAAGACAAATGCTAAATCTAAATAAGTTCTAAAAGGATTAAAATGTAAATCTGATGAGAAACCAAATTAATGATCCTAACAAAACTGTGGACAGCAGGCACAACATCAAAATAAAATGTCAATAAAGTCTGAAACTCTAAGAATTTAAAACAAGCATATAACAGTCTTTCCCACATCAGGGCACACCAGTAAATAACCTATTGAAACTTAACACTCTAGGCTCAAACAGTCTAACTAAAACAAACTATCAAAAAAGCTCAACAAGCCTATGGTATTCATAAGCTATCCTTATTTGCAGCATGCCAACTATACTAATCAGATCTCAACACAAACTCTAAGAAAACAACCTTATGCATAAATTCTAAAGACAGTTCTATGCACATCACTAAATGCTAGACAAAATCAAGTATGCACTAAGTTGAGGTTCACAAATGAGAGGCACCAAACAAGAGAGTCAACAGACTCAAGGCATGCCAAAAAGAGACTTGACAGTTTTTACATTATAATCTGGCAGCAGCCTTAAACAAGGCTTTAAAGACAGCAATGATCAAACAAAGTATTTTGTTTACAAACAACAAGAAGGGAAAAAATGACATGGTTAGAAGTGAGATGTTATGGCAGTAAAATAATAGTTGTTCATTAATTATGGACAGCCCTTAGCACTACTATTATCAACTCTAACATGATTATGTTGGCAACCTCCAATAGTTGACCCCAAACTTCAATCACATAACAAATTACAATCCAATTGATCCTTATATGACAAGTTAAACAACCCTCATAAACCAACATAAACATTACACATAGAAATGACACCCATACTCTTACTAGAGTAAATGATAAGACACAACATCACTTGATGGCAAGATAAATGATACAACATGAGCATATTAAATCAGAACAGTTTCACCACCAAGATTGGGAGTTTTAAGAGCATAACAATGTTTAACCAAAACAACTCAGCCTAATGACAATTCCTAAATTGCACAAACAAATAGCATGAAGAACAATCTGACAGTTATGTAAACCAATGTTGATCATCTCAAAAAACACATTGAAACATGACTGAGAAACCACTCAACAATGCACCATAAGCTTTAACTGTACTTGCGCATCCTACTCAAAATATGTTGTACACTAGCAGGTCTCTGCATGAGTCAATACTTCCCAAAAAAAAACAATCATTCTTATATTTCTCATGTTGATAGTTTCAAAACAGTCTTGGACAACATTTGATCAAGAGTTAAAGTCACAACATCAATCCTCAAGGCACCATACATTTCAACAGTTTATATCAATGCTTTTACAAAAGTAATGACATATACCCATTTCTCTAATGACAGTCATACATTCCTTTGCACATGAGTTGATAAACTCCTACCTTACAATAGCATATTGACAGCAAAAATACAACTTTAAACATAACAATTTCTAAACTTGTTCAACATACCAAATCCATACATACATGATGCATAATGATGAATAAGCTTAAAAATTACATGCCTCTTGTAGTCCTCCCACACTAAGCTAGCTGCAAGAACAAGAATTCCCTCCTTTGGTGCAAACCTTTAAACTTTCTTCTTTTTGAAGCAACAAGTGGTTTTTGAAGACAGTTTGTGAAAATGAATTTCCATCTTTTGTTTAAGGTTCTAGATAGTTAGTATGACATAAATGGAAGGTGTTCCAAGTGTCAAAGTGATGGAAATTGATCTAGGTAGTGTGGTTCATCATCTTATGCAGAAAACTCAATATTTAGGGTGTGAGAGGTTGACTTTTTGTGTTGTGGTTTTTATGGCTAAGTTAATGGTTGGAACACCTTCTATATGTGATTTAGAGATTGTGTAGATGGTTTTTATGGTGGTTAAATGATTGGAAATGGAGCTGGTGTGAAACTTGCAACAAGGCAATTTTGGTGTTTTTTGTCTTTCCTTACTTACAAGCAAAGCAAGATAGAATGATAGCTATGGTTTTTTCTTGGGTTTTAGAGTGCTCTGGTGTGTGTTTTAACATAGAGGAAATCTCTATTTATAGGCAAGGTGGGAGGTGAGGACAAATTTAATTAAGTGGTTTTCAAATGGTAGTTTTGTGGAAAAACTAAGCAAATCTATATGTGCTTACTTTCTACAGATGGTGCATGCTTTCAAGGGCCATAAACCTCTAAAACCAGATAATCTTGAGCTGTATGAAATGACAATAGAGATAGCAAGGACAGATTTTCCATGCTGCAGCCCCAAATCATCTCTCTCCTCTTGTACCTTTGTACTTTTTCCTTATTAAACAAATGGTTTTTCATGAGGCTTTGGGATATCCTTGAATTCTCTTATGAATTAATTCATTATGCACTCTTAAATATCATACCAGATGTCAATCCATGGTTAGAGATGAAGTTCATAGTTGGAAATCAAGTTCATGTTAGGTTTTGGCAAGTTGACAAACTAGTGCACATGCCCAACTTTCTCACTTTATAACTCTCAGCTCACAAGGGCTATGGAAGAGTTCTATAACTTTTTGGAAAGCCCTCATGAATCTTTACAACTTTCATGTTTTCATGATCTTCAAATTCCAAATGGAACTAGGTCAAAAATTCTCTCGAAGTTGCTAAAAACATGCCTAAAAAGGCCAATAACAGAATTTTTCCAAGTTATTTTTCCCTCTTGTAATGATCTTGGCCATAACTCCAAATCTATGCATTTTCTGCCCATGGACCACTGTGGGACTTTGGTAGGACTTGTCAAGAGATTTCCAATGAGCTTTGAACCAACTCAATTGGATGTGTGGTTAGGGAGTTATGGTCTTGCCCCTTTCAAAACCCTAATTTCCCGATTTTTCGATAACTCCTCAATCCTTGATCCAATGGTCATGAAACTTCATGGATAGGTGTAATATGTTATTAGGAACATTTTTGCTTCATATTTTGATGTCAAATTCCTTATGATTGAAGAGTTGACTTTTCGGTCAACCGAACGATCGATCGATGACTACCAAGTCGACTGTTGATGTTCCGGGTCTTTTGAGGCCCTGAAACTTCTTAAGTAGACTTTACTAAGCCATATTAACTTTATGGACCATGATCCTACCCTTGGAACACCATTTATGTCAAAATTCAAACTACAGTTGACTTTTCCTGATCGAAAACCCTAATCGGGTATCCTGAACTGCACTGTTCTTGATCCTTGGGTGACAACCTCAAATTGGATTCACACTTGATCCAATGGAGTATATTTGATGATTTTGAGACCTATTTCATGGAGAACTAATCCAATACGTTGACTGATTAAACCGTCGAAACCTCGATTCTCGGCTGTACGGAACCCTGATTCCTGTATCTTAACAAAGACAAACTTGAAATAGATTAAAGTTAGATAATCGAATGAATATGATCCTAAAATGATGATGAAGGTCTAAGGGGTCAAAATTTGGGGTGCAACAAGCACTTGAAACTTTCTTCATTCGAATCTCAGTATTTACATATGATAAATGAAATTGGATCCTGGATTTGGATACTACGTGGCTAGACCTTTAATTTGGTATAAAATTTAATGAGTTTTGGTGGAGTTTGGGAACCTGAACTCCGGCCACCTCGCCGGAGAAGACGACCGGAGCTAGGGCTCCGACGTCTGGTTCAAACTCAGGCCATGCTGAGGTGTTCATGTTTGACCTCTTGACTTGATGAGATGAACGCTTCAGATGCGTTTGACTTGGCTTGATGGCACGTTGAAATCCATATTGGATTAGTGATACTGTGTGTTTTGCTTAGTGAGCTGAGTGTGTGTTGCTTTGGGCCTTGGCTGCTTTTGTCACCCCCTCTCTGATCCAGTCCAATGGATTCAACGTGTTAACTTGCTATTTACACCGTTTGCAATTAATTGTTTTATTTTATTTTTATTTCTTTTCTATTTTGCTTTTCCATTTTTAAAAATAGCTCCAAGTGTGATAAAATTCCATAAAAAGTATTTTCTAACACCCTAGGGTGTTAATTAATTTTCTCAAATTTTTATTTTCATTTTCTTTTATTTTTTCAATTTAATTGGAATTTGACAAGTGGAGGTATTTTTAATGGTTTCTTTTGTTGTTCATGTTTTTTCTTGCTTGAGTTTTTAAACATTTTCACCACCTATGAATGAGACTTATTCCTCATTTCAATGATGAGTTGAGAGGTCTTAGAGGCTGGTTTGTGGATTTTGTTTTACCTTTTTAGGTTGACTTTTTCTTCCATTTATTTGACCCTCGACAACCCTTCTTCAAAATGGAACACCCAAGTGAATCAACTCCTATGGTGATGTTTTGAATGGACTATGGTTTTTTGCTTTTGGACTCTGGTTTCCATATGCTTTATGGGAAATGACCCTTGTGGATCCCATATGCTTCCAACTCTTTTTGATTCACATTCATAACATGTTGAAATTGTTGGATGCCAATTTATGGGTCATAAAGTTGTTTGGTTCTTGTGCTAAGTTGCATTCTTTTTAGGCTTTCCATTTGATGTTCAATGTTGAAAGTGTTTAGAACCTAGGTTCTTTACCATGCCTTATCTTGCAACTTGTGTTGGCTTGCTTCCTTCTTGCATTTTCCTTTTCTCTTCTCTTGTTCTCACTTCTGTCCTAGGACTTTGGGGACTCATCCAAGTTGATTTGGTGCCTCTTGGTTGCACTTTTAGTTTGACTTGAATGAGAGACCATTTTGAGAACTTCTTTTGTTCTTTTCTTGCATGATCATGGTGATGCTTATGGTTGAGTTTCTTCTTTTCATTGCTTGCTTCCCAAGCTTTATCTCCCATCCTTTTCTTGATCATTTCTTCTCTTTTTGCTTGTTTGCTTTGCCTTGGTTAGTGATTGATGTACAAGTGGTTGTAGGAATTCTATTTCTCCCACTTCATCTCACTTTTGGCTTGAACTTGTTTAAGCTCTTTGGTTTGCATATCTCATTTTGTTTTGCATATTCTTGTTTGCTTGAAGAGGTTGAGATATGCTTGTGGTGGTTGTTACCCCCACACCTTTTTCCTCCCTCTTCATCTTTGTTTTGCATTGTATGTTTGCATCTTCTTTCACTTATACTTTCTTCTTCTATTATTTGTTTTCCATGTTCCCTTAGGACCTCTAATCCTTCTTATTCAAGATGGATTATGATAGACATTAGGTTTAAATGCATGCATGATAACATTAAGGTAGCTTTCCCTTTTTCATCCCAATCATAGGTGCACTTTGCATGAGAACATTAGGTTGACTTTAGTCTCCCTTTTAGTGTGTCTTTCTCTTCTCATCTTCAAACTTCATCAAGACACTTAATAATGGATAATGGATGTTGTACGCTACGAGCCTTAAGCATTTGGGAAATGATGATTGGGGGGCCTCCTCTCAATTGTCTAGAGTGTTTAGCGTATGTCCTTTGGACGATATGGGACGCATTCGATCCTAAGTCATAGTCTTTAGTGCAACATGAATTACAAACAAAGTTCAATACACTTCTTTCTTAAAAGACTTCAAAAACAAAACCCAAATATTTTTATCCTTCGGGATTAATTGGAAATTTTTTTCATAAAGAGAGTTTTGTTAACTCTTGGTTCTACAGTAAACAGGTAACGCCTAAGTCTACAAAGGTCGAGCTGCATACACCTAACTGTTAGAACTAAGTTTTAACCCTACTCGGGTAAAACACTTGAACCAACCTGGGGTGTGTCGTCCCGAACTACGTTTGCTCTGATTTCTCATACCAGATGAGGATACGTAGGCACAAGACGACAATTTCTTGGCGAGCAACCTTCCCCCACCTTCACCCGTAGTTTTCCGAACTACGTTGACTCTGACTTTCCCATTGCACGAGGGAGTACGTAGGCATAGAGCGGCGATGCTCTATCGAGTCTCTTTTCTTTTGTTTTGTCCCAGTGGCCTGTAGCGTAGATAGATAAACACCCTTTAGATAGACAACAATCGTGGATCCCGTTGAGTACGACGGACGTGAGGGGTGCTAATACTTTCCCCTTGCGTAACCGACTCCCGAACCCAAGATTTGGTTGTGATTGTCGCTACTGCGAAAAAAGAAGGCCGGCAATGACTAACAGAGTCGCCACCTATCGTTATTTATCCCAAAGAAGGGAAAGGAAACAATCGGAAAAACCTGACGAAAACGGGAAAAGACGAGGTCATCGCAACCAAGTCCTAGGTTCGGGAGTCGGTTACGCAAGGGAAAGGTATGAGCACCCCTCACGTCCGTCGTACTCGACGGGATCCACGCATGTGTTGTCTATCTAAAAGGGTGTGTAAACTATCTACGCTAATGGCTTATGGACAAAAGAAAGAGAAAAAAGACTGACTCGGCAGAGCATCGCCGCTCTGTGCCTACGTACTCCCTTGTGCAATGGGAAAGTCAGAGTCAACATAGTTCGCCTAACTACGGCTAAAGAAAGGGGGGAAGGTTGCTCGCTAAGACGTTGTGTCTTATGCCAACGTACTTTCATCTGGTATGAAAGATCAGAGCAAACGTAGTTCGGGCTTACAAAAACACAGGCTGCTCAAAAGTTTTACCCGAGTAGGGTTAACAGACAGTTCTAGCAGTTGGTGTATGCAGCTCGACCATTGGAGACTTAGGCATTATCGTTTGCGATAGGGCTGAAAGTTAACAACACTCTTATTTATGAAAAAGGTTTTCCTGATTAAGACCCCAAGGGGTGAAAAAGAGTTTGAGTTGTTTTTGTGTTTTTTAAGGAATAAATGTTTTGAATTAGAGTTTTCATAATGTATGTTGTAACAAAGTCTAAAATCTAGGATCGAATGCGTCGCATATCGTCCTAAGGACGTATACTAAACACTCTAGGCAATTGAGAGGTAACCACTCAATCACCATTTCCCTAGTACAAGGCTCATGGTACAACACTCATTGTATTTATTAAGTGAATTGAAGTTGTTTGAAGATGAGAAGAGAAAAGGGCAAACTAAGGGGGACTAGACCAAACCCTAAAAGTTGTCATGCAAAGTGCACATAAAGTTGAGTTTGAAAGGGGACTACCTAATGTTATCATTCATGTTTAGAACCCTAATGTCTATGATAACCTTTCTTGAACAAGAGAGGATAGAAATCCTAAGGGAAGGAAGACAAAAAGAAGAAGAAACAATAAGAAGAAACAATGCAAATGAAGAATGCAAACACAAATGCAACAAGGAAGACAAGGATGCAATGCAAGTGAGCGAGGAAATATGTGTGGGGCTGGAACCTCCACAAGCTCATCTCAACCTCAAGCCATAGTATGAATAAGTGCAAGAGAAAAAGGAGAGAGATGCATCACAAACAAGTAACAAGAACAATGAGAAAAAGTCCTCATGGATTCATTACTTTTGGTAAGCTTCAAGTTCCTCCTAAGGAGGGACCAAGCAACCTTAAGTAGTATTCCAAAGTCATAGGAAAGAATGGGGGATGAGGAGAAGAGATCTCAAAAGCTAAAGCAAAACATCACAAGCAAATGCAAACAACAACATCAAAGGATGCAAGCAAACACCACATATGGAAACACAATGTGTAAACATGAAAGTATGAGATCAAATGAACAACTTATGCATAAGTTAAAGACCTATGAATTGGCACACAATACCTATAACAAGCCCCTGACATGAAACAATCAAAATAAGGTTCATCAACAACGTACAACCAAGCCTTTGGAAGCAAAACAAAACAAGTACACAAGTAGAGATGCATAAACATGAAGCAACTTGCAAAATACATGAAAAATAATAAAATGCATCAAAAAAGCCAAATAAATTCTCAAGGGACCCCCAAGGTATTGGCAACCAGGGGTCAAAAGGGGAGATTGAAATTCAAAAGTAAAGTGCCTCAACAGAGGGCAAACACCAAGAGTGTCCCAAACTAAGGCAAAGATGGAAAGGGAATAAAAGGCAATTCAAACTACATGGAAATGGTACCTAAAAATCATGAAACAAATATCCAAAGATCAATCAACATGTTAATGCAATGCTCAAAACATTTCATGCAAAAATGAGAAGTTTACACCTAGAAATAAAATCAAGAGAAAGTAATGCTACAATTTAATTCAAATAAAACAGCCCCAATATTTAATTCATTTTTTAATTGAAAATAAAGTCAAAAAATAAAATAAAAATATCCAAAAAAAAAATAGACATCTTAAAGTTCATAGAAAATATATTTGGTGAATTTTTAAACTATTGGAACTATTTTATTTAGATTAAATTTGAAACAGCACAAAATAGAAAAGTAAAAGAAATTAACAATTAAATGAAAATGAAGTGGTGCAAACAGCAAGGAAAACAAGTGTAAAACGTGAATGGGCCCTCCCTGGGGGTGTGAATAGCTGCGCACGGTGGGCCCAATAAGAGAAAAAACCAACAAAAAATCTGAACAATTCTATGTGGATGAGTTGACTGTGGTATATGGTGGGAAGCACTGTGAACCGCGTGATTGGTTTCCAAGTATGCTCATCATGTGGCTTACAATAAGCCACCTCAATTAATGAAATAGAGTTTCACTTGCATGCACACAAGCCAAAATGGAACATGGTGGGGTGTAATCTCGGACTTTCACGCGAAAAACACAAGATCAGACGCGTGGTATGCTGACACGTCACCCTTCTTCTCTGATCGGACAAGGCAAGAGGCGGCCGACCAGACTGGTTTTCCGGTCATCTTCTTCCCCAATTCCGGCCGCCGCGAGTTCATCAGAACAACATGGCTCCACCGTTTTTTCACCGCTTTCGACAATCTTTAGATGAAAATTCATCTACTCGTCGCGAGGATCATGAATCTAGCACTAGTTTCCACTAACTCTCCATAATAACTCCAGAAATCAAACAACAAGCAAAGCGCACCAAAATGAAAGTTCACCAAAACTCAAATAAATTGATCTAAACTTCATCTACATGTTGCAAGGAGCAAGAATCAACAAAAATTAAAGCAAATCATCACAGAAATTCCTCAAACCGAATCAAAATAATTTTGAGCTCACAAAATCAAACACCACAAACACAAACGAAAATGATCCAGAAACGATCCATACAACTCAAGGATTCAAATGCAACAAAAATGGCGAAAAACCATGGCATATTGAGAGTGTAAGGTTGAAAGTTAGTTTACCTAGTGGAGAGCCTCCACTGGGCCTTGAAACTATGATGAAGCTTAACGAAAAATGCCCAGAATCATTCCATGAACTTCAATTGAGGTGTTTGAATGCTTAATTTGGTATGAAAATGGTTGAATCTGAGAAATTAGTTTTTGAGTGTTCTCCACTTTTTCAAAATGTGCTCTGGCTGTTCATGCACGAAAATGACCTAGCTCTGCTTCAATTTTCATCTGGGATACTTATATGTTGGGTCTATGATCAAATGGGGCTTCAATTCAAGCTAAACAGTCCAATTCACAAATTCACCTTTCACATTTTTTTCAAGTTGCCATACACATTTGTACCACTACACCAGCTTGGTTTTCAATCCAAATCTACTGCAAATCACTTGTGTTGATCAAAGGGATGAGATTTGAGGCTTGATTTTGATCCTATGGTTGATTTCCATTTTGTTACTTCAAGAGGAAGAAACCATGAAAATGGCCTATTTTGAGACCTCAAATTTCCAATGTGACAATGACAATGCTTTTGTATTATTATTTGCAATTAGAAAATGCACAAACTTGCCTTGAAAAAGTTCAAAATCAAATAATTCTCAATTTCTCAATTTAAGCCTCCTTTATGAAAAATTCAAAACCCAAATTCTCAATCCAAGCCCCCACCATGACAAGAGATGATTTGGTTATGCAAAAGGACCCATTTGGAGAAAGTTTCATGTTGAAAAGATTTCCATTTGAAGTGTGCAAGTTGGTGAAATGGACCTATAATTTTATGCATGTAATCTTACTTCCCCAAAATACCCCTGACTTGTAAACCTCATAACTTGAGTTCTACAAATCAGATGAAAGACTTCTAGTACAATTTGGAAAGCTAAGATCAAGGCCTAAAACTTTCATGTTGGCCAAAAGTTGAGGAGAAACATCCTTCTAGGTCAAAACTGGCTTGGAAGTTGGTTGACTTTTGTTGACCAAAATCACATACCTCTAATGTCCTATAACTTGTCTGGATTATAAATTGAGTTCTATAAATCCAATCAAGGACTTCTAGTACTCAAATTAAATCTAAGAACATGCTATACAAGTTCCATGTTGGCCAAAAATTGAGATGAAATCTGTATCTTGAGGTAGGTGGTCTTTAAGTCAGGCACTAAATAGGGGATTTTACCCTGAGAACCCTAATTTAGTAACTTCTCACACACTTAACCCTTGATGAATTGAACTTGAAATGATGTCTCATATGTCTTAAAACAACATCCCATGACCATAGAGACTTTGAATTGAGTTTCAATCTTCTTCAATTGCACAGTTGATTGAGGATTGGCCAGGTGAAAACCCTAATTGCAACACTTTCAACTGTGGCTTATTCCACTTCACACAACAACTTGAATAAGCTCCATAATGACCCTCAAGACACTCAATGGGCTCTCTCAACATCTCATACCCATAACCATGCATTCACCATCTTCTGATGATATTCAGTTGGCTTCCAAATTAAGAGCTGACCCACACACCTCCATATATCCTTTCACAATACATTGACCACTTCAAGATGTCCTGATGACCACTCAAGCTTGAGTGACAACCCTTGCCTTGGTTCAAAGCTCTGAGAATACCTCTCTTGCTATGTACATCCTTTTGATCCCCTGTTCAATGCAATATGTTATGCAATGCAAATGCTAGAATAAAGATGAAATGAAATGAAGCATAAACCAAGTTAAGAAAAGGTTGAGCAAATTTTGGGGTGCAACAGCTGCCCCTATTCAAACGACTTAGACCTGAATGAGTGAAAAGCGAACAACTTTCACTCAATCAAGGTAAAAGACGGTTGAATACCAAAGAACCCGGAAATTTGCCAACTGCAGAAAATCCGAATATAGCAGAATTGATCTCAAAGCCACCCTGTTGGGGAAAGAGAATACAAACGTCAAAAGCGGCGCCATGGTCTGGATGCCACATTGGCAAAAAGTAACAATCCAAGCTACCAGAGTCTGGATACTCCACAGAAATCAAAGCCTGAATGCTCAAAACATAACTCTGAGTCTGGATACTCAATAAATGGAGCCTGATTGCTCAAAGAAACAAATCTGAGTCTGGATACTCAAAGATTGGAACCTGGATGCTCGAAAACACAAATTGAAGCCTGGATGCTCAAAGAACAAAGCTGAATTTGGATTCTCAATAATCTGAGCCTGGATGCTCGATGTAATCTGAGCCTGGATGCTCTATGCAAATAGAAATATATTCATCAGGATCTGGATATCCTACAAGTTCAAGTCAAACGACATTGCTGGGAAACAAAATTAGTCGTGGTTTGGATACCACATAGGCTGAGAAAACATTACGTGCCAAGGTTTGGATGCCACACGGCGATAGGAGATAACCACAATTACTGTGACCTGGATATCACAAAGCATCAGATAAACTACCATGGTCTGGATACCATAACTGCCATCACCGGAGTCTGGATACTCAACGGAGAAAGTACAAACAAGATTCATCAGGGTCTGGACACCCAACTGACTTTACCGGAGTCTAGATACTCGACGGAGAAAGCGTAATAATATGAGCATAAGCCATGGTCTGGATACCATAAGGCACAAATGCACTTGTTGTGATCTGGATATCACAAAGGAATTTGACCGGAGTCTGGATACTCAACGGATCAAGAAAATACCTGTTGGAAAAATACCGGAGTCTGGATACTCAACGGAAAAAGAAAAATAATATCGGTCACCGTGGTCTGGATACCACAACCATCCTTACCAGAGTCTGGTGACTCGACGGAAAAAGGAAATCCCCATCAACTGGGAACGGGCCGGAGTCTGGATACTCAACGGGGAAAGGAGATCATCATTATACTTATTATGATCCCCTCATATTCGAAGATACTGCTGGGGAGTAACATGAGCCGGGGTCTGGATATCACGCAGGCTAAGAGAAATCACATGGTCTGGATACCAAAAGGGAAAATCAAACCTCCGAAGAAACACCTGAAACAAAGAGATAACAACCTGGTCTATGTTTCACATGCAAATGTTTGAAAATGGCGTAATGCTCCATACGAAATGGAAATGCTACGCATTTGGGTAGATGCTATGCAGACATGCAGATGCATCGGAACTGAAACAGCAAAGTAAATACTAGGGAAACAGAAACCATCCTGTCAGGAACAACAAACAACCCTGCAGGGAAAAGCTCACCCATGCCATAACGATTGGACTTACTCCAGAATGAAAAGGCCTCGAAAGGTTCCCCTACCGGGGACAAAGTTCATACAAGAGCAGCAAATCCAAAATCAATTGAGGATGCAGATCACCACTTGTTGAAGTAAATGTCCGAGCTAACTCTCCGGGATACAAAGCTTTCTGAAGAACAAATAACTCACCGAGTACTTAAAACAAACAGGCCATCGGATGTCTCAGTCTATACTGCTGAAAGTCGAGTTCCTTCAATCAGACTGAGTAAGAGGGAGAAATACCAGGCCACTGCTGGGGAGGACCAGGCACCTATCCTGTGGGGATACGCCCGAATCTCAACTTACTGGGGTGTAAGCATTTGCCCATACTCTGCGGAGGATTAAAAGCGCACTGGCAAACTGCCAGGGAAATACTAAACACTGCATGTAACTCTATTGGGATAGAGATGCAACCTCAACTGCTGGAGAACAACACTGTTTGGGGGAAAAGATGAATCCATCCATATTCGTAAAACCTTGCCCCAAGGGTCACAACCCTGCAAAAGACAAACAGACAAGACATCCTACACAACAAGCCTATCTTGGTCATCGTCTGTGACATTGTTCAATTAATATCAAAGTTTTAGCATTATTGGCCAAGGCCTGCAAGTTCATGTATGCAAGTTCATCAAAAACATCGAGAGTTTTTCACAAACAAAACAGTAAAAGCATAAAAACAAAATGCACAAACAAAGTACTGAATAGTATAGGTTTATTGATAAACGGCCTGTGAATAGGAAAAGTTTTTACAACAGATGCAACTCCTGAAAAGAGGAAGCTGCGCAAAAACTACAGAAGTGTACATTTTAAACAAAAAGTACAACAATGTCGGCAATGTAGCACAGACAAACACCATGAGCTAATTCCCCTAAGACTCGCTTGACCCTGACGCTTTCCCAACGCTTCGTCTTCAGAAGAGATTGATTCGGATAAATGGCCCTCAGGTTCTCCCAATCCACTAAACAATGAAGTTCATACGCAGACCACAGTCATTTGCTTTTCAATCCCTAACTTTTGCCTGAACCGCCCTTTCGGGTTTTCGATTCACCAGGATACCCATTTTTGCCAAAGTCGCCTTTTCAGGTTTTCGACTCTGCGGGTTTACATCTTTTTTCAATTTTATCCTTAATTTTTGCCCGAATCGCTTTTCCATTTTTATGGTTCGCCGGGATGCCCCATTTTTGCCTAGACTTTTCTTTTTGTGTCCAGCGGGTCTCTTTTAAGCAAAGTATTTTTTAACTGCGTCTGCGTTCACAGGGGATGCAAAATCCTCACCGTCCATGGTGGATAATACTAAGGCTCCTCCAGAGAAAACCTTTCGTACAACAAATGGACCTTCGTAGTTGGGAGTCCAATTGCCCCTGTGATCTGATTGTGGTGGGAGGATCTTCTTCAGCACAAGATCGCCCGTCTGAAAGCTTCGAGGGCGCACCTTCTTATCATAAGCCTTCTTCATCCGGCTCTGGTACAAACGACCATATGTAATCGATGCTAGCCTCTTTTCGTCCATCAGACTAAGTTGATTCAATCTATTCTTGATCCATTCTGCCTCATCAAGTTTTACGTCAACCAAAACCCTTAAAGAAGGAATCTCAACTTCCAACGGCAGGACAGCTTCCATACCGTACACTAGTGAGAAAGGAGTTGCCCCGGTTGATGTGTGTACCGTTGTACGATAACCGTGCAAAGCGAAAGGTAACATTTCATGCCAATCTTTGTATGTAACAACCATCTTTTGCACTATCTTTTTAATGTTCTTGTTGGCCGCTTCAACAACGCCATTCATCTTTGGCCGATAGGGCGATGAGTTGTGATGTTCAATCTTGAAGTTCTGGCATAACTCCTTCATCATCTTATTGTTCAGATTTGAACCATTGTCAGTAATGATTCGCTCGGGAATTCCATATTTACAGATGGTGTCCTTCTTCATGAATCTTGCTACCACTTGCTTGGTCACATTAGCATACGATGCTGCCTCTACCTACTTGGTGAAGTAATCGATGGCTACCAGGACAAAGCGGTGTCCGTTGGAAACAGTGGGCTCGATCTTTCCAATCATATCGATGCCCCACATGGAAAACGGCCAAGGGGATGACATAACGTTCAACGGGCACGGAGGCACATGAATCTTATCAGCATAAATATGGCATTTATGGCATCTCTTTGCGAATTTGAAACAATCCAACTCCATTGTTAGCCAAAAATAACCAGCTCATAGAATCTTTCTTGTCATGGCATGTCCGCCCGCATGCGTGCCAAAAGTACCCTCGTGGACTTCTTCCATAAGCAAACTTGCTTCTTTTTCGTCCACACACCTGAGTAGTACCAGATCATGATTCCTCCTATACAGAACACCATCTGGGTTGAGGTAGAAGTTTCCAGTCAATCTCCTAAGAGTTTTCTTATCCTGGGTCGACGCCCCTGGTGGATACTCTTGGTTTTTAAGGAAATTCTGGATGTCATGGAACCATGGTTTACCATCGGAAGCTCCTTCAATAGCAAATAAGAAAGCGGGTCTGTCGAGGCGCGAGATAACAATCCTTGGAGCTTCATTCTAAAAATTGACCTTGTACATTGAAGGCAGTGTAGCCAAAGCGTCTGCCATATGATTCTCCGCTCTTGGCACATGGTGGAAGTCTATACGATCGAAAAACGACAACAGTCTTCTTGCATAATCCTTGTAAGGGATCAGATTGGGCTGTCGAGTTTCTCATTCTCCTTCGATCTAATTAACAACTAGCACTGAATCGCCATATACATCAAGATTCTTGATCCTCAGATCAATAGCTTCTTCAAAACCCATGATGCATGTGTCGCTTGCGCGAAAATAAGGTGCCGGCACAACAGAAGAGTCGCCACCTTTCGTTATTTATCCCTCAGAGCGGGAAAGGAAACGATCGGAAAAACCCAACGAATAAGGGTAAGACAAGGTCGTCGCAACCATTGTCTGGGTTCGGGAGTCGGTTACGCAAGGGAAAGGTATTAGCACCCCTCACGCCCGTCGTACTCGACGGGATCCACGCTTGTTGTGTTTACTTGGACGGGTTGGTTTTATTCTATCTACCTATCAAGGCTGGCTTAAACAGAAAAGAAAAATGACTCGGCAAAGCGTCGCACTTTATGCCTACGTATTCTCATCAGAGAATGAGAAATCAGAGTCAACGTAGTTCGGCCTACGACGGGTTATGGGGGAAGGTAGCTCGCCAATACATCAGTACTGTGCCTACGTACTCTCAACAGGTATGAGAGATCAGAGCTCACGTAGTTCGGGAAACTACGGTTTATTTCCTGTCTTTTACGAAAGAAGTGTTTTTTATTGTGTTTGCGATTTCAATCGCACTAGAGACTATGACCTGAGAGTGAATGCATCGCATGTCACCCAAAGGATACCATACTAAACATCCAGACTGTGGAAAAGAAACTCTCCCACAATCCTTTCTCAGATAGCTTAAGGCTCGTAACGTACGAAAGAAATCATTCATGATTACGGTATCTTAAACTGTTTTGAGATGAGAAGAGAACAGGCCCAACTAGGAGGGAGACTATCAAGTCCTACTGTTGTCATGCCAAGGATTCATCCTATGGTTGAGGTTTGAACAGGGAACTCCTAGAAGATTTCATGCATAGGTTTCAACCTAAAGTTCTATCATCAATTCCATACCAAAGGAAATGAGAGTCCTAAGGGATCATGTCAATGATACACCAAAACAGACAAAGCATCAGCTTAACAGTAAAATGCATGCAATGCAAGTGAGGGAGGAAATGTGTGTGGGGCTTCAGCCTCCACAAGCTCATCTCAACCTCAAGCCAGAATGGATAACAGTAATCATACTGAAATATAAAACAACATGCTATCAAGCAATACAGTAAACTGCAATCATACAGAAGAAATGAAATAAAATGCCATTAGACAAACAAACCACATGGGCAAGGGAGTTGGGCTCTACCAAATACCCGCAAGCAAAGCCACACAGTAACAATACAAGCAGAGGGAGCAACTCAACCTGTAGTGCAATCATGCTCCTAGATTCTACTTATTCTAGATATGGACTTATTCTAATGCATCAAGCAATTCAAACAAAACACATCAATACAGAAAAGAAAAAGAAAAGAAAGCAGACTCCTCTCTCAACTCCAAGCTTCAGCTCTTCCAACAGCCATTCAGTCTTCATACTTCCAATTACTCTTGACAAATATCAATTTGCTTTTCCAGGTTTCAAAACTTCAACATAAGTTTCAACTTATCTTCTCTGAGCTTCAGCTCCTTGATCAGTTCCACCTTCAGGCTTCACTAACAATCATAAGTGTCAACTTGGTCTCCTTGCTCTTCAAGCTTCAACTGGAATGGCAATACTCAAGGATTCATCCGCTTCTACACTCTTCAATGGAGTCTTCATCTTCAAACTCAAGCTCAGCATCTCTCAAGATAATCAAACCAGAGGGAATCACTTAACTGGATAAGTTGGGGTGTTAAACTGCTTATTGCCCACCAAAGGTGACCTATAAGGGTTCAACATCAAAGGAATGGTTCCCTCAAAAGTTCTACATCCTAGGTACAATCACTTATCCCTCCAAAGGAGAGAGGTGTATACCAGGGAAGGACTTTGAATCATAGGGAGGAATGGAGGTGAAAGATACCATCCATGTTTAAGAAAGAAGTTAACTAGGTCTAAACTCTTCCTAATCCCTAACCCTAAAATAATCAACAAAACAAACAAGATCAAGCTGTCAAGCTCCTCAATCTATCTTCAAGTCTTCTACTATGCTCCTCAATGCTCCTAAGAACAAAACCAAGCAATACCAAGCTTCCCAAGCCCACAAAGGAAAGCAAACAAAATACAAGCCCACAAGGGCAACACAAACAATCATCAACTACAAAAATCATCTAAAAATAGTATACTACTATATTAAAACCTAATATAATTTATAAGGGATCCTACGTACCTACCCTTAATACCCTTATATGCCCCAATACCTATCTTGACTTAGAAACCCAAAATTCTAATGTTATTGTGGACCTATGTTGAGGATTAACCTAATTCTACACAACCTAATGTCATCTAATCAAAACTAATCTAAAATTCATCACAAAATTATGAAATAAATCCAGGGGGAAGCTAAAGCTTATATCTAACTATCCTAAAAGGAATGGCCTAAAAATACTAAGGGAACTAGCTAAACAAAATTCTACAAATTCATGTATCAACATAAAAGAAATATAACGCAATAAAAGTAGAAAATACACAAAAAATACTAAAAATGCATGAAATGAAAATATTTTTATTTGATAATTTTCTAGACATTAATATGAAATGGGAGCAAAAATTCCCATTAAAAAATCTTTAAGTTTCCATTTATTATGATTTTTCAAAGTTTGAAAGAAAATGGAGAAAATGAAATGAAAATATGAAAGGATGTGGTGTAGATAGCAAGCGTGGACAGTTCATTTTCCACATGGGCCTGAAATAGGGGTGCGGATAACAATACGCGCCAGGCCCAATCATCATCAGAAATTAAATAAAAAAAAACATAAAGAAAAAGAAAAATCCACGGTGCGAATAGAAACCAAATGCAGTGTAAAATCCAAGTGGGCCATGACTGGGGGTGTGGATAGTGAATCTTGACTTAAGCCCAAGAAGCCACCGTTTAATGAAGCGGTGTGTTTCGCTCGTTTCTGAATTCCCTCTCAAAATGAAATTGAACATGAGCCGTTGGATCAAACGAGGGTCAAGAGGTCAAGCTGGATCTGATGGCTGGGAGGTTGTCTTCAACCTTCAGCTAGGGTTTGCTGCAACTCCTCCATGGAAACAGAGCCCCCTACACAAACTTCCATCCATTCGTGCTCTCTCATTTCTTGCTCAAAATTAACAATATAAAGCACTAACATACTCCATTTTTCATGCTGAACACAACCATGCTCTTAAAATCAATTGAAACATCCTAGATCACTGAACCCGATCCAAGATCAACAATGTGCTCAATCATCAATCTTAACAATTCTTGCAATTAACTACCTCAGATCACTCACCAACTCACACTGACTGATTCTTGATGTCTAGTTCATTCTATATCTCAATATAACACGAGTTCTTGGTCATCAAAGAAATGGTGTCCATAATTCAATCTTCACCAATTGATCCCTAACTCTCAAAAATCCATCACCTATGTGTCTCTAACCTTTCTAACCTAACCAATCTACCTAATTATGCATAAAACATGGTGTAGAGTGAATTTTACAAACCTGGTAAATCTTGATGAACAGATGATGAAATCCTCCAATTCAGACCTTCAATCTTTCCCAATTCCTTCACTGAGTAGTATTCTTGCTTCTGTATGCAAAAAGAAGGGTTGAAACTGCTTGATTCTTGGAAACCGATCTGGAGTTGCAGGTGGTGAAGCTCAATGTCAAGAACACGATCCAAGCATGAAACCTCTCTGATTTTGATTGGCACACCTTCAGAAACACATATGGAATTGAATTGCACCAAAGAAATGGATTGATTGTAAGAGAATTGATGAAACCGATTGTGACTTGCAATGGAAGATTTTTGATCTCACTCTCTCTTCTCTGCACCAACTCTCACCAACCTTGCATCTGAGCAAGTTATACATGTTATATAGAGTGGTTTAGAATCATCTAGAACCATCTAGGACCTTCCAATGAGAAAATGGAAATCTCATGTCATGACATTTTGATTTCACTTCTCACCATATGCTATCTCATGCCAAGCCTCTTGTGATAACCAATTCTGACTTGAAATTCTCCCCACATGAGATTTATGGTGCGTTGCAACCCTTAACTAACTTGTTTATTGAGTTTTCTTGAGTTTTGCTTTGGTGCCTTAAGATGCAAGTAAGCCATTTCCAAAGCAGCCCTATGATCTAGGCCTCAAATCAAAATTGTGGCTGAACCATTGTTCTTAGAATGTCCTTTGGAGTCAAAATGACCTATTATATGAAATGGTTTGGATGTGTAACTTGTGACTTCCAATTTTCAATTTCAACTTATTTAACTTATGCCTCCATTTTAGGCCATTTTTATCACTTTTTGATACAAGCCTTTTCAACATCTCATGACCTCCTTAACAGCCTTAAAACATCATTCTGAGCAAGTTTGATGTTGAAGATTTTTCCATTTGAAGCTGGGAAATAGGAGATATGGCCTTATGCTTGAAATGACCTATAACCTCCAAATGACCAAAATGCCCTTGACTTGCCAAAGCCATAAGTTGAGTTCTACAAATCCTATCAAGGACTTCTAGTACTCTCTAGAAATCTAAGAAGATGCTCTACAACATTCATGTTGACCAAGAATTCATAGGAATCATCCTACTAGGGAAACTTTGGATGCAAGTTGGGTGACTGTCAAGGACCCAGATTCACATACCTCAGATGACCTGTAATTTGTCAAAGTCATAACTTGAGCTCTACAAATCCTATCAAGGACTTCTAGTACTCAAATTAAAGCTAAGAACAAGCCCTACAACATTCATGTTGTAGGGAAGATGAGATCACAATCACATCTTGAGCTAAACTGCCTTGAAGATAGGGATCAAACTAGGGGATTTTACACTGTCAAGCCTTAGAAACCCTAGCTTAAAACTTCTCAAACTCCTCAATCATGATGAGTTGGTCTAGGAATCATCCTTATAACCTCTCAATGGATCATTCCATGATCACATGGCTCTTGGATTAGGTCTCAACCCTCTCCAAATCATCAGTTGACCTAGGGTTGACCCAGTCAAACCCTAATTCCACCACTCATGGCTGAATCTTCTGAATTCTTGTACAATAACCTCTCTAGGCTTCATGATGGCTTTCAAGACATCTCACAAGCTTTCTCAAAGCTTCAAGTCCATCCTCATAGTCTCAGAATCATCTAAGGAGTTCCCACAACTCTCAAGTTATGAGACACACAACCTTGGTTTCAACCAATCCCTCTGAGGATCTCTTGAGTTCTCTGACAAAGATATCAACCTTTGAACATTTGAATAACCTTCTTGGCTAGCTTTAAAGTCTCATGGGTACTCATACCTCTGGAAATGTTGGTCAAATTTTGGGGTGCAACAGCTGCCCCTATTCAAACGGCTTGAACCTGACTGGGTGAGGAGTGAACGACTCTCAGCCAATCAAGGTGCGAGACGGTTGAATACCGATGAGCCCGGAAATTTGCCAACTGCACAAGTACACGGTACTCTGACGAGAACGAATCTTCAAACATCCAACCTCGCCGCTGGGACTACAAAGGATCTGACATCACCGCCAGCCAAACATCCAACCTCGCCGCTGGGACAACAAAGAATCTGACATCGCCGCCAGACAAACATCCAACCTCGCCGCTGGGACAACAAAGAATCTGACATCGCCGCCAGACAAACATCAAACCTCGCCGTTGGGACAACAAAGAATCCTACATCGCCGTCAACTCTCAACATCGTCTGACCTCACCGTCAGGGTGAAGAAATCCCTTGGGGAAATATGAACTTGAATAATAGACTCTGTTGGAGAGAATAATAAGATGAACACGTGTCAATGATCTTGCTGGAGGTCTGGATACCACACACAGGTGAATGATACTCTGGTCGGTAGGAACATCTTTGACACTGAGCATAACAGTTGCACGGCAACCCTACTAGGGAATTGGTCACACGGTAACCGGTAATACATAGTCGATCATGCCATCAGGCATTCAAAGAACACTGTCGGGCATTAGCCGGACTTCAACCATCAGGTTGATCATGCCATCAGGCATTCAAAGAAACTGTCGGGCATCAGCCGGACTTCAACCATCAGGTTGATCATGCCATCAGGCATTCAAAGACATCTGTCGGGCATCAGCCGGACTTCAACCATCAGGTTGATCATGCCATCAGGCATTCAAAGAGATCTGTCGGGCATCAGCCGGACTTCAACCATCAGGTTGATCATGCCATCAGGCATTCAAAGACATCTATCGGGCATCAGCCGGACTTCAACCATCAGGTTGATCATGCCATCAGGCATTCCGCATTACTGTCGGGCATCAGCCGGACTTCATCAGCAAGTCGGGAATAGAATTCTTGGTCAATCATGAGCCAACTGGGAACATCTAAACCTCTGCCATCAGGCACTCTGCATCAGCTGAGAGAATTGCTTCATTAACACGGTTAGACTTCAATCATGGAGTCTTCAAGGGATGTTTCAACTTCGCCGTTAGAAACCTGTTGGGGATGACGCTTCGCCGCTGGGGAATCTGGAGAACTATCAAGTAACTCCGCTTCGGGGGTCCAGAAATCATTCTGGATGAATCAACTCTACTGAGGACTTCAAGAATCATCTTGGACAAATAACTCCACCGGGGACTTCAAGAATCATCTTGAACCGTCGGCCAACCTGGAGATTTCAGGAATCATCCTGAGCGAACACTCTGCTGGGGATTTCAGGAATCATCCTGGGCAACCTTCACTGGGGACTCCAAGTATCAACTTGAGCAACCATTCTGGCGACTGCACTGGGGACTTAAGAATCATCTTAAGCAAACGACCCTGCTGAGGAATTCAAGAATCATCTTGAACCGAAGACTTCGCTAGGGATCTCAAGAATCATCTTGAGCAAGCGACTTCGTTGGGGAGAATGTCAGGAATCATCCTGAGCAATCAATTCTGCGGCGGAACACCTGCAAAACAAGAACGGTAACAACCTCGATCATGTTTATTATGCATATGCTTCGGCAATGGCGCAATGCTCCACACGGTGGAAATGCTATGCGTTCCTGATGAATGCTATGCAATCATGCAAAATGATACGATCCCGTCAGCAAAATAAATGCTGAAGGGAGAATCCTCCTGTCAAGGAGAAAAAACTACTCAGATAGAGGAATCATCCTGCTGAGGAGAACATGGTCACGCCAATATCAGTTGGACTCTGCAGGGGACACAACTTCAGTTGACTGCTGCGGGGGAATGAAGCTCTACGAGAACTTGGACCTGCTGAGGGAAAGCGATGTCAATCGCGGGAATAACCTGCGTGGCCTTCTCGGCTACTTCTCTGGAGATAACGAATCTGTGAGGAAACAACTTCAGTTGATCAACACTCTACTGGGGGAAAAACCAATCATGGCTTGAGCAGCTTCCAAGGATTCGGCTCTCTTGGGGATCTGCAAACTCGGCTGAGGAAGGAGAAATCATTCTGCTTCGTTGGGGATAGTACGACTCTGGTGGGGAATTTCAATTCCGCTGGAGACTTCAGTCTGGCACCATCAGTTGCTGCATACTTCAGCGTACGAGTAGTTTCCTACGAAACCTGCACTTGTGACCCGGTGTTGGGGGATGAACACGCGCTTCAGCGCCTGACTCAGCTGAGGAGATGATGTTCCTTCAGGACGCATATGATTGGGGAGAGAATCATATCTGCCTGGGGAGACATATTAATGCTTACGATCTCGCGTTCAGACTCGGCGGAGAGAGGCTACTGAACTCTGCTGGAGAAGGAGGAATCATCCTTCTTAGGGGATGCGCACGGCGCACTGCCTGGAATATGCTACACCTGTAACAACACAAACAAACAGACAAGATACCCTTCTCAAAGGGACCTATCAAGGTTATTATCTCGTAACAATATTCAGGTAATTCATTGTTTCAACAATCGGTGGCCTAGGCCAGTAAGTTTATGTATGCGCATTTTATCAAAAACATCGGCGTTCTTTTTCGCAAACAAAACAGATAAATGCTAAACAGACAAACAGAATTGTTGAATAGTATACATTTTATTGACAACGAACCCCTGAATGGGTAAAAAAATGTTTTACAACAGATGCAAGCTCATGGAATGAGGAAGCCGCGCAAAAATAAAACATAAATATACATCAGTATATACAAATGTCGGCAACGAGGCGTAGACGAACACCATGAGTTGATCCCTCTATGACCCACTCGACTTCGATACTTCTCCGACGCTTCAGCTTCGGAAGAGATTGATTCAGTTGAACGGCCCGCAGGTCCTCCAAACCACTAAACAAAGAAAGTCCACACGCGGAACGCAGTCATTAGCTTTTTCAAATCCCTAACTTTTGCGTGAACCGCCCTTTACGGGTTTTCGGTTCACCGGGATACCCTTTTTTACCGAAGCCGCCCAGTGTAGGTTTTCGACTTCGCGGGTGTATATTTTTCAATTTATATCCCTAATTTTTGCCCGAACCTTTTTATTCTGTTTTTGGTTCGCCGGGATGCCCCTTTTTTGCCTGGACTCTCTTTTTTTTTTCCAGCGGGTCGCTTTCAAGCAAAGTATTTTTTAACTGCGTCCGCGTTCACCGGGGATGCAAAATCTTCACCATCCATCGTGGATAACAACAAAGCTCCTCCCGAGAAGACCTTGCTGACGACGTACGGACCTTCGTAATTCGGAGTCCACTTGCCCCGGTGATCGGAGTGTGGCGGAAGAATCTTCTTCAGGATGAGATCACCCGTCTGAAAGCTTCTAGGACGCACCTTCTTATCATAAGCTTTCTTCATTCGGCTTTGGTACAGACGACCAAACGCAATCGATGCTAACCTCTTCTCGTCCATCAGGCTGAGTTGGTTCAGTCGGCTCGTAATCCATTTTGCCTCGTCGAGTTTCACATCAACCAAAACTCGCAAAGAAGGGATCTCCACTTCTAACGGTAGGACAGCTTCCATACCGTACACCAAGGAGAAAGGAGTTGCCCCGGTTGATGTACGTACCGTCGTACGATAACCGTGCAGTGCAAATGGCAGCATCTCGTGCCAGTCTTTGTAGGTCACAACCATCTTCTGAACAATCTTCTTTATGTTCTTGTTGGATGCTTCAACGGCGCCATTCATCTTCGGCCGGTAAGGAGATGAGTTGTGCTGTTCAATCTTGAAACTCTGGCACAGCTCCTTCATCATCTTGTTATTCAGATTCGAACCATTATCAGTAATGATCCGCTCGGGAATTCCGTAACGACAGATGATGTCCCTCTTTATGAATTTAGCCACTACCTGCTTGGTCACATTAGCATATGAGGCTGCCTCCACCCACTTGGTGAAGTAGTCGATGGCTACTAAAATGAAGCGATGACCGTTAGATGCAGTGGGCTCGATCTTGCCTATCATGTCGATGCCCCACATGGAGAACGGCCACGGGGATGACATGACATTTAACGGGCACGGCGGCACATGAACTTTATCAGCATAAATCTGGCATTTATGACATCTCTTCGCGAATTTGAAGCAATCAGACTCCATCGTCAGCCAGTAATATCCTGCTCTCAGGATTTTTCTCGTCATAGCATGCCCGCCGGCGTGCGTACCAAATGTGCCTTCATGGACTTCTTCCATGAGCATACTCGCCTCTTTCTCATCTACACATCTGAGTAGCATGAGATCGTGGTTTCTCTTATACAGAACTCCATCAGGATTGAGATAAAAATTTCCAGACAGCCGCCTCAGAGTCTTTTTATCCTGGGTTGACGCACCCGCAGGATATTCCTTAGTCATAAGGAAAGTCTGGATGTCATGGAACCATGGCTTGCCGTCGGAGGCTTCCTCGATTGCAAAGACAAACGCAGGTCTATCAAGACGCGAAAGGACAATTCTTGGAGCCTCATTCCAAAAATTGACTTTATACATTGAAGTCAACGTGGCTAAGGCATCAGCCATCTGATTTTCAGCCCTGAGCACATGATGGAGTTCCACTCGATCAAAGAACAGAAGTAGCCTTCTGGCATAATTCATGTACGGCACCAAATTCGATTGACGAGTTTCCCACTCCCCTTTAATTTGGTTGATCACAAGCGCTGAGTCACCATATACGTCTAGGTTTTTGATTCTCAAATCAATTGCCTCTTCTAGACCCATGATGCATGCTTCGTACTCCGACTCATTATTGGTGACTGGAAACGTCAGTCTCGCAGTAAACGGGATATGGGATCTGTGGGGAGTCGTGATGATAGCCCCGATGCCACTTCCATAGGAATTAACCGCCCCGTCGAATATCAACTTCCACTGGGATTTCCTATCTGGCCCCTCGTCGGGCAACGGCTCATCGCAATCCTTCGCATTTAGAAACACAATATCCTCATCAGGGAATTCTAATTTCATCAGCTGGTAGTCCTCGATAGGCTGTTTGGCAAGGTAATCAGACAATACGCTTCCCTTGATGGCTTTCTGGGACACGTACTGAATATCATATTCCGTTAACACCATTTGCCATCTGGCAATCCTGCCCGAAAGAGCCTGCTTCTCGAAGACGTACTTGATCGGATCCATCTTCGAAATTAGCATAGTGGTGTGATTGAGCATGTACTATCGTAAACGTTTGGCAGCCCAGGCTAGTGCACAACACGTCTTCTCCAGCATCGAGTAACGAGATTCACAGTCAGTGAACTTTTTACTCAAGTAGTAAATGGCATGCTCCTTTCTGCCCGTCTCGTCGTGCTGACCGAGAACACACCCCATACTATTCTCAAGAACTGTCAAGTACATGATTAATGGCCGCCCAGCCACTGGGGGTATCAAGATTGGAGGATCTTGAAGATACTGCTTTATCTTGTCGAATGCCTTCTGGCAATCTTCATTCCAAGTAATCGCCCGATCTTTCTTTAAAAGCTTGAACATCGGTTCGCACGTGGCCGTGAGCTGAGAGATAAACCTTGCAATGTAGTTTATTCTGCCCAAGAAACCACGAACTTCTTTTTCTGTTTTCGGCGCTGGCATTTCTTGAATGGCTTTTATTTTCGCAGGATCAACCTCGATGCCTCGTTCACTCACGATAAACCCCAGTAACGTTCCGGACCGTACTCCGAAAGTACATTTGTTAGGATTCAGCCTCAACCTGAACTTCCTAAGCCTCTCAAAAAGCTTCAATAAGTTGACCAGATGCTCTTCCTCCGTTTGGGACTTCGCAATCATGTCATCAACATAAAACTCAATCTCATGATGAATCATATCATGAAACAAAGTTACCATTGCTCGTTGGTAAGTGGCCCCTGCGTTCTTCAGACCGAAGGGCATTACCTTGTAGCAAAATGTTCCCCATGGAGTGATAAACGTCGTTTTCTCCATGTCCTCCGGCGCCATCTTGATCTGATTGTAACCGGAGAAGCCATCCATGAACGAAAACACGGAGAACTGGGCTGTGTTGTCGACCAACACATCGATATGAGGCAACGGGAAATCATCTTTAGGGCTCGCCCTATTCAAATCCCGATAATCGACGCACATTCGTACCTTACCGTCCTTCTTCGGCACAGGCACTATGTTGGCGACCCACGGAGGGTAAGTGGTGACCGCTAAGAAGCCAGCATCGAGTTGTTTCTGCACTTCTTCTTTGATCTTAACGGCCATATCTGGTCTCGTCCTCCTAAGCTTCTGCTTAACGGGAGGGCAATCTTCTCGCAGCGGCAAGTGGTGGACCACGATGTCCGTGTCAAGTCCGGGCATATCTTCGTATGACCAAGCAAAGACGTCACTATACTCTCTTAGCATCTCGACCAATCTCTGCTTGACATCACTCTGCAATGCAGCCCCTATCCTGACATTTCTAACGAGCTCTTCAGAACCCAGGTTCACGATTTCGATCTCCTCTTCATGAGGCAGAATAACTTTCTCCTCTTGTTTCAACAAGCGGGCCAAATCTTTAGGAAGGTCTTCGTCTTCATCAATCTCTTCTTCGGCTTGATAGATCGGGCAATCGAAGTCGAAGTGAGCCGTAGAAGGTCCAGAGTCGATGTCATCTGTTATGTGGATCCTGCAATAACAAGGGTTAAGTTTAAAACAAGAATATGCAGGTTAGCACAAACCCCATTGCCATTTTACTGTTTTTCAAAACAAACATAAAACAGGAATAACAGAGATCACAATATTTGAATACGAAGAAAATGCCTTTGATTTATTAACAAAATGCATGTACATAATCCAACAAGGCCCTGACAATAAAACCACTATGCCCCGGGTAGGACATAGGGTTGTACAATGATTGGAAAAAGTAAATCATTACTCTTCACTTGTCATCTGGATGATATCCTTGATGGTCCAATTGTTGAGGCCCTCGCCCGGCTTGCTTGGCTGAATCCAAGAGTCGAGATAACAATCGCTACTCCCGCTGTCTTCAGACGTCGCGTTGATGCTTTCGAAAATCACTCCGCCACTGGTAAATTGGATCGGCCCTTTACCTCGAGACGCACTGCTAGACGAAGAAGAAGAAGCTTCAGCTCCAGGAGAATACCCCAACCCAAACTTATCCTGCTTGTTGGGTATCTCCAAAATACGCCCCCAAACTGGGGTAGATCCAGCTTGGACAACGGCCCGAGCTTCCTTGAACGAGGAGAGATTCATCTCTGGCTTTTCTGTGACCACAGGAGCCACGTCCTTCACTTTGACAGCCTCGAACACTTGACAAAGAGTTTCATGGATTTCGCCATCCATTTCAACATACTTAAAGGATGACAAATGGCTCACCATTATGTCCTCCTCGCCGCAAACGGTTACGATGCTTCCCCCGACAGCATATTTGTGCTTTTGGTGCAACGTGGAGGTCACGGCACCAGCAGCATGGATCCACGGCCGGCCCAAGAGGCAACTGTAGGCAGGCATGATGTCCATAATATAAAAGACCGCGTCGAACGTTTCCGGACCGACTTGGATCGGCAGGGTCACCTCCCCGAAAACGTGGCGTTTAGTTCTGTCGAACGCCTTCACCACCGGATCACTGGGTGTGCAGAGCACTCCACGAGTGTCCAATTTCATTAATGCCTTCTTCGGAAGAACATTAAGCGACGAACCCGTGTCCACCAGCACGTGCGACATGATTGTGCCCCTACACTCTATCGAGATGTGTAGGGCGCTATTGTGATTCCTCCCTTTTGGTGTCAGCTCTAAATCCTTGAAACCTAGCCCATTGCCAGCATTAACGTGGGCTACCACCTCTTCTAACTGATTCAACGATATCTCTTGCGATACGTAGGCGGCGTTCAACACCTTCAGCAGCGCGTTGCGGTGTGCTTCAGAACACAGCAATAAGTTGAGAATAGAAATCTTCGAGGGCGTTTGATGGAGATGGTCTACAATATTGTAGTCGCTCTTTTTAATCAACCGCATAAACTCCTCGGCATCTTTAACAATCAAATCTTCTTCTACCCCACGCGGGACCTCTTCAACGACTTTATTTTTCCCTTTATCGGCCGCATCAGCTCTGACCGCTTTATCCGCTACGACCTCTGGCGGCGCAAATACTCTTCCGCTACAAGTAATACCACTGATTCCCGCAAGGTTTTCCACAGTCGACCCATACGGTTCCAGCTCCAACCTATGTCTGTCGCAATAGACTTCAGCCCCATAATGCCACGGAATAGCGTTAGTGCTCTCAAATGGTATTGGCCCAGCTTTAGTAATAGTGATGGTGGGCGGTCTGGGCGCAGAAATGGTTATTGGCTGGAGAGGGATGGTGATGGTGGCGACTTCATCGGCCTGCTTCAACACTACCTCTCCTAATACACTTTCAGCTTTCCGGCTAAACTGCAGAATCCCCTCAGTCATCAGACTTTGAATTCCTTCTACCAACTGCTCACATCCATCAGAATGTGTAGCACAGTCCATGCATAGTTCTCCGCACCCTGGAAAGAACCCTTTTTTCAGCAACTTAGCTTTAACGAAGCTAAGCGACGTCTTTAGGTCTTTGACATCAGTCAACAGATTTGCGCTCTCTTCTTTGATAATGGCGTTCACTCCGCCTCCCCTATGATTCGGCATAGGATTCTTCGTGACATTGGGCACATTATCGGAGAAGTTGATGATCTTGGCATCTACCAGGTCCTGCACCTTGTGCTTGAAGGCTTTGCAGTTCTCGATTGTGTGGCCAGGTGCCCCTGAGTGGAAATCGCAAGTGGCATTTGCATCGTACCCTGGTGGAGGTGCCCCTGTCAAGGGAGCCATCGTCCTCTTCTGGACCAACTGAAGTTGAAGCAAAGTCTGCAAGAGTTGCGCGTACGACATGGGCGGCGCCTCGAAGTGACGGTTTGTCAAAGATGCCCGATTCTGGTACTTTCTATATCCCTGTTGATTCGGTTGCTGCTGCTGCTGCGGAGCCGCTGGGATATTTATACTGGCTATCTGCTGCTGAGGGCCTTTGCCCTTTCTTCGAGCGTTGGTCACAATGCTCGCTTCTCCTTCTCGCCTTTTACCAGCATAAGGTTTCTTTCCACCTCCTCCAGCTGAGGATGACTCGCCTTGAATTTTCCCGATCTTGATTCCATTCTCGACGTGCTCGCCCATGATAATGAGAGCTGAGAACGTCCCAGACATACCGCTGACTAACTTTTCATAGTAAACCCCTGGGAGGGTGGCTACAAACATCTGCACGAGCTCGCATTCAACCATCGGCGGCTGAACCCTGGCTACCAATTCACGCCACCGCTGGGCGTACTCCTTAAACCCTTCATTATTCCTCTGCGACAGGTTCTGGAGCTGGACTCGGTTCGGGGCCAAGTCGCTATTGTACTGGTAATGGTGCACAAACACTTCAGCGAGATCCTTCCATGTGCGCACGCTAGTGGGCTCCAGACCCATGTACCACTCGAGGGATGGCCCGGAAAGACTGTCTTGGAAGAAGTGCATCAGCAACTTCTCGTCTTCGGAATAGGCAGACATCTTCCTGTAGTACGATCTCAGGTGGACACGAGGGCAGGTGGTGCCCTTATATTTTTCAAATTCAGGTACCCTGAACTTAGGAGGTACCTTGAAGTCAGCAACTAATCCCAGCTTGGACATATCAACGCCCAAAGTATTCTGATTCTCAATATCTCTCAGTTTATCTTCAAGTGCCTTGAAACTGACCCGTGCTTCAGCATTCAGCTCTCCTTCAACACCCTTCTGAGAGAACACATCATCTTGATGATCCTCAAGCCATGGCTGAGGCAGCAACAGATTCCCGACGCCTGCATTGCCGTTGCCCGACCCGATATTGACATTAGCTCCCAGACTCCCATTACCGACGCCCGTCGTATTGAGTCCGATGTTGGCCATCACATTGCCATTAGCACTGCCGTTGCCCCCGGCCACGGGGACACCATTCTGTAGAGTTTCAACAGGTGGAGGAGTAGGCACGGTCCCACCGTGGAGCACACCGTTGCTATCAACCCTGGAGATCAAAGGCTGAACCAAAGTTCTGAGCTGATCTTGGCCATTGGCGACCACTTGCATGAGCTCCATGAAGCGGTCCATCCTTTCGCGGAGCTCCTGAACATCAGTTTGCACTTGATCCATGATCCTGGTCTGATTAGCTCTAGTTGGATAACGGTGAATTAGTCTCTGATCAATCCTGGAGTCACCGGGAACAACCTGGGACACTTGTAAACCTGAAAAAACATGTAAACACTAAAGGGTTAGGAAAAAAAACAAAATGCTCGCCATGCAAATGCATGCGTGTGTCTGTGCGTTTGGGAGATTTCCCCCGATCCTAGTGCCTGAGTGCCAGTGCTGATAATAATAATAAGAAGAAGTCCGAGTCCAATCATGGAAACAACAATCTCGTATATAAAGAAAACCTATCAAGGCAGTACATAGCATCAGCGAGTACAAGATAAATCAACAGTGTGACCTCAGCCAACAAGCCTGGTGACGGTCAACATACAACAATGATCAAAACAAAAGGGATACAAATAGTCAAGTACGGCCACAGGCGCGATACTCTTCTAACAACTCCTTCGTCTCTGGATGATCCGGCAGCGTGAGTAACCCCTCGACGAGTAACTCTCTCTGCCCAATGGTATACTGAAGTCCTTCAACCGAACTTTCCCATGCTCCTTCGCCGAAGCAATCTTCTAATTTCCGCTTCTTGGACTCAAACGTCAGCTTGCGCTCCTTCAGGTTAGCGAGAGCTTTGTTGAGCTGGCCTTCGGCGGCGTATCTGCGGGCGGTTTCTTCATCGAACCTCTTTTCACTGTCCTTCACCTGGGCTTCCAGCTTGGAGATCTGTAGCATCAGCTTATCCTCCCGCTCTTTCCTGGTGGCCAGGGAAGCCTTCTAGTGCTGGTTGAACTTGGATATCCTCCGATATGCTTCGTCCAAGTGCTGCTTCTTCGTAGCCAGTACGTCGTTGACAGCTTTAAAGTCTCGACCCATGCGTTCACGCTCGGCTATCTGCTTAGCCAGGTCTGTAACCAGCTGGTTCACCAACTCTGTCTGCCTTTTGAAAGAATGCACGACTTCGTTCCTCTTGCTTCGGAGCTGAGCTAATTCCTTCTCCAGTTCTTCGTTCGCCCGCTTCAATTCATCCCGCTTAGCTAACACCTGATTATGCTGATGAATGGGCACAGTAGTAGGCTCTTCGATCATTGGAGGGCTTTCTGGCTTGGCATGAGGAAACGGCATCCCTATGGCATCGGCCCTGGCTCTGATCCAAGTCACGTATGGAGGGTAGGCTTGATTGTTGCTTTTTCCCAGCACCGGCTTCCCTCGCTTACTGATACCGTTCCAGGCGCGCTGAAGCTTGGATAACAAATCCCCCTCTAGAAGACCAGTGAGGTACAAAGATTCTTGTACCTCTTCATCCTTCGGCGGAGTTCTCAAAGCATATGCAAACTTTCGAACCAGCAACGACGAATTATAGTTTATACAGCCCTTCCTACCTATCAAAGGCACATTTGGAAACCCGCTGCAACTGAAGATCACCTCAGTACCCAACCTATCTCTGTCAAACCAGTCAATATCCTCTGCAGATAAACTCATCAGACGCTCAGGCCACTCAGCTGTGGCTGCAGACAAGACAAAAAGACCCCTCTTGGGCAGATGACTATCAAGCCATTTGTAAAGCAAGGGTACGCAGCACGAGACATTCTTCCCCCTCCGGTTCTCGTTTTTGTAGTCGACTGAGTGATAGACATCTCCTATCAAGGTAGGGACTAGATTCCCTGAAGCAAAGATGTGAAACGCATCAAAGTCTACAAAATTGGGCATATTGGGGAACAGAATGATGCCATATATGCATAGAGCGAGGATGGCATTGAACGCAACCCAACATCCGTCCTTGGCACACTGCTGAGCCTTACCCACCAGAAACTGCAAGGAGAACCCAGGAACCTTGTTCCAACTAGTCAATACTAACTCGGAGGCGTCCAGATGAAGTGAAGGAGCTAAACCAGCCAGATCAGGCTCAACATCCATATGAACAAAAGGCATCTGCCTTTTGATAGGCACCCCTAGCAAATCAGCATACTCTTCCAGCGTGGGTGCGAGAACAAAATCCTGGAAAGTGAAACATCTCAGCGGAGGGTCGTAGAACTGCAGCAGAGCGTGCAACCCATTCAACTCGAATGCAGAAGGTCTATGAACCAAACTGAGCAACCTGCCGTAAGATTTTCTGAATTCATCCCTCACAGAATCATCTGCTAGAGCTATCAAACCAGTCAGCTTAACCACATCAGGGGCAGGGAACTTGTAAGCCACGGTCTTCCTCAGAGAGCCCATAACAATACAATAGGAGGCAAGAAATCCTGGATCGGGGAAAACGGTACCTGCAACACAGACACACGTTAATGAAATGCAAATGAATATGCAAACTAATGCAAAATGCAATCATGCAATTAGGAGATCATGGCAACTGGTGTTGTGGAGATTCTGTATCAACAAAACCATAATCTTGCTCTATCAAGAACAACTACTGCATCTGATAAGAAGGAAACCCTGGTGTAGGACCACAAATCTGATCTGCCAAGAACCACCATCTGATAGGACCATATACATAGGATCATAATTCTGCTCTGTCAAGAACAAATGTCTGATAATAAGGACCTCTGATGTAGGATCAAGAAATATCTGCTGATGAGGTCTTCAGACCCCAATCAAAAATCTGCTCTATCAAGAACAAACATACAGCTGCTGACGAGATCTTCAGACCCCAATCAAAAATCTGCTCTATCAAGAACAAACATACATCTGCTGATGAGATCTTCAGACCCCAATCAAAAATCTGCTCTATCAAGAACAAACATACATCTGCTGATGAGATCTTCAGACCCCACTCAAAAATCTGCTCTATCAAGAACAAACAACATCTGCTGATGAGATCTTCAGACCCCAATCAAAAATCTTCTCTATCAAGAACAAACAACTAATGACAAAACTCTGCTCTATCAAGAACAAACATACACCTGATGATAAGATCCTCTGATCAAAACCTGCTCTATCAAGAACAGACAAATCTGCAACTGAGAAACCCTGGTACCAACAAAACTGATTCACTGTCAAGAAAACCAGGTAGTCTGAAGGTCAAGGTTTCCTGCAATAAACCCAACCCTGCTCACAGGTATGGACCTAAACTTACTCAAGTTCGGCATCCTATGCGTTCATCAGCATCACAGACATTCAAGAGGGGTGATACGATACCCAGAAGGTGTGGCATCACCAGCTCATGAAGCGGCCTCACTCGGCTGAATCACAAATGATCGGTCCCCAGAGTCGATAATCCACCAAACCAGCAACCGTCTCAACCCAAAGGGTTGAAAGAGAAGCCAACAGGATGAACCTCGTCTGAGCGTGGATTTCATGAGACACTAGTGCCTGCAAAGCAAGCATGCGCCCACTAATTTCCACTCTAAGTCTATAGTGCACTCAAGCCTGGGTCTGGCTTCTCACTCATCAGAATGCCCCTTCCCACAACAGCACAGATAATCATATCATACTGAAAATAAAATGCGGGAAATAAAGTGCGAGAAGTAAAATGCGATAAATAAACGCAACCCATCAAGTAAACATACAAGCGCTAGGATTGACTCTCGCAGGGGAACCGGAGAACCAGAGACTCTGGGTTCGGTCCCCAGCAGAGTCGCCAGCTGTCGCTTGCGCGAAAATAAGGTGCCGGCACAACAGAAGAGTCGCCACCTTTCGTTATTTATCCCTCAGAGCGGGAAAGGAAACAATCGGAAAAACCTAACGAATAAGGGTAAGACAAGGTCGTCGCAACCATTGTCTGGGTTCGGGAGTCGGTTACGCAAGGGGAAGGTATTAGCACCCCTCACGTTCGTCGTACTCGACGGGATCCACGCTTGTTGTGTTTACTTGGACGGGTTGGTTTTATTCTATCTACCTATCAAGGCTGGCTTAAACAGAAAAGAAAAATGACTCGGCAAAGCGTCGCACTTTATGCCTACGTATTCTCATCAGAGAATGAGAAATCAGAGTCAACGTAGTTCGGCCTACAACGGGTTATGGGGGAAGGTAGCTCGCCAATACATCAGTACTGTGCCTACGTACTCTCAACAGGTATGAGAGATCAGAGCTCACGTAGTTCGGGAAACTATGGTTTATTTCCTGTCTTTTACGAAAGAAGTGTTTTTTATTGTGTTTGCGATTTCAATCGCACTAGAGACTATGACCTGAGAGTGAATGCGTCGCATGTCACCCAAAGGGTACCATACTAAACATCCAGACTGTGGAAAAGAAACTCTCCCACAATCCTTTCTCAGATAGCTTAAGGCTCGTAACGTACGAAAGAAATCATTTATGATTACTGTATCTTAAACTGTTTTGAGATGAGAAGAGAACAGGCCCAACTAGGAGGGAGACTATCAAGTCCTACTGTTGTCATGCCAAGGATTCATCCTATGGTTGAGGTTTGAACAGGGAACTCCTAGAAGTTGTCATGCATAGGTTTCAACCTAAAGTTCTACCATCAATTCCTTATCAAAGGAAATGAGAGTCCTAAGGGATCATGTCAATGATACACCAAAACAGACAAAGCATCAGCTTAACAGTAAAATGCATGCAATGCAAGTGAGGGAGGAAATGTGTGTGGGGCTTCAGCCTCCACAAGCTCATCTCAACCTCAAGCCAGAATGGATAACAGTAATCATACTGAAATATAAAACAACATGCTATCAAGCAATACAGTAAACTGCAATCATACAGAAGAAATGAAATAAAATGCCATCAGACAAACAAACCACATGGGCAAGGGAGCTGGGCTCTACCGAATACCCGCAAGCAAAGCCACACAGTAACAATACAAGCAGAGGGAGAAACTCAACCTCTAGTGCAATCATGCTCCTAGATTCTACTTATTCTAGATATGGACTTATTCTAATGCATCAAGCAATTCAAACAAAACACATCAATACAGAAAAGAAAAAGAAAAGAAAGCATACTCCTCTCTCAACTCCAAGCTTCAGCTCCTCCAACAGCCATTCAGTCTTCAGACTTCCAATTACTCTTGACAAATATCAATTTGCTTTTCCAGGTTTCAAACCTTCAACATAAGTTTTAACTTATCTTCTCTGAGCTTCAGCTCCTTGATCAGTTCCACCTTCAGGCTTCACTAACAATCATAAGTGTCAACTTGGTCTCCTTGCTCTTCAAGCTTCAACTAGAATGGCAATACTCAAGGATTCATCCGCTTCTACACTCTTCAATGGAGTCTTCATCTTCAAACTCAAGCTCAGCATCTCTCAAGATAATCAAACCAGAGGGAATCACTTAACTGGATAAGCTGGGGTGTTAAACTGCTTATTGCCCACAAAAGGTGACCTATAAGGGTTCAACATCAAAGGAATGGTTCCCTCAAAAGTTCTACCTCCTAGGTACAATCACTTATCCCTCCAAAGGAGAGAGGTGTATACCAGGGAAGGACTTTGAATCATAGGGAGGAATGGAGGTGAAAGATACCATCCATGTTTAAGAAAGAAGTTAACTAGGTCTAAACTCTTCCTAATCCCTAACCCTAAAACAATCAACAAAACAAACAAGATCAAGCTGTCAAGCTCCTCAATATATCTTCAAGTCTTCTACTATGCTCCTCAATGCTCCTCAGAACAAAACCAAGCAATACCAAGCTTCCCAAGCCCACAAAGCAAAGCAAACAAAATACAAGCTCACAAGGGCAACACAAACAATCATCAACTACAAAAATCATCTAAAAATAGTATACTACTATATTAAAACCTAATATAATTTCTAAGGGATCCTAAATACCTACCCTTAATACCCTTATATTCCCCAATACCTATCTTGACTTAGAAACCCAAAATTCTAATGTTATTGTGGACCTATGTTGAGGATTAACCTAATTCTACACAACCTAATGTCATCTAATCAAAACTAATCTAAAATTCATCACAAAATTATGAAATAAATCCAGGGGGAAGCAAAAGCTTATATCTAACTATCCTAAAAAGAACAGCCTAAAAATACTAAGGGAACTAGCTAAACGAAATTCTACAAATTCATGTATCAACATAAAAGAAATATAATGCAATAAAAGTAGAAAATACACAAAAAATACTAAAAATGCATGAAATGAAAATATTTTTATTTGATAATTTTCTAGACATTAATATAAAATGGGAGCGAAAATTCCCATTAAAAAATCTTTAATTTTCCATTTATTATGATTTTTCAAAGTTCGAAAGAAAATGGAGAAAATGAAATGAAAATATGAAAGGATGTGGTGCAGATAGCAAGCGTGGACAGTTCATTTTCCACATGGGCCTGAAATAGGGGTGCAGATAACAATACACGCCAGGCCCAATCATCATCAGAAATTAAATAAAAAAACATAAAGAAAAAGAAAAATCCACGGTGCGAATAGAAACCAAATGCAGTGTAAAATCCAAGTGGGCCATGATTGGGGGTGTGGATAGTGAATCCTGACTTAAGCCCAAGAAGCCACCGTTTAATGAAGCGGTGTGTTTCGCTCGTTTTTGAATTCCCTCTCAAAATGAAATTGAACATGAGCCGTTGGATCAAACGAGGGTCAAGAGGTCAAGCTGGATCTGATGGCTGGGAGGTTGTCTTCAACCTTCAGCTAGGGTTTGCTGCAACTCCTCCATGGAAACAGAGCCCCCTACACAAACTTCCATCCATTCGTGCTCTCTCATTTCTTGCTCAAAATTAAAAATATAAAGCACTAACATACTCCATTTTTCATGCTGAACACAACCATGCTCTTAAAATCAATTGAAACATCCTAGATCACTGAACCCGATCCAAGATCAACAATGTGCTCAATCATCAATCTTAACAATTCTTGCAATTAACTACCTCAGATCACTCACCAACTCACACTGACTGATTCTTGATGTCTAGTTCATTCTATATCTCAATATAACACGAGTTCTTGGTCATCAAAGAAATGGTGTCCATAATTCAATCTTCACCAATTGATCCCTAACTCTCCAAAATCCATCACCTATGTGTCTCTAACCTTTCTAACCTAACCAATCTACCTAATTATGCATAAAACATGGTGTAGAGTGAATTTTACAAACCTGGTAAATCTTGATGAACAAATGATGAAATCCTCCAATTCAGACCTTCAATCTTTCCCAATTCCTTCACTGAGTAGTATTCTTGCTTCTATATGCAAAAAGAAGGGTTGAAACTGCTTGATTCTTGGAAACTGATCTGGAGTTGCAGGTGGTGAAGCTCAATGTCAAGAACACGATCCAAGCATGAAACCTCTCTAATTTTGATTGGCACACCTTCAGAAACACATATGGAATTGAATTGCACCAAAGAAATGGATTGATTGTAAGAGAATTGATGAAACCGATTGTGACTTGCAATGGAAGATTTTTGATCTCACTCTCTCTTCTCTGCACCAACTCTCACCAACCTTGCATCTGAGCAAGTTATACATGTTATGTAGAGTGGTTTAGAATCATCTAGAACCATCTAGGACCTTCCAATGAGAAAATGGAAATCTCATGTCATGACATTTTGATTTCACTTCTCACCATATGCTATCTCATGCCAAGCCTCTTGTGATAACCAATTCTGACTTGAAATTCTCCCCACATGAGATTTATGGTGTGTTGCAACCCTTAACTAACTTGTTTATTGAGTTTTCTTGAGTTTTGCTTTGGTGCCTTAAGATGCAAGTAAGCCATTTCCAAAGCAGCCCTATGATCTAGGCCTCAAATCAAAATTGTGGCTGAACCATTGTTCTTAGAATGTCCTTTGGAGTCAAAATGACCTATTATATGACATGGTTTGGATGTGTAACTTGTGACTTCCAATTTTCAATTTCAACTTATTTAACTTATGCCTCCATTTTAGGCCATTTTTATCACTTTTTGATACAAGCCTTTTCAACATCTCATGACCTCCTTACTAGCCTTAAAACATCATTCTGAGCAAGTTTGATATTGAAGATTTTTCCATTTGAAGCTGGGAAATAGGAGATATGGCCTTATGCTTGAAATGACCTATAACCTCCAAATGACCAAAATGCCCTTGACTTGCCAAAGCCATAAGTTGAGTTCTACAAATCCTATCAAGGACTTCTAGTACTCTCTAGAAATCTAAGAAGATTCTCTACAACATTCATGTTGACCAAGAATTTATAGGAATCATCCTACTAGGGCAAAAGTTGGACGCAAGTTGGGTGACTTTCAAGGACCCAGATTCACATACCTCAGATGACCTGTAATTTGTCAAAGTCATAACTTGAGATATACAAATCCTATCAAGGACTTCTAGTACTCAAATTAAAGCTAAGAACAAGCCCTACAACATTCATGTTGTGGGGAAAATGAGATGACAATCACATCTTGAGCTAAACTGCCTTGAAGATAGGGATCAAACTAGGGGATTTTACACTGTCAAGCCTTAGAAACCCTAGCTTAAAACTTCTCAAACTCCTTAATCATGATGAGTTGGTCTAGGAATCATCCTTATAACCTCTCAATGGATCATTCCATGATCACATGGCTCTTGGATTAGGTCTCAACCCTCTCTAAATCATCAGTTGACCTAGGGTTGACCCAGTCAAACCCTAATTCCACCACTCATGGCTGAATCTTCTGAATTCTTGTACAATGACCTCTCTAGGCTTCATGATGGCTTTAAAGACATCTCACAAGCTTTCTCAAAGCTTCAAGTCCATCCTCATAGTCTCAGAATCATCTGAGGAGTTCCCACAACTCTCAAAGTTATGAGACACACAACCTTGGTTTCAACCAATCCCTCTGAGGATCTCTTGAGCTCTCTGACAAAGATATCAACCTTTGAACATTTGAATAACCTTCTTGGCTAGCTTCAAAGTCTCATGGGTACTCATACCTCTGGAAATGTTGGTCAAATTTTGGGGTGCAACAACATGCTTCGTACTCGGCCTTATTGTTGGTACAAGGGAAAGTTAATCTGGCAGTGAAAGGGATATGAGTTCCATGGGGAGTTGTGATAATTGCCCCAATTCCGCTACCATACTAATTAACTGCACCATCGAATATCATCTGCCACTGAGATCCCCTCTCTGGTCCTTCAGTGGGTAATGGCTCATCACAATCTTTTGCTTTCAAATACATAATGTCCTCATCCAGAAATTCAAATCTCATCGGTTGGTAATCATCAATTGGTTGTTCAGTAAGGTATTATGACATAACACTCCCTTTAATGGCTTTTTGGGAAACGTACTAGATGTCGTATTCTGTCAATACCATTTTCCATCTGGAAATCCTTCTAAAAAGTGCTTGCTTTTCAAAGATATATTTAATCGGATCCATCTTCGAAATTAGCATGGTTGTATGATTGAGCATGTACTGTCTTAAACGTTTGGCCGCCCAAGCGAGTGCGCAACACGTATTTTCAAGCATTGAGTAACGGGACTCACAATCTGTGAACTTTTTACTCAAGTAATAAATTGCATGCTCTTTTCTCCCTGTTTCGTCATGTTGACCGAGAACACAACCCATACTATTCTCCAGAATCGTTAAATACATGATTAACGGTCTTCCAGCCACTGGGGGTATTAGTATCGGAGGCTCCTGCATATATTGTTTTATCTTGTCGAATGCTCTTTGACAATTTTCGTTCCAGACCACCGCCTGATCTTTCTTTAACAGCATAAACATTGGTTCACAGTCGCCGTTAGATGAGATATGAACCGAGCGATGTAGTTCAACCTCCCTAAGAAGCCACAAACCTCTTTTTCAGTCTTTGGTGTTGGCATTTCTTGAATAGTTCTTATTTTTGCAGGATCTATCTCGATTCCTTTTCTGCTGACAATAAACCCCAATAACTTTCTGGACCGAACTCCGAAATTGCACTTATTTGGATTCAACCTCAATTTTAACTTCCTCAACCTCTCAAACAGCTTCAATAAGTTGACCAGATGCTCTTCCTCCGTCTGGGACTTCGCGATCATGTCATCAACATAGACCTCAATCTCATGATGAATCATATCATGAAACAAAGTCACCATTGCCTGCTGATAAGTTGCCCCTGCGTTTTTCAACCCAAACAGCATCACCTTATAGCAAAATGTTCCCTACGGCGTAATAAATGTTGTTTTGTCCATGTCTTCTGGTGCCATTTTCATCTGGTTATAACCGGAGAAGCCATCCATGAAGAAAAACACCGAGAATTGAGCTGTATTGTCGACCAATATGTCAATATGGGGGAGCGGGAAATCATCCTTTGGGCTCGCCCTATTCAAGTCTCTATAATAAACACACATTCGTACCTTACCATCCTTCTTAGGTACGGGTACAATGTTAGCGACCCACGGAGGGTAAGTTGTCACGGCTAAAAATCCAGCGTCCAACCGCTTTTGAACTTCTTCTTTGATTTTTACCGCCATGTCTGGTCTCGTCCTCCTAAGCTTCTGCTTGATGGGTGGACATTCTTCCCGAAGTGGCAATCGATGAACCACAATGTCAGTATCAAGTCCGGGCATATGTTCGTAAGACCAAGCAAAGATGTCATTGTATTCTCGAAGCATCTCTATCAACCTTTGCTTGATATCTTCTTGCAATGCAGCCCCTATCCTGACATTTCTAACAACCTCTTCAGAACCCAAGTTGACGATCTCAATCTCTTCTTCATGAGGCAGAATGACCTTCTCTTCTTGTCTTAAGAGTCTAGCTAGCTCTTCGGGCAATTCTTCATCCTCATCAATCTCTTCTTCAGCTTGGAATACCGGGTTATCAAAGTCGAAGTGAGTCATAGAAGATTCTTGTTCGGTGTCATCTGCAATGATATGAGACCTGCAATGAAAATGGTTAAGTGCTTAAAATGATATGTAAACAAACACATTGCCATTTTATTATTAAAGATAAAACAAGAAAAACAGAGATCTCAAAATTTGAATGGAAAAACGCCCTTTGATTAATAGATGAAACAATATTCAAACATAAACAAGACAAGCCCTGAAATAACAAACCACTATGCTCCGGGTAGAACATAGGGTCCTAAAATAATTGAAAAACAAAGCATTATTGTTCATTGGTCACTTGGACAAATTCCTCGATGGACCAGTTGCATAGACGATGTCCTGGAATGCATGGCTTAATCCAGGCATCCATGTCGCAGTCACTGTCTCCAGCTTCAACGTTTGAAATGGCATTAAGCAGCTCGAAGAAGACACCTCCGCTGGTAAACCTGATTGGCCCCTTGAACTTCGGTGTGCTTTGTGAAGAGGATGGGTGGTACCCCAGACCGAAATTGTCTTGTTTGTGAGGGATATCAATCACCTGCCCCCAGCCTTGGGCTGAGCCAGCTTGTACCACAGCCTGCGCTTCTTTGAAAGAAGACATAGCCACCTTAGGCTCTTTTCTCACCACTCGCGCCTTATCCTTCAACTGAACAGTTTCAAACGCTTGACACAGGGTCTCATGAATTTCTCCATTTACCTCAACATACTTGAAAGAAGACAGGTGACTAACCATGATGTCCTCTTCTCCACATACTGTCACGACACTGCCACCGACCATATATTTTAACTTCTGATGCAGAGTCGATGTGACAGCCCCAGCTGAGTGGATCCATGGCCTGCCTAACAAACAGCTATAAGCAGGCTGAATGTCCATGATATAAAATACAGCATCGAAAACTTCTGGGCCCACTTGGATAGGCAAAGTCAGCTCACCGAAGACAGACCTCCGACTACCATCGAAAGCACGTACAACCAAATCACTCGGTGTACAGGTAATGCCCCTAGTATCCAGCTTCATAAGTGCCTTCTTCGGCAGCACATTCAAAGATGACCCTGTGTCAACAAGGACATGAGACATAACCACTCCTCTACATTCAACAGAAATGTGCAGCGCACAATTGTGGTTTCTACCCCTTGGCGTTAAGTCTAGATCTGTAAATCCAAGGCCACTTCCCGCGTTACATGCCCAACAACCCCTTCAAGCTGATTTACTGATATTTCCTGAGGCACAAAAGCGGTACTCAACACTTTCATCAATGCATTTCTGTGAGCTTCGGAACTCAACAATAGCGATAATATCGAAATTTTGGAAGGTGTCTGTTGTAAGTGCTCGACTATCTTGTAGTCGCTTTTGCGCATCAGCCTCATGACTTCGTCCACATCATTCTCCAAAGATCCTTTTTCACCAGACTGAGAGGTTTCTTCAATTACCATCTTACCCTTCCCTCTGTCTGCTTTTTCAGCCACCACTTCGGGCGATGCAAAGACCCTGCCGCTTCGGGTAATTGCCCCTGCTCCCACAACATTCTCTGCAGACTCCACAGGAAGACTTTTCAAATCTATCTTCTGACCATTACAATACACCTCGGCCTCGTTTTTTCACGGGATGGCTTTGGTGCTTTCATAAGGAATAGGTCCTGCTTTGGTAATAGTGATTGTTGGTGGCCTAGGAGGCGCTGAAATAGTTATAGTCTTATATGGGATCGAGTTCGTAGCAACCTCATTCCTCTCCTCACTTACTTCCTCAACAGGTTTCTTTTTTGCAGTCCGCTCAAACTGCAATGTCCCCTCATCTATAATTCCTTGGATACACCTTCTCAAATCAATGTATCCCTCAGGATGACTTAAGCAATCAACGCAGTCCTCACTGCAGCCTGGGAATACACCTCCTCCCAACAATTTGTCCTTCACAAACTTCAATGGAGTTTTCAACTCATTCACATCCATTATCAAGTCTAAGTCTTCCTCCACCAGAATAGCACCAACCCTAGCCTGCCCATGGTTTGGCATAGGGTTCTGCACGAAGTTAGGTGCATCATGAGAAAAAATTATCGCTTTACTGTCAATGAGATCTTGCAGCTTGTGTTTAAAAGCCTTGCAATCGTCAATAGAGTGACCAGGCGCCCCAGAGTGAAATTTGCAACGTGCATTTGCATCATAGCCGGGTGGGGGATCACCTGTCAAAGGAGCGAGAGTCCTTTTCTGAATTAATTATAGCTACAATAAAGTCTGAAGCACCTGAGAGTAGGTCATCGGTGGAGTGTCAAATACTTTATTCGGCCTGCCCCTATCAGGATACCTCCTATAACCTTGTTGGTTTTGCTGTTGTGGCTGATACTGTCTTTGTTGTTGTTGTTGTTGTGGTCGCTGTTGCTGTGGCACAGGAATAGTGACACTAGCCACTTGCTGTTGGCGATATTGGTTATGGGGCTGACCCCTTCCTCTTCCTCTAGAACTTGTCATTGAGCTAACGTCACCTTCACGCTTCTTGTTTCCAAATATCTTCTTTCCCCCTCCTCCAACTGAGGGTATCTCTCCCACCTGAATCTTTCCAAGCTTGATGTCGTTCTCCACCCTTCCACCGGTGATTATCAAATCTGAGAAACTTTCGGACATACTACTTATCAGTTTTTCATAGTACACCCCTGGTAAAGTAGCAACAAACATGTCCACAAGCTCCCTTTCTACCATTGGTGGTTGTACCCTAGCAGCAAGCTCTCGCCACCTCTGGGCATACTCCTTAAAGCATTTGTTACTCTTTTGAGAAAGGTTCTGCAACTGGACTCTATTTGGTGTGAGGTCACTATTGTATTGATAGGGCCTTACAAAAGCCTCGGCTAGTTCTTTCCAGCTGCGGATGTTAGCGGGCTCCAGCCCCATGTACCACTCCAAAGAGGGGCCGGACAGGCTATCCTGGAAAAAGTGCATCAAGAGTTTTTCATCGTCCGAGTATGCGGACATCTTTCTATAGTACGAGCGCAGGTGAACCCTCGGGCAAGTAGTGCCTTTGTACTTATCGAAGTCGGGCACTTTGAACTTGTGAGGCACTTTCAAGCCTGGGATCAGCCCCAGGTTGGACATATCTAGTCCCATGGAATTTTGGCACTCAAGAGATTGCATCTTCTCTTCAATCATTTAAATCCTTCTATCAGCCTCAGAAGGTCCTGCAGCATTTACAAACCTTGGAGTGAATATGTCCTCCTGCCGATCCTCGTTCCATGTATGGTCCAAACTACCATGAATACCACCTGTAGTATCAAAACCGAAGCCATGGCCATTCCCATTACCGCCAGCATTAAAGCCTGTCTCATTCCCAGCACCAGCTCCGTGACTACCCCCTGCAGCATTGGGGATGACTAAAGTTGGTATTGAATTGCCCACCTGAGGGGTTTCAACCCGAGTGTGGTTAGTAGCAATCCCACCGTGTAGTACCTCATCATCATCAACTCGTCTCAACAGGGGTTGCACCATGGTCTGAAGTTGAGCCTGACCAGTAGCAACTCCTTGCATCATCTCCATCAGTTGCGCAATACGATCCCTCATCTCTTGCATTTCTACTTGCATTTAATCCATATGCCTTCTCTGGTTACCTCTAGTAGCGTAGCGGTGAGTTATCTGTTTTGCAATCCTGAAACACTAGTGGGACAAGAAACAAGATAAGGTTAACAGTTCCGATGCACCTGCAAACGCGAGAAATATGCTAAAATGCAGACATGTATATATGAAAACAGGGAAATTTCCCCCATGATTCTAGTTTCGGAATGACAACCAAGACAACGGAGAGCCCCACAGACAAGCATAGGATAAAACTCCTCATATATACAAACATAAGCCCACAGGAAAAGTATAAACAACAAAAATAAGTACAAACAGAAAAGGACCTCAACCAACAGGTCTAGTGATGGTCCATACAAAAGTCTACGCTACAGAATACAAAGAAACAAATCAAACTGGATGGCGAGACTGGAAATCCTTCAACAATGCCTGTGTATCCGGATGGTCTGGCCTAGTGAGCAAACCACGTATGAGCAACTCCTACTGACTGATAGTGGACTGGAGATCCTCGACCGAGCCCTCCTTCCCAACAACCTCCTCAAGTCTACGCCTCTTAGCACTAGCTTCCTCTCTATGCTCCTCCAAGGTTGCAAGCGCTTCATATAGTTTGCAGTCACTATGTCTTCCGAGTGCGGCTTCCTTTGAGATCTCCTCATCTTTAGCTTTGAGCTGGGCCTTCTGTTTGATAATATGGGCCTTCGACTTGTCTTCGCGTTGCTTGCTGGTGGACATGGCAGCGTTCCATTGAGCCTCAAACTTGGAAATTCGTGAGTAGGCTTTATTCAGCTCTTCCTTTTTGGTGGCAAGAACGTCGTAGGTGGCATTCAATTCATTGCCTGTGTGTTCCCTATCACTAGTCTCTTGAGTCAAGTCTGTACCCAACTTGTTCACCAACTCTGTTTGCTTTTTCAAAGAATACCTTTCTTCGTTTCTTTCACTTCTGAGTTGAGCCATCTCCCTCTCTAACTCTTCGTTCATCTTCTGCAACTGTTCTTTTTCACGACATACTTGATTGTACCTTTGGATATCCACTGTAGTAGGCTCCTCAATCACGGGTGGGCAAACAGGCTCCACTGCAGGATATGGCGTCGAGAACTTTGTGGCCCTCTCATGAATCCATGCCACATAGGGGTCATAAGCCTGACTGTTGCTCTTCCCTATTAATGCTTTTCCTCTCCTATGAATACTTCGCCAAGCACACTCAAGTCTGATCAAATCATCACCTACTAACAAACCCGTGAGGTACAGAGATTCCTGTACCTCTTCCTCTTTTGGAGCGTCCCTGAGAGCATATCCGAACTGTCGTACCAACAAAGAAGGGTTGTAGTTGACGCATCCCTTCCTTCCGACTAGGGGTACATTAGGAAATCCTCCACAACTGTAAATAATGTCAACGCCAAGCAAATCCCTATCAAACCAAATAATATCCCTAGCAGTCAAGCCCATCATCCTCTCAGACCATTCTGAGGTAGCAATAGTATCCATAAACTGACCACTCTTAGGCATGTGACTCATCAACCACCTATAAAGCAAAGGAACACAGCACGAGACATTCTTCCCCCTTCGGTTTTCATTCTTTTGGTGCACAGAATGATAAATGTCTCCTAAGAGTGTAGGGACTGGATTCCCTTAGGCTAGCAGGTAGAAGGCATCCACGTCCACAAAGTCCGGCAGATTTGGAAACAAGACAATACCATAAATGCAAAGTTCCAGAATAGCACTAAACACAATCCAGCAGCCATTCTTAGCGAACTTCTGAGCTTTCCCAACAAGAAACAGTAACAGAAAACCATAAGTTCCTTTTCTCTCAACTACCTTCCCCTTTAACTCTACAGCGTTCAATTGAAATATAGCAGCGAGCACAGCCAGGTCAGGCTTCGCATCTGTGTGGACAAAAGGCATCTGCTCACGGATAGGCACCCCTAACATGTCAGAATACTCTTCCAAAGTAGGCGATAAAAAAAATTCGGAAAGACAAAGCACCTCAACTGGGCGTTGTAAAACTGCAAGAGAGTATAAATGCCATTGATCTCAAAGGATGAGGTTTTGCAAACACATCTGGCCAATCTCCCATAATCTTGTCTAAATTGTTCCATCACACTCACTTCATCCATAGCAATCAGACTCCTCAAAGAACTAACGTCTGGGGTAGGAAACCTGTAAGCAACTGTCCTTTTCAAAGGCTCCATGTCAAGAACGAAGAACAGGGCCACTAGAATCAGGAGGGAAATATACACCTGCAATCATAAATACATGTTAATGAAGAGATGCAAATGAAAATGCAAATGCAAATGCAATGCAACAGAGGATCAAGCTTGTTGTGTTGTAGCTTGTGAAGAACCGGCGCTTCGCTCTAGTACTGACAAATCACTGACATAAGAACCCCTTGGTACCATGAACACAGGTTCACACTGTCAAGAACTGGGCAGTCTGGAGGTCAGAGTTTCCTGCATAACCCACCCACTCACAGGTATGGACCTATCCACTGGCAAGATTTGGCATCCTATGCGTTCATCAGCGTCACAGACTTTCAAGAAATGATGATACGTTCACCATTTCTGGTTTGGCATCATCACCCCTCGAAGAGGCCTCACTTAGCTGAATCCCAAATGATCGGTTCCAAGAGTCGACAACCCTCAAATCCAAATTCCAGTCGGATCCTAAGGATCGGAAAGGAACTCGTCAAAGAGAATCTCATCTGAGTGTGAATTTCGTAGGGAACTGTGTCTGCTAAGTAAACAGGTCCACCCACTAGTCTCCACTTCTAATACTAGGTTTGTACTCAAGCCCGGGTCCAGCTTCTCTCTCAATGGAACTCCCCTCCCCACAACACAGCAAGTATGATACAATGCGGAAAGTAAAAATGCAGGAGAAAATAAAGATAAAGCACATATATACACACATCCAAAAGAAAACACACAAGCGCTAGGATTGACTCGCATAGGGGATATTCCTGTCTCCAGCAGAGTTGCCAGTTGTCGCTAGTGCGAAAAAAGAAGGCCGGTAATGACTAACAGAGTCGCCACCTATCGTTATTTATCTCAAAGAAGGGAAAGGAAACAATCGGAAAAACCAGACGAAAACGGGAAAAGACGAGGTCATCGCAACCAAGTCCTAGGTTCGGGAGTCGGTTACGTAAGGGAAAGGTATGAGCACCCCTCACGTCCGTAGTACTCGACGGGATCCACGCATGTGTTGTCTATCTAAAAGGGTGAGTAAACTATCTATGCTAATGGCTTATGGACAAAATAAAGAGAAAAAAAGACTGACTCGGCAGAGCATCGCCGCTCTGTGCCTACGTACTCCCTCGTGCAATGGGAAAGTCAGAGTCAACACAGTTCGCCTAACTATGGCTAAAGAAAGGGGGGAAGGTTGCTCACTAAGACGCCACGTCTTATGCCTACGTACTTTCATCTAGTATGAAAGATCAGAGCAAATGTAGTTCGGGCTTACAAGAACACAGGTTGCTCAAACGTTTTACCCGAGTAGGGTTAACAGACAGTTCTAGCAGTTGGTGTATGCAGCTCGACCATTGGAGACTTAGGCGTTACCGTTTGCGATAGGACTGAAAGTTAACGACACTCTTGTTTATGAAAAAGGTTTTCCTGATTAAGACCCCAAGTGGTGAAAAAGAGTTTGAGTTGTTTTTGTGTTTTTTAAGGAAGAAATGTTTTGAATTAGAGTGTTCATAATGTATGTTGTAATAAAGTCTAAAACCTAGGATCGAATGCGTCGCATATCGTCCTAAGGACGTATACTAAACACTCTAGGAAATTGAGAGGTAACCACTCAATCACCATTTCCCAAGTACAAGGCTCATGGTACAACACTCATTGTATTTATTAAGTGAATTGAAGTTGTTTGAAGATGAGAAGAGAAAAGGGCAAACTAAGGGGGACTAGACCAAACCCTAAAAGTTGTCATGCAAAGTGCACCTAAAGTTGAGTTTGAAAGGGGACTACCTAATGTTATCATGCATGGTTAGAACCCTAATGTCTATCATAACCTCTCTTGAACAAGAGAGGTTAGAAATCCTAAGGGAAGGAAGACAAAAAGAAGAAGAAACAATAAGAAGAAACAATGCAAATGAAGAATGCAAACACAAATGCAACAAGGAAGACAAGGATGCAATGCAAGTGAGGGGGGAAATATGTGTGGGGATGGAACCTCCACAAGCTCATCTCAACCTCAAGCCATAGTATGAATAAGTGTAAGAGAAAAAGGAGAGAGATGCATCACAAACAAGTAACAAGAACAATGAGAAAAGGGCCTCATGGATTCATTACTTTAGGTAAGCTTCAAGTTCCTCCTAAGGAGGGACCAAGCAACCTTAAGTAGTATTCCAAAGTCATAGGACAGAATGGGGGATGAGGAGAATAGATCTCAAAAGCTAAAGCAAAACATCACAAGCAAATGCAAACAACAACATCAAAAGATGCAAGCAAACACCACATATGGAAACACAATGTGCAAACATGAAAGTATGAGATCAAATGAACAACTTATGCATAAGTTAAAGACCTATGAATTGGCACACAATACCTATAACAAGCCCCTGACATGAAACAATTAAAATAAGGTTCACCAACAATGTACAACCAAGCCTTTGGAAGCAAAACAAAACAAGTACACAAGTAGAGGTGCATAAACATGAAGCAACTTGCAAAATACATGAAAAATAATAAAATGCATAAAAAAAGCCAAATAAATTCTCAAGGGACCCCCAAGGTATTGGGAACCAGTGGGTAAAAGGAGAGATTGAAATCCAAAAGGAAAGTGCCTCAACAGAGGGCAAACACCAAGAGTGTCCCAAACTAAGGCAAAGATGGAGAGGGAATAAAAGGAAATTCAAACTACATGGAAATGGTACCTAAAAATCATGAAAAAAATATCCAAGGTTCAATCAACATGTTAATGCAATGCTCAAAAAGTTTCATGCAAAAATGAGAAGTTTACACCTAGAAATAAAATCAAGAGAAAGTAATGCTACAGTTTAATTCAAATAAAACAGCCCCAATATTTAATTCATTTTTTAATTGAAAATAAAGTCAAAAAATAAAATAAAAATATCTAGAAAAAACTAGACATCTTAAAGTTCATAGAAAATATTTTTGTTGAATTTTTAAACTATTGGAACTATTTTATTTAGATTAAATTTTAAACAGTACAAAACAGAAAAATAAAAGAAATTAACAATTAAATAAAAATGAAGTGGTGCAAACAGCAAGGAAAACAAGTGTAAAACGTGAATGGGCCCTCCCTGGGGGTGTGAATAGCTGCGCACGGTGGGCCCAATGAGAGAAAAAACCAACAAAAAATCTGAACAATTCTATGTGGTTGAGTTGACTGTGGTATATGGTGGGAAGCACTGTGAACCGCATGATTGGTTTCCAAGTATGCTCATCATGTGGCTTACAATAAGCCACCTCAATTAATGAAATAAAGTTTCACTGACATGCACACAAGCCAAAATGGAACATGGTGGAATGTAATCTCGGACGTTCACGCGAAAAACACAAGATCAGACGCGTGGTATGCTGACACGTCACCCTTCTTCTCCGATCGGACAAGGCAAGAGGCGGCCGACCAGACTGGTTTTTCGGTCATCTTCTTCCCCAACTCCGGCCGCCGCGAGTTCATCACAACAACATGGCTCCACCGTTTTTTCACCGCTTTCAACAATCTTTAGATGAAAATTCATCTACACGTCGCGAGGATCATGAATCTAGCACTAGTTTCAACTAACTCTCCATAATAACTCCAGAAATCAAACAACAAGCAAAACACACCAAAATGAAAGTTCACCAAAACTCAAATAAATTGATCTAAACTTCATCTACATGTTGCAAGGAGCAAGAATCAACAAAAATTAAAGCAAATCATCACAAAAATTCCTCAAACCGAATCAAAATAATTTTGAGCTCAAAAAATCAAACACCACAAACACAAACGAAAATGATCCAGAAATGATCCATACAACTCAAGGATTCAAATGTAACAAAAATGGCGAAAAACCATGGCATATTGAGAGTGTAAGGTTGAAAGTTAGTTTACCTAATGGAGAGCCTCCACTGGGCCTTGAAACTATGATGAAGCTTAACGAAAAATGCCCAGAATCATTCCATGAACTTCAATTGAGGTGTTTGAATGCTTAATTTGGTCTGAAAATGGTTGAATCTGAGAAATCGTTTTTTGAGTGTTCTCCACTTTTTCAAAATGTGCTTTGGCTGTTCATGCACGAAAATGACCTAGCTCTGCTCCAATTTTCATCTGGGATACTTATATGTTGGGTCTATGATCAAATGGGGCTTCAATTCAAGCTAAACAGCCCAATACACAAATTCACTTTTCACACTTTTTTCAAGTTGCCATACACGTTTTTACCACTACACCAACTTGGTTTTCAATCCAAATCCACTGCAAATCACTTGTGTTGATCAAAGGGATGCGATTTGAGGCTTAATTTTGATCCTATGGTTGATTTCCATTTTGTTACTTCAAGAGGAAGAAACCATGAAAATGGCCTATTTTGAGACCTCAAATTTCCAATGTGACAATGGCAATGCTTTTGTATTATTATTTGCAATTAGAAAATGCACAAACTTGCCTTGAAAAAGTTCAAAATCAAATAATTCTCAATTTCTCAATTTAAGCCTCCTTTATGAAAAATTCAAAACCCAAATTCTCAATCCAAGCCCCCACCATGACAAGAGATGATTTGGTTATGCAAATGGCCCCATTTGGAGCAAGTTTCATGTTGAAAAGATTTCCATTTGAAGTGTGCAAGTTGGTGAAATGGACCTATGATTTTATGACCTGTAATCTTACTTCCCCAAAATACCCCTGACTTGTAAACCTCATAACTTGAGTTCTACAAATTAGATGAAAGACTTATGGTACAATTTGGAAAGCTAAGATCAAGGCCTACAACTCTCATGTTGGACAAAAGTTGAGGAGAAACATTCTTCTAGGTCAAAACTGGCTTGGAAGTTGGTTGACTTTTGTTGACCAAAATCACACACCTCTAATGACCTATAACTTGTCTGGATTATAAATTGAGTTCTATAAATCCAATCAAGGACTTCTAGTACTCAAATTAAATCTAAGAACATGCTCTACAAGTTCCATGTTGGCCAAAAATTGAGATGAGATCTGTATCTTGAGGTAGGTGGTCTTGAAGTCAGGCACTAAATAAGGGATTTTACCCTGAGAACCCTAATTTAGTAACTTCTCACACACTTAACCCTTGATGAATTGAAATTGAAATGATGTCTCATATATCTTAACACAACATCCCATGACCATAGAGACTTTGAATTGAGTTTCAATCTTCTTCAATTACACAGTTGATTGAGGATTGGCCAGGTGAAAACCCTAATTGCAACACTTTCAACTGTGGCTTGTTCCACTTCACACAACAACTTGAATAAGCTCCATAGTGACCCTCAAGACACTTAATGGTCTCTCTGAACATCTCATACCCATAACCATGCATTCACCATCTTTTGATGTTATTCAGTTGGCTTCCAAATTAAGAGCTGACCCACACACCTCCATCTATCATTTCACAATACATTGACCACTTCAAGATGTCCTGATGACCATTCAAGCTTGAGTGACAACCCTTGACTTGGTTCAAAGCTCTGAGAATACCTCTCTTACTATGTACATCCTTTTGATCCCCTGTTCAATGCAATATGCTATGCAATGCGAATGTTAGAACAAAGATGATATGAAATGAAGCATAAACCAAATTAAGAAAAGGTTGAGCAAATTTTGGGGTGCAACAGCGATAACCTGTCTTCTCCCTTTTTTGGGATAAATAACGAACGATGGCGACTCTTCTGTCCTTGTCGGCCCCTCTTCGCGGTGATGCGACAGTATCCTTTGGTTTTTTATCCCAACTCATGGTTGGTATCCTTTGGTTGTTTATTACAACACCTGGTTGGTATCCTTTGGTTGTTTATCCCAACTCTTGGTTGGTATCCTTTGGTTGTTTATCCCATTCTTGGTTGGTATCCTTTGGTTGTTTATCCCAACTCTTGGTTGGTATTCTTTGGTTGTTTATCCCAACTCGTGGTTAGTATCCTTTGGTTGTGTATCCCACATCGTGGTTGGTATCCTTTGGTTTTTTATTTGAACTCCCGGTTGGTATCTTTTAGTTGTTTCTCCCAAGTCTTGGTTGGTATCCTTTGGTTGTTTATCCCAACTCTTGGTTGGTATCATTTTTGTTGTTTATCCCCACTATTGGTTGGTATCCTTTGGTTTTTCATCCCAACTCTAGCTTGGTATTCGTTGGTTGTTTATCCCAACTCGTAGTGGGTATCCTTTGTTTGTTTATCCCATCTCCTGGTTGGTATTCTTTGGTTGTTTATCCCAATTCTTCGTTGGTATCCTTTGATTGTTATCCCAACTTCTGGTTGGTATCCTTTGGTTGTTATCCCAACTCTTGGTTGATATCCTTAGGATTTTTATCCCAATTCGTGGTTGGTATCCTTTGGTTGTCTATCCTAACTCCTGGTTGGTATCCTTTGGTTGTTTATCCCAATTAGTGGTTGGTATGCTTTGATTGTTATCCCAACTCTTGGTTGGTATCCTTTGGTTGTTATCCTTTGGTTGTTTATCCCAACTCTTGGTTGGTATCTTTTGGTCATTATCCCAACTCATGGTTCGTATACTTTGGTTGTTTATCCTCACTCTTGGTTGGTATCCTTGGGTTGTTTATCCCAACTCCTAGGTTGTATCCTTTGGTTTTTTATCCCAACTCGGGGTTGGTATCATTGGTTGTTTATCCCAACTCTAGGTTGGTATCCTATGGTTGTTTATCCCAACTCTTGGTTGGTACCCTTTGGTTGTTTATTCCCACTCTTGGTTGGTATCCTTTGGTTGTTTATCCCAACTCTTGGTTAGTATCCTTTGGTTGTTTATCCCAACTTGTGGTTGGTATCCTTTGGTTGTGTATTCCAACTCGTGGTTGGTATCCTTTGGTTGTTTATCTGAACTCCTGGTTGGTATCCTTTGGTTGTTTCTCCCAAGTCTTGGTTGGTATCCATTGGTTGTTTATACCAACTCTTGGTTGGTAACATTTTGCTTATTTATCCCCATTATTGGTTGGTATCCTTTGGTTTTTTATCCCAACACTAGGTTGGTATTCAATGGTTGCTTATCCCAACTCGTAGTGGGTAACCTTTGGTTCTTTATCGCAACTCTTGGTTGGTATTCTTTGGTTGTTTATCCCAATTCGTCGTTGGTATCCTTTGATTGTTATCCCAACTCCTGGTTGGTATCCTTTGGTTGTTATCCCAACTCTTGGATGGTATCCTTTGGATTTTTATCCCAATTCTTGGTTGGTATCCTTTGGTAGTTTATCCCAACTCCTGGTTGGTATCCCTTAGTTGTTTATCCCAACTATTAGTTGGTATCCTTTGATTGTTATCCCAAATATTGGTTGGTATCCTTTGGTTGTTATCCTTTAGGTGTTCATCCCAACTCTTGGTTGGTATCTTTTGGTCGTTATCCCAACTCTTGGTTGGTATCCTTTGGTTGTTTATCCCCGCTCTTGGTTCGTATCCTTTGGTTGTTTATCCCAACTCTTAGTTGGTATCCTTTGGTTTTTTATCCCAACTCGGGGTTGGTATCTTTGGTTGTTTATCTCAACTCCAGGTTGGTATCCTATAGTTGTTTATCCAAACTCTTGGTTGGTATCCTTTGGTTGTTTATCCCCACTTTTGGTTGGTATCCTTTGGTTGTTTATCCCAACTCTTTGTTCGTATCCTTTGGTTGTTTATCCCAACTTGTGGTTGGTATCTTTTGGTTGTTTATCCAAACTCCTGGTTGATATCCTTTGGTTGTTTATCCCAACTCTTTATTGGTATCCTTTGAATTTTATCCCAACTCTCGGTTGGTATCTTTTGTTGTTATCCCAACTCTTGGTTGGTATCCTTTGGTTGTTTATCCCAACTCTTGGTTGGTATCTTTTAGTCGTTATCCCAACTCGTGGTTGGTATTATTTGATATTTATCCTAACTCTTGGTTGGTATCCTTTGGTTGTTTATCCCATCTCTTGGTTGGTATCCTTTGGTTGTTTATTCCCACTCTTGGTTAGTATCCTTTACTTTTTAATTCAAACTCTTGGTTAGTATCCTTTGGTTTTTTATCCCAACTCATGGTTGGTATCCTTTAGTTATTTATCCCAACTCCTAGTTGGTATCCTTTGGTTGTTTATCCCAACTCTTGGTTGGTATCCTTTGGTTGTTTATCACAACTCTGGGTTGGTATCATTTGGTTGTTTATCCCCACTCTTGGTTTGTATCCTTTGGTTGTTTATCCCAATTCTTGGTTGGTATTCTTTGGTTGTTTATCTCAACTCTTGGTTGGTATCCTTTGGTTGTGTATCCCAACTCGTGGTTGGTATCCTTTGGTTGTTTATCCCTACTCCTTGTTGGTATCCTTTGGTTGTTTATCCCAACTCTTTGTGTCTATCCTTTGCGTTTTACCCCAACTCTTGGTTGGTATCTTTGGTTGTTATCCCAACTCTTGGTTCATATCCTTTGGTTGTTTATCCCTACCCTTGGTTGGTATCTTTTAGTCGTTATCCCAATTCTTGTTTGGTATCCTTTGGTCTTTATCCCATCTCTCGGTTGGTATCCTTTGGTTGTTTATCCCAACTCTTGGTTGGTATCCTTTGGTTGTTTATCCCCACTCTTGGTTGGTATCCTTTGGTTTTTTATCTCAACTCGGGGTTGGTATCTTTGGTTGTTTATCCCAACTCCAGGTTGGTATCCTATGGTTGTTTATCCCAACTCTTGGTTGGTATCCTTTGTTTGTTTATCCATACTCTTGTTTGGTATCCTTTGGTTGTTAATCCCAACTCTTGGTGGGTATTCTTTGGTTTTTTATCCCATCTCTTGGTTGGTATCCATTGGTTATGTATCCCAACTCGTGGTTGATATCCTTTGGTTGTTTATCCCAACTCCTGGTTGGTATCCTTTGGATGTTTCTCCCAAATCTTGGTTGGTATCCTTTGGTTGTTTATCCCAACTCTTGGTTGGTATCATTTGGTTGTTTATCCCCACTATTGGTTGGTATTCTTTGGTTTTTTATCCCAACTCTAGGTTGGTATTCTTTGGTTGTTTATCCCAACTCGTAGTCGGTATCCTTTGGTTATTTATCCCCACTCCTGGTTGGTATTCTTTGGTTGTTTATCCCAACTCTTGGTATGTATTCTTTGATTGTTTATCCCAACTCGTGGTGGGTATCCTTTGGTTGTGTATCCCAACTCGTGGTTGGTATCCTTTGGTTGTTTATCCCAACTCCTGGTTGGTATCCTTTGGTTTTTTATCCCAACTCTTGTTTGGTATCATTTGGTTGTTTATCCGCATTATTGGTTCGTATCCTTTGGTTGTTTATCCAAACTTGTTATACCCCAAAATTTGACCAACCTCTTTTCTTATCTTTGGCTTATGTTTCATTGCATATTAGCATCTTGCATCTGCATGACATTGTTCTTATAGGGGTTCAAGTGATTGTTTGTGCGTGCCATCCAAGAGGAGAGGTTTCATTGGCTTAAAGCTCAAGCAAAGGAATTGGTACAAGTCCTCGAGTGGGTGTTGTTATCATGAAGTTATCAGAGCTCCTAGAGAGGAGAGGTGTGTCATAGCTCAAAGAACCATCAGAGGGTTTTCGAGGGATCCATGAGGTTTCATCATTGGTAGTGGCATGAGGTAGAAGCTTGTTGAGTGCCTCAGAGGTCATTATGAAGTTGGAATAGTCATTCAGTTCATCTAAGCAATGCCTAAGCAGAAAGGAAGAAATTAGGGTTTCATTTTTAATCAGGATAAACTTGTTTTTTGATGCAAAACTTGTTCCCATGGACCTCCATATGTCCTAAGGTGTTTAAGGATGGGAGATTGATCATCAATTTTAATCAGAAGAGCTTCAATTGATCAGTCAATGGAAAATCAGAATATTTGGGGAAAAGTCAACTATGCAGTTAAAAAGTCAACTCCTGACTTTTTGAGGTCAAAATCATGTTCCTCAAGTTCAACATGACCAATGGATGGAATTTGATCAAGAAAAGTCAAGGGAATCATGAAAAATGAAGAATTGTTGAAAGTTGCCATTTTGGGGAATTAGGGTTTTAGAAACCTTCTATTTTTGGAAAGTTTTATGGTTGAACAAGCCATATTCAAGGCCATTTTTCTCCATGATCAAGGTTTCAAATGAACCTTTGGCCAACATCAAAATGTTTCCTTGCATTTCAAGCTTTCGTTTGCGTACCAATTCATCACCATATGATACTTGGAGCTCAAGTTATGATCATTCAAAGTTGGGGATTTCAATTATTTCAACATTGGCAAGTTCAGGTAGATTTTTGGACCCACTTTGCAAGCCAATTTTCAGAACTTTCTTAATGTCAAATGAAACTTTGTCCCAAATGAAATTTATAGACCATGTTCCAAGCTTTCCAAAAAGTCCTAGAAGTCCTCCATATGATTTGTGAAGCTCAAGTTATGGATGTGCAAAGTTGAGGAAAAATAAGCCTAAATCCATAACTTAGAATTTTTTCTAAGTTATTTATGGACAGCTTGCATGGCATGATTTTCAACATCATTTCTCATGGTCTTCCAATCCTCAAATCAAGATGATTTCAACATGAAAATTGTTCCATTGCCATGCCCTCTTTGCTTAGAGCTCAAGTGTAGGGCAAAATGAGTTTTATACATCAAGTTATCATTGCTCAAAGTTGGTGGTTTGAACATATTTTTAATGCATGTGTTACAAGACATTTTGGCATAACCTTGCATTTCTGTCATGCAGCATATTGAATTAAAATCGAATGTGCATGATATTGGCCTTGGAGTACACCAAACATTTCCCAAAATAAACCAACACAAGCATGTACCTTTTTGTTCATTTTTGAAATTCTTACCAAAAACAAGAAAGACCAAAGTTGTCACAACACAATACCTCTCTCCATTCTGTTGCTAGCAGACACAAAAGCAACCACTCTTTGTCCAACTACTGCATAACCCTAGCAGCAGTTGTTGTACCATCTCTCTAATCCACCCTTGATTCAAAAATTCATGAAAAAATGAAAATCTGCCCCTTCAACTTTTACCACAGTAAAACCCCCCAAAATCCGTTTCTCGCCTCATATTTAAGCAGAAGAACAGTCAAGAGAAACCCTAGCCACCATCTTTGCAAAAATCAGAGTTTGAGTTTTTTCACAACCTCTAAAATTTCCCCTTTGAAACTCTCTCATTTGTGAACTATTCCATAAATTTTTCATCACAACATCATCACCTCAACCTACTCTTGCTACTGTTTGCAAAAGGAACTAGTTTTGAGCACAATATTTTCAGCTTCCTCAAACATCAAGGATTTATTCTGCATAGTTTGGTGAGGTTTCAAAGCATTTTGAAGGTGCAGTAGACCACTCTCCACCAGGTAAGCACTTTCAAACTCATCTCCATTTTCTGCTCATATTGGAATTCATTCAAATGTGCTAGTTCTATTCTTTTGATTTGTGGCTTTAGGTTGTCTATGTTTCAGTTGTTTGTTTCAAGTTTGTTGGCATGTTGTGCTAGAGGTTTTGGTGCTAGAATGGTTGATTCTTTTTGAGATGTATAAGTGTTGTTGGATTACAACTAAGAACAATATGTGTGTGGGTTATTACTTTGTAAGTGTTTATGTGTCCTATTGAAATAGGTGGTGTGCTGTTGTCATTGTTATGACAAGTTTGTGTCCTTTAGCATCCAAAACTGTTTTAACTTAAGAAACTGTCAGCATGAGGAAGTTTAGTTTGGTTGCTTCAAATCTCAACATTATGATGGTTGATGTTTCCCTTTGGCAAAGATTTGACTTTGTTCATATATCTGGATTAGTCTAGCATGGTTAAGCTTGCTTTATGGAATGTCATAAGGGTTGCTTTAGGACTGCTGCTGAACATTGTTATTTTGGTACTGTGAGGTCTATGTCAGCTCTTGATGATATGTTTAGGACTGTCTTCAAGACTGCTGGTTTATGTTGTTAAGGGTTAGACCATGTAGCTTCCCATCATTTATGTTTTGGCTGATGCCTGATGAGGAGTAGGATCAGGTTTGGACCTGTTAGGATTTGTTGGTTGGGTTTAGGTTCAACATTTAGGTAGCTATCAAGTAGTAGTGCCTTTACAATCACCTCTACCATAGCATACCAGTTGGTGTCATTGGCCATTTTGACTTGAGGTTTGGGTGTTAACACTCTGCTGAGAACCAATCATCTTTGGTTTGGTAGCATCCTTTCCATCTCAGTCAGCCTTTAGGTTTTATAGTTTAGGTTTCGGTTGGTTTTTTCTTTGAAACATCTAAGGTCCATAATTGTTATCAGGATTTGTTTTGGATGGAGTTTGCCAACTCATCACTGGCTACTAGATTTGGGTTTGTGCTTAGCAAGAGTGATAGTTTTCATTTAAGGGACGGTGTTGGATTAGTGTTTGAAGTTGGCATTATGGTGACCAACTGTTGTTGTCTTTAGGATAGGGGGAGTGCCATTTTGTCATCAGGTTTCTTGCACTTAGTGAACCTGTTGTGCATTAGGGTCTGCCAAACCTTGAGGGTAGTTTAGACTAGTACTTATAGTTTTCCTTATGCCATGCTTGTAAGAGTTAGTGAAAAGAAGGTTGCCTTTGGTGTCTGTTTGAACTCAGGAAAGATTTGAGTTACAAACATTAATGACTTAGTCAGATGTGGTTACATTTTGCTCACTGTCAAGAGATTTGTTGAGAAGGTCATCTATTTGGCTCCTTATCAGGATTGCATGATCTATATATGTGGATCTCATGATTTCTAGTTGTCCTTTAGATTAGCTTTGGTCTGTAAGGTTTTTGCCTAGATTTTGGCTGCTGTTAAGACTATTGGTAATGTTGTTTTGATGCATTTGTTTCTGCCAGCTCCTTTGAGGTTTGATAACCTCTGCTACCATCAGGCTCAACCTTGTCTTGTTACAATTTTATGTATGATGAGCTTTTGATCAGCTGCAGTTTAAATTTGTGAGCATTTACTTTGGCATTGAGTCATTTATGTTGTCCATATGCCAAGTCTTTAAACCTTGTCACCAGCTTGAAAGTTGACCATCACCTTCTGATTTATGGATAGCTGAGACCATCATTTGATTTAATTCATAAACAACATGTTTAGCAGCATGAGTTTTGTCAGCTGCCTGGTTAGAGCAGGTTGCCAAGTTTGAGAGTTTCATGTGTGTGAGAGCATCAGTGTTGCTAGATCCTTATTGCATTGTTGTTCTTCAATTCTTAATTGGCATTAGTATTTTTCACTTTAATTAGAAATAGGAAAGGAGTTGTTGTCAGGTTTAGTTAAACTCAAGCATTCTCAAAACTTCCTATTAAATTTGGCAGTTCATACGTGTTAAGTTCATGGCTCTATTTGCGATTGGATTTGAAATAAGTTGATGTCATAAACCTTTGTTTTGACATTGGTTAAACATAGAAATCATTTTAAGAACCACTTCCATAAGTTGCAACTTGATAGTCACTTCATGATTCAGTGAGGATTTGAGCTCAGTTCTTTGAACATAATCATAAGTAGGACATTTAGAACATGTGCATACCTTTCTCTGAACTGGTTTGCATCTGTTTTGATCTTGATTGTCCAAAATGCATTTCAAGCTCCATTATGCGTGAGCAATCGTGTTTTTCATTGTGTGCATTATTTGAAAATTTTGATTGCACCATCATGATCCTCATGAAAAATCAGGCAGGATAGACTTTTATTTCACTGAATTTGGATAAGATTTGAAGAAGTTAGGATGAAATCGTTTCCATGTTTTTTCACCTTGTTTTTGCCTTGGATGCCTTGCCCAGAACTACGCGTGCATTTTGGTATATGTAGAGCTGGGGTGGCTTGATACAACGGATGTATCGCCACCCCAGTGGTTAATGCCTTGCCTTTAAGAACTTGTCATGCCATATTGTCCTGTGTTCGACCCCCAGCGGGGCGTTTTTTACTCTTTTTCTTGTTTTTTCATGTTTCCAATATTTTTCTTTCTTTTTCCATTGATGTTCACACGCGTGAGAGTGGTTGGAGTGGCATAGTTTTGTGCCTACAACCCCAAGGTCTTGAGTTCAAGCCTTGGGTGAGGCATTTCTTTAATTTTAGCACTTGTTTCTTTTTTATTTTATTTTATTTTAAATATTTTCTTATTTTGTTTTATTTATTTAAAAATAATTTTAAATATCATAAAATCCCAAAAAAAAATCATATTTTATTGTTTTAATGTGTTAATTTATTTTTCATCATTTTTATTTTATTTTCCATTTATTTTTTCCATTTTAATTAAATTTACAAATTAATGTATTTTATGGCTTGTCACTTGTTTATTTCATGTTTTCCTCCCTCTATTCCTTGTTTGTTGCATCTTTTCTTTTCATCTCATTTGTTTGCATTGCATGTTGACTTGTTCAAGTTAATTTCCTTTCTTTCTTATTTCATTTGTGAGTGAATTATTTAGTGTTTACTTGGCCTTGTGCCATGATCCCCCTAGGATTCCTAGTCCCTCCGTTCAGGATAGGAGTAGGAGAGACATTAGGTGTTCAATCCTATGCATGACAACATTAGGATAGTTTCATTCCCTTTCATCCCAACTTTAGGAGCATTGTGCATTACAACATTAGGGTCCAGTTTCCCCTTAGTCTATGTCTTTCTCTTCTCATCTCCTAAATAATTCAAACCACTTAATAAAGAACAATTTGTGTTGTACACTACGAGCCTTAAGTACTTGAGAAATAATGGTTGGGGGCCTCCTCTCAACTGTTTAGAGTGTTTAGCGTATGCCTTTTGAGCGATATGCAACGCGTTCGCTCTCAAGTTATAGTCTTTAGTGCGATATGAATTTCAAACCATAACTCAATTCACTTCTTCCTAAAAAACACAAACAAAATATCAAACCTTTTTTATCCTTCGGGATTAATTGAAAATCATATTCATAAAGAGAGTGTTGTTAACTCTTGGTTCTACCGCAAACAGGTAAAGCCTAAGTCTCCAATGGTCGAGCTGCATACACCTAACTACTAGAACTAAGGTTTAACCCTACTCGGTTTAAAACAATTGAACCAACCTGTGGTCGTGTCAGCCTAAACTATGTTTGCTCTGATTTCTCATACCAGATGAGGATACGTAGGCACAAGACGGCGATGTCTTGGCGAGCAACATTCCCCCACCTTCATCCGTAGTTTTCCGAACTACGTTGACTCTGACTTTCTCATTGCACGAGGGAATACGTAGGCATAGAGCGGCGATGCTCTATCGAGTCTCTTTCCTTTTCTTTTCCCCCCGTGAGCCTATAGTTTAGATAGTTTTACACCCTGTTAGATAGACAACAAGCATGGATCCCGTCGAGTATGACGGGCGTGAGGGGTACTCATACCTTCCCCTTGTGTAACCGACTCTCGAACCCGATATATGGTTGCAATGACCTGTCTTATTCCCTTTTCGTAGGTTTTTTCTGATTGTTTCCTTTCCCTCTCTTTGGGATAAATAACAAACGGTGAAGACTCTTCTGTCTTCTGTCGGCCCCTATTCGCAGCGATACGACAGCTGGCGAATCTGCTGGGGATTGAATCTTATCCCCTATGCGAGTCAATCCTAGCGCCTGTGTGTTTTGTCTTTAGGTGTGTATATATGTGCAGTATGCGTTTGAATTTTTATGGCTTTATTGGATTTTACTTTCATTATTGTCATGTATCATTATTTCTGTGTTGTGGGGGGAATGTTCCATTGAGAGATAAGCCAAAACCCAAGCTTGAGAATAACCATAGCATTAGAAGTGGAAAGTAGTGATGAACATGTATGGCAGCATACACTAGTCCTCATGAAATTCGCGTTCAGACGAGGTTTTCTTTGAAGATATCTCATCCTGCTGGTTAGGACGGAGGTGTTGGATCTGAAATCTATCGACTCTGGAAACCGTTCATTTGGGAGTTATCTAAGTGAGGCCGCTTCGTGAGACAATGATGCTAAACCAGAAATGGTGAACATATCATCGTTCTCGAAAGTCTGTGACGCTGGCGACCACATAGGATTCCAGACCTTATTTGAGATAAGTTCATACCTGTGAGTGGGAGCATTTTTACAGGAAACCTTGACCTTCATCCTACCCATTTGTCTTATCAGTATGAACAGTTACAGTGGGATCCTTGTACTAGTGCTATATGGTTTTCTCGCCAAAGCGAAGCGCTGGTTCACCTCCGTCAACGGCACAACAACCATGATCCTTTGTTGCATTTCATATTGCATTGCATGGCATTTGCATTTCATTTGCATAGCAGGTGTTCGAGACTGGGTTTTGTTATCCTGATCCGGTTTTTCTTCGGAACTAGACATTAGCTTTTCAAGGAATACAGAAGTGACTATGGAGCAGATTCAATCTGAGTTGAGGGAAGTCCGGAGCCAGATGGGACAATTCATGGTGGACATGCGAGCTTTGTGTTTGGATCAGAAGATGCTTAGGGAGGAAGTTCATCAGTTGAAGACTCAGATGTGCCTGATCATAAAAGTGATAAGAAAGGTGTTAAGGAAGGAGGGCGATCAGGTGTCTGAAGTTGCAGCAGAAATGGTTATTCCACCCTTACCTATGGAACCTCTCCCAAGGCGTGATATGACTCAAAGATCTTCTACACGACCGGAGGTTCCAAAATTTCCCTGTCATCAGTTACCTCCTGTTCCCCAGGGCAATCCTAAGATTAGCAGGCGAGCTCAGAGGCTGAAGCAGCCCGACAGAATCTTCGACCAGATCCATTTGACTTACACTCAGTTGTTGCGACTCTTGCTTCAACTTTGTTTGGTTGAACTTCGAACTCTGGCTCCACTTATTGGTAAGCCACCACCAGGCTATGACGTAAGTTCCCATTGTGATTTCCATTCTGGGGCACTAGGGCATGATGTCGAGAACTGCAAAGCATTTAAGCACAAAGTTCAGGACTTAATCGATTCAAGAGCATTTGAGTTCATGCCGAGCGGTGGTCTTATTCCAGTTACTACAGAAGAGGTGGTTATTCCTGCCTTCTCCCCTGAAGCTACATCAGGTCAGAAGTATGTATTGCAATCTGTGATTTCAGAGTCTTCATGCCCACAGTTGTTGCATGTTCCTAGGCCATGCCTGAGGATGAAAGCACATGAACGAGGGAAGTCCTCAATACCTCAGACTTAGTATCCAAATGTTTCAATTGTTCAGAGTCAACAATCTTTTTGGTCTTTGTACCAGATGTTTGTTCCTCTCCGGAGTCAATGATCATACTGTCATCAACCAGTCAGCATGCCAGGCGAAGACCAAAGAAGCCAGAGAACCATTTCACTTTGTTGCCAAAGTCGTACAGTTAGTTGTTGCCAGATCTGATCAAATGTGGATTGATAGTACCAAAGAAGATCAATCCTGAGATTCCTCCATATCCGCCAGGTTTTAATGTCAACGCCTGCTGTGAGTACCATGCTGGGGTACGGGGGCATTCAACCGAAAACTGTAAGGTGCTTAAAAGCAAGATTCAGACTCTGCTGGACTCAAATATGTTCTCAATCACACCTCAGGGTATCCAAATCAACAATCCTCCTCCACTCATTCATGTGGGTTCATCGGCTCATGTTATGGAGGAATTTACCGAGGGAAGATATTCAGAAGAGTGCCAAACCGACTTTGACGAGCAATCTTGAAGATGGTTGATTCAGCAGCAAATCCAGAATTGAAAGCTCAGTTCCCAGAAGCTGGAAATCCTTTTATCATGTCATTTCTTTGCATTTGTAGTTTCTTTTCCTGTTTGGGTGCAAATTTCATTTGTAAGACGTGTTGTTTTTTATTGATAATGAAAATGAAATGAATATGCATGTTTTGATTAAATCCATTCGTGTTCACTCAATACTTTTTTTGTTGATGTCAAACGCTTGTTTAAGCGGAATCCGAGGGGGTGACGAAGTTGAAAAGACGCAAAGTGTACGCCCATTTTAATTATTTTTGGTTTCTGTGATTATTTTATTCGTGGGTGTATTTTGAGAATTATTGTGAAGGTCAAGAACTCATAATATTAATAAATTGTGATAAAATGTGATAATTGATAGTAATGTAAAAATTATTATTAATAATTATCATTATTATTGCTAATATTAATATAGATGAGAAAATGTTATTAATTGGATTTTTGAATTAAAGGAATTAAGAGAATTATATTTATTTTGGATTAAAAAGAAGATTATTTGGGATGAGGGGTAACATTGCCATTTTGGAAAAATAGAATTGGAAAGAAGAGGAGAACACGGTTGAGCAAGAGGAGAGCTACACGATCAAGAACAGAAACTTAGCAAGCGGATTTCGTGTGGATTGAGGAGCTTGTTCATCATCAAAGCTTGATTTGAGGTAAGGGGGAGAATTTTACGGTTAATTGGTTTTTGCATGAAATCGGTAGAAACGGGGGAAAATCCCCAACCCCATTGATTATTATTGTTTGATGATGAACGCATGTGATTATTGCTGAGATTAAGTTGCTAGATTATGTTAAATTCGTTTGCATGTGCTGAGAATATTGGGTTGAATGAATTTGGGGTTTTTGAGTAGTTTCGGAGTTATACCGGAAGTCGGTAATTTGAGCAGATGATGCGTTTTGTTGGATAGAAGCGGGAATAAACCCCGTAACTAAGTTGCAGTATATGGTTGGTTGTGGGTTTCGATTTAATCGGGCAAAATCGGTGTGGGAGGCGATTCTGCAGCGCAGAATTTTTCTGAGTACGCAGGTATTCGCTGGGCGAATGAGGGCCGAGCCTTCACCAGGCTTTGCCGGGCGAACTAGCCAGCGAGTGCTGGCAGAAGCTTCTGTTTGGCTTCGCCAGAGGTTTTGCCAGGCGAATGGCAGCGAGTGTTGGCTGCAGGGCTTCGTCGGGCGAGTGTGCCAGCGAGCCCGACAGTAGTTTGTGTTTTTGCTGCTGTTTTGTGTTGTTTCCTTTGTGGACTTGGACCCTCGTTGGTCTTGTGCGATGAAAGGCTTGCTGGAGAGATGAGGCAAGCGTATGTTGGTGGTTGTAGGGCTGTTTAGCCGGCGTTTATCGCAAGTGGCCTAATTGGTGGAGTACGCATTATGTACGAACCAGTATGGATGCGTACGTGAGACGTGTGCACCGTGGGTGTGTTGTGTGTGAGATGTGAGGATCAGTGTGATCGTGACGCCTTGAGCGCGTTTTGTTGGTGCGTTGTGGTGAGTGGATCCGTGAGGATCAATACACTTATTATTCGTTGCAATTGTGTACTATTATATGATGTATTGGGTCAGTAGGACCGACATGCCTTGTGTGCATTGTATGTGATAACTTGTGTGGTGAATGGATCCGTGGGATCGACGCACTGTATGTGCTTGTTATGTATGTATTTTATGATGTGAATGGATCCGTGGGATCGGTACGCCTTGTGCGTTGTGTATATATAGTGTGAGGGGTGGATCAATAGGATCGGTTTGCCCTTGTGTGATAGATGTATGTTGTGTGTGAATATGGTTGTGTGTGCTCCCTATGAGGAAGGTGATGGCCCAGTGACCATCGGTATTATTGATATGTGCTCCCTGTGTGGAGGGTGATGGCCCAGTGACCATCGGTATTGGTAGTGTGCTCCCTGTGAGGAGGGTGATGGCCAGTTGTCCATCGTTAATGTGTTGTGCTCCCGGTGAGGAGGGTGATGGCCATGTGTCCATCGATGTTGATGAGGGGCTCCCGTAGAGGAGGGTGATGGCCAGGTGTCCATCGGAGATGTGCTCCCATTGTGGAGGGTGATTTCCAGGTGTCCAAATGTATTGTTGTGGTGCTCCCATCATGGAGGGTTGATGTCCATTTGCCCATCAGTGTGGTGTGCTCCCTGAGTGGAGGGTTGATGGTTAAGTGCCCATCGTTGATATGTGCTCCTGTGAGGAGGGTTGATGGCCCGGTGCCCATCGTGATTGTGAATCGGTACTGTAAGTTTAGAGTTGTGTGAGTGCATTGTTGCGTGATAGTGTGTTGTGGTTGATGGTAGGACCGTGAGTCCAGATGATATGTATATGAAATAGTATTATTATTGATTTCTACCTTTTATTTCATGTACTATTATGCCATTATTATTTGATCGTAATTCTCACCCCTTTGTTGTCGTTGTGGTATGTGCTTCTTCGGAAGTACAGACAATCCAGGTGTTTAGCTTGTTTGATTGTGGTGTCTCCGTAGGGCTACTCTGATATGTAACACCGGGGCGTTTTGGGAGTTTTACTGTCGTTGTTGATATGTGTGCCCCTGTGGCGTATCTGTTTTTTGTATATGTGTGGTGATGTTTGATGATGTTGTGTATTTTGGGGCAAATGGTCGTTATTGTATATATGATGATGATGATGGATATGGATGATGTATGTATATAATATTTTGTGTTATGACAGTACATATCTTTTTCCGCTGCAATTTTATTGAAAGATTCAGTTAAATTATTTGGAAACAAATATTTGTGGAATTTTGATGTGTATTGTGGCATCCCGGTTGGGAGAGAAACTCTGATATGTGTTTTATTTGTTTGTTTTATTTTATTTTGGGAACGGGGTGTTACAAGTTGGTATCAGAGCAGGTCGGTCCGTCCGGCCAGTATAGAGTGTTGAGTCTGTCTATAGGATAGAGTTGCTTGTTTTCTGTTAACCTGGATTGTTGTTGTTGAGCAGTATGGCTGGGAGAAATGATGTGGCGTTGGTTGCGGCGATGCAGGCTATGGCACAAGTAGTAGCCAACCAGAATCTGGTTGTGGGAGCTTAGTTTAGAGACCTGACGTAGTTCCAGAGCAACAAGCCACCAAAGTTTGAAGGTGAAATTCTGGATCCGGTAGCTGCACAGAAATTGTTGAAGGCATTAGAGAAGATCTTCAGAACCATGGGGTGCAGTGACGAGAAAAAGGTGAGGTTTGGTACTCACATGCTCGAGGGGGAGGCCGAGGCTTGGTGGGATAATTGTCGTCAGAGGATGGAAGCTTCGGGGACTCCGATTACTTGGGAGGTGGTTCGGTCTGGATTTCTGAAGAAGTATTTTCCAGAAGATGTCAAAAGTGCTAAAGAGGTGGAATTTTTGGAATTGAAACAAGGCAGTATGTCGGTAGCCGAGTATGCGGCTAAGTTTGAGGAGCTGGCTCAGTATTGTCCTCATTACAATACTGAGGAAGCTATGACTTCGAAGTGTCTGAAATTTGAGAATGGGCTGAGGCCAGAGATCAAGATGGGAATCGCATGTCACAAAATCAGGAGCTATCCTGAGTTGGTGAGTAGGAGTTGTATCTATGATAACGATAACCGTGCAAGGATCGCACACTACAAGGCGGCGAGTGATCGTAAGGGTAAGCAAAGGTTCGGTGGTACTCCTTACAGTGTTCCAACTGGTAAGGGGAAGTTCAAGGGTGCTGTTGATAGGAAGCCTAGAGAGGGTAGGGAGATGGGTGGTATGAAGTGTTTCTGGTGCGGTGGCATGGGTCATCGTGCCAACGATTGTCTTCCTGATGCGAAAAAGTGCTTCAAGTATGGGAAGCCGGGCCATGTGATGGCAGATTGTAGGACTAATATACCTACTTGTTATAACTGTGGTGAGAAGGGCCACATTAGTACTCATTGTGAGAAGTCGAGGAAGGCTCAGGCGCCTCAGGTGGCGGGTAAAGTATTTGCAGTTGTGGGAACTCAAGCGGAAGATGGAGAACGTTCGATCAAAGGTACTTGTTTTATCAATAACATTCCTTTGACTACTATGATTGATACGGGTGCGACCCACTCGTTTATCTCTGTTGATTGTGTGAAGAGGTTAGGTTTGGTGCCGACTACTCTTGAGCGGCGGATGACTATTGAAACTCCCTCGATTGGTTCAGTGACTACTTCACTTGTGTGTTTGAAGTGTCCACTGACTATCTTTGGCCGAGAATTCGGTGTGGATTTGATTTGTTTGCCACTTGGTGGTTTGGATGTTATACTGGGTATGAACTAGTTGGAGTTCAACCGAGTGTACATCGATTGTTTTCGGAAAGTGTTATTGTTTTTGACTCCTGAAGAGGAAGCGTTGGCAGATACCTTGTCTGGTAGGGAATTGAGAACCTTGTTGGAAGATGAAGCGCAGGTGTTTTCTTTATTTGTATCACTGTCTATTGACAACAAGGCATTGTTAGATGAGTTTGCTGTGGTGAATGAGTTTCCGAAAGTATTCCCGGATGATATTACAGAGTTGCCTCCGAAGAGAGAGGTTGAGTTTAGCATTGATCTTGTTCCTGGTACGAGGCTTATTTCTATGGCGCCGTACAGGATGTCGGCAGTGGAGCTAGCCGAGTTGAAGGCTCAGATTGGAGACTTGTTGGATAGAAAGTTTATTAGACCAAGTGTGTCACCGTGGGGAGCTCCAGTATTGTTAGTGAAGAAGAAGGACGGTAGCATGCGTTTGTGCATTGATTATCGACAGTTGAACAAAGTGACCATCAAGAACAAATATCCTCTTCCAAGGATCGATGATTTAATGGATCAGTTAGTGGGAGCTCGTGTGTTCAGTAAGATCGACTTGAGGTCGGGTTATCATCAGATAAGAGTGAGAGAAGGTGATATTCAGAAGACGGTGTTTAGGAATCGATATGGACATTACGAGTATGCAGTAATGCCTTTCGAAGTGTCTAATGCGTCGGGTGTGTTTATGGAATATATGAATCGCATCTTCCATTCTTATTTGGATCAGTTTATTGTCGTGTTTATTGACGACATTCTAATTTATTCTAAGTCTGAGGAAGAGCATGCGGAACATTTGAGGATCGCTTTACAAGTGTTGAAGGATAACAAGTTGTTTTCTAAGTTATCTAAGTGTGAGTTCTGGTTGAAGACGGTGAGTTTTCTGGGGCACGTTATTTCGGGTGATGGTGTTTCTGTGGATCCATCTAAGGTGAGCACGGTGTTACAGTGGGAACCGCCAAAGACGGTAACAGAGGTTAGAAGCTTTTTGTACTTAGCAGGGTATTACCGAAGATTCATTGAAGGCTTTTCTAGATTGGCTTTGTCGTTGACTCAGTTGACCAGGAAATATCAAGTGTTTGTGTGGGATGCAGCTTGTGAAGAGAGTTTTGGGGAACTGAAAAAGAGATTGACTTCAGCGCCGGTGTTGGGGTTACCGAATCCGTGTGAGCCTTTTGTGGTATATTGCGATGCGTCCAAAATGGGCTTGGGCGGAGTTCTTATGTAGAATGGAAAAGTGGTAGCCTATGCTTCGCGGCAATTGAGGGTGCATAAGCGTAACTATCCTACTCATGACCTTGAATTGGCTGCGGTAGTTTTTGTGTTGAAGATTTGGCGACATTATTTATATGGTTCGAGGTTTGAGGTATTCAGTGATCACAAGCATTTGAAATATTTGTTTGATCAGAAGGAGCTGAATATGCGGCAGAGGAGATGGTTGGAATTCTTGAAGGATTATGATTTTAGTTTGAGTTATCACCCAGGGAAAGTGAATGTGGTTGCAGACGCGTTGAGCAGAAAAACAATTCATATGTCGGCATTGATGGTAAAAGAGATGGAGCTTATTGAGCAGTTTCGGGATTTGAGCATGGTTTGTGAGTTTACATCGGATGGTGTGATGTTGGGTAAATTGCAAGTGAAGAATGATTTCTTGGACATGATTAAGGAACATCAGAAGTTGGATGTGAAACTTGTGGATTTGACGCGAGAGGCCGGAAGTGACTCCGGTAGTGATTTCAGGTTGGATAATGCGGGTGTGTTGAGGTTTCGGGGCAGAATTTGCGTGCCAGATAATGATGAGTTGAAGAAGTCAATTTTGGACGAAGGACATCGTAGTAGCCTGAGTGTTCATCCAGGAGCTACGAAGATGTATCAGGACTTGAAAAAGTTATTTTGGTGGTCAGGCATGAAAAAGGACATTGCTCGTTATGTTTATGCTTGTTTGGTTTGTCAGAAATCGAAGGTGTAGCATCAGAGACCTTCTGGGATGATGCAACCGTTAGAGATTCCGGTTTGGAAGTAGGATTGTATTGCTATGGACTTTGTTACAGGTTTTCTGAATACAGCGAGAGGATTTGACGCCATTTGGGTGATTGTGGATCGGCTTACGAAGTCTGTACACTTTGTACCGATCAGTATTAGCTTTCCGTTGGAGAAGCTTGCATAGATTTACATCCGGGTAATTGTGAAGATGCACGGTATACCATTGAGCATTGTGTCGGACAGAGATCTGAGGTTCACTTCTGTATTTTGGAAGAGTTTACAAGAGGCTTTGGGTACTGAGTTGAAGCTGAGTTCAGCTTATCATCCGCAGACGGATGGGCAGTCGGAGCGGACTATTCAGACTTTGGAGGATTTGTTGCGGGCTTGTGTGTTGGAGAAAGGTGGTACGTAGGATACTCATTTGCCTTTGGTAGAGTTCACGTACAACAACACTTACCATTCCAGTATCGGGATGGCACCGTTCGAGGCTCTTTATGGTAGGAGGTGCAGGACTCCTTTGTGTTGGTATGAGTCGGGTAAGAGTGTGGTTTTGGGACCAGAGATGGTACAGCAGACTACTGAGACACTGCAGATGATCCGTGATAAGATGAAAGCATCTCAGGATCGACAGAAGAGTTATTATGATAACCGCATGAAAGAGTTGGAATTCAGTGAGGGTGACCATGTATTCTTGAGGGTTAACCCAGTGACGGGAGTTGGACATGCTTTGAAGTCCAAGAATTTGGATCCGAAGTTTATCGGACCATATCAGATTTTACAGAGGATTGGTGTTGTGGCGTATAGGGTGGCGTTGCCGCCGGAGCTTTCAAACTTGCATGACGTGTTTCACGTGTCGCAACTTCGGAAGCATGTGCATGATCTGTCTCATGTGATTCAGAGAGATGAAGTACAAGTTAGAGAGAACCTAATTGTGGAGACGTTGCCGTTGAGAATCAAGGATCGCAAAATGAAGCGACTCAGGGGAAAAGAGATATCATTGGTGAGAGTAGCTTGGGGAGGTGCTGCAGGTGGCAGTGTGACCTGGGAATTGGAAAGCAGGATGCGGGAAGCGTATCCAGAGCTGTTTCCATCAGGTATTTTGGAGGAAGAAAATAATTAAAATGGGGGAGAGTTGTAACGCCCATTTTAATTATTTTTGGTTTCTGTGATTATTTTATTCGTGGGTGTATTTTGAGAATTATTGTAAAGGTCAAGAACTCATAATATTAATAAATTGTGATAAAATGTGATAATTGATAGTAATGTAAAAATTATTATTAATTATTATCATTATTATTGCTAATATTAATATAGATGAGAAAATGTTATTAATTGGATTTTTGAATTAAAGGAATTAAGAGAATTATATTTATTTTGGATTAAAAAGAAGATTATTTGGGATGAGGGGTAACATTGCCATTTTGGAAAAATAGAATTGGAAAGAAGAGGAGAACACGGTTGAGCAAGAGGAGAGCTACACGATCAAGAACAGAAACTTAGCAAGCGGATTTCGTGTGGATTGAGGAGCTTGTTCATCATCAAAGCTTGATTTGAGGTAAGGGGGAGAATTTTACGGTTAATTGGTTTTTGCATGAAATCGGTAGAAACGGGGGAAAATCCCCAACCCCATTGATTATTATTGTTTGATGATGAACGCATGTGATTATTGCTGAGATTAAGTTGCTAGATTATGTTAAATTCGTTTGCATGTGCTGAGAATATTGGGTTGAATGAATTTGGGGTTTTTGAGTAGTTTCGGAGTTATACCGGAAGTCGGTAATTTGAGCAGATGATGCGTTTTGTTAGATAGAAGCGGGAATAGACCCCGTAACTAAGTTGCAGTATATGGTTGGTTGTGGGTTTTGATTTAATCGGGCAAAATCGGTGTGGGAGGCGATTCTGCAGCGCAGAATTTTTCTGAGTACGCAGGTATTCGCTGGGCGAATGAGGGGAGAGCCTTCACCAGGCTTTGCCGGGCGAACTAGCCAGCGAGTGCTGGCAGAAGCTTCTGTTTGGCTTCGCCAGAGGTTTTGCCAGGCGAATGGCAGCGAGTGTTGGTTGCAGGGCTTCGTCGAGCGAATGTGCCAGCGAGCCCGACAGCAGTTTGTGTTTTTGTTGCTGTTTTGTGTTGTTTCCTTTGTGGACTTGGACCCTCGTTGGTCTTGTGCGATGAAAGGCTTGCTGGAGAGATGAGGCAAGCGTATGTTGGTGGTTGTAGGGCTGTTTAGCTGGCGTTTATCGTAAGTGGCCTAATTGGTGGAGTACGCATTATGTACGAACCGGTATGGATGCGTACGTGAGACGTGTGCACTGTGGGTGTGCTGTGTGTGAGATGTGAGGATCAGTATGATCGTGACGCCTTGAGCGTGTTTTGTTGGTGCGTTGTGGTGAGTGGATCCGTGAGGATCGATACGCTTATTATTCGTTGCAATTGTGTGCTGTTATGTGATGTATTGGGTCAGTAGGACCGACATGCCTTGTGTGCATTGTATGTGATAAGTTGTGTGGTGAATGGATCCGTGGGATCGACGCACTATGTGTGCTTGTTATGTATGTATTTTATGATGTGAATGGATCCGTGGGATCGGTACGCCTTATGCGTTGTGTATATATTGTGTGAGGGGTGGATCAATAGGATCAGTTTGCACTTGTGTGATAGATGTATGTTGTTTGTGAATATGGTTGTGTGTGCTCCCTATGAGGAGGGTGATGGCCCAGTGACCATCGGTATTATTGATATGTGCTCCCTGTGTGGAGGGTGATGGCCTAGTGACCATCGGTATTGTTGGTGTGCTCCCTGTGAGGAGGGTGATGGCCAGTTGTCCATCGTTAATGTGTTGTGCTCCCGGTGAGGAGGGTGATGGCCATGTGTCCATCGATGTTGATGAGGGGCTCCCGTAGTGGAGGGTGATGGCCAGGTTTCCATCGGAGATGTGCTCCCGTTGTGGAGGGTGATGGCCAGGTGTCCAAATGTATTGTTGTGGTGCTCCCATCATGGAGGGTTGATGTCCATTTGCCCATCAGTGTGGTGTGTTCCCTGAGTGGAGGGTTGATGGTCAAGTGCCCATCGTTGATATGTGCTCCTGTGAGGAGGGTTGATGGCCCGGTGCCCATCGTGATTATGAATCGGTACTGTAAGTTTAGAGTTGTGTGAGTGCATTGTTGCGTGATAGTATGTTGTGGTTGATGGTGGGACTATGAGTCCAGATGATATGTATATGAAATAGTATTATTATTGATTTCTACCTTTTATTTCATGTACTATTATGCCATTATTATTTGATCGTAATTCTCACCCCTTTGTTGTCGTTGTGGTCTGTGCTTCTTCGGAAGTACAGACAATCCAGGTGTTTAGCTTGTTTGATTGTGGTGTCTCCGTAGGGCTGCTCTGATACGTAACATCGGGGCGTTTTGGGAGTTTTACTGTCGTTGTTGGTATGTGTGCCCCTGTGGCGTATCTGTTTTTGGTATATGTGTGGTGATGTTTGATGATGTTGTGTATTTTGGGGCAAATGGTCGTTATTGTATATATGATGATGATGATGGATATGGATGATGTATGTATATAATATTTTGTGTTATGACAGACCATATCTTTTTCAGCTGCAATTTTATTGAAAAATTCAGTTAAATTATTTGGAAAAAAAATATTTGTTGAATTTTGATGTGTATTGTGGCATCCTGGTTGGGAGAGAAACTCTGATATGTGTTTTATTTGTTTGTTTTATTTTATTTTGGGAACGGGGTGTTACACAAAGCTTCCGATTGTATGCTTTTGAATAAAACATCTGCTAATGATGTACAAGCATTGTTTCAAATCCCTAAACACCGGAGATATAAGGACGATAATCCCTTGTCAACCCCTTTGAGCCTAGTAGTAGGAACTTCTTTCTGAAAACAAAAAACCCTCAATCTTAACCTGGGGTAGGGTAGGTGTCAGTTAATTTGACCGAGCATCCAAATTGCAGAAGGGAGTGTTCCCGTTCGAGGATCAATCACACCTGTATAGGTCGTACCTAAAGAACCACAGTGGTTATCCAAGGAGTGAGACAGTCACAATTCTTCCAACGAGTCAGACAAGCTGGTGTCACAGGATTTGTTCCCGAAAAAAAAATCCAAAATTAATAATAAAAAGCCCACTAAGTCGATAACTTGAAAACAAGTGGCTTAGGCAAAATTACGGCATCCCGCTGGACTTCGAGAGAAGATATACTCCAAAGAGTCAGTCCAAGCAAAAATAGGGAAATCGAAAAAATGACGAAAAACAAGTCGTGTGACTCCGGGCACCAAAGACAAAAGGCGAGTGACTGTCACTCCAAAAAACTTGTGGTTTCCTGAACCATCACTGCTATCATTCAACCTTTGAGAGGTGAGTTCTTGTGTCGAATTAGCTGAATATAGGATTGAAGAACATCAAGGAGGGTGGGTGGGTTAAAACAAACTTAGAGCCTTGTATCCTTTCTTTCTATAACCGTGAACCTGACCAAGTTACCACCTTCAAAAGTCCTAATTGAAGCAGATTTGTTTTGAAAGCATACTTCGGTGAAGATCGCGTCGAAACTGACTCCTAAAAGGATTCTTTTTACCTTGTGGGTATCGATATTGACATTCTGATAAGTGATCATTCGCTATGTTATAACTTTTTTCCAGTGAACAAACTTGGATTTCAAAACTGTCATATGCATTGCATTAATATTATCATTTGTAAAACGAATTGTTTTACTTGCGAGTATGCACTTGACATCAGGAGAGCTTCCACAATGGGAAGTTTGATCGAGATAAGATGCAAAGCTCCTGAGAGCTCCGTCGTGCAGGAGCATGCCAAAGGATCACATATGAGGAGTCAGTCATTCCAAGATTCAATTAATCTGGGGCAACCAGGTCGAGATTCAATAAATCTCTTGAAGTCAGAGGCACTTCTCCAAATTAGCCAATCAGGGGCAAAGTCATTTCAAGGCCAGGGCAGGCCACCCTAAGTGCACAACAGCTATCCTTATCCAAAAAGGAAATTAACCCGAAGTACCTCTTCGGTGTTCAAATTGCTAAAGAAGTCCATATAAAACCGTTAGAGTACAGAAATTTCAGGTTTCCTTTCGAGGAAGGTTTTAGAGAAGTCCCATAAGCTGGGGCAAAATTGGAAACAAAAGAGACCCATTCCTCTCCATATCTTCAGAGCTTATCAGAGTTATTCAAGCAGGTTCAGTCAACCTTCAAGTTCAAGACGAATGTCAGGAAGTCATAGAAATTATCCCCTGACCCACATTAAACCGGTATCCAGATATAGCATTTCTCAACTTCCGTTGTACCTGACCTTTCTCAACGTCAATTGTACATCTAGATGTCCCCAGTGAAGATGCCATGTCTTTATCCCCCCAAGTTGAAGATGTCAGGTTAGAAATATCTCCTCAGCAGGTTGGGATTACATGTGATCAAGGTTATCCTCAGCAGGTCGAGATTGATATCTCCAGCAGAGTAGGATCATCTCCAACAAGTAGGCGTGGGATTATCCCCAGCAATGGAACAAATTTAGAACTTTATTTCCCCCCAGAGTCTGAATGACTGGCTCCTTTCCCCTCAGAGTCTATGTCATTGACTCATTCCCCAAGCGGAAGTTGTTATTGTTGAGTTTATTTCTCATTATCCCCAAGCAGAGGATGATGTTGATTCCCTCATTACCTAATCCCCAGCCAAGTTAGTGGAGTAGCTTTCTTCCCCGAGATTGTTTATCTCCATCCTCAGCAGAAAGAGCTTGGGACGGTTCCCCAGTAGATCTTATTCATAATCCCTAACAGATAGCAGATTAAATCTTCAGCAGAGCGGAATCTCTGACAGAATAGAGCCATCCTTCAGCAGTTTGCCTTGATTCCCCAGCAGATTTGTCTGTTCCCTGGAATATTATATTCTGGCATACCATCCAGGGCTGATTTCCCCGGTAGAGTGGAGTTATTTGTCTCCATCCGAGTTGTTAGTTCCCCAGAAGAGTTGTATTCTGGTAGGCCATCCGGGACGTTTTCCTCAGCAAAGTTTGATTTTGATCCCCCAGCGGAGTGGATTTGTGCTTAGCAGAGCAGTTTTACCCAGAAGTTTTCTTGGAGGCCATCCAAGGCTTATATTCCCCAACATGAGCCCATTTGTACTAGGTGTGTATAGTCTTTCCCTAGTGGAATTTGGTTTCCCTTCTTTGGCATTTATTTTGCTAAAGTGGTTCCTTTGCATTTGCATCGTGCATATCATCCTCCCAAACGCGTAGCATTTCCATTTCGTATGGAGCATTATGCCATATTCAAACATGTGCATGTCAAACATAAGCCAGGTTGTTACCTCTTTGTTTTCAGGTGTATCTCCAGCAATTATCAGTATATTTCTCAAGCCTGTTTGGTATCCAGGTCTCCAGCAAAATCATTGACAGATGTGTTCATCTTATCTTTCTCTCTAACAAGATTTACTCATTCAAGTTCATATTTCCCCAGCGGGTTCCTCCACCCATACGACTGACAGCGAGGTTAGATGTTTTTACCGACTTAATGTTGAGGCCTGACGGAGATGTCAGATGCTTTTACCGAGTTGATGTCGAGGCCTGACGGTGATGTCAGATGCTTTTACTGACTTGATGTCGAGGCCTGACGGCGATGTCAGATGCTTTTACCGACTTGATGTCAAGGCCTGATGGTGATGTCAGATTTTTTTACCGACTTGATGTTGAGTCCTGACGGTAATGTCAGATGCTTTTACTTAATGGTGATGACTGACGGCGAGATCAGATGTTTTTACTTGATATTGATGACTGACGGAGAAGTCAGATGCTGTATCGACTTCATGTTGATGACTGACGGCGAGGTCAGATGTTTTTACTAGATGGTGATGGCCGACGGCGAGGTCAGATTATCTTCTAAATTGTTATTGAGTCGGCCTTCGGGTTCGATGCCTGTTTTTATTTAACAGATGCCTAGTGGCGATGTCAGATGATCTTCTCAATTGTTATTGAGCCGGCCTTCGGGTTCAATGCCTGTTTTTATTTAATAGATGTCTGGCGGCGATGTCAGACGTTTTTATCAGTTGTTATTGATTCGGCCTTCGGGTTCGATGCTCGCTTTTGTTTAGCGAATTCCTTCTTGGATTAACAGATGATCAATCGTTATTGATCCGGCCTTCGGGTTCGATGCCTGTTTTTATTTAACAGATGCCTGGCAGCGATGTCAAATGATCTTCTCAATTGTTATTGAGCCAGCCTCCGGGTACGATGCCTGTTTTGTTATAAATAGATGACTGGCGGATATGTCAGATGATCTTCACAACTGTTATTGAGCCGGACTTCGGGTTCGATGCCTGTTTTTATTTAACAGATGTCTGGCGGCAATGTCGGACGTTCTTATCAATTGTTATTGATCCGACCTTCGTGTTCGATGCTCGCTTTTGTTTAGTGAATGCCTGCTTGAATTAGCAGATGATCAATCGTTATTGATCTGGCCTTCGAGTTCGATGCCTGTGTTTATTTAACAGATGCCTGGCGGCGATGTTAGATGATCTTCTCAATTGTTATTGAGCCGGCCTCCAGGTTCGATGCTTGTTCTGTTATAAACAGATGACTAACTGTGATGTCAGATGATCTCCTCAATTGTTATTGAGCCGACCTTTGGGTTCGATGCCTGTTTTTATTTAACAGATACTTGGCAGCGATGTCGGACGTTCTTATCAATTGTTATTGATCCGGCCTTCGGGTTCGATGCTTGCTTTTGTTTAGTGAATTCCTTCTTGGATTAGCAAATGATCAATCGTTATTGATCCGGCCTTCGGGTTCGATTCCTGTTTTTATTTAACAGATGCCTGGCGGCGATGTTAGATGATCTTCTCAATTGTTATTGAGCCGGCCTCCGGGTTCGATGCCTGTTTTATTATAAACAGATGACTGACGACAATGTCAGATGATCTTCTCAATTGTTATTGAGCCGGCCTTCGGGTTCGATGCCTGTTTTTATTTAACAGATGACTGGGGGCGATGACAGATGATCTTCTCAATTGTTATTGAGCCGGCCTCTGGGTTCGATACCTATTTTATTATAAACAGATGACTGACGGGGATGTCAGATGATTTTCTCAATTGTTATTGAGACGACCTCCGGGTTCGATGCCTGATTTGTTATAAATAGATGACTGACGGCGAGGTCAGATTTTCTTTTCATCTTCATGTTTAGTCGGCCTTCGGATTCGATGCCTATTTTTGTTATAAACAGATGATTGACGACAAGGTCAGAGGTTTCTTCCACCTGTGGGTCGATGTTTTCTAATTGATAATCAGTTAACTTATTGTCGTTGCAACTATCAGATACCACTTTGTTTCCTCGAGATTTCTGTTCCAGTAAACAAGTTTATTCCGTTACTGTTTCTTTTTTGCGGTTGGCAAATTTTCGGGTTCTTTGATATTCAACCGTCTTTTACCTTGAATGTTTGAAATTCGTTCGCTTTTCAACCCTTCAGGTCTAAGTCGCTTGAATAGGGGCAGCTATTGTACCCCAAAATTTGACCAACCTCTTTTCTTATCTTTGGCTTATGTTTCATTGCATTTTAGCATCTTTCATCTGCATGGCATTGTTCTTACAGGGGATCAAGTGATTGTGTGTGTGTGCCATTCAAGAGGAGAGGTTTCCTTAGCTTCAAGCTCAAGCAAAGGCATTGGTACAAGTCCTAGAGTGGGTGTTGTTATCATGAAGCTATCAGAGCTCCTATAGAGGAGAGGTGTGTCATATCTCAAAGAACCTTCAGATGGTTATCAGGGGGTCCATGAGGTTTCATCATTGATAGAGGCATGAGGTAGAAGCTTGTTGAATGCCTCATAGGTCATTATGAATGCCTAGGCAGAAAGGAAGAAATTAGAGTTTCATTTTTAATCAGGATAAACTTGTTTTTGATGAAAAACTTGTTCCCATGGACCTCCATATGTCCTAAGGTGTTTAAGGATGGGATATTGATTATCAATTTTAATCAGAAGAGCTTCAATTGATCAGTCAATTGAAAATCAGAATATTTAGGGAAAAGTCAACAGTGTAGCGAAAAAGTCAACTCCTGACTTTTTAAGGTCAAAATCATGTCCCTCAAGTTCAATATGGCCACTGGATGGAATTTGATCAAGAAAAGTCAAGGAAATCATGAAAAATCAAGAATTGTTGAAAGTTGCCATTTTGGGGAATTGGGGTTTTAGAAACCTTCTATTTTTGAAAAGTTTTATGGTTGAACAAGCCATCTTCAAGGCCATTTTTCTCCATGATCAAGGTTTCAAATGAACCTTTGGCTAACATCAAACTTGTTCCTTGAATTTCAAGCTTTATTTTGAGTACCAATTCATCACCATATGATACTTGTAGCGCAAGTTATGATCATTCAAAGTTGGGGATTTCAATGATTTCAATATTGGCAAGTTCAGGCAGATTTTTGGACCCACTTTGCAAGCCAATTTTCAGAACTTTCTTGATGTCAAATGAAAGTTATAGACCATGTTCCAAGCATTCCAAAAAGTCCTAGAAGTCCTCCATATGATTTTTGAAGCTCAAGTTATGGATGTGCAAAGTTGAGGAAAAATAAGCCTAAATCCATAACTTCAAATTTTTTCTAAATTATTTATGGACAGCTTGCATGGCATGATTTTCAAAATCATTTTTCATGGTCTTCCAATCCTCAAATCAAGATGATTTCAACATGAAAATTGTTCCTTGACATGCCCTCTTTGCTTAGAGCTCAAGTTTAGGGCAAAATGAGTTTTATACGTCAAGTTATCATTGTTCAAAATTGGTGGTTTGGACATATTTTCAATGCATGTGCTACAATACATTTTGGCATAACCTTGCATTTCTGTCATGCAGCATATTGAATCAAAATCCCATGCGCATGATATTGGCCTTGGAGCACACCAAACATTTTCCAAAATGAACCAACACAAGCATGTACCTTTTTGTTCTTTTTTGAAATTCTTACCAAAAACAAGAAAGACCAAAGTTGTCACAACACAATACCTCTCTCCATTTTGTTGCTAGCAGACACAAAAGCAACCACTCTTTATCCAACTACTGCATAACCCTAGCCGCAGTTGTTGTACCATCTCTCTAATCCACCCTTGATTCAAAAATTCATGAAAAAATGCAAATCTGCCCCTTCAACTTTTACCACAGTAAAACCCCCAAAAATCCCTTTCTCGCCTCATATTTAAGCAGAAGAACAGTCAAGAGAAACCATAGCCACCATCTTTGCAAAAATCAGAGTTTGAGTTTTTTCACAACCTCTGAAATTTCCCCTTTGAAACTCTCTAAATTGTGAACTATTCCATAAATTTTTCATCACAACATCATCACCTCAACCTACTCTTGCTACTCTTTGCAAAAGGAGCTAGTTTTGAGCATAATATTTTCAGCTTCCTCAAACATCAAGGATTTATTCTGCATAGTTTGGTGAGGTTTCAAAGCATTTTGAAGGTGCAGTGGACCACTCTCCACTAGGTAAGCACTTTCAAACTCATCTTCATTTTCTCCTCATATTGGCATTCATTCAAATGTGCTAGTTCTATTCTTTTAGTTTGTGGCTTTAGGTTGTCTATGTTTCAGTTTTTTGTTTCAAGTTTGTTGGCATGTTGTGCTAGAGGTTTTGGTGCCAATATGGTTTATTCTTTTTTGGATGTAAAGTGTTGTTGGATTACAACTGAGAACAATATGTGTGTGGGTTGTTACTTTGTAAGTGTTGATGTGTCCTATTGAAATAGGTGGTGTGCTGTTATATTTGTTATGATAAGTTTGTGTCCTTTAGCATCCAAAACTGTTTTAACTTAAGAAACTGTCAGCATGAGGAAGTTTAGTTGGGTTGCTTCAAATTTCAACATTATGATGTTTGATGTTTCCCTTTGGAAAATATTTGAATTTGTTCATATATCTGGATTAGTCTAGCATGATTAAGCTTGCTTTATAGACTGTCATAAGGGTTGCTTTAGGACTGCTGTTGAACATTGTTATTTTGGTACTGTGAGGTCTATGTCAGCTTTTGATGATATGTTTAAAATTGTCTTCAGGACTGTTGGTTTATGTTGTTAAGGGTTAGACCACGTAGCTTCCCATCATTTCTGTTTTGGCTGATGCCTGATGAGGAGTAGGATCAGGTTTGGACCTGTTAGCATTTGTTGGTTGGGTTTAGGTTCAACATTTATGTAGCTATCAAGTAGTAGTGCCTTTACAATCGCCTTTGCCATAGCATACCAGTTGGTGTCATTGGCCATTTTGACTTGAGGTTTGGGTATTAACACTCTACTGAGAACCAATTATCTTTGGTTTGGTAGCATCCTTTCCATCTCAGTCAGCCTTTAGGTTTTATAGTTTAGTTTTGGTTGGTTTTCTCTTTGAAACAGCTAAGGTCCATAATTGTTGTCAGGATTTATTTTGGATGGAGTTTGCTAACTCATGACTGGTTGCTTGGACCTTTTTTCTAGATTTGGGTTTGTGCTTTGCAAGAGTGATAGTGTTCATTTAAGGGACAGTGTTGGATTAGTGTTTGAAGTTAGCATTGTGGTGACCAACTGTTGTTGTCTTTGGGATAGGGGGAGTGCCATTTTGTCATCAGGTTTCTTGCACTTAGTGAACCTATTGTGCATTAGGGTCTACCAAACCTTGAGGCCAAGTTAGACTAGTACTTATAGTTTTCCTTATGCCATGCTTGTAAGAGTTAGTGAAGAGAAGGCTGCCTTTGGTGACTGTTTGAACTCGGGTAAGATTTGACTGACAAACATTAATGACTTAGTCAGATGTGATTACATTTTGCTCACTGTTGTTGCACCCCAAAATTTGCCCTTCTGTTTTAACCTTAACTGGCTTTTGTTTCTTTGCATTTCTGCATATCATAGCATTTGTTCTCGATGCATGGGATCAAGATTTTTCTGTGGCTTAGGGCTCTTTTAGTGCCAGAGACTGAATAGCAAGCATCATCAGTTCCGGCATTTATTTTGCCCGGCGATCGAGCGGTCGATTTTATTTTGTTTTGTAGGGTTATTTTCAGCTCGGGAGGCAGCACCCGAGCCATCTCAAGCATTCTCACGGTTATAATATTCAAGAGCAAGTTTCAGAGGTCGAACAGAGCTTAAGACGGGCAAATGTGCAGATTTCCCTCCAAAAGGCGCTAAAATTCAAATTTTAAAGGTGTTAATTGATTAACCAAATGGTTAACCGATTAACCAAAGCAAAATCAAGCCGAATTTGAATTTTTGAAGGTGTTAATCGATTAACCCAGATGGTTAACCGATTAACCAATGCAACTTTCAGCTTGGTACGTGAATTTTCAAGTGAAGTCACTTTGGGGTCCATTTTGATCACATGCGAAATTGATTTTACACTTAGGAAGGATCTAGAACCACTTCAAATTTTGGTTAATTTCATTTTCCCTCCAAATTCCCATTCTTAATCTCATTCCATGTTTTCACAAACCACATTCCAAGCCTCATTTGGATCCAAACCTAAGGGGTATTTAAGTGATCTACTCCAAACCTCACTAAGGGGGAATCCTCATAATTTCACTCTCATTTCAGATTTCATATTCACTCTCTCAATTTGCTCTCAACTTCTTCATTCCCAAAACTTCACCAAAGCTCTCTTTGCTTGAATTCATTGATTCTCCATTAGAATCAATGAATTCTTGAGCTCAAACCTTCATCCATCATCCTCATTGAATCAAATTCTCCATCCAATTTTCGTGCAAGCTTGGATCTGAATTTTGGAGTGGATCTAGAAGTGGTTATTTGGATTATTTCGGCTTAATTTTGGTGGATCTTCATTTCTACTACAAGAACTCAATTGGATCTTGAAGGAATTATGGATTTCTTGCTCGGATCTGCTTAATCGGAGTGAATCAACATTAACCGAAGCAATTCTCCGCTTCGTAGGTTGGAATTCTTGATCCATTGTTAATCTTGAGCTTATTTTGCATATTCGATGTGGATCTTCATTTTTGATTGACTTTTGGTTGATTTGATCCATGTGATTTGTGATCTTGATGTTTAAATGTGTTTACATATTGATTAGATCACTAATTTCTGGTTTAATTTCGTGCTTAATTGATTGTATGATCATTGGAATGATTGCACATTGGATAAGTTGTTGAAAAGTGCTTCTGAACTGCTTTTTTCTGCTTGTTGACATAGTGTTAATCGGTTAACCAATTGGTTAATCGATTAACCAATGCAAATATTCAAATTTTCCAACATTTTTAAGTGGTTAATCGATTAACCCCTGGTGGTAATCGATTAATATTGTGCCAGCAGGCCTGTTTTGCTGTTTTTCATGCTTGTTTTGGTGCTCACTCACTTCGAATCTTCATGGATCAATATGATGCATTAGAAGTGAGTTGTTTTGGATATATGTCGCTGTTCTTGATCGTTTAATCATGATTTTGTCGACACTCGTGTTCGTTTCCACTTAAATGCATGCTTATGGATATGGTTTGAAGTGATGATCATTTACATTGTTTCCTTTGCTTGCATTGCTTGGTTGAGATGTGCTTGTGGTGGCTGTTGTCCCACACTTTTTCCTCCCACTCTTATTTGCATCTTTAGTGTTTGCATTTCATGTTTGCATTCCTTCTTACATCTCTACTTGTGATTGAATTGCTGTGTTTACTTGGTTTCCTTTTCCATGATCCCTTAGGATCCCTAGTCCCTTTGGGAGTAGGGGAGACATTAGGTGTTCAATCCAAGCATGCTAACATTAGGGTAGATTTTTTCCCTCTTTCAATCCCAACTTAAGGGTCACTTTGCATGCTAACATTAGGATCGATTAGTTTTCCCTTACAGGTCGCGTCTCTCATCTCATCTCAAAACACTTCTAAAACACTTAATAAAGAATAACTGGTGTTGTACGCTACGAGCCTTAAGTAATTGGGGAATGATGATTGGGGGGCCTCCTCTCAATTATCTAGAGTTTTTAGCGTATGTCATTTGGACGATATGCGTTGCATTCACTCCTAGGTCATAGTCTTTAGGGCAACATGAGTTTCAAACCATAACTCAATTCCCTTCACTAAAAAACACAAAAACAAATATCAGACCTTTTTATCCTTCGGGATTTAATTGGAAATCATTTTCAGAAAAGAGTGTTGTTAAGCTTTGGTTCTACCACAAACAGGCATCGTCCCTAACTGCTAGAACAAAGGTTTAACCCTACTTGGGCCTAAAACATTTTGAACCAATTTGTGGCCGTGTCAGCCCGAACTACATTTGCTCTGATTTCTCGTACCAGACGAGAATACGTAGGTACAAGACGGCGATGTCTTGGCGAGCAACCTTCCCCCACTTTCACCCGTAGTTTGCCGAACTACGTTGACTCTGACTTTCCCATTGCACGAGAGAATACGTAGGCATAGAGTGGCGATTCTCTATCGAGCCTCTTTTCTTTTCTTTTGTCCCTGAGTCGTAGCTTAGATAGTAAACACCCTTTAGATAGACAACAAAGCGTGGATCCCGTCGAGTACGACGGACGTGAGGGGTGCTCATACCTTCCCGTTGCGTAACCGACTCCCGAACCCGAGATATGGTTGCGATGACCTGTCTTCTCCCATTTTCGTTAGGTTTTCTCTAATCTTTTCCTTTCCCTCCTTTGGAATAAATAACAAACGGTGGCGACTCTTCTGTCCTTGCTGGCCCCTCTTCGCAGCGATGCGACAACTGTCAAGAGATTTGTTTAGAGGGTCATCTACTTGGCTCCTTATCAGGATTGCATGATCTATATAGGTGGGTCTCATGATTTCTGGCTGTCCTTTAGATTAGCTTTGGTCTGTGAGGTTTCTGCCTAGATTTTGGTTTCTGTTAAGACTATTGGTAATGTTGTTTTAATGCATTTGTTTCTGCCAGCTCCTTTGAGGTTTGATAACCTCTGCTACCATCAGGCTCAACCTTGTCTTGTTACAATTTTATGTGTGATGAGCTTTTGATCAGCTGTAGTTTAGATTTGTGAGCATTTACTTTGGCATTGATTCATTTCTATTGTCTATATGCCAAGTCTTTAAACCATGTCACCAGCTTGAAAGTTGACCATCACCATCTGATTTATGGATAGTTGAGACCATCCTTTGATTTAATTCATAAACAACATGTTTAGCAGCATGAGTTTTGTCAGCTTCCTGGTTAGAGCAGGTTGCCAAGTTTGAGAGTTTCATGTGTGTGTGAGCATCAGTGTTGCTAGATCCTTATTGAATTGTTGTTCTTCAATTCTTAATTGGCATTAGGGTTTTGCACTTTAATTGGAAAAAGGAAAGGAGTTGTTGTCAGGTTTAGTTAAACTCAAGCATTCTCAAAACTTCCTATTAAACTTTCCAATTCAAACTGTCGCAACTGCGAAAAACACCCGGCGGAAAACAGAAGATTCACCACCTTTTGTTATTTATCCCAAAGAGATGGAAAGGAAACGATTGGAAAAACCTGATGAAAAGGGAAAGACAAGGTCATCGCAACCAAGTCTAGATTCAGGAGTCGGTTACGCAAGGGGAAGGTATGAGCACCCCTCACGTCTGTCGTACTCGACGGGATCCATGCTTTGTCATCTATCTAAAAGGGTGATCATCTATCTAGCTAAAGGATAAGAGACAAAAGAAAAAAGAAAGGAGACTCAGCAGAGCATCGCCGCTTTGTGCCTACGTATTCCCTCGTGCAATGGGAAAGTCAGAGTCAACGTAGTTCGGCTGACTACGGGTGAAAAGGGGGGAAGGTTGCTCGCCAAGACATTGCGTCTTGTGCCTACGTAATTTCATCTTGTATGAAAGATCAGAGCAAATGTAGTTCGGGATAAAAAGACCACGGTTTGGTTCAAAAGTTTTTAGGCCCGAATAGGGTTAACAAGTAGTTCTAGCAGTTGGTGTATGCAACTCGACCATTCGAGACTTAGGCGTTACCGTTTGCAGTAGAACTAAAAGTTAACAACACTCTTTTATCTGAAAAGATTTTCCTTGATTAATATCCCGAAGGATGAAAAAGATTTGAAGTGTTTTTGTGTTTTTTAGAGAAGAAGTGTTTTGAATTTGATTTGTAACTCATGTCGCACTAAAGACTATGACCTAGGAGTGAATGCTTCGCATATCATCCAAAGGATGTACACTAAACACTCTAGGTCATTGAGAGGAAGCCCCCCAATCACCATTTCCCAAGTAGCTTAAGGCTCGTAGCGTACAACACTTGTCATTATTTATTAGGTGTTTTATGAGTGTTTGAAGATGAGGAGAGAAAGGACACACTAATGGGAGACTAACTCAATCTTAAAAGTTGTCATGCAAAGTGGACTTAAAGTTGGGATACAAAAGGGATCTACCTAATGTTATCATGTATGGTTAAGCACCTAATGTCTATCATAACCTCTCTTGAAGAAGAGAGATTAGAGGTCCTAAGGGAAAGAGAGACAAAATAAGAAAAAGAAGAAAGAATATAAAAATGCAAGAATGCAAGCATAGAATGCACACATAAGATGAAAGTGAGGGAGGAAATATGTGTGGGGCAGTAGCCTCCATAAGCTAATCTCAACCTCAAGCATGCATATGAGAATGCAAGAGAAGAAGAGAGAAAGGAATGCACAAAGGAAACCAAACAACAAGAAGAAACCACACAAAAATGCAACAAAAATGGGATGAAATGACCTAAGTCAAACAACATCAACCACAAGTGCCAAAAGCCAAATCAAATGAAAGGAAAGGAAGCTCAAAACAAAAGTGAGGATGAGAGGCTATATTAGGACAGCAAGAAACTCATAATATGCACTCAACCATAAGCATCACAAACAAAGTGCAAAAGAAAGCACAAAGGAGTCCTCATGGATTCATCATTTTAGGTGTGCTTCAAATACCTCCAAAGGAGGGACCAAGCCACCTTAAATGATACTCCAAGGTCATGGGACAGAATGGGAGATGATAGAAGAGCGCTCAAAAGCAAAAGAAATTACATCATAAGAGAAAACAAGCTTATACACAAGAGGATGCAAGCATGTCACATATGGAAACCCTAAATGGAAGCATCAAAAGAAACACACAAATGAACAAGCAAAACACAATATCATGAACTAAAATTGAGCAACCAGGAACCTTAGCATGTTAGCAACATGAATCAAAAGTAATTGAAGGCTCAAAGGATCCATCAAAGTCATATCCAAGGCAAACTAGGTCAATGTGTATGTATGAACCTCCCTTTGGGGTAAGTTGACTTGCAAGTTACCTCAAAATTAGGAAAATGATTAAAAAATAACCAAAGAAAATGCAAAAAGTCAATAAACATGTTGGAAAACAGAGGCCAAGAGATCATAATCAAAGTCATCTCAAATCATCATCAAAGAAATTGATTCACATGGATGCACCAATTTGAGAGAGGGTTATCGAGGGTCAACAAAAGCAAGGTCAAAGTCAAACCAAAAGTCAATGAAACAGGGGCAAAATGGTCCTCAAAAATCATTCAACTCATCATGGATATGAGGATTGATTTTTAGTCATTGGATCAAAAGGAATATGCAAAAAAACAAATCAAGAACAAACACATGTCAAGATTTAACTCAAATAAAACACTTCCAAATGATTAATCCTTTTTTATTGAAAAATAAACCTAAAATAAAATAAAAATTTCCTAAAAATAAAAGACATCCTAAAATGTCTAAAAAATATTTTGGTAGGATTTTATCAACTTTGGAAGCATTTTAAAATGAATTAAATCAAAACAGAATCAAAAAGAAAAAAAATATTAAAAAAATAAAGAAGTGGTGTGAAAAGCAATCCAACAATGTGTATAACCAATGGGCCTGTGTACAGGGGTGTAAAAAACAAGTAAAGCCCAATCTGACTCAAAACTCAGTCCACCAGCGAGAGTAAATCTTAGCCACTCAAACAAAATACCAGCCAATCAATCCATGGTCCAAAGCATGACACGTGCTCTTCAGAATTAAAAAATAAAAATCAAATGAATGACAACCACACAAATAGGTCTAGGTCAAGGAATCAAAGGGTTGAGAGACAAGCTACAATACACAACATTTCATTTAAATGAAGTCAACAAAATCTTGGCCATACGTTGTGATTACTAGTCTGCCATCCAAAGGCCATCAGGCTGCCACACAATTAATAAATCCCCAGCACAAAATGAAATCAAATCAGGACCATCAGATCAAGTCCCAGTCAAATAATCAGACACAAATCCAATGAACACAAGCAAGCCACGTCTCATCTTCACCATTTAAACATGAAACGGAGGGAAAAAACCAGGTGGTCGGAGCATGGTGGCTCTGCTCATCTTCTCCGGCGATACACAACCATAGGTGAATCCAGACATCACCAAATCATGAAAAATCATAGTCAAAATTCATTTATAACTCACGTAGATCTCAAATATGAACTTAGTTTTCATTAATCATGCTTAAACAAGCCAAATCGAAGAAAACAAAAATCACATGTCACACTGAAATATTCACAATCAACAGCCAATTGTATCCAGAATCCAAGCAGGAAGTTCATACATCACAAACACACACAAACGGCAGGCTAATTCATCATGGATTGAGAGAATTGTTGAGAGATAGATTACCTAGTGGAGTGCTTCCACTGAGCCTTCAAACTTTGATGAAACTTGATGAATTTGATCCAGAAACAATGCTTAATCCTTCCTAGAGCTGTTTGAGTGCTTAATTAGACTTGAATCTTGATGAATTTCCAAATTCAAATTTCACTTTTCTCTCACTTTCTCCAACTGTTTTCTCTCTCAACTTTCATCCAAAATCGATTCTGATGACTTGTTCATGATCCTGAAGTTATATATGATGATATGGCAGGAAATGAGGCCCAATCACAACTTGCTTAAGTCCAATTGAAATCCAATTTTCCTTATGTTGTAATCTTCATTTTCACGAGCCAAACTGCTGCAAAATTCCTTGGTTTTCATTCCATTGAGTTGCTTGTGATGTAAGGAATTTAATGGCTGGGATTAATCCCTTGTTTTGATCTCAATGGTGTGGATTGAATGTGTTGATTAAGCTTGAAGTAAGTTGGAAAATGCCCATGGAAATGACCTCAAATCTCAAATCCAAAATTTACATTGTGTTTAGAATGACTTTGGCACTCAAAATATGTACACGCTTGATAAAAAATGATTCCAAATGAATTTAATTGGATTTTCCCCTTTTAATGCCTTTTTCATGAAATTTCTTCCATCAATCCTTCAATCCAAGCCTCAAACATGACATGAGGTGGTTTGGTAATGAAATTAACTCCATTTGGAGCAAGTTTGATGTCGGAAATATTTCCATTTGAAGTGTGCAAAGTGGTGAAATGGACCTATAATGAAAATGACTTGTAATCTTACTTTCCCAAAATACCCTTGTCTTGCAAGCTTCATAATTTGAGTTCTAAAAATCAGATGAAGGACTTCCAGTACTCTTTGGAAAGATATGATAATGAGGAACAAGTTTCATGTTTGGGTCAAAGTGAGGAGAAGCATCCTTCTAGGTCAAAAATGTCTTAGAAGTTGGTTGACTTTTGTTGACCAAAATCACATTAATCTGAGGACCTGTAACGTGCCAGCATCATAACTTGAGTTCTAGAAATCAGATGAAGGACTTCTAGTACTCAAAAGAAACCTAGAAACATGATCTACAAGTTTCATGTTAGGGTCAAGATGATATGAAACTTGTAACTTGAGATAGGTGGTCTTGAAGTTGGGCACTAAACAGGGGATTTTACACTGAGAACCCTGATTTAGCAACTTCTCACACTCTTGATTCTTGATGAATTGATCTTGAAATGATATATTGACATCTCAAAACAACATTCCATGATCACAAATACTTGGAATTGAGTCTTAATCTCCTTCAATTTCACAGTTGACTGAGAGTTGACCAGATGAAAACCCTATATGCACCACTCTTGACTGTGGCTTCTTACACAGGACACAACAATTTGAATAAACTCCAATATGGCTATCAAAGCCTTCAATGAGCTTCCTCAACATCCCATATCCATAATCATGAATTCACAATCCTCTGATGATCTTCAACTGGCCTCTAAGTTAGGAGATATTCCACATACACCCATCAACTCTTTCAAAAAAATTTGACCACTTCTTGGTGACTTGATGACCATTCATGCTTGAGTAAAACCCCTTTCTTAGGCTCAACACTCTTGGTGACCTTCTCTTGCTAGGCACACCTCTTGATCCCCTGCTAAATGAAAATATGTTATGCAATGCAAATGCTAGAAGAACTTGAAATTAAACATAAACCAAGTTAAGAAAAGGTTGGTCAAATTTTGGGGTGCAATAGCTGCCCCTATTCAAGCGACTTGGACCTGACTGAGTGAAAAGTGAACGGCTTTCAAACAATCTAGGTAAAATCCGTTTGAATACTAACGAATCCGGAAATTTTCCAACCGCAGAAATCTCTGGAGATAACCGAATCCGATAACCAAAAATGACACGCAGTCTGAAGAATACCTGACCTCGCCGTCAAAAACCAACTTCCATTTTGAAAGAAAAAGATATCTCTGACTTTGCTGTCAGGCGCCCGACCAATTCGTCAAGCATCAACATTAATTTTAGTGAACCTCTGGCATCGCCGCCAATTTGGAGAAAAATCTGACCTCGCCGTCAGTTACCCGTATTAAATTCCTATGACATCGCCGTCAGACACCTGACCTCGCCGTCGGGCATAGACATTACGTCTATAAAAATATTTGACATCTCGTCAATCCTCTACCTCACGTTGTTAAAATAGCTATCATCACTGTTAGACCTCTGTTAAATAAAAACTGACATCAAATCCAACAATGCGATCCTCTGACATCGCCGCCAGGTCATCGCTAAATAAAAGACAAATTTGATGATCAAACCCGCACAAAGTATTTGACATTGTCGCCAGTCATTTATTGAACTGATACACCTCTGACATCGCCGCCAGAACTCCATGAAATTAAGAAACGTATGACATCACCGTTAGCAATCTGTGGGGAATAAAACAAACTGACCTCGTCGTCAAGTCTCCGCGCAGTTAAGAAACCTCTAACATCACCGTCAGTAATTCACTAAATAAAAGCAAACTTTGAACCCAAAAGGTAAAGACATCTGACATTGCTGCCAGGAACCTGTGGGGATAAAAGAACTCTGACATCGCCACCAGTAACCACATATCAATAAACGTCTGACATCGCCGCCAGACAACCAAATATTCTGACATTGCCGCCAAAAACCAAATAATCTGACATTGCCGCCAGAAAACCAAACATCCAACATCGCCGCTGGAAAACCAAACTTCTGATATCGCCGCCAGAACAACATAAATTTGATAATAGATTCTGACATCGCCGTCAAATAATCACACCTCTGGTAAACATCTGACATCACCGTCAAATAATCACCATGTTGATAAAACATCTGACATCGCCGCCAGAAAAACGTTTGACATTGCTGCCAAACAAAACCCAATATTGAGAAAATACCTGGCATCGCCGCCAGAATACCACAGAGTAAACAAAGATCTGACATCACCGTCAGTAAACCACAAAGTCTGAGAAACATCTAACATCGTCGTCAGACATTTGTAAACTTGAGAAATATCTGACATCGCCGTTAGGCATCTGAAGAGGATAAAATTTTCTGCATCGGACCCGAAGATAAGAGCATCTGACATCGTCGCCAGGCCTTCGCTAAATAAAAGCAAACATCAAGAGTCATGCGAAGTTATAATCATCTGATGATAACAACCACAAGGAAACTCCGCTGGGGAAATAACATAAGCCGGGGTTTAGATACCACACGGGCAAAGATATCAATCAAATGTGAGATACACCTGAAATAGAGAGATAAAAACCTAGTTTATGTTTCACATGCATTTGTTTGAAAATGGCGTAATGCTCCATACGAAATGGACATGCTACGCATTTGGGTAGATGCTATGCACGCATGCAGATGCAACAGAACTGAATCAGCAAAATAAATGCTAGAGATACATAAACCATCGTGCTGGGGAAACAATCTACTCAAGCCAATAACAATTAGACTTATATCGAGGAAACGAGCCCTCGCTGACCTCCTGCAAAGAAAATGCCAGGGTAACAACATTCCTCCATCCTGCTGGGGATTACTCAACTGGAAGCGAATCTACCTAGGCCATAGATTACTCAGTGGGAAGAAAATCCACTCATGATTCACTGGGGAGTACGAACACGCACTTCGTGGGGATTAAATGTACACCAACTGTCGAGGGAAAGTGCACATGCTACCTGCTCACTCAAACTGCATACAAACTCTACTGGGAGATAGAAATGTAAATTTCGCTTGCTGGGAAGACAGACTCCGCATGGAGATAAGACGAATTTTATCCCCACCTCTTTTCCCCAAGGGTAACGACCCTGCAAAACTGAACAAACAGACAAGATCCTACGCAAACGAAACTATCTCAGTCATTATTCGTGACGTTGTTCAACTAATTCAAAGTTTTAACAATTATTGGCCAAGGCCTACAAGTTTATGTATGTGCAAGTTTATCAAAACATTAGGCGTATTTCACAAACAAAACAGAAAAAGTTAAAACAAAACAAATGAGATACTGAATAGTATATGTTTATTGATAACTGACCTGTAAATAGGCAAAGTTTTACAACAAATGCAACCCTTGAAAAGAGGAAGCTGCACAAAAAAACAATACAGATATACATAGAAATATATACAAAAGTGTACATAAATGTCGACAATGTAGCATAGACAAACACCATAAGTTGATCCCTCTATGACTCGCCTGACCTTGATGCTTTCCCGATGCTTCGTCTTCCGAAGAGATTGATTCGGATAAACGGCCCTCAGTGTTAGAACACAGATTGGTTCTTAATAATATCTCTATGTTTTGATGATAACTATTATGAAATTTTGTAATTAATAATTATATACTCTAAAATTTGCTTGAGAGGGTTTGCTGTAGATATCAAAATAATTATCACCCCAGAAGCAAATCAGAACTGAACATAAGAAATTTGCTAGACTCTGAAGCGCCAGATGCATCCATTAGAAGATTCTGAATGCTGCCAACAGAAGATCCTGAGCGTAGCCTCTAGAAGGATATGAAGCAGAAGCTCCAGAAGGATCTGAAGCAGAAGCTCCAGAAGAATCTGAAGCAAGTCAGAAGCATCTGAACCAAAGAAGAATTCTGTATGAAGAGTTTTCAAAGCATAGTTACTACAGAAGATTCTGAAAGTACTAAAGCTGCCAGTACTGAGGATCTAACTCAAACATGCTCTGAACTTACACACGCTAAAAGCACACCTGCTGCAGAAGACTCTGATTCAGCAAAACTCTGATCAACATCAAAAGGCTCTGATCAAAGTAGACTTTGATGAATCTTGCTGAAATTTGAAGAAGAAGAATTCAAACATTATGTCCGTTGGAATAATTCAAACGACTCTTTCCTTATTTATGCTAGACACAAGAACACAGACAAAAAGGATTTCTCTGTGCTTTCTTCTTCTAGGAAAGGTCACTTGATGTGAAGACAAAAAGGCTCAGACCTTTTGGACACTCTTCTCAACGTGAAGCTCTCCTTGGATCAGTTGCCTATAAAAGCAAGTCTTCACCCATCTTCTTCAGTTGACGTTTTATCTGAAAGAAATCAATATTCAAAGCTCTCATACTATTCATATTCTTTCTAAGAATTAATTTCTTTGTTCTTAATATTTAAGTGAAAAATCACAGTTGTGATAAAGCTTTTTAGAAGCAATTTAAACACTTGTATTTGTTATTACATTTGATTATAAACCTTAAGAAGATCCAGTTAGGATCAATAGTTCTTGAGAAGACTTTGAACAGTTGTTCTTAGTGCTTACTATTGTAATCAGTTGATTAAATAGTGGATTAAGTCCTTGATTGAGAAAGGCAAATCACTCTAGGAAGGGTGGACTGGAGTAGTTGAGTTCAACGAACCAGGATAAAAATGCTTGAGTTTTATTTCTAAGTTTTTATCTTCATACTTATTCAACCCCCTTCTAAGTATTTTCTCACCTTCAGTTGGCATCAGAGCTCCGGTTCTGTGTGTGCTACCACTTCATAGTGACAGTAAAGATCCAGTGAGAAAAACATTGATATATATTTGGTTGTTACTATGGCTGATAATACTATGTCTAACGTTAGCAACAAATATGAAGAAAGGGACAGAATCAACACCAAACCCCCTATGTTTGATGGGGAGAAATTTAATTATTGGAAAGACAGGATTGAAAGTTTTTTCCTTGGATATGATGATGATTTATGGGATCTGGTCATAGATGGATATGTTCATCCCACTGATGGGAATGGCAAGAAAATAGACAGAAAATCTATGACAGATGCTCAGAAGAAGGAATTTAGAAATCACCACAAGGCCAGAACAATATTGTTGAATGCAATATCTCACACTGAGTATGAAAAAATTACAAATAGGGAAACTGCATTTGACATGTTTGAATCCTTAAAGATGACTCATGAGGGAAACTCTCAAGTCAAGGAAACAAAGGCTCTGGCTCTGATCCAGAAGTATGAAGCCTTCAAGATGGAAGACTCTGAATCTGTTGAAGCTATGTTCTCCAGATTTTAAATACTTACAGCTGGACTAAAGGTTCTGGATAAAGGATACTCTACTGCTGATCATGTGAAAAAGATCATCAGGAGCTTACCTACCAGATGGAGACCTATGGTGACAGCGCTGAAAATGGCTAAATATCTGAACAAGATCTCCTTGGAGGAACTAATCAGTTCACTAAGAAGTCATGAAATTGAACTTGAGGAAGATGAACCTCAAAAGAAAGGTAAATCTGTTGCTTTAAAATCTAATAAATCTGCTAAAGCATTGCAGGTAATAGAGGAAAGCTCTGAAGAATCCTCATCTGAAGATGAAGATGAACTATCCATGCTGTCCAGAAGAATAAACAAAATCTGGAAGCATAAAGGAAAGAAGTTCAGAAACTTTAGGAAGCCTGACCAAAGATAAGAGTCTTCTGGACACAGAAGATCTGGCAAAAAGGAGGTTGTCTGTTATGAATGTAAAGAACCTGGACATTACAAAAATGAATGTCCAAAGGTGCTGAAAGAAAAGCCTAAAAGAAAATTTGATAAGAAGAAAAAGGTTCTAATGGCCACCTGGGATGATTCAGATACATCTGAATCTGAATCTGAGTCAGAAGAGGATTGTGCCAATGTAGCTTTGATGGCAGACATAGAAGATCAGGAGGAAGGAACTTCAGGATCTGAATCTGACTCTGAATCTGACTCTGACGCTGAAGAGGTAATGGCTAAATTCACTAAAGAAGAACTTATCAAAGTGTTATCAGAAGTTCTGAAAAGCTATAACAATATTAAGCTCAAATACAAGAAGCGTCAAAGCAATTTTGTATTTAAGAATAATATTCTCAAATCAGAAGTAGCTGAGCTAAATGAAAAGAACTTAAAATTGAAAAATGATTCTGAATTAGCTCAACAAAACTCTGATTCTGAAACTGAATCTGAATGTAAAAATATTTTGGAAAAATATGATTATAGCTTTCAGAAGTTTCTTGCTAAAAGCATAGACAGAAGCAAAATGGCTTCTATGATCTATGGAGTTAGCAGAAATAACAGAAAAGGAATTGGATATGAATCTTCCTCTGGAAAGGATTTAAATCCAAAACCTGTTGATAAAATTATCATCAAAAAGACTCCTTTATATTCCCACTTTAAATTTGGTCACTTGAATGATATTGAACAGACACGTTCTGAAAAGAATATTCATGTGTTTAAATCTAAGGCTAGTCAGAATAAACCTTATGTTGAAAAATAGAAGTTTAGACAAACCTTCAGAACAACTAACCCTAAAGGACCCAAGAAGATCTGGGTACCTAAAAGTGAAATAATTACTGTTGCAGATGTTCTTAGCAGCAAGGTCAGGACGCCAATCATGGTACCTGGACTCTGGATGCTCGCGACACATGACAGGAGAAAGGTCTATGTTCCAAAGTCTGGAGCTTAGATCTGGAGGTGATGTGAAATTTGGAGGGAATCAGAAGGGCGAGATCATTGGATCTGGCACCATTGGAAATGGTAAACTTCCCTCTATTGCTAATGTTTTACTTGTTGAAGGGTTAAAGCATAACTTATTGTCCATAAGTCAATTAAGTGACAATGGTTATGATATTACCTTTAATAAAAAATGTTGTAAAGCTATTAGTCAAAAGGATGGCTCTATCCTATTTAGTGGAAAGAGGAAAAAACAACATTTATAAAATAAATCTTTCAGAACTTAAGGTTCAGAATGTTAAATGCCTCTTGTCTGTTAATGAAGAGCAATGGGTCTGGCACAGAAGATTGGGGCATATTAATATGAGACGTATATCTCAGATTAATAAACTTAATCTTGTCAGAGGACTTCCTAATCTGAAGTTCACCTCAGATGCTCTTTGTGAAGCATGCCAAAAAGGGAAGTTTTCAAAATCATCTTTTAAATCAAAAAATGTTGTTTCTACTTCCAGACCACTAGAATTACTTCATATTGATTTGTTTGGACCAGTGAAAACTGCATCCATCAGAGGCAAGAAGTATGGATTAGTCATTGTTGATGACTATAGTAGATGGACATGGGTAAAGTTCTTAAAACACAAGGATGAGTCACATTCTGTGTTCTTTGACTTCTGTAAACAAGTCCAAAATGAAAAAGATTTCAAAATTATAAAAGTCAGAAGTGATCATGGTGGTGAATTTGAAAATAAATATTTTGAAAAATACTTTAATGAAAATGGCATTGCTCATGATTTTTCCTGCCCTAGAACTCCACAACAAAATGGGGTTGTAGAGAGGAAAAACAGAACTCTGCAAGAAATGGCCAGAACCATGATCAATGAGACTAATCTGGAAAAACACTTTTGGGCAGAAGCAATCAACACAGCCTGTTACATTCAGAACAGAGTGTTTGTAAGACCTCTTCTGGAGAAGACTCCATATGAACTGTGGAAGAACATAAAGCCCAACATTTCATATTTTCATCCTTTTGGATGTATTTGCTATATGTTAAATACTAAAGAAAATATGAACAAGTTTGATTCCAAAGCACATAAGTGTTTCATGCTTGGATATTCTGAACGCTCTAAAGGCTACAGAGTATACAACACTGAGACACAGATTGTGGAAGAATCTATTCATGTTATATTTGATGATAAGCTTGGCAATAAAAAGCCAAAGCAGTCTGAAAACTCTGCAGATAGAGAAGTAGTCTTCACAGACTCTGAAGGATCAGAGGCAGACAAAGCTCAAGTGAAGGAACCAGAAGCAATGCCAAATGCAATTCCTTTAACTTCTCAGATGAACAATTTGAACATTTCTGAAGAATCAAATGTTAGAGGATCATCTTCCAGAATCAAAGCTTCTCATCCAGAGAATGTTATTATTGGAAAGAAGGATGATCCTATCAGAACAAGATCCTTTCTAAGATCATCTGAAGCATCATTATTTGGACTGGTGTCAGTAATTGAACCAACTTCTGTAGATGAAGCTCTGCAAGACAATGATTGGATTATTGCCATGCAAGAAGAGTTAAATCAATTCACCAGAAATGATGTGTGGGATTTAGTTCAAAGACCAAAAGGATTCAATATAATTGGAACTAAATGGGTCTTCAGAAATAAGCTAAATGAGAAAGGAGAAGTTGAAATAAATAAGGCAAGGCTTGTTTCTCAAGGGTACAGTCAACAAGAAGGTATTGATTACATTGAAACTTATGCTCCAGTGGCAAGGTTAGAATCTATACGCCTTCTTATTTCATTTGCTGCACAAAATAACATCACTCTGTATCTGATGGATGTTAAAAGTGTCTTTCTAAATGGTGTTATAGAAGAAGAAGTTTATGTCCACCAGCCTCCTGGTTTTGAGAGTGAAAAATTTCCAGATCATGTTTTCAAACTAAAGAAATCTCTGTATGGTTTAAAACAAGCTCCCAGAGCTTGGTATGAGAGATTGAGCAATTTTCTTCTGGAGAAAAATTTCATCAGAGGCAAAGTGGACACAACACTCTTTTGTAAATCATTTAAGAAAGATCTTCTAATTTGTCAAATTTATGTGGATGATATAATATTTGGATCTACCAATACTATGTTGGGAAAGGAGTTTGCTCAATGTATGCAGGCAGAATTTGAAATGAGCATGATGGGAGAACTGAGATTCTTTCTAGGAATTCAAGTCAACCAAACTCCAGAGTGCACTTACATACATCAGACCAAATATGTTAAAGAACTTCTGAAGAAATTTAACATGACTGATAGTAAGCTGGCAAAGACTCCCATGCATCCAACTAGCTCACTAGGCAAGGAAGAGGTAAGTAAGAAAGTAGATCAGAAACTCTACAGAGGTATGATAGGATCTCTTCTTTACTTAACTGCTTCTAGACATGACATATTGTTCAGTGTATGCTTGTGTGCTAGATTCCAATCAGATCCTAGAGAATCACACTTGACAGCTGTCAAGAGGATTCTAAGGTATCTGAAAGGTACTTCTAATGTGGGTTTGTGTTACAGAAAATCTGATGATTTCAAATTAGTTGGATTCTGTGATGCTGACTACGCTGGAGACAGAGTGGAAAGAAAAGTACTTCTGGAAGTTGTCAATTTCTAGGAAGAAATCTAATCTCTTGGTACAGCAAGAAGCAACCCATAATTGCATTATCAACCACAGAGGCAGAATATATTGTTGCTGCTGGATGTAGCACGCAGATGCTCTGGATGAAAAGTCAGCTAGAAGATTATCAGATATTTGAAAGTAACATTTCTATCTTCGGTGATAATACTTCTGCTATATGTTTGTCTAAAAAACTCATTTTACACTCTAAGGCAAAACATATAGAAATTAAGCATCATTTCATCAGAGACTATGTTCAGAAGGGAATCATAAATTTAGCCTTTGTTGATACAGATCATCAACGGGCAGATATTTTCACAAAACCCCTTGTTGAAGATTGATTCAAATTCATTCTAAAAAATATTCCTGCTTGACTTGCCAGAAGTCAAAGATTGAGCATCAGAAGCCATCAGGTTTGATGAAGCCGTTGTTTATTCCTGAGTGGAAATGGGATAGTATCTCCATGGATTTTGTATCGGGTTTGCCGAGGACGCCGAGTAGTTTTGAGGCCATTTGGGTTATCGTGGACAGATTGATTAAATCTGCTCACTTTATCCTTATGCGTGTGGATTACCCGTTGGAGAAGTTGGCTAAATTGTATATTGAGAGGATTGTGTGTTTGCATGGTATTCCGTCGAGTATTGTTTCGGATAGAGATCTGAGGTTCACTTCGAGATTTTGGGAGAGCTTGCAGAGTGCTTTGGGTACTAAGTTGCGTTTGAGTTCAGCTTATCATCCTCAGACAGATGGTCAGACGGAGAGGACGATTCAGTCGCTTGAAGATCTTTTGAGAGCTTGTGTATTGGAAAAAGGAGGAGCTTGGGACAGCTACTTGTCTTTGATTGAGTTTACCTACAACAACAGTTTTCATTCGAGTATCGGTATGGCACCATTTGAGGCGTTGTATGGTAGGCGGTGTAGGACACCATTGTGTTGGTTTGAGTCCGGAGAGAGTTCTGTTGTTGGACCCGAGTTAGTTCAACAGACTACTGATAAGATCAAGATGATTCAAGAGAAGATGAGAGTAGCTCAGAGTCGTCAGAAGAGTTATTATGACAAGAGGAGGAAGGAACTTGAATTTCAAGAGGGAGATCATGTGTTTCTTCGAGTCACTCCGATGACAGGTGTTGGTAGGGCATTGAAGTCGCGCAATTTGTCGCCGCGTTTCATTGGTCCTTATCAGATTTTGCAGAGGATATGAGAAGTGGCCTATCGTGTGGCTTTACCACTGTCGCTTGCTAATCTTCATGACGTATTCCATGTATCTCAGTTGAGGAAATACATTGCGGATTCGTCTCATGTAGTCCAATTAGATGATGTGCAGGTGAGAGATAACCTGACTGTTGAGACATCACCTATGCGGATAGAGGATCGGAAATTGAAGCAGCTTCGAGGTAAAGAGATTGCTTTGGTGAAGGTCGCTTGGGGAGGACCGGCTGGTGGAAATGTTACTTGGGAGCTTGAGAGCCAGATGAGGGAGTCTTATCCAGAACTGTTTGAACCAGGTAACATTTCCAAGGACGAAAATTCCTAAAGTGGGGGAGGGTTGTAACAACCCGAATTTCATTAAATAATTAATTATAGTAATTAATTGATTTAGTGGGATTTTTATTAATGTGGAAATTAATTTTCATTAATTGGAATTAATAGAGAATTGAGAAGGAAATTGGAAGGAAGGAAAATAAAGGAAATATATAATAGAGAAGGAAAAGAAAAGAAAGTTAGAGAGAAACATTTGGAAAGAAAGAAGAGAAAGAGGGAAGAAGAAGAGAAAGAGAGGAGAAGAAGAGGAAAGTGGACAATCATCAAGAACCAACATCAAAGCTCCGATTAATCGAGGTAAGGGTGAGAAACATTGCTATTTGATCATTGTATACTATTATGTATGTTGGGTTTGGATTGTGGGGTAGTTTCCATCCTTTTCCATTTAGGGCAAAAGTTGGAATAATCGGTAGAACTGTGATTTAATCGGTTAAAATCTGAAATAGATGATGTAGAATAGTCTAGAAATGTTAGACTAAGAGTATTGGAATTGGATTAGTGAGATTTGGAGTTTTTGGAGTTGGTTGAGTTGGATAACAGTAAGTGAAAAACAAAATACGCAGACATTCGCTAGCGACTCGCTAGGCGAGCAGATAGCGAATGCTCGCTAGGGGTTCGCTCAGCGAACAGATAGCGAATGGTCCCAGACTTGGACAGAATGGATTTTGGTGTGTTCGCTGGTAGCGAATGTGTAGCGAACAGATAGCGAAATGGTTCGCTGGGAAGCTCGCTGCAGCGAGCATGTAGCGAAGCCTTCCAGTAGCTTCTTTTGGGGTTCGCGAGCTTGTTCGCTAGGCGAACAGGTAGCGAGTGTTCGCCAGGTGCCCGCCTAGCGAGGTGGTGGCGAACATGACAGAATTTCGTTTTTCTGTGATTTCATTCTATGTTGTGTTGTGGTTCGATTGGGTTCGATCCTTAATGGAATGAAATGTTATATACTGTATGTGTATGTGTTGTGGGTAGCCTTTAGGCGTGAATCATAGATTGCGATATGTATAATGTTTGCATCGATTAGAAAATACACGAGAACATAGTAATGATTATGTGTGTATTATTCGATGAATTATGAGTGTATGTTGTTGTATGCAAATGTATGAGATGCATGGGAACATATCGTGGATATGTGTGCATCGTTAATAATTGTGAGAGATGCATGGGAACATATCATGGATATGTGTGCATCGTTAATAATTGTGAGAGATGCATGGGAACATATCGTGGATATGTGTGCATCGTTAATAATTGTGAGAGATGCATGGGAACATATCGTGGATATGTGTGCATCGTTAATAATTGTGAGAGATGCATGGGAACATATCATGGATATGTGTGTCTAGTTAATAATTGTGAGAGATGCATGGGAACATATCGTGGATATGTGTGCATCGTTAATAGTTGTGAGAAATGCATGGGAACATATCATGGATATGTGTGCATTGTTTGATGATGTGGTAATAGCATAAATGTCATGGATATATGAAGTATGCATGTGAATATGATGGGTTTTGGATGATTGGGGAATATGTATGAAGGGATATGTTTGGGTATGTTCATATTTGTTTATATTTACTACATGATAAATATGACTATGAATTGAATTTGTGGTGAGAAATGTAGAATGTAATTATGTGATACATGTATATATATATATATATATATATATATATATATATATATATATATATATATATATATATATATATATATATATATATATATATATATATATATATATATATATATATATATATATATATATATATATATATATATATATATATATATATATATATATATATATATATATATATATATATATATATATATATATATATATATATATATATATATATATATATATATATATATATATATATATATATATATATATATATATATATATATATATATATATATATATATATATATATATATATATATATATATATATATATATATATATATATATATATATATATATATATATATATATATATATATATATATATATATATATATATATATATATATATATATATATATATATATATATATATATATATATATATATATATATATATATATATATATATATATATATATATATATATATATATATATATATATATATATATATATATATATATATATATATATATATATATATATATATATATATATATATATATATATATATATATATATATATATATATATATATATATATATATATATATATATAATCTTATGCGTTGATTATTATGGTAATATTTCTCACCCTTCTGCTGTTTTATAATGCTCTATGAGGCATTGCAGATTAGGATGCTGGAGTTTTTTTTTTGTGAAGTTATCTTCATTCTTTTGAGTCGGCTGCTCTGATATGTAACACCGGGTAGTTATACTAGTATAGTCATTCTTTTGTGATACATTGCGATGTATCAGCTGATGTGGTTTTGTAATTACCTGACATGATGTATCAATCTGGATATCTTATCTGTATGTGAATTAATATTTTGGAAATGATTAAATGATTTTTATCTTCCGCTTTAATTTAAATGTTGCAATGTGATTTCTAAACCATGAAAATGTTACATATTTTATGGAGCAAATGTTAAATTATTTTATTGGTGAAATTGTGACATTCTTCCTTTATACCTCATTCTAAAATTTTCACTCTGATAAATTTGTATATGCATTTATTTGGGGGTATAGAAGGGGGTGTTACAATCGCCGCTCTGTGCCTATGTATTCCCTCGTGCAATATGAAAGTCAGAGTCAACGTAGTTCGGCTGACTACGTGTGAAAAGGGGGGAAGGTTGCTCACCAAGACATCGCGTCTTGTGCCTACGTACTTTCATCTGGTATGAAAGATCAGAGCAAACATAGTTTGGGCTAAAAAGACCACGGTTTGGTTCAAAAGTTTTTAGGCCCGAATAGGGTTAACAAGTAGTTCTAGCAGTTGGTGTATGCAACTCGACCATTCGAGACTTAGGTGTTTTATGAGTGTTTGAAGATGAGGAGAGAAAGGACACACTAATGGGAGACTAACTCAATCTTAAAAGTTGTCATGCAAAGTGGACTTAAAGTTGGGATACAAAAGGGATCTACCTAATGTTATCATGTATGGTTAAGCACCTAATGTCTATCATAACCTCTCTTGAAGAAGAGAGATTAGAGGTCCTAAGGGAAAGAGAGACAAAAGAAGAAAAAGAAGAAAGAATATAAAAATGCAAGAATGCAAGCATAGAATGCACACATAAGATGAAAGTGAGGGAGGAAATATGTGTGGGAAAGTAGCCTCCACAAGCTCATCTCAACCTCAAGCATGCATATGAGAATGCAAAAGAAGAAGAGAGAAAGGAATGCACAAAGTGAAACCAAACAACCAGAAGAAACCACACAAAAATGCACCAAAAATGGGATGAAATGACCTAAGTCAAACAACATCAACCACAAGTGCCAAAAGCCAAATCAAATGAAAGTAAAGAAAGCTCAAAATAAAAGTGAGGATGGGAGGCTATATGAGGACAACAAGGAACTCATAATATGCACTCAACCATAAGCATCACAAACAAAGTGCAAAAGAAATCACAAAGGAGTCCTCATGGATTCATCATTTTAGGTGTGCTTCAAATACCTCCAAAGGAGGGACCAAGCCACCATAATTGATACTCCAAGGTCATGGTACAGAATGGGAGATGAGAGAAGAGAGATCAAAAGCAAAAGCAATCATATCATAAGATAAAATAAGCTTATACACAAGAGGATGCAAGCATGTCACATATGGAAACCCTAAATGGAAGCATCAAAAGAAACACACAAATGAACAAGCAAAACGCAATATCATGACCTAAAATTAAGCAACCAGCAACCTTAACATGTTAGCAACATGAATTAAAAGGAATTGAAGGATCAAAGGATCCATCAAAGTCATATCCAAGGCAAACTAGGTCAATGTGTATGTATGAACCTCCCTTTGGGGTAACTTGACTTGCAAGTTACCTCAAAATTAGGAAAATGATTCAAATATAACCAAATAAAATGCACAAAGTCAATAAACATGTTGTCAAACAGAGGCCAAGAGATCATAACTAAAGTCATCTCAAATCATCATCAAAGAAATTGATTCACATGGATGCACCAATTTGAGAGAGGGTTATCGAGAGTCAACAAAAGCAAGGTCAAAGTCATACCAAACGTCAATGAAACAGGGGCAAAATGGTCCTCAAAAATCGCTCAACTCATCATGGATATGAGGATTGATTTTCAGTCATTGGATCAAAAGGAAAATGCAAAAAACAAATCAAGAACAAACACATGCCAAGATTTAACTCAAATAAAACACTTCCAAATGATTAATCCTTTTTTAATTGAAAAATAAACCAAAAATAAAATAAAAATTTCCTAAAAATAAAAGACATCCTAAAATGTCTAAAAAATATTTTTGTAGGATTTTATCACCTTTGGGAGCATTTTAAAATGAATTAAATCAAAACAGATTCAAAAAGAAAATAAAATAAAATAAAATAAAATAAAGAAGTGGTGTGAAAAGCAATCAAACAACGTGTATAACCAATGGGCCTGTGTACAGGGGGTGTAAAAAACAAGTAAAGCCCAATCTGACTCAAAACTCAGTCCACCAGCGAGAGTAAATCTTAGCCACTCAAACAAAATACCAGTCAATCAATCCATGGTCCAAAGCATGACACGTGCTCTTCAGAATTAAAAAACAAAAACCAAATGAATCACAACCACACAAATAGGTCTAGGTCAAGCAATCCAAGGGTTGAGGGACAAGCTGCAATACGCAGCGTTACATTTAAATGCAGTCAAAAAAATCTTGGCCATACATTGTGATTACTAGTCTGCCATCTAAAGGCCATCAGGATGCCATGCAATTAATAAATCCCCAACACAAAACAAAATCAAATCAGGACCATCAGATCAAGTCCCAGTCAAATGATCAGACACGAATCCAATGAACACAAGCAAGTCACGTCTCATCTTCACCTTTTAAACACGAAACGAAGGGAAAAATCAGGTGGTCGGAGCACGGTGGCTCCGGTCATCTTCTCCGGCGATACACAACCATAGGTGAATCCAAACATCACCAAATCATGCAAAATCATAGTCAAAATTCATCTACAACTCACGTAGATCTCAAATATGAACTTAGTTTTCACTAATCATGCTTAAACAAGCCAAATCGAAGAAAACAAAAATCACATGTCACACTGAAATGTTCACAATCTGTCGCTACTGCGAAAATCGGCGCCGGCTGAACAGAAGAGTCGCCACCGTGCGTTATTTATCCCACAGGAGGGAAAGGAAACGCTCAGAGTAAACCTACCGCAAAGACGGGAAAGGAATGGTCATCGCAACCAAATCCTGGATTCGGGAGTCGGTTACGCAAGGGGAAGGTATTAGCACCCCTCACGTCCGTCGTACTCGACGGGATCCACGCTTGTTTTCGGGTATGGATTGTTATTCTATCTAAACTAAAGTTCAGGGGTTAAAGGAAAAGAAAATGACTCGGCAAAGTGTCGCACTTTATGCCTACGTATTCCCGTCTGGAACGAGAAATCAGAGTCAACGTAGTTCGCCTACCTACGGGAAAGGAGGGGAAGGTTGCTCGCTAGGATATCGCATCCTATGCCTACGTACTTCCACACTGCATGGAAGATCAGAGCAAACGTAGTTCGATCCACGTACGACACAAGTCTGTTTTGATTGTTTTTATTCCTTCTGAAAAGGGTTTTTCTGATTAGCAGTCCCAGCGGACAAAAATGACATTTTGATGAGTGCACATTCTTTTACGGAAGAAGTGTCTTTTATTGTGTTTGAAATGTTTATTGTGTTTTTCTGTTTGTTTTGAGAAAGAAGAGACAGAACTCTAACCTACGGTTGAAAAGGGAATCAAACTAACCTAGTGTTATCATGCATGGGTTAAGACCTAATGTCTATCATGCTACTCTCTTGCGCAGAGAGAAACAGAGATCCTAAGGGAATAGACGGAAACAGAAACAATAGCATATATACAATAAAGCAGTAAAATGCATGGATGCAACAATACAAGCGAGGCAAGGGAGTCCCACTCAACCTCGAACCTAGAAAACAATAGGCAAAAGTGAACAGAATTCACTTTCAACCTAACAGGTTAAACAGCAAGCAATACAGTTAGGGAAAACCAATCAATACATCAGGAATTAAACAGCAAAAAGAGAGACAGCAACAGCAGTCTTCATCAACATCTGCCTTCAAGTCATCTCCAAACAGCTACAAGCTTCAAGCAAGCATCAATCTCCATCTCCACAGCCTCCAAGCAAGGTCTTTATCATCAGTCTCCAATCTGCAATGGCTTTTCTTCAAGTCTTAATCTCCAAGATGAACATCAGTCAACAAGATGAAATGGATGTTAAACAGCCAATTGCCTACCAAGGGTGGCTCATTAACTGTTAACATTATACAGACAATTTTCCCTCAAAAGTTCTATCTTTCAAATATATTCACTAATCCTTCCAAAGGAAGGAGGTGGATATTTGAAAGAGACTTTGAATCATAGAGAAAGGATGGAGGCAAACAAGACCTTCCATATTTGTGAATCAAGTTTTCTACTCTAGAGCTCTGCCTAGCTCCTAAACCCTACACTCCTCAACAGCTGCCAGCAAAGGATACTCTCCATCAACTCTGGAAGTTGGACCTCATTCTCTTGATCTCCAATGGCCTTCATCATCAAAGTCTTCAGCTCTCCCAATCCCCAAGCAAACCCAATACCCCACACAGTCAAACGAAATAACCCTAGAGAGGGCACACCACACAGTCAAGCAAATACAAGCAGTATACTGATAGTAATAGTAGAATAGGGGAAACCTAGTAATCTCTAAGGGATCTACTATCTACCCATAACCCCTATATTCCCATACCCCAAAGATTCAAACTACAACACCTAAAAGAAATTGATTCACTACACCTATGTTATCTCCTAAACCCTAGTTTTGATCACACTAATCACACCTAAACAAATCATCTAAAATTAAGTTCTAAAAATATGAATTAAATCTTATATACAAGCTAAAGGTATAAGCTAATCAACCTAAAAAGAATGGGTCAAAAATATTAAAGCATCTAATTGAACTAAAATCACCAATATCATGCATTAAACTAAACATTATTTAATCCTATTTAAAAGAAAAATATGCTAAAAATAAAAAAATAAAATGAAATGTTAATTTGTTTTGTATGATAATTTTCTTAACCAAAATATGAAAAATATGCAAAAACAACCAATTAAAAACAAGCATTTTTCAATTATTTATGATTTTTTAAAGAATTAAAACAAAAGGATGAAATTAAAATGAATTAAGTTGGATATAGGGTGCATCTAGTAATAAAATCAGTTAAAAGAATAAGATGGGCCCAGACTGGGGGGCGCGCCTAGCAATGCGCGTCTGGGCCCAATGGTCAGAAAACACAATCAAAAAAAATAAAAACCTGAAACGGTGCAAGAAGTAAAAAATACAGTTCATTCTCATTGGGCCTGGCAATTAGGGGGTGGGATTAGCATTGGAAATTTGAGCCCATCAAATTAGGTTTAATGAAACGATGTGTTCTGTGCATAGCCTCTCCCTCCAAATTTCGTTTTAAATCGTGACCATTAGATCCATTATTCAGTCAACCAACAAGACTCCATCCAACGGACCTCATGCATCTTCTCCAAAGGATTAGGGTTTTCAGCCATGGGAGCTCCATGCACGAGCTCATGGACCAGATCTTCCACTCATCCATACAACCTCAATTCCCCATGAAATTCCAATCTGTAAAGAGCAAAATTGCTCTACTCCTTCCCCTCTACATAGCCATGATAACCTCTTCCTCTAAAGCTCGCTCAAAACTCAAACCCGATAGGTAGAACAACTCGGTTCCACCATTATTCACTGATATCAAACCTTCCAATTCTTGCTAACTTTTACCCTAACATAATCTACACATCACACTAATCATTTTAAGCTATATATCCAAGATTATAGTGCAATATTCTAGATGTTCTAAGCCCTAACAGCTTTGGTGCACCAATGGCAAACTTCATGAAACCTTCTCAAACTTTGTGGAAATGATCCTCTAACCTAACCTAACAAATCTAACCTAAAGATTCTACATTATTCTAACTAAAACATGCCAATTCGATGAGATTACCAACCTGGTGTAAATGATGAAACAGGTGGGGAATTCTTCAGATCCAATGCTTGCAATGCTTGGGAATTGATCAGTGAACTTGATTCTGAGTTTTGTATGCAATAGATCTTGTTCCAATGCCTTGAATCTTGCAATCACAATGTTCTTTCTCCTTGGATGATGAAATTGGATAGCACGATTCCTCTTCAATTCAAACAAATCTTTGATGGAAATTGGATATATGAATGATGTGGATGATGATCAGATCAAGAAATTTGGAAATTGATGAAGATTTGATGAAGTTTGAGATGAATTTGCAAAATGGAAGAATGAAGTGTAACTTGGTATTATGAACAAAATGAATCACCAACCCATGCATGAAGCCTCTCAATGCAATATATAGATGACATTAGAAACCTCTAGAACTTTGTAGAAACTTCCCATGCACACTTTCCTTGAATTTTGGATTATGTAACTTCTTTTGTAAGTAACCAAGCATAACTCCCAAATCTTGAGCCAAACTCAAAAATATACTTTTTCCAATGTTCTTAAAACATTTTTTTCAATCAAAATGACCTATAATTTCATCCCATTTGGCCAAGTTATGAAAAATCTCAATTTTAGGTCACTTTTTATTCATTAAATTCACCAAATTTGAAACCTTGAGCTATGAGCCTTTCCAAACTTTCATGATCACTTTACTAGACTCAAAATGTCATTTGGAGCAAGTTTGATGTTGTGAAGTTTTCCATTTGAAGCTTCCTCGTATGAGTTTTGGGCATAGGCTTGAAATGACCTGTAATTCTCAGATGACCAAAATACCCTTTGCTTGCCAAGACCATAAGTAGAGTTCCATAAATCAGATGAAGGCATACCATACCATTATAGAAAGATAAGACAATTAGTAACAACTCTTATGTTTACCAGAAATTCATTTGAAATCTCCTTGAGGGGTAAAAGTTGCTTGGAAGACAAGTAACTTTGCCAGACAAAATTTCAGATACCTCAGATGACCTGTAACTTGCAAGGACCATAACATGAGTTCCATAAATCTCCTTGATGCCTTCCACCACTAAAATTAAATGTCTTGAGATCCTCTACAAGTTTCATGTTGGCCAAGGATCCATTTGAAGCTTGTATTTTGACTTATCTTGCTTGGAAGTTTGACCTAAATCAGGGGATTTTACACAGAAACCCTAATTTAGAAGCTCCTATTCTCCTTGATTTCTCTTGATTTCTTCTTGGCACATCACCATATCCTTATTTACATGTCAAATGATGAACCCCACATCTCTCCAATAGACCTTAATGCCTTTCAATCAAACAATTGACCTAGGGTTGACCCAGGGTTGACCCAGATGAAACCCTAGTTGACTGTCTTCAACTGCAACTCTTGTGATCACATCAAGGACTTGTCTCCCTTTCAAAGTGACTCTCCATGCCCTTTACAATGTCTATATACCCTCCATGCTCATCTCATAACTTCTTTGATGATCTTCAAATATACTCAAGATAGGAGAGAGATCCACTGCTTGGTCCAATGACTTCCTAGACTTAAACTTTTTCTGATGACTTGGATAAGCTTGAATTTGAATAATAACCTCTTGATAGGCTCATAGAGATTAGAATAGTGATTGGTCCCCTGTTGGATAACTTGCTATGCTATGTTATGCAGATGATTAGACTATGTGCATGACTCTATATGCAAATGCTAATGCAATTGAAACATAAACCAAGTGAAATAGGTTGAGCAAATTTTAGGGTGCAACAGATGCCCCTATTCAAGCGACTTGGACCCGATTGGGTGAAGAGCGAACGACCTTCAAACATTCGAGGTACGAGACGGTTGAATACTAAGAACCCGGAAATTTGCCAACCGCAGAAACAAACTGCACTACTGCTTGGGGAACGACATTCATCAACTGAATCTAACTGTTACAGCAACCAAATTGATCCATTAGCGACCGTGCTGGGGATTATTTTCATCAGCCTGAAAAAGATTCTATCATCGCAGGGATAGAACTTTGTCCACGTTAGGACTCCTGTTTCGTCAACACAAAGAAATCTCAACTAGACTTGTCCACGTCAGGACTCCAACTGCTGTCAACACGGAAAAATCTCGGCGACTTCGCTGGGGATGACTCGTCTGCATTTCATCAGGAATAAATCTTCCAAGTTAGGAATATGTTGTCCACGTTAGGACCCACCTTTCCACGTAAGGAATACATCTTCTTTCCACGTAAGGAACCCACCTTTCCATGTAAGGAATAACTCTTCTTTTCCACGTAAGGAACACCATCTTTCCACGTAAGGAATACCTCTTTCCACGTAAGGAAACCATCTTTCCACATAAGGAATACATCGTCCACGTTAGGATCCACCTTCTCGTCTTGATTTGTCCACGTAAGGACTCCAATCTTTCCATGTAAGGAATACAATCTTTCCACGTAAGGAAACCAACTTTCCACGTAAGGAATCATCTTTCCACGTAAGGAATCTCATCTTTCCACGTAAGGAATCACATCTCTTCATCTTAGGAATAACATCTTTCCACGTAAGGAATGCATCTTTTTTCCATGTAAGGAATGAACTTCTTTCCACGTAAGGAATCACATCTTTCCACGTAAGGAATAACTTCTTTCCACGTTAGGAATAACTTCTTTCCGGATCTGTCCACGTCAGGACTAAACTTTCCACGTGAGGACTACATCGTTCCACGTAAGGAATCCATCTTTCCACGTAAGGAATACATCTCTTTTCCACGTAAGGAACTAACTCATCTTGATTTTTCCACGTCAGGACTCCCATCTCCTCTTGATTTGTCCACGCCAGGACTCCCATCTTCTCTGCTGAGGAAATAAAACTTGTCCACGTCAGGACTCACATCTCGCCCACGCAAATAGAGATAAACTTGTCCACGTCAGGACTTGCGCATCTTCGACTCACTGGGGAAATGAAACTTGTCCACGTCAGAACTCATGCTGCGTCAACACGAAGAAGGATAAATTTGTCCACGTCAGGACTCGCGTATCTTGTCATCATGAAGAACTATAAACTTATCCACGTCAGGACGCACATTTCACCATTACGAAGAAAGATATCTGCTGGAAATAAATTATCCACGTCAGGACACCAACACAAAGAGTAATCAATTTTGTCAACGTCATGACTTCACATTCGATCAATACGGAGAAATCACATCTGTCCACGTTAGGACTAGCACATCTCATCATCTCGGGGAAATAGATCTGTCCACGTTAGGACCCCCACTTCTCTAGCACAAATAAAATCCCGTCAATATAGGAATAACTTGTCCACGTCAGGACTCATTTCTCCATTGATCCCACCCACAAACTTTTTAGCACTGACGTGACAGCGACTTTGAGGCGGACTCTACTGGGGATATTTAGAAACCAAACTACCGGACGCCTGTTCTGATAACCGGCGGCAGCCTCTGAAATTCTGATTCCTGAAACCCTTTGATGACCAATAACTCTGCTTGGGGACAAGGAGAGATTTTGCCTACTAACCCTGGCGGGGAAAACAAGAGAAATTTACACAAATAACTCTGCTCGGAGACAAAGAGAACTTAATCTAATAACTCTGTGGGGAACACTGCCGAAACTGCCATTATCATTGAATGTCTCACTTCGAGATCTTGAATGTTTGGTAATTCATTTGAGCAAAAGCTCCTTCCACCTGCAAGAGAACAATACTTGAAACAAACGGTTAGCCAACCTGGTTCATGCTTCAAAATGCATATGTTTGACGATGGCGTAATGCTCCATTCGACATGGAAATGCTACGCATTTTATTTGGTAGATGCAAATATGACACTATACGTCGATGCTAATGCAGACTCGAACTGCTGGGATACAGAAACTGCTTCAGCAAAATAAATGTTGAAGGCAATGCTGATTCCGCTGGGGATAGCCAGGTGCTACAGAATTATTCCAGCAAAATAAATGCTGGAAGAGTGAAATCAACCCTGCTGGGGAATATAACTCTGCTGGGGAATAGCAGATGCGCCCGGTATGATTGGACTTCTGCTAGGGGAGTGAACAGATATCACACGGTATTCTGACAAAATAAATGCCAGGGCAAAAACAACTCTGTCGGGGGGAGTCTTAATCTTTGAGTTCCACTGGGAGGAAAGAAAACACTTGCTGAAAAGAGAACTCCACTGGGGACGAAACAATTCTCTTGGGGAAAATCAACTGACTCCGCTGGGGGAGAGTAAACGACCCTACTGGGAAGGGTAAACCGTCTGAATACAGCTCACAAATTGGAAATGTTAATCTTCTGAGGCTAAAACCACTCTGCTTGAGATACACCGTCTGAATACAGTCCTCAATCTTGGAACCGCCAACTCTGCTAAGGATAAACGACTTTGCTGGAGAAGGTCCTTTGGATAAACTACGACTAGCTGGGGAATTTGATCCTTCTTCAGTGAGGAACATTGCTACCTTGGAAGCACTACCTGCGTGGGGAGCGAGTCTTTCGTTACGAGCTTCTGATCCATACTGCAATTTTTTGATCGTCCATTTCACGGCTATGAACCCTGCAACACCACAAACAAGACAAGACAAGTCTACACAACCAAATCTATTCAGGTTAGTGTCAGTGACATTGTTTTCAGTTAATTCACAGTTTTAGCAATTGTTGGCAAGGGCCAGCGGCGTTATGCACATGCTAGTTTCATTAAACCTGGGCGTTTATCATGCACAAAACAGTAAAGAACTAGCATCACATACTGAATAACATGTTTTATTGATTGGGCCCCTGAATGGGCAGAGTTTTGTATACGGGATGTAACTCCTGAAAATAGGAAGCTACGCACAACAAATATACAAGTATTGACAAATCAAATTTGTACACATGTCGGCAACGGGATGCAGACGAACATCATGAACTGATCCTCCTATGACTCGTCCGACTCTAATGCTTTTCCCGGTATCCACACTTTCGAAGAGATTGTATCTGATAATCGACCCCTCAGGCATATTCTCCCGCACCAATGCTCAATGCAATATCAAATTCGGACCGCAGTCATTTGCTTTTCAAATCCCTAACTTTTGCGTGAACCGCCCTTTACGGGTTTTAAGTTCACCAGGATACCCTTTTTTGCCGAAGCCGCCCAGTGTAGGTTTTCAACTTCGCGGGTGTACATTTTTTCATTTTATCCCTAACTTTTGCCCGAACCTTTCATTCTGTTTTTGGTTCGCCAGGATGCCCCATTTTTGCCTGGACTCTCTTTTTTCTGTCCAGCGGGTCAATTTTAAGCAAAGTATTTTTTAACTGCGTCCGAATTCACAGGCGACGTAAAGTCTTCACCGTCCATGGTGGACAACAATAAAGCTCCTCCTGAAAATACTTTTCTGACAACGTATGGCCCTTCGTAGTTGGGGGTCCACTTGCCCCTGTGATCTGCCTGCGGCGGGAGAATCCTTTTCAGCACAAAGTTGCCCGTCTGAAAGCTCCGAGGATGTATCTTCTTATCATATGCTTTCTTCATTCGGCTCTGGTACAAACGACCGTATGCTAGGGAAGCTAGCCTCTTCTCATCCATTAAACTCATTTGGTTCAACCTGTCTTTCACCCATTCTGCCTCGTCTAGTTGGACGTCTCGTAGTACTCTCAGAGAAGGAATCTCGACTTCCAGTGGTAGCACTGCTTCCATTCCATATACCAACGAGAACGGGGTTGCCCCGGTTGATGTGCGTACCGTCGTACGATAACCGTGCAAAGCGAAAGGTAGCATCTCGTGCCAATCCTTATAGGTCACCACCATCTTTTGAACGATCTTCTTGATATTCTTATTGGCCGCTTCAACAGCGCCGTTCATCTTGGGTCGGTAAGGGGAGGAGTTGTGATGCTCAATCTTGAAATTCTGACAGAGCTCCTTCATCATTTTGTTATTCAGGTTTGAACCGTTGTCAGTGATTATCCGCTCGGGGATTCCATACCTGCAAATGATATCTCTCTTGATGAATCTGGCTACCACCTGCTTAGTTACATTTGCATAAGACGCCGCTTCCACCCACTTGGTGAAATAATCGATTGCTACTAGAATGAACCGGTGCCCATTAGAAGTTGTCGGCTCGATCTTTCCAATCATATCGATTCCCCGCATCGAGAATGGCCATGGTGACGACATCACATTCAGAGGACTCGGAGGCACATAGATTTTATCAGCATATATTTGGCACTTGTGGCACTTCCTCGCAAACTTGAAACAATCAGTTTCCATAGTCAGCCAAAAATAACCTGCCCGCAGCAGCTTCCTCGTCATAGCATGCCCACCAGCATGCGTACCAAATGTACCCTCATGTATTTCCTCCATGAGCAACTTTGCCTCTTTTTCATCTACGCAACGCAGTAGCACCAAGTCGTGATTTCTTCTGTATAAGACACCATCCGGATTCAAATAGAAATTACCCGCCAGTCTCCTGAGAGTCTTTTGATCTTGACTGGATGCCCCAGCCGGATACTCTTTGTTCTTCAGGAAATTAAGGATATCGAAATACCACGGTTTGTCGTCAGAAGCTTCGTCAATAGCAAACACGAAGGCAGGTCTGTCAAGCCGAGAGATAGCAATTCTGGGAGCCTCGTTCCAGAAGTTGACTTTGTACATGGAAGACAAAGTGGCCAGGGCGTCAGCCATCTGATTTTCTGCTCGCGGTACATGAAGCAATTCAACCTTGTCAAAGAAAGGCAACAATCTCCTCGCATAGTTCATGTACGGTATCAAATTGGGCTGACGTGTCTCCCATTCCCCTTTTATCTGATTCACCACCAGAGCTGAGTCTCCGTGTACATCTAGATTTTTGATTCGCAAATCAATGGCTTCTTCAAGCCCCATGATGCAAGCTTCGTATTCGGCTTCATTATTGGTAACCGAAAAGGTCAATCGAGCGGTAAACGAGATGTGCGACCCGTGTGGAGTGGTGATAATTGCCCCTATTCCGCTACCGTAAGCGTTTACAGCTCCGTCAAAGATCAACTTCCATTTGGAACCCAATTCTGGCCCTTCGTCTGGCAACGGCTCTTCACAATCTTTCATCTTTAGGTACATGATATCCTCGTCAGGAAAATCAAACCTCATCGATTGGTAATCTTCAATAGGCTGCTCTGCCAAGTACTCAGACAGTACACTCCCCTTTATAGCCTTCTGCGAGACATACTGGATGTCATATTCAGTCAAGACCATCTGCCAACGGGCAATTCTCCCTGATAATGCCTGCTTTTCAAATACATATTTGATGGGATCCATCTTCGAGATGAGCATGGTTGTATGATTCAGCATGTATTGCCTCAAACGCTTGGCGGCCCAAGCTAGCGCGCAACAAGTTTTCTCAAGCATTGAATATCGAGATTCACATTCAGTAAATTTCTTACTCAAGTAATATATTGCATGCTCTTTTCTTCCTGTCCCGTCGTGTTGACCGAGAACACAACCCATGCTTCCCTCAAGAACTGTCAAATACATAATCAAGGGTCTCCCTGCCACTCGGGGTATCAAAATAGGAGGCTCCTGCAAATACTGCTTTATTTTATCGAACGCCTTTTGACAATTTTCGTTCCACGTTACAGCTTGGTCTTTTTTCAACAGCTTGAATAATGGTTCACACGTAGCTGTTAGGTGAGATATGAACAGAGCGATGTAGTTCAACCTCCCTAAAAACCCGCGCACCTCTTTTTCTGTTTTAGGCGTCGGCATCTCTTGAATAGCTTTTATTTTTGCAGGATCGACCTCTATTCCTTTTTCACTCACGATAAACCCCAGCAGTTTACCCGATCTCACCCCGAAGGTGCACTTGTTAGGGTTCATTCTCAGCCTGAACTTCCTAAGCCTTTTGAATAACTTCAGCAGATTCACCAAATGCTCTTCCTCTGTCTGGGATTTGGCAATCATATCGTTGACATAAACTTCGATCTCTTTGTGCATCATATCATGGAAAAGAGTCGTCATTGCACGCTGATACGTTGCCCCAGCATTCTTCAATCCGAAGGGCATCACTTTGTAAAAAAATGTTCCCCAAGGCGTTATGAAAGTAGTCTTCTCCATGTCCTCTGGCGCCATTTTAATCTGATTATAGCCCGAGAAGCCATCCATGAAGGAGAATACGGAGAACTGAGCAGTGTTGTCAACTAGCACGTCGATGTGAGGAAGTGGAAAATCGTCTTTTGGGCTCGCTTTATTTAAATCTCGGTAATCTACGCACATTCTCACTTTACCGTCTTTCTTTGGCACTGGTACAATGTTAGCGACCCACGAGGGATATTTTGTCACAGCTAGGAAACCAGCATCCCACTGTTTTTGAACCTCCTCTTTAATTTTCACTGCCATATCGGGTCAAGTTCTGCGAAGTTTCTGCTTGACCGGCGGGTATTCCTCTTTCAACAGCAGATGGTGCACAACCATATCTGTATCGAGCCCAGGCATGTCTTCATACGACCAAGCGAACACATCACTATACTCTCTGAGCATTTCAACCAGTCTTCGCTTGATGTCGCTCTGCAGCGCGGCTCCTATACGGATGTTCTTTTCAACCCCTTCCGACCCCAGGTTAATGATTTCGATGACCTCCTCGTGAGGCAGAATGACTCTTTCTTCTTGCTTCACCAACCAAGACAATTCTTCGGGAACGTCACCATCTTCAACAATCTCTTCTTCGGCCTGAAATACCGGATGCTCAAAGTCGGGACGAGTCATAGGTGGTTCAATAATGTCATCTGAAAATGTTATCCTGCAAAAGGGATGGTTAAATGCTTCAAAATGCGTATAAAGCGAATAACCACGTTGCCATTTTATTGTAAAACACGAAACAGGAAAAAACAGAGATCGCAATATTTGCACATGAAAACGCCTTTTATTTAATGATAAACACGCAATATTCATAACAGCACAGCCCTAAGCAAATCATGATGCCCCGGGCAAGACATCAGATCGTTCAACAATTAAAAAACAAAGCATTACTGTTTAAGAGTCACATGAATAATCTCCTGAATAGACCAGTTGCACAATCCTTGTCCTGGCACGCTCGGCTGAATCCAGGCGTCCATATCGCAGTCGCTGTCTCCTTCGTCAGACTCTGAAGCAGCATTGATGGTCTCATGACATACTCCACTAGCAGTGATGGTTATTGGCCCTCTGAAACGGGGTGCCCCCACAGCAGGTGTTGATGACGACGGTTGATATCCCAGCCCAAACCGGTCCATCTTTACGGGAATATCCAGCACTTTGCCCCAGCCCTTTGTCTCACCGGTCTCTACCAGAGCTTGAGCTTCTTTATATGACGAGACAGCTACCTCCGACGCTTTACTCGGCCTGGGACCTTTGTCTTTGATGCGCAACCCTTCAAAGGCCTGACAGGGTGTTTCGTGAATCTCTCTGTCGACCTCCACATACTTAAATGATGACAGATGGCTGACCAGTATATCTTCTTCTCCACATACAGTGACCACGCTGTCCCCTACCATATATTTCAGCTTTTGATGCAAGGTAGACGTGACTGCCCCAGCACCATGGATCCAGGGTCGTCCGAGAAGGCAGCTGTATGCAGGCTGGATGTCCATGATATAAAATTCAGTCGCGAAAACCTCCGGCCCCACCTGCAGAGGTAATGTTATCGACCCAAAAACTGTCCTTCGCGTGCCATCGAATGCCCTGACCACCAAGTTGCTGGGCGTACACAGGATTCCTCTGACATCTAGCTTCATCATCGCTTTCTTGGGCAGCACATTTAAAGACAATCCGGTGTCTACCAGTACATGAGACATGACTGATCCTCTACACTCCATGGAGACGTGCAACACCATATTATGCTCTCTCCCTTTCGGGGTCAAATCGAAATCGGTAAAGCCCAAGCTATGGCCTGCATTCACATGCGCTAACACCCCCTCCAGTTGATTCACGGAAACATCTTGGGGTACAAAGGAAGTATCCAGGACTTTCAACAGTGCATTTCTGTGAGCTTCAGAACACAATAGCAACGATAGTATAGATATCTTTGACGGCGTCTGTTGCAGATGCTCAACAATCTTATAATCACTTTTACGGATCAAGCGCATGAACTCTTCCACATCTTTCGATGCCGTTTCTTTTTCGCTTGCCTGCACCGGGACAGTTTCATTCATCTTCCCTTTTCCCTTTGCCAGTCTTTCAGCCTCTACCTCAGGCGATATGAAGATTCTCCCACTCCTTGTCATACCTCCGGTACCGACAACATTGTCTACAGTCTCAGCTGGCTGCTTATTAACATCAATTTTTACTCCGTCACAGTACACTTCCAACCCATATGACCAAGGGACTGCTTTTGTGCTCTCGTACGGGATTGGTCCGGCCTTGGTGATGGTGATCGGTGGTCTCTTGGCCGGTGTCGTTATGGTGATCGTCTTTCGAGGAATCGTTACAGTAGCCACATCACTCTGTTTGTCTGCTAATACCCCTGCAGGTTCTTCAATTGCTGCTCGGTCAAATTGCAACGTGCCGCCATCTATTAAAGCCTGAATACCCTTCTTTAAGTCATCACAACCCTCAGCTAGGTTCCAGCACTCTAAGCAGTACTCGTCACAACCTGGATACACACCACCCTGCAATAATCTGCTCTTTATCTCGCACAACAGTGTCTTTAAGTCGTCGACATTCATAATCAAATTCAAACCCTCCTCTGTTAAAATGGCGTTTGCCCCATGGTTGGGCATGGGCTTCTGCACTATGTTCGGACCCGCTGTTTCAAAATTGATAGCCTTACTATCCAATAGATCCTGCACTACATACTTGAACGCATGGCAACCCTCTACATCGTGGCCAGGGGCCCCAGAGTGGAATTCACAGTGCCTGCTTGCATCATAACCGTACGGAGGAGTTCCCGTTATTGGTGCCAGAGTTCTCTTCTCTACCAAGTTCAAACCCAATAACGTCTGTAGCAAATCTGCATACGTTGAAGGAGGCTTTTCAAACACTCTCCTTGGTTTACCCCCCTGGAATCTGCGCTGGGCAGGCTGTGCCCCCTGTTGTGGCTGCTGTTGTTGTTGCTGTTGTTGAAATGGTTGTTGCTGAAACGGAATAGTAACACTCGCCACCTACTGCAGCTGATTATACTAGTTCCGACCTCTGCCCCGGCCTCGGCCTCGGCCCCCAAACACTGCGCTTGCATCGCCCTGACGGCGCCCGCCAAAAGCCTTTTTGTTACTGCCTGTTGAGGTGGATTCCTCAACTTCGAATCTTCCCTGTTTAATGTTGCTTTCAATCTTTTCTCCCATCAGAATTAAGTCTGAGAAACTGCCCAAAGATGTGTGAAATAATTTGTCATAAAACATGCCGGTGAATGTTCCTATGAACATGTCATTCATTTCCTTGTCCTCTAGAGGAGGATGGACTCTAGCAGCCATGTCGCGCCATCTCTGCGCATACTCTTTGAAGCTCTCGCCCTTTTTCTGGGACAACCCCTGCAACTGGACCCGGTTGGGTGCCAAGTCGCTGTTATACTTATAGTGAGCTACAAATGCTTCTGCCAGCTGCTTCCATGTCTTTATATGCGTTGGTTCCAATCCCATATACCACTCGAGGGAAGGACCTGACAAGCTATCTTGAAAGAAATGCATTAGCATCCTCTCATCATTAGAATATGCCGACATCCTTATGTAATATGACCGCACGTGCACTTTTGGACAGGTGTCCCCCTTATACTTGTCGAATGTAGGAGCTTTGAATTTGATCGGCACCCTCAAGCCAGGCACCAGACCCATTGTTGACATGTCCAAGCCGACAGCACTTTGATTTACGACCCCCCTCATCTGCTCCTCCAGCATTCTGATCCTCTAGGAGTCATCCATCGGCCCTTCGAAACCTCCACCGGAGAAAGCGTCCTCTTGCTGATCTTCCTGCCAGTTACCATTACCAACTCCGTACCCATCATATCCATTGTTACGGCCAGCTCTAATCTGATTCATCACTGGGCCTCGCCCCCTGTTACCGTATCCCGGAGCAACTCCAGCAGGTCCAAAAGCCATTAACCCAGCGCCATTTCCATTTCCGAATCCACCGTAACCCTGATTAGTCATACCAAATCCGTCCTGCCCGAAGCCTTGAGCATTGAAACCATACTTCCCAGTATTATCAAACCCCTGGTCGTTGAACCCGAATCCAGCATTACCGAAGCCATTGCCTCCCATATTATCACCCAGGTTAACATCTCCAAGCCCAACATTGTTAACGATAGTCTCGTTCCTAATTCCAACGTTACCATTTCCGGCAGCAGCGCCGTTGTTGATATTACCAGCAGGTATATTGACTACAGGTGGAGCCACTGGTGTGGGAGTACCATCCCCATGAACAGTGTCGACTCGCACAGACTGATGATCCTCATTCCCATGCCCAACATTTCTGACCAACAGAGGTTGCACCAAAGCTTGCAAATTCTCCTGCCCTTTTGCAATGGTCTCCATTGTCTGCATGAAGAGCGCCAGCTTCTCACGCATGTCTTGCATCTCGTTCTGCATTTGATCCATGATTCTTCGGCAGTTGGTGCGAGTGGAGTATCGGTGCGGGCGCTGATCTTCAATCCTGAAAAGACCTGGTACAGTGCAAGCAATAAGATACCATGCAATAATCACCTGTAATGCAATATGAATATGAATGCAATGCAATATGTGTCTGTGCATTAGGGAATATCATTCCCCGATTCTAGTGTGAATGTGCCAGTGCAGTGACAGTGCTAGCAATACGGAGATCGGAGCCGAATCATAGAAAGCCTCATATATTGCAGAGAAATCCATTAAGCCAAGAATACAATATCACTGAGTACAATAAGAGGGCATGACCTCAACCAACAATCCTGGTGATGGTCAGCGCTATGCAAATAAAGCATACAAGTTAATATATGAACGATCAAGTGCTCTCATAGGCCTGGTACTCCTCTAGTAACTTCTTGGTCTCTGGATGGCTTGGTCGGGTAAGCAGACCCTCGACAAACTGGTTTCTTCTCTTGAGAACAAGTCACACGTCACCAGCGGTTTCCTCCCATGCCCCTTCTCCGAAGTGATCCTCTAGATTCCGCTTCTGAGACACAGCTTCGTTCCTGCCTTCGATGGCCTTGTTCAATGCGTTCTGGAGACTATATCTGGTCATCACCTCTTCTTCGTACTTCTTAATGCTAGCCTTCAACTGCTCTTCGAGGTCAGAAATTTGCTGCTTCAATTTATCTTCCCTCTTTTTATTGTTGGTTAGCGTAGCATTCCAAGTCTTGTTACAAGAAGAGATTTCTCGGTGGGCGGCGTCGAGTGCTTTCTTTTTGGATTCCAACATGTCATGGGAGCTTCTGAACTCTTGACCTAGACGTTCGCGCTTCTTTTTCTCTTCAGTCAACTCAGCCCCTAGCCTGTTTACTAGTTCGATCTGCTGTTGGAAAGCATGCACAGCCTTGTTTTTCTCGCTGCGTATCTGAGTCAGTTCTTGTTCTAACCCTTCATTGATCTTCATCAAGACTTCTTTTTCTTTTACAACTCGTTCGTATGCCTCCCTAGTGACAGTAGCTGGCTCTTCCACTGGCATATGAACAGGGACTGGTGCAGCTGGAAATGGCATCAGCAACAGTCTTGCTCTCTCCTGGATCCAAACTCTGTATGGTGCATAAGCCTGACAATCATTCTTCCCCAACAGTGGTTTCCCTCTTCTGTTGATACGCATCCATGCGTGCTGAAGCTTAGCTAGTAACTCTCCCTTCAAATCACCTGTGAAATACAGAGATTCCTGTACTTCTTCCTCTTTAGGTGGGTTCTTCAACGCGTATCCGAACTGGCGAATGAACAGAAAAGGGTTGTAATTGATGCACCCTTTTCTCCCTATCAAAGGAACATTAGGATACCCAGAACAACTGAAAATAAGCTCAGACCCCAGCAAGTCTCGGTCAAACCACTCAATGCCTTCGGAAGATAGTCTCATCATGCGCTCTGGCCAATCAGTTGTAGTTGCACTGTCCACAAAAGGTCCCTTCAGGGGAAGATGACTCTTAAACCACATGTTCAACAGCGGCGCACAACAGTAAACAGTCTTTCCTCTTCTGTTTTCATTTTTGTAGTGCAATGAATGATAGAGATCTCCAATCAAAGTGGGCACCGGGTTGCCAGCAGCAAACAGATGGAAAGCGTCCAAGTCCACAAAATTGGGTAAGTTGGGAAACAACACTATTCCGTAGATACATAGAGCCAAGATAGCATTAAAGACTATCCAGCACCCATTCTTGGCATACTCTTGAGCTTTGCCAACCAGAAAATCAAGGGAGAAACCTGGAACCCCAAGCCAAGAAGTCACTAATAGTTCAGCAGCGTTCATGTGCAAGGCCTTAGCTAAGTCCTCCAATTTGGGCTCAGCAGCAGAGTGAATAAAGGGAACCCTGTTCTGTACTGGTAGCTCAGTAAAATCCACATACTCTTCAATGGTAGGCCCCAGAATAAAGTCAGCAAACGTGAAACACCTCAAAGCCGGGTCATAGAATTGCATCAAGGTGTACAGCCCATTCATCTCAACAGCAGTTGGCTTACAGACCAATCTCAGTAATCTTCTATGACTCATCCTGAAACTTCTCCTAACCTCCTCATCAGCAAGGGACATCAGACCAAGTATGGGAGTAATGTCAGGTGTAGGCAACTTATACGCAACTGTCTTCCTCAAACCAGCCATAATCAATAAGCAGAAGTCCGGGCACTAGAACCGGGGAATATGCAAATGCACCTGCAGCACAGAAACACGTTAATGGGATGCAATGATAATGGGTATGCAAGCAATGCAATGCAAGTAACATGCAACAGGGACCAACTGCCGTGGCTGAGAAGCCTGAACCATATCAAAAAGTCTCAGATAGACTCTCCAGAATTCCTCAAACCCTGGTCTCAGATAGACCCAAAACACAGCTCCAACACTGGTCTCTGATAGACCCCATAACATAACTCCAACTGGTCTCTGACAGACCTCAAATCATAACTCCAACTGGTCTCTGACAGACCTCAAAACTCTCCATAAATACCCAGGATCTCAGATCAAGAAACAACCGGTATCTGAAGGTCTAGTTACCTGCATAACCCCAAACCCTCTCACAGGTAGGTGTCCTAGTAACTGACAAAGGTATGGCATCCTATGTGGTCGTCGGCGTCACAGACTTTCAGGGTTGATGATACGATTCCCAGAAGGAGTGGCATCATCAATTCCTGAAGAGGCCTCACTTAGCCAACTTCCAAATGATCGGTTCCCGGAGTCGACAATTCAGCTGACCAACAACCCGTTCGACCCAAAGGGTAGAAAAAGAAGTCAACCAGAAGAACCTCGTCCGAGTGTAGATTTCATGGGACACAAATGCAAGCAAAGCCGGCACGCGCCCACTAATTTCTACTCTAATTCTAGGTGCACTCAAGCCCAGGTCCGGCTTATCTCTCAATCATAGAACACCCGTCACACCCCAATACAGCAATAATAACAATAATATAGTGCTTAAGGTAAATGACAAAAATATAAATCCATACAAAATCCTCGACGGGAAAACAAGCGTTAGGACTGACTCGCTTAAGGGACGTTGAATCCCAAATGCATAAGGAACTATTGCAGTCCTTAGCAGCCAGGGGACGTTGGATCCCCAGCAGAGTCGCCAGCTGTCGCTACTGCGAAAATCGGCGCTGGCTGAACAGAAAAGTCGCCACCGTGCGTTATTTATCCCACAGGAGGGAAAGGAAACGCTCAGAGTAAACCTACCGCAAAGACGGGAAAGGAATGGTCATCGCAACCAAATCCTGGATTCGGGAGTCAGTTACGCAAGGGGAAGGTATTAGCACCCCTCATGTCCGTCGTACTCGATGGGATCCACGCTTGTTTTCGGGTATGGATTGTTATTCTATCTAAACTAAAGGTCAGGGGTTAAAGGAAAAGAAAATGACTCGGCAAAGTGTCGCACTTTATGCCTACGTATTCCCGTCTGGAACGAGAAATCAGAGTCAACGTAGTTCGCCTACCTACGGGAAAGGAGGGGAAGGTTGCTCGCTAGGATATCGCATCATATGCCTACGTACTTCCACACTGCATGGAAGATCAGAGCAAACGTAGTTCGGTCCACGTACGACACAAGTCTGTTTTGATTGTTTTTATTCCTTCTGAAAAGGGTTTTTCTGATTAGCAGTCCCAGCGGACAAAAATGACGTTTTGATGAGTGCACATTCTTTTACGGAAGAAGTGTCTTTTATTGTGTTTGAAATGTTTATTGTGTTTTTCTGTTTGTTTTGAGAAAGAAGAGACAGAACTCTAACCTACGGTTGAAAAGGGAATCAAACTAACCTAGTGTTATCATGCATGGGTTAAGACCTAATGTCTATCATGTTACTCTCTTGCGCAGAGAGAAACAGAGATCCTAAGGGAATAGACGGAAACAGAAACAATAGCATATATACAATAAAGCAGTAAAATGCATGGATGCAACAATACAAGCGAGGCAAGGGAGTCCCACTCAACCTCGAACCTAGAAAACAATAGGCAAAAGTGAACAGAATTCACATTCAACCTAACAGGTTAAACAGCAAGCAATATAGTCATGGAAAACCAATCAATACATCAGGAATTAAACAGCAAAAAGAGAGACAGCAACAGCAGTCTTCATCAACATCTGCCTTCAAGTCATCTCCAAACAGCTACAAGCTTCAAGCAAGCATCAATCTCCATCTCCACAGCCTCCAAGCAAGGTCTTTATCATCAGTCTCCAATCTGCAATGGCTTTTCTTCAAGTCTTAATCTCCAAGATGAACATCAGTCAACAAGATGAAATGGATGTTAAACAGCCAATTGCCTACCAAGGGTGGCTCATTAACTGTTAACATTATACAGACAATTTTCCCTCAAAAGTTCTATCTTTCAAATATATTCACTAATCCTTCCAAAGGAAGGAGGTGGATATTTGAAAGAGACTTTGAATCATAGAGAAAGGATGGAGGCAAACAAGACCTTCCATATTTGTGAATCAAGTTTTCTACTCTAGAGCTCTGCCTAGCTCCTAAACCCTACACTCCTCAACAGCTGCCAGTAAAGGATACTCTCCATCAACTCTGGAAGTTGGACCTCATTCTCTTGATCTCCAATGGCCTTCATCATCAAATTCTTCAGCTCTCCCAATCCCCAAGCAAACCCAATACCCCACACAGTCAAACGAAATAACCCTAGAGAGGGCACACCACACAGTCAAACAAATACAAGCAGTATACTGATAGTAATAGTAGAATAGGGGAAACCTAGTAATCTCTAAGGGATCTACTATCTACCCATAACCCCTATATTCCCATACCCCAAAGATTCAAACTACAACACCTAAAAGAAATTGATTCGCTACACCTATGTTATCTCCTAAACCCTAGTTTTGATCACACTAATCACACCTAAACAAATCATCTAAAATTAAGTTCTAAAAATATGAATTAAATCTTATATACAAGCTAAAGGTCTAATCTAATCAACCTAAAAAGAATGGGTCAAAAATATTAAAGCATCTAATTGAACTAAAATCACCAATATCATGCATTAAACTAAACATTATTTAATCCTATTTAAAAGAAAAATATGCTAAAAATACAAAAATAAAATGAAATGTTAATTTTTTTTGTATGATAATTTTCTTAACCAAAATATGAAAAATATGCCAAAACAACTAATTAAAAACAAGCATTTTTCAATTATTTATGATTTTTTAAAGAATTAAAACAAAAGGATGAAATTAAAATGAATTAAGTTGGATATAGGGTGCATCTAGTAATAAAATCAGTTAAAAGAATAAGATGGGCCCAGACTGGGGGGCGCGCCTAGCAATGCGCGTCTGGGCCCAATGGTCAGAAAACACAATAAAAATAAAATAAAAACCTGAAACGGTGCAAGAAGTAAAAAATACAGTTCATTCTCATTGGGCCTGGCAATTAGGGGGTGGGATTAGCATTGGAAATTTGAGCCCATCAGATTAGGTTTAATGAAACGATGCGTTCTGTGCATAGCCTCTCCCTCCAAATTTCGTTTTAAATCGTGACCATTAGATCCATTATTCAGTCAACCAACAAGACTCCATCCAACGGACCTCATGCATCTTCTCCAAAGGATTAGGGTTTTCAGCCATGGGAGCTCCATGCACGAGCTCATGGACCAGATCTTCCACTCATCCATACAACCTCAATTCCCCATGAAATTCCAATCTGTAAAGAGCAAAATTGCTCTACTCCTTCCCCTCTACACAGCCATGATAACCTCTTCCTCTAAAGCTCGCTCAAAACTCAAACCCGATAGGTAGAACAACTCGGTTCCACCATTATTCACTGATATCAAACCTTCCAATTCTTGCTAACTTTTACCCTAACATAATCTACACATCACACTGATCATTTTAAGCTATATATCCAAGATTATAGTGCAATATTCTAGATGTTCTAAGCCCTAACAGCTTTGGTGCACCAATGGCAAACTTCATGAAACCTTCTCAAACTTTGTGGAAATGATCCTCTAACCTAACCTAACAAATATAACCTAAAGATTCTACATTATTCTAACTAAAACATGCCAATTCGATGAGATTACCAACCTGGTGTAAATGATGAAACAGGTGGGGAATTCTTCAGATCCAATGCTTGCAATGCTTGGGAATTGATCAGTGAACTTGATTCTGAGTTCTGTATGCAATAGATCTTGTTCCAATGCCTTGAATCTTGCAATCACAATGTTCTTGCTCCTTGGATGATGAAATTGGATAGCACGATTCCTCTTCAATTCAAACAAATCTTTGATGGAAATTGGATATATGAATGATGTGGATGATGATCAGATCAAGAAATTTGGAAATTGATGAAGATTTGATGAAGTTTGAGATGAATTTGCAAAATGGAAGAATGAAGTGTAACTTGGTATTATGAACAAAATGAATCACCAACCCATGCATGAAGCCTCTCAATGCAATATATAGATGACATTAGAAACCTCTAGAACTTTGTAGAAACTTCCCATGCACACTTTCCTTGAATTTTGGATTATGTAACTTCTTTTGTAAGTAACCAAGCATAACTCCCAAATCTTGAGCCAAACTCAAAAATCTACTTTTTCCAATGTTCTTAAAACATTTTTTTCAATCAAAATGACCTATAATTTCATCCCATTTGGCCAAGTTATGAAAAATCTCAATTTTAGGTCACTTTTTATTCATTAAATTCACCAAATTTGAAACCTTGAGCTATGAGCCTTTCCAAACTTTAATGATCACTTTTATAGACTCAAAATGTCATTTGGAGAAAGTTTTATGTTGTGATGTTTTCCATTTGAAGCTTCCTTGTATGAGTTTTGGGCATAGGCTTGAAATGACCTGTAATTCTTAGATGACCAAAATACCCTTTTCTTGCCAAGACCATAAGTAGAGTTCCACAAATCAGATGAAGGCATACCATACCATCATAGAAAGCTAAGACAATTAGTAACAACTCTTATGTTTACCAGAAATTCATTTGAAATCTCCTTGAGGGGTAAAAGTTGCTTGGAAGACAAGTAACTTTCCCAGACAAAATTTCAGATACCTCAGATGACCTGTAACTTGCAAGGACCATAACTTGAGTTCCATAAATCTCCTTGATGTCTTCCACCACTCAAATTAAATGTCTTGAGATCCTATACAAGTTTCATGTTGGCCAAGGATCCATTTGAAGCTTGTATTTTGACTTATCTTACTTGGAAGTTTGACCTAAATTAGGGGATTTTACACAGAAACCCTAATTTAGAAGCTCCTCTTCTCCTTGATTTCTCTTGATTTCTTCTTGGCACATCACCATATCCTTATTTACATGTCAAATGATGAACCCCACATCTCTCCAATAGACCTTAATGCCTTTCAATCAAACAATTGACCTAGGGTTGACCCAGGGTTGACCCAGATGAAACCCTAGTTGACTGTCTTCAACTGCAACTCTTGTGATCACATCAAGGACTTGTCTCCCTTTCAAAGTGACTCTCCATGCCCTTTATGATGTCTATATACCTTCCATTCTCAGCTCACAGCTCACAACTTCTTTGATGATCTTCAAATATACTCAAGATAGGAGAGAGATCCACTGCTTGGTCCAATGACTTCCTAGACTTCAATTTTTTCTGATGACTTGGATAAGCTTGAATTTGAATAATAACCTCTTGATAGGCTCATAGAGATGAGAATAGTGATTGGTCCTCTGTTGGATAACTTGTTGTGCTATGCTATGCAGATGATTAGACTATGTGCATGACTCTATATGCAAATGCTAATGCAATTGAAACATAAACCAAGTGAAATAGGTTGAGCAAATTTTAGGGTGCAACACAATCAACAGCCAATTGTATCCAGAATCCAAGCAGGATGTTCATACATCACAAACACACACAAACGGCAGGCTAATTCGTCATGGATTGAGAGAATTGTTGAGAGATGGATTACCTAGTGGAGTGCTTCCACTGAGCCTTCAACTTTTGATGAAACTTGATGAATTTGATCCAGAAACAATGTTTGATCCTTCCTAGAGTTGTTTGAGTGCTTAATTAGCCTTGAATCTTGATGAATTTCCAAATTCGAATTTCACTTTTCTCTCACTTTCTCCAACTGTTTTCTCTCTCAATTTTCATCCAAAATCGGTTCTGATGACTTGTTCATGATCCTGAAGTTATATATGATGGATATGGAAGGAAATGAGGCTCAATCACATCTTGCTTAAGTCCAATTGAAATCCAATTTTCCTTATGTTGTAAGCTTCATTTTCATGAGCCAAACTGCTGCAAAATGCCTTGGCTTTCATTCCATTGAGTTGCTTGTGATGTAAGGAATTTAATGGCTGGGATTAATCCCTTGTTTTGATCTCAATGGTGTGGACTGAATGTGTTGCTTAAGCTTGAAGTAAGTTGGAAAATGCCCATAGAAATGACCTCAAATCACAAATCCAAATATGGCATTGTGTTTAGAATGACTGTGGCACTTAAAATATGTACACACTTGATAAAAAATTATTCCAAATGAATTTAATTGGATTTTCCCCTTTTAATCCCTTTTTCATGAAATTTCTTCTGTCAATCCTTCAATCCAAGCCTCAACCATGACATGAGATGGTTTGGTAATGAAATTAACCCCATTTGAAGCAAGTTTTATGTTGTAAAGATTTCCATTTGAAGTGTGTAAAGTGGTGAAATGGACCTATAATGAATATGACATGTAATCTTACTTTCCCAAAATACCCTTGTCTTGCAAGCTTCATAGTTTGAGTTCTACAAATAAGATGAAGGACTTCTAGTACTATTTGGAAAGCTAAGATCATGAGGAACAACTTTCATTTTTGGGTCAAAGTGAGGAGAAGCATCCTTCTAGGTCAAAAATTTCTTGGAAGTTGGTTGACTTTTGTTGACCAAAATCACATTCATCTGAGGACCTGTAACTTGCCAGCATCCTAACTTGAGTTCTAGAAATCAGATGAAGGACTTCTAGTACTCAAACGAAATCTAGAAACATGCTCTACAAGTTTCATGTTGGGGGTCAAGATGAGATGAAACTTGTATCTTGAGATAGGTGGTCTTGAAGTTGGGCACTAAACAGGGGAGTTTACACTGAGAACCCTAATTTAGCAACTTCTCACACTCTTAATTCTTGATGAGTTGATCTTGAAATGAAATATTGACATCTCAACACAACATTCCATGATCACAAATACTTGGAATTGAGTCTTAATCTCCTTCAATTTCACAGTTGACTGAGAGTTGACCAGATGAAAACCCTAGATGCATCACTCTTGACTGTGGCTTCTTACACATGACACAACAACTTGAATAAACTCCAATATGGCTCTCAAAGCCTTCAATGAGCTTACTCAACATCCCATATCCATAATCATGAATTCAAAATCCTCTGATGATCTTCAACTGGCCTCCAAGTTAGGAGATATTCCACATACACCCATCAACTCTTTCAAAAAATTTTGACCACTTCTTGGTGACTTGATGACCATTCATGCTTGAGTAAAACCCTTTGCTTAGGCTCAACACTCTTGGTTACCTTCTCTTGCTAGGCACACACCTCTCTTGATCCCCTGCTAAATGAAAATGTGTTATGAAATGCAAATGCTAGAAGAAAATGAAATGAAACATAAAAAAAAGTTAAGAAAAGGTTGGTTAAATTTTGGGGTGCAACACATACGTGTTAAGTTCATGGCCTGATTTGCGATTGGATTTGAAATAAGTTGATGTCATAAACCTTTTTTTGACATTGGTTAAACATAGAACTCATTTTAAGAACCACTTCCATAAGTTGCAACTTGATAGTCACTTCATGATTCAGTGAGGATTTGAGCTTAGTTCTTTGAACCTAATCATAAGTAGGACATTTAGAACATGTCCATACCTTTTTCTGAACTGGTTTGCATCTGTTTTGATCTTGATTGTCCAAAATGCATTTCAAGCTCCATTATGCGTGAGCAATCGTGTTTTTCACTGTGTGCATTATTTGAAAATTTGGATTGCACCATCATAATCCTCATGAAAAATCAGGCGGGATAGACTTTTATTTCACTGAATTTGGATAAGATTTGAAAAAGTTAGGATGAAATCATTTCCATGTTTTTTCACCTTGTTTTTGCCTTGGATGCCTTGCCCAAAAATACGCGTGCATTTGGTATATGTAGAGCTGGGGTGGCTTGATACAACAGATGTATCGCCACCCCAGTGCTTAATGCCTTGCCTTTAAGAACTTGCAATGCCATATTGTCTTGTGTTCGACCCCCAGCGGGGCGTTTTTTTACTCTTTTTCTTGTTTTTTCATGTTTCCAATATTTTTCTTTCTTTTTCCATTGATGTTCACACGCGTGAGAGTGGTTGGAGTGGCATAGTTTTGTGCCTGCAACCCCAAGGTCTTGAGTTCAAGCCTTGGGTGAGGCATTTCTTTATTTTTAGCACTTGTTTCTTTTTTATTTTATTTTAATTATTTTCTTGTTTTGTTTTATTTATTTAAAAATAGTTTTAAATGTCATAAAATCCCAACAAAATCATATTTTATTATTTTAATGTGTTAATTTATTTTTTTACATTTTTATTTTATTTTCCATTTATTTTTTCCATTTTAATTAAATTTACAAATTAATGTATTTTGTGGCTTGTCACTTGTTTATTGCATGTTTTCCTCCCTCTATTCCTTATTTGTTGCATCTTTTCTTTGCATATCATTTGTTTGCATTGCATGTTGACTTGTTCAAGTCAATTTCCTTTCTTTCTTATTTCATTTGTGAGTGAATTATTTAGTGTTTACTTGGCCTTGTGCCATGATCCCCCTAGGATTCCTAGTCCCTCCGTTCAGGATGGGAGTAGGAGAGACATTAGGTGTTCAATCCTATGCATGACAACATTAGGATAGTTTCATTCCCTTTCATCCCAACTTTAGGAGCATTGTGCATGACAACATTAAGGTCCAGTTTCCCCTTAGTTTGTGTCTTTCTCTTCTCATCTCCTAAACAATTCAAAACACTTAATAAAGAACAATTTGTGTCGTACGCTACGAGCCTTAAGTACTTGAGAAATGATGGTTGGGGGGCCTTCTCTCAACTGTCCAGTTTCCCCTTAGTTTGTGTCTTTCTCTTCTCATCTCCTAAACAATTCAAAACACTTATTAAAGAACAATTTTTGTCGTACGTTACGAGCCTTAAGTACTTGAGAAATGATGGTTGGGGGGGCCTCCTCTCAACTGTCTAGAGTGTTTAGCGTATGCCCTTTGGGTGATATGCGACGCGTTCGCTGTCAAGTCATAGTCTTTAGTGCGATATGAGTTTCAAAACATAACTCAATTCACTTCTTCCTAAAAAACACAAACAAAATATCAAACCTTTTTTTATCCTTCGGGATTAATTGAAAATCATTTTCATAAAGAGATTGTTGTTAACTCTTGGTTCTACCGCAAAAAGGTAACGCCTAAGTCTCCAATGGTCGAGCTGCATACACCTAATTGCTAGAACTAAGGTTAACCCTATTCGGTTTAAAACACTTGAACCAACATTTGGTCGTGTTAGCCCAAACTAAGTTTGCTCTGATTTCTCATACCAGATGAGGATACGTAGGTACAAGACAGCGATGTCTTGGCGAGCAACCTTCGCCCACCCTCACCCGTTATTTTCCGAACTACGTTGACTCTGACTTTCCCATTGCACGAGGGAATACGTAGGCATCGAGCGACGATGCTCTATCGAGTCTCTTTCCTTTTCTTTTTCCCCCGTGAGCCTGTAGTTTAGATAGTTTTACACCATGTTAGATAGACAACAAACATGGATTCCATCGAGTTCGACGAACGTGAGGGGTGTTCATACCTTCCTCTTGCGTAACCGACTCCCGAACCCGAGATATGGTTGCGATGACCTGTCTTATTCCCTTTCTGTAGGTTTTTTCTGATCGTTTCCTTTCCCTCTCTTTGGGATAAATAACGATCGGTGGCGACTCTTCTGTCTTTGTCGGCCCCTCTTCGCAGCGATGTGACAAAACTCTAGGTTGGTATTCTTTGGTTGTTTATCCCAACTCATAGTCGGTATCCTTTGGTTGTTTATCCCAACTCCTGGTTGGTATTATTTGGTTGTTTATCTCAACTCTTGGTTGGTATCCTTTGATTGTTATCCCAACTCCTGGTTGGTATCCTTTGGTTGTTATCCCATCTCTTTGTTTGTATCCTTTGGATTTTTATCCCAACTAGTGGAAGGAATCCTTTGGTCGTTTATCCCAACTCCTGGTTGGTATCCTTTGGTTGTTTATCCCAACTATTGGTTGGTATCCTTTGATTTTTATCCCAACTCTTGGTTGGTATCCTTTGGTTGTTATCCTTTGGTTGTTTATCCCAACTCTTAGTTGGTATCTTTTGGTCTTTATCCCAACTCTTGGTTGGTATCCTCTGATTGTTATCCCAACTCTTGGTTGGTATCCTATGCTTGTTATCCCAACTCTTGGATGGTATCCTTTGGTTGTTTATCCTAACTCTTGGTTGGTATGTTTTGGTCCTTATCCCAACTCTTGGTTGGTATCCTTTGATCTTTATCCCAACTCTTGGTTGGTATCCTTTGGTTTTTTATCCTCACTCTTGGTTGGTATCCTTTGGTTTTTTATCCCAACTCTTGGTTGGTATACTTTGGTTGTTTATCCCAACTCGTGTTTGGTATCCTTTTCTTGTTTATCCCAACTCCTGGTTGGTATCCTTTGGTTGTTTATCCCAACTCTTGGTTAGTATCATTTGGTTGTTTATCCCAACTCCTGGTTGGTATCCTTTGGTTGTTTATCTCAACTCTTAGTTGGTATCCTTTGATTGTTATCCCAACTCTTGGTTGGTATCCTTTGGTTGTTATCCCAACTCTTGGATGGTATCCTTTGGTTGTTTATCCCAACTATTGGTTGGTGTCTTTTGGTCGTTATCCCAACTCTTGGTTGGTATCCTTTGATTTTTATCCCATCTCTTGGTTGGTATAATTTGGTTGTTTATCCCCACTCTTGTTTGGTATCTTTTGGTTGTTTATCCCAACTCTTGTTTGGTATGCTTTGGTTGTTTATCCCAACTCCTGGTTGGTGTCCTTTTGTTGTTTATCTCAACTCTTTGTTGGTATCTTTTGAATTTTATCCCAACTCTTGGTTGGTATCTTTGGTTGTTATCCCAACTCTTGGTAGGTATCCTTTGGTTGTTTATCCCAACTCTTGGTTGGTATCTTTTGGTCGTTATCCCAACTCTTGGTTGGTATCCTTTGATCTTTATCCCAACTCTTGGTTGGTATCCTTTGGTTGCTTATCCCAACTCTTGGTTGGTATCTTTTGGTTCTTTATCCCCACTCTTCGTTGGTATCCTTTGGTTTTTTATCCCCACTCTTGGTTTGTATCCTTTGGTTGTTTATTCCAAGTCTTGGTTAGTATTCTTTGGTTTTTTATCCCAACTCATGGTTGGTATCCTTTGGTTGTTTATCCCAATGCCTGGTTGGTATCCTTTTGTTGTTTATCCCAACTCTTGGTTGGTATACTTTTGTTGTTTGTCCCAACTCTTGGTTGGTATCATTTGGTTGTTTATCCTCACTCTTGGTTGGTATACTTTGAATGTTTATCCCAACTCTTGGTTGGTATTCTTTGGTTGTTTATCCCAACACGTGGTTGGTATCATTTGGTTGTGTTTACCAACTTGTGGTTGGTATCCTTTGGTTTGTTATCCCAACTCGTGGTTGGTATCCTTTGGTTGTTTCTCACAAATCTTCGTTGCTATCCTTTGGTTGTTTATCCCAACTCTTGGTTGGTATCTTTTGATCTTTATCCCAACTCTTGGTTGGTATCCTTTGATATTTATCCCAAATCTTGGTTGTTATTCTTTTGTTGTTTATCCCAACTCCAGGTTGGTATCCTATGGTTGTTTATCCTAACTCTTGGTTGGTATCCTTTGGTTGTTTATCCCAACTCTTGGTTGGTATCATTTGGTTTTTTATCCCCACTCTTGGTTGGTATCCTTTGGTTGTTTATCCCATCTCTTGGTTGGTATTTTTTGGTTGTTTATCCCAACTCGTGGTTGGTATCCTTTGGTTGTTTATCCCCAGTCTTGGTTTGTATCCTTTGGTTGTTTATCCCAACTCTTAGTTGGTATCCTTTGGTTGTTTATCCTAACTTATGGTTGGTATCCTTTGGTTTTTTATCCCAATTCCTTGTTGGTATCCTTTGGTTGTTTATCCCAACTCTTGGTTTGTATTTTTTGGTTGTTTATCCGAACTCGTGGTTGGTATCCTTTGGTTGTTTATCCAACTCCTGGTTGGTATCCTTTGGTTGTTTATCCCAATTCTTGGTTGTTATCCTTTGATTGTTATCCCAACTCTTGGTTAGTATCCTTTGGTTGTTATCCCAACTCTTGGTTGGTATCCTTTGGTTGTTTATCCGAACTCTTGGTTGGTATCTTTTGGTCGTTATCCCAACTCCTTGTTGGTATCCTTTGAATTTTATCCTAATTCTTGGTTGGTATTCGTTGGTTGTTTATCCCTCCTGCTACCTGCTTGAGCAAAAATAAAGTCTTAAACATGTGCTCTAAGTTAATGTTAGTATCAACCGGAAGACAAATGAGCAGGCGAATCAATTTGGTGGTGTGAGTAAAGGAAGTCTTAGACATGTTCTCTAAGAAAATGAAAGTCTCAACCATAAGACAGATGAGCATGTGGCTCAGTCTGATGGTGTGAGTAATGGAAGTCTTATACATGTGCTCTAACTAAAGGGAAGTCTCAACCAGAAGACAGATGAGCAGGCAGCTCAGTCTGATGGTATGAGCAAGGGTAAGTCTTAGACTCTTATGGTGTATCTGCTTCCAACTGAATTAACTTATAATATGAACATCAGTTCTGATTCTGAGATTCTGATAAGAAGCTAAATAAAAAGAAAACGTGAAAGATAATTCAACCCCCTTCTTGTGTACTTTTCACACCTTTAGATAATTTCAACATCTAATCACTTGATGATTTTCTTCTTGACCACTTCCTTCTTAATTGGGTTCAATCTTCTTTGGGTTTCTATGTTGTTCTTGGAATTCTCCTCTAACAAGATTCTATGCATGCCCACTGTGGGACTAATCCCTTTTATGTCAGATATTTTCCAAGCCATAGCGTTCTTATGCTTCTTCATAATTATCAGCAACTGACCCTTATGTTTAGCACATATATTAGTAGCCACAATGACTAGTAACTTATGTCCTGCCTCTAGGTAGGCATATTACAAGTGAGCAGACAGCTGCTTAAATTCCAACTTAGGGGGGACTTCTACTGATGGTAAACTTTGATCCTTCAGTACAATGGATAATTCTAATAATTCTACAGGTTTTTCAAGAATACGTGGTTTGCACAGGGGTCCACTAATGATACCAACATATGGAAAATCTTCTTTTTCCAACTTTCTTAGCTCTTGCTCCAACACATTATTTGACTTGAGTAAGTTCTTGTGGATGGTTCCTTCCTAACTTGATATCATGGAGCAGCTAACTACATCTTCTTCAAGATATTGCAGTGCATTTAGTACATTGAACATAACTTGCTACCCATTGACTCTCATAGTGAGTTCACATTTTTCCACATCAATTAAAGTTTTAGACGTGACTAAGAATGGTATTCCCAGCAGGATGGGAGTTTCTTCATCAACATTAAAATCCATGATATTGAAATCACTAGAGAACATAAACTTGTCAACTCGTACTAGCACATCTTTTATCTTTCCTTGAGGATAACAAATGCTTATGTCAGCTAGTTGAAGAGTAATTGTTATTGACCTGGAAGCTCTAATTCCAAGTTTCTTGATGGATAAGGGCATGAGGTTTATGCTGGCTCCATGATCACATAATGCCCTTCCACACAAAGTATCCCCTATGGTGCATGGGATGGTAAAACTTCCAGGGTCCATCAGTTTTAGAGGGAGCTTACCTTGAAACAATTGGCTGCACTCTTAAGTTAGTGAAATAGTAGCAAACTCACCCACTCTTTTTCTCTTAGTGAAGCCATCTTTCATAAACTTTGAATAGTTTGGAATTTGTTGGATGGCATCAATCAATGGCATATTGATGTGAAGTTATTTTAAAATCTCCATGAACTTGCCAAATTAGTGCTCTTCTTTGGCCTTCCTAATCCTTTGAGGAAAAGGAGGTGGAGGTCTTTCTTGCACAAACTTCTGGACTCTAACAACCTTTGGCACGACATCTTGTTTTTTTTCTTGATTGGATGTTGTAACACCCTTTTCTACCCCACAATTTTAATGATAAAATATTCACATTTATCAGAGTAAAATATTAAACTCAAAGAAAGAATCGCCTCAAAGGGCGTACATTTCCCAATAAATCATATATAGGTCAAGGCTCCGTAAACAACGGGTTTTCCCAAAAGTTACCAAAATTTCTCAAAAGGCAGCGGAACTCAAAAAGGCATAATCCAAAGTTTTCCTTGTACGAAAACATAATCGAAATAACAAAAATCAAATAAAACAAGGTTTAACTCAAAGACCCCAACCCGATGTTACACTACCAGAGCAAGACCCTCTAAGTTAACCAAAATGGTCAACAACTCAAGAATCCAAAAAGATCATCGACGGCATCCACGGCTAAACCTGGTCATCTGCATGTTACCCGCGTGGAGGCGACATTCATACAGGCAGGGTGAATAAAAAATTCATAATAATCAATGTAGGAAATCAATGTATAAAATAGCGTCATTATCATATTATGCATCATCATATTCATCAATGGGCATCAAAGGCCACAACATCATAAATTACTCAAGGTTATCTCATAAATGCAAATGCAACAAGACTCGTGCATGTGGTACCAATCATCACAGCTCGATGAACACTGGGCCATCAACCCTCCATAAATCCCCATCAATAGGATCAATTCTATACAAGAATCGGAGCACATCAAAATACCTCACATCCGCACAATGGAACTGAAGCCAAAGAAATCAAGGTCTTGAACCAAAGTCTGGATGCATATGAATGCATGATGCACACGTCAATATCATCCTCATAATAAACTCATTAGGTGCATCATCATTCATCAAAGTCATCATAATAATCATGTCATCATATAATCATCAAAAACTCAAGGAATCAACATTATAAATCATCACAATTACTCATGGGAATTCATTATACAGTCATGTATTAATCACATAGGAATCACAGCTATAATCATAGTAATTTATCATACATTCATTTAATCACATAGAAATCACAGTTACACTCATGGTAATTCATCAGGAAAATCACAGCATTAAAACATCAAGACATCACTAAACAAGAACATAACTCATTAATAGAACATATACACAATTGACTTCTCAAACATAATTAGATATAAAAATATTGGGAATCTAATTCCATTATGTGTACTATGTTATAGCCCTGTTCATTAGCTTTCCAACACTTCAAACAGTTCGTCATTTGGATTAACGGTTAAAAAGTTATGATCGAAACCGTTTTTGGCGTTTTTCTACCTATGAGTCGACTCAAAGGTCGAAGCACTGAGCTATGAGTTGATGCACTGAGCTATGAGTCAACGCATACTATTAAAATTTCCACAATTTTGCATTCGGGTGACCTCAGGTCGACCCAGGGGTTCTAGCGGTCAACTCACACTGTTCCGAACCCCAAAAATCACTTCTTTTAAGAGCACTTTCACCCCAGATTATCACTCCAAAGTCTATACCACTAACCCCCATCACCATAGACCCGATTTTATATCAAAATAACATCTTATTTACGCCTCTAATTCCTATAATTTCCTTACAACTACACCACGATCATTAGAGTACTCATTATCTAATTACCCTACAGGGTTAAACCCTCAACAACAAATTTTGGCCACGAAGGCCTACTTTCCCTCAAACCCAAATCAGCCTCGAATCTATCAAATCATCCGTTTTAAATTCTTAATGACTCTTACACTTTAAAAAGGCAAAAACAATACAAATTCTCACAAAACCTTCTACCCTTAAACCCTTAAATCGGCTTTAAACACATTGAAAATCACACATTGAAAATAATGAAGGCAATACTCCCCATACCTTAATTGTCGACTCTAAGCCTTCTCCTTGATTCTTGGAAACCTTGTAAAGCTTTTTCCTCAAATCTCTTCCTCAGAGCTCTAGCCTCGATTTCTTCCCTTTTCACGGTCTAACAAGAATGAATCCTAATCTGTCGTACCTCGAAAAATACGATCCTCGCGATGGACGCGGAAAAAAAGTTCGAATAGAGTCGCCGCCGAAATTTATTCATTCCAAGGAAGGAATAGGAAAATATCGATAAAACCTTTAAAGATATAAGAACATGGTCATCGCAACCAAATTCTAGGTTCGAGAGTCGATTACGCAAAGGGAAGGTATTAGCACCCTCTACGTCTATTGTACTCAACGAGAACCTCTTGATTCGATTCGAGAGAAAAGCTAGCTAGGTTGTTTGTTTTCTTCTAAAGATTCGCTTATAGGGGAAAATGGGTGGTTTTAAGATAGGGTGTTCGCCAAGGATTGGGGCCCTTTTGCCTACGTACTCCCTTGTGCAATGGGAAAATCAGAGCATCGTAGTTCATGGGACTACGAGTAAAGGTTTGGGAATTGTGCTCACCAAGATCATCGTGATCTTGTGCCTGTGTATCTTACATTCAGAGGAGCATGAAGAATCAGAGCGTCCATAGTTCGGACTATGGTTGGTTGGTTTGTGTCTTTTAGCGAACGAGAGTTTAGGTCGCATTCTAACTGCTAAACGTTGGCTTGTCTGCTCACTAGGGGAGGCTGAAGCACTAGTTTATATGCGCGGAAGTAGGGACTAAACAATATTCTCTGGGAAAGGTATATTTGAGTCGAACGAGAGTTTAGGTCACATTTTAACTACTAAACATTGGCTTGTCTGCTCGCTAGGGGAGGCTGAAGCACAAGTTTGTATGCACAGAAGAAAGGACTAAACAATGTTCTTGGCAAAAGATAGTTGTTTGAGTTATGGGTCGCACGGGAGCGAGAAATTAGTGTTTGGGAATTTTCAATCGCACGGGGGCGAGAAAAGAGAATTGATTTGAATAGGTATTTAGGGTTTCGGTCGCACGAGGGCGAGGAAGATGAGGTTGGTTTAGATATTTAAGGAGAATGACGACTATTCGATAAACGAGACGTCAACCTCGCAACCAATTAATCGGGGTATCATAGGAATGCTTGATTTCAATGATATCTTTTTCATTCAATTAACTATGAAATTGTTCGAATGGTTAATGAAAGTACCATATAGAATGCTAGACTCCAATGGCATTTCTTTGTCCAAATAATTAAGACGAGTATTTTAGGGACGGAAGGTCGAGCAACCCACAATCCAAGGCGTGCGTCCCGAGAGCGGTTACTCAAGAATTCGAGGAGTGCTAGACACTAAGAACTCATTTCTTTCGTAATTTGATTACGAAAACAACCTGAATTTGATTCGCGTGCATTAGGGTTTTAGATTGAGAAAAGAGTTTGATTTGCGTAAGTTTAGGGTTTCGATCGCACGGGGCGAGAAAAAAAAGTTAGATTAGTTGAGGATTAAGGGAGAATAACGACTACTTGATAAACGAAACGTCAGTCTCGCAACCAATTAACCGGGACATTATCGGGATGCTATATCTTAACGACACCGTTTTCATTCAATTAATTTACGAAATTGTATTTGACGGATAATGAACGCCTTTGTCCAAGTAGACAGGGCGATTCTTTTAGGAACGAAAGTTCGAATGATACGCTACCTAAAGCGTACGCCTCAATAGTGGTCACTCAAGAATTCAAGGAGTGCGAGACTCCAAGGACTCAATTCTTTCGCAATTTAGTTAGGAAAATGAATTGAATAGATTAGCGCGTATTTGGTTTAGACGCGTTAACTATTTTAAACGAATTGAGTATTTAAACGATCGAAATGATCACAACTTAAGGCATGCGCCTCAAGTGCAATCTTTCGGGAATCCAAGACGTGCTAGACCTCAAGAATTTGATATTTCCATTATTAATCGAGAAAATAATCTTTTAGAAATGTTTGTCAAAATGAATTATGATTTTGAAAAGATAGATATTTGTGAATATTAAGGAGTTTATTAGATTAAGAAAGTGTTTAAAGTTACTTGTATTTGGGAAAAATTTTAATTATATTTTGAAAACGGTTTTGATTTAATTAAGGTACGTAAAGCTAATTGTATAGCAAAAGGTTTTATTAAATTTCTCTATAAAAAGATGATTTATTGATAAAGTATCATTTTCTAAAGATTTAATATTTTAATCTAAGAAAATATGCGAACCGATTAAAAGATTTTAGATATGAAAGACGGAGCAGACACAACCTAAAGCGTGCACCTCAAGAGCGTTCGTTCAAAGATTCAAAGAGTGTTAGACCCCAAGAACCAACTATTTTCATGATTTAATTAAGAAAAAGATTTAGAAGCATGAGTTATGATTTCAATTTAATTAAAAAGGTATTTTTGAAAGTTGAGTATCTAAACTAAATTAAACGTTTTAATTATTAATTAGAATAAATTATGATTTTAGTTTATAAAGATAATATTTTTAAAGATTAATTATATTAGGAATTTGATTAAGGTTTAAATAATTAAAAAAAACCTTATCAAATTAACTAAAAATTATTTTATTTGTTAACAAAAAGAAATTGATGGGCTTAGAACCCATAATAATAACATTAATAATGAAAAGGTATGAACACAATAGTTTGACATTCATATTTTAATATTAACCAATGCATTGCTAGAATTCATACAATTTAAAATCAAAGTAAATATAACCCTTAGCCTTGTATCAATATCAGTCTACCACTTCAATATAATTCTCTGACAAATTGAATATTCCACAAAGTCATTGAATGTTAATAACAGTGTAAAAAAAAATAATAACAATTCCAAACCATTAGTAGCTTATAACCTAAACCCGAAAGAAAATAAAATGAAGTGTTGATTTTGTTTCATGGGATTAAAACTACAGCAGTATTGAATTTGGATTAAACTATGTCCAACAGAAATTTTGCTCTGCTTCAAAATAAAACAATCAGCCTTTGACTTTCAAACTCTTACAGAAAATAGAAAAAAAAATTTGCCACAAGCTAGCCACATATCAAATTTACCATTATATCTAAATCGTAAATATTCGGCCACCGCCTACCATGTGTGTTAGTTATCACCTCACAAACAAACAAAATTAGCACCTATTCAATAAAGCAGATTAAATATGTATTTAAGATTTGTCTCAACAGTATAACAAGTCATAATTTCACACAGACCAATAGCAACCTTATGAGATAACAGGAAATGGTTAATGTGAATAACCTCTATTGGAATTACGGAGCAGAACGGAACGAAACGGAATAGGATGGAATGGAATGGAACAGAATATAAACTTTATTCTACTGTTTGGATATTTTACAACAGAACGGAACTAATATCTCATTCCATTTTTTGAGAATTGGACATAGCGGAAAGCATTATAACTTTTTTATTCCATTTTTACCCTTTGCTACAATATTGATAGATCCAACATTCTCACACTAAAATAATATATAAGTAATCATAGAAAAATATCAACTTAACACTTGAAAGAAATTAAAACATACAGTAATAAATTAAAATGTTCATAAATGAAACATGGTTATTATAACTTGAAATTGCAAAGACCAAGTGCACAAATCAACACCATATTGGGTATTCATAGTAATTCATAAACAAAATCAAGTTTTGCTAAAATTAAATGATAAATATATGTCTATAGTAGATAATGATATCAAGTCTTGCTAATAAAAAATACAAATATTGATCCATAATAGATAATGACTCTCTTCTTTAAGCATTCCACAAAACCTGCAAAAATAAAATAAGATAAATTACGCAAATATTTCATTCGTTAAAGATAAAAAAAAATACTCAAAAGTGATAAATAAATATGTTACCATTATCAAAAGGGATAGTCTGGAACAATGAGATGTAACATTTTCTTCCACTTATCGATTGGAATTCCATTAAAAGCTTTTAATGCATCGGCATTCTTAACAAGGTACATGTATACAAGAGACAAAGAACTTGGTTCAACCCCAATCTCGACCAATTCAGCCTAAATATCTCCACCATTAGCATTTTTACTCTGTTTGACCAGCTCCATGGAATTCATTTCAAACACATCAACCATTTTTTTTTAAAGTTTTGGAAATCTCAATCATGCTTGTATCATCTTCAATAACCTTCTTTACTCACTTCTTAGTCCTAGATGATGATACATCTTAAGAATTGGTAATAGAAGGTCTTGTAGGAGAATTGTTGGAATGATGTTCATCATCATCAAATCCCTCGAAAATAACTTCATTGGTTTCAACTAAGTGGTCTATTTCTTTGATGGTTGTGCCATGACTTTTTTCAACATTTGCAGCCTTTTTTGCTCTCATTTCAGTAGTTGTACCTTCATGCTCTCCTGTTGCTCAATCTTTTCCAAAAAGTTTGGCCAATTTATTATAAAATAATATTGGCTTGTTTTTCCATTCAGCGGCTTCGGATTTTGCCTACACCAAAATAAACGAAACAATTCATCATTTAAAAAGTTTTTAATGAGTGAACTCAAATAAAAATAATCGGGTAGGTGTATAAAACAATTATAGTAAATAATATCTCAATTAAATTGTTCCAAACTTCATCTTCGGCAATCCACATATTTGTTGTTGAATCTCATCTAAACCCACTCAAGCCATTCTGGAAAAGGTCATAACAAGAATTAAACTTTGTTTTGATGTGTTTCATGTGATCTTTTATTTTTTCTTTGGAAATTGGTTTGTCCGGAAAGTGAGTCTTCAATTCTATAAGAATTCTATCCATAGCGCTTGTTGTCATACTATTACCATTTTTATTTCCCAATGTTTGTTGATGCAAATATGCATCAAGCAAAACTTCATCCATAGCAGTTGTCCAATTGCATGTTTCTAGACTTTTGAGTTTCCTCGGCCTCTTTAAACTTGCTTCCATGTCTATTATTAAAAAACACAATGAAGAATATAATAACTTATACACAAATTCAAATGTAAAGGTTCATCATACACTAAAATTCATTCCACAAATTACAAATAAAAAATTCAATCTAAATAAAATTCTTCAAAACATTATTCATAAGAGTAACAAATCATTAAGAATAATTTTAATAATCTAGCCACATAGAACCAGCAACATTATCTCTAATTGGCTCTCCGCTAATCATATCACCGTTTTCTTCTCTATGATCTTGATGACCCTCTTGAACGTCTCTTTCGTTTGCAAGCTCATCTTGCACCTCATCAATTAGAGTTTGATTGGGGTCTTCACCCATCAAATAGTTGTGTAAAATGCAACAAGCAAGGATGATTTTATTTTGAGTTTTAATACCAAATGTAGGCTCTATTGCAGTTTATAAAATTGGAAATCTTTTCTTCAACACTCCAAATGCACATTCAATAGACATTTGTAATGACGAATGTCGATGGTTGAATAACTCACGAGGGTTTTAAGGTGGATTTCTAGAGTATTCATGTAAGTGGTATCGTTCTCCCCTATACGGTGTAATGAGACATGCTTTTAAAGGAAATCCCGCATCAACCAGATAATATTTTCCTTAAAAAAATAATGAGTCCATTAGTTTAGCTAATCTAAATACTTATACAAATATTTTTTATTACTTTTTATTACCTTGTGGAACTTTAAGAGGGTGTGCACGTGTCAACGCACTCTTAACTATTCTTGAGTCAGAAACAGTTCCTTCCCATCCAACCAAGACATATGTAAATTTCAAGTCAAATGAGCACGCATCTAACACATTTTATGTGGGATAATCTTTTCTACCACGGTATCTAGGTGCGAGTTGTATTGGAACTTTAACACGCACATGCGTGCAATCAATTGCTCCAATACAGTCCTAGCATTAAATTTATATATTAAAAGTGTACAAGAAAACTAATCAATATTTGTATAAGACAAAATTTATTTACCTTAAAATACGGGTAGAATCTATGGTTGTTAAGTATCTGCGGAGGCACTTGTGTTCCATCAGGTTGTTTTAAAAATTTTCCCTCCACCTCTATCAAAGCATCTAGCACTCTATGAAAATGACGACTAACAGTTTCACTGGAGTGTCTAAAAAAGAAGGACATCACACGGTTTCTAACATTATGTCCTACTATATGAAGAAATTTTGCTACTTGTTCTTCGATAGACGCTCTTCGTATATGTGTAAGTCCACCTTGATCTTGTAATAAGGTGCACAAGTTTAAGAAAGCTTTGGGACTCATATGAATGATATCATAACATCGCTCACTTCCTACAATATGTTTCATCAACTCATTTCTAACTTTCTCTCTTTGCTTTGTGATTCTATAAGGTATTTGGAATCTTCTACGCTTGTTTTTTAGTGAACATATTAGAGAAATAATGATAGATAATTGAAGGATCATCATTTGAACCAATTTCATATACTTGATTCTTATGTATTAGTTAGTCATCTATAACAAATTAAACAGTAAAATTTACTCTAATTATAAATCCATATACAAATAAATGAAATTAAAATATTTATAACAAATAAAATAAATCATATCAAAATCAGAACAAATAGATTAAGAATTTTTAAAACAAATAAATATATAATTTCAATCCCAAATTAATTAAGAATCTTTATAGCAAATCAAAACTTATGTTACTAATAATTATTTATCTATTATACTACATAATATTATTAGTCAATTTTATGTTACAGTAACTAGTTTTAGTTTTTCTCTATACATAATAAAAAAATACAATCAACGTGAATAGTAGTGAAAAGCAACATGAACAGTAGTTTTGCAACAAATCTAATTTATACTTTTGTTCTTAATAAAAAGTTAATTTAACATACAAAACACTATAAAGCAACATAAATCATCATTTTTGATTTTGTTTTTAGTAACTATACCTAATTTCTGAAAAATGAAAAAGACATGAACATGAAGATAAATCAAGATATTTAATTTAATAGGGCACACATATAAATAGAGGTAAAAAAATGAGAAGAAATATGATGTACCTTGTTAGGGTAGAAGAAAGATAGACTCTTTGCAAGCAAGAAGAAGGCCTGTGAAGGAGAAAAGTTGCAGTGAATGAACAGAAAAATATCACGTTGGTTGAAATAAGGAATAGGAACAGTTAATAATAAAAGTGAAAATTTGAAGGATAAAACTGTAATTGTTTTATTAATTGATTCAATTCCATTGGATACACCCCAATTTGGGGGGAATGAAAAATGGGCCAAAATAGTGGTATTGGATGGAATGTGTTCCATCATACTCCATTTCATTCCATCCAATTTTTGTAAATCCAAAGAATGGAACATAACTCCATTCCACTTCATTCCATTCCATCCATTTCCATCAATCCAAACAGACCCTTAATCTAGGCTAATAATCATGAAACCATAAATAATAATGTTGGTAAAAACTTAATCAATAAATAATATTTCTCAGTTTCTTTTCAAATAAGGACAGGATCACCACAATCCATTTATGCAGAACAGAACTCGAGGCCAAGGAAAATCCAACCGAAACCGTAATGAAAAAAAAAAGGTAAAAACACTGCGAAATCCAATCGATAGCATCAAGAAAACAGAGCTAAAGAACTTGGGGATTACCGACAATATCTTTGCCACAATGTTGTTGTTTTTGTCACGAAATGGAAAGCCGCGATGTTGTTGTTGCTGCATTTGAAATTTTAACAATCATCAGCTGCAATTAAACCTGGGTTCGGACTCGAAACGTTGTTACGGAGATTGTTGGATCCTGAACACTTTAAAACCAAGTTTGTTGATGCGAATCGGATTATGTTGTCAGAAAATACGATTGAGCATAGGTTCTGTTGCGGAGCGCTATTTTTGATGCAAATCAAAGCTAATGGTGAGAAGACAGCGGTGTACTTTTGATTTACGGAATTTATTGAAGTTGTCACGTGAATCTGGTGTGAGTCTGTTGTGGTTCTATGCAAACAGAGGTTGAGAGGTGAAGAGTTGCAGTAAAATAAGGAGGTTTATATCGCGTGGTGGCGGAAATGCAATGGTTTTATGGTGAGTGAGGGAGAGAACAAAGAGGGAAAAGAAGAAAGGGTAGTCGGCGGAGACTGAGAATAGATGAAGGATTTGAGGTGATTGATTGAAAGAGAATGAGGCGCGGCCGAAGATTTGAAGTTGCGATGTGTCGCTACTGCGAAAATCGGCGCCGGCTGAACAGAAGAGTCGCCACCGTGCGTTATTTATCCCAACGGAGGGAAAGGAAACGCTCGAGGTAAACCTACCGCAAAACGGGGAAAGGAATGGTCGTCGCAACCAAATCCTGGATACGGGAGTCGGTTACGCAAGGGGAAGGTATTAGGACCCCTCACGTCCGTCGTACTCGACGGGATCCACGCTTGTTTTCGGGTATGGATTGTTATTCTATCTAAACTAAAGGTCAAGGGTTAAAGAGAAAAGAAAATGACTCGGCAAAGTATCGCACTTTATGCCTACGTATTCCCGTCTGGAACGAGAAATCAGAGTCAACGTAGTTCGCCTACCTACGGGAAAGGAGGGGAAGGTTGCTCGCTAGGATATCGCATCCTATGCCTACGTACTTTCATACAGCATGAAAGATCAGAGCAAACGTAGTTCGGGCCACGTACGAGACAGGTCTGTCTTGATTGTTTTTATTCCTTCTGAAAATGGTTTTCTGATCACCGGTCCAAGCGGACAAAATGACGTTTTGATGAGTTCACATTCTTTTACGGAAGAAGTGTCTTTTATTGTGTTTGAAATTTTATTGTGTTTTTCTGTTGTTTTTGAGAAAGAAGAGACAGAACTCTAGCCTACGGTTGCGAAGGGAATCAAACTAACCTAATGTTATCATGCATGGGTTAAGACCTAGTGTCTATCATGCTCCTCTCTTGCGCAGAGAGAAACAGAGATCCTAAGGGATAACGGAAACAGAAACAATAGCATATATAAGAAAACAGTAAAATGCATGGATGCAGCAATACAAGCGAGGCAAGGGAGTCCCACTCAACCTCGAACCTAGAAAACAATAGGCAAAAGTGAACAGAATTCACTTTCAACCCAACAGGGTAAACAACAAACAATACAGTCAAGGAAAACCAAACAATACATCAAGAGATAAACAGCTAAAAATAAACAGCCACAGCAGCTCTGCATCAACCTCTGACTTCAAGTCATCTCCAAACAGCTACAGGCTTCAAGCAAGCATCAATCTCCACAGCCTTCAAGCAAGGTCTTCACCATCAGTCTTCCATCTGCAATGGCTTTTCTTCAAGTCTCAATCTCCAAGAGGAATATCAGTCAACAAGAGAAATGAATGTTAAATAGTCAACTGCCTACCAAGGGTGGCTCATTAACTGTTAACATTGTACAGACAATTTTCCCTCAAAAGTTCTATCTTTCAAATGCATTCACTGATCCTTCCAAAGGAAGGAGGTGGATATTTGAAAGAGACTTTGAATCATAGAGAAAGGATGGAGGCAGACAAGGCCTTCCATGTTTGTGAAACAAGCTTTCTACTCTAGAGCTCTGCCTAGCTCCTAAAGCCTATACTCCTCAACAGCTGCCAGCAACAGGTGCTCTTCATCAACTCTGGAAGTTGGACTTCAATCTCTTGATCTCCAATGGTCTTCATCATCACAAGTCTTCAACTCTCCCAATCCCCAAGCAAACCCAATACCCCACACAGACAAATGAAATAACCCTAGAGAGGGCACACCACACAGTCAAACAAATACAGACAGTATACTGATAGTAATAGCTGAATAGGGGAAACCTAGTAATTTCTAAGGGATCTATTAACTACCCATAACCCCTATAGTCCCATACCCCAAAGATTCAATCTACAACTCCTAAGGGAAATGATTTAATTCTCCTATGTTATCTCCTAAACCCTAGTTTTGATCATATTATTCACACCTAAACAAATCACCTAAAAATTAGTCCTAAAATTATGAACTAAATTTTATATACAAGCTAACATTCTATACTAATCAACCTAAAAAGAATGGATTAAAAATATTAAAGCATCTAATCAAACCAAAATTAACAATATCATGCATTAAACTAAACATTATTTAATCCCATTTAAAAGAAAAATATGCTGAAAATATAAAAATAAAATGAAATGCCAAATTTTTTATGTGATAATTTTCTTAACAAAATTATGAACAATATGCAAAAATAACCAATTAAAATCATGCATTTTTCAATTATTTATGATTTTTCAAAGAAATTAAAAAAATGAAAGAAATAAAATGAGTTAATTGAGCTGAGGGGGTGCAGCAAGTAATTAAAAGCAGTTGAAATAAAGGATGGGCCCAGACTGGGGGGCGCGCATAGCAAGCGCGTCTGGGCCTAATGCGTTCAGCAAACTCAATGAAAAATAAAAAAAACTGGAACGGTGCATTTAGCAAGGTTTCTAGTTCATTATTGGTTTGGGCCTGAGGATAGGGGTGGCATTAGCAAGGAAATTTGAGCCCAGTCAGAAAGGTTTTAATGAAACGGTGCATAGCACCCTTTGAATCTCCCTCCGAATTTCTTTTAAATCGTGACCGTCAGATTAGGAACCAAGTCACGGTCAAAAGCATGATCGTGTGGCTCTCGCTTCGTCTTCAACCTTAGAAACCCTAGGGTTTCAGAAATTCTTCCTCCATGCACGCACCTTCCACAGCTCGGTTCTCCTTCAATTTTCCATGAATTCCCACGATGTCAAGAGCAAAGTTGGTCCATTCCTTACCCTCTACCCAGGCATACCATTATCTTCTTCTAAAACTCACTCAAGAAACAAACCCGATAGGTGCAACATTCGGATTCCACCATTTTCACCTGCTATCAACCATGAGAATTCTTGCTAAATTCTATCCTAACATGATCTACATCTTTCACTGATCACTCTAAGCTATTTAATGAAGATTATCGTGCATTATTCTTGATGATATAAACCCTAACAGCTTGTGCACTCCAATGGCAACCTTCATGAAACTTCCTCAAACTCACCAAAATCAATCACCTAACTATGCTTAACCATTCTAACCTAATGATTCACTACGAATCTAACTAATTCAGTCAATTCGAAGAGGAAACTTACCTGGTGTAAATGATGAAAACAGCTATGGAAATCCTTGGATCTGATGCTTTCAATGCTCTGAACTTGATCAGTGAACTTGACTATGTGTTCTGTATGCAATGGATCTTGCTCCAAGTTCTTGAATCTTGCAATCACCAAATTCTTGCTCCTTGGATGATGAAGTTGTATGGCACGATTCCTCTTTAATTCAACCAAATTTTTATGTGAATTCTGATCTATGAAAGATGTTGATGATGATCAAATCAAGAAATGTAGAAATTGAGAGAGATTTGATGGAGTTTGAAGTGATTTTGCAAATTGGAAGAATGATGTAAAACTTGGTATTATGAGCACAATGAATCACCAACCATGGCATGAAGCTATTCAATTCAATATATAGATGACCTTGGAAAGTCCTAGAACCTTAGAGAAACTTCCCATGCACACTTTCCCTTGGATTTGGATTATGTAACTTCCTTTGTAAGTAACCAAGCATAACTTTCAATTCTTGAACCACACTCAAAATTCTAATTTGGCCAATTTTATTAAAACATTTTTTCCAATCAAAATGACCTATAATTTCATCCCATTTGGTCAAATTATGAAAAATCTCCATTTTAGGTCATTTTTCATTCATTAAATCCACCAATTTTGAAACCTTGTTCTATGAGCCTTTCCAAACTTTCATGGTCACTTTTCTAGACTCAAAATGTCATTTGGAACAAGTTTGATGTTGTGAAGTTTTCCATTTGAAGCTTCCTTGTATGAGTTTTGGGCATAGGCTTGAAATGACCTGTAATTCTCAGATGACCAAAATACCCTTTGCTTGCCAAGACCATAAGTAGAGTTCCACAAATCATATGAAGGCATACCATACCATTCTAGAAATTTAAGACAATTAGGAACAACTCTTATGTTGACCAGAAATTCATTTGAAATCTCCTTGAGGGGTAAAGGTTGCTTGGAAGACAAGTAACTTTCACAGTCAAAATTTCAGATACCTCAGATGACCTGTAACTTGCAAGGACCATAACTTGAGTTCTATAAATCCCCTTGATGTCTTCCACCACTAAAATTAAAGGTCTTGAGATCCTCTACAAGTTTCATGTTGACCAAGGATCCATTTGAAGCTTGCATTTTGACTTATCTTGCTTGGAAATTTGACCTAAATCAGGGGATTTTACACAGAAACCCTAATTTAGAAACTCCTCTTCTCCTTGATTTCTCTTGATTTCTTCTTAGCATAACACCATATCCTTCTATACATGTCAAATGATGAACCCCACATCTCTCCAATAGACCTCAATGGCTTTCAATCAATCCAGATGAAACCCTAGTTGACTGTCTTCAACTGCAACTCTTGTGATCACATCAATGACTTGCCTCCTTCTCCAAATGACTTTCTAAGTCTTCCATGATGTCTAGATACCCTCCATGCTCAACTCAATCACAGCTCACAACTTATTTAATGATCCTCAGATACCCTCAGGATAGGAGATAGATTCAATGCTTGATCCACTGACTTCTCATCTTTCAAATTCTTTCTGATGACTTGAGTGAGATTGAATTAGAATAATGTCCTCTTGATAGGCTCATAGAGATGAGAATAATGATTGGTCCCTGGTTGGATGACTTGCTATGCTATGCTATGCAGATGATTAGACTATGTACATGACTCTATATGCAAATGCTAAGGCAATTGAAACATAAACCAAGTGAATTAGGTTGAGCAAATTTTAGGGTGCAACACGATGGAAGAAGAGAGAGGAATGGGTTTCGGTGATGCTGGTGGAAACGAGTGGATAGGGTTGAGGGTGTGGCGGAGAGGAGAGAAATGGGTTTCAGCGACTAGGCTTTCGCTTGGGGAAGAAGAAGAGTCCCCCCCTTCTTTATTCCTTTCTTCTATGTTTCTTTTTCTTTTTCTTTTTTTAATTATTAATTAATATTATTATTATTAAACATATATCATAATGTTTTATAAATAAAAATGAAAGACAAATAATAAAAAAAAAACAACACCAGATGCCACGTGTCACGTCCTCATTGGACAAGATGACAAATTTTTGAAAACCCACCACTTGGGGATGGCCATGTGGCTTTGTGACATGAAAAAGTATTTACACACATTTTCCTGATTTTATTATCAATTAATTCAAAAATAAAACAAAATGCTAAAATTTGATTGGTTAATGACAAAAAGTGAGGATCACACATGTGCACCCTTGATTAAATTTCAATCTGAAGATCCATATTTAATCAAAGAAGCACACCTAAATAAAATACCAAAATTTCCCTTTCTAGAAGCTTTAAATAATTTAATAGAATTAAATCAATTAAACCACTAGAAAATTCACAACTTATTAAATAAATATGCTAAAAATGAAATGCAAGCCTAGGAAATTCAAATTAGTTATTCTGGACATTTGGATGAAAATATAAAAATAAATTGGGTGAAAATAAACAGAAATCGGGCGGCGAAGATGCCTAAAAAATTAAATCGACTGCACACAAAAGATTAACTTGAAATAAATAACCTGGAAAGACGCAGCACTCAATCAACTTTGAGAATAAACAGGGACCAGTGAAAAGGCTCATACTGATCAAAAGTGATTAAAAATTCGTCGAGAGATAAGATAAGCGCGCTAGGTCAAGTTTCAAAGGAAATTAGGTCAAAAACTAGCGTCTGCAAGCTTAAATTCAAAAAAAATTTAATCGTTGATTTTTCTCGTATATTCGAGAAACAATTCGACCAGTCCGTCTGTATATCCAAGAGATTTGTTCTGGCCAATCATTTTGTGAATTATTTATGGTAAAATGCACGTTATGTTGTATAAGCGATGCAAATTGAAAATAAAGTCAGACGAGTGAAAATTTAAAACAGGTAGGACAAATTTGGGGTATGACATAATCCCATCAAAATTCCTTTTTGTTAAACCTAACATTGGGCCTTAAAATTGGGCTTTCCAACTTCACCCTCACTAACTCCTCCTTAATTGTCCAATTTTGCCCTTAGTTAACTTATATTTATTTAAATTAATAATAATATCAATATATTCATACTATATACTATTATTTAAATAAATAACCTAAAATCCATAATTCTCAATATTTCACACCAATCACCGAAAATCACCAAAAATACGAATATTTATATTTAAATAAATTAAATAAATATTCCAATAAATTTGGGGTGTTACAACTCTATCCGACACAATACTTGAAGGCAATGCTTTAAAAACCAGTCCGGTCATCGAACCGGTGAGAGTATTGGGTCATTGGTTTATCGGATGAACCACTGGGTCACTCGTCGAATCGCATGACCAAACCGGATTAAACTGGATAACTCGGTTGAATAGACCTGTCATCATAACAAAATCATATAGGTATAAAACTGGTTGAACCGGATAATACAGTCTCTAAAAAAATATAACTAGCACTTAAAGTTTTTAAAAATATCATATCATAAATTCTCAAGTTCATAATTTAAATTCAAATTTTAAACAAAAGTATCAAATACAATAAAATATTTTTATACAATAAGTATTAGAAATTTAAGTATCTAATACAATAAAAAAAAATTTAATTTTTATAACTCAAAATGACATTGTTTGCATTTAAATTTTAATTAAAAAAAAAGCATTAGAACCGCCGGTTTTTCCCGTTTTTTACCGGTTTGATGACAAAGGCGATCCAACTATTAAACTAGACCGGTTACTGGCCCGATTCCCGGTTTAACCGGTCCGACCGGCCGGTCCGTTCCGGCTTTTACAACTATGCTTGAAGGAATACCATGCAGTTTCATAATCTGATCAATATATAATTCGGAAAGCTTCTACAACGAATAATTGATCCTCATCGGTATAAAATGAGCCGATTTGTTCAATCTATCAACAATCACACAAATCGAATCATATCCCTTCAAAGTCTTTGGTAAACCTGTCACAAAGTCCATAAAAATGCTATCCCATTTCCATTTTGGAATATTCAACAGTTGCATCAGACCCGACAGTATCTGATGTTCAATCTTTGGCTTCTGACAAGTCAAACAAGCATACACAGACCCTACAATTTCCTTCTTCATACCCGGCCACCAAAACAAATTCTTCAAATCTTGATACATCTTTGTGGCACCGGAATGAATACTTAACCCGCTTCTGTGACCTTCCTCAAGAATGCTTTTCTTGATTTCTAGCACATCGGGAACACACACTCTATCTCTGAACCTCATCACACCATTCTCATCGATCCGAAAATCACCCCCATTACCTTGATCAATTAACGTGAGACGATCCACCAAACTCAAATCAGATTTTTGACCTTCTCTGATTTGTTGGAGAATACCACTAGTCAACTTCAGCATACCTAACTTCACACTGTTATGAGTCTCTTCACAAACCAAACTCATATCTCTGAATTGCCCAATCAGTCCTAACTCTCGAACCATAAGCATCGACATATGTAAGGACTTCCTACTTAACGCATCAGCCACAACATTAGCCTTATCAGAATGGTAACTCAATTCAAAATCATAATCCTTCAGAAGTTCAAGCCATCTTTTTTGCCTCATGTTCAACTCTTTCTGATCAAACAAATACTTCAGGCTCTTGTGATCACTGAACACTTTGAACCTAGACCCGAGAAGATAATGTCTCCAAACTTTCAACACAAACACCACAGCGGCCAACTCTAAGTCATGTGTAGGATAATTTCTTTCATGAACCTTCAGTTGTCTGGAAGCATAAGCAACAACCTGACCATTCTGCATCAGTACGCCACCAAGACCCATCTTCGATGCATCACAATACACTACAAAAGACTCACTCGAATTTGGCAAAATCAACACTAAAGCAGTCGTCAACTTCTTCTTGAGTTCTACAAAACTCTTCTCACAAGCAACTTCCCACACATAAGCTTGACCCTTTCGAGTCAATTTTGTCAACGGTGGTGCCAACTTTGAAAAGCCTTCTATAAACCTGTGATAATAACCAGCCAATCCAAGGAAACTTCAAATCTCAGTAGCAGACTTTGGAGTCTCCCACTGCAACACAGCATCAACTTTCGACGGATCAACAACAATTCCTCCACTAGAAATCACATGGCCAAGGAAACTCACTTCCTTCAACCAAAACTCACACTTGGACAACTTGGCATAAATTTTCTTGTCCCTCAAAACCTGCAATACCACTCTTAGATGTTGCGTATGCTATTCCTCGAACTTAGAATATATCAAGATATCGTCAATGAACACTACCACAAACTGATCCAAATAAGGATGAAAAATCCTATTCATATACTTCATGAATACACCAGGTGTATTAGATACACCAAACGGCATCACAGTATATTCATAGTGTCCATACCTCGTCCTGAAAGCTGTCTTCAGAATATCATCAGGCTTAACGTGAATCTGATGATAACCAGACCTCAAATCAATCTTGCTAAACACACAAGCACCCACCAATTGATCCATCAAATCATAAATCCTTGGAAGTGGATACTTATTCTTGATTGTTACTTTATTCAACTGTCGGTAATCCACACACAATCTCATGCAACCATCTTTCTTCTTCACCAACAACACAGGTACACCCCACGGAGAAATACTCGGTCAAATAAACTTCTTCTCAAGCAGCTCTTCCAACTGTTTCTTTAATTCCCCTAACTCAGATGCAGACATCCAATAGGGAGCCATCGACACAGGACTAGTGCCCGATATCACATCAACAGTAAACTTTACCTCATGCTCAGGAGGTAAGTCACTCACGTCGTTTGGAAACACTTCTAGAAATTCCCGAACAACCGGTAGCTCCACGCTCACTGCTTCATAATCAAATTGAAGTGATGCAAACAATGCAAACATCTTAGCCTCATCTTCTAAGAGTTTTTCTACCTGTTTAGCAGATACAAACATCAGCTCTCCATAATCACCAAACTCTGGGAACCTCACAACTTTGTTGTAGCAATCGATATGAACATAGTTGTACTCCAACCAGTTCATTCCGAGAAAAAACAAAGGGTACAAAAAAAGAGGAAAAACAACAAGAAAAAGACAGGAAAAAAAATCAGAAATACACACACAAAAAAAGAGGCAAAAAAACTTTTGTCCCCTCATTGCTCTCTCTCTCTCTCTCTCTCTCTCTCTCTCTCTCTCTCTCTCTCTCTCTCTCTCTCTCTCTCTCTCTCTCTCTCTCTCTCTCTCTCTCTCTCCCTCCCTCTCTCCCTCTTTCACGTAAAACAAAACAAATAAATAAATAAATAAAAGAGAGGTCATACTTCATCTTCACACAAGCCCATGAATAACAACAACAAATCTGTTTTTGTTTCAAGCTCATAACAAATCTGCAAAGCACCATAAAGTCTCTAAATAACAAATCGAAACATCCGCAATCATGCAAGCATTCGACACCGTTCAGCCTATGTTTGTGGTAGCTTTCTTTTATCCCTTTTCTTTTATGTTCATAAAAACTTTTTATTGATTTTGTTTGTTTTAGTTTTAAGAAATCTTTTTATTAATATGTTAGGTGTTTAAAAATCTTTTTTTGTCTTTTTATCAAAACAAAACCTTTTTAAAATAAAAAAATGACAAAATTTTAAAAAATATATATAACAAGCATTTTATCTTAATATTTGTGATTGATCTTCTTTTACTTTGTTTATATAGATTTATGTGGATTGTTTAATTTTATTATTTATTTGTTTTGTTTGTGATTATTTAATTATCATTATTGCTTTTATTTTCCATTAGCTAGAAAAGATAATTAATTGAATAATAGATAAAATACAACAAATAAAACATAAAATCAACTCTTTTAAAAAATAATAATAATAAATACTCGATTAAACATTGAGACACTTTTTCTCAAGTCAAAACCAACGAGCTCATTTTATTTTCGTGCTTGAGCTTATTTCTTTAATTGAGTTTACTTATAATCTTTTCATTTCATCCTCATCCGACAAAATGTACCCCGTTCGCATTAAGTGTAATAATTTTGTCGCTTTCATCTTGATTGAATTTTAATGTTTTATACATCTCTCACTTACACGCTCAAATCATTTTCATACTAATTCTCAATTCAATATCGATCCCTTTTTCAAAATACCTTTGTAAGTCGATTGTTTCTACGATCGCCATCAACCAAACTCAAAACATTCTTGATTCATATATCAAGTCATACCCTAACTTGTAAGTCGACTGCTTTTTAGCATCGTCATCAACCTCATGTACACACTTACACTTTTTCTTTGGTTGTGGTTTCGTTTACTAGGAGCACCCTTAGGGACTATGAGTCGACCTAACTTTTTTGTCAAACCCTTGATCCAATGTCAAGTGGTTACTTCCCTCATAACTCGGTTGAGTTTTGCAATCGCCATCACGTAAATTCAAACATCGATCTTTTATCAAGTATTTTTTCCTTAAAATTAAAATTTCTTTCTTTTCTCAAAAATACAAAAATACTTTAATCATATTTCTAATCTATTTCGGAACCTTAATAAAAACACTTACCTCCCTTTCAACCTAACCTTAAGTTTAGAGTTTCTTAACTCTATGTAGGTGTTCTGCCATAGACACTTACCTCTCCCCCCTGGAACCTTGACCATAGTCAAGAGTTACTCACCCTTATTGTAGGGAACTACGAATGCTCTGATTCCATTCCCGTCAGGATACATAGGCACGAGATGTGATGTCTTTGCGAGCATACTTAGGACTAACACCTTAGGTATCCCTTTTCTTTAAACCCTCTAGTAGACAAAAATAACAATAACACAATAAAACAAGAGGTTCCTGTTGAGTACTACAGATACTTAGGATGCTAGCACCTTTCCTTAGTATAACCAACCCCCGAACCTTAGATTCTCTTTTGCTTTATTTTTGCATTGCATGCTCATGGGTTATTCGATCTTTTTCCCTTAGCTTGGAAAAATTAAAGACCGGTGGTGAATTAATGATTTGTGATTCAAGTTAATCAATAGCTTTTTATCCAATTCTCACTGCGACAGAAATGGCGACTTCACTGGGGAAACTTACACATTCTTGTGGGTTCCCCCTAACTTGTTTATTTATGTTTTTGTTGTATATTTATATATATGTTTATCTATATTTATTTATGCTTTGGGTTTTTATCTTTGTGTGGTGAAATAAGTCCTACACCCCGACTTGAGTGCACCTATGATAGGAAGGTGATATATTCGAGAAGGCTTATACGAAGTTGATTCCCGACCAAGTTGACTTATGAATCACCGCTCAGTTGAGGCCCTCTTGAGAATGGTACTGTTGAACGAGTATTCGTGAAAACACTTACTATTTTCGACCTAGGAGCCTGTGATACTGGGAACCTTTAGCTATCCTTAAGTCAACTTGGCTTACTTAGGACGTAGTGCGGTGACTATGAGGGAGTAGTCCCAAAATAGTTTATACGCGATACTACACTCGAAAGAGGTTCTCTTGAGAATATTATTAACTACCAAGAATTTGGAAAATTGATAATATCCGAAAGACGGACTGATGACTTTTGGAACTTTTTTAGAACCTTTGTTCTGCATGTACAATAAACCCTTAGTCCATGCCATTTGGGATGGATAGACCATTAATCCAGGTTCATTGATTTTCAAACCTAAGTCTTTGTCTGTTTGAATGTATATGTGTATATGTGGATCTGTGTATACCTGTGTTTGATCATACATCATGTTCATAAAATTTTCATGGAATTCAAAGCTTTTGTTTACAAACATCATAGGTTTTACCATTGGATTATGAGATTATACCCTATTTTCAATAAAATGAGATTTTAAGTTATCAAAATGTTTTCCACTTCATGGTGTTTGCAATCATAACCTTTGAGTTCCTTGAAATTCATCTGCATTGGTGCATTTACCTTCGTCATTAGTGTTGCATTCTTTGCATCCCAGGTTCTCACTCTTGCTTTTTCCGTTAAGAGGAGACAAGATAATTCATCAGTGCGATGCTCGAGCCAATCAAAGGAAGAAGATGAAGAACATTGAGCAAGAAAACCATGAAGTCCGTAAGGAAGTGATTACTTTGAGGACTGGCATAGAGAGGCTATCTACTTTGGTTGAAACTCTGGTTGCTACTCAAAGTCAACCTTCTCCTCATATTTCTTAGACTCCGCTTCAAAGGACCGTGATTTATGAAATCATGTCAATGCCCATTCCTGTGACTCTCATTACCGCTTCTAACAACTCTAAGAAGCTTATGGAAGGTTTACCCAAGGAGAAGAAACAAGCTGCTAATGCTATTTCGCGAGAGAAACATGGAGGATCTCGTAACAAAAGTAAACAACATGTGGATCAGTTTGACCCGATCCCAATGGCTTATTCTGAATTGTATCCTGCTTTAGTACAGAAGAATCTGGTGCAAACAAAGAATTTGTCGGCCATCCCAAAGAATCTACCATGGTGGTTTAAGTATGATCATTTTTTTCATTTCATCAAGGGGCGACTGGTCATGATATTGAACATTGTTTTGCTTTGAAGGCCGAAATACAAAAGCTAGTGCAAAGCGGTATCTTATCTTTTGAAGATTCTAGACCCAATGTCTCAACAAGTTTGTTACCCAAGTATGGAAATGCTGAGGAAGGATATCTCGGAGAATAATGTATCTTTGACGTGAATTCAATGAAAGGATCTTTAGTAGATATGCACGTCAATTTATGTAGGCTTACCCATTATGAGCATAATCACGCTTCTTGCAAAATTTGTTCAAAGAATCCTCGTAGATGTTCTGTGGTGAAGAGGTATCTCCAAGATATGTTGGATCAAAAACTGCTTCATATTGCTAAAGAAAGGGTGAATGTCATAATTTCGTATTTTAATAGGCCAGAGCTAGTGGTGATTACTTGCAACAATAAAAAGTCTTCTCATGTGCCTTGTGGATATGATGCTACCATGTTGGAAGATGGTAAGAAAGTTCTTGTTGATGTTGCTCCTGCCGCTCGAGTAATTTCGAATTGTTGATCACAGTTTTGTTAGAGAACATATCAGAGTCATGCTCAAAAGAAGTTTTGACCCAATCCCAATGACTTACAGTCAATTGTGGTCCTATTTTACCTGAAACTTGGTAATGGCACCCAGAAAGACCAGAGACATGAAATCTCGTCCTCCTTGGTACAATCTAAATGCTAGTTGTGAGTTTCATGATGGGGCAGTGGGGCATCCGATTAAAGAGTGCAAGATTTTCCAAGAAAAGGTTCAAGAGATGATCGACGATGAGGTGTTGACCTTCAAAGAAGGAAACCTATTTGTAAATGGAACACCTTTATGCTGATGAATATGAAGACTCAAGAGAGTCCTTTCAAGTCGGTGAAATCAGGAGGAAAACTCATTCCCAAGATCATCAGGTTGTTTGTTTGCTTGCTTGCATTTGTTGTTATTTCTTTGATTATAAAAGCATGATTTGCAAGTAACAACTTATTTGTTTTGAATGATTAATGCAATAAATATGTTTGTCTTAAAGAAATCCATTTGTATTCACTCATAAAATGTTTTTCATGTTTTATAATGCCAACTTTACCCCGATCTCTTGCTTTGATAGAGAATTGGAGGGAGGATGACGAAATCAAAAACATAAGATTTCTTGTCATATGATTTTGAGTAAAACCCTACTGATGATGTAAGGCATTATTTCAAATCCTCAAACACCGGAGATATAAGGGAGATAAACCATCGTTAACTCTTTTGAGCCTTAACGTAGGAGTTTTCTTTTTCAAATAAAAAAAACTCTCAATTTTTACCTGGGGTAGGGTAATTTTCATTTAAAATGATCGAGTGCCCAGACTCTCAAAAAGGAGGAGCATTCGAGAATCCATTTTATCTATTCCTTACATATTAGGAGGCTGGAAGTTAAAAAACCACAATGATTATCCCTCGAATATCTAAAGAGTGAGGCAGTCACAATCCTTTCAAAAGGGTCAAAATGACTTAGAGTCACACGACTTATTCATAAATAAATAAATAAATAAATGAAAAAAAGAAAAAGCCCGCTAAGTCAAAACCTATGAAGAAGACTTAGGTAAATTTGAGGCATCCTGCTGGACTTCAAAGTCAAACCCAAAGACTTCGTCCAGGAAAAAGTTAGGGAATAAAAACAAAATAATAATAATAATAAAAGGAAACACGAAAAGCAAAAACAAAGGATCACCAAGAAAAATCCTTAATAAATAACAAAGTCGCGTGATCAAACACCAAAAGCAAAAAGGTGAGTGACTGACATATCCAAAGTCTCAGTGGTTTCTCAACCATATCAAAACTCCTCTTGAGAGATGAGTGCTCGTGTCGGGTTAACTGAAGGTAGGATTAGAGAACATCGCGAAGAATGGGTAGGCACAAATAAACTTTGAGCCTTATATCCTTTGTTTCTTAAGTCATGAACCAAGCCACGATACAACCCTCAAAAGACCTAATTGAAGCAGGGTTTATTTTGAAAGCGTACTCGACGAGATAATGTTTCCTACTCCTGTGAGCTAAGCTCAAAAGTTGTGTCGACTTTGTAAAATTAATTAATTTCCTATCCTAACTAGTGATTCGGTCACAAGTTATTGTGATATCTTTTCAATAAATAAATAAAAACTTCAAGACAAGCATGTGTGTTGCATTAGCAGTTTCAGAATTAACATTTTTTTGCTCGTTAACATTACTTGACATCATAGAAGCATGCATACGAACAACAATGATGAGATTAATATTTTAAGACTTGAAAATTTGATTAAAAAAATGGCGAAACATTTCAAGAATGATCATATCCAGGGGCATGTTTCCTAAAGACTCTGCTGACCAGTGGCAAGTTTGCTTCTCATTTGTTGCTTTCACAGACTAACCATCCCTAAGGGGGTAAGTTTGAAGTTTCAGTTATACAAAATATAGTTAATCTGGGGTATTTACATCGAGATTCGGTAAATCTCTCCAAGAGTTTTAAAACATTGGAACGGTTGGATGCCAAGTTTTCTGTAAAATTCTCTTGAGATGAATTTTTCTCCTAGACCATGTACTACTGGGGCATTTGAGAATTAAAGATTATTTCATCCATTCACAACAACTGTTGTTCAAAATGGCGACCACCATGCAGTTCATCAATGCAGAGATACATTATTCTCACAACATTCTTTACCCATGCCCCAAAGAGTTTATGTCTCAAGTGGTGTGATGATTCCCCAACAAGTCTCTACTTTAGGTGGTCATGACAATTCCCCGATGAATCTTAACTTCAAGCAGTTATGGCATGTCTGGTGCAAGATTTCCCCTACTCGTAACCTAAGCATCCGCCAGTGAATTTTCTTGGCTTCAACCTTCCCAGTGAAGTGAATTTTATTTCACTCCTCAACGGACTTCTTACAAATTCAATCTTCCCTGGTAAAGTGGATGTTTATTTCATCCCTATAGAGTCTCAACTCTGATATCTACAGCTATGAATTTAATCTGAGTTCCCCTAATGAAGTAGATATTTATTTTATCCCCTATGAAGTTTTTTCGATCATGAGTTTGATCTTTTCCCAGTGAATCTTTCTCATCCCAACAGAGCAGCCAGATTCATCTTGACAATCTCTTAAGTGAAGTCATGATATAATATCCCCAGGTGGAGTTCTCTATTTTCCCAAGAGAAGTTTGAAGCCATGAAGCAAGACTATGATTCTATGCGTGGCTTTCCATTCACCCAAGTGATGCTTCTATCTTGCGAAGATTAGCCGAGTATCCGTGTCGAGATGTTTATTTCATCTCCGGTTTACTTCTCCTTGTTTGTTTCATCATGATAAGCATAACATAACATTAATTAATTCATATGGACACATGGCATATGTGCATTTTGCATTTTTGTGTTTGTTTGTTTGTTTGTTTACTTTGGCCATGTCTATCCCCAAGTGACTGGGTTTGTCTTCTCCCTCCAAGTAGAGTCGTCAGCCCTAAGCAGAAAGAGCACATCCTTTCTAATTCCCCACTGAGTTCGATTCTCGTGGAATATGGTTGCTTTAGTTTTCTTTTCCATTTTTGGATAAAGATAAACCCCAGTTGAGTTCATTCCTCAATGGATAGAGTTTATCTTGATCGCTTCTCTTCAGTTATTTCTTGAATTGAACTTTGGTCCCCGACAATCACAATTTTGGATATCTCTAGGCTTTTGAAATTGGATTGAGCGTGCATTTATTTTTCACTTTTCCCCTGGGAAGAATCTATTTGGGGATCACCATTGAAGACAAAATATTTCCACAGCGGCAGTGTTACAACATTCTCTCAGCAATTTATACCCAGACAACAAGTGGCAGCTCTTTATTTGAGCAGCTTGTTTCATTCTCACGCTTTCTATTTGGATGAAAAATGGTAGTCTCCTCAAGACAGTTTGTCTATCCCCAATGAGTTTATCAACATTATCAACTTATCCTCCATCAAATGGTATATCTCCGGAAATCCATCAGAGAAGTTTGGTGAAGACTTTACAAGTGTTTCTCTTTATTTGATAATTCCTGATACAAGGACTTTATTTGCTTCAATGCAACTTCAAACTACATCAATACTGCTTCTTAGTGATGTTCTCCCTAGTTAGTCCATTATTCAAATTTCTTCCATCAAATGGCATCTCTCCGAGAAGTTTGATGAAGATTCAGATGATCTTTCTCTTTATTTAAGAAGACATATTTTGCAAATCAATCGGCTTGCATCTCTTTTTGAAGATCCTTGGTGCAGCTTCCAAATCTCCAATAAGTTATAGATTCCCGCTGAAGTCATAAATCTCCAGTAAAATTCCAATCCCCTATGAAGATACTCTCTCATAAGTATTCACCTTTTCAAGAAGAAACTGAGACCTGTTCATGGCATACGACCTTGAAGCAATGGGAGGTTTATTTTACCTTTTTTAAAGAAGAAATTGAGACCCGTTCGTGGCATACAACCTTGAAGCGAGGGGAGGTTTATTTTACCCTTTTCAAATAAGAAACTGAGACTCGTTCATGGCATACAACCTTAAAGCGAGGGGAGGTTTATTTTATCCTTTTCAAGTGGAATACTTGATCAAAGAAGAAACTAAGACCCGTTCATGGCATACAACCTTGAAGCTAGGGGAAGTTTATTTTGCCCTTTTCAAGTAGAATACTTGATTAAAGAAGAAATTGAGACCAGTCTGTGACTTATGACCCGAGGCGTGGGGAAGTTTATTTACCCTTTCTAAATGAATCATTTAGTTAAAGAAGAAGCTTAATCATATTTTAATCATAGAAGCTTATTTTGGTTATTACCTTTGCTTAGACTATCATATGTTTGATAGTAGGTAATATATCGTATCTTTTTGGTCAGATGCCTTTGCTTAGGCTACCGTATTTGGTAGTAGGTGATCTCTCCTTTCAAGTCTATTACCTTTACTTAGGCTATCATGTAATTGATAATAGGTAATATACATTCTTTTATTTCAACTGGATACCTTTGCTTAGGCTACCATCTGTTGGTAGTAGGTTATCCATCTTTTCAAGTTTCTTGCCTGTTGTTTAGGCTACCATGTTCTTGGTAGTAGACGATACACACCTTTATTCTATTTTAGAGATACCATGTGTTTAAGTTATCCCCAGTGGTGGTTAAGTGTCTTTTCCTCGGTGGAGTTGAGTCTCATCCCTAGTGGAGTTGGACCTTTCCCCGTGGAGTCTTGCTAAGTTGTTCCTCGTCGGACCTTCCTTTATTTAACTATGTTTCAGTGTTTTCTGTATGAAGTTATCCCCTCTGACGTCATTCCTCATAAGATTTCTGTCTAGCATATCATATCATATCATAAGCATTTTGTGGCGTCTTAGGGCCAAAAATTGTGCATGTTTATATTTAAGTCTCTCCTATCACATCAAGACGAAGATTTCAATCTTCGTATCTCCGGATAGAAAAAACTTAAATAGGGACATCTGTCATACCCTAATTTTAACCCTAAGATTCTGTTTTGCATCATTTGCATAGCATAGCATGCACTTCATCTTGCATAGTGTCAGGCAAAATAAATTTGTTGGATTTACAGACAAACTGGTCTAAATTTATTTCAAAATCTAACTAAACGCTATATTTTTCCAATATGTTTATTTCGCGCTGATTATTTTGGTGTGTCCATTTTATTTTTCGAGCACTTTTTTGCCCGACTTTTTATTTCGTTTTTAGTCATTTTTATACAAATAATCATTTAGTTTATTTAAATTTAATTAGATATTTAATTTTTATTTTTATTTTTGTTAATTAATTTTATTCTTAATTTGTTTATTAATATTTTATTTTAAAAAAACACAAACATGATTTTTAATTCTTTTTATTCTTGTCTTATTATAAAAAACACAAAAACATAATTTTTAATTCCTTTTATTCTTGTCTTATCATAAAAAACACAAAAACATGATTTTTAATTTTTTTTATTCTTATTTATCATAAATAAATAAAAATATTGTGTTAATTGTTATTATCATTCTTGTCTATTTTCTAGTTCTATATATATGCATTAGAAAAAACAAATGGTACACAGTAAAAAAAGAGAAAAAACAACAAGAAAAAGACAGAAAAAAAGTTCAGAAATACACACACACAAAAAGAGACAAAAAAACCTTTATCCCCTCATTGCTCTCTCTCTCTCTCTCTCTCTCTCTCTCTCTCTCTCTCTCTCTCTCTCTCTCTCTCTCTCTCTCTCTCTCTCTCTCTCTCTCTCTCTCTCTCTCTCTCTCTCTCTCTCTCTCGTTAAAATAAAATAAATAAATAAAATAGAGGTCAAACTTCATCTTCGCACAAGCCTATAAATAACAACAACAAATCCGTTTTTATTGATTTTGTTTGTTTTAGTTTTAAGAAATCTTTTTATTAATATGTTAGGTGTTTAAAAATCTTTTTTTGTCTTTTTATCAAAACAACACCTTTTTAAAATAAAAAATAACAAAATTTAAAAAAAAAATATATAACAAGCATTTTATCTTAATGTTTGTGTTTGATTTTCTTTTACTTTGTTTATATAGATTTATGTGGATTGTTTAATTTTATTATTTATTTGTTTTGTTTGTGATTATTTAATTATCATTATTGCTTTTATTTTTCATTAGCTAGAAAAGATAATTAATTGAATAATAGATAAAATACAACACAAAAAAACATAAAATCAACTCTTTTAAAAAATAATAATAATAAATACTCGATTAAACGTCGAGACACTTTTTCTCAAGTCAAAACCAACGAGCTCATTTTATTTTCGTGCTTGCGCTTATTTCTTTAATTGAGTTTACTTATAATCTTTTCATTTCATCCTCATCCGACAAAATGTACCCCGTTCGCATTAAGTGTAATAATTTTGTCGCTTTCATCTTGATTGTATTTTAAAGTTTTATACATCTCTCACTTACACGCTCAAATCGTTTTCATACTAATTCTCAATTCAATATCGAGTCCTTTTTCAAAACACCTTTGTAAGTCGATTGTTTCTATGATCGTCATCAACCAAACTCAAAACATTCTTGATTCATATATCAAGTCATACCCTAACTTATAAGTCGACTGCTTTTTAGCATCGCCATCAACCTCATGCACACACTTACACTTTTTCTTTGGTTGTGGTTTCGTTTACTAGGAGCACCCTTATGGACTTGGAATCGACCTAACTTTTTCTCAAACCCTTGATCCAATGTCAAGTGGTTACTTCCCTCATAAGTCGGTTGTGTTTTGCAATCGCCATCGCGCAAAATCAAACCTCGATCTTTTATCGAGTAGTTTTTCCTTAAAACTAAAATATCTTTCTTTTCTCAAAAATACAAAAATACTTTTATCATATTTCTAATCTAATTCGGAAACCTTAATAAAAACACTTACTTCCGTTTCAACCTAACCTTAAATTTAGAGTTTCTTAACTCTATATAGGTGTTCTGCCAAAGACACTTACCTCTTTCCCCTGGAACCTTGACCATAGTCAAGAATTATTCACCCTTATTAAGGGGAACTACAAATGCTCTGATTCCATTCTCGTCAGGATACGTAGGCACGAGATGTGATGTCTTGGCGAGCATACTTAAGACTAACACCTTAGTTCTTCCTTTTCTTTAAACGCTTTGGCAGACAAAAATGACAATAACACAATAAAACAAGAGGTTCCTGTAGAGTACTACAGATACTTAGGATGCTAGCATCTTCCCTTAGTATAACCAACCCCCGAACTTTAGATTCTCTTTTGCTTTGTCTTTGCATTGCGTGCTCATGGGCTATTCAATCTTTTTCCCTTCTCTTGGACAAATTAAAGATCGGTGGTGAATCAATGATTTGTGATTCAAGTTAATCAATAGCTTGTTATACAATTCTCACCGCGACAACATCATAAGATTAATTTCCCATTGCTCAATATACAAAAGGTTTAGCTCATAGTGAGCTGAGTACAAACTACATACATGGTTCTCAAAAGATACATACTTAAATATATACTGAAAAAGAAATATAAACCTAAGAGTAACTTGAAGACTCCTTGAGTGTGATACTCATCCAAGGATGACTCTAGACGTGCCAACTCTTAGCAGTAGGTACATTATATGGTGAGAATAAAAACTCTTTTTTCTCTTCACTAACCTTACATTGTTGTGCTCTGTCTAGTATTCTTGGAATGGTGAACTCTCTTTCCACTCTTCAGCAGGGTCTATTTATATTTGACCTTTGTTATGAAACTGACGCTTGTAAGCTTTTGTACTTTCTCATCGATAATTGCTCTTTTTTCCTCGCCAACCTTGTGTTTCCTTTGAGATACTAGCTTGATAGCAAGATCAATAACGAGATGATGACATGCCTCTTTGGTATCTATGTCTATCATATCTGATAATTTCATGACAAACAAGTTGATGTTCCTCCTAAGCAGGGTGAACAACTCCTCTCCTTTAGATTCAGACAAGGAGGTGCCCGACTTGGTGACTTAGTGGTCCAATGGGCCAATCTGGACCTCTTTCAAGTCTTCTATTGGAGTAAGCCTTTCATTCTATGTCCTTAATATGGGATTCCAACTTGCTACTTCAACGTCACGTGTGTCTGGATGAGAGGCGGTGCTTAGGGCAATAAGCTCCCTCATCATTTCAGGTTGTTGTGATAGCATTCATGGGAGATCTACCACTCCCTTTAACTAAACCAACCCGACCATCAAATAATATATTTTAAGGCTTAAATGAAGGGTGGACAGGACCACCCCTAGTAAGTTGAGGGTGGGTTTTCCCTAGATGGTGTTCAAAGGAGTTAAAGCATCTACCCCGAGATATTGTTGCAGGTAAGAACACCAACAACTTCTTCATTCGAGAAGTTGATTCTAAGTTCTCGTTCTTTCCCTAGGATTATGAAAGCATTAGTAGGTATGATGTTTGATGTAAAAACTTATTGGACGTACTTTCTCTAAGAGAAATTGGATTCTCCTCCATCGGCGGAACCTCCAGCGATGTCGTTCATGATAATATTGGATCTTTGCTTAAGCATCCTCGTGAGTAGATGGTTAAAGCAACATTGAGTAACGATGAGTATTACCTAAGTCAGTTTTACCTGGCCCCACAGTGGGTGCTAATTATACTTGATAAAAGTACAATATGTGACAACCTCTCATGATTTTCTCTATGAGGTTTTAAGGTGTTTTCTAGAGTTTTGAGCTATCTCACGTAGAGATGAGAAACTCTGCATATGTGGTTTTCTCTATGAGAATAAGATTCTCCTTCTCAACTTCAATGTTGAGGTATTTATAGCGGTGTTAGGCATGGATACTATGACCATTGGAAATAGCAACCATTATTAAGAGGATGTGGGAGTGGACAGTTAATCCACTGTAATTTCAGATAGCATGGTCAATTAACTCCTTTCGTACCGTTATAGAATAGGAACACGTCATTTCCCCACTTTTCCATCTCGAATGACCCCTCTCAAAAGAAGACGGTGTATTCAATAAAGGAACGACACATCTAGTAAACGAGTGCTCAAACTGGAAAATGGACAACTAAAAAGACGTTATAGATTCAACTAAAGTTCCTTAGCTCTGCCTCGCCTCTTGTTGGCCTTTTCGGATATACCAATACACTACCTTTTATTAAAGGGAATATTTTTTTTTCTTAATCAAAACAACAACCAGAAATATTATTCAATTGAGTTGTTGAATTGAAAATAGTTTATTAAATATTTATTATAATTTTATATTTTTTTTTAGAAAAAATAGGCAAAACTAATATTTTTTTGACAACATATAAGGTTGACTCAAATATATATAAATTATGCTCTCTAATATAAACAAACAAAAGTAATAATTTATTAAACATTTATTTTCAATAAACTCTTTTATTTTTCATAGAATAAGTTTTTGGGAAGCAACAATTAGAGAATATAACTTTTTTTTAAGAGAAATGCCTTTCTTACATCAACATATACACTACACTTTAAAATATTATAGGGAAATGCTAACGAGTGTCCTCAGGACATTGGTTAAGAGATTAAAATGGTAAGTTGGGCATTATTTAAGAGATTGAAAATACATTTTTTTTCTAAATATATGTGTATTCAATACCCTGAAAAGAGAAATAATCAGACTTTTTAAAGAATATTGTGTGTATTGAGTGAACTAAATATAACATATTTTCCTTATTTGAAATTTTTAACTAGTGCCCTGAGGGCACTGGTTAGCATGACCCAATATTATAATAATAAAATAATTTTTTTTTTAAATATAAAAACTAATTGTTTTTTTTTTATATCTGAATATTTATTAACCAATTTTATAACTTTATTAACCACTTTTTTACATTGCATTAACCAACTTTGTTTTACTACTAAAAATTATTTTTATATCTGAAAGTCTATTAAACAAGTCCATAACTTAATTAACCAACTTTTTACATTGTATTAACCAACTTTGTTCACATATACTATTCATAGACACTGTTCATACCACTGTTCATCGTGATGCTATTCACAGTATTTATAAATAGTACATATGGTGTAGGTGTAAAAAAAAGTGTAAAGATAGTATTGTTTTTTTTTTATTACTTTGAAAATATTGAATAAATTAACTTATTTTCCGGATGTGAATTTATAGTTATTTTCCTTTATAGATTGCAAAATTTTATTTTATTTTTACAAAAAGGCGACCCTTACTTAGCTAGAGGCGCAGCCAGCCTTTATATAACCAAATTTATACTGATATTATTGCCGTTCCGCCCCCATTGTCTGTCCTAATATCTGTCCTATTACTCTTATAATTCAAAAGCACGCTTGTTTGTCTCACATGAATTTCTAATTCAAGTTTAAAAATTTGTATTTGTTAACGTGTAGATATCATCACCAATCTATTACAATTGTTTGATTTTCACAATGGACCCAAGCCAGAGCGTCTGTCTGATAAGAAAATGCAATATTGATTGAATGAGTAGCAGCCAACTTTAATTAATTGGCGATTCTTATTAAAATTGACAAGTGCACTAAGACACGTTGGGTTGGGGGATCCACATTTGGACTTAACTGGAAAGCAGTTACATTTACATATTGTTGTCATGCAAACGTAAGGGTGGTAATTAAGATTGCATAAGAAATGACAACATGCATTGTTGCTTTTCTACAAAGGGAGAAAAGGAAAAGCTACGGGGAAAGTGTTAGTGTTACTGCATGCAAAAATTTAATATACCTTATGTCGGGAAAATGGGGCTGAATAACAAGCTCTGTTATTCTCTACTTAAAAGTAACCTTTATGAGATATATGAGATATGTTGTTTTTATGTCTTTTCTCTTGTAACTTTAAAATGCATTAGTAGGTTTTAATAGTGAGTTTTTTTTCCGGAGTATCTTAGTTCTGAAAATTATATCCTATAATACTCTATTTTTTGAAAAAATAAATAAATTAAGATGTCCTAATATAATTATAAAACGTGTTCGTCTAATGAATTCACGAGTACTGAAAGAATTTTTATAAATTAAGATGTGCTAATTACAATACGTGTTCGGCCAATGAATTGACGAGTACCGAAAGAATAATTTTTATGTATGTAGGTGTTCGTTCAATAAAGTGGTGAACACCATATTATTTTATTATATTTTTTATCTTTTTAAATTATAATATTATTTAATTAGTTTTAATAATAACTTTAATTAGTAAAAGCATATTTTATTAATTTAATAATTTTTTTTAATTTTTTAAAATATTTTTTTATAGTTAAAATGATTGATAAAATAATTTATGAAAAAAAATTATACTCGGCCAATGAATGACCGAGTGTTTAGAGATTCTCGGCCAATGAATGACCGAGTTTGTATGTAATTTTTTTTTCTATAAGTAGATTGATGCATCTCAACACAAATCATTCGACATAGCAAGTTGTATTTTTAAAAATGTTTGTCCGGGCTCTTGTGTTCTATGGGCAAGAAAAAAAATCAGTGTTTGCCTAGACCTGTAGTGGAATTTCAAAACTGTGATTGCAGCAATCAACACGGGTTTTCGACAATTGGGTGGTCGTCGTATGAAGGTGAGAAAAATTGAGTATCGTTATTCGTACATAACATTGACTGATGCAAGCCCAGAGGGTACGTACATGTATTACTTGGATCGTATAGAAACTGATGAAGATGTCTAATGTATGTTTTCAACACATAGTGACGAAGTTAACAGAGGAGTCCAAGATCCACTTGTGTTGGTTGTTGTTGTTGATTAGTTTATTAAGCAGCTTTTTGAATTTTAGTTTTATTTAGTAAACATAAATTATGGCATGATGATGCTCGAACATCCATTGGACGAGCAGTGTAATATTTAATTATTTTTCTATTTTCTATAAATAGCTTTTTGCGGTAACCTCTAGATTTCAGTTCTAGTACACCAATTTCTTCATTTAAGTCGTCAATGTCTGATTCAAGCATGAAGTATTTTACCAATCCAAACACTTTCTTGCCAAAAGAGATGCTCTATGGATTTTTTTCACCAATAAAACCCCGTTGAAGATTCGACTATGGAACATAGTGACATTCGAGCATTTTCAGAGAAGTCTAGTGAGGTGGTTAGAAGGTGAAATTGCTGACGATGAAAAGATTAGAAGAATCGAAAGGCTTGTTAAAGATGGAGATGGTGAGTTCTTAAAAGCTGTAAAAAACGATTATGATTGTGTTATGATGATGCATGGACAAGCTGATATTAAGTTGATGGTTGTAATCTCCTAGGCATGTTGATTTGTTGAATCATTTAAATGTTCATTATCTTGTTGTTTTATGAGCAGAGTCTTAGTTTCGTAGTTGTTAGTAAAAGTTGTCTTGAATTATAAATTAATGTTGGATCACAAATACATCAAATGAAAGCTAAAAACTTTACTAACTAATTAACTTGAAAAACAAATAAAATCATCTAGACGGGTCAGTTTGACGGGCCAGCAACATTTGGACATTTCTTACGCATATGGCGTATTTCTTTACAAATCCCACACATTCTTCTTTTCTTTTCAACGGGTGTCCATTTCGTTTCTAATCCTACTACTAGTTGGATGTTCCTTCTTATTTCTTCTCATTGAATCGTCGTGACAAAGAGTAAATCCTTCATATTTTGGCCAGTTCTCCTTGTGGGGTAGTCCTAGGAACCTTTTCTTGTAGACTTTGAATATGTTAAGAACTGTGAAGACTTTTGGAATGTGAATGGAGTAGTCCTAGCGTATACTAGAACATGCAGCAATAATGTGGGAGCAAGGTAAGTGAAATTCTTGAAAATCCCACAGTCACACCACTGATTCTCAGCTCAACGCTGAAAGTACCTGTTGAACGACCATCATTCTGATTAATTTTTTCCTGGACCATGAAACAGAATCTTTCGCGATAAAATCGCATGATATTATGTGTGTTAGCCTTGGCTACTTCATCAGCCATTCCCTTGTTGCAACCATCCGTGAAAACTTTGTCGGAAGCTAGCATTTTGGTCCATTGGTGGCCTTTTTACCAAAGAGGGAACCCATGCGATAGTATGTAGATTGGACCAATGCAGTGATTGGAAGGTTTTTGGTTGTCTTTAGTACAGAGTTCATGGCTTCTGCCAAGTTAGTTGTCATATGTCCCCAACATTGCCCTCCGTCATATGCTCTAGCCTACTTATCCCTCGGTATGTTGTTTATCCAACATGAGGCCTCAATGTCTGTTCTTCAGATTTCCCCGCGATAGTAGTTAAATGTAGCCTCCGTCAATGCGTAATCTATAATAGAAATGGTATGAAAAACATAGTAAAAGTTTGAAAAAATAGTTCAGGTAATTGAAATGTATTTTGTTACCCATGTTAATAAGTTTTTTTGCATAGTTCCTTGTCTTTAATCTCGCGCGTGAAGTTTTGCGCAATGTGTCTAATGCAGTAAACATGTGAAGATGGTGGATGTTACCATCCATTTTCGGGATTGTTGCATGCACTCTTTATCGATTCATGTCTATCTGAGATTAGACACAGGTTAGCTTGTGGTGTCACGTGTAACCTCAGGTTCTTTAGAAAAAAGGTTTCAGGCTTCCTTTGTTTCACCTTCGACCAATGCGAAAGCTATTGGGAAAATTCTTCCAGGAATATAGGTTTTCATTACCAATATCCACTGTGGCGGGTCGTTGTAAGATGTTTCCCAATTTTTGTACAGTGACTCTATGGCCTTACACTTTGCGATCCATGCTTTCCTGTAAGATATTATGTACCTGCATTTTTCAACAATATGGGTAATGATCACCTTCACCTTAAGCGAAGCATCGCGGTTGACAAGCTCTCTGATGTTGTGGCTAATCACTTCTGAACTGAGCTTCCTATGGTCTTGTGCCATAGACGTGGTAGTGCATGTGTGAGGCCCAGACAGCTTACCAATCTTCCATTTAAAATTGCAGTCTGGTTTCTTACATTTAATTACGTATATTTCATTGACATATTGGTAAACCCAATAGTCAACACAATATGTTATATGCCAATGTTGTAGAGCGAGAATGCAAGCTTCCTTGTTTTTAAACTCCATCCCAATCTATATTTCGCCACCTATATGGTTTGGTATCACACATCCAAACACAAAGCTTGGTTCAGCATCTTCCAAGCATATATTTTTCATATGTACAAGTGGGTTGTACAAGTTTATTGGTTCAATGCTAATTGTCTGGGTAGGCACTAGTATCATATATTCACTGTCCTCGTCATCGCTGTTACTAAAAAGATCTTGCATCTTGACCTCTTGAAGATTATCGTCACTTGCTTTTCCAACCTCTTCATTGGGTATGAAAGGTTTGTTGTTTTGTGTTAGTTCGTCATCTGAAGTTTGGCTCATTCCATATTGGTGTGATTGTGTCGATTGAGTAGGAAATGTTTCGCCATGTTCAAGTAGATTAACATACAACTCAATTGTGGGTAATTGAGCAAACATCATGTGCCACTGAAACATTGCTTTCACGTCTTAGTCTTTCTTGATCGGTGTCATTACGTAAAAAACTCTATCATCAACTCCATTACTTAATGGATGACGATAAATAATCTCCTCAACAAATCGTTCTAATTTTTTTCCATCCTATCTTTGAAATGAAAAAAAAATCAGAATTCACATGAATTTTGAAAGAGTATGTATCTGTATTACCAAATGAAAATCCAACATTACAATCTGTGAAAGTAGACCCATTAAAATGACAGGTTATTATTATGTTTCTCTGAGCCATTTAGATGGGATAATTGTATCAATTTGTTATTGGAATGTGGAATGATGATAGGAGAACACACACGCGCGCGCGCGCACACACACACACACACAGACATACGCACGCGCGCGCGCACACACACAAATATACACACACACACACACACGTATAACATTCAAATACTGGAAAAAAAGTCATGTGTGTGATCTCCCATGCAAAGGACGAACATGTCCTAGGTTAGTGTGTGCTCGTCCACTGAAGTGGCAAGCAGATTCGTGACCCAAAGCAACTCGTCATTCCAAATGGCGAGCATATACATACTGCAAAATTATTTTGCATGCATTCTGCAAAATACCAACTATTGAGTATAGGCTTGCATGAATCAAGTCCTAAGGCCATATACTTTATAGTCACCTCTATCAGTGTGAAATCTTGTCAACTTTTTTTACTAATCTTTAACTATACCTCTATAAATTCAAGTTAGTAAAAATTCACTTCACACACATTTCTTCATCTCTCACAAAACAATCTTGCAACAAAATACCCAATCATTCACTAATTCACATTTACTCCCTCATTCAAAATGTCTTTGTTGTGGATGGGAGAAGAACATCGTGGAACACAAGCAAACATTCAAGCAAGTGCAAGGTTTCTTAAAAACTCTACGTAATTATTTATTTAATTGTTGTGTTCACTATTATTTCCTTTTTTTTCAGGCGAATGCAAGGTTTTGAGTCCATTCTCATACTGACATTCAACCAAGTGCGGGAATAATCATGTATCTAGAATTAGCAAGTTTTGCGAATGTCGCAAAAATAAATAGTTTAAAAGTTGACTCTAGCCTAGTTGTTGCTTTGTTAGAGAGATGGAGACCAGAAACACACACGTTTTATTTACCAACCGGTGAATGCACAATAACATTAGAAGATGTTAATATATTACTTGACCTCTGAGTTGATGGAAAAGATATTAACGGTCCTACCGATGTAACAAACGATGTTTACATGGAGAACTTAGGGGTAGAACCTACAGCAACTGATAAAAATAGAGGGTCTGTTAGGATTACTTAGCTAGAGAATTTATACGAAGCCTTAAAAATTAAATCTTTCCCAATCCAAGAAGATCATATTTTACAAGCCAAAATATATATTTTACTTGTAATTGCTACTATTTTGTTTCCAGACAAGAGTCAAAATCTGTTGCATTCTCCTTGGATTCCTTTGGTTGGGGATCTAGAAAAATGCAACACCTTTAGTTGGGGTTCTATTTGTCTTATAACACTGTACAGAAATATGTGTAAGGTCACGGTCAAAGATGTCAGGAGCATGACTGGTTGTGTTATACTACTCACTACTTAGGCATTCACGCGTATACCCTTGTTTGCTCCTATTAGTACATTGCAGTCGTCATTTCCATACGCTCAAAGGTATTTCTAATATATAAATTCACTTTATTATCTTAATCAACTATACCTAACATTTATACATTTTTTTGTTTCTGCAAGATGGACCCAACGAGGTATGAATTACGATAATAATCCTCGTTTCCATCTACAAGGGTATCAAGTCGCACTGGATCATATGCAAGAAAGAGACGTGAGTTTGAAACCAAAGAACCTTCATGTTTTATATACTTCTTAATTGTATTCTAACCCTTTTTTGTGACAGTTTATATGGAGGTCGTACATTCAATTCTTGGTGCCCAATCTTAGAGATAGTTAAATCTGGAGTGCTACGACTTCTCTTATCTATTTCTATACTGTTAAAATGCATCAGACAGATAGGGTCAAACTCCAGTTCGGGTTTGAACAAGAAATCCCTTCCCAACCAAGGTGTCTAAGGAACACCACGAAATGACTATGAAAAAAACCCAAAAAGTTCATTGACAAGATATAAACAAAGACGAGGTGAAAGAACGAAAACATAGAAGATATTTGGTTTTGCAGGGGTTGCGGTAGTTGGTGAACGCAAGCCAAAGTATTTAAATTGATTTCATGATATTCCTTATGTGCATATTGCTCCACACCAATTTTTGAACGACCCTCGTATACGTGGTTCCTTTTCAACACAACCAACTGCTGCACCAATACATCAGGATGTGCCACCAATGTACACATCCCAATTTAGGGGACACGCATCTTCATCTGCTCAACATACATGCCATCGCACACAGACCACCGAACAACACACCTTATATGCAACCTCATCCCAACACCAAACTCCCCACACTCCACTCCCTCAACAAAATTACCAATACAACTACAACCAACAATATCAACATCATTCCATCCTCCGGCCATCCTTATAGTTCACTCAAGTTCCTCCTCTAAACTTTGATCAATCAAACCCCAAATTTCAATAACAAACTTTCAACACTTCATTCCCTCAACTCACCTCTACCTTCACGACTGATGATGTTTATTACCCAACCCTCCAACATACCCAACTTGATACCTACACACAACCATCACAGCCATCACATTCATTCCAACATTTTTTGTTGACGGAGGAACAACTAATGCATATGCCAGATTTTAACTTTGAAGTCCTTTTTGCGGAGCAACCTACAAGACAAGTGGACCCCCTACAACACATCACGATCAAGGTATGTATGCCGATTCATCTCCATCACCTCCAAAAAATGCAGATGAATAGTTGGGCAGGGGACATTGACTAAAAAAAAGCACTACGTGTGGAACTGGCGGTCATTTTTTATGATATGTATTTTATTTGTCAATTATCAATAAAAAATATTTATTACACTTAATTTTGTTTGAATAAATTATGTTTTTAAATATATTATTTATTACATTTAATTATAATATTGAATAAAATTTTATTTTTAATTAGTAAAATATTATTAAATTAATAAAATATATTTTTAATAATTAAAATTATTATTAAAACTATTTATATAATAAAAAAGTCTGAAAAAACAAAATAATAATAATAATATGGTGCTCGCCACTTCATTGGGTGAGCACAATGCATGAAAATTCTTCCTCTACTCGCCAATTTATTTGACGAGCACGTCCTACAATTAGGACATCTGGAAAAAAAAATTTCAAAATAAAATATTTTAGTATATAATTTTCAGAACTAGAGTACTACAATAAAAAAATTTTTAAAAAAAAATAAAAAATAAAAAAAACTCTTTAATAGTCTTCTTCCTACTGGTGTATAAGCCAGCTCTTTAGTTACTTGATATCTTCCACTTCATAGTTAATCATCATTTCCTTGTAAAAAATAATCTCGCATAGCAAAGTTATGCATAGCCAGCCGGTGAGTTAAGGTTAAAGGAGAGAAATGTATTAAGCAATTAACAATTAACATTAAACTTTTTTGAATCTCAATAATAAAAATCAATTACAAAATAATGTAAATGTAAATACTAAATTATTGCTCATAAGCAACATGTTTTATGGCTTAAGTACAGTATCAAAAACTAAAGTCGTTGCATCACCACTCAAATGCAATGAGAAATAAAAAGATACCATTAGATAGAAAATCCAGATCGGAGTGAATGAATGCAAGAATATGCAAATACTTGATAAAATGACAAGGAACCTTATGGATAGTGGGATCAAATAGTTAACCAACTTCAAAATTTTGCCTCACTAGATTCCATAAGTGTCTTATAGTTACTTTTGAGTCATTAATAAGAACAAATGGCAAAACTACAAAGTACTTAATTCAGAATCATGTGCTAAAGCTAGCAAGACCCAATAATATACAAGTGATTTTTCAGTGGGATGCAAGTAGAGCAAATAATTCAAATTGTACATTTTGAGATACATATGGATGTTATCTTATCATATATAACTTCCAAACTATACATTGGGGTCGGTGAGCCCATGAAACCACATGATTTATTTAAGAATGAGAAAACAAAATTTGAAATTTTTAAGAAATGTATCAAATATTCAAATCCATGGTGATATTATTATTGAATTGAATACACAATGCACAAGGATCAGGCCCCAAAGACCTTTTCACCTCTCCATTTTCAAAGCCAATTAGGCCACTATGTAAAGAGAGTTCATCTCTTTTTTGAAAACCAATAAAAAAATTAAAATATAAAAAAACTATATACACGTGTTTCCCATCACACGCGTTAAACGCCAAATAATGGAGTCTTGTATAGTTAGGCCAAACCTTGTGGCCAAAAAAGAGAAGTAAAAGAATCACACAAAAACTAGTGATTGGCACGTGCACAATCCATCTTCACACGTACCATAGGAAAAGTCCATAGAAATGTAGATGTTTTGCAGTATTGTTGAGACTTGAGAGTACCTATTCAAAGGAAAGTGAATGGCGCCAAGAAAAGAAACTTCACTCATAAATCTCTTCCCATAACAAGTCAAAAACAGCTAAATTTTTCAGAGTTTTCATCCCCCATTTGATGCATGTTCTGCTTTTTTTCTTCCATGTTTCTAGAGCACTGACCCACCATCTTTCATCTCATTCGCCTATCATCAATGTAACCTTTGAATTCCTATCCCCAACATGGAATTCATCTATCTCTATTTTCTCAACTGTCACACACTATTTTTCATGTAGCAATAAATGTGTGTTCCAATATCAACCTTCCCTAGGGAATCCCTGCAAACCCATTGAATGGGATACATACCCTCAAAACATTAAAAAAAAAATTTAAAAAAAAAAAAAAATTTTAAAAAAAATACTAATTAAATACCAGTACTCTCCAAACCCATCAAACTCTCATACATACACTATATTGTCAAATTATCATTGCAAAAAGGTTTCGGGACAGACTGGCCAGCCTTATTTCCTCTTGTTCCTTTATTTATTTTTTTGTTTTTTTTTCTCTTCACTCAGAGTTTCCTTTGTCATCATCTACCCAGAAGCAGTTACTATCTAGTTTACTTTTTTTATAAGATAATGAGAAAGAGGGTGAAGAGGAGGAAGATGGAGATGATGATGAGACATTGGACCACTTTCGGGTTCGAGTTGTAACTCGCAGCTGTGGCAACACTTTAGGTGGATTTCTTGGGTTATTGCTTATCACAATTTCTTGCATCAATTCATAGCACCCTATAATTTTTTCCTGTAACAAACAGATATACTGTGTTTTGGTAAAAATATAATAAACTCATAATTTTCTATTTTGGATCATAATTATGTATACTTACTTTTCTTAGGCCCTCACACCATGACTCAGCATGTTCAGGCTTAACAAAAGACCAATTAGGAATTTCATTAGCTGCAGAGAGTATTGCAGCTGCAGCAATGCATGATGGCCTGTAGGCAAGAAAGCCAGCTTCTGCAGACAAAATATTCAAACAGAAAACTCGTTAACATTGAAAACTCACAATATAGTGATTATTCAATAAATCTAAAGAAGAGACAAAAAAAATAAACTTTCTCTTATAATAGACCAGAGAAAGAATTCAATTAGGAAACTCATTAAAGTTGACACGACGCAAAAAAGAGATCACCCCTATCATAATTCCGACCACATTATAACCACAATATCAAGGTTCTTGGAGTAACAAAACAAAACTATTTTCTTAACTACATTTTGAAAGGGTAAAAGGGAATAAATACCTTGGATATTAGATAAGATGATTTCTGTAGCACGTGAAATGAGGAAGTCGGTGAATGCTCCAGTTGAATCTAGTTTGCACGCAAAGAAACTCAGAAAGCTGAGTGGGGTGACTGATCTTAGCCTCCAATCCAACACAGTTAGAACAAGAAGCTCCATTCTTAAAATCGTTTGCGGTTGAAATATGTATTTAGCACCTTCTACCTGCAGTTTGTTTAAATAATATCCAACATTACAAACAACTTACTAATATCATCACTACATGCATTGACATGCCAAATGAACATGGGGTTCTTATTATTAATTAGTTTATACCTGAAGGTCCAAGAGAGAAGGAACTAGGGGTTCCTCCATCTTTGCTGCTAAAGACAAACATGCAACTGATAAAAGTTGCAGAGGCCATCCATTTGATTCCTGTTAACATGGTAATAAGTGTTCACTTAATAGTAGAAACCCACTAATTCTTTTAAAACTTTATGGCACAAATAAACTCACGTGAATGCATGTGGAAAAGAGGGACACACTAGCAGCTTCTTCTAGCTGTCATACTCCCAGGATATATTGCAAAATACACTCATGGTATTTGTATATTTATACAGTATATTTGCAGTATAAAAAAATACTTGTACACTTTTTCCATAAAAATATACTAGTATTAAATTTTTAATAAATAGTTTAAATAAGAATTTTTCTGAAATTGGGATACACGCGTTATAAGTTGAAATAATTTGGCATAACTCAACATCTAACTTTTTTCAACATCACATTCTTAATCATATTTAGCATTCCTTTTAAAGCGCCTCGTGTTGGAAATGTCAACAAACACACCGAGACTATCATTTTCTCGAATATGTCAAAGTCGCATAACAATGATATATGGAACGTCCTTAAATTTTCAACACTCATCATAACCTCATTTTCTACCAATGCCTACAAAAAAAACTAGAACCAAGAACACAAAATGAGTGGTGAAAATTTATTGCTGTAAACAGTTATAGACTTTCAAAGTTTGAAAAGTCAACACCGCATTTGAAACATTTCTTTGCATAATTTCTCTAGCCGTTTTGAAATCAATAGTAGTAGTGATAAAAACGACCACGAAAACAGTTGCGACAAATCGAAAGATATCAAAGATGTACTGTGATTCACACTGCAACAATCAATCACTAGACGAGAGCTCACCGGTAAAGTTCGAGAATCCAAAAACCGATCCATATAGTTAACCGAAAGATACCCCGTCAACGGCTGAAAACCATAGTACGCATGTACCTGTAAACCATCCCATTCACATGAAGTGAAATAATAATAATAATAATAATAATAATAATAATAATAATAATAATAATAATAATAATAATAATAATAATAATAATAATAATAATAATAATAATTATCGATGCTGTGAACCGGTGATGATAAGATGTAGAACTCCGATAAGAAAAAACGCTTACAGCAGCGCACGTGATGCATTTTATCGTGAAGGACCAGTGCGGTGAGTGGCATTAATGTAATATGAGTGAAACAGAGGGTTATGGTGATATTAGTTTGGTTTACCTTGAGAATCCATGCAACGGATTCTTCTCTGGCGTTGGCATCTAGAGAACGAGATTGGAATCTTGAGAGGTAATCGAATCCAGGGACGAACTTACGCTCCTGTTCCATGAAAATGGAAATGGCCTCTTCCTCTTCCGCGAATAATGACGGCGACGGCGACGATGAACCGAGATCGGAGGAGTATTCCGTCGAATCTCCGGTGAGGATTTCGGATGTGTCCTCTCCGCATAGGAGGTCACAGTCGGAGACACGAGAGAGAGGCATGAGGATTGCCGGTAATGGCTCTTCATTCATTGGTTCGCCATGTGAAGTCGCCGGAGACGATCGGGAAATCGCCGGCAGGATGGTGAGTTTGCAGGAAGAGGGGGAGTGAGTGTTTGAGTATGGAAGGGAGTGGTTGGTGAGGAGGATAGATATGTCTTGGTTGGAAGGCTATGCATCAGTTTGTTACACTATAAATATGCGCGTCCTCCTTGGGTTCTTTTGTTTTCTATTACTATTTTTATTTTATATTTTTCAAAAAAGAAAGAACCGATTTTTTTTAAACTTATTATTCTTATTAATTGAAAATATTTGTTGATAACTCATGTCAATATAATAACATATTTACAGTTTGATACGATTTTTTTAATTGTATTTTTTCATATCACTTTGTTCCTTTGAGCATCATGGTCGAAAGATTATGTACATTCTAGTCTCTTTAGGTCTAGGTCGGGTACAAACTCAAATATGAAATAATTGGTCGGATATGTAATCTAGCATGAATTGATATTAACTTAAATGGGCTAAAGTGAACATGCCATCTCAAGGCAAGCACATCAAATTGATATTGGATACACTTCAATACAAGAACATAACTTTAAGAGCATTAACGTTCATAAATTGTTAGTCTTAGACAAAAAAAATAAAGGGCTTGATGCCCATTTATTGTCCCTATCTAGACATGGAGACATGCACCATAATGACAAATAAATTTGTTATAGATGACTTAGAGCATACGAGACCTTATATAAAATAAAAATCATTATATTGTGAGACAAATTCTTCATACTAATTCCGCTCAAATAAACAATGTGCCTCTTACCGGTCTAGCATCAGTAGAGTTATCAAATTAGTGTACATTTTGTGTTTATCTTGGGGTTTAGCTAATTTGACTCGGGTCACTGTTTTCCTTGAAAATTAGAAAACAACCGCTGATCTTCTAAATCTAACTTTGGTGACTCACAAGATCGATCGGATTGATCCTAGGGCATGTGCTAAAAGGTTTTCCTTGAACATTTATCTAAGTTTTGCATTTTTTGACAATATTTGGGGAGAAGGTTCTTAAAAGTTATCTATTCGACTCTAGGAGAAAAACACATAAAGTTCTAGCAAAGAAAAGATACAAGTTTTAAAAGAAAGAAGTTGAGAATGAGGACGAAGTAAAAAAGGGAATAGAAAGGGGAGAAGGTTGCAAGAAAGATAAAGAAGACTTTGTAAAATTTAAACAAGTAAAATAGACTTCATTAAAAAAAATAAAAGGGTGGTGTGTTTACATCACGTACATTCTCTTCAATACTCTCTTTCTCTGCACTCGGATACTTGGAGTAAGTCTAAGAGTGACTTGTACAATAGTAAAATTTCCACACACATTCTATGTCTAACACTTCCTATTTATAATAGCAAGAAATAACTACTAATAACTTCACACATCACCATCTTTCGCCACTTGTCACGATGCATGGATCCGTTGTTCATAAGGCGCCATGTGTCCTCTTAGTCATCTAGCGAACGAAATTGTTCCCTCCAAGTTATTTGAATTTCAAATCTTCAGTAAAACCACCAAACAGTGAAACGGTCGAAGCCCTTGTGGTTTTTCTTCAAGTCTGGTAAGTGCTTCGACTACTCCCCTTAGCTGTCTCACATCCTTCGACCAACTCTCGCCTCCAACCAGCTTTTAGTGCTTCTCCTTAGATTTCTTTATTTTGCAAGAGGCATCGAATATAGGAGCTAACAAATTGCCCCCAAAAAAATATCTTTTCGATCCCTTATGTGGAAAAGCACATTTTTTGACAGCATCGGATTTCGACGCCGTTTACTTTCCTCACACGTGTCAGCCAAATGAATGTCTGGGAATGCGAAAAGGGAAGAAAGAGAAAAAAGAAAATAGAAAAGAGCACGCAAGAAGCTGCTCTGCCACCTTGAGGCACGTTCCTGACGTCATGGTCATCATGGCGATTTTCTCGGGAACTACCAAAATCGTGAACCATCATCACCTTTAAAGCCAAGGGGATGTAAGTTGCAACTGCTATCCCTGTCACTCCATTTCAGGCGCACACGTGGCCCACTAACTCTATCCACTTAATGATGAAACTCTTGGTCTTCCATACTATATATAAATGATTTTCCTCAAGTATTATCATTTTTCCCAACATTTTCAACTCTTAGCAAAATTCTTGCGTTTTTCTTCCCCAAATTTTTTTTCTTCTTAAAAATTCCTTTGCTAATTTCAACAATGACCGATCATCAGAAGAAGAAGACACACCTCAAAGGGCAATCTTCTGCATTAGCTCTCCCACCTTTTGCTAACTTGAGCGGTCCTAAAGTAGTGAAGAATCAGCAGTTTGTTCGCAAACCTTTGTCAGAAGAAAAGTGCCACATCTATGAATCACAGGTAATCATCCCAGTTACTGTTAGTTCAGAGTATGCCTAAGAGGGGGGGGGGGTGAATTAGGCTTATGGAGACTTTTTCAGATTTTTGATGTTCTTTAATTTTTCTTTGGTTATGTTCTTGGTGATGGATGCAGTAGAAAGCATAAAGAAAGTGGACACCAAGATTTATAGTGGTTCCCTTCACAATCCGAAGGTACTCCACTCCCCTTTCCACATGAAAGAGAGTTTTCACTATTGTTTTAGAAAGTACAACCTATCACACCATCAACCGGTGAGGCCTACAATCTAACAACAAAAACAAACTAGTGTGCAAGAACAATCCTCTTGCAAAACACTAACCCTTATGTCCAACAATCCTGGATCACAAGTCACAACAGACTATTCTGTAATTCTTTTTATAATTTTGAAAGTAATAGTAATATTAATACAAAGATTGATCTTCTCCGTTAATCATAATTCACAACTTAATCTCAATACAAGTGTTCAAACAAATGGATGTGAAAGGTTATGCAAGTATGAACACTTTTTGAATGTATTTGAAATTATTTGAAAAGTAGTGAATATGATTCAATGATTGTTTTTGAAAATTGTTAGAGGTGTTTTGTTGATTTGAAATTATCAGAATTTATATGGGCCAAAACACCATTTCAAAAGGGTATGTTAAAGTATAATTCAAAAGATGAAATGGTATAACAATCACACAACATTTGAATTCAAAACAAAGCAATTTTTCAGAAAACGTTCAGTGTTAATCGGTTAACCTATATGGTTAATCGGTTAACACTGGAACGTTAGGCCAGAAAATTTAAGTTTTGAAATGGTTAACCTGTTAACCCATATGGTTAATCGGTTAACAGTGTTATTTTTCAGAAAAGTACTTATTAAAACAATGTTACACCAATTCCAATTGTTTCAAAAACATGTTCATGCATTATGATCAAATGATAAATGATTTGAACACTTGTATATCAATTAAATTAGAGAATTTTGATATACCATAGCTTGTGTCCAAGTCTTGAAAGATGATCGAGCAAATGTACATGAAGCTTGAATGTTGATCACTTCCATAATACTTTGATCTTGGTCTTTTGAAAGCTTTTGACTTTTTGCACAGATGAAATGAGATAGAGTCTTGTTGTTGTCATCATCAAAACCTTGAATCCTTGAGATGAAGCATGCTTCTACAATCTCCCCCTTTTTGATGATGGCAACCGATTGAGTCTTGTGCAATATGTTGACGAATTTTGGTCCTGGTCTTGTTTCTCCCCCTATGTCCATGAACTCCCCCTTTCTAAAAACAGAGGCTAAAAAACAGACAAAAATTCTGCACACATAGACATTAGAAAGCCAAAGCTCTTCTCCCCCTTTGTCATCAGCAAAAAGGAAGGAGCTTTCAAACAAAACTAGAAAATATCAACAATTATAAAAGCAATCAAAAGAATAATCAAGTAGGTAAGCAAAACATACTTAAATAAAATTAAACATGCAGCAGAGTGCAACCAAAATAGTGTATGAGTACAACGCAAATGAAACAAAGTTAAGAACATAAATTTAAAAACTTAATGACTAGAAAGCAATAAGACAGCAACATCGGCATATTCTCTAAATGTCCTCATCAGCCATATCCTCCTCCTCTTCTTCCTCTTGTCCTTCATTTTCTTCATCAGATACAACAAAGTTGTCGGTGTTGGTGCGGCGAGAGGTAAGCACAAGGTTTTGGAGAGAAGCAATGGCCCGGGTGGTTTCTCTATGTTGAGTCATCATAGTTTGGTAAAGGAATTCATTTGTAATGCCTCCTTCAGGTACGGGATAGGCTTGGTTGGCAGTGGCTCCTTCATCTGAATACTTATACGTACCGTCAGTATCCTTAAAAATTCTGGTGTTCTTGACAATTGTAATTTCGTTAATCTCATTGGTGGTTGATTTCATCTTGGTGGTTGGTTCACGGTTAAGATCCAAAGTTGTCAGCTCCAAAATTCTTGACACCAGCCTTGCATACGGTAGACGGGTTGAAAGAGATAGCTGTTGTTAAAGGTGATACATAATGGTCAAAATCCAGTTGACACGAATCTTGTTCTTGATGGCAAAAAGAAGTTGCATTTCCAAATCGTTAATTTGGGCATGATTTGAATCCTTGGGAATCAGCACATAACAGATTACGTAATGAAGCATCCGATCAGAAACGGTAAGATTCTTTGCATATCACAACAGACGAGCAGTGTGTTGGTTGGCGATAATCACCTCCTTTGGAAATCTGCAGATATGATAGTAGAACTCCATCTTGTCGTAGTTGGACCACGGCCCTTCCACGTGGTTAATTCCTTTTCTCAGAAAGTATCCAGACGATGGTATTTTCAGCATAGCAGCAACATCAGACAGATTTTCTTCCACAATGCAGTCTCTAACAATTGTTTTCATAACATGCTCATCATTTGCATTCATAAATACAGACAGCTTATGCAAAAAGGATTTGACAAGATCCGGATAGCAATTTCCAGAATCTGACACAAATTTATCGATCCTCTGATATTTGAGCAAAGCAGGAAAATCAAAAGACGATGCCGGAAAAGCCTTAAAATTTACATACTTTACCGGGAGGATGTGACGAACTCGGACTTTGAAATCCATTCTGCGCTTCTTGGTTGTTTCCATGGGGATATCTTCTTCATCAGATGCAGAATGGTGTTCTGGTAGCTTTCCCTTGCCGCGGTTTGATGCTGAAGCCATGGATGAGTTTGATGGAGCTGAAGTTGTGGGTTCTGAGGAAGTTAGGGTTTGAGAAGATGGGGATGGTTATGAGGAGTTATCCAACTTAGAGAGTGGGAGAAAGGTAATGGGTTTTAAAACTTAGGGTTGGAAGAGCCAATGTCCAATAATGAGTCAAAGAAGAGGAAGAGTTCTAAGGATATGAATTTGGACACTTAAGAGAATATTGACCACATAAAAAAGCATTTAACACATATAATGTTTCAAATATTCTAATTTATTTTCGTTTCTGATTTTTAGAAATTTGAACAGTGTTAATCGGTTAACCATATAGGTTAATCAGTTAACACATTAAAAAATTGAGTCAGAATTGAAAAATTAACAGTGTTAATCGGCTAACCATATAGGTTAATCGATTAACACACGCGAATTTTTGAAAAATGCTTAAAAACAGAATGCATACACATGAAAATACAACACAAATAATGCATACACATATTAGAGAAAAAGGTCAGATGTCACCTTCATCAAGAATTCCAAGTTCTCGCCGAATTTTGTAGAATGGTTCTTTCGCCAATGGTTTGGTAAAGATGTCGGCGAGTTGATTGTGCGTGTCAACGAAAGTAACATCTACATCTTCATTCAAAACGTGATCTCGAAGGAAGTGATGCCGGATATCTATATGTTTTGTTCTTGAATGCATGACCGAGTTCTTTGTAATGTTGATGGCACTTGTATTATCACATCGAAGAGGAATGCAACCGAGATCTACACCGTAATCGAGGAGTTGTTGCTTAAGCCACAAAATTTGAGCACAGCAGCTTCCTGCTGCAATATATTCCGCTTCGGCTGTACTGAGAGCCACACATGCTTGCTTCTTGCAGGCCCATGACACTAGTGCATTCCCGAGAATGTGACACGTACCACTTGTGCTTTTTCTATCGGTCTTACATCCTGCATAGTCAGCGTTAGAGTAACCAACTAAAGAACAAATACTACCTTTAGGATACCATAATCCGACGTTCATTGTCCCTTTGAGATACTTTATGGTTCTCTTTACGGCTGTGAGATGCGATTCCTTCGGACTTGCTTGAAAGCGTGCACACAAACACACGCTAAACATAATGTCAGGAGGGCTTGCTGTCAAATATAGTAATGAACCGATCATACCTCGATATTTTGTTATATCAACTGGAGTACCAGATTCATCTTGATCAACGTACGTTCCGGATCCCATAGGAGTGGACATCACCTTGCAACTATCCATATCGAATTTCTTCAACAATTCCTTGCAATACTTGGATTGGTTGAGGAAGATGCCATCCTTTGTTTGCTTGATTTGTAGTCCAAGAAAATAATTCAATTTTCCCATCATGGACATCTCGAATTCTCCTTGCATCATAAGTGAAAATTCTTCGCAAAGCTCTTTGTTTGTTGATCCGAAGATGATGTCGTCGACATAGACTTGAACCAATAAAGTGTTTCCTTTGATCTTCTTTATGAACAATGTCTTGTCAACCTTTCCTTTTGTAAATCCCTTCTCACATAAGAAATTGCTAAGGCGGTCATACCATGCTCTTGGTGCTTGTTTTAGTCCGTAGAGTGCCTTTTTCAGTTTGTAAACATGCGAGGAATTCTTGAAGTCTTCAAAACCCGGAGGTTGTTTAACGTAGACTTCTTCATTGATGTAGCCATTCAGGAAAGCACTTTTGACATCCATCTAGAACAATTGAAAATTCATAGAACAAGCGTAAGCAAGTAATAATCTAATTGCTTCTAACCTTGCTACCGGAGCGAACGTTTCATCAAAATCAATTCCTTCCTCCTGGTTGTAGCCTTGTGCGACCAATCTTGCTTTGTTACAAACTATGATCCCATTCTCGTCAAGTTTGTTCTTGAACACCCATCTTGTTCCTATGATGTGCTTATGGTCTGGTCTTGGTACAAGACTCCAAACTTGATTCCTTTCGAATTGGTTGAGTTCTTCTTGCATTGCTACAATCCATTGGTCGTTGCCTAAGTCTTCATCAATCTTGATTGGTTCAATTTGAGACACAAAAGCCATGTTGAGACAAGCATCCTTTAGATTAAGTCGAGTTGCAACGCCTTGGCTAATATCACCAATAACTTTATCTATCGGGTGATCTCTATGCGTTCTCCATTCCTTCGGAAGATCTTGATGTTCTTCAATAATTTGAGTGACATCTTCTTGTGGTATTTCTTGATTCTTTGAAGTCTCTTCTTGTTGTTGTGAAGAACCTGCTATATCATCATCATCATCCATAATAATATGATCCTCTTTCGAGGGGTTAGTCTCATCAAACGAAACATGAATGGATTCTTCAATAGTAAGAGTTCTCTTATTAAAATTCTAAATGCTCTACTATAAAGAGAATAACCAAGAAATATACCTTCGTCGGATTTCTCATCAAACTTACCGAGATTATCCTTATTGTTGTTGAGAACAAAGCATTTGCATCCGAATATGTGGAAGAATGCTATATTTGGTTTTCTACCCTTGAACAACTCAAACGGAGTCTTTTTGAGAAGTGGTCGAATATTGACACGGTTGCTTACGAAGCATGCTGTACTAACTGCATCTGCCCAAAAATATTTAGGAAGATTTGCGTCGCTAAGCATTGTCCTTGCAAGCTCCACCAGTGATCTATTCTTCCGTTCTACGACACCGTTTTGTTGAGGTGTTCTTGGTGCTGAAAAATTATGAGAAATTCCATGCTCTTTGCAAAAATCTTCAAAATCTGAATTTTGGAATTCCCCACCGTGGTCGCTTCTTATAGAGGCTATGGTGAGTGATTTCTCATTCTGAATTTGCTTTGCATACTTCTTTAATGCTTTGAAAGCATCATTTTTCTGCACTAAAAACAATGTCCAAGTGTATCGAGAGAAATCATCAACAATAACTAAAGCATAAAAATTACCTCCGAAGCTTTTTGTTCTTGATGGACCAAAGAGATCCATATGCAATAATTGAAGTGGCCTTGATGTAGAAACCACTTGCTTGGATTTGAAAGTTGTCTTGGTCTGTTTTCCCTTTTGACATGCATCGCATAATTTATCCTTGACGAATTTTATCTTTGGGAGTCCAACAACTAGATCATCCTTTATCAATTTGTTTAGATGCTCCATGTGGATGTGAGAAAATCTTTTATGCCAAAGCCATGCCTCGTTGTTGTTTTCCATAAGATACTTTACCTTCAAGGAAGAGTCATCAAAAGAAATCATAAAAATGTTATTATATCTTTTACCTTTTAGCAAAATGTCATGAGTGACTTCGTGTTCTATCAAGCATTCCTCCTTTGTGAAGTTGATTCGGAACCCTTTGTCACACAATTGACTTATGCTAAGTAAGTTGTGTTTAAGGCCTTCCACATAAAGAACGTCTTCGATGATTGTACATGGAGGTGCACCAATGGTTCCCACTCCAAGAATTTTTCCTTTATTATCATCACCGTAAGTGACGTATCCCTTGGCCTTTAATGATAGACTTGAAAATTTGTTTATGTCTCCCGTCATATGCTTCGAGCAACCGCTATCAAGATACCATTGATTAGACGTTGTCTTGAAGCATACCTACAACACAAAATTAAGTAGTGTTAGGTACCCAAATTGCTTTGGGTCCTTGATAGTTAGTACCTTTTTCAACCCACATATAATGCCCTTTAGCAACACCAATATTACGCACATAGCAAGCATTTGGTGTATGGCCTTTAATCCCACAATAAGAACACGTAGGTTGAAAGTGACTTCTATATCTAGGAACATAATTCTTTTTCTTCGCAACTTTTATCTTGTTATGATTTTGATGCTGATTTTTAGAAATGCTTTTCTTTTCTTTAGCAACTTGTCCACTTGCTTTTACAAAAATGGTCTCATTGATACTTGGTTTTGAAAATTTAGAATATCCTAATCCACTTTTATCATTAGGATATCTTTGATGTTTAAGAATTTCTTCCAAGCCAATTTGACCTTTTTCGTATCTTTCTAAAACTCTTTTAAGTTGCACAATTTGAAAAGATAGAGATTCACAATTCTTACATACAAGACTTTGTTTTTCATTTATTAATTTCTGTTTTTCATTTTCAATATTTTTTGTGAAAACAGAATTTTGTTCTTCTAAAAATGAAATTCTTTTCTTTTGTGCCGAGATGCTTTTATACAAAGTCTTGCATTCTTTTAGAAGTTCATCTATAACTTCTTGTGCATCATTATCATAAACAGAAAAATTGCTACTAACCTCATTTTCTTCATCGGAGTGGTGTGAAGTCATTAAAGCCATATTTGCACATTCATCGCTTTCCGACTCCGATGATGAACTTATCTCGTTATCGTCCCACGCAACATAAGCCTTTTTGTTCTTGAAATCCTTTTTGCCTTTGAATTTCCCTTTATTTGCGAGTTTCGGGCAATCCGGCTTTATGTGACCTTGTTTCCCACATTCGAAACATGTAACTTCTTGATTTGATGTGGATACTTCCTTTTTCCTGAAATGTCTATTCTTTTTATTAAAAGAGGAATTTTTATTATTACTAAAAAACTTACCAAGCTTCTTTACTAGAAGCATGAAATTTTCGTCTTCGGAAGATTCGTCATTTTTGTCATCCTTTGTGTCAATCTTCAAGGCAATTCCTTTGGACTTCTTGTCTTGACTTTCATGCTTCTCAAGCCTTCCAAGTTCCAGTTCATGCTCTTGAAGTTTGCCAAATAAGAAGCGGATGTCATCGTTGAAAGACTCTTCTTTTCCGAAATAGCGGTCACCTTCGGTTGACATTCTCTTGTTAAGGATCTTAGGACTTTCAAGTTGAAATCATCATTGGTGAAGGTCTTCCCGAGAGCAATCAAATGATTTATTAGATGAACGAATCTCTTTTGTAAGGCAACAATGGATTCACCAGGCTGCATACGGAACATTTCATATTCTTGACATAAAGTATTAAGTCTTGATCTTTTTACTTCGGCTGTCCCTTCATGCGTTCTAACAAGGTGTCCCAAATCTCCTTTGCTGATTTGCACTCTGATATACGAAAGAATTCGTCCATACTGAGAGCGCTTTGAAGTATATTGATTGCTTTCTTCTCATTCAAAATTCTCTTCTTGTCATCTTCATCATATGAGGCTTTTATCTTTGGGGTTCCAACACCATTTACCACACTTGTAGGAACATGTGGACCAGTTTCTACGGTTTCTCATATACCGTCTCCTTGAGCCTCAAGATGTGCCTTCATACGAATTTTCCAAAAATCTAAATATTCTCCAGAAAAGAGTGGTGGCTTGTTACTACTTCCACCATCTTTGAAAACCGGGTTCGTACTTGCGGAAGCCATACTGAATTGTTAGGAACAGGTTACCTTAACCTGCTCTGATGCCAATTGTTAGTTCAGAGTATGCCTAAGAGGGGGGGGGGGGGGTGAATTAGGCTTATGGAGACTTTTTAGATTTTTGATGTTCTTTAATTTTTCTTTGGTTATGTTCTTGGTGATGGATGCAGTAGAAAGCATAAAGAAAGTGGACACCAAGATTTATAGTGATTCCCTTCACAATCCGAAGGTACTCCACTCCCCTTTCCACATGAAAGAGAGTTTTCACTATTGTTTTAGAAAGTACAACCTATCACACCATCAACCGGAGAGGCCTACAATCTAACAACAAAAACAAACTAGTGTGCAAGAACAATCCTTTTGCAAAACACTAACCCTTGTGTCCAACAATCCTGGATCACAAGTCACAACAGACTATTCTGTAATTCTTTTTATAATTTTGAAAGTAATAGTAATATCAATACAAAGATTGATCTTCTCCGTTAATCAGAATTCACAACTTAATCTCAATACAAGTGTTCAAACAAATGGATGTGAAAGGTTATGCAAGTATGAACACTTTTTGAATGTATTTGAAATTATTTGAAAAGTAGTGAATATGATTCAATGATTGTTTTTGAAAATTGTTGGAGGTGTTTTGTTGATTTGAAATTATCAGAATTTATATGGGCCAAAACACCATTTCAAAAGGGTATGTTAAAGTATAATTCAAAAGATGAAATGGTATAACAATCACACAACATTTGAATTCAAAACAAAGTAATTTTTCAGAAAACGTTCAGTGTTAATCGGTTAACCTATATGGTTAATCGGTTAACACTGGAACGTTAGGCCAGAAAATTTAAGTTTTGAAATGGTTAACCGGTTAACCCATATGGTTAATCGGTTAACACTGTTATTTTTCAGAAAAATACTTAATAAAACAATGTTATACCAATTCCAATTGTTTCAAAAACATGTTCATGCATTATGATCAAATGATAAATGATTTGAACACTTGTATATCAATTAAATTAGAGAATTTTGATATACCATAGCTTGTGTCCAAGTCTTGAAAGATGATCGAGCAAATGTACATGAAGCTTGAATGTTGATCACTTCCATAATACTTTGATCTTGGTCTTTTGAAAGCTTTTGACTTTTTGCACAGATGAAATGAGATAGAGTCTTGTTGTTGTCATAATCAAAACCTTGAAGCCTTGAGATGAAGCATGCTTCTACAGTTACTGTTGCAAGTAGACCCTTAGCAATGTCTGGCCCGTTACCTCCTTTAGGTCTTGATTACTCTAGCATTAGCGACTTCTTTCTTTCCTATAGACTCACCAAACCTTTAGGGCAAAAGGATTCTGGCAGAGTTCCTGCTGATGGTCTCAATAACCTAACTCTCTTCGACGTGGACCTTAGGTATCTCCATGATGGAGCCAGATTGTTTAGAGCCACCCCTTACTTCAAGGATTCTGAACTTTACCTCAACTGGTTGGAAAAGGTATAAAAAGTGAAAGCCCTGGATTGGAAAGAAACTGGCATTTACAACCTTATAATGATGTCGAAGGTCGGTCCTACTTACTGTCCCCTTATGCTGGCATCTTCTTTGTTTTTCTGGGACAACACCCATAACACTTTCCACCTTCCTTGTAGGATGATGACACCCACATTGTTTGATGTAGCTTCCATTGTGGGTCTGAAACCCTACGGACTTGTTTATGACCCTGAAGTTGATAGCCAAGACACTATAGGATTCGCAAGCACAAAACATACTTACACGGCCTTCGTCCAACACTATCATAACAAAACCACCACTTCTGTCAAAAATGAGGAACATATAGCCTTCCTGGCCATGTGGTTATCTCGCTGCATGTTTTATACAAAATCTCTGTAGGTGGCACGCAAATATCTTGTTTTGGCGAACCAACTGCACTTGAAGAGAGGTATCTGTTTGAGCGAGATGATTTTGGCCAGCCTCTATGAAGCCTTGGGCGAAGGTGCTGTCAAATTGAAGGACCCTGAAAGTCATGGCAACTTACTGTTGTCAGGCCCTTTCTGGCTACTCCAGTTGTGGCTCAATGCCACTTTTGAACATAACCTACCTAACAAAGGAGAAGTCGACGACGATTCGTCTTCAGTTTCTGAGAGACGAGTCAAATGGCCCCGCCTGACCCAGCTTACTCCAAGCGAAGAAGGACATACTCTTCGAGCCAACCTATCCAACTTCATCCATATGTTCGCCAAACGGTACGAGTTTACTTCGAGGATGGCTCCCTTTGCAGAAAGAAGATGCGGCCCTGAGTGGTTCACCAGGTCCTTCCCTGCTACACTAAAGAAACAAGAAGAGGAATCGAAGCTAAATTGGGATCGGTTCCTCATACCTCGACTGTTGGTTCATAAACTAAACCTTGTCAGGGGTCAAGCCACCCTGGTAGCCTACCAGCCAAACTTGGTGTCCAGGCAATTTGGGTTAATACAGACTTTGTCCAAGTGTTTATATGATAAGAAATCACACATCATACTTCCCCTTGCGGTGCTTTCTCCCCTCGATTGTTCAACACAATTGGCGCGTCATGCTCATAAATCCCTTCTTACACCTGTCCATTTTGAACCCTCCTACTTCAGCTCCCCAGATTTTTACGACTGATGGTCAAAACATTATGCCTAAGAGTTTCTTGATGCTTCGAGCTTTACTCGCTTGATTGACCAAGCTTTCGTTGATGTGCAGGAAAAGATCAAGAAAGGTACGTCTACCCATATCAAAGAGATTCAAGCCTTCCAGAAGTACTTCGAAACTGTCTATCGACCAGACGATGTTAGCCGGACCATCCACGAGGCTGCTGTTACTTTAAAGGAAAAGTTTTCTAAAAAAATGGAAAATTTAAAGATTCCCTCATCTGTTCCTCGTGAGAAACGGTATGAGGTTGCCTTTAAACTCTTTCCCCTGAAAATTCCTCGATTACCAACTGCTGGTTTTGGCGTGGCTCTTGCCCCTCCATTTCCAGATTGGTTCATCTGTGGAGATCCTATAAAGATCCTTCAACAACAGTCGAAACCCAAGGCGCAGCGGGTGGTTCCGACTAAACATACACTCGATACTTTTAAAGGGCACCTTCATGTTAGTATCGAAGATGTTCGCATCGAATCCGACATTCTTGAAGGTTCATCCCCCTTCAATTTGGAATCTTCTACCTGAGCTTTATTGTTACTAACTGGTATTGGCATGATTTATTTTTTTGCAGCTGCTCCTAAAAGAACTGCCCCAACACCAAAAACTGAAGGCAAGGTCGAAGACCAAAAGGTAATCTCCCGCAAGCCTCTGTTATTTCGACTTCCTTAATTACTCTTAACACCCTATGTTGCTTCCAGGTTAGCCGAAAACCACCCACCCCACAAAAGAGGCTCAAGAGGGCTTCTGCTCAGATTATCATTGACTCCGATGACGAAGACGGATCTCCTTGCGAGAATATTCAAATAAAAAGAAGGCAAAAAATCACCCATGACCTGGATACTTCTGATGCTCCATCTTCCCCCCTACAACCAACATTCCCCAATCAAACACTCCCCATCAAGATCTTACTAGAGCTCCCATAGAGGGTGCCTCAATCCCACTTGTTGTTCCTATTGAGAGTGACAACTCTAGCCCTGCTGATGAAAGTGCTAAGGTATATTGCGCATCTAACGTTTCTTCTGGGCCTTGCACTGATATTTTGTCTTGCTCTCTCTGATGTCTGCTTTTCTTTCTAGGCTGATGCTGGGTGTCGCTACTGCGAAAATCGGCGCCGGCTGAACAGAAGAGTCGCCACCGTGCGTTATTTATCCCAAAGGAGGGAAAGGAAACGCTCGAGGTAAACCTACCGCAAAACGGGAAAGGAATGGTCATCGCAACCAAATCCTGGATTCGGGAGTCGGTTACGCAAGGGGAAGGTATTATCACCCCTCACGTCCGTCGTACTCGACGGGATCCACGCTTGTTTTCTGTCGAAAGGATTGTTATTCTATCTACTCTACAGGTCTGGGGTTAAAAGAAAAGAAAATGACTCGGCAAAGTATCGCACTTTATGCCTACGTATTCCCGTCTGTAACGAGAAATCAGAGTCAACGTAGTTCGCCTACCTACAGGAAAGGAGGGGAAGGTTGCTCGCTAGGATATCGCATCCTATGCCTACGTACTTTCATACAACATGAAAGATCAGAGCAAACGTAGTTCGGGCCACGTACGACACAAGTCTGTCTTGATTGCTTTTATCTCCTTCTGAAAAAGGGTTTTCCTGATTAGCAGTCCAAGCGGACAAAAATTGACGTTTTGATGAGTTCACATTCTTTTACGGAAGAAGTGTCTTTTATTGTGTTTGAAATATTTATTGTTTTTTTCTGTTTGTTTTGAGAAAGAAGAGACAGAACTTTAACCTATGGTTGAAAAGGGAATCAAACTAACCTAACGTTATCATGCATGGGTTAAGACCTAATGTCTATCATGTTCCTCTCTTGCGCAGAGAGAAACAGAGATCCTAAGGGGATAGACGGAAAAACAACAACATATATACAGTAAAGCAGTAAAATGCATGCATGCAACAATACAAGCGAGGCAAGGGAGTCCCACTCAACCTCGAACCTAGAAAACAACAGGCAAAAGCGAACAAGATTCGCTTTCAACCTAACAGATTAATTGGCAAACAATACAGTCCGGGAAACTCAAACAATACATCAAAAGCTTCTAAACAGCAAAAATAAACAGCAAACAGCAACTCTGCACAGCAAGCTCCATCATCTTCTATCTTCAAGTCATCTTCAAACATCTACAAGCTTCAAGCAAGCATCAATCTTCAAGGAAAGAAACTCTAACAGTAATCATCTTCAACAGCTTCAAGCAGCAGGGCTTCAAACAGCAGCAGTCACATGCACAACTTCAACAGCACAATCTTCATCTTCAAGCAAGGTCTCTATCTTCAATATTTCATGGCCTTTCTTCAAATCAAACTCTCCAGGATGAGGAACAATTAATAGGATGAATTGGGATGATAAACAGTTAGTTGACCACCAAAGGTGGCAAACAGACTGTTTAACAAAATGTAGAATGTTTCTCTCAAGAGTTCTATCTCTTAGATACTGTCACCAAGCCTTCCAAAGGAAGGGGGTGAGTATCCTAGAGAGACTCTGAATCATAGAGAGGGATGGAGGCAAACAAGACATTCCATGTTTATGAAGCAAGTTTCTACTTTAAGCTCTACCTAGTTCCTAGTTCCTATAATCTTCAGCAGCTGCAAGCAAGCCACAATCTTCATCAACTCTTGAAATTGATCTTCACTCCTTTTGTCTTCAATGGCTTCACCAACAAAGTCTTCGGCTCAAACCCAAACCCCAAGCAAGCCCAATACCCCACACAATCAACAATAACCCTAGAGAGGGCACATCATACAATCAATCAATTACAAGAATATATTAATAGTATTAATATAATAGGGGAACTTCTAGCATTTTCTAAGGGATCTACTACACTTACCCATAATACCCCTATAGTCCCATCTTCTAATTCAACCTAAAAACCCAAAAAGAAATTGTTTTGGTACACCTATGTTATATTCACAACCCTAATTGACTATCCTAATAGTTTCTAACTAAACTACCTAAAATGAAGTCCTAGAAAATGTGGTATAAAAACCAGGGGTACCTAGTATCCATATCTAGTTGTACTAAAAAGAATAGGGTGAAAATCCTAAAGGAAACTCTTGAACTAAATTCTACAAATGGTAGCATCAACTAAAAGAATTTAAAAAAAGCAATAAAATGTAAAAATATGCAAAAAATATAAAAATGAAGTGAAATGGCCTTTTTATGATTTCATATTTTTCTTGACAAAAAATAGAAAGTGGGAAAAAAAATCCCATTGAAAAATAGTCATTTTTCAATTTATTATGGTTTTTTTAAAGATTAAGGAAATTTGGAGAAAATTTGATATGAGAAAATGATCATGGGGTGCAAATAGTACTAATATCCAGTTGTTATCATAATGGGCCCAGATATGGGGGGGGGGGGGCGAAAAGCAACGCGCGCCTGACCCATTGGAATTCAGAAAAATCAATTTAAAATGAAAAGAAAAAAGAAAAAGAAGCGGTGTGAATAGCAGTGAATTATAGGTAAAAACGTGATTGGGCTTGGAAAGGGGGTTTGGATAGCAATGTCCACATGAAGCCCATGCTGGTACGTTAGTGAAACGCGGCATTTTGCACGCCCAAAATTCACTCCAAATTCGTTTCAAATCCTGGCCGTTCGATCCTTCTTCAAGTCAATTGGTCAACACTCAAATCAACGGAAGTGATTTCATCTTCTACCTTGGGCAACCTAGGGTTTCAGAACACACATCCATGCAACCATCTTCTACTCACGCGTATGGCCTCGTTTCTCCACCAAATTGCACGCTACAAGAACCAAACTTGACTAGAATCTCACGTAGAATACAACTGTGGTGTTGGTTTGCATTAAGACTCTCTCTATCGTCCAAACCGAAAGGTATAACATCATGGATCCAACATTTCCTCAGTTTTCGACCTTCACCAAACTCACCAATCTTTGCACAACAATAATCCTCATGCTATACTGATTAAGACTAGCCAATTATCTAAGATTCTAACAGCTTAACCATCATGTTCTAGGTCCAAACCGAATTTACATGCATACATCAACCTCCATGAAATCTTGCCTAAAGCTCCAGAAATGATCATCTAACCACCTAGAGTATGTTTAACCTAACAATTCTACACCATGCTACCTAATTTAAGCCAAATCGTGAGTAACACCAACCTGGTAAGAAGATGAAAACAGAAGGTCGAATTCTTCAATTCAAAGCTTGCAATGCTCCAGGATCATTCACTTGACTATGATCTTGATTCTGTATGCAATAATTCATGCTCAAACCACCTGGATCACCCTAACCAATTCTTCTTGCACTTGAAGAAGAGAAAATTGCATAGCATGATTCAGGCACCAATCCACTCAGATCTTGATAGCAATGTGATCACTGATGATTATTGAATGGAATTGAATCACAAAATTGAAGAGATGGTGAGGAATTGAGAGAATTCGAAGGTAATTGCAAGAGAGCAAAATGAAATGAAACTATGAGTTTTTGATCAAAATGAAGTTTAACCCTCTCTTGGATCAGTTGGAATGAATATATAGATGAGGATAGAAAGTTCTGGAAGATGCTAGATTGATCCCATGAGAAATTATTTATATCATTGCATGAGAAAATGAAATTGGCCAAGTTGCAAAACCAGTTCTGCATTGCCTTATTACAGCCCCTCAAAATCCCTTGAATTTCTCTTTTCATGACAATTAGAGAGTGTGTGGATGCTTACTTGCCTTGTGCATTGGTCCTAGCTTGATTTGGCAAGTGTATCTTCTCTTACAAGCAACTTATGATAACTCCAATTTCTTGACTTCAAACCAAAAAACTAATATTGCCAATGATATTAAAATGCAATTTACCTTCAAATTGGTTGGTCATATGCTTGGTTTTGCTTTTGTATCAAAAAATCACAATTTTGGTCATTTAAAAAGGTACTTTTCCCTTTATAATTGGTCAATTTTGCAATTCTAAGCTATGAGCATTTACAACTTGCCACAACCACTTTTCTAGACTCAAAATTCCATTTGGAGCAAGTTTGATGTTGAACATCGCTTCATTTGAAGTTTGGAAATAGGAGTTTTGGGCATATGCTTGAAATGACCTGTAATTCTACTTTCCCAAAATACCCCTGGCTTGCCAAGATCATAAGTAGAGTTCTGCAAATCAGATGAAGGCATACCATACCTTTATAGAAATCTAAGATCATGAGGAACAACTTTCATTTTGGCCAGAAATCCATTTGAAAACTCCTTGAGGGTTAAAAGTTGCTTGGAAGTCAAGTAACTTTCACTGACAAATTTCAGTGTCCTCTGCTGACCTGTAACTCGCAAGGACCATAACTTGAGTTCTATAAATCTCCTTGATGCCTTCCACCACTCAAATTAAAGGTATTGAGATACTCTACAAGTTTCATGTTGTCCAAGGATCCATTTGAGACTTGAATTTTGAATTATCTTTCTTGGAAGTTTACCCTAAATCAGGGGATTTTACATAGAAACCCTAATTTAGAAACTTCTCTTCTTCTTGATTTCTCTTGATTTTTTCTTGGCACAACACCAAATCCATATCCATATATCAAATGAGGCATACCACATCTTTCAAATAGGCCTTGATGCCCTTCAATCAAGCATTTGACCTAGGGTTGACCCAGATGAAACCCTAGTTGGCTGTCTTCAACTGCAGCTCTTGTAATCACCTCAATGACTTGTATCCTTTTCAAAATGACCCTCTAGGTCTTCCATGATGTCTATATACATTCCATGCTTTCAATTCATAGTCCACAACTTCTCTGATGACCTTCAAACCCCCTCAAGATAGGAAAAAACCCACTGATTGGTCCACTAACTTCTCAAGCTTCAATTTCTTTCTGAGGACTTGGATAGGCTTGAATTTGAATAAGAACCTCTTGATATGCTCACAGAGATAAGAATGGCACTTGGTCCCTTGTTGGATGGCTTGCCTATGCTATGCTATGCAAATGATTAGACTATGTACATGACTTTTTATGCAAATGACAAAGCAATTGAAACATAAACCAAGTGAAGTAGGTTGAGCAAATTTTAGGGTGCAACAGATGCCCCTATTCAAACGACTTGGACCCGACTGGGTGAAGAGCTAACGGCCTTCAAACCTTCGAGGTACGAGACGGTTGAATACTAAGAACCTGGAAATTTGCCAACCGCAGAAATAAACTGCATAACTGTTTGGGGAACACTATCTACAAATCTGATTTCAACACCATCTTGTCAATACTGGAATGAACTTATTGACTTCACTGGGAGAAGTACTTTCTCCAACAAAACATGACCCTGCCACTGATACAGGAAAACAGCACCGTCATCACTACGGGTAATAATCTGGGAAAATAACACTGCCATCGCTACGGGTAATACTTTGTCATCACTACGGGAAAATAACTCCGTCACCACTACGGGAAAATAACTCCGCCACCACTGCGGGAAATAACTCCGCCACCACTGCGGGAAATAACTCTGTCACCACTACGGGAAAATAACTCCGTCACCACTACGGGAAAATAACTCCGTCACCACTGCAGGAAATAACTCCGCCACCACTGCGGGAAATAACTCCGTCACCACTACGGGAAATAACTCCGCCACCACTGCGGGAAATAACTCCGCCACCACTGCGGGAAATAACTCCGTCACCACTACGGGAAATAACTCCGTCACCAATACGGGAAAATAACTCTGCCACCACTGCGGGAAATAACTCCGCCACCACTGCGGGAAAATAACTCCGTCACCACTACGGGAAATAACTCCGCCACCGCTACAGGAAATAACTCTGATACATCTTTTCTGCCTATCTTTGCAGCAGCTAGCTCCATCAATCACATGGGTAACACAATACGAGTCTAGTCTTCCAATTTTCAGTGCTCACATGGCAGCAAATCTGAGAAGGACTCTACTGGGGACTTTCAGAATCCACACTGCCAGACAACTTCGAAAAATCGATTCACGAAATCTTTTGATGCTGTCACAACAACAACCTTGAAGAAATACTCCGCTGGAGGGGTAAGAGAAACTTAAACAAGCAACTCTGTGGGGAATAATGCCAAAACCGACATTATCATTGCATGTCTCACGTCGAGATCTTGAATGTTTGGTAATTAATTTGAGCAAGAGCTCTCTCCACCTGCAAGGGAAACAACACTAGAAACAAACGGTTAACCAACCTGGCTTATGTTTCAGAATGCATATGTTTGACAATGACGCAATGCTCCATTCGACATGGAAATGCTACGCGCTTTTTATTCGGTGGATGCAAATATGACACTATATGCCGATGCAAATGCAGGCTCGAACTGCTGGGATACAGAAAACCGCTTCAGCAAAATAAATGCTGAAGACAACGCCAACTCCACTGGGGATAACCAAGCGTCACAGAATTATTCCAGCAAAACAAATGCTGGAAGAGTGAAGCCAACTTCGCTGAGGAATAACTGAATGCGCCAATCGTGGTTGGACCTCTGCTGGAAAGTGAACGGGTATCACACGGTATTCCGACAAAATAAATGCCAGGACACACAACCAACTCTGTCGAGAAGAGTTTTAATCTTCGAGTTCCACTGGGAGGAAAGAAAACACTTGCTGAAAAAGAGAGAACTCCGCTGAGGATGAAACGACCCTCTTGGGGAAAATCAACTGTCTCCGCTGGGGGAGAGTAAATGACCCTACTGAGAAGGGGATCTCTACTGGGAAGAGTAGACTGTCTGGGTACAACTTACAAGTTGGAAATATTAATCTTCTGAGGCTAAACCACTCTGCTCGGGATGCATTGTCTGACTACAACCTTCGATCTTGGAATCATCAATTCTGTTGAGAGTAAACGACCCTGCTAGAGAATGTCCTTCGGATAAGCTGCGACCAGCTGGGGAATTTGATCCTTCTTTAGTAAGGAACACTGTTATCCCAGAAGCACGACCTGCATGGGGATTCACTTCCCGTAACGATCAAGCCTTTCCGTTACGAGCTTCTGGTTAATACTGCAATCTTTTGATCGTCCACTTTGTATGGTTAAGAAACCTGTAACACCACAAACGAGACAAGCCAAGTCTATGCACCCAAATCTATTCAGGTTAGTGTTAGTGACATCATTTTCAGTTAATTCAAAGTTTTAGCAATTATTGGCAAGGACCAGCGATGTTATACACTTGCTAGTTTTATTAAACCTTGGCGTTCGTCATGTACAAAACAATAAAGAACCAACATCAAATACTGAATAACATGTTTTATTGATTGGGCCCCTAAATGGGCAGAGTTTTGTACACGGGATGTAACTCCTGGAAAGAGGAAGCTACGCACAACAAATATACAAGTATACACAAGAAGCATAAATATAATGACAAATCAAATTTGTACACATGTCGGCAACGGGATGCAGACGAACATCATGAGCTGATCCTCCTATGACTCGCCTGACTCTAGTGCTTTCCGGTTTTCACACTTCCGAAGAGATTATATCTGATAATCGACCCCTCAGGTATATTCTCCCATACCAAATGCGCACCACAGTATCAAATTCGGACCGCAGTCATTTGCTTTTCAAATCCCTAACTTTTGCGTGAACCGCCCTTTACGGGTTTTCAGTTCACCGGGATACCCTTTTTTGCCGAAGCCGCCCAGTGTAGGTTTTTAACTTCGCGGGTGTACATTTTTTCAATTTTATCCTTAACTTTTGCCCGAACCCTTTCATTATGTTTTTGGTTCGCCAGGATGCCCCATTTTTGCCTGGACTCTCTTTTTTCTGTCCAGCGGGTCAATTTCAAGCAAAGTATTTTTTAACTGCGTCCGAATTCACAGGCAACGTAAAGTCTTCACCGTCCATGGTGGACAACAACAAAGCTCCTCCTGAAAAGACTTTTCTGACAACGTACGGCCCTTCGTAGTTGGGGGTCCACTTGCCCCTGTGATCTGCCTGTGGCGGGAGAATCCTTTTCAGCACAAGGTCGCCCGTCTGAAAGCTCCGATGATGTATCTTCTTATCATATGCTTTCTTCATTCGGCTCTGGTACAACCGACCGTATGCTAGAGAAGCTAACCTCTTCTCATCCATTAAACTCAGCTGGTTCAACCTGTCTTTCACCCATTCTGCCTCGTCTAGTTGGACATCTCGTAATACTCTCAGGGAAGGAATCTCAACTTCCAGTGGTAACACTGCTTCCATTCCATATACCAACGAGAACGGGGTTGCCCCGGTTGATGTGCATACCGTCGTACGATAACCGTGCAAAGCAAAAGGTAGCATCTCATGCCAGTCTTTATAGGTCACCACCATCTTCTGAACAATCTTCTTTATGTTCTTATTGGCCACTTCCACAGCGCCATTCATCTTGGGTCGATAAGGAGAAGAGTTGTGATGCTCGATCTTAAAATTCTGACACAACTCCTTCATCATTTTGTTATTCAGGTTTGAACCGTTGTCGGTAATTATCCGCTCGGGGATTCCATATCTGCAAATGATATCTCTCTTGATGAACATGGCTACCACCTGCTTGGTCACATTCGCATAGGATGCCGCTTCCACCTATTTGGTAAAATAATCGATTGCTACCAGAATGAACCGGTGTCCGTTAGATGCCGTCGGTTCGATCTTTCCAATCATATTGATTCCCCACATTGAGAACGGCCACGGTGACGACATCACGTTCAGAGGACTCGGAGGCACATGGATCTTATCTGCATAGATCTGGCACTTATGACACCTCTTCGCAAACTTGAAACAATCGGTTTCCATAGTTAGCCAATAATAACCTGCCCGCAGCAGCTTCCTCGTCATAGCATGCCCACCAGCATGTGTACCAAAGGTACCCTCATGTATTTCCTCCATTAGCAACTTCGCCTCTTTCTCGTCTACACAACGTAGTAGCACCAAGTCGTGATTTCTCTTGTATAGGACACCGTTCGGATTCAGATAGAAATTGCCCGCCAATCTCCTGAGAGTCTTCTGATCGTGACTGGATGCCCCAGCCGGATACTCTTTGTTTTTCAGGAAATTAAGGATATCAAAATACCAGGGTTTATCATCAGATGCTTCGTCAATGGCAAATACGAAGGCGGGTCTGTCAAGCCAAGAGATAACAATTCTGGGAGCCTCATTCCAGAAGTTGACTTTATACATGGAAGACAATGTGGCCAGGGCGTCAGCCATCTGATTCTCTGCTCGCGGTACATGATGCAATTCAACCTTGTCGAAGAAGGGCAACAATCTCCTCGCGTAATTCATGTATGGTATCAAATTAGGCTGACGTGTCTCCCATTCTCCTTTTATTTGATTCACCACCAGAGTTGAGTCTCCGTATACATCCAGATTTTTGATTCGCAAATCAATGGCTTCTTCAAGCCCCATGATACAGGCTTCGTATTCGGCTTCGTTATTGGTAACCGGAAAAGTCAATCGAGCAGTAAATGGGATGTGCGACCCGTGTGGAGTAGTGATGATTGCCCCTATTCCGCTACCATAGGAGTTTACAGCTCCGTCAAAGATCAACTGCCATTTTGAACCCAATTCTGGTCCTTCGTCCGGCAACGGTTCTTCACAATCTTTCATCTTTAGGTACATGATGTCCTCGTCAGGAAAATCAAACCTCATCGATTGGTATTCCTCAATAGACTGCTCTGCCAAGTACTCAGATAATACACTCCCCTTTATAGCCTTCTGTGAGACATACTGGATGTCGTATTCGGTCAAAACCATCTGCCAACGGGCAATTCTCCCCGATAATGCCTGCTTTTCAAATACGTATTTGATAGGATCCATCTTCGAGATGAGCATGGTTGTATGGTTCAGCATGTATTGCCTCAAACGCTTGGCGGCCCAGGCTAGCGCGCAACAAGTTTTTTCGAGCATTGAATATCGAGATTCACATTCATTAAACTTCTTACTCAAGTAGTATATTGCATGCTCTTTTCTTCCCGTCTCGTCGTGTTGACCGAGAACGCAACCCATACTTCCCTCAAGAACTGTCAAATACATAATCAAAGGTCTCCCTGCCACTGGAGGTATCAAAATATGAGGCTCTTGCAAATACTGTTTTATTTTATCGAACGCCTTTTGACAATTTTCATTCCATGTTACAACCTGGTCTTTTTTCAACAACTTGAATAACGGCTCACACGTAGCTGTCAGGTGAGATATGAACCGAGCGATGTAGTTCAACCTCCCTAAAAACCCGCGCACCTCTTTCTCGGTTTTAGGCGTCGGCATTTCTTGTATTGCTTTTATTTTTGCAGGATCAACCTCTATTCCTTTTTCGCTCACGATAAACCCCAACAGTTTACCCGATCTCACCCCTAAGGTGCACTTGTTAGGGTTCAGTCTCAGCCTGAACTTCCTAAGCCTCTTAAATAGCTTCAGCAGATTCACCAAATGTTCTTCCTCCGTCTGGGATTTGGCAATCATATCATCGACATAAACCTCGATCTCTTTATGCATCATATCATGAAAAAGAGTCGTCATTGCACGCTGATACGTCGCCCCAGCATTCTTTAATCCGAAGGGCATCACTTTGTAACAAAATGTTCCCCAAGGCGTTATGAAAGTAGTCTTCTCCATGTCTTCTGGCGCCATTTTAATCTGATTATAGCCCGAGAAGCCATCCATGAAGGAGAATACGGAGAATTGAGCAGTGTTGTCAACCAGCACATCGATGTGAGGAAGCGGAAAATCATCTTTCGGGCTCCCTTTGTTCAGATCACGGTAATCTACGCACATTCTCACTTTACCGTCTTTCTTTGGCACTGGCACGATATTAGCGACCCATGAGGGATATTTAGTAACAGCTAGGAAACCAGCATCCCACTGCTTTTGAACCTCCTCCTTAATTTTCACTGCCATATCTGGCCTAGTTCTGCGAAGTTTCTGCTTAACCGGCGGGCATTCTTCTTTCAGCGGCAGACGGTGCACAACCATATTCGTATCCAGCCCAGGCATGTCTTCATACGACCAAGCGAACACATCACTCTACTCTCTGAGCATTTCAACCAGTCTTCGCTTGACGTCGCTCTGCAGCGCGGCTCCTATATGGATGTTCCTTTCAACCCCTTCCGACCCCAGGTTAATAATTTCAATGACCTCCTCATGAGGCAGAATGACTCGTTCTTCTTGCTTTACCAACCAAGACAACTCTTCGGGAACGTCGCCATCTTCAACAATCTCTTCTTCGGCCTGAAATACCGGGTGCTCAAAGTCGAAATGAGTCATAGGCGGTTCAATGATGTCATATGAAAATATTATCCTGCAAAAGGAATGGTTAAATGCTTCAAAATATGCATAAAGTGAATAACCACGTTGCCATTTTATTGTAAAACACAAAAACAGGAAAAACAGAGATCGCAATATTTGTACATGAAAAAACGCCTTTTATTTAATGATCAAACAATGCAATGTACATAACAGCACGACCCTAAGCAAAATCACGATGCCCCGGGTAAGACACCAGATTGTTCAACAATTAAGAAAACAAAGTATTACTGTTTGGTAGTCACAGGAACAATCTCCTGAATAGACCAATTGCATAATCCTTGTCCTGGCACGCTCGGATGAATCCAGGCGTCCATGTCGCAGTCACTGTCTCCTTCTTCGGAATTTGAAACAGCGTTGATGGCCTCGTGATACACTCCACTAGCTGTGATTGTTATCGGTCCTTTGAAACGGGGTGCCCCAGCAGCAGGTGCTGATGACGACGGTTGATATCCCAGCCCAAATCTGTCCATCTTCACGGGAATATCCAGAACCTTGCCCCAGCCTTTTGTCTCACCAGTCTTCACTAGAGCCTGAGCCTCCTTGTATAACGAGACGGCCACCTCTGACGCTTTACTTGGCCCTGGAACTTTGTCTTTGATGCGCAACCCTTCAAAGGCTTGACAGGGTGTTTCATGAATCTCGCCGTCGACTTCTACGTACTTGAATGATGACAGATGGCTAACCAATATATCTTCTTCTCCACAGACCGTGACCACACTGTCCCCTACCATGTATTTCAGCTTTTGATGCAAGGTAAACGTGACTGCCCCAGCACCGTGGATCCATGGTCGTCCGAGAAGGCAGCTGTATGCTGGTTGGATGTCCATAATGTAAAATTCAGTTTCGAATATCTCCGGCCCCACCTGTAGAGGTAACGTTATGGATCCAAAGACTGTTCTTCGTGTACCATCAAATGCCCTGACCACCAAGTCACTAGGCGTACAAATGATTCCCCTGATGTCCAATTTCATCATTGCTTTCTTTGGCAGCACGTTTAAGGAAGATCCGGTATCTACCAGTACATGGGACATGACTGAGCCCCTACACTCAACTGAGACGTGCGTTATGCTCTCTCCCCTTCGGGGTCAAATCAAAGTCTGTAAATCCCAAGCTATGGCCTGTGTTCACATGCGCCAACACCCCCTCCAACTGATTCACAGAAACATCTTGGGGTACGAAGGACGTATCCAGAACTTTCAACAATGCATTCCTATGAGCTTCGGAACACAATAGCAACGACAGTATGGATATCTTCGATGGCGTCTGTTGAAGGTGCTCAACAATCTTATAATCACTCTTACGAATAAGGCGCATAAACTCTTCCACATCCTTCAATGACGTTTCTTTTTCGTTCCTCTGCACAGGGATATTCTCATTCATCTTTCCTTTTCCTTTCGCCAGTCGTTCAGCCTCTACCTCAGGCGATATAAAAATTCTCCCACTTCTCGTCATCCCTCCGGTGCCGACGACATTGTCTACAACCTCAACTGGCTGTTTACTAATATCAGTTTTCACCCCATCACAGTATGCTTCCAACCCATAGGTCCAGGGTACCGCCTTAGTGCTCTCATAAGGGATTGGTCCTGCCTTGGTGATAGTGATCGGCGGTCGCCTGGCTGGCGCTGCTATAGTTAACGTTTTTCGGGGGATTGTCACGGTAGCTACGTCACTTTGCTCATCCGCTGATAACTTTGCAGGTTCTTCAACTGCAGTTCTGTCGAATTGTAATGTGCCTCCATCTATCAAGGTCTGAATACCCTTTTTCAATTCAGCACAACCCCCAGCTTGGGTCCAACACTCTAAACAAAACTCATCGCAGCCCGAATACACACCTCCTTTCAATAATCTGCTCTTTATCTCACACAACGGTGTCTTGAGGTCATCAACATTCAGGATCAAGTTCAAACCCTCCTCGGTTAAAATAGCATTTGCCCCATGGTTGGGCATGGGCTTTTGTACTATGTTCGGACCCGCTTGTCCAAAATTGATAGCCTTGCTATCCAACAGATCCTGTACCACATGCTTGAACGCGTGGCAACCCTCTATGTCGTGGCCAGGAGCCCCGGAGTGGAACTCACAGTGCTTGTTCGCGTCAAAGTCGTACGGAGGAGTACCTGTTACGGGCGCCATAGTCCTCTTTTCCACCAAGTTCAAACCCAGTAACGTCTGTAGTAATTCGGCATACGTTGAAGGAGGCGTTTCAAACACCCTCCTTGGTTTGCCCCCCTGGATTCTGCGTTGGGCAAGATGTACCCCCTGTTGTGGCTGTTGCTGCTGTGGTGGTATTGGTTGTTGCTGAAATGGAATTGTGACACTTGCCACCTGTTGCGGATGATTGTACTGATTCCGACCTCTGCCCCGGCCTCGGCCTCGGCCCCCGAATACTGCACTTGCATCACCTTGACGGCGACCACCGAAAGCCCTTCTGTTACTGCCAGCTGAAGTGGATTCCTCAGCTTGGAATCTTCCCAGTTTAATATTGCTTTCAATTTTCTCACTCATCAAGATTAGGTCCGAGAAACTGCCCAAGGAAGTATGAAACAGCTTGTCATAAAACACACCAGTAAATGTTCCTATGAACATATCATTCATTTCTTTGTCATCTAAAGGAGGATGAACTCGTGCAGCCAGGTCGCGCCACCTTTGCGCATATTCTTTGAAGCTCTCATCTTTCTTCTGGGACAACCCCTGCAATTGGACCCGGTTGGGGGCCAAGTCACTATTGTACTTATAATAAGCCACAAACGCTTCGGCCAGCTGCTTCCAAGTCTTTATCTGAGTTGGCTCCAACCCCATGTACCATTCAAGGGAAAGACCAGACAAACTGTCTTGAAAGAAATGCATCAGCATCCTCTCATCGTTTGAATAAGCCGACATCCTTCTATAGTATGACCGCACATGCACCTTTGGACAGGTATCCCCCTTATATTTGTCGAATGTGGGAGCTTTGAATTTTAGCGGTACCCTCAGGCCAGGCACCAGACCCATTGTGGTCATATCTAAACCAACAGCGCTTTGATTCACAGCACCTTTCATCTGCTCCTCGAGCATCTTGATTCTCTGAGAGTCATCCATAGGACCTTCAAAACCTCCACCAGAGAAAGCATCTTCTTGCTGATCTTCTAGCCAATTACCGTTCCCATTTCCGTGTCCATCGTACCCGTTGCTACGGCTAAATCTAGTCTGATTCATTACAGGGCCCCGCCCCCTATTACCATACCTCGGAGCGACTCCGGCAGGTCCAAAAGACATCATCCCAGCACCATTTCCATTACCTAGCCCGCCATAACCCTGATTAGTAATACCAAATCCGTCCTGTCCGAAGCCCTGAGCGTTGAAGCCGTACTTCCCAGCATGATCAAACCCCTGGTCATTAAAGCCAAATCTGTTGTTACCAAAGCCATTACCTCCCATATTATCACCACCCAGATTGACATCTCCGAACCCAACGTTGTTGACGACAGTCTCGTTACCGATTCCTGCGTTACCGTTCCCGGCGGCAGCGCCGTTGTTCACATTGACAGCAGGTATGTTCACCACAGGTGGAGCTACCGGTGTAGGAGTACCATCCCCGTGAATAGTGTCAACTCACACAGAATTATGGTCTTCGTTTCCCTGCCCAGCATTTCTCATCAGCAAAGGCTGCACCAAACCTTGCAAGTTCTCCTGGCTTTTCACAATGGTCTCCATTGTCTGCATGAATAGCGCCAGCTTCTCACGCATGTCCTGCATTTCATTCTGCATCTGATCCATAACTCTTCTGCAGTTGGTACGAGTGGAGTATCGGTGCGGGCGTTGACTTTCAATCCTGAAAAGACCTGTACGGTGCAGGAAATGAGATACAGTTCAATAGTCACCTGTAATGCAATATGAATGTGAATGCAATGCAATATGTGTCTGTGCATTAGGGAATATCACTCCCCGATTCTAGTGCGAATGTGTCAGTGTGGTGACAGTGACAACAAGACGATGCTCGGAGCCGAATCATAGAAAACACCTCATATATTGCTGAGAAATCCATTAAGCCAGGAATACAATATCAATGAGTGTACAATAAGAAGGCATGACCTCAACCAACAATCCTGGTGATGGTCAGCACAATGCAAATAAAGCATACACATTAATACATGAAATGGTCAAGTACTCCCATATGCCTGGTACTCCTCCAATAACCTCTTAGTCTCTGGATGACTTGGTCGGGTAAGCAGACCTTCAACAAGTAGATCTCTTCGCTTGAGAACACGTCGTAAATCACCAGCAGATTCCTCCCATGCCCCTTCTCCGAAGCGATCCTCTAGCTTCCGTTTCTGAGACACAGCCTCTTTCTTGCCTTCGATGGCCTTGTTCAATGCGTTCTGAAGACTATATCTTGCCATCACCTCCTCTTCATACTTTTTAGTGCTAGCCTTCAACTGTTCTTCGAGTTCAAAAATTTGCTGCTTCAATTTGTCTTCCCTCTTTTTGTTGCTGGTTAGCGTAGCATTCCACGTTTTGTTACAAGAAGAGATTTCCCGGTGGGCGGCATCGAGTGCTTTCTTCTTGGACTCCAACATATCATGAGAGCTTATGAATTCTTTCCCCAGGCGTTCACGCTTCTTTTTCTCTTCGGTCAGTTCAGCACCTAGCCTGTTTACTAACTCAGTCTGCTGTTGACCTCCTACGCATCTGAGCCAGTTCCTTTTCTAACTCTTCATTAGCCAACATCAAGGCTTCCTTCTCTTTTACAACTTGCTCGTAGACCTCCATAGTAACGGTGGTTGGTTCCTCTACTGGAATATGAACATGGACTGGTGCAGCTGGGAACGGCATTAGCAACTGCTTTGCTCTCTCTTGGATCCAAACTTTGTATGGTACATAAGCCTGACAATCATTCTTCCCCAATAGTGGTTTCCCTCTTCTGTTGATACGCATCCAAGCGTGCTGAAGCTTGGCTAGTAACTCTCCATTCAAGTCACCGGTGAAGTACAGAGATTCCTGTACTTCTTCCTCCCTAGGTGGGTTCTTCAATGTGTACCCAAACTGGCGAACAAACAGAGATGGATTATAATTGATGCATCCTTTTCTTCCTATCACGGGCACGTTCGGATACCCAGAGCAACTGAAAATAAGCTCAGACCCCAACAAGTCTCGGTCAAACCACTCGATGTCTTCAGAAGATAGTCTCATCAGGCGCTCTGGCCAGTCAGCTGTAGTTGCACCATCTACAAAAGGTCCCTTTAGGGGGAGGTGGCTCTTAAACCACATGTGCAGCAAAGGTACACAACAAGAGACGTTCTTGCCTCTCCTATTCTCATTTCTGTAATGCAGCGAATGGTAGAAATCCCCGATCAATGTGGGTACAGGGTTGCCAGCAGCAAACAAATGAAATGCATCAAAGTCCACAAAATTCGGAAAATTGGGAAACAGCACTATCCCATAGATGCACAGAGCCAAAACAGCGTTAAAGACTATCCAGCATCCATTCTTGGCGTATTCCTGGGCTTTACCAATCAGAAACTAGAGGGAGAAGCCTGGAACCCCGCGCCAAGAAGTCATCAATAGCTCAGAAGCGTCCATGTGTAAAGCCACTACTAAGTCCTCTAACTTTGGCTCAGCGTCAAAATGAATGAAAGGAACCTTATTCTGTACTGGCAGCTCAATAAACTCTGCGTACTCTTCCATGGTAGGCCCCAAAATAAAGTCAGCAAATGTGAAACATCTCAAAGCAGGGTCATAGAATTGCATCAATGTATACAGCCCGTTCAGTTCAACATCAGTTGGTTTGCGAACCAATCTCAACAGTCTTCCGTAACTCTGCCTGAAGCTTCTCCGGACATCCTCACCAGCAAGGGAAATCAAACCAAGCAGGGGAGTAACATCAGGGGTAGGTAACTTGTAGGCAACTGTCATTCTCAAACCAGCCATGATCAATAATCAGAAGTCCGGACACTAGAATCAGAGAATATACAAATGCCCCTGCAGCACAGACACATGTTAATGAAATGCGATGATAATGGTTATGCAAACAATGCAATGCAAATAAAATGCAACAAAGGACCAAGTGCTCCGACTAAGAAGCCCAAATCACACCAAGAACAAGGTCTCCAACAGACCCTCAAATATTCTTCAAACCATGGTCTCAGACAGACCCCATACACAAGTTCCAATCAAGCCTCAGACCCAATAATCACTCCAACTTGGTCTCTGACAGACCCCAATAATTGTCCACAGGTAGCCTGAATCTCAAATCAAGAAATAAACCGGTATCTGGAGGTCTAGTTACCTGCATAGCCCCAAACCCTCTCACAGGTAGGTGTCCTAGTAACTGACAATGGTATGGCATCCTATGCGGTCGTCGGCGTCACAGACTTTCAGGGTTGATGATACGATTCCCAGAAGGAGTGGCATCATCAAATCCTGAAGAGGCCTCACTTAGCCAACTTCCAATTGATCGGTTCCCAGAGTCGACAATCCAACTAACCAGCAACCCATGCCACCCAAAGGGTAGGACAGGAGGCCAACCAGAAGAACCTCGTCTGAGTGTGGATTTCGCGGGACACTAGGACATGCAAAGCATGTGCGCGCCCACTACTTTCCACTCTAATTCTAGGTGCCCTCAAGCCCAGGTCCGACTTATCTCTCAATCATAGAACACCCGTCACAACCCTAATACAACAATAATAACAATAATATAATGCTGAAAGTAAATGACAGAAAAAAAAAATCCATACAAAATCCTCGACGGGAAAACAAACGTTAGGATTGACTCGCTTAAGGGACGTTGGATCCCAAATGCATAAGGAACTATCACAGTCCTTAGCAGCCAGGGGACGTTGGATCCCCAGTAGAGTCGCCAGCTGTCGCTACTGCGAAAATTGGCGCCGGCTGAACAGAAGAGTCGCCACCGTGCATTATTTATCCCAAAGGAGGGAAAGGAAACGCTCGAGGTAAACCTACCGCAAAACGGGAAAGGAATGGTCATCGCAACCAAATCCTGGGTTCGGGAGTCAGTTACGCAAGGGGAAGGTATTAGCACCCCTCACGTCCGTCGTACTCGACGGGATCCACGCTTGTTTTCTGTCGAAAGGATTGTTATTCTATCTACTCTACAGGTCTGGGGTTAAAAGAAAAGAAAATGACTCGGCAAAGTATCACACTTTATGCCTACGTATTCCCGTCTGTAACGAGAAATCAGAGTCAACGTAGTTCGCCTACCTACAGGAAAGGAGGGGAAGGTTGCTCGCTAGGATATCGCATCCTATGCCTACGTACTTTCATACAACATGAAAGATCAGAGCAAACGTAGTTCGGGCCACGTACGACACAAGTCTGTCTTGATTGCTTTTATCTCCTTCTGAAAAAGGGTTTTCCTGATTAGCAGTCCAAGCGGACAAAAATTGAAGTTTTGATGAGTTCACATTCTTTTACGGAAGAAGTGTCTTTTATTGTGTTTGAAATATTTATTGTGTTTTTCTGTTTGTTTTGAGAAAGAAGAGACAGAACTCTAACCTATGGTTGAAAAGGGAATCAAACTAACCTAACGTTATCATGCATGGGTTAAGACCTAATGTCTATCATGTTCCTCTCTTGCGCAGAGAGAAACAGAGATCCTAAGGGGATAGACGGAAAAACAACAGCATATATACAGTAAAGCAGTAAAATGCATGCATGCAACAATACAAGCGAGGCAAGGGAGTCCCACTCAACCTCGAACCTAGAAAACAACAGGCAAAAGCGAACAAGATTCGCTTTCAACCTAACAGATTAATTGGCAAACAATACAGTCCGGGAAACTCAAACAATACATCAAAAGCTTCTAAACAGCAAAAATAAACAGCAAACAACAACTCTGCACAGCAAGCTCCATCATCTTATATCTTCAAGTCATCTTCAAACATCTACAAGCTTCAAGCAAGCATCAATCTTCAAGGAAAGAAACTCTAACAGTAATCATCTTCAACAGCTTCAAGCAGCAGGGCTTCAAACAACAACAGTCACATGCACAACTTCAACAGCACAATCTTCATCTTCAAGCAAGGTCTCTATCTTCAATCTTTCATGGCATTTCTTCAAATCAAACTCTCCAGGATGAGGAACAATTAATAGGATGAATTGGGATGATAAACAGTTAGTTGACCACCAAAGGTGGCAAACAGACTGTTTAACAAAATGTAGAATGTTTCTCTCAAGAGTTCTATCTCTTAGATACTGTCACCAAGCCTTCCAAAGGAAGGGGGTGAGTATCCTAGAGAGACTCTGAATCATAGAGAGGGATGGAGGCAAACAAGACCTTCCATGTTTATGAAGCAAGTTTCTACTTTAAGCTCTACCTAGTTCCTAGTTCCTATAATCTTCAGCAGCTGCAAGCAAACCACAATCTTCATCAACTCTTGAAATTGATCTTCACTCCTTTTGTCTTCAATGGCTTCACCAACAAAGTCTTTGGCTCAAACCCAAACCCCAAGCAAACCCAATACCCCACACAATCAACAATAACCCTAGAGAGGGCACACCATACAATCAATCAATTACAAGAATATACTAATAGTATTAATATAATAGGGGAACTTCTAGCATTTTCTAAGGGATCTACTACACTTACCCATAATACCCCTATAGCCCCATCTTCTAATTCAACCTAAAAACCCAAAAAGAAATTGTTTTGGTACACCTATGTTATATTCACAACCCTAATTGACTATCCTAATAGTTTCTAACTAAACTACCTAAAATAAAGTCCTAGAAAATGTGGTATAAAAACCAGGGGCATCTAGTATCCATATCTAGTTGTACTAAAAAGAATAGGGAGAAAATCCTAAAGGAAACTCTTGAACTAAATTCTACAAATGGTAGCATCAACTAAAAGAATTTAAAAAAAGCAATAAAATGTAAAAATATGCAAAAAATATAAAAATGAAGTGAAATGGCCTTTTTATGATTTCATATTTTTCTTGACAGAAAATAGAAAGTGGGAAAAAAATCCCATTGAAAAATAGTCATTTTTCAATTTATTATGGTTTTTTAAAGATTAAGGAAATTTGGAGAAAATTTGATATGAGAAAATGATCATGGGGTGCAAATAGTACTAATATCCAGTTGTTATCATAATGGGCCCAGATATGGGGGGGGGGGGGGGCGAAAAGCAACGCGCGCCTGGCCCATTGGAATTCAGAAAAATCAATTTAAAATGAAAAGAAAAAAAGAAAAAGAAGCGGTGTGAATAGCAGTGAATTATAGGTAAAAACGTGATTGGGCTTGGAAAGGGGGTTTGGATAGCAATATCCACATGAAGCCCATGCTGGTACGTTAGTGAAACGCGGCGTTTTGCACGCCCAGAATTCCCTCCAAATTCGTTTCAAATCCTGGCCGTTCGATCCTTCTTCAAGTCAATTGGTCAACACTCAAATCAACGGAAGTGATTTCATCTTCTACCTTGGGCAACCTAGGGTTTCAGAACACACATCCATGCAACCATCTTCTACTCACGCGTATGGCCTCGTTTCTCCACCAAATTGCACGCTACAAGAACCAAACTTGACTAGAATCTCACGTAGAATACAACTGTGGTGTTGGTTTGCATTAAGACTCTCTCTATCGTCCAAACCGAAAGGTATAACATCATGGATCCAACATTTCCTCAGTTTTCGACCTTCACCAAACTCACCAATCTTTGCACAACAATAATCCTCATGCTATACTGATTAAGACTAGCCAATTATCTAAGATTCTAACAGCTTAATCATCATGTTCTAGGTCCAAACCGAATTTACATGCATACATCAACCTCCATGAAATCTTGCCTAAAGCTCCAGAAATGATCATCTAACCACCTAGAGTATGTTTAACCTAACAATTCTACATCATGCTACCTAATTTAAGCCAAATCGTGAGAAACACCAACCTGGTAAGAAGATGAAAACAGAAGGTCGAATTCTTCAATTCAAAGCTTGCAATGCTCCAGGATCATTCACTTGACTATGATCTTGATTCTGTATGCAATAATTCGTGCTCAAACCACCTGGATCACCCTAACCAATTCTTCTTGCACTTGAAGAAGAGAAAATTGCATAGCACGATTCAGGCACCAATCCACTCAGATCTTGATAGCAATGTGATCACTGATGATTATTGAATGGAATTGAATCACAAAATTGAAGAGATGGTGAGGAATTGAGAGAATTCGAAGGTAATTGCAAGAGAGCAAAATGAAATGAAACTATGAGTTTTTGATTAAAATGAAGTTTAACCCTCTCTTGGATCAGTTGGAATGAATATATAGATGAGGATAGAAAGTTCTAGAATATGCTAGATTGATCCCATAAGAAATTATTTATATCATTGCATGAGAAAATGAAATTGGCCAAGTTGCAAAACCAGTTCTACATTGCCTTATTACAGCCCCTCAAAATCCCTTGAATTTCTCATTTCATGACAATTAGAGAGTGTGTGGCTGCTTACTTGCCTTGTGCATTGGTCCTAGCTTGATTTGGCAAGTGTATCTTCTCTTAAAAGCAACTTATGATAACTCCAATTTCTTGACTTCAAACCAAAAAACTAATATTGCCAATGATCTTAAAATGCAATTTACCTTCAAATTGGTTGGTCATATGCTTGGTTTTGCTTTTGTATCAAAAAATCACAATTTTGGTCATTTAAAAAGGTACTTTTCCCTTTATAATTGGTCAATTTTGCAATTCTAAGCTATGAGCATTTCCAACTTGCCACAACCACTTTTCTAGACTCAAAATGCCACTTGGAGCAAGTTTGATGTTGAACATTTCTTCATTTGAAGTTTGGAAATAGGAGTTTTGGGCATATGCTTGAAATGACCTGTAATTCTACTTTCCCAAAATACCCCTGGCTTGCCAAGATCATAAGTAGAGTTCTACAAATCAGATGAAGGCATACCATACCTTTTTAGAAATCTAAGATCATGAGGAACAACTTTCATGTTGGCCAGAAATCCATTTGAAAACTCCTTGAGGGGTAAAAGTTGCTTGGAAGTCAAGTAACTTTCACTGACAAATTTCAGTGTCCTCTGCTAACCTGTAACTTGCAAGGACCATAACTTGAGTTCTATAAATCTCCTTGATGCCTTCCACCACTCAAATTAAAGGTCTTGCGATACTCTACAAGTTTCATGTTGGCCAAGGATCCATTTGAGGCTTGAATTTTGAATTATCTTGCTTGGAAGTTTGCCCTAAATCAGGGGATTTTACATAGAAACCCTAATTTAGAAACTTCTCTTCTTCTTGATTTCTCTTGATTTTTTCTTGGCACAACACCACATCCATATCCACATATAAAATGAGGCATCCCACATCTTTTAAACAGGCCTTGATGCCCTTCAATCAAGCATTTGACCTAGGGTTGACCTAGGGTTGACCCAGATGAAACCCTAGTTGACTGTCTTCAACTGCAGCTCTTGTAATCACCTCAATGACTTGTCTCCTTTTCAAAATGACCCTCTAGGTCTTCCATGATGTCTATATACATTCCATGCTTTCAATTCATAGTCCACAACTTCTCTGATGACCTTCAAACCCCCTCAAGATAGGAAAAAACCCACTGATTGGTCCACTAACTTCTCAAGCTTCAATTTCTTTCTGAGGACTTGGATAGGCTTGAATTTGAATAAGAACCTCTTGATATGCTCATAGAGATAAGAATGGCACTTGGTCCCTTGTTGGATGGCTTGCCTATGCTATGCTATGCAAATGATTAGACTATGTACATGACTTTTTATGCAAATGACAATGCAATTGAAACATAAACCAAGTGAAGTAGGTTGAGTAAATTTTAGGGTGCAACACTGGGGTTCTGAAAACTGATCCAACCAAGCTTCCCTTATCACTCTATCCCTTGAACAGCCAAGGTGAGCCTACTTACCATCCCACCTCTGATTTGGGTTCTGGTATGAGTTCTCTTGGCGAGATTAATAAGCCTGATTTTTTCATAGTCCCTCCTTCACCTGTGAAGACAATGACTCAACAGTCTCAAACTGATGGATCTGACCATGAAGAGGATAATACTTTGGTTAATCCTGTTGTAGCAGATGATGAAGCCAATACTTTGGAGGGGGGCACAAACTTGGTCGACACAAATAGTTCTCCCTTGGATCAAACGATGGCTGTAGATGAAAAGGACGCAAGGGGCAATAATGTCGTCGAAGACCAAGCCATGCGTCAGTCCGAGTTGAACGAGTCCAACGACAGAGGCACTGGAGATGAAATAGAAGAGGATGACACAGAGGAGGACAAAAACAAAGAAGCGAAACCTGAGGAAACTCTTGTCGAGGAAACTACCCTTGTTGAGGTGATTAAAACCCCTACTGCTTCTGCTCTCAAGGAAACTAAAGCAGTGCCCCTCAAAGGTGAGGCCCAGCCTACCGCAACTGAACTTGACGCATTGAAGGTCTCTAACCTTCGACAGTACATCAGACTCCTCTTGAGCAGGAGAAGTAATTCCTCTGGCAAGGCCCCCAGCATTTCGACCTCTGAAGGCCAAACCTCGAGTCAGCCTACTGACAGCATTCTTGAAAAGATCAAGAAAAAAATCTTCAAAGGGGATCTTTTCTCTCTTCTGCAGATGGGCCCAGTCAACCACCTTTCCTTGAAAGCTCTTCTACAACAAGTGGATTTCAAATCGATTTCTCCTGAGGCCGCGAGCGTCATTCAAGAAGTTGTTCTTGATTGACCAAGTTCATAAAGACTTTCGACTATTGCCCCAGATTGAGAATGATATTTCAACGAAAACAGGCAGTGAAGCTGCTGCTTGGACTGCTGTTGTCAAATCTGAAAAAAAGATTGTTGAATTGGAGGAGAGGAAAGAGAAGAATAAACAAGAGGTCATTGCTAATGAGGCGAACATTGCCTGTTGGGAGCGCAAGATCAAAAAACTTCGCAACAAAATAGCGAAAGCCAAGAAGAAGAATGCTGAATTATCTTCTTTTGATGATTCCTCCCTATCAACTGAGCTTGAACACGCCGTTAATTTCGCCGAGAAAGCCCGTCGCTTGGAAGCTAAGGTTGCTCAACTAAAAACAGACAAAGCCCAATTCCAGAACCGCCTCGAACTCCAAAAGTCGAACTACCTCAAGATGAAGGCAAATCTCCCTTTTTAGTTTATTAGATCTTTTGTAATAGAGCATCTTTGCTGGTCTTTGTAAGCCATGCTTTTAACTTTTTGTTTGTAAGACTCTGGGCTATTTTGGCATATTTTGTTAATCACCATTTATGGCTTCGCTTTATATTCAGTTGTTACTCTGTTGATATTTTTACCTCTTGAAGTGCAGCCTTATATTTTTTTAAATATTTTCCATTCACTTTTAATATTCTCTTATCTTTACTCAATTCAGCCACTTCGTATGCCCCATTGAAGAAGACCTTCAAAACCTGGAATGGTCCTTCCCACTTTGGGGACCATTTGCCTAAAGACCTAACCTTTCGATCCATAGGCGAGATTACTCTCCATACCAAATCTCCAACTAGGAAAGCCTTTTCTTTAACCTTCTTGTTATATGACTTCTCCACTCTTTTCTTCTGTCTTCTCAAGAGTTCTAGAGCTTTAAGTCTTTCCTCATCCAGATCTACTAACTCATCGAGCATCATATCCCAATATATTTCTCGAGGGATTTCGTGATGCCTATGAATTCTGACCGACTGTATATATATCTCGACCAGCAATACTGCGTCATTGCCAAAGGTCAGACGATAAGGGGAAGTATTGGTTGCTTCTTTAGGGGACGTTCGACATGCCCATAAGACTTGGTCCAACATTTTATGCCAGTTTTTAGGCTTACTCCCAATTTGCTTTTTTATCATGCCAATTATCACCTTATTTGCTGCTTCGACTTGGCCATTGGCTTGGGCGTAATAAGGCGTCGAAGTAAGAAGTTTAAATCCCATTTCTCTGGTGAACTCCTGCATTTTCCTACCTGTAAACACTGACCCTTGGTCTGTCGTTATTATTTCTGGCAGCCCGAATCTATAGATGATGTATTTCTGAATGAACTCGATGACATCCTCTTGGTCTACTTTTGGCAGAGGTATCGCTTCGATCCACTTGGTGAAGTAGTCTATCCCCACCAGGATATACTTTTGGTTTTTGGAAGATGCGGGTCGGATCTCTCCTATCAAGTCTAAAGCCCATCCTCTGAATGGCCATGGCTTGACTATGGAGTGTAACTCGCTTGCTGGAACATGTTGTATGCCGGCGTGAACTTGGCATTCCTGGTAACCTTTGGCGAACTCAATGCAATCTTTCAGCATCGTAAGCCAGTACACCCCTTGGCGAAATAGTAGCTATTTCATCTTGTGGCCTACCTGGTGTGCTTCACATGTCCCACCACGGATTGATGACAATGCCAAGTACGCCTCAGATTTGCTGAGGCATTTAAGCAAAACTCCCTCATAGGTTTTCTTAAATAAATCATTTCCTAAAAGGACATAGCTTAGCGCTTGAAACCTTACTTTTCGTTTTGTGGTTGTTGAAGGGTTCTGAAGGTATTCGACCAAAGGTTTCCTCCAATCTTTATCTGTCAGATCCTCGACTGTAAAAATTTTGAAGGTTTCCTCGTCAGCGTAGCCAAACTTTGTAACTTCAAAGTCTGACGGTCGCAGGCCTACGCACACCACCTTACCCCTGGCCTTGATTGCTTCTTGCAAGTTTTCCTTCGAGACCCTATATCCTGATGCAATTTGTGCCAAATCGTTGGCCACCTGATTGTGTAGTCGTGGTATATGTCGAATAGTGCAGACTTCGAATTTTTTGAGTAGCCTATTGGTTATCACGAAGTACATAATGAGATTTTCTTTAACACACTTGTACTCCCTTGTTAGCTGTTTCACAACCAACTCTGAATCTCCCATTATTTCGACTTGGGTTGCCCCCAATTCTAACAAAATTTTAAGTTCAGCTATCAAAGCTTCATACTCAGCCTCGTTATTGGAACATAGACCCTCAACTCTATACTTGAATTTTGTTGGAATTTTTTCAGGTGAAATAATCAGCAGGCTTATGCCTGTCCCGTTCTTGTGGCTAGAACCGTCGAAGTACAACTTCCAGGGTTCTAGTTCGACGACGTTCAGGGCATTTTTATTTATGGAGTGATCGACAATGAAGTCTGCCACTATTTGACCCTTAACCGCTTTTAGCGGTCTATACGTTAGAGAGTATTCAGTTAATGCTAATGCTTATTTACCGATTCGACTATGCAGAATAGACTTGGATAACATATGTTTAATAATATCGAAATGCTACGAGACATAAACATCAACTAGTTTTATATATTGCTTCAACTTTATACATGAGAAATACAAACATAAGCATAATTTTTCTATCTCGTTATACCTAGTTTCTTCATCATTCAAAACCCTACTAAGGTAGTAAATGGCTCTTTCGACGCCATTCTCGTCCTCTTGAGCAAGCATGCTCCCTAGAGTTTTGTCTGACGCTGCTATGTACAATCTCATGCTTTTGCTTCGACACGGAGGCGAAAGGACTGGAGGATGAGTGAAGTAGTCTTTGATCTTGTCGAAAGCTTCTTGCTGATCTTTCCCCCATTCGAACCTTTCTTTGATGACTCGAAGCAATGGCGAGAAGGCCTGCGTTTTGCCACTGAAGTTTGATATGAATCTTCTTAGGAATTTTATTTTACCTAGTAAGGATTGCAGTTCCTTTTTGTTTGATGGCGCTTTCGCTTCCATGATGGCCTTTGTCTTGTTCTGGTTGATTTTGATCCCCTTTTTGTGGACTACGAAACCCAAGAAATCTCCCGCTTATACACAAAATGCGCACTTCAGGGGGTTCATCTTGAGGCCAAACTTCCTCATCCTTATAAAGGACTTGCGCAGATGTTCTACATGAGCTTTTCCTAACACGGATTTCACTACAATGTCATTAATATATATTTGCATAAAAGACTCAATGTAATCATGAAAAATTGAATTCATCGCTCGCTGGTACGTTGCCCCAGCGTTCTTCAGGCCAAAAGGCATCACTACCCATTTGTAAGTGCCTAAGGCCCCTGGGCAACGGAACGCTGTTTTGGGAACGTCATCCTCAGCGATGAAAATCGGTTGTAACCAGAGTATCCATCCAACATGCTAAGGTACTCATGGCCAGCAGCTGAATCGACCAGCATTTCAGCCACTGGCATCGAATACTCATCTTTAGGGGTTGCTGAATTTAAATCCCTAAAGTCTATGCATACTCTTAGAGACCCGTTTTTCTTAATGACCGGTACAATATTGGCTAGCCATTCGACATACCTGGTCGTACGGATGAACTGGCATCGAAGGAGTCTTTCGATTTCTTCCTTTATTTTTGAGAGGATTTCAGGAGCGAAACGTCTTGGGCTCTGTTTGACTGGCCTTTTGCCAGGTTTGAATGGCAATCTATGCTCGACTAGATCTCTCTTTAGACCGGGCATCTCATCATAATCCCAAGCAAAACAATCCCTGTACTCTCGCAGCAACTGGATGGTCTCGACCCTGAGTTGGGGGTCGAGGTTGGCACTGATATACGTCGGCCTCTTGATTATTCCATCTCCTAGATCCGCTTCCTCTAATGGATCTTGCGCCAGCATTTTAGCATCGTTAGCCAAGGGATCTTTCTCGAAACTCAGAGGCTCATCGTCATAAATGGCGTCGAGCCTTTGAGCTTCATACTGAATTTTGTCAGGAGGTTCAGGGTCGAAATGTCCACCTGAGCCCATTTGTTCAGATTCTTCACTGACTTTCTCAGCCATTTTGTTGTTGGCAGCCTCTAGGGCCGCTTGTAGTTTAGTTTCGGCCATGTAGGCCGAAATCCTTTGAAGCACTATGGCTTCAGTCATCATCGCTAAATTCACTTCCCCATCCAGTGGGGTCTATAGGAAGTGTGCCAAGGTATGGGATCCTCTTACCTGACACTTCCTTATCCCAGCAGAAACCATCGACGGGATGTAGATAAAGTGAGCAATATACTTCATTGTTTGGTACAAATTCGAAATTTGCAGGTACGCATGGGCCTATGATGGCCAAATGTTTGTCAAATTGCCTTTGATCAACATGGTTTATGGGTGCCTTAAAATATCCCTGGTCTGCTTCAATATTCTCGACAATTCCATCTGGTCTCCATATGACAATCCTTTGATGCATTAAAGATGGCACCGCCCCACTCTGTGAATCCATTCCCTTCCAAGCAACAAATTATAGTTGGCTGTGGTTTCTACCACCATGAAGACAGTTGGGCGAGTAATGGTTCCGACTGTAAAGTTCACTTGTATGACTCCCATGGTCGAACCCACTTTGCCTTCATAGTTTGACAAAACCATGTTGTGTGGTTTTGTATCAGTCTCATCTTTTCCAATCTTATTCAACAGAAAATGTGGCATTAGGTTCACTGTGGCGCCACAATCCACCAAAATTTTATTAACTGGGACTTTCTCCACTTTTGCTGTAATATAAAGAGGTTTCAAATGATTCATCATCGCCTTTGTGGGCCGTTCGAAGAATGCGTTTTGTTCTTTGACACAACCATTATTCATCATATAGTAACACACAGGCTTATGAGCCGCCATCTCCCAATCCGTGTAGGTATCTAGATTTTCGACCACAGATATTCTGTCGAATTCCCTAGGCATCACTAATACTACATTAACTAAAATATCCAGAGAATCGTCAGAGTCTGAATCAAAATTATCAGTCATTTCATTGTCGACCCCAATCGGTTTTCTCTACTCTTCAACCTGGGCAGGAAATAATCTACGCCCTACAGATGTCTTCCCAAATGCTTTTGTTCGTCCTTCTTCATTTTCGACAGGGGTGTTGGTACTGGATTCTGCCTGGTTCTTTGTGAGCTTTCCCTGAGTGCTTTTCTCTTACGCTGTTCCCGTCTCCGTTGTGATCGAGACATGGGATTCTTTCCTTTGTAGTTTTCAGATACATGGGCAACTTTTGAAGACTGGAACTCCTTTCGATAACTTAATGAAGACCCTCATTTTACCTCAAAGTTCTTCCACCTCTATTGCCCCTGCTGTCTATTCTTATTAGGCTTTGTCCACTTACCATTAGTAGCCTCAGCGTTGGGTTTGAAACTGGTGGGTTTGTTTGTCGGGGGCCTTGTGTGAGGCTCAGATCTCCTTTGGAGACTACTTCGAGGGTCGAATCTAGGCCTTTCCTTATTTTGTCTTAGCCTCCGTGTTCCCTCTAGCTTATGTGCGGCCTTTTTGTTGAAAATGGCGCTGCATCGAGGACATAGCATCACACTGGATCCTTTCTCCTAGAAACGGTGGAGGAAAGCAACAATCGATTCTTCATGCTCTGGATAAGCTTCCCTAGTGTGTTCCCCCTGGTAATTTGATTCGCTATCCCTTACAGCTTCATGTTGAGTGGTCTCTACCATATTAATTTGAACTTCTTCGACCAGATTAAGCTTCCTTAAGCCTAACTCCAAACCTTTAGTGACCTGGTCCACTCTGATGAAGTTATCAGCAGTTTCTTTGGTCACTATTGCCCAACCTAGATTGCCCTTGTCATTTGAACTTACATCCTCATCAACTTGGTCGAGGTCATCAACGACCATTTTCACACAGTCCTCTCGTCCGAAACTCATGGTCACTTTTTCCATTACAGCCTCATCTATGAGATTATCAGTAACTTCTACCATGTCGATTGAAAAATCGCAGCCATCAGTAGCTTCGACCATGTTGGTTGAAAAATCACAGCCATCAGTAGCTTCGACCAGGTTGGCTTCCACCGATTTTGTATAATGTGCATCTGCCATCTGCAAAGGGTCTGTGTCGACCTTCATCTGGCCACTAGCCTTCTCTCCAAACTTCAAACGTCCTTCCTGAATTGCATTTTGAACAAGATCTCTGAAAAGAAAACATTGAGATGTTTTATGACCCAAAAAATTATGGTATTTACAAAACCCTCTTTTCTTCCTTTGTTCTACAGACGACATTTTAGCACCAGGTGGCACTATCATTTGTCCTTCTTTGACTAACAAATCAAAGATTTCATCACATTTTGTGATGTCAAAAGTATATGTTTTCTTTGGGAACCTATCATTCTTTTCGGATTCGATGCAACTCTTCCCCTGTGGGGGAGCTAGTACTTTACAAGAGTAAGGTGGACCTTGTTTGAGATCAGCAAGATCCACTCCGCTTTCGTCGAAGTACAAAGGATCATCGCACATCCCTTCGACATTCTCATTGAATTCGACAAAAGCTACCTTCTTATTTTTATTGAACTTAGCCTTTTCGTCTTTGAGCCTTTCCAGTTGTCGAACTCGATCAGCTAGTTGGGCCGTGTCCCTTAAATACTGGGTGTCCAACTTCTTCCTAATGGAATAGTCGAGGCCTCCAGCGGCCATTTCGACCAACTCGTGTTCAGGACCTGTGTGAAACATCTGGCCTTAAGCAAACGAAACCTATTAAGGTATTCTTCAATTGGCTCAGAAAACTTACGCTTCACACTAGCAAGTTCTTTTAAGATAATCTTAGTCTGGCCCATATGGAACTGTTCATGGAATAAACGTTCTAACTGGGTCCAATTACACACAGTATTAGGGGGTAGCGTTGTGAACCAAGTGAAGGCATTTTTAGTGATAGAACTTGGGAAGTATTTTATTCTAAGGCTCTCGTCATTCGCTATCTCTCCAGCCTCGATTAGATAATGGGCCATGTGTTCGACAATGGACTCCGTCGTATCTCCTGAGAACTTAGTAAACTTGGGCACTTTCGTTTTAGGAGGCAATTCTGCCTGCAGGATATAATCTACTATTGGGAGGTGTAGTTTGGCCGGGTGAAACCAGTGTTCAACTCGTTTCGAACCATAATTCTCTCAACCATGGCTGCTAAATTATTGTCGACAGCCGCATTGTTGCATCGGACCTGTTGGACGACATTATCTGCGTTCTGGTTTTGATTTACCATAACTACCTCTGGGTCTTTCTCCCCTGGAACACGAACCTGCTCTCTCAATGTTTCGAACCTAGGTGGTTCGTCTATGGGATGACCCAACCTTTCCTGGATTTCCACTACTCGCTGATGTCCCAAAGCTTGTCGTGGAATGTTTGCTACCAGGGCTTGATTCCTGGCTAAGGGAGGTACTCCCATGAATTCATCCAATCGCGTCAACTGTATTGCTAGTTGTTGATTAGTGTGGGTTGTATTTTGGATCAATGGTTGAAAGATTTCCCCAATGGTTTGGGACAGCGTCTGAACCATTTGCAAATTGCTTTCATCCATTTACTTTCTTAAGCATGTGACAGAGGTATTGGTCAAGTTAGGACCTTGTGTCGAATATCCTAGGCTTGAACCTTGGGGATTTCGACCAACGTTCGCGCCAGGCCCAGATCCTTGTAACGGCGAAGCCATTGCATGATCTGAGAATATGGGGGGGGGGGGGTGCATTTTGGAGCCCTTGCATTACAGTTGTGGGCATCCCATATGGGGGATTTCAGGGTGACTGTGAAAACCCGGAGGGAGCAAACTGTCTGGAAGTCGAACTTCCCCCTAATAGTATTTGAGGATTCGACGTCTGAGGCCCAATATATTCCAACACTGGTTGACTATAAGGTCTTATCACAGTCGACCCAGTCCCAGGTACTGAGGGTGTCAGTTCTGGCCTCACAGGATGCGATGTTTGTTCACTGGTTGACGGTATCGAAGGCGGGACTACGCCGTTCCCTGTTCTTTCATTAGAACCGTCTCCTTGGGAGTTAGGATTATTTGGCTGACTTGCATCTGTCGCCATATTCCTATTGTTTCGTCTTGTCAGTCTTTCTTCGTTTACAGCGGTAATTCTACCACTTCTTAGTAACATAAAACACATTTTTCACGAACAGACCAATAAGACTATAATCTTTACAAGTTTTGATTACACGACGGAATTTCTTCTTAGCACAGTCCTACTGGGCGTGCCATTTTGTTTCCCTTGAAAATTGGAAAACAACCGCTGATCTTCCAAATCTAACTTTGGTGACTCACAGGATCGATCAGATTAATCCTAAGACATGTGTAATACCCTTTTAAACCCCACGAAAAGTATAAGCATCATCAGAGTAAAATTAACAAGCATTCACAAAGGGCGTCACACATATACTTCCAAAATTACTAAAAACAATCTGTCATGCTCAATAACACTGAAATAAATAATCATACTTTACAAAATTTCATTTGCATGTAGCAGCGGATTCATTTATATCACAATTTTTTCATAAAAGAAATATTTGCATTTATCACATAAATCATCATCACTTAGGCACTGAGGCCAATAACACAATATACGTCTGAAACGTAACCCGAACGATCCCAGTGTTACACGACCAGAGCACGAATCGACCCAATACAATTAAATTACTAAACAGCTACACCAATAGCGACCTCACAACTACGAGCAGTACTACACCTTGATACCTGCACGATGTCATGAAGGACATCATTCCAGCAGAAGGGTGAGAAATATTATCATAATAACAATGCATATAATCATATATAAATGCACAAATACAGAATACATATGTTCCACATTTTCTCACCACAATACATTATAAACGTCATATATGTCACCACATACGTTTACCTAATTAAGCACATTCATCAATTCACATACACACACACACACAACATGTTTATTCCACCAATTCACATTAACATCTATATTCATGTTTATTTCACAAATTCACATAAACATCTATATTCATATTTATTTTACCAATGTATCATATAAAGATGATAATGCAACTCATAGAGACCGACTCACGACTCTATGCAGATGCAAATGCGGTACCGACTCATTCAACAGGTTCAATTGAAGAACCAAAAGGAACCATCGCTCGTTACCGAAGTAACTCCTCGTCGGGCCTACGATGTTCACCCATCGCTCACACCCCACATGGGTACACGATGTTTCAGGATTGCTCACACCCCACAAGGGCACACAATCATTACGCAGATCCTCCACGGGATCAAGAATAAACCATCGCTCACACCCCACAAGGGCACACGAGGTTTCTGCAGATCCTCCACGGAATCAAGAATAAACCATCGTTCACACCCCACAAGGGCACACGAGGTTTCTGCAGATCCTCCACGGGATCAAGAATAAACCATCGCTCACACCCTACAAGGGCACACGAGGTTTCTGCAGATCCTCCATGGGATCAAGACACAAGAATGCAATCATGATGCTTCACATGCAAAACGACTCCACCCACTCTTGAAATGTATACATATTCCCAAATATATATAATTACACATTACACCTCACACAAGTACATAAAATTATACACATAATTGCCAAACGGCCACATCTCACACTTTCATACCACAATCACATACACATACCATATGACTCATATAAACTCATCAACTCTCGCAAATCCTCATTTGGATTATGGGTACATCGCTTATACCCAACCAGGAACAACATCACAGTTATTCTACCCCGGTGATTACTACACTAGGAACGACACCTTGTCATTCTACCCCAGTGAGTAATAACCTCGCACGCTTACATATTCTCAACATCATTATCATATTACCAAGCAATGCACATATATCATACATATATTCTCATGCATTCATCACACCTTATCACATAAAATCAATATACAAACACAAGGTCGTGCCAACTGCAACAAACTCAATCACATACATCATGAATTCAAACAATGCATATAATTGCCAAAAGGCCATACTTCACAATCTAGGATTCACGCCATAAGGCTACCCACAACACGTCTCATCATAATAATACACAAACTATTCTCGTTATATAAGGATTAGTATCATTGAACCAAACAATTAACAATTGGATGGAAAACACAAGAAAACAACATGCTGACATGCTCGCTACCTTGCTCGCCTAGCGAGCTCCTAGCGAGTGCTTGCTACCTGTTCGCCTAGCGAGTATGCTCGCGAAGGCAAACAGAAGCCACTGACTTGATTCGCTACCTCACTCGCTCAGCGAAGGCCTAGCGAATGCTCGCCACCCCCTTCGCTACCAGCGAAGAACACCAAAACCATTCTGTCCAAGTATGGGACCGTTCGCTATTGGCTCTCCACAGCTAATGCTCGCGACCTGCTCGCCTAGCGAACGTGCTAGCGAGGGTCTGCGAACTCAGAAATCCCCACTGTCCAAAACTCCAAAACTCATCAAAATCCAACCGATTCAATCCCAACTCGTCTCAGTAGCCTTAGCCTAACATTCCTCGATTAAACTCTACCACTTATCCTCATTTTTAACCATTAAAACTCGGTTTCTACCGATTAAACTCATTTATGCCCTAGAATGAAAGATGAGGGATAACAACCAAACAATTCATACATAATCACATACATTTGTAAGATAACAATATTTCACACCCTTACCTCTATTAATCGGAAGCTAGAAGTCGTTCTTGAGCTTTCCAAGCTTTCCCTTCTTTTTCCTTCTACTTTCTCTTCTTCCTCTATCTTTCTCTCATGTTTTCTATTTTACATTTTCCTTCCACTTTCCCTTATATATCTTTCCTTTCTATTTCTCTCCAATATATTTCTTCTCTCAAAATATTTACCAATTCATTTTCTCATAAAATATCCCATCTCATCCTTAATTAGAGAATATCTAGTAAGTCTACATTATTCTACCAAATAGAATAAACCAGTTAAACCCAATAATTCACTTAAATTATACAAACCAATTAACTAGTATCATTAATCAGTTATTGAAAATTGGGCTGTTACAACTCTCCCCCACTTTAGAAATTTTCGTCCTCGAAAATGTTATCCAACTCGAATAACTCTGGATACGACTCTCGCATCCCAAACTCCTAACTACTTCCACCAAAGGAATCCCTTTACCTCGAAGTTGCTTCTCGTTCACCCACCTGAACTTAGCAATGTCTCCACAATCGGATTGCCTCTCGCACAATCTCAGGTCCGAGTACAACACTCTCTCCGGACACATATCAACTCAAAGGAGCCTTACACCCCTTACCAAACAAAGCCTCATACGATGTCATTCCGATATTAGAATGATATCAATTGTTGTAGGTAAACTCCATCAACGACGATTAACTATCCCACGACCCACCTTGGTCCAATCACACAAGCTTTCCAACACATTCTCTACATACTGGGTAATCTTTTTTGTCTGCCTATTCCTTCCACGGACGCTAGTCAGAGTTCAACAACCACATGGCACCCATAAGTGCCTACAAACCTTTCCAAAATCTCAATGAAGAACTCAGATTCCCATCTAACAGAATGATTCATCCTTACTGGTAAGTAACGAGTTACTCTTGTTAATCCATTCTTAACCATCCAAATCGAATCATATCCTATCAAATTCTCCGGAAAACCCATCACAAGATCCATGGGGATACTATCCCATGCCACTCAGAAATATTCAACAATTGCATCAGGTCCAACAGTTTCTGATGTTCACACTTTGACTTTCAACAAGTCTAATCAACATATACAACTTCAACCACTTCTCTCTCCATCCATGGTCACCAAGACGATTTCTCAAATTTGGTCATATCCTCACAGTACCTGGATGGATACCCAATTTATCTCAATGTCCTTATCCCAGGGTACTTTTATCCAACTCCCACTATTGGAAACACAAACTTTATCGTGACAATCATGGTACCATTTCCATCAATCCGAAGATCAGCTCTTCGAATTTTATCCATTAAATTCAATCAATCTATTAACTCAAATGAATTCCGACTCCCTCGGATCTCATCGGGAATACCAACAGTCAGTCTCAACATACAAGGCTCAACTCCATAAGAAGTCTCTTCACATACCAAACTCATATCCCAAATTTGTTTCCTCAGTTCTAGTTCAATACCATCATCATCAGTATATACGGAAATTCCCATTTGATACCTCAGCTACCACGTTGTCTCATCCGAATGGTAATTCGACCAAAACCATATTCCTTCAGAAGTCCTAATTATTTCCTCTGCCTCATATTCGACTTTTCCAATTCAGACGAACACCTTAAGCTCTTAAGGTCAGCAATCATTTCAAATCTCAACTAAACAATTAAGGCCTCCAACCTCTGGCACAGACACACAATAACCAATTCCAAACTACTTGTCAGATAATCCCCTTATGTATCTTGAGTTACCTTAAAGCATAACCAAAACTCGTTGATGTTGTACTTAACATATCTCTCAATCATATCAACCAAACATCACGAAACACAACGAATAGTCCCGTCAGATTTGGCCAAACCAAAATACGAGTTGTTGACAACTCTCCCAAAAACTCTTTAAACTTCTTCCCAGTGGCATATCACTATTCTTTCTCAAACTCTGATAACTCAAGTCTCCGATGTCCAACATGATCTTCTATACTCTTCGAATATCCAAATACCCTCGGTTACACAACTATCAACTCACTCAATTAAGTATGGAAAATCCCATGTCAAACGAACACTCAATTTGTGAGTTTATGGCGGAAACACAAACCACACTTCCCGTATTTACTACAATGTCCAAACGTACTCCATCAAGAAATAACTTAATTCCATGTTACTACTCCACCATCACATATAGCATTATAGCAACTTCCAACGCTTCTAATCCTGCGTCATTCCGAGTTACGGTTCTCTCATTACGACAAAATATGAAAATAACATTCCCATACTCAGAAGGCCATTTACACATCTTCAACTCTTGAAACACTTAGAGGTCTAATCATACCAAGATTGTATTCCACCTCTTACTTTCTTTAATAATCACCAGAAATCACCATCCACCCTTTATATACTCGACCTCATAAACTGTTGCCGTAACACATACAAACACAAGTCTCAAAATTACTCCATCAATTTAATTCCTTGGCTAACCAATTAGACATATAACATGGAGCTCTCAATATCGGACTAATTTCCGTAACTATGTCGATCACAACTACACTTCACGTCCTGGCTGTGTATCACTACTTTGTCAAGACAACTTCCAGACAATCATAACTAATCGGTAAACCGCCAACTTTCCCCTTTCGTTAATACACAAAACTCCCAAGTACTTGGCCTTACTCCGAAAAATTCACTACTCACGCCATCTAAGCTTGCAAGACACGTCTATCCAATCCAACACAATCCTAACTACTATCAACAAGAGATTAAGGGTGATCAGTTCCTCAATTTGTCAATAGACAGCCGAAATCATGATGGGGCATAAACCATCTTTACCAAACTATAGGAGCGTTCAACCACACACTTGCAGCATCCTTTTAGTGTTTGTCGAATCATCCTTTTAGTGGTAGTGGCCGGTGTTAGTTTCGCTCCGTCATACTTTTGGTGGGCGATCTGTCATCTAATTGATGTCAGATTGTGCAATAGTGTTTATCCTATCATCCTTTTGGTGGTAGTGCTTGGTGTGAGTTTCGCTCCGTCATCCTTTTGGAAGAAGGGTCTGTGATCTTAATTGATGTCAGATGGTGTGATAGTGTTTGTCCTTTCATCCTTTTAGTTGTAGTGGCCGGTGTGAGTTTCGCTCCGTCATCCTTTGGGTAAGGGGTATGTCATCTAATTGATGGAAGATTGTGTGATAGTGATTCTCCTATCATCCTTTTGGTGGTAGTGGTCGGTGTTAGTTTCGCTCTGCCTCCTTTTGGTGAGGGGTCTGTTATGTAATTGATGTTAGATTGTTCGATCGTGTTTGTCCTATCATCCTTTTGGTGGTTGTGGCCTGTGTGAGTTTCGCTCCGTCATCCTTTTGGTAGGGGGTCTGTCATCTAATTGATGGCAGATTGTGCGATAGTGTTTGTCCAATCATCCTTTTAGTGGTAGTGGTCGGTGTTAGTTTCGCTCCGTCATCATTTTGGTGGGGGGTCTGTCATTTTAATTGATGTCAGATTGTTCGATAATGTTTGTCCTATCATCCTTTTGGTGGTAATGGTCGGCGTGAGTTTTGCTCCGTCATCCTTTTGGTGGGGGGTTTGTCATCTTAATTGATGTCAGATTGTGTGATAGTGTTTGTAGTATTATCCTTTTGATGGTAGTGGCCGGTGTGAGTTTCTCTCTGTCATGCTTTTTTTAGGGGGTATGTCATCGTAATTGATGTGAGATTGTGCGATAGTTTTTGTCCTATCATCCTTTTGGTGTTAGTGCTTGGTGTGAGTTTCGCTCTGTCATCCTTTTGGAAGAGGGGTCTGTCATCCTAATTGATGTCAGATGGTGCGATAGTGTTTGTCCTTTCATCCTTTTAATTGTAGTGGCCGGTGTGAGTTTCGCTCCGTCATCCTTTGGGTAGGGGGTATGTCAACTAATTGATGGCAGATTGTGTGATAGTGTTTGTCCTATCATCCTTTTGGTGGTAGTGGCCGGTGTGAGTTTCGCTCCGTCATCCTTTTGGTGAGGGGTCTGTCATCTAATTGATGTCAGATTGTGCGATCGTGTTTTTCCTATCATCCTTTTGCTGGTTGTGGCCGGTGTGAGTTTCGCTCCGTCATCCTTTTGGTAGGGGGTCTGTCATCTAATTGATGGCAGATTGTGCGATAGTGTTTGTCGAATCATCCATTTAGTGGTAGTGGCCGGTGTTAGTTTCGCTCTGTCATACTTTTGGTGGGGGATCTTTCATCTAATTGATGTCAGATTGTGCGATAGTGTTTGTCCTATCATCCTTTTGGTGGTAGTGCTTGGTGTAAGTTTCGCTCCGTCATCCTTTTGGAAGGAGGGTTTGTCATCTTAATTGATGTCAAATGGTGCGATAGTGTTTGTCGTTTCATCCTTTTAGTTGTAGTCGCCGTTGTGAGTTTCGCTCCGTCATCCTTTGGGTAGGGGTATGTCATCTAATTGATGGCAGATTGTGTGATAGTGTTTGTCCTATCATCCTTTTGGTGGAAGTGGCCAGTGTTAGTTTCGCTCTGCATCCTTTTGGTGAGGGGTCTGTCATCTAATTGATGTCAGATTGTGCGATCGTGTTTGTCCTATCATCCTTTTGGTGGTTGTGGCCGGTGTGAGTTTCGCTCTGTCATCCTTTTGGTAGGGGGTCTGTCATCTAATCGATGGCATATTGTGCGATAGTGTTTGTCCTATCATCCTTTTGATTGTAGTGGCCGGTGTGAGTTTCTCTCTGTCATCCTTTTTGTGGGGGGTATGTCATTATAATTGATGTCAGAATGTGCGATAGTGTTTGTCCTATCATCCTTTCGTGGTAGTGCTTGGTCTGAGTTTCGCCCCGTCATCCTTTTGGATTAGGGGTCTGTCATCTTAATTGATGTCAGATTGTGCGATAGTGTTTGTCCTATCATCCTTTTGATGGTAATGGCCGGTGTGAGTTTCTCTCTGTCTTTCTTTTTGTGGGGGTTATGTCATTGTAATTTATGTCAGATTGTGCGATAGTGTTTGTCCTATCATCCTTTTAGGTGGTGGTGCTTGGTTCGAGTTTCCCTCTGTCATCCTTTTTGAAGGGGGGTCTGTCATATTAATTGATGTTAGACGGTGTAATAGTGTTTGTCCTATCATCCTTTTAGTTGTAGTGGTCGGTGAGAGTTTCACTTTGTCATCCTTTTGGTGGGTGGTATGTCATCTAATTGATGGCAGATTGTGCGATAGTGTTTTTCCTATCATCCTTTTAGTGGTAGTGGCCGGTGTTAGTTTCGCTCTGCATCCTTTTGGTGAGGGGTCTGTCATCTAATTGATGTCAGATTGTGCGATCATGTTTGTCCAATCATCCTTTTAGTGGTTGTGGCCGGTGTGAGTTTCGCTCTGTCATCATTTTGGTGGGGGGTCTGTCATTTTAATTGATGTCAGATTGTGCGATAATATTTGTCCTATCATCCTTTTGGTGGTAATGGCCGGTGTGAGTTTCGCTCCGTCATCCTTTTGGTGGGGGGTCTGTCATCTTAATTGATGTCAGATTGTGCGATAGTGTTTGTCCTATCATCCTTTTGATGGTAGTGGCCGGTGTGAGTTTCTCTCTGTCATCCTATTTGTGGGGGGTATGTCATCGTAATTGATATCAGATTGTGCGATAGTATTTGTCCTATCATCCTTTTGGTGGTAGTGCTTGGTGTGAGTTTCGCTCTGTCATCCTTTTGGTGGGGGGTCTGTCATCTTAATTGATATCAGATTGTGCGATAGTGTTTGTCCTATCATCCTTTTGATTGTAGTGGCCGGTGTGCGTTTCGCTTCGTCATTCTCTTTGGTGGGGGGTATGTCATCTAATTGATGGCAGATTGTGCGATAGTGTTTGTCCTATCATCCTTTTGGTGGTAGTGGTCGCTGTTAATTTCGCTCTGCATCCTTTTAATGAGGGGTCTGTCATCTAATTGATGTCAGATTGTGCGATCGTGTTTGTCCTATCATCCTTTTGGTGGTTGTGGCCGGTGTGAGTTTCGCTCCGTTATCCTTTTGGTAGGGGGTCTTTCATCTAATTGATGGCAGATTGTGCGATAGTGTTTGTCCTATCATCCTTTAGAATGTAGTGGCCGGTGTGAGTTTCTCTCTGTCATCCTTTTTTTGGGGGGTAAGTCATCGTAATTGATGTCAGATTGTGCGATAGTGTTTGTCCTATCATCCTTTCGTGGTAGTGCTTGGTCTGAGTTTCGCTCCGTCATCCTTTTGGATTAGGGGTCTGTCATCTTAATTGATGTCAGATTGTGCGATAATGTTTGTCCTATCATCCTTTTGATGGTAATGGTCGGTGTGAGTTTCTCTCTATCTTCCTCTTTATGGGGGGTATGTCATTGTAATTTATGTCAGATTGTGCGATAGTGTTTGTCCTATCATCCTTTTAGGTGGTGGTGCTTGGTCTGAGTTTCGCTCTGTCATCCTTTTTGAAGGGGGTTTGTCATATTAATTGATGTCAGATGGTGTGATAATGTTTGTCCTATCATCCTTTTAGTTGTAGTGATCGGTGTGAGTTTCACTCCGTCATCCTTTTGGTGGGTGGTATGTCATCTAATTGATGGCATATTGTGCGATAGTGTTTGTCCTATCATCCTTTTGGTGGTAGTGGCCGGTGTTAGTTTCGCTCTGCATCCTTTTGGTGAGGGGTCTGTCATCTAATTGATGTCAGATTGTGCGATCATGTTTGTCCTATCATCCTTTTGGTTGTTGTGGCCGGTGTGAGTTTCGCTCCGTCATCCTTTTGGTAAGGGGTCTGTCATCTAATTGATGGCAGATTGTGCGATAGTGTTTGCCCAATCATCCTTTTAGTGGTTGTGGCCGGTGTGAGTTTCGCTCTGTCATCATTTTGGTGGGGGGTCTGTCATTTTAATTGATGTCAGATTGTGCGATAATATTTGTCCTATCATCCTTTTGGTGGTAATGGCCGGTGTGAGTTTTGCTCCGTCATCCTTTTGGTGGGGGGTCTGTCATCTTAATTGATGTCAGATTGTGCGATAGTGTTTGTCCTATCATCCTTTTGATGGTAGTGGCCGGTGTGAGTTTCTCTCTGTCATCCTATTTGTGGGGGGTATGTCATCGTAATTGATGTCAGATTGTGCGATAGTATTTGTCCTATCATCCTTTTGGTTGTAGTGCTTGGTGTGAGTTTCGCTCCGTCATCCTTTTGGTGGGGGGTATGTCATCTTAATTGATGTCAGATTGTGCGATAGTGTTTGTCCTATCATCCTTTTGATTTTATTGGACGGTGTGAGTTTCGCTTCGTCATCCTTTTGGTGGGGGGTATGTCATCTAATTGATGGCAGATTGTGCGATAGTGTTTGTCCTATCATCCTTTTGGTGATAGTGGTTGGTGTTAGTTTCGCTCTGCATCCTTTTAATGAGGGGTCTGTCATCTTATTGATGTCAGATTGTGCGATCGTGTTTGTCCTATCATCCTTTTGGTGGTTGTGGCCGGTGTGAGTTTCGCTCCATCATCCTTTTGGTAGGGGGTCTGTCATCTAATTGATGGCAGATTGTGCGATAGTGTTTGTCCAATCGTCCTTTTAGTGGTTGTGGCCGGTGTGAGTTTCGCTCTGTCATCATTTTGGTGGAGGGTCTGTCATTTTAATTGATGTCAGATTGTGCGATAATATTTGTCCTATCATCCTTTTGGTGATAATGGCTGGTGTGAGTTTCGCTCCGTCATCCTTTTGGTGGGGGGTCTGTCATTTTAATTGATGTCAGATTGTGCGATAGTGTTTGTCCGATCATCCTTTTGATTGTAGTGGCCGGTGTGTGTTTCGCTTCGTCATTCTTTTGGTGGGGGGTATGTCATCTAATTGATGGCAGATTGTGCGATAGTGTTTGTCCTATCATCCTTTTGGTGGTAGTGGTCGCTGTTAGTTTCGCTCTGCATCCTTTTAATGAGGGGTCTGTCATCTAATTGATGTCAGATTGTGCGATCGTGTTTGTCCTATCATCCTTTTGGTGGTTGTGGCCGGTGTGAGTTTCGCTCCATCATCCTTTTGGTAGGGGGTCTGTCATCTAATTGATGGCAGATTGTGCGATAGTGTTTGTCCTATCATCCTTTCGATTGTAGTGGCCGGTGTGAGTTTCTCTCTGTCATCCTTTTTTTAGGGGGTAAGTCATCGTAATTGATGTCAGATTGTGGGATAGTGTTTGTCCTATCATCCTTTCGTGGTAGTGCTTGGTCTGAGTTTCGCTCCGTCATCCTTTTGGATTAGGGGTCTGTCATCTTAATTGATGTCAGATTATGCGATAATGTTTGTCCTATCATCCTTTTGATGGTAATGGCCGGTGTGAGTTTCTCTATATCTTCCTTTTTGTGGGGGGTATGTCATTGTAATTTATGTCAGATTGTGCGATAGTGTTTGTCCTATCATCCTTTTAGGTGGTGGTGCTTGGTCTGAGTTTCGCTCCGTCATCCTTTTTGAAGGGGATTTGTCATATTAATTGATGTCAGATGGTGTGATAATGTTTGTCCTATCATCCTTTTAGTTGTAGTGATCGGTGTGAGTTTCACTCCGTCATCCTTTTGGTGGGTGGTATGTCATCTAATTGATGGCAGATTGTGCGATAGTGTTTGTCCTATCATCCTTTTGGTGGTAGTGGCCGGTGTTAGTTTCGCTCTGCATCCTTTTGGTGAGGGGTCTGTCATCTAATTGATGTCAGATTGTGCGATCGTGTTTGTCCTATCATCCTTTTCGTGGTTGTGGCCGGTGTGAGTTTTGCTCCGTCATCCTTTTGGTAGGGGGTCTGTCATCTAATTGATGGCAGATTGTGCGATAGTGTTTGTCCAATCATCCTTTTAGTGGTTGTGGCCGGTGTGAGTTTCGCTCTGTCATCATTTTGGTGGGGGGTCTGTCATTTTAATTGATGTCAGATTGTGCGATAATATTTGTCCTATCAACCTTTTGGTGGTAATGGCCGGTGTGAGTTTTGCTCCGTCATCCTTTTGGTGGGGGGTCTGTCATTTTAATTGATGTCAGATTGTGCGATAGTGTTTGTCCTATCATCCTATTGATGGTAGTGGCCGGTGTGAGTTTCTCTCTGTCATCCTATTTGTGGGGGGTATGTCATCGTAATTGATATCAGATTGTGCGATAGTATTTTTCCTATCATCCTTTTGGTGGTAGTGCTTGGTGTGAGTTTCGCTCTGTCATCCTTTTGGTGGGGGGTCTGTCATCTTAATTGATATCAGATTGTGCGATAGTGTTTGTCCTATCATCCTTTTGATTGTAGTGGCCGGTGTGTGTTTCGCTTCGTCATTCTTTTGGTGGGGGGTATGTCATCTAATTGATGGCAGATTGTGCGATAGTGTTTGTCCTATCATCCTTTTGGTGGTAGTGGTCGCTGTTAATTTCGCTCTGCATCCTTTTAATGAGGGGTCTGTCATCTAATTGATGTCAGATTGTGCGATCGTGTTTGTCCTATCATCCTTTTGGTGGTTGTGGCCGGTGTGAGTTTCGCTCCGTCATCCTTTTGGTAGGGGGTCTGTCATCTAATTGATGGCAGATTGTGCGATAGTGTTTGTCCTATCATCCTTTAGAATGTAGTGGCCGGTGTGAGTTTCTCTCTATCATCCTTTTTTTGGGGGGTAAGTCATCGTAATTGATGTCAGATTGTGCGATAGTGTTTGTCCTATCATCCTTTCGTGGTAGTGCTTGGTCTGAGTTTCGCTCCGTCATCCTTTTGGATTAGGGGTCTGTCATCTTAATTGATGTCAGATTGTGCGATAATGTTTGTCCTATCATCCTTTTGATGGTAATGGCCGGTGTGCGTTTCTCTCTATCTTCCTTTTTGTGGGAGGTATGTCATTGTAATTTATGTCAGATTGTGCGATAGTGTTTGTCCTATCATCCTTTTAGGTGGTGGTGTTTGGTCTGAGTTTCGCTCCGTCATCCTTTTTGAAGGGGGTTTGTCATATTAATTGATGTCAGATGGTGTGATAATGTTTGTCCTATCATCCTTTTAGTTGTAGTGATCGGTGTGAGTTTCACTCCGTCATCCTTTTGGTGGGTGGTATGTCATCTAATTGATGGCATATTGTGCGATAGTGTTTGTCCTATCATCCTTTTGGTGGTAGTGGCCGGTGTTAGTTTCGCTCTGCATCCTTTTGGTGAGGGGTCTGTCATCTAATTGATGTCAGATTGTGCGATCGTGTTTGTCCTATCATCCTTTTGGTTGTTGTGGCCGGTGTGAGTTTCGCTCCGTAATCCTTTTGGTAAGGGGTCTGTCATCTAATTGATGGAAGATTGTGCGATAGTGTTTGCCCAATCATCCTTTTAGTGGTTGTGGCCGGTGTGAGTTTCGCTCTGTCATCATTTTGGTGGGGGGTCTGTCATTTTAATTGATGTCAGATTGTGCGATAATATTTGTCCTATCATCCTTTTGGTGGTAATGGCCGGTGTGAGTTTCGCTCCGTCATCCTTTTGGTGGGGGGTCTGTCATCTTAATTGATGTCAGATTGTGCGATAGTGTTTGTCCTATCATCCTTTTGATGGTAGTGGCCGGTGTGAGTTTCTCTCTGTCATCCTATTTGTGGGGGGTATGTCATCGTAATTGATGTCAGATTGTGCGATAGTATTTGTCCTATCATCCTTTTGGTTGTAGTGCTTGGTGTGAGTTTCGCTCCGTCATCCTTTTGGTGGGGGGTCTGTCATCTTAATTGATGTCAGATTGTGCGATAGTGTTTGTCCTATCATCCTTTTGATTGTATTGGCCGGTGTGAGTTTCGCTTCGTCATCCTTTTGGTGGGGGGTATGTCATCTAATTGATGGCAGATTGTGCGATAGTGTTTGTCCTATCATCCTTTTGGTGATAGTTGTTGGTGTTAGTTTCCCTCTGCATCCTTTTAATGAGGGGTCTGTCATCTAATTGATGTCAGATTGTGCGATCGTGTTTGTCCTATCATCCTTTTGGTGGTTGTGGCCGGTGTGAGTTTCGCTCCATCATCCTTTTGGTAGGGGGTCTGTCATCTAATTGATGGCAGATTGTGCGATAGTGTTTGTCCAATCGTCCTTTTAGTGGTTGTGGCCGGTGTGAGTTTCGCTCTGTCATCATTTTGGTGGAGGGGCTGTCATTTTAATTGATGTCAGATTGTGCGATAATATTTGTCCTATCATCCTTTTGGTGATAATGGCTGGTGTGAGTTTCGCTCCGTCATCCTTTTGGTGGGGGGTCTGTCATTTTAATTGATGTCAGATTGTGCGATAGTGTTTGTCCTATCATCCTTTTGATTGTAGTGGCCAGTGTGTGTTTCGCTTCGTCATTCTTTTGGTGGGGGGTATGTCATCTAATTGATGGCAGATTGTGCGATAGTGTTTGTCCTATCATCCTTTTGGTGGTAGTGGTCGCTGTTAGTTTCGCTCTGCATCCTTTTAATGAGGGGTCTGTCATCTAATTGATGTCAGATTGTGCGATCGTGTTTGTCCTATCATCCTTTTGGTGGTTGTGTCCGGTGTGAGTTTCGCTCCGTCATCCTTTTGGTAGGGGGTCTGTCATCTAATTGATGGCAGATTGTGCGATAGTGTTTGTCCTATCATCCTTTTGATTGTAGTGGCCGGTGTGAGTTTCTCTCTGTCATCCTTTTTTTAGGGGGTAAGTCATCGTAATTGATGTCAGATTGTGGGATAGTGTTTGTCCTATCATCCTTTCGTGGTAGTGCTTGGACTGAGTTTCGCTCCGTCATCCTTTTGGATTAGGGGTCTGTCATCTTAATTGATGTCAGATTGTGCGATAATGTTTGTCCTATCATCCTTTTGATGGTAATGGCCGATGTGAGTTTCTCTCTATCTTCCTTTTTGTGGGGGGTATGTCATTGTAATTTATGTCAGATTGTGCGATAGTGTTTGTCCTATCATCCTTTTAGGTGGTGGTGCTTGGTCTGAGTTTCGCTCCGTCATCCTTTTTGAAGGGGGTTTGTCATATTAATTGATGTCAGATGGTGTGATAATGTTTGTCCTATCATCCTTTTAGTTGTAGTGATCGGTGTGAGTTTCACTCCGTCATCCTTTTGGTGGGTGGTATGTCATCTAATTGATGGCAGATTGTGCGATAGTGTTTGTCCTCTCATTCTTTTGGTGGTAGTGGCCGGTGTTAGTTTCGCTCTGCATCCTTTTGGTGAGGGGTTTGTCATCTAATTGATGTCAGATTGTGCGATCGTGTTTGTCCTATCATCCTTTTGGTGGTTGTGGCCGATGTGAGTTTCGCTCCGTCTTCCTTTTGGTAGGGGGTCTGTCATCTAATTGATGGCAGATTGTGCAATAGTGTTTGCCCAATCATCCTTTTAGTGGTTGTGGCCGGTGTGAGTTTCGCTCTGTCATCATTTTGGTGGGGGGTCTATCATTTTAATTGATGTCAGATTGTGCGATAATATTTGTCCTATCATCCTTTTGGTGGTAATGGCCGGTGTGAGTTTCGCTCTGTCATCCTTTTGGTGGGGGGTCTGTCATCTTAATTGATGTCAGATTGTGCGATAGTGTTTGTCCTATCATCCTTTTGATGGTAGTGGCCGGTGTGAGTTTCTCTCTGTCATCCTATTTGTGGGGGGTATGTCATCGTAATTGATGTCAGATTGTGCGATAGTATTTGTCCTTTCATCCTTTTGGTTGTAGTGCTTGGTGTGAGTTTCGCTCCGTCATCCTTTTGGTAAGGGGTCTGTCATCTTAATTGATGTCAGATTGTGCAATAGTGTTTGTCCTATCATCCTTTTGATTGTATTGGCCGGTGTGAGTTTCGCTTCGTCATCCTTTTGGTGGGGGGTATGTCATCTTATTGATGGCAGATTGTGCGATAGTGTTTGTCCTATCATCCTTTTGGTGATAGTGGTTGGTGTTAGTTTCGCTCTGCATCCTTTTAATGAGGGGTCTGTCATCTAATTGATGTCAGATTGTCCGATCGTGTTTGTCCTATTATCCTTTTGGTGGTTGTGGCCGGTGTGAGTTTCGCTCCATCATCCTTTTGGTAGGGGGTCTGTCATCTAATTGATGGTAGATTGTGCGATAGTGTTTGTCCAAACATCCTTTTAGTGGTTGTGGCCGGTGTGAGTTTCGCTCTATCATCATTTTGGTGGAGGGTCTGTTATTTTAATTGATGTCAGATTGTGCGATAATATTTGTCCTATCATCCTTTTGGTGGTAATGGCCAGTGTGAGTTTCGCTCCGTCATCCTTTTGGTGGGGGGTCTGTCATCTTAATTGATGTCTGATTGTGCGATAGTGTTTGTCCTATCATCCTTTTGATGGTAGTGGCCGGTGTGAGTTTCTCTCTGTCATCCTATTTGTGGGAGGTATGTCATCGTAATTGATGTCAGATTGTGCGATAGTATTTGTCCTATCATCCTTTTGGTGGTAGTGCTTGGTGTGAGTTTCGCTCCGTCATCCTTTTGGTGGGGGGTCTGTCATCTTAATTGATGTCAGATTGTGCGGTAGTGTTTGTCCTATCATCCTTTTGATTGTAGTGGCCGGTGTGAGTTTCGCTTCGTCATCCTTTTGGTGGGGGGTATGTCATCTAATTGATGGCATATTGTGCGATAGTGTTTGTCCTATCATTCTTTTGGTGGTAGTGGTCGGTGTTAGTTTCGCTCTGCATCCTTTTAATGAGGGGTCTGTCATCTAATTGATGTCAGATTGTGCGATCGTGTTTGTCCTATCATCCTTTTGGTGGTTGTGGCCTGTGTGAGTTTCGCTCCGTCATCCTTTTGGTAGGGGGTCTGTCATCTAATTGATGGCAGATTGTGCGACAGTGTTTGTCCTGTCATCCGTTTAGTGCTAGTGTCCGATGTGTGTTTCGCTCCGTCATCATTTTAGTGGGGGGTCTGTGATTTTAATTGATGTCAGATTTTACTATAATGTTTGTCATATCATCCTTTTGGTGGTAATGGTCGGTGTGAGTTTCGCTCCATCATCCTTTTGGTGGGGGGTATGTCATCTTAATTGATGTCAGATTGTGTGATAGTGTTTGTCCTATAATCCTTTTGATGGTATTTGTCGGTGTGAGTTTCTCTCTGTCATCCTTTTTGTGGGGGATATGTCATCGTAATTGATGTCAGATTGTGCGGTAGTGTTTGTCCTATCATCGTTTTGGTGGTAATGCTTGGTGTGAGTTTCGCTCCGTCATCCTTTTGGAAGGGGGGTCTGTCATCTTAATTGATGTCAGATGGCGCGATAGTGTTTGTCCTATCATCCTTATGGTGGTTCTGGCTGGTGTGAGTTTCGCTCCGTCATCCTTTTGGTAGGGGGGCTGTCATCTAATTGATGCAGATTCTGCGATAGTGTTTGTCCTATTATCCTTTTGGTGGTAGTGGCTGGTGTGAGTTTCGCTCCGTCATCCTTTTGGTGGGGGGTCTGTCATCATAATTGATGTCAGATTGTGAAATAGTCTTTGTCCTATCATCCTTTTGGTGGTAGTGGCTGGTGTGAGTTTCACTCCGTCATCCTTTTTGTGTGTGTGTGTGTGGGGGGGGGGGGGGGGGGTCTGTCGTTTTAATTGATGTCATATTGTGAGATTGTGTTTGTCCTATCATCCTTTCGTGGTTGTGGCCAGTGTGAGTTTCGCTCCGTCATCCTTTTGGTGGGGGGTCTATCATCGTAATTGATGTCAGATTGTGCGATAATCTTTGTCCTATCATCCTTTTGGTGGCAGTGGCCGGTGTGAGTTTCGCTCCGTCATTATTTTGGTGGGGGGTTTTTCATTTTAATTGATGTCAGATTGTGCGATAATGTTTGCCCTATCATCCTTTTGGTGATAATGGCCGGTGTGAGTTTCACTCCGTCATCCTTTTGGTGGGGGGTCTGTCATCTTAATTAATGTCAGATAGTGCGATAGTGTTTGTCCTATCATCCTTTTGATGGTAGTGGCCGGTGTGAGTTTCTCTCTGTCATCCATTTGTGGTGCGTATGTCATTGTAATTGATGTCAGATTGTGCGATTGTGTTTGTCCTATCATCCTTTTGGTGGTAGTGCTTGGTGTGAGTTTCGCTCCGTCATCCTTTTGGAAGGGGGGTCTGTCATCTTAATTGATGTCAGATGGTGCGATAGTGTTTGTCCAATCATCCTTTTAGTTGTAGTGGCCGGTGTGAGTTTCGTTCCATCATCCTTTTGGTGGGGGGTATGTCATCTAATTGATGGCAGATTGTGCGATAGTGTTTGTCCTATCATCGTTTTGGTGGTAGTGGTCGGTGTTAGTTTCGGTCTGCATCCTTTTTGTGAGGGGTTTGTCATCTAATTGATTTCAGATTGTGCGATCGTGTTTCTCCTATCATCCTTTTTGTGGTAGTGGCCGGTCTGAGTTCCGCTCCGTCATCCTTTTGGTAGGGGGACTGTCATCTAATTGATGGCAAATTGTGCGATAGTGTTTGTCCAATCATCCTTTTAGTGGTAGTGGCCAATGTTAGTTTCACTCCGTCAGACTTTTGGTGGGGGATCTGTCATCTAATTGATGTCAGATTGTGCGATAGTGTTTGTCCTATCATCCTTTTGGTGGTAGTGGTTGGGGTAAGTTTCGCTCCGTCATCCTTTTGGTGGGGGGTCTGTCATCGTAATTGAAGTCAGATTGTGCGATAGTGTTTGTCCTATCATCCTTTTGGTGGTAGTGGCCAGTGTGAGTTTCGCTCTGTCAACCTTTTGGTGGGTGGTTTGTCATCGTAATTGATGTCAGATTGTGCGATAGTTTTTGTCCTATCTCCTTTTAGTGGTAATGGCCGGTGTGAGTTTCGCTCCGTCATCCTTTTGGTGGGGGGTTTGTCATCTTAATTGATGTCAGATTGTGTGATAGTGTTTGTCCTATCATCCTTTTGATGGTAGTGGCGGGTGTGAGTTTCTCTCTATCATCCTTTTTTTAGGGGGTATGTCATCGTAATTGATGTGAGATTGTGCGATAGTGTTTGTCCTATCATCCTTCTTGTGGTAGTGCTTAGTGTGAGTTTCGCTCCTTCATCCTTTTGGAAGGGGGGTCTGTCATCTTAATTGATGTCAGATGGTGCGATAGTGTTTGTCCTTTCATGCTTTTAGTTGTAGTGGCCAGTGTGAGTTTCGCTCCGTCATCCTTTGGGTAGGGGGTATGTCATCTAATTGATGGCAGATTGTGTGATAGTGTCCTATCATCCTTTTGGTGGTAGTGGCCGGTGTTAGTTTCGCTCTGCATCCTTTTTGTGAGGGGTCTGTCATCTAATTGATGTCATATTATGCGATCGTGTTTGTCCTATCATCCTTTTGGTGGTAGTGGCCGGTAGGAGTTTTGATTCGTCATCCTTTTGGTAGGGGGTCTGTCATCTAATTGATGGCAGATTTTGCGATAGTGTTTGTCCAATCATCCTTTTAGTGGTAGTGGCCAGTGTTAGTTTCGCTTCGTAATCCTTTTGGTGGGGGATCTGTCATCTAATTGATGTCAGATTGTGCGATAGTGTTTGTCCTATCATCCTTTTGGTGGTAGTAGCCGGTGTGAGTTTCGCTCCGTCATCCTTTTGGTTGGGGGTCTGTCATTGTAATTGATGTCAGATTGTGCTATAGTCTTTGTCCTATCATCCTTTTGGTGGTAGTGGCTAGTGTGAGTTTCATTCCGTCATCCTTTTGGTGGGGGGTCCTTCATCGTAATTGATGTCAGATTGTGCGATAGTCTTTGTCCTATCATCCCTTTGGTGGTAGTGGCCGGTGTGGGTTTTGCTCCGCCATCATTTTGATGGGGGGTCTGTCATTTTAATTGATGTCAGATTGTGCGATAATGTTTGTCCTATCATCCTTTTGGTGGTAATGGCCGGTGTGAGTTTCGCTCCGTCATCCTTTTGGTGGGGGGTCTGTCATCTTAATTGATGTCAGATTGTGCGATAGTGTTTGTCCTATCATCCTTTTGATGGTAGTGGCTGGTGTGAGTTTCTCTTTGTCATCCTTTTTATGGGGGGTATGTCATTGTAATTGATGTCAGATTTGTGGAGGCAAGTCGCCACATATCACACAAATCTGCAAGACATTGGTAAATGCAGGTTTCGATGATGACAAATTCCCATGATAGACTGGAAAGTATGAGTTCCAGATCCACTAAACCAGATGCAACATATCACTCATCATATTCTCCTTTTGCTTGTCTTAAATTTTCTAAAATAAATATACCTTGAGTTGACAAATTGCAATCATGACTAAAGGCATGAAAAACATCAAACTAACGATATTTTGCAGGCTTGCAGGACATGGGTCGACCATAGGGTCGGCGTATCCATCGGAAACAAGGGAAGAACAGTCAGCGCACAAAGCATGCGTCGACCATTGGGTCAGCGCATGAAGGAATGATATTCCAGCGGGTCAACGCATAAAAGCTTTGGTCGACCATAGGGTCGACGCACAAAGGAAAAGAATTTCAACGGGTCAGCGCACGCCGACTGTATGGTCGACGCATACTGATGAAATTTCCAGAAATTCAAAACATCATAGGCCATGCGTCGACGCACAGACCTGTTATGGTCGACCGTTCGCGCGGAAAAACTGTTTTAACTTTGTTCCCTCTCATATTTGAAATACTGTTATGTCCTGAATTTTGTGGGCACTATATATACTTGCTTAAACACTTGTGTCTACCAACATTTGATATTCGTTTGATTCATGTGTTCAAAAACAAGAAAGAGTGAAATAGGTGTCCAAGATTCATCATCTTCATCTTCAACATCTCACAACATTTCAATTACACACAATCATTTTTGAAATGCATTTGTGAGAGATTCAAGGTGATAAGGTTCGAGGCTTAGATTGGAGAATCAAGCTCGGGTTGAAGATTGTGACAGGTTCTTTCTTGAATAAAACCGTTGGGGTTTTGCCCTCCAAGATTGGTTCGAATTTTGAGGGTTTTTGGACAAGATTCTTCATCAACGATCAATCGAGCGAAGGTGATTGTGAAGAGGTGGTCTTCACAAGTCTAGTAGCGGATTCGGTGATTTTGAAGGGAAGATCTCGGATTCGATTTGGTGCTGTTGAGATCAGCCAGAGCCAAAGGTTTGAACAACAACGTGTTCTTCAATAAGGTGGTTAGAGTCGGAGGTCCATCAACACAAATCGAAGAACTTGATTCAGCTTGAATCAAGGGGCAAGGAGTGAAGGCAACTTTCAACACATTGAGATTTTGTTGTAATTTTTGCTGCTCAATCCTTGTATAAACTGTACATTCAAACAGGTGATATCTATTCAATATATCTCAATTCTAGTTTTAGAATTGAGGGCAGACGTACCCCGAAGCGAGGACGACGGGGGAACTGCCTCACCAAATTACTTGTCTTCTTTATTTTCAGCATTTTCGTTACAGCTCAAATAAGTAATTTTTGTGTAAGCTCTATTGTCAAAATTGTGATATCAATTGAGTAAGAGATTAAAACGTTGTTTTTAACTCTAACGTACAACAAAACGTTGTACTAGGCTGATTGAAATCACTTACTCAACATAAACATCACTTGGAGTGTCTTTGCACACCAAGTGTTTGACATATTGCTTGAACCAAAATTATCTTACTTGTGTATCTAGTTTTGGTTTGATTTCGAATCATTGGAACTAGGTAACCTTACAACTGAAGTAAATAGTTGATAAGCATAGTTTGTGTTGTGATTCTATTTTTCCGAATTTTTATAAATCCATAGGCTTACGTATATCCGGTTTTCCAATAACCGTTCGTTTTAGACTATAATTTTCCTCGGCCGCTTCCGCACTTAAAACATTTTTAAAACCAATTTTAGATTGGTAGCGCCGACTCAATTTTAATTGGGGATCTATTCAACCCCCCCCCTTCTAGATCCGTGCCATAGTCTAACAAGTGGTATCTAGAGCTCCGGTTATTCGGTGCTTCAAATACAACGAGATAGAAAATGGCAAACGAACCTAAAGGGGCGTACAATAGGGCTCCTGTTTTCAACGGTGAAAATTATAGTTATTGGAAAGACTGTATGTGTGTGCATATAAACTCCATAGACAGAAAAATATGGAACGTTATCCTTAATGGTCCAATAGAAATTACTATGACTAATGCGAATAATGTAATTGTGCCAAAGCCTGAAGCACAATGGACCGATGACGATGAGAAAAAATACAATTATGATTGGAAAGCTAAAAACATCTTAATTTCCTCATTAGGTGTAGATGAATACTATCGTGTATCCCATTGTCCTACTGCTAAGGCCATGTGGGATTCACTACAAATAGCCCATGAGGGGACAAACGATGTTAAGTTGGCTAGAATCAATACATTAACTCAAGAGTTCGATCTCTTTTTCATGGAGCAAGGGGAAACCATTGCTGACATGCAAAAGAGATTTAAACATCTCATCAATCGTTTACATTCATTAGGTAGGCCTGTTTCCAATGATATTGCTACTAATAAGATCTTAAGATGTTTAAACAGGGAATGGCAGCCTAAAGTGACCGCCATCAAAGAAGCACATGATCTTACCTTATTAGATTTAACAACATTGTTTGGCAAATTACAAGAGCATGAACATGTACTCTTGAGCTTAGACCAACGCGAAAAGATGGAAAAGAAAGACAAAACAAAGGTGAGTGAAAAGAAATCGATAGCTGTCAAGACTTCCTCCTCGAAGTCTCAAGCAAAAGAGCAAAATGATTATTCCTCGAGCGACGAAGAAGAAGAGGACACAAGCGAAGATATGGGGTTGTTTGTTAAACGGTATAACCGTTACGTGAGAAAGAACGACATCCAACATTCTGAGAAGAACTTGGTAAACTTCCAGAAACAATCGAGACACTCCAAGGATGATGACTCAAAAGGTAAAAAGACTAGAGGGACGTGCTACAAGTGTGGAAAGCCCGATCATTACAAACCGGACTGTCCAATGAATAAAAAGGGAAAGGACAAGGAATCATCAAAATCACACAAGAAATCATCAAAGCCTAGGAGAGCGTACATAGCATGGGAAAGTGACAGTGACTCTTCCTCCTCTGATGAAAGTTCTAGTGATGAAGAAGAGTACGTGAACCTATGCCTCTCCGCCAATCAGAAAAATAAGAAAAACAGGTACGTCACTCTAAATATGATAAGTCCTCAAATATGTCGCATTCAGAATTACAAACCGCATTTCATGCCTTACAAAATAAAGCAGTTGAAGCCTTCAAGAAACTTGCTTCTAATAAGAATTTTTTTACGTATTTAGAGCATAAAGTTAAAGAGTCCGAAAAGAAATTAGAGGACCTTAAGGCTTCCATTGTGAAAGGCAATGAATCAGATTGTAAAGATGATAGAAATCCTTTCAACTTCGGATGTGGTACTTGTCATATTTGGCAAGGTGAGGTTAGAAACCTCAAGGCCAAATTAAACAAGGCACTTGAGCCTAAAGTTACATTTGCTATTGATAAAAAGGATTTTAGAAAAAGTATGATTAACCCATACCAAAAATATGCATATGTAATTAGGGATCAAGCAAGTGAAAGTGTCTCTAAAGTTAATTTTGCTTGCTTATATTGTTGCAGGAAAGGCCACTCCATTGGTAAATGCCATTTTAGGAGATTTCTTGTTCCTAAAGGCATCTACCAATGGTTGCCCAAACGCAACCATTTTGTCGCTAACCTATTAGGACCCAATATGCCATTGGGTACCTCCTTGTGCTAATTATGTTTTGACAGGTGAAATGTGTCGAGACCACCGAGAGAAGATGGGTTCTCGATAGTGGGTGCTCAAGACACATGTATGGAGACATATCCTTATTCATAGACTTTGTGGCTAAGAAGAAAGGGTATGTAACTTATGGTGATAACAACCGCGAAGCAATTCTAGGTAAAGGTAGTGTAGATAATCCCGCCTCTACTATGATTTCCGACATATTGCTTGTCGAAAACCTTAAACATAATCTGCTTAGCATTAGCCAACTGTGCGACAAAGGACACAATGTATCCTTTTCAAAAGATTGTTGCAAAATAGTGCATGAAAATGATAAGAAGAATATGTTTAATGGTTTTAGAGTAAACAATGTATATATGCTTGACTTAAATGAAGTATCATTAACAAGCGACAAATGCCTCATAACTATGAGTGAAGACTCATGGCTATGGCATAGGCGTTTAGCGCATGTTAATTTTGACTTACTCAATAAGGTAGTCGCAAAAGACCTAGTCTTAGGACTTCCCAAAATAAAGTTCACCAAGGATCACCTTTGTGATGCTTGTCAAAAAGGGAAGCAAACGAGGATCTCATTTAAATCCAAAAAGATAATTTCAACAACGAGACCTCTTGAACTTCTACACATGGACTTGTTTGGGTCGTCTAGGATCAAAAGTCTAGGAGGAAACTATTACGGGTTTGTAATAGTGGACGAATTTTCTAGGTTTTGTTGGACCATCTTCTTAGTAAATAAAAGTGATACATTCGCCGCTTTTGAAAAGTTTGCTAAGCTTTCCCAAAATAAGTTAAATACAAACATAGTGTCCATTAGGAGCGACCATGGAGGTGAATTTGAAAATCACTTATTTGAAGAATATTGCGGTAACCATGGTATTGATCATAACTTCTCCGCTCCACGCACTCCTCAACAAAACGGGGTTGTGGAGCGCAAAAACCGTATTTTAGAAGAATTGGGAAGAACAATGATTAACGAAAGTGGTTTACCTAAATATTTTTGGGCCAACGCCATTAGTACGGCATGCTATGTTTTGAATAGGGTACTTATTCGCCCCATTCTAAACAAAACACCGTACAAACTCTTAAAAGGGCGAAAGCCAAATGTTTCTCACTTGCACGTGTTTAGATGTAAATGTTTTGTATTAAACAATGGAAAGGAAAACTTGGGCAAATTTGATTCCAAAGCCGATGAAGGTATCTTTCTCGGATACTCTCACTCGAGTAAAACATATAGAATATATAATAAACAATTACTTGTTGTAGAAGAGTCTGTGCATGTTACCTTTGATGAGTCCTACCCGAGAAATGTCGGAAAGGATAGTGTTGTTCATGGTGCAGGTACATCCACTGAAGACATACTCAAAAGTGGCGAGATAGGGATTGATCAACCGGACAAAGCCAAAATTGAGGAGGATAAGGATGCACACCGTGATGCAACAGAGGAAGTTCATCCGCCTTCAAACGACGATCTTCCTCATGAATGGAAGTCATCTAAAGACCATCCTATTGAAAACATTATTGGAGACATCACAAAGGGTGTAACAACTCGTGCTAAGCTAAGTAATTTCTGTTATTACTTCGCTTTCGTGTCACAGATGGAACCTAAAAACCCTAAGGAAGCCTTACTCGATGAACATTGGTATTTGTCAATGCAGGAGGAACTGAATCAGTTTACTAGAAATGAGGTTTGGGACCTTGTCCCTCCTCCACGAGGTCATCGAGTAATCGGCACCCGATGGGTGTTTAGAAATAAACTGGACGAGAACGGAGTAATAACTCGTAACAAAGCGCGTTTAGTCGCGCAAGGGTATAACCAAGAGGAAGGCATCGACTATGAGGAAACTTATGCATCGGTTTCCCGACTCGAGGCTATACGCCTTCTACTTGCTTTCGCTTGTGTGAAAGATTTTATGTTATTTCAAATGGACGTCAAAAGTGCTTTCCTTAACGGGTTTATAAATGAAGAAGTCTATGTTGCTCAACCACCTGGTTTTGAGTCTCATGAGTATCCTGATCATGTCTATAAATTGAAAAGAGCTTTGTACGGTCTTAAACAAGCTCATAGAGCTTGGTATGAGAGACTAAGCAAATTCTTACTTGATCAAGGCTACTCAAGAGGAAAGGTTGATACTACTCTCTTCATTAAACGTCAAGGAAAACACTTAATTCTTGTACAAATTTATGTTGACGATATCATATTTGGATCCACTAACATGAATCTCGTAGAGAGTTTGCTAAGCTTATGCAGGGTGAATTCGAGATGAGTATGATGGGTGAACTCACATATTTTCTCGGGTTACAAATCAAGCAACTGAAGGAAGGAACATTCGTGAGCCAAACAAAATATTGTTTGGATCTTCTCAAGAGATTTGACATGGCAAATGCAAAAGCCATAGACACCCCTATGCCAACTTGTGCAAACATGAGTAAAGATGAAAGTGGCAAAGATGTTGAGGTAAAAAGGTACAGAGGTATGATTGGCTCGCTTCTCTATCTCACTGCTTCACGTCCCGACATTATGTTTAGCGTGTGTATGTGCGCCAGATACCAATCATGTCCTAAGGAATCCCACCTAAAATCTGTCAAACGCATTCTCCGATACCTATCTGGTACTCCGAAGTATGGATTGTGGTATTCTAAGGGTAATGATTGTTCATTGGTAGGCTTCTCTGATTCTGATTTTTCCGGTTGCAAATCAGATAGGAAAAGCACCAGTGGTACATGTCACCTATTTTCAAACTCTCTGGTTAGTTGGCACAACAAGAAACAAGTGTCTGTTGCTCTGTCAACCGCTGAAGCGGAATACGTAGCCGCCGATAGTTGTTGTGCGCAAGTCTTATGGCTTAAACAACAACTATTGGACTTTAACTTGAAACTAGAACGTATTCCAATATTTTGTGACAACACCAGTGCTATAAACCTTACCAAGAATCCAGTGTTACACTCGCGTACTAAACACATAGAAATTCGACACCATTTTCTTAGGGACCATGTAGAGAAGGGTGACGTTGTCTTTGAGCACGTCGATACTAAAAACCAACTAGCGGACATTTTCACAAAGCCGCTAGCCAATGAGCCCTTCTTTCATATCCGTCGAGAACTTGGTATTCTCGATATTTCTGATCGGGTTTAAATATTGCCACGTTTTTGTACCACTAACAACTATGTTTTTGTACCACTAACAATCGCTTTGAGTTTATTGCAAGTACAAATCAGTGATTAACTAGAGTAGTTCGTATAAAGGTGATATTGCTTCTTTCTTCCTTTTTTTTTCTCTCTTAGCATTCATGACTTGAAAACATCTATATCGTTCTACAATCATGGTACTTATATATAGATATGACTGTTGCTGGTTGATACTATGTGTGTTGAATGCATGTCATATTGTGAAAAGATGAATAGGCATGATAAATAAGCAAGTGTGACATTCTGCATAACTTGAAATTGAAAATTTTGAGGTTTTTGAAGGTTTGAGTCGACCTAAACAGGACAATGGTCGACGCATGCTGTAAAATTTTCAAAATTATCAAAAACTGAACAGTATGCGTCGACGCATGCAGGGCTATGGTCGACGGCTCGCTTGAAAACCCATAAATTTTCTCGTTTGAAAACCGTTCCACTTTCCCTCTTCCCTGCATTAAATGTGTTGTGATGCTTTGACATGACATTCTTCTTGTGAATCGCATCTAGTCACCTATATTGTCTCCTTGTCTCCTCCCTCTTCCCAAAAACCCTAACCTCTTCATCTATTAAAGACCCAAGCATTTCTCTTCTCCAACATTATTCCTAAATCATTGTCTTCAAAGTTTCTCTTCCAACTACTCCAAAACTTTTCATCAATGGCTTCCTCTCTCTGCAAAACTACCGGTAAGAGATCAAGAGCATCTTCATCCTCTGCTTCAGATCCGGTAACTGCTGTCTCACTTATTCATCCTCCTGCGGTTGAAAACTTCAACAAAAGTCTCAGCAAGAGGGCCATAGTTCCACAACATACCTTCTACCATGCAACAAGTGAGCGCTTGCATCTCACTCGGCTTCTGTCCCTATTAGACTTTCAAGGGTTCGTAAATTTCCTGGAGTGTAATACAAAGTACAGTGAAGATCTGGTCAGAATGTTTTACACAAATATGAGAGGTAACTTTCAAGACCAGCACTTTCACACATCTGTAGGAAATAGACTGGTTAATATCAATTTTGAAGTATGGAACAAATATTTTGATATGACTGTTGATGCTGATGCACCCCCTCTCCATGAGGTAACTGACACTCGTACGGTGCCGGGTTATGAATATAAGAGGGCTCTGAATGGAATGCTCAACGACCATATCCAGAGGCAATTGTCAACAGCGATGCTTTTCCTCGATCAGTCACTGCCGGGAAACTCAATACAGGGGAGCGCATCCTTCAGTGGATTGTCGCTCGTATTCTACGACCGAAGAAGGGTGGTCTGTCGCGTGTAGAACAAGCTGAGGTACATCTTATCTACATTCTGCAAAACAGGATCAAAATAAATTGGCCTTACTATATTGCTAGCAGGATGTTTGCTCTGAGAGACTCAAGTAGAGGCACTGCTTTAGCCTATGGGTCATTCATCTCAGAAATTCTTGCTGCTGCGAATGTTGTGTATCCAACATTTCCATGTGTATCAGTTTCCCCAGATAAAGAATTTAGCACCAAAACCCTTGCAATGATGGGGTATTTTTGGTGTGCTGAACGTCGTTCATACAGATTTGTTCGACGGGCTAATATCCCTCCGGTTCCTGATAACGATTCTGATGAAGAAGAAAGTGAAGAGCAGGGTGAAGAAGAAAGCGATGAACAAGGTGAAGAAGAAAGTGAAGAGGAAGGTGAAGAAGACTATGCAGAAGACAACACAGATGCAGAGATCCCAGAACCTATCCATGGGACTCAAGATTATCATCAATCTCCAGTCCATGATACGACTACAAATACCGATTGGGTCCAGTACTCATATCAATCAGAAGACCAAGAAGGCGATTCTACAAATCAAGGCTGGGGCGATTGGCAATATACAGGCTGGACTACCTTGGGTAGATTCTATGACCCATATCACGGCTACCCTCAAGACTACCAACCCTCTGAGCACTCATCACCTCCTCCGCCTTCAGATAACTCCGAAGTCATTACTATGATGCAGTCAATGCAGTTAGAACAACAAAACTTCATAAGGCGTCAAGACACTCAGATGGAGCAGATTAGAGCTGACCTTCATGCCCAAAATGAAAGGTTCAATTCTTTTTCTACTTGGATTGACGCCCGTATTGACTCTCTGGTTGAATCACATGAGCGGCAAGATTGGGAAATCACCAACGCGCTTAGTCATCTAATTGATGGCAGATTGTGCGATAGTGTTTGTCCAATCATCCTTTTAGAGGTAGTGGCCAGTGTTAGTTTCACTCCGTCAGACTTTTGGTGGGGGATCTGTCATCTAATTGATGTCAGATTGTGCGATAGTGTTTGTCCTATCATCCTTTTGGTGGTAGTGGTTGGTGTAAGTTTCGCTCCGTCATCCTTTTGGTGGGGGGTCTGTCATCGTAATTGATGTCAGATTATGCGATAGTGTTTGTCCTATCATCCTTTTGGTGGTAGTGGCTGGTGTGAGTTTCGCTCCGTCAGACTTTTGGTGGGGGGTCTGTCATCGTAATTGATGTCAGATTGTGGGATAGTGTTTGTCCTATCATCCTTTTGGTGGTAGTGGCCAGTGTGAGTTTCACTCCGTCAACCTTTTGGTGGGTGGTTTGTCATCGTAATTGATGTCAGATTGTGCGATAGTTTTTGTCCTATCATCCTTTTGGTGGTAATGGCCGGTGTGAGTTTCGCTCCATCATCCTTTTGGTGGGGGGTTTGTCATCTTAATTGATGTCAGATTGTGTGATAGTGTTTGTCCTATCATCCTTTTGATGGTAGTGGCGGGTGTGAGTTTCTCTCTGTCATCCTTTTTTTAGGGGTATGTCATCGTAATTGATGTGAGATTGTGCGATAGTGTTTGTCCTATCATCCTTTCGGTGGTAGTGCTTAGTGTGAGTTTCGCTCCGTCATCCTTTTGGAAGGGGGGGTCTGTCATCTTAATTGATGTCATATGGTGCGATAGTGTTTGTCCTTTCATCCTTTTAGTTGTAGTGGCCAGTGTGAGTTTCGCTCCGTCATCCTTTGGGTAGGGGGTATGTCATCTAATTGATGGCAGATTGTGTGATAGTGTTTGTCCTATCATCCTTTTGATGGTAGTGGCCGGTGTTAGTTTCGCTCTGCATCCTTTTTGTGAGGGGTCTGTCATCTAATTGATGTCAGATTATGCGATCGTGTTTGTCCTATCATCCTTTTGGTGGTATTGGCCGGTCTGAGTTTTGATCCATCATCCTTTTGGTAGGGGGTCTGTCATCTAATTGATGGCAGATTTTGCGATAGTGTTTGTCCAATCATCCTTTTAGTGGTAGTGGCCAGTGTTAGTTTCTCTTCGTAATCCTTTTGGTGGGGGATCTGTCATCTAATTGATGTACGATTGTGCGATAGTGTTTGTCCTATCATCCTTTTGGTGGTAGTAGCCGGTGTGAGTTTCGCTCCGTCATCCTTTTGGTGGGGGGTTTGTCATCGTAATTGATGTCAGATTGTGCGATAGTCTTTTTTCCTATCATCCTTTTGCTGGTAGTGGCTAGTGTGAGTTTCACTTCGTCATCCTTTTGGTGGGGAGTCCTTCATTGTAATTGATGTCAGATTGTGCGATAGTCTTTGTCCTATCATCCCTTTGGTGGTTGTGGCCGGTGTGGGTTTCGCTCCGCCATCATTTTGATGGGGGGTCTGTCATTTTAATTGATGTCAGATTGTGCGATAATGTTTGTCCTATCATCCTTTTGGTGGTAATGGCCGGTGTGAGTTTCGCTCCGTCATCCTTTTGGTGGGGGGTCTGTCATCTTAATTGATGTCAGATTGTGCGATAGTGTTTGTCCTATCATCCTTTTGATGGTAGTGGCCGGTGTGAGTTTCTGTTTGTCATCCTTTTTATGGGGGGTATGTCATTGTAATTGATGTCAGATTTGTGGAGGCAAGTCGCCACACATCACACAAATCTGCAAGACATTGGTTAATGTAGGTTTCGATGATTACAAATTCCCATGATAGACTGGAAATTATGAGTTCCAGATCCACTAAACCAGATGCAGCATATCACTCATCATATTCTCCTTTTGCTTGTCTTAAACTTTCTAAAATAAATATACCTTGAGTTGACAAAATGCAATCATGACTAAAGGCATGAAAAACTTCAAACTAACGATATTTTGCAGGCTTGCAGGACATGGGTCGACCATAGGGTCGGCGTATCCATCGGAAACAAGGGAAGAACAGTCAGCGCACAAAGCATGCGTCGACCATTGGGTCAGCGCATGAAGGAATGATATTCCAGCGGGTCAATGCATAAAAGCTTTGGTCGACCATAGGGTCGGTGCACAAAGGAAAAGAATTTCAACGGGTCAGCGCACGCCGACTGTATGGTCGACGCATACTGATGAAATTTCCAGAAATTCAAAACATAACAGGCCATGCGTCGACGCACATACCTGTTATGGTCGACCGTTCGCGCGGAAAAACTGTTTTAACTTTGTTCCCTCTCATATTTGAAATACTGTTATGTCCTGAATTTTATGGGCACTATATATACTTGCTTAAACACTTGTGTCTACCAACATTTGATATTCTTTTGATTCATGTGTTCAAAAATAAGAAAGAGTGAAATAGGTGTCCAAGATTCATCATCTTCATCTTCAACATCTCACAACATTTCAATTACACACAATCATTTTTGAAATGCATTTGTGAGAGATTCAAGGTGATAAGGTTCGAGGCTTAGATTGGAGAATCAAGCTCGGGTTGAAGATTGTGACAGGTTCTTTCTTGAATAAAACCGTTGGGGTTTTGCCCTCCAAGATTGGTTCGAATTTTGAGGGTTTTTGGACGAGATTCTTCATCAACGATCAATCGAGCGAAGGTGATTGTGAAGAGGTGGTCTTCACAAGTCTAGTAGCGGATTCGGTGATTTTGAAGGGAAGATCTCAGATTCGATTTGGTGGTGTTGAGATCAGCCAGAGCCAAAGGTTTGAACAACAATGTGTTCTTCAATAAGGTGGTTAGAGTCGGAGGTCCATCAACACAAATCGAAGAACTTGATTCAGCTTGAATCAAGGGGCAAGGAGTGAAGGCAACTTTCAACACATTGAGATTTTGTTGTAATTTTTGCTGCTCAATCCTTGTATAAACTGTACATTCAAACAGGTGATATCTATTCAATATATCTCAATTCTAGTTTTAGAATTGAGGGCAGACGTACCCCGAAGCGAGGACGACGGGGGAACTGCCTCACCAAATTACTTGTCTTCTTTATTTTCAGCATTTTCGTTACAGCTCAAATAAGTAATTTTTGTGTAAGCTCTATTGTCAAAATTGTGATATCAATCGAGTAAGAGATTAAAACGTTGTTTTTAACTCTAACGTACAACAAAATGTTGTACTAGGCTGATTGAAATCACTTACTCAACATAAACATCACGTGGAGTGTCTTTGCACACCAAGTGTTTGACATATTGCTTGAACCAAAATTATCTTACTTGTGTATCTAGTTTTGGTTTGATTTCGAATCATTGGAACTAGGTAACCTTACAACTGAAGTAAATAATTGATAAGCATAGTTTGTGTTGTGATTCTATTTTTCCGAATTGTCATAAATCCATAGGCTTACGTATATCCGGTTTTCCAATAACCGTTCGTTTTAGACTATAATTTTCCTCGGCCGCTTCCGCACTTAAAACATTTTTAAAACCAATTTTAGATTGGTAGCGCCGACTCAAATTTTTAATTGGGGATCTATTCAACCCACCCTTCTAGATCCGTGCCATAGTCTAACAAAATTGTGCGATAGTGTTTGTCCTATCATCCTTTTGGTGGTAGTGCTTGGTGTGAGTTTTGCTCCGTCATCCTTTTGGAAGGGGGGTCTGTCATCTTAATTGATGTCAGATGGTGTGATAGTGTTTGTCCTTTCATCCTTTTAGTTGTAGTTGCCGGCGTGAGTTTTGCTCCGTCATCCTTTGGGTAGGGGGTATGTCATCTAATTGATGGCAGATTGTGTGATAGTGTTTGTCCTATCATCCTTTTGGTGGTAGTGGCAGGTGTTAATTTCCCTCTGCATCCTTTTGGTGAGGGGACTGTCATCTAATTGATGTCAGATTGTGCGATCGTGTTTGTCCTATCATCCTTTTGGTGGTTGTGGCCGGTGTGAGTTTCGCTCCGTCATCCTTTTGGTAGGGGGTCTGTCATCTAATTGATGGCAGATTGTGCGATAGTGTTTGTCCAATCATCCTTTTAGTGGTAGTGGCCAGTGTTAGTTTCACTCTTTCAGACTTTTGGTGGGGGATCTATCATCTAATTGATGTCAGATTGTGCGATAGTGTTTGTCCTATTATCCTTTTAGTGGTAGCGGTTGGTGTAAGTTTCGCTCCGTTATCCTTTTGGTGGTATTGGCTGGTGTGAGTTTCGCTCCGTCATCCTTTTGGTGGGGGGTCTGTCATCGTAATTGATGTCAGAATGTGCAATAGTATTTGTCCTATCATCCTTTTGGTGGTAGTGGCCAGTGTGAGTTTCGCTCCGTCAACCTTTTGGTGGGGGGTTTGTCATTGTAATTGATGTCAGATTGTGTGATAGTTTTTGTCCTATCATCCTTTTGGTGGTAATGGTCGGTGTGAGTTTCGCTCCGTTATCCTTTTGGTGGGGGGTTTGTCATCTTAATTGATGTCAGATTGTGTGATAGTGTTTGTCCTATCATCCTTTTGATGGTAGTGGCGGGTGTGAGTTTCTCTTTGCCATCCTTTTATTAGGGGGTATGTCATCGTAATTGATGTGAGATTGTGCGATAGTGTTTGTCCTATCATCCTTTTGGTGGTAGTGCTTAGTGTGAGTTTCGCTCCATCATCCTTTTGGAAGGGGGGGTCTGTCATCTTAATTGATGTCAGATGGTGCGATAGTGTTTGTTCTTTCATCCTTTTAGTTGTAGTGGACGGTGTGAGTTTCGCTCCGTCATCCTTTGGGTAGGGGGTATGTCATCTAATTAATTGCAAATTGTGTGATAGTGTTTGTCCTATCATCCTTTTGGTGGTAGTGGCAGGTGTTAATTTCCCTCTGCATCCTTTTGGTGAGGGTTCTGTCATCTAATTGATGTCAGATTGTGCGATCGTGTTTGTTCTATCATCCTTTTGGTGGTTGTGGATGCTGTAAGTTTCGCTCCGTCATCCTTTTGGTAGGGGGTCTGTCATCTAATTGATGGCAGATTGTGCGATAGTGTTTGTCCAATCATCCTTTTAGTGGTAGTGGCCAATGTTAGTTTCACTCCGTCAGACTTTTGGTGGGGGATCTGTCATCTAATTGATGTCAGATTGTGTGATAATGTTTGTCCTATCATCCTTTTGGTGGTAGTCATTGGTGTAAGTTTCGCTCCATCATCCTTTTGGTGGGGGGTCTGTCATCGTAATTGATGTCAGATTGTGCGATAGTGTTTGTCCCATCATCCTTTTGGTGGTAGTGGCTTGTGTGAGTTTCGCTCCATCATCCTTTTGGTGGGGGGTCTGTCATCGTAATTGATGTCAGATTGTGCGATAGTGTTTGTCCTATCATCCTTGTGGTGGTAGTGGCGAGTGTGAGTTTCTCTCCGTCAACCTTTTGGTGGGGGGTTTGTCATCGTAATTGATGTCAGATTGTGCGATAGTTTTTGTCCTATCATCCTTTTGGTGGTAATGGCTGGTGTGAGTTTCGCTCCGTCATCCTTTAGGTTGGGGTTTTGTCATCTAATTGACGTCAGATTGTGTGATAGTGTTTGTCCTATCATCCTTTTGATGGTAGTGGCGGGTGTGAGTTTCTCTCTGTCATCCTTTTTTTAGGGGGTATGTCATCGTAATTGATGTGAGATTGTGCGATAGTGTTTGTCCTATCATCCTTTTGGTGGTAGTGCTTAGTGTGAGTTTCGCTCCGTCATCCTTTTGGAAGGGGGGTCTGTCATCTTAGTTGATGTCAGATGGTGCGATAGTGTTTGTCCTTTCATCCTTTTAATTGTATTGGCCGGTGTGAGTTTCGCTCTGTCATCCTTTGGGTAGGGGGTATGTCATCTAATTGATGGCAGATTGTGTGATAGTGTTTGTCCTATCATCCTTTTGTTGGTAGTGGCCGGTGTTTGTTTCGCTCTATATCCTTTTGGTGAGGGGAATGTCATCTAATTGATGTTAGATTATGCGATCGTGTTTGTCCTATCATCCTTTTGCTGGTTGTGGCCGGTGTGTGTTTCGCTCTGTCATCCTTTTGGTAGGGGGTCTGTCATCTAATTGATGGCATATTGTGCGATAGTGTATGTCGAATCATCCTTTTAGTGTTTGTGGCCGGTGTTAGTTTCGCTCCGTCATACTTTTGGTGGGGATCTATCATCTAATTGATGTCAGATTGTGAAATTGTGTTTGTCCTATCATCCTTTTGGAAGAAGGGTCTGTGATCTTAATTGATGTCAGATGGTGTGATAGTGTTTGTCCTTTCATCATTTTAGTTGTAGTGGCCGGTGTGAGTTTATCCTTTGGGTAGGGGGTATGTCATCTAATTGATGGCAGATTGTGTGATATTGTTTGTCCTATCATCCTTTTGGTGGTAGTGGCCGGTGTTAGTTTCGCTCTGCCTCCTTTGGGTGAGGGGTATGTTATCTAATTGATGTCAGATTGTTCGATCGTGTTTGTCCTATCATCCTTTTGGTGGTTGTGGCCTGTGTGAGTTTCGCTCCGTCATCCTTTTGGTAGGGGGTCTGTCATCTAATTGATGGCAGATTGTGCGATAGTGTTTGTCATATCACCCTTTTAGTGGTAGTGGTCGGTGTTAGTTTCGCTCCGTCATACTTTTGGTGGGCGATCTGTCATCTAAATGATGTCAGATTGTGCGATAGTCAAACAGGCATACACAAATTGAGTTATGTCTCTTTTCATACCAGACCACCAAAATAATTTATTCAAATCATGATACATTTTCGTAGCTCCCGGGTGAATACTCAGGCTACTACGATGTCCTTCGCTCAAAATTGACTTTTTCAATTCTTCATCATCTGGTACACAAATCCTGCCTCTAAATCTCAACACACCTGTACTATCCATTTTAAAGTCACTATCGGAGTCACTCCCTACTCCAGGCAACAAATCTACCAATTTCACATCCAACTTCTGATTTTCTCTAATCATATCCAAGAAGTCATTATTTACCTGCAACATACCCAACATTACACTATCTGCAGTAGTCTCACAAACCATGCTCAAATCTCTAAACTGTTCAATTAACTCAATTTCTTTCACCATCAGAGCTGCCATATGAATTGCTTTCCTACTCAAAGCATCTGCCACTACATTGGCCTTTCCTGGATGATAACTCAAACTGAAGTCATAATCCTTCAAAAATTACAACCATCTTCTCTGCCTCATATTCAGCTCTTTCTGATCAAACAGGTATCTCAGACTCTTATGATCACTAAACACTTCAAATCTTGAACCATATAAATAGTGTCTCCAAATTTTCAACACAAAAACAACCGCAGCTAATTCAAGATCATGAGTCGGATAATTTCGCTCATGCACTCTCAATTGCCGCGATGCATATGCTACTACTTTACCATTCTGCATCAGAACCCCGCCTAATCCCATCTTAGACGCATCACAGTACACCACAAACGGTTCACTCGGAGTCAGTAACACTAACACCGGTGCCGTAGTCAATCTCTTTTTCAACTCTTCAAAACTTTCTTCACAAGCAGCATCCCATACAAAAACTTGGTTCTTTCTCGTCAACTGAGTTAATGGCAACGCCAAATTAGAGAACCCTTCAATAAACCTGCGGTAATAACCGGCTAACCCCAAAAAGCTTCTAATCTCTGTCGCTGTCTTCGGCGGTTCCCACTGCAATACTGCACTTACTTTTGACGGATCCACCGCTATTCCATCTTCAGATATTACATGCCCCAAGAAACTTACCTTCTTCAACCAAAAGTCACACTTTGACAGTTTAGCAAATAATTTATTTTCCTTCAACACTTGCAAGGCAATTCTCAGATGTCCTGCATGCTCTTCATCAGATTTAGAATAAATTAATATATCATCAATAAACACTACAATGAACTGATCCAAGTAAGAATGGAAAATTCTGTTCATATACTCCATAAATACTCCCGGTGCATTAGTCACTCCAAACGGCATTACAGCATATTCGTAATGTCCATATCGAGTCCTAAAGGCAATCTTCTGAATATCACCTTCTTTTACTCTCATCTGATGATAACCCGATCTTAAGTCGATCTTACTAAATACACGAGCTCCCACCAGCTGGTCCATCAAATCATCAATCCTAGGTAAAGGATACTTATTCTTAATAGTCACTTTATTCAATTGACGGTAATCGATGCACAGACGCATACTACCATCCTTCTTCTTCACCAACAACACTGGAGCTCCCCACGGCGATACACTTGGTCTAATAAACTTTCTATCCAACAATTCTCCAATCTGAGACTTCAACTCAGCCAATTCTACTGCAGACATCCTGTACGGCGCCATAGAAATAGGTCTCGTACCATGAACAAGATCAATACCAAATTCTACTTCTCGCGTCGGAGGCAATTCCGTAATGTCGTCAGGAAACACTTCTGGAAATTCATTCACCACTGCTAATTCCTCCATTGGCACTTTGTTATCCAGCGATAAAGTTGCAAATAGAGCAAACACTCTAGTTTCATCTTCCAACAAGGCCCTCAATTCTTTATTAGACAAAGAACTTGCCACAACTTCCTCTTCAGGGGTCAGGAACAACAATTCCTTCCGAAAACAATCGATGTAGACTCGGTTGAACTCTAACCAGTTCATACCCAGAATAACATCCAACTTACCAAGTGGTAGACAAATCAGATCCACTCCAAATTCTCTACCGAAAATAGTCAGCGGACACTTCAGGCATACCAAAGAAGTAGTCACTGAACCTATAGAGGGTGTCTCAATAGTCATCTGTGTCTCCAGAGTGGACGGCACCAAACCTATCCTCTCCACACAATCTACAGAAATAAACGAGTGCGTTGCACCCGTATCAATAATAGCAATCAAAGGAATATTATTGATAATACAAGTACCTCTGATCACACACTCATCACTGGCAGCTTGAGTTCCTGCCAAGGCAAACACTTTTCCACCAGCCGGAGACGTTTGATGTAACACCCATTTTATTTATTTAGTCATTTTGGTGTTAATTTAATTATTTTATGTTGGTGTGCCCTTAGGTGGGGTGTGTTGGTATGTGATTGGTGAGTATCCTTGATATATAAGGATCATTGGTGGTGTGGAGATAATAATATAATAGTTAATAGTAATATTGGTGGTATTATTATTATTATTATTATTATTATTATTATTATTATTATTATTAAGTTATTATTATTATTGGGATTAGAGAATTAAAATAGAAACGTGAGGGATTAGTAGTTTTACGATACATTGTGAGAAGTTAGAGAAAGTGGAAAAAGAACGATAGAAAGGAGAGAACGGAAAAGGGAACGGAAAAGGGAGCAAAGAACGAAGGATACAGGGGAAAATCAGAATTGGCCAAACCTTGGAGGGTTCTTTCATCGATCAACCGATTAACAAGGTAAGGGGGGAGAAACTTGATTTGGGATGGTATATACATGTATAGGGTAGAGGGGATTCCTTAACCCCGTAGGAAAACTCCGATCTATGAAGTTTTATATTGGCATGCTTGTTATTATTGTTGCTGATGATAAATTGATGCTTGACATTGATGAATTGTTGATTGGTATTGGTGAATTTGGTGTATATATATTATGGTGATGTTAGTGAGATTATATGTTGTTACTGCAGTGTTGATAGTAACTATAAATAGAGTTTTTGTGAGATTCTGTGTTGTTACTGTAGTGTGGGTAATGACCATGATTATAGCTTTGGGGAAAATTATATGTTGTTACTGCAGTGTTGATAGTAAATATAAATAGAGTTTTGGTGAGATTCTGTGTTGTTACTGTGGTGTGGGTAATGACCATGATTATAGCTTTGGGGAAAATTATGTGTTATTTCCCTATAGTGTCGTTAATGACTATGGTTAGGACCTTGGTGAGATTCAGAGTGACTCTGAAGTGTCGGTAATGTACCGTAATGTTGGTTCTAGAGTAGGAAGTATAGGATAATTGGTAAGTATAATGTTTATTGGTGTGTTTGTGTTTGATGATAACTAGTAATTGATAGTGATGGAGTATAAGTCAATGTTAATGAATTGGTGTTTTGGGATGATTTGGCATATAGGGCATATATGGTGTTTTACAATTTTTAGAGAAAATTCTGTATGGCTTTTGAGGTATCGATAGAGTGTGTAGGTGATGATTTTGGGAATAGGAATTAGAAGCCTATTGGTTACGGTAATGTGCAAGATTGGTACTAGAATAGACTGAGGATCTGAGTTGAGATGATAGGTACAGTTTGGCCTTGATGCACTGTAAGAATGATGAGTGTGGGAACTAACTTGTGTACTTGGTGATAGTGCATGTTTCCCGTAATAATGACTGGTGGACAATTAGTTGATGTATATGTATGTAGTGATCAGTAGGATCGTGTATCCCCGAGTAGTGGGATGTGTTTGTATCTTGGTGACAGAATATGAACTTGTTTACTGACTGATTGATTTATATGGTGTTGGTGCATGTTATATCTATGTATATATATGTGATGTATAATGATACGATCAGGTGGATCGTGTGCACTTAGTGTGCCTGAACATAATAGTTATGCATTGGTGTGTGCATATCATGGTGTCTTGGTGGGATGGATCATGTCTCGGATGGAGCGTAAGTGATCTGTCCGTACTCCTTTGTGGAGAATGGTGGGGTTGAATCATGTCTCGGATGGAGCGTAAGTGATTCACCCGTACGCCTTTGTGGAGAATGGTGGGGTTGAATCATGTCTCGGATGGAGCGTAAGTGATTCACCCGTACTCCTTTGTGGAGAATGGTGGGTTCGATTGAATGAACCAATGAGTCGGTACCGCATGCATGGTGTTGAGTTGCATATTTGCATTATAATATGTTATATTGTAATTTGAACAGTAGGTTCGTCATATGGAGTTGTTGGGGGTGAATATTGGTGTGTTGGTGTGTTTTACTACCTTATTTACATGTATTACATTAGCATTATATTCTGATCATTATTTCTCACCCCTTTGTTGTTGTTGTGGTCTGTGCTTCTTCGGAAGTACAGATAATCCAGGTGTTTAGCTAGCTTGGATATTGGTGTGACCGTCGAGTCTAGGATGCTCTGATACGTAACACGGGATATGGGTGTTGTAATTGTTTTATGTCAAACGTGTTGAAATCCTGTGACGTATCATGTTTTGATGTATTTTACTTTATGAAACAAATTCCGCTGTATTATTTTGAAAAGAATGAATAAAGTATTTTTATAAAATTTGGAGATGTGATATCCCACTTTTTGGTGAAAACTCTGATTATTATTATAATATTTATATTTTATTTAATACGGGAAGTGGGGTGTTACAATTGGTATCAGAGCAGGTCGGTCCGTCCGGCCAGTGTTGTTGAGTTGAGTTGAGTCTGTCCTTTGGGATGGAGACTGTGTGTTGTTTAACCTGGTGTTGTGGTTTAAATCCCTAGTATACGACATGTGTGTGAAAACACTGTCGGTACGTGCTTATTTCCTAACCTTGTCTGCAGAAGCAGGAATGATTCCAGTGGGGGAGAAGTTTGTAATTCTCCGGAATGCTACGGTGTGGTGGCTTAATGTGTTGAGGAATGCTATCATAGTTTGGTAAAGATGGTTTGTACCCCATCATGATTTCGGCTGTCTATTAACAAATTGAGGAACTGATCACCCTTAATCTCTTGTTAATAGTAGACGGGATTGTGTTGGATGGGATAGACGTGTCTTGCAAGCTTGTGTGGCGTGAGCAATGAATTGTCCTGAGTTAAGCTAAGTGCTTAAAGGATTATTTTGAGGAGTTGGCGTAATACGGTGTTGAGACGTTTATTTTGACGGAACCTTCGAATGAGAAGGAAAGTGAGAAAATTGGGATTTGTCAATTTGTTGAAATTGCCGGAGGTTCCCTGAGGAAGTAAGCGATTTACTATCGGAGTGTGAAGTAAAGCTTACACGTTTATTTTGTTTTTGGGACGAGTCTGATATTGATGACTCCATATTGTATGTTTACATTGGGATTGGAGAAGTTGAAGAGTCAAATTGAAGACCCGCTGGGGGAGAGGTCCTTTTGTTTGAGTGTGTTACCGTAAGGTGCACCAATTTTGTTGGTTAGACAGACAGAAGGTTTTGTGAAGCTTTGGGTGAACTATAGATAAGTGAACAAGGTGACTGCCAAGGATAAGTGTTCGCTTCCAAGAGTTAATGATTTGATGGATCAATTGATTGAAGGACGTGAGTTTCCGTGTTCGTGAGATCGCGAGTAGAATTATTGTGTTGTGGTGTCGAAGGTCGAAGTGGTATCGTAATAGGAGGCTCCACGATCTGCTGTTGAGATTGGAAGTAATCGGGTTTTAAAATATTTAAAGATTGAAAGTGTGTTGGACGGCCTCCTAAGTATGAAATTGTGGTTATACGTTGAATTCCAAGATCGCAGCTCTTTACGGAATCGAAATCGGACACGCGGAAGTCAGGTAACGGTCGAAAATAGAATTTCGGGACTGTCATGTTCGCCGAGATTCGCCTGGCGAAGTGCCCTGAGCAGAAAAATGTTGTTGTGGTATTTTTGTCGTAACGGGAGAACCGTAACTCGGAATGACGCCCGGTTCGAAGCGTTGGAAAGCTATTGAAATTATCTATGAGATGGTGAAGTATTTACATAGATTTAATCTATTTATTTATGAAGTGTGTTTGAATGTTGTGGTAAGGACGGGCGGTACGGTATGTGTTCCCGCTATAACTCACAACTTGTTTGTCCACTTGGCATGGGATCTTCTTTAATTATTTATATAATGCAATGGTTGTGTTGATAAATAATATTTTAAGGTATTCGAAGAGTATAGAGGATTATGTTGAGCATAAGGAACTGGAGTTATCAGTGTTAGAAAGAGAGCGGTGATATACTTCCGTAAGGAAAGTTCTGCCGAATCCGATAGAACTAATTGTGGTGTTTGTGATGCTTGTTGATATAATTAGGGGATTTGCTAAAGACAACTTCAGCGAGTTTCAGTTATGCAAAAGGCAACTCGAAGTGTGTAAGAGAAACCATCCGACCAGTGATTTAGAGTTGGTTGCTATTGTGGTTGTACCGGAGTCGGAGGCTTCGAAAGTTCAGACTGAGATCGGAGATGTTTGGTGATCTTAAGAGTTTAAGGTGTTTGCTTGATTTGAAAAAGTTGAAAATGAGGCAGAGGAAATAATTAGGATTTCTGAAGGATTACGACTTTGAGTGTAATTATCCTTTGGGTAAAGTGGATGTGGTAGATGATGCGGTGAGTTGGAAATGTTTGTGTTTACCGAAGATGATGGTGAAAAGAGGTAGAACTGATTGAGAAATTTCATAATATGCGTTGTGTGAGTAAGGATACTTCTTATAGAGTTAATCTTTTATTATTAAGATCTGACTAGTGATATCCTTGAGAAGAACCGAGAAAGTCAGAAATCTGGGTCGAGTAGTGAATTAGTTGAAGTTGATAAATTAGAGTCGAGGAGTGGATTGTCGGGCTTGTGGAAATAATACCATGAGATGTTATGATAGAGTATGTGTACCAAATGTTGTTGAGGGGAGTAGAAGTACTCGTGAAGAAATACATTGGGGTAGATGGAGTATCCATCCCAGTGCTATGAAGAAGTAACCGAATTTGAGTAGATTGTTTTGGAGACCATGGATAAGGGGAGGAGTAGTTGAGGTGGAATATGCTGGTTAGAATTGTAGGAATTCGAAGAGTGAACATCAGAGACTGTTGAGTCTGATGCAGTCGTTAAATATTCCAGAGTGGAAATCAGGTAGTATTTTCACGAAATTGGTGTTGAGATTTCCAAAGAATTTGTAAAGACATAATTTTAATTTGAATTGTTAGGAGTGGATTAACTATTCCGTGTTGAGAATATATGAGATGCATATTGAGAAAGTGGTGAAGTTGGATGAGATACTGACGAATATTGTGTCAGATGGAAATTTGAGGTTTATATTGAGATTTTGGAAGGGCTTACAGGAAGCTTCGGGTACTAAGTTGAAGTTGAGTTCGACTTACCATCCTCAAACTGATGGTCAGTCAGAGAGGACTATTGAGTCTGTAGAGAATTGGTGAGAGCTTGGGTGTTGGATCGAGGTGGATTGTGGGATGATTAATTACCGTTGATTGAGTTACCTATAATAACGGTTACCATCCTAGTGTCGGAATGACACTATATGTGGCTTGGTGAAATAGGGAGTGTAGGACTCTACTGTGTTGGAATGGGTCGAGTGAGAGTGTTGTGCTCAGACCTGAAAATTATGTGGAGATGGCTGAAAAGATCAAGAGGATCCAAGGAAAGATATGTTTGGAGAGTCACGCCGGTGACTGATGTTGGTCGAGCTTCGAAGTCTCAGAAGTTCGCACCGTGTTCTGTGGTTTGTATCAGAGTGGCGCAGCAGAGGCATGGGAGGAGTAACATGTTAGACCGTTTTTCCCGCTGTCGCTATGAATTGGCATGATATGTTTCATGTGTCTTAGTTGAGAAAGTACATTGAACCAGGTGGATGATGTACAAGTGAAAATAATTTGATTGTTGAGGCATTGCTATTTCGTTTGGACGAGCGAGAAACAACTCCGAAGGGAGGAGATATCTTTGGTGAAAGTAACTTGGGGAGGTGCTGCAGAAGGCAGTGTGACCTGTTAGTTGAAATGAAGGATGCGAGAAGCGTATCCGGAAGTGTTCCATCAGGTAATTTTCGAGGACGAAAATACTTAAAGTGGGGGAGAGTTGTAACACCCATTTTATTTATTTAGTCATTTTGGTGTTAATTTAATTATTTTATGTTGGTGTGCCCTTAGGTGGGGTGTGTTGGTATGTGATTGGTGAGTATCCTTGATATATAAGGATCATTGGTGGTGTGGAGATAATAATATAATAGTTAATAGTAATATTGGTGGTATTATTATTATTATTATTATTATTATTATTATTATCATTATTATTATTATTATTATTATCATCGGTATGAATATTATTATTGGTGGGTGTCCCTGATATGGGAAGATTATTGGTGGTGTTTTGGTGAATATAATAATATAGTGTATAATATTGATATTGGTGGGAATATTATTATTATTATTATATTTATTATAGTTACTATTGTTATTAACATTATTATTATTTTGGTGAGATAATAATAGGATTATTATTACTATTATTATTATTATTATTACTTTATTAAAATTATTAACATTATTATTATTTTGGTGAGATAATAATAGGATTATTATTACTATTATTATTATTATTATTTTATTAAGTTATTAACATTATTATTATTTTGGTGAGATAATAATAGGATTATTATTACTATTATTATTATTATTATTTTATTAAGTTATTAACATTATTATTATTTTGGTGAGATAATAATAGGATTATTATTACTATTATTATTATTATTATTTTTATTATTATTATTATTATTAAGTTATTATTATTATTATTGGGATTAGAGAATTAAAATAGAAACGTGATGGATTAGTAGTTTTACGATACATTGTGAGAAGTTAGAGAAAGTGGAAAAAGAACGATAGAAAGGAGAGAACGGAAAAGGGAACGGAAAAGGGAGCAAAGAACGAAGGATACAGGGGAAAATCAGAATTGGCCAAACCTTGGAGGGTTCTTTCATCGATCAACCGATTAACAAGGTAAGGGGGGAGAAACTTGATTTGGGATGGTATATACATGTATAGGGTAGAGGGGATTCCTTAACCCCGTAGGAAAATTCTGATCTATGAAGTTTTATATTGGCATGCTTGTTATTATTGTTGCTGATGATAAATTGATGCTTGACATTGATGAATTGTTGATTGGTATTGGTGAATTTGGTGTATATATATTATGGTGATGTTAGTGAGATTATATGTTGTTACTGCAGTGTTGATAGTAACTATAAATAGAGTTTTGGTGAGATTCTGTGTTGTTACTGTAGTGTGGGTAATGACCATGATTATAGCTTTGGGGAAAATTATATGTTGTTACTGCAGTGTTGATAGTAAATATAAATAGAGTTTTGGTGAGATTCTGTGTTGTTACTGTGGTGTGGGTAATGACCATGATTATAGCTTTGGGGAAAATTATGTGTTATTTCCCTATAGTGTCGTTAATGACTATGGTTAGGACCTTGGTGAGATTCAGAGTGACTCTGAAGTGTCGGTAATGTACCGTAATGTTGGTTCTAGAGTAGGAAGTATAGGATAATTGGTAAGTATAATGTTTATTGGTGTGTTTGTGTTTGATGATAACTAGTAATTGATAGTGATGGAGTATAAGTCAATGTTAATGAATTGGTGTTTTGGGATGATTTGGCATATAGGGCATATATGGTGTTTTACAGTTTTTAGGGAAAATTCTGTATGGCTTTTGAGGTACCGATAGAGTGTGTAGGTGATGATTTTGGGAATAGGAATTAGAAGCCTATTGGTTACGGTAATGTGCAAGATTGGTACTAGAATAGACTGAGGATCTGAGTTGAGATGATAGGTACAGTTTGGCCTTGATGCACTGTAAGAATGATGAGTGTGGGAACTAACTTGTGTACTTGGTGATAGTGCATGTTTCCCGTAATAATGACTGGTGGACAATTAGTTGATGTGTATGTATGTAGTGATCAGTAGGATCGTGTATCCCCGAGTAGTGGGATGTATTTGTATCTTGGTGACAGAATATGAACTTGTTTACTGACTGATTGATTTATATGGTGTTGGTGCATGTTATATCTATGTATATATATGTGATGTATAATGATACGATCAGGTGGATCGTGTGCACTTAGTGTGCCTGAACATAATAGTTATGCATTGGTGTGTGCATATCATGGTGTCTTGGTGGGATGGATCATGTCTCGGATGGAGCGTAAGTGATCTGTCCGTACTCCTTTGTGGAGAATGGTGGGGTTGAATCATGTCTCGGATGGAGCGTGAGTGATTCACCCGTACTCCTTTGTGGAGAATGGTGGGGTTGAATCATGTCTCGGATGGAGCGTAAGTGATTCACCCGTACTCCTTTGTGGAGAATGGTGGGTTCGATTGAATGAACCAATGAGTCGGTACCGCATGCATGGTGTTGAGTTGCATATTTGCATTATAATATGTTATATTGTAATTTGAACAGTAGGTTCGTCATATGGAGTTGTTGGGGGTGAATATTGGTGTGTTGGTGTGTTTTACTACCTTATTTACATGTATTACATTACCATTATATTCTGATCATTATTTCTCACCCCTTTGTTGTTGTTGTGGTCTGTGCTTCTTCGGAAGTACAGATAATCCAGGTGTTTAGCTAGCTTGGATATTGGTGTGACCGTCGAGTCTAGGATGCTCTGATACGTAACACGGGATATGGGTGTTGTAATTGTTTTATGTCAAACGTGTTGAAATCCTGTGACATATCATGTTTTGATGTATTTTACTTTATGAAACAAATTCCGCTGTATTATTTTGAAAAGAATGAATAAAGTATTTTTATAAAATTTGGAGATGTGATATCCCACTTTTTGGTGAAAACTCTGATTATTATTATAATATTTATATTTTATTTAATACGGGAAGTGGGGTGTTACATTTGAGGCTTCTTCGGCTTCTCACAATGTGTACTGATATGACCCTTCTCACCACAGTTATAACAGGTCGGCATAGTTGCTCTGCAATCAGCTATCACATGACCTGGTTTCCCACACTTAAAACATTTCTTGGCCTCATTAGGACAATCATTAGCATGGTGTCCCATACCACCGCACCGAAAACATTTCCCTTTAGCAGATGCTCTCCCATCTCTAGGCTTCTTATCAACAACAGCTTTACGTTTTCCCTTATCAGCAGCAACACTATAAGGAGTACCACTAAACCTCTGCTTACCCTTACGGTCATTAACAACTTTGTAGTGCGCAATCCTTGCCCGGTTATCGTTGTCATAGATTCTGCTCCTGCTTACTAGCTCAGGATAGCTCCGGATCTTCTGACAAGCAATCCCCAACTTAATCTCTGGACGCAGTCCATTCTCAAACTTTAAGCACTTAGAGGTCATTGCCCCTTCCACATTATAGTGGGGACAATACTGCACCAGCTCCTCAAACTTGGCAGCATATTCTGCTACAGTCATGCTACCATGTTTCAGCTCTAAGAATTCAATTTCCTTAGCGCTTCGGATATCTTCCGGGAAATACTTCTCCAGAAAACCTTTCCGAACCACCTCCCAAGTAATGGTAGTTCCAGCAGCTTCCAACCTTTGGCGACTATTGTCCCACCAGGCTTCAGCTTCACCCTCCAGCATGTGAGTACCAAACCTCACCTTTTGTTCATCGCTACATTCCATAGTCCTGAAGATCTTTTCAATTGCCTTCAGCCACTTCTGAGCAACTTCAGGGTCCAGAATTCCTCCTTCAAATGTTGGCGGCTTGTTGCTCCGAAACTGCGCCAAACTCCTGAATTGGGCATCTGCAGTTTGATTCTGATTAGCAACCGCCTGCGCCATTGCTTGCATAGCAGCAACCAATGCAGCATCGTTCCTTTCCGCCATACTTCTCAAAAAGAACAACACCAGGTTAAAAGATATTCAACTACATCATAAAGGACAGAATCAACTCGACTCAACAACACTGGCCGGACGGACCAACCTGCTCTGATACCAATTGTAACACCCCACTTCCCAAAATCATCTAAATTAATAAACATTATAAATAAACAAAATTAGAGTTCCAATTCTCCCAAGTGGGATATCACATAAAACAACGTTTCCTTATAAAAAGGTTTTTCTCCAAATACAGCGGAATGTTAAATAATAAAATTCAATAAAAGTTTGATACGTTCACAGGGAAATAAAATATAAGCTCAACATAAAACAAATAAAAACGCCCAAGTCCCGTGCTACGTATCAGAGCATCCTAGACTCGACAATCACACCAATATCCAAGCTAGCTAAGCACCTGGATTATCTGTACTTCCGGAGAAGCACAGACCACAACAACAACAAAGGGGTGAGAAAACATGATCAAAAATATAATGGTAATGTAATACATGTAAATAAGGTAGTACAACACACCAACACACCAAGATTCACCCCTAACAACACCATATGACGAACCTACTGTTCAAATTACAGTATAACATATTATAATGCAAAATGCAACTCAACACCATGCATGCGGTACCGACTCGTTGGTTCATTCAATCGAACCTGGATAGATCACTTACGCTCCTCCTGAGACATGATCTATCCCCCACCATTCTCCACAAAGGAGTACGGATGAATCACTTACGCTCCTCCTGAGACATGATTCATCCCACCAAAACACCATGATATGCACACACCAATGCATAACTAATATATTTAGGCACTCAACGTGCACACGATCCTCCTGATCATATCATCATACATCAATGCATATATGTACAGATATAACATACACCAACACCATATAAATCAACCAGATAGTAAACAAGTTCATACTTTAACACCAAGATATAAACATATCCCACCACTTGGGGGTACACGATCCTACTGATCACTACATACATATACATCAACTAATTGCTCACCAACAATATTAAGGGAAACGCGTACTATCACCAAGTACACAAGTTATATCCCATACTCATCATTTTCACACTCCAGCAAGGCTAGAAGGATCACACAAGCCCAAGCTCAAGGCCAAAACATCACAAAAATCACATTCTGGTTCTGCTACGTTCGCTGACATTCGCCAGGCGAAGCCCCGTAGCGAACCTTCGCTAGCATTCGCCAGGCGAACCTGCTGGCGAAGCCCCCTTTCCACTATCGTGCATTCGCCAGGCGAACCTTCGCTGGCCACACTTGCCAGGCGAAGTTCCTACCCTTTAGGTCTGGGACTTAATTCTGAATTATTCGCTGCCACTCGCCTCAGCTCGCCAGGCGAACTCTCGCCTCCCTTCGCCAGGCGAAGCTTCGCCAACATTCGCCAGGCGAAGCCCAGCGAATGCTGCGATTTACCAATTTTCCTGACAGTTCTGCAGATTGCTATCTAGGCCAAATAACTCTAATCTCCTATCCCAATTCACACCTTAACATCAGTACCAACATTACACGTAATTCATCCTAAATGATTCCTAATCCCAATCCCAAAATCATCACCTGGACACTTTATTGATACATAGAAATCCCTACAGAATTTCCCTAAAAGCCGTAAAATCACCTATATGCCAAATTGGCCAAAAACAACAATTCATCAACGTTTAATATCCAATTATCAACAGTCATCATCAATCACAACATATCAACTCACAATATCATATATAGATGATCTTTCTACGGGGTTAAGGAATCCCCAACTACCCTATACATGTATAAACCATTTCCCAATCAAGTTTCTCCCCCCTTACCTTGTTAATCGGTTGATCGATGAAAGAACCCTCCAAGGTTTGGCCAATTCTGATTTTCCCCCGTTCCTTCGTTCTTCGCTCCCTTTTCCGTTCTTCTCACTTCTCTCCTTTCTATCGTTCTTTTTCCACTTTCTCTAACTTCTCACAATGTATCGTAAAAACTATAACCCCTCACGTTCTCTATTTTAATTCTCTAATCCCAATAATAATAATAACTTAATAATAATAATAATAACTTAACAAAATAATAATAATAATAATAATAATATTATCTCACCAAAATAATAATAATATTAATAACAATAGTAACTATAATAAATATAATAATAATAATAATATTCCCACCAATATTAATATTATACACTATATTATTATATTCACCAAAACACCACCAATAATCCTCCCACATTAGGGACACCCACCAAACATCACCAAATACACCCCCACCAAAGGGTACACCAACATATAATATTTAAAATAATAATAAAATGACTAAATAATTAAAATGGGTGTTACAGTAGTGGCCGGTGTGAGTTTCGCTCTGTCATCCTTTTGGTGGGGGGTCTGTCATCGTAATTGATGTCAGATTGTGCGATAGTCTTTGTCCTATCATCCTTTCGGTGGTAGTGGTCGGTGTGAGTTTCGCTCCGTCAACCTTTTGGTGGGGGGTTTGTCATCGTAATTGATGTCAGATTGTGCAATAGTTTTTGTCCTATCATCCTTTTGGTGGTAATGGCCGGTGTGAGTTTCGCTTCGTCATCCTTTAGGTTGGGGTTTTGTCATCTAATTGATGTCAGATTGTGTGATAGTGGTTGTCCTATCATCCTTTTGATGGTAGTGGCGGGTGTGAGTTTCTCTCTGTCATCCTTTTTTTAAGGGGTATGTCATCGTAATTAATGTGAGATTCTGCGATAGTGTTTGTCCTATCATCCTTTTGGTGTTAGTGCTTGGTGTGAGTTTCGCTCTGTCATCCTTTTGGAAGGGGGGTCTGTCATCTTAATTGATGTCAGATGGTGCGATAGTGTTTGTCCTTTCATCCTTTTAATTGTAGTGGCTGGTGTGAGTTTCGCTACGTCATCCTTTGGGTAGGGGGTATGTCATCTAATTGATGGCAGATTGTGTGATAGTGTTTGTCCTATCATCCTTTTGGTGGTAGTGGCCGGTGTGAGTTTCGCTCCGTCATCCTTTTGGTAGGGGGTCTGTACTCTAATTGATGGCAGCTTGTGCGATAGTGTTTGTCGAATCATCGTTTTAGTGGTAGTGGCCGGTGTTAGTTTTGCTCCGTCATACTTTTGGTTTGGGATCTGTCATCTAATTGATGTCAAATTGTGCGATAGTGTTTGTCCTATCATCCTTATGGTGGTAGTGCTTGATGTGAGTTTCGCTCCGTCATCCTTTTGGAAGGAGGGTCTGTCATCTTAAATGATGTCAGGTTGTGCGATGGTCTTTGTCCTACCATCCATTTAGTGGTAGTGGTTGGTGTGTTTTTCGCTCCATCATCCTTTTGGTGGGGGGGTATGTCATCATATATGATGTCAGATTGTGCAATAGTGTTTGTCCTTTCATCCTTTTCGTTGTAGTGGCCATTGTGAATTTTGCTCCGTCATCCTTTGGGTAGGGGGTATGTCATCTAATTGATGGTAGATGGTGTGATAGTGTTTGTCCTATCATCCTTTTGGTGGTAGTGGCCGGTGTTAGTTTCGCTCTTTATCCTTTTGGTGATGGGTCTGTCATCTAATTGATGTCAAATTGTGCGATCGTGTTTGTCCTATCATCCTTTTGGTGGTTGTGGCCGGTGAGAGTTTCGCTCCATCATCCTTTTGGTAGGGGTTCTGTCATCTAATTTGTGGCAGATTGTGCGATAGTGTTTGTCCAATCATCCTTTTAGTGGTAGTGGCCGGTGTTAGTTTCATTCTGCATCCTTTTGCTGGGGGATCTGTCATCTAATTGACGTCAGATTGTGCGATAATGTTTGTCCTATCATCCTTTTGGTGGTAGTGGTTGGTGTGAGTTTCGCTACGTCATCCTTTTGGTGGGGGGTCTGTCATCGTAATTGATGTCAGATTGTGCGATAGTCTTTGTCCTATCATCCTTTTGGTGGTAGTGGCTGGTGTGAGTTTCGCTCCGTCAACCTTTTGGTGGGGGGTTTGTAATCGTATATGATGTCAGATTGTGCGATAGTGTTTGTCCTTTCATCCTTTTAGTTGTAGTGGCCGGTGTGAATTTCGCTCCGTCATCCTTTGGGTAGGGGGTATGTCATTTAATTGATGGCATATTGTGTGATAGTGTTTGTCCTATCATCCTTTTGGTGGTAGTGGCTGGTGTTAGTTTCGCTCTGCATCCTTTTGGTGAGGGGTCTGTCATCTAATTGATGTCAGATTGTGCGATCGTGTTCTTCCTATCATCCTTTTGGTGGTTGTGATCGGTGTGAGTTTCGCTCCGTCATCCTTTTGGTAAGGGGTCTGTCATCTAATTGATGGCAGATTGTGCGATAGTGTTTGTCGAATCATCCTTTTAGTGGTAGTGGCAGGTGTTAGTTTCGCTCCATCATACTTTTGGTGGGGGATCTGTCATCTAATTGATATCAGATTGTTCGATAGTGTTTGTCCTATAATCCTTTTGGTGGTAGTGCTGGGTGTGTGTTTCGCTCCGTCATCCTTTTGGAAGGAGGGTCTGTCATCTTAATTGATGTCAGATGGTGCGATAGTGTTTGTCCTTTCATCCTTTTAGTTGTAGTGGCCGGTGTGAGTTTCACTCCGTCATCCTTTGGGTAGGGGGTATGTCATCTAATTGATGGCAGATTGTGAGATAGTGTTTGTCCTATCATCCTTTTGGTGGTAGTGGCCAGTGTTAGTTTCGCTCTGCATCCTTTTGGTGAGGGGTCTGTCATCTAATTGATGTCAGATTGTGCGATCGTGTTAGTCCTATCATCCTTTGGGTGGTTGTGGCCGGTGTGAGTTTCGCTCCGTCATCCTTTTGGTAGGGGGTCTGTCATCTAATTGATGGCAGATTGTGCGATAGTGTTTGTCGAATCATCCTTTTAGTGGTAGTGGCCGTTGTTAGTTTCGCTCCGTCATAATTTTGGTGGGGGATCTGTCATCTTATTGATGTCAGTTTGTGCGATAATGTTTGTCCTATCATCCTTTTGGTGGTAGTGGTTGGTGTGAGTTTCGCTACTTCATCCTTTTGGTGGGGGGTCTGTCATCGTAATTGATGTCAGATTGTGCGATAGTCTTTGTCCTATCATCCTTTTGGTGGTAGTGGCTGGTGTGAGTTTCGCTCCGTCAACCTTTTAGTGGGGGGTCTGTCATCGTATATGATGTCAGATTGTGCGATAGTGTTTGTCCTTTCATCCTTTTAGTTGTAGTGGCCGGTGTGAATTTCGCTCCGTCATCCTTTGGGTAGGGGGTGTGTCATTTAATTGATGGCATATTGTGTGATAGTGTTTGTCCTATCATCCTTTTGGTGGTAGTGGCTGGTGTTAGTTTCGCTCTGCATCCTTTTGGTGAGGGGTCTGTCATCTAATTGATGTCAGATTGTGCGATCGTGTTCTTCCTATCATCCTTTTGGTGGTTGTGATCGGTGTGAGTTTCGCTCCGTCATCCTTTTGGTAGGGGGTCTGTCATCTAATTGATGGCAGATTGTGCGATAGTGTTTGTCGAATCATCCTTTTAGTGGTAGTGGCAGGTGTTAGTTTCGCTCCATCATACTTTTGGTGGGGGATCTGTCATCTAATTGATATCAGATTGTTCGATAGTGTTTGTCCTATAATCCTTTTGGTGGTAGTGCTGGGTGTGTGTTTTGCTCCGTCATCCTTTTGGAAGGAGGGTCTGTCATCTTAATTGATGTCAGATGGTGCGATAGTGTTTGTCCTTTCATCCTTTTAGTTGTAGTGGCCGGTGTGAGTTTCACTCCGTCATCCTTTGGGTAGGGGGTATGTCATCTAATTGATGGCAGATTGTGAGATAGTGTTTGTCCTATCATCCTTTTGGTGGTAGTGGCCAGTGTTAGTTTCGCTCTGCATCCTTTTGGTGAGGGGTCTGTCATCTAATTGATGTCAGATTGTGCGATCGTGTTAGTCCTATCATCCTTTGGGTGGTTGTGGCCGGTGTGAGTTTCGCTCCGTCATCCTTTTGGTAGGGGGTCTGTCATCTAATTGATGGCAGATTGTGCGATAGTGTTTGTCGAATCATCCTTTTAGTGGTAGTGGCCGGTGTTAGTTTCGCTCCGTCATACTTTTGGTGGGGGATCTGTCATCTTATTGATGTCAGTTTGTGCGATAATGTTTGTCCTATCATCCTTTTGGTGGTAGTTGTTGGTGTGAGTTTCGCTACGTCATCCTTTTGGTGGTGGGTCTGTCATTGTAATTGATGTCAGATTGTGCGATAGTCTTTGTTCTATCATCCTTTTGGTGGTAGTGGCTGGTGTGAGTTTCGCTCCGTCAACCTTTTGGTGGGGGGTCTGTCATCGTATATGATGTCAGATTGTGCGATAGTGTTTGTCCTTTCATCCTTTTAGTTGTAGTGGCCGGTGTGAATTTCGCTCCGTCATCCTTTGGGTAGGGGGTATGTCATCTAATTGATGGCATATTGTGTGATAGTGTTTGTCCTATCATCCTTTTGGTGGTAGTGGCTGGTGTTAGTTTCGCTCTGCATCCTTTTGGTGAGGGGTCTGTCATCTAATTGATGTCAGATTGTGCGATCGTGTTTTTCCTATCATCCTTTTGGTGGTTGTGATATGTGTGAGTTTCGCTCCGTCATCCTTTTGGTAGGGGGTCTGTCATCTAATTGATGGCAGATTGTGCGATAGTGTTTGTCGAATCATTCTTTTAGTGGTAGTGGCGGGTGTTAGTTTCGCTCCATCATACTTTTGGTGGGGGATCTGTCATCTAATTGATATCAGATTGTTCGATAGTGTTTGTCCTATCATCCTTTTGGTGGTAGTGCTGGGTGTGTGTTTCGCTCCGTCATCCTTTTGGAAGGAGGGTCTGTCATCTTAATTGATGTCAGATGGTGCGATAGTGTTTGTCCTTTCATCCTTTTAGTTGTAGTGGCCGGTGTGAGTTTCGCTCCGTCATCCTTTGGGTAGGGGGTATGTCATCTAATTGATGGCAGATTGTGAGATAGTGTTTGTCCTATCATCCTTTTGGTGGTAGTGGCCAGTGTTAGTTTCGCTCTGCATCCTTTTGGTGAGGGGTCTGTCATCTAATTGATGTCAGATTGTGCGATCGTGTTAGTCCTATCATCCTTTGGGTGGTAGTGGCCGGTGTGAGTTTCGCTCCGTCATCCTTTTGGTAGGGGGTCTGTCATCTAATTGATGGCAGATTGTGCGATAGTGTTTGTCGAATCATCCTTTTAGTGGTAGTGGCCGGTGTTAGTTTCGCTCCGTCATACTTTTGGTGGGGGATCTGTCATCTTATTGATGTCAGTTTGTGCGATAATGTTTGTCCTATCATCCTTTTGGTGGTAGTTGTTGGTGTGAGTTTCGCTACGTCATCCTTTTGGTGGTGGGTCTGTCATTGTAATTGATATCAGATTGTGCGATAGTCTTTGTTCTATCATCCTTTTGGTGGTAGTGGCTGGTGTGAGTTTCGCTCCGTCAACCTTTTGGTGGGGGGTCTGTCATCGTATATGATGTCAGATTGTGCGATAGTGTTTGTCCTTTCATCCTTTTAGTTGTAGTGGCCGGTGTGAATTTCGCTCCGTCATCCTTTGGGTAGGGGGTATGTCATCTAATTGATGGCATATTGTGTGATAGTGTTTGTCCTATCATCCTTTTGGTGGTAGTGGCTGGTGTTAGTTTCGCTCTGCATCCTTTTGGTGAGGGGTCTGTCATCTAATTGATGTCAGATTGTGCGATCGTGTTTTTCCTATCATCCTTTTGGTGGTTGTGATATGTGTGAGTTTCGCTCCGTCATCCTTTTGGTAGGGGGTCTGTCATCTAATTGATGGCAGATTGTGCGATAGTGTTTGTCGAATCATTCTTTTAGTGGTAGTGGCGGGTGTTAGTTTCGCTCCATCATACTTTTGGTGGGGGATCTGTCATCTAATTGATATCAGATTGTTCGATAGTGTTTGTCCTATCATCCTTTTGGTGGTAGTGCTGGGTGTGTGTTTCGCTCCGTCATCCTTTTGGAAGGAGGGTCTGTCATCTTAATTGATGTCAGATGGTGCGATAGTGTTTGTCCTTTCATCCTTTTAGTTGTAGTGGCCGGTGTGAGTTTTGCTCCGTCATCCTTTGGGTAGGGGGTATGTCATCTAATTGATGGCAGATTGTGAGATAGTGTTTGTCCTATCATCCTTTTGGTGGTAGTGGCCAGTGTTAGTTTCGCTCTGCATCCTTTTGGTGAGGGGTCTGTCATCTAATTGATGTCAGATTTGGCGATCGTGTTTTTCCTATCATCCTTTTGGTGGTTGTGGCCGGTGTGAGTTTCGCTCCGTCATCCTTTTGGTAGGGGGTCTGTCATCTAATTAATGGCAGATTGTGTGATAGTGTTTGTCGAATCATCCTTTTAGTGGTAGTGGCGGGTGTTAGTTTCGCTCCGTCATACTTTTGATGGGGGATCTGTCATCTAATTGATATCAGATTGTGCGATAGTGTTTGTCCTATCATCCTTTTGGTGGTAGTGCTTGGTGTGAGTTTCGCTCCGTCATCCTTTTGGAAGGAGGGTCTGTCATCTTAATTGATGTCAGATGGTTCGATAGTGTATGTCCTTTCATCCTTTTAGTTGTAGTGGCCGGTGTGAGTTTCGCTCCGTCATCCTTTGGGTAGGGGGTATGTCATCTAATTGATGGCAGATTGTGTGATAGTGTTTGTCCTATCATCCTTTTGGTGGTAATGGCCAGTGTTAGTTTCGCTCTGCATCCTTTTGGTGAGGGGTCTGTCATCTAATTGATGTCAGATTGTGCGATCGTGTTAGCCCTATCATCCTTTGGGTGGTTGTGGCCGGTGTGAGTTTCGCTCCGTCATCCTTTTGGTAGGGGGTCTGTCATCTAATTGATGGCAGATTGTGCGATAGTGTTTGTTGAATCATCCTTTTAGTGGTAGTGGCCGGTGTTAGTTTCGCTCCGTCATACTTTTGGTGGGGGATCTGTCATCTTATTGATGTCAGTTTGTGCGATAATGTTTGTCCTATCATCCTTTTGGTGGTAGTTGTTGGTGTGAGTTTCGCTACGTCATCCTTTTGGTGGTGGGTCTGTCATTGTAATTGATGTCAGATTGTGCGATAGTCTTTGTTCTATCATCCTTTTGGTGGTAGTGGCTGGTGTGAGTTTCGCTCCGTCAACCTTTTGGTGGGGGGTCTGTCATCGTATATGATGTCAGATTGTGCGATAGTGTTTGTCCTTTCATCCTTTTAGTTGTAGTGGCCGGTGTGAATTTCGCTCCGTCATCCTTTGGGTAGGGGGTATGTCATCTAATTGATGGCATATTGTGTGATAGTGTTTGTCCTATCATCCTTTTGGTGGTAGTGGCTGGTGTTAGTTTCGCTCTGCATCCTTTTGGTGAGGGGTCTGTCATCTAATTGATGTCAGATTGTGCGATCGTGTTTTTCCTATCATCCTTTTGGTGGTTGTGATATGTGTGAGTTTCGCTCCGTCATCCTTTTGGTAGGGGGTCTGTCATCTAATTGATGGCAGATTGTGCGATAGTGTTTGTCGAATCATTCTTTTAGTGGTAGTGGCGGGTGTTAGTTTCGCTCCATCATACTTTTGGTGGGGGATCTGTCATCTAATTGATATCAGATTGTTCGATAGTGTTTGTCCTATCATCCTTTTGGTGGTAGTGCTGGGTGTGTGTTTCGCTCCGTCATCCTTTTGGAAGGAGGGTCTGTCATCTTAATTGATGTCAGATGGTGCGATAGTGTTTGTCCTTTCATCCTTTTAGTTGTAGTGGCCGGTGTGAGTTTCGCTCCGTCATCCTTTGGGTAGGGGGTATGTCATCTAATTGATGGCAGATTGTGAGATAGTGTTTGTCCTATCATCCTTTTGGTGGTAGTGGCCAGTGTTAGTTTCGCTCTGCATCCTTTTGGTGAGGGGTCTGTCATCTAATTGATGTCAGATTGTGCGATCGTGTTAGTCCTATCATCCTTTGGGTGGTTGTGGCCGGTGTGAGTTTCGCTCCGTCATCCTTTTGGTAGGGGGTCTGTCATCTAATTGATGGCAGATTGTGCGATAGTGTTTGTCGAATCATCCTTTTAGTGGTAGTGGCCGGTGTTAGTTTCGCTCCGTCATACTTTTGGTGGGGGATCTGTCATCTTATTGATGTCAGTTTGTGCGATAATGTTTGTCCTATCATCCTTTTGGTGGTAGTTGTTGGTGTGAGTTTCACTACGTCATCCTTTTGGTGGTGGGTCTGTCATTGTAATTGATATCAGATTGTGCGATAGTCTTTGTTCTATCATCCTTTTGGTGGTAGTGGCTGGTGTGAGTTTCGCTCCGTCAACCTTTTGGTGGGGGGTCTGTCATCGTATATGATGTCAGATTGTGCGATAGTGTTTGTCCTTTCATCCTTTTAGTTGTAGTGGCCGGTGTGAATTTCGCTCCGTCATCCTTTGGGTAGGGGGTATGTCATCTAATTGATGGCATATTGTGTGATAGTGTTTGTCCTATCATCCTTTTGGTGGTAGTGGCTGGTGTTAGTTTCGCTCTGCATCCTTTTGGTGAGGGGTCTGTCATCTAATTGATGTCAGATTGTGCGATCGTGTTTTTCCTATCATCCTTTTGGTGGTTGTGATATGTGTGAGTTTCGCTCCGTCATCCTTTTGGTAGGGGGTCTGTCATCTAATTGATGGCAGATTGTGCGATAGTGTTTGTCGAATCATTCTTTTAGTGGTAGTGGCGGGTGTTAGTTTCGCTCCATCATACTTTTGGTGGGGGATCTGTCATCTAATTGATATCAGATTGTTCGATAGTGTTTGTCCTATCATCCTTTTGGTGGTAGTGCTGGGTGTGTGTTTCGCTCCGTCATCCTTTTGGAAGGAGGGTCTGTCATCTTAATTGATGTCAGATGGTGCGATAGTGTTTGTCCTTTCATCCTTTTAGTTGTAGTGGCCGGTGTGAGTTTCGCTCCGTCATCCTTTGGGTAGGGGGTATGTCATCTAATTGATGGCAGATTGTGAGATAGTGTTTGTCCTATCATCCTTTTGGTGGTAGTGGCCAGTGTTAGTTTCGCTCTGCATCCTTTTGGTGAGGGGTCTGTCATCTAATTGATGTCAGATTTGGCGATCGTGTTTTTCCTATCATCCTTTTGGTGGTTGTGGCCGGTGTGAGTTTCGCTCCGTCATCCTTTTGGTAGGGGGTCTGTCATCTAATTAATGGCAGATTGTGTGATAGTGTTTGTCGAATCATCCTTTTAGTGGTAGTGGCGGGTGTTAGTTTCGCTCCGTCATACTTTTGATGGGGGATCTGTCATCTAATTGATATCAGATTGTGCGATAGTGTTTGTCCTATCATCCTTTTGGTGGTAGTGCTTGGTGTGAGTTTCGCTCCGTCATCCTTTTGGAAGGAGGGTCTGTCATCTTAATTGATGTCAGATGGTTCGATAGTGTATGTCCTTTCATCCTTTTAGTTGTAGTGGCCGGTGTGAGTTTCGCTCCGTCATCCTTTGGGTAGGGGGTATGTCATCTAATTGATGGCAGATTGTGTGATAGTGTTTGTCCTATCATCCTTTTGGTGGTAATGGCCAGTGTTAGTTTCGCTCTGCATCCTTTTGTTGAGGGGTCTGTCATCTAATTGATGTCAGATTGTGCGATCGTGTTAGCCCTATCATCCTTTGGGTGGTTGTGGCCGGTGTGAGTTTCGCTCCGTCATCCTTTTGGTAGGGGGTCTGTCATCTAATTGATGGCAGATTGTGCGATAGTGTTTGTCGAATCATCCTTTTAGTGGTAGTGGCCGGTGTTAGTTTCGCTCCGTCATACTTTTGGTGGGGGATCTGTCATCTTATTGATGTCAGTTTGTGCGATAATGTTTGTCCTGTCATCCTTTTGGTGGTAGTGGTTGGTGTGAGTTTCGCTACGTCATCCTTTTGGTGGGGGGTCTGTCATTGTAATTGATGTCAGATTGTGCGATAGTCTTTGTTCTATCATCCTTTTGGTGGTAGTGGCTGGTGTGAGTTTCGCTCCGTCAACCTTTTGGTGGGGGGTCTGTCATCGTATATGATGTCAGATTGTGCGATAGTGTTTGTCCTTTCATCCTTTTAGTTGTAGTGGCCGGTGTGAGTTTCGCTCCGTCATCCTTTGGGTAGGGCGTATGTCATCTAATTGATGGCATATTGTGTGATAGTGTTTGTCCTATCATCCTTTTGGTGGTAGTGGCTGGTGTTAGTTTCGCTCTGCATCCTTTTGGTGAGGGGTCTGTCATCTAATTGATGTCAGATTCTGCGGTCGTGTTTTTCCTATCGTCCTTTTGGTGGTTGTGATCGGTGTGAGTTTCGCTCCGTCATCCTTTTGGTAGGAGGTCTGTCATCTAATTGATGGCAGATTGTGCGATTGTGTTTGTCGAATCATCCTTTTAGTGGTAGTGGCGGGTGTTAGTTTTGCTCCATCATACTTTTGGTGGGGGATCTGTCATCTAAATGATATCAGATTGTTCGATAGTGTTTGTCCTATCATCCTTTTGGTGGTAGTGCTGGGTGTGTGTTTCGCTCCGTCATCCTTTTGGAAGGAGGGTCTGTCATCTTAATTGATGTCAGATGGTGCGATAGTGTTTGTCCTTTCATCCTTTTAGTTGTAGTGGCCGGTGTGAGTTTCGCTCCATCATCCTTTGGGTAGGGGGTATGTCATCTAATTGATGGCAGATTGTGCGATAGTGTTTGTCGAATCATCCTTTTAGTGGTAGTGGCGGGTGTTAGTTTCGCTCCATCATACTTTTGGTGGGGGATCTGTCATCTAATTGATATCAGATTGTTCGATAGTGTTTGTCCTATCATCCTTTTGGTGGTAGTGCTTGGTGTGAGTTTCGCTCCGTCATCCTTTTGGAAGGAGGGTCTGTCATCTTAATTGATGTCAAATGGTGCGATAGTGTTTGTCCTTTCATCCTTTTAGTTGTAGGGGCCGGTGTGAGTTTCGCTCCGTCATCCTTTGGGTAGGGGGTATGTCATCTAATTGATGGCAGATTGTGAGATAGTGTTTGTCCTATCATCCTTTTGGTGGTAGTGGCCAGTGTTAGTTTCGCTCTGCATCCTTTTGGTAAGGGGTCTGTCATCTAATTGATGTCAGATTGTGAGATCGTGTTTGTCCTATCATCCTTTTGGTGGTTGTGGCCAGTGTGAGTTTCGCTCCGTCATCCTTTTGGTAGGGGGTCTAACATCTAATTAATGGCAGATTATGCGATAGTGTTTGTCCTTTCATCCTTTTAGTTGTAGTGGCCGGTGTGAATTTCGCTCTGTCATCCTTTGGGTAGGGGTTATGTCATCTAATTGATGGCAGATGGTGTGATAGTGTTTATCTGATCATCCTTTTGGTGGTAGTGGCCGGTGTTAGTTTCGCTCTGCATCCTTTTGGTGAGGGGTCTGTCATCTAATTGATGTCAGATTGTGCGATGGTGTTTGTCCTATCATCCTTTTGGTGGTTGTGGCCGGTGTGAGTTTCGCTCAGTCATCCTTTTGGTAGGGGGTCTGTCATCTAATTGATGGCAGATTGTGTGATAGTGTTTGTCGAATCATCCATTTAATGGTAGTGGCCGGTGTTAGTTTCGCTCCGTCATACTTTTGGTGGGGGATCTGTCATCTAATTGATGTCAGATTGTGCGATAGTGTTTGTCCTATCATCCTTTTGGTGGTAGTGCTTGGTGTGAGTTTCGCTCCGTCATCCTTTTGGAAGGAGGGTCTGTCATCTTAATTGATGTCAGATGGTGCGATAGTGTATGTCCTTTCATCCTTTTAGTTGTAGTGGCCAGTGTGAGTTTCGCTCCGTCATCCTTTGGGTAGGGGGTATGTCATCTAATTGATGGCAGAATGTGTGATAGTGTTTGTCCTATCATCCTTTTGGTGGTAATGACCAGTGTTAGTTTCGCTCTGCATCCTTTTGGTGAGGGGTCTGTCATCTAATTGATGTCAGATTGTGCGATCGTGTTAGTCCTATCATCCTTTGGGTGGTTGTGTCCGGTGTGAGTTTCGCTCCGTCATCCTTTTGGTAGGGGGTCTGTCATCTAATTGATGGCAGATTGTGCGATAGTGTTTGTCGAATCATCCTTTTAGTGGTAGTGGCCGGTGTTAGTTTCGCTGCGTCATACTTTTGGTGGGGGATCTGTCATCATATTGATGTCAGTTTGTGCGATAATGTTTGTCCTGTCATCCTTTTGGTGGTAGTGGTTGGTGTGAGTTTCGCTACGTCATCCTTTTGGTGGGGGGTCTGTCATTGTAATTGATGTTAGATTGTGCGATAGTCTTTGTCCTATCATCCTTTTAGTGGTAGTGGCTGGTGTAAGTTTCGCTCCGTCAACCTTTTGGTGGGGGGTCTGTCATTGTATATGATGTCAGATTGTGCGATAGTGTTTGTCCTTTCATCCTTTTAGTTATAGTGGCCGGTGTGAATTTCGCTCCGTCATCCTTTGGGTAGGGGGTATGTCATCTAATTGATGGCATATTGTGTGATAGTGTTTGTCCTATCATCCTTTTGGTGGTAGTGGCTGGTGTTAGTTTCGCTCTGCATCCTTTTGGTGAGGGGTCTGTCATCTAATTGATGTCAGATTGTGCGATCGTGTTTTTCCTATCATCCTTTTGGTGGTTGTGATCGGTATGAGTTGCGCTCCGTCATCCTTTTGGTAGGGGGTCTGTCATCTAATTGATGGCAGATTGTGCTATAGTGTTTGTCCAATCATCCTTTTAGTGGTAGTGGCCGGTGTTAGTTTCGCTCCATCATACTTTTGGTGGGGGATCTGTGATCTAATTGATATCAGATTGTTCGATAGTGTTTGTCCTATCATCCTTTTGGTGGTAGTGTTGGGTGTGTGTTTCGTTCCGTCATGCTTTTGGAAGGAGGGTCTGTCATCTTAATTGATGTCAGATGGTGCGATAGTGTTTGTCCTTTCATCCTTTTAGTTGTAGTGGCTGGTGTGAGTTTCGCTCCGTCATCCTTTGGGTAGGGGGTATGTCATCTAATTGATGGCAGATTGTGCGATAGTGTTTGTCGAATCATCCTTTTAGTGGTAGTGGCGGGTGTTAGTTTCGCTCCATCATACTTTTGGTGGGGGATCTGTAATCTAATTGATATCAGATTGTTTGATAGTGTTTGTCCTATCATCCTTTTGGTGGTAGTGCTTGGTGTGAGTTTCGCTCCGTTATCCTTTTGGAAGGAGGGTCTGTCATCTTAATTGATGTCAGATGGTGCTATAGTGTTTGTCCTTTCATCCTTTTAGTTGTAGTGGCCGGTGTGAGTTTCGCTCCGTCATCGTTTGGGTAGGGGGTATGTCATCTAATTGATGGCAGATTGTGAGATAGTGTTTGTCCTATCATCCTTTTGGTGGTAGTGGCCAGTGTTAGTTTCGCTCTGCATCCTTTTGGTAAGGGGTCTGTCATCTAATTGATGTCAGATTGTGAGATCGTGGTTGTGGCCGGTGTGAGTTTCGCTCCGTCATCCTTTTGGTAGGGGGTCTAACATCTAATTAATGGCAGATTGTGCGATAGTGTTTGTCCTTTCATCCTTTTAGTTGTAGTGGCTGGTGTGAATTTCGCTCTGTCATCCTTTGGGTAGGGGTTATGTCATCTAATTGATGGCAGATGGTGTGATAGTGTTTGTCCTATCATCCTTTTGGTGGTAGTGGCCGGTGTTAGTTTCGCTCTGCATCCTTTTGGTAAGGGGTCTGTCATCTAATTGATGTCAGATTGTGACATCGTGTTTGTCCTATCATCCTTTTGGTGGTTGTGGCCGGTGTGAGTTTCGCTCCGTCATCCTTTTGGTAGGGGGTCTGTCATCTAATTAATGGCAGATTGTGCGATAGTGTTTGTCCTTTCATCCTTTTAGTTGTAGTGGCCGGTGTGAATTTCGCTCCGTCATACTTTTGGTGGGGGATCTGTCATCTAATTGATGTCAGATTGTACGATAGTGTTTGTCCTATCATCCTTTTGGTGGTAGTGGTTGGTGTGAGTTTCGCTACGTCATCCTTTTGGTGGGGGGTCTGTCATCGTAATTGATGTCAGATTGTGCGATAGTCTTTGTCCTATCATCCTTTTGGTGGTAGTGGCTGGTGTGAGTTTCGCTCCGTCAATCTTTTGGTGGGGGGTCTGTCATCGTATATGATGTCAGATTGTGCGATACTGTTTGTCCTTTCACCGTTTTAGTTGTAGTGGCGGTGTGAATTTCGCTCCGTCATCCTTTGGGTAAGGGGTATGTCATCTAATTGATGGCATATTGTGTGATAGTGTTTGTCCTATCATCCTTTTGGTGGTAGTGGCTGGTGTTAGTTTCGCTCTGCATCCTTTTGGTGAGGGGTCTGTCATCTAATTGATGTCAGATTGTGCGATCGTGTTTTTCCTATCATCCTTTTGGTGGTTGTGATCGGTGTGAGTTTCGCTCCGTCATCCTTTTGGTAGGGGGTCTGTCGTCTAATTGATGGCAGAATGTGCGATAGTGTTTGTCGAATCATCCTTTTAGTGGTAGTGGCAGGTGTTATTTTCGCTCCATCATACTTTTGGTGGGGGATCTGTCATCTGATTGATATTAGATTGTGCGATAGTATTTGTCCTATCATCCTTTTGGTCGTAGTGCTTGGTGTGAGTTTCGCTCCGTCATCCTTTTGGAAGGAGGGTCTGTCATCTTAATTGATGTCAGATGGTGTGATAGTGTTTATCCTTTCATTCTTTTAGTTATAGTGGCCGGTGTGAGTTTCGCTCTGTCATCCTTTGGGTAGGGGGTATGTCATCTAATTGATGGCTGATTGTGAGATAGTGTTTGTCCTATCATCCTTTTGGTGGTAGTGGCCAGTGTTAGTTTCGCTCTGCATCCTTTTGGTGAGTGGACTGTCCTCTAATTGATGTCAGATTGTGCGATCGTGTTTTTCCTATCATCCTTTTGGTGGTTGTGGCTGGTGTGAGTTTCGCTCCGTCATCCTTTTGTTAGGGAGTCTGTCATCTAATTGATGGCAGATTGTGCGATAGTGTTTGTCGAATCACCCTTTTAGTGGTAGTGGCCGGTGTTAGTTTCGCTCCGTCATACTTTTGGTGGGGGATCTGTCATCTAATTGATGTCAGATTATGCAATAGTGTTTGTCCTATCATCCTTTTGGTGGTAGTGCTTGGTGTGAGTTTCGCTCCGTCATCCTTTTGGAAGGAGGGTCTGTCATCTTAATTGATGTCAGATGGTGCGATAGTGTATGTCCTTTCATCTTTTTAGTTGTAGTGGCCGTTGTGAGTTTCGCTCCGTCATCCTTTTGGTGGGGAGGTCTGTCATCGTATATGATGTCAGATTGTGCGATCGTGTTTGTCCTTTCATCCTTTCAGTTGTAGTGGCAGGTGTGAATTTCGCTCCGTCATCCTTTGGGTAGGGGGTATGTCATCTAATTGATGGCAGATGGTGTGATAGTGGTTGTCCTATCATCCTTTTGGTGGTAGTGGCCGGTGTTAGTTTCACTCTGCATCCTTTTGGTGAGGGGTCTGTCATCTAATTGATGTCAGATTGTGCGATGGTGTTTGTCCTATCATCCTTTTGGTGGTTGTGGCCGGTGTGAGTTTCGCTCCGTTATCCTATTGGTAGGGGGTCTGTCATCTAATTGAGGGCAGATTGTGTGATAGTGTTTGTCCAATCATCCTTTTAGTGGTAGTGGCCGGTGTTAGTTTCGCTCCGTCATACTTTTGGTGGGGGATCTCTCATCTAATTGATGTCAGATTGTGCGATAGTGTTTGTCCTATCATCCTTTTAGTGGTATTGGTTGGTGTGAGTTTCGCTCCATCATCCTTTTGGTGGGGGGTCTGTCATCATAATTGATGTAAAATTGGGCGATAGTCTTTGTCCTATCATCCTTTTGGTGGTAGTGGCTGGTGTGAGTTTCGCTCCGTCATCCTTTTGGTAGGGGGTCTGTCATCGTATATAATGTCAGATTGTGCGATAGTGTTTGTCCTTTCATCCTTTTAGTTGTAGTGGCCGTTGTGAATTTCGCTCCGTCATCCTTTGGGTAGGGGTATGTCATCTAATTCATGGCAGATGGTGTGATAGTGTTTCTCCTATCATCCTTTTGTTGGTAGTGGTCGCTGTTAGTTTCGCTCTGCATCCTTTTGGTGAGGGGTCTGTCATCTAATTGATGTCAGATTGTGCGATCGTGTTTGTCCTATCATCCTTTTGGTGGTTGTGGCCTGTGTGAGTTTCGCTCCGTCATCCTTTTGGTAGGGGGTCTGTCATCTAATTGATGGCAGATTATGCGATAGTGTTTGTCCAATCATCCTTTTAGTGGTAGTGGTCGGTGTTAGTTTCGCTCTGCATCCTTTTGTTGGGGGATTTGTCATCTAATTGATGTCAGATTGTGCGATAGTGTTTCGCTCCATCATCCTTTTGGTGGGGGGTCTGTCATCATAATTGATGTCAAATTGGGCGATAGTCTTTGTCCTATCATCCTTTTGGCGGTAGTGCTTGGTGTGAGTTTCGCTCCGTCATCCTTTTGGAAGGAGGGTCTGTCATCTTAATTGATGTCATATGGTGCGATAGTGTTTGTCCTTTCATCCTTTTAATTGTAGTGGCCGGTGTGAGTTTCGCTCCGTCATCCTTTGGGTAGGGGGTATGTCATCTATTTGATGGCAGATTGTGAGATAGTGTTTGTCCTATCATCCTTTTGGTGGTAGTGGCCAGTATTAGTTTCGCTCTGCATCCTTTTGGTAAGGGGTCTGTCATCTAATTCATGTCAGATTGTGCGATCGTGTTTGTCCTATCATCCATTTGGTGGTTGTGGCCGGTGTGAGTTTCGCTCCATCATCCTTTTAGTAGGGGGTCTGTCATCAATTTGATGGCAGATTGTGTGATTGTGTTTGTCCAATCATCGTTTTAGTGGTAGTGGCCGGTGTTAGTTTAGCTCCGTCATACTTTTGGTTGGGGATCTGTCATCTAATTGATGTCAGATTGTGCGATAGTGTTTGTCCTATCATCCTTTTGGTGGTTGTGGTTCGTGTGAGTTATGCCCCGTCATCCTTTTGGTGGGGGGTCTGTCATCGTAATTGATGTTAGATTGTGCGATAGTCTTTGTTCTATCATCCTTTTGGTGGTAGTGGCTGGTGTGAGTTTCGCTCCGTCATACTTTTGGTGGGGGGGGGGGGGGGGGGGTCTGTCATCGTATATGATGTTAGATTGTGCGATAGTGTTTGTCCTTTCATCCTTTTAGTTGTAGTGGCTGGTGTGAATTTCGCTCCGTCATCCTTTGGGTAGGGGGTATGTCATCTAATTGATGGAAGATTGTGTGATAGTGTTTGTCCTATCATCCTTTTGGTGGTAGTGGCCGGTGTTAGTTTCGCTATGCATCCTTCTGGTGAGGGGTCTGTCATCTAATTGATGTCAGATTGTGCGATGGTGTTTGTCCTATCATCCTTTTGGTGGTCGTGGCCGGTGTGAGTTTCGCTCCGTCATCCTATTGGTAGGGGGTCTGTCATCTAATTGAGGGCAGATTGTGCGATAGTGTTTGTCCAATCATCCTTTTAGTGGTATTGGCCGGTGTTAGTTTCGCTCCGTCATACTTTTGGTGGGGGATCTCTCATCTAACTGAGGTCAGATTGTGCGATAGTGTTTGTCCTATCATCCTTTTAGTGGTATTGGTTGGTGTGCATTTCGCTCCATCATCCTTTTGGTGGGGGGTCTGTCATCGTAATTGATGTCATATTGGGCGATAGTCTTTGTCCTATCATCCTTTTGATGGTAGTGGCTGGTGTGAGTTTCGCTCCGTCATCCTTTTGGTGGGGGGTCTGTCATCGTATATGATGTCAGATTGTGTGATTGTGTTTGTCCTTTCATCCTTTTAGTGGTAGTGGCTGGTGTGAATTTCGCTCCGTCATCCTCTAGGTAGGGGGTATGTCATCTAATTGATGGAAAATGGTGTGATAGTGTTTGTTCTATCATCCTTTTGGTGGTAGTGGCCGGTGTTAGTTTCGCTATGCATCCTTTTGGTGAGGGGTCTGTCATCTAATTGATGTCAGATTGTGCGATGGTGTTTGTCCTATCATCCTTTTGGTGGTTGTGGCCGGTGTAAGTTTCGCTCCGTCATCCTATTGGTAGGGGGTCTGTCATCTAATTGAGGGCAGATTGTGCGATAGTGTTTGTCCAATCATCCTTTTAGTGGTAGTGGCCGGTGTTAGTTTCGCTCCGTCATACTTTTGGTGGGGGATCTCTCATCTAATTGATGTCAAATTGTGCGATAGTGTTTGTCCTATCATCCTTTTAGTGGTATTGGTTGGTGTGAGTTTCGCTCCTTCATCCTTTTGGTGGGGGGTCTGTCATCGTAATTGATGTCAGATTGGGCTATAGTCTTTGTCCTATCATCCTTTTGGTGGTAGTGGCTGGTGTGAGTTTCGCTCCGTCATCCTTTTGGTGGGGGGTCTGTCATCTAATTCATGGCAGATGGTGTGATAGTGTTTCTGCTATCATCCTTTTGGTGGTAGTGGTCGGTGTTAGTTTCGCTCTGCATCCTTTTGGTGAGGGGTCTGTCATCTAATTTATGTCAGATTGTGCGATCGTGTTTGTTCTATCATCCTTTTGGTGGTTGTGGCCTGTGTGAGTTTCGCTCTGTCATCCTTTTGGTAGGGGGTCTGTCATCTAATTGATGGCAGATTATGCAATAGTGTTTGTCCAATCATCCTTTTAGAGGTAGTGGCCGGTGTTAGTTTCGTTCTGCATCCTTTTGTTGGGGGAATTGTCATCTAATTGATGTCAGATTGTGCGATAGTGTTTGTCCTATCATCCTTTTGGTGGTAGTGCTTGGTGTGAGTTTCGCTCCGTTATCCTTTTGGAAGGGGGGTCTGTCATCTTAATTGATTTCAGATGGTGCGATAGTGTTTGTCCTTTCATCCTTTTAGTTGTAGTGGCCGGTGTGAGTTTCGCTCGGTCATCCTATGGGTAGGGGGTATGTCATCTAATTCGTGGAAGATTGTGTGATAGTGTTTGTCATATCATCCTTTTGATGGTAGTGGCTGGTGTTAGTTTCGCTCTGCATCCTTTTGGTCAGGGGTCTGTCATCTAATTGATGTCAGATTGTGCGATCGTGTTTGTCCTATCATCTTTTTGGTGGTTATGGTCGGTGTGAGTTTTACTCCGTCATCCTTTTGGTAGGGGGTCTGTCATCTAATTGATGGCAGATTGTGCGATAGTGTTTGTCCAATCATCCTTTTAGTGGTTGTGGCCGGTGTTAGTTTCGCTCCGTCATACTTTTGGTGGGGGATCTGTCATCTAATTGATGTCAGATTGTGCGATAGTGGTTGTCCTATCATCCTTTTGGTGGTAGTCGTTGGTTTGAGTTTCACTTCGTCATCCTTTTGGTGGGGGGTCTGTAATCGTAATTGATGTCAGATTGTGCGATAGTCTTTGTCCTATCATCCTTTTGGTGGTAGTGGCTGGTTTGAGTTTCGCTTCGTCATCCTTTTGGTGGGGGGTCTGTCATCGTAATTGATGTCAGATTGTGCGATAGTGTTTGTCCTATCATCCTTTTGGTGGTAGTGCCCAGTGTGAGTTTCGCTCCGTCAACCTTTTGGTAGGGTGAATGTCATCGTAATTGATGTCAGATTGTGCGATAGTCTTTGTCCTATCATCCTTTTGATGGTAGTGGTCGGTGTGAGTTTCGCTCCGTCTTCAGTTTGGTGGGGGGTCTGTCATTTTAAATGATGTCAGATTGTACGATAATGTTTGTCCTATATCATTTTCGTGGTAATGGCCGGTGTGAGCTTCGCTCCGTCATCCTTTTGGTGGGGGGTTCGTCATCTTAATTGATGTCAGATTATGTGATAATGTTTGTCCTATCATCCTTTTGATGGTAGTGGCCGGTGTGAGTTTCTCTCTGTCATCGTTTTTTGGGGGGGTATGTCATCTTCATTGATGTCAGATTGTGCGATATTGTTTGTCCTATCATCCTTTTGGTGGTAGTGCTTGGTGTGAGTTTCGCTCCGTTATCCTTTTGGAAGGGGGGTCTATCATCTTAATTGATGTCAGATGGTGCGATAGTGTTTGTCCTTTCATCCTTTTAGTTGTAGTGGCCGGTGTGAGTTTCGCTCCGTCATCCTTTGGGTAGGGGGTATGTCATCTAATTGATGGCAGATTGTGTGATAGTGTTTGTCCTATCATCCTTTTGGTGGTAGTGGCCGGTGTTAGTTTCTCTCTGCATCCTTTTGGTGAGGGGTCTGTCATGTAATTGATGTCAGATTGTGTGATCGTGTTTGTCCTCTCATCCTTTTGGTGGTTGTGGCTGGTGTGAGTTTCGCTCCGTCATCCTTTTGGTAGGGGGTCTGTTATCTAATTGGTGGCAGATTGTGCGATAGTGTTTGTCCAATCATCCTTTTAGTGGTAGTGGCCGGTGTTAGTTTCGCTTCGTCATCCTTTTGGTGGGGGGTCTGTAATCGTAATTGATGTCAGATTGTGCGATAGTCTTTGTCCTATCATCCTTCTGGTGGTAGTGGTTGGTGTGAGTTTCGCTCCGTCATCCTTTTGGTGGGGGATTGTTGCACCCTAAAATTTGACCAACCGGTGCCACTTTCGGTTTATGCTTCGACGCATTTTCGCATTCGGATTTACATACTGCATACAGTGCATTTCCTCAATCATGGTGACTTTATCGGGATTACAACCCTACTGTCGCTTTTCGGGTATCTCAGACCGATTCGGATAATCGGAGGTTATTTTGAGAAGTTGGGCGCTTCCCGGGTGTTTTCGGCTTACGCAGTAATTTTGGGAGATTCTTGGTGCCTGGGTTACTGTTTTGCTTCGATCTGGTCTCGCGCTCTCTTTTATGTTGGTTATTTGCCTTTGTCTGTTTTTTAGGATTTAATAGCCTTTTGTGAATTTTAAATAGGTTTTATAGATTTTCTAGAATTTAAATAGATTTTTTTTTATATTTTTAATAGTTTTAAACCCTTTTTAGAATTTATAAATTGTTTTTAAATGGATTTTAGAATAAACTTCTTCTTTTTTTTAGATATTAAGTCATTTTTTAGATAATAGTTTAATAGAACTTTTTTTATAGGTTTTTAAATAGAAATTAATATAGTTTTTTCTATAGGTTAATATAGTTTTAATAAATAGTTAAATAGATTTTTAGAACAAATCATTGTTTTTTTAGATATTAAATAGAACTTTAATAGATTGTTTAGTTTTATTAGTTTAGATTTAAATAGGAATTAATAGAGGGTAATAGTTTTTTAGATTTAATTAGAATTTGATAGAGCATACTCCACTCACCCTTCCACGTGTTGCACATGCACGCCCCCTCCGTGCTAGCGCATACTCCACTCACCCTTCCCTCTCCGCCGGCCATGCAGCCGCCGGCCCGGACGCCCTCCTCCACCGTAACGGTCGCCGGAAGCCGGTAATCTCGCCGGAAACTGCAGATTTCCAGGAATTCTAAGAAATCCTCCATCACTCCTCCATCGACTTCCTAACCGGAAAACGCATAGACCGCCAAAATCTTCATCGGTGTTGAAGTTTTTTTCCAGAACGACGATACTCATCATTTATTCTTCAGATTTACAAGAACTTCATCCATCAACGCTCGAGCTTGCCAAGAACTCCACCTCTATTTTCCAGATTCGCAAGATCTTCATCATTCTTCAGCTCCAGATTTCAACAATCCGTAGAATCTTCAAAACGCGTTCTTCGTCTGTTCAAGTTTTTCTCCAGATTCTTCAAGCAAACCTTCGAAGAAGGACTTTCTGGAACCTTGTCTTCGCAAGATCACCTACGTATTCGCACCAAGTTCAAGATCTTCCTCCGTGGATTCTTCAGATCACCGTCCTTCTTCCTCGAGTTTTTTTTCCTTCAGAAGACTTCAAGAGCTCCGCGAGCTTGTTCAACTTCCTTCAAGATTCTTCACAGCTTCGTCGCATTCGTCAGTTCTCCAGGTTTGTATTTTTGTTCCCTGAATCATCGCATGTTAGTTAAAGATGATTATGTAGTTTTCTTTGAAGGTGATCCTGAGTTTGGGTTAGGGTTTGGGGGTAATAGTGGACTGATGAGATCTGTGTGATTTGCTTGTATGAAGGAAAGGTGGTGAGGGATAGCGTTTGAAAGGGTTTCAGATGCGATTAGGGTTTGACATTGTTGAGAGAGAATTTGGGATCGCGAGAACGGCGATTAGGGTTTGAGGGGAGGTAATGAACAGTGAACGAGATTTTGGGGGAGAAGAGTGGTTTTGTTGATAGATAGTTGGGTTAGGGTTTGGATTAGATTAGGCCCAATCTAAGATTGCTAAGGACACCCCTGCATTCACTCGTTACCCCCCCCTGGGCTGTGAACTGATTGAATTACCTGGGCCTTTGTCCCAATTGCTAACCGCACCCCCCCTCTTGGCCCAATTTTGAGAAACAACTGAGGCTTTTTGCTGAGTGCACCCCCTGGTTTTATTTTCTTTTTTAATTTTCTTTGTTTTGTCCATGTTAGAAAATAATTCATAAAAAATAGTAGGATTATCCAATTAATTCCTTTCTTTTTTCTGTAGATTCATAATTCAATTTAGAATTTTATGGTGCGAAAATATTAATTTGATCATGCATTTTCATTTTTATTTGCATTTTTGTATTTTAATTGGTATTGAGTAGTTGATTTGTGATGTGTCTGCCTTGCTGATTTTATTTCTCTCGCTTGGTATTGAATTTTGCTTTAGTTTTTTTAGTATGTTGTACTAGACTAATGCATGCTCCCCGTAGATTTTTTCATAGAATTTTTGGATGTTGTTTGCTTCCGTCTTAGGGTTAGAGAGTAGAGACCTCATAACTTGCTGGTTAACCCTTGACCATTCAATGTTAGGGATTGTTTAGTAGCCTTAGAAGTTGACTTAGGCTTTGAGATTTGATCTTGGGATCATAGAGCCATATAGGTTTCCCCTAGATTTTTGGTGGATTTTTAGAAAGTTGTTTTGCTATTTTTGCTTGAGCTTGAGAATAGGAGAAGTCTTGAGGGCTTCTGACTTTGAAGTTCAACTGTGGTTGAACTTTAATGATAGTTTCTTTTGGTTTGAGGGCCTGTGGTTTCTTCTTGAAGATGGAGGCTGGATGAAGACTTGATGGAGCTTGCAAGGATGCATGGATTGAAGACCTAGTTTAGGAGTTTGCTCTCTTTCTGTGAGGTTTGAGATCCTGAAGTTTGAGGGAAATTCATGGTACTTTCCTGAGGAAGGCACTATAGATGTCTTTCATTCTTTCTTCTCACCTCTTTCTCAAGTATCCAATGATGTTGGAGCCTTCATGTGAGTTTAGTTTCTCCTGAGGAGGAATGTAAACCATTCACAGTTGTTGAGCCACATGGGATATGATTCCTAAGTGGAAGCCTCATAGTACTTTCCAGAGGAAGGCACTAAGGGTCTATTCACTTAGTTCCCTTAGTTCATGTAGGTTTTCTCAAGTATCCAATGATGTTGGAGCCTTCATGTGAGTTTAGTTTCTCCTGAGGAGGAATGTAAACCATTCACAGTTGTTGAGCCACATGGGATATGATACCTAAGTGGAAGCCTCCTAGTACTTTCCTGAGGAAGGCACTATGGGCCTGTCTACTTAGCTCCCCTTCTTTGGTAAGCTTGTCTTGAAGCTTGAAGAATGGGATTGATTTCTCCCTTTAAGGTTTTGCTTAGGACTTTGCTCAGAGGTAGATTAGGGTTTTGTTTTAGGGTTGTTTAGGGTCCTGCTCAGGGGTAGTTTCATGCTTTTGGATAGGAGTTTGCCAGGCTGGTTAGCCTTCTCTTTGTGTTGATTGACTTGTGTGGTGCTGTGCTGCATTAGACTTAGGGGTTCATATAGATATTTCTGAGATAGGTGCATCTTAGAAATAAGCCTGCTTGTGTGCATGAGAAGTTGAGGTGGACCTCCTTCTGCTTGATTGTTATTGAGTGGCTTTGCTTGTTGGTATTTGGTAGAGCTAAGCTCCCTTGCCTCTGCGGTGTGTGGCCTTTGTGCCTTGCTTGTTTGGTTGTTGCATTCATGCATATTTCCAGTATTTCTTTACTTTGCAGTGATTCCTATTTGCTGTTTAGTTCTGTTGCCATGATCCCTTAGGAGCTCTAACTTCTCTGCTGTGGGGGAGTTATGATAGACATTAGGTTGGTTAACCAGGCATGATAACATTAGGTAGATTCCCCTTTTCAACCATAGTTTTAGGGTGTCTCTTTCCTTTCTCCAAACAACAGAAAAACACTTAATAAAGGATAAAACAAAAATGAATTCATTTCTTCCGTCAAAAGATTTGAACAAACATCAAAGCATTTTGTCCTCCTGGACTGTGAAAACCCTTGGTTAAGGTGCCTTTTCCCATAAAAAACACTTGAACAACTTGTGTTGTGCGTAGTCGAACTACGTTTGCTCTGATCTTCCATGCCGTGTGGAAGTACGTAGGCACAGGACGCGATGTCCTGGCGAGCAACCTTCCCCCCGTCTAGAAGTAGGTAGTCGAACTACGTTGACTCTGACTTTCCCATTGCACGAGGGAGTACGTAGGCCCAGAACAACGTATGTTCTGTCGAGTCCTGTCCTTTTCTTTTCTTTTCAGATTGACCACTAGAGTAGATAGATAAACACACCCTTTCCTTATAAACACCAAGCGTGGATCCCGTCGAGTACGACAGACGTGAGGGGTGCTAATACCTTCCCCTTGCGTAACCGACTCCCAAATCCAGGTTTTGGTTGTGATGACCATACCTTTCACGTTTTTGCGAGGTTTACTTCGAGCGTTTCCTTTCCCTCCGTTGGGATAAATAACGCACGGTGGCGACTCTTCTGTCAGCCGGCGCCGATTTTCGCAGTAGCGACAGCTGGCGACTCTGCTGGGGACATGTAGCATCTAGGGACTTTTCCCATCCCTTATGCTGGGACCGTTTCCCATCCCCTACGCGAGTCAATCCTAGCGCTTGGGTGTTTATCTGTTGGGTGTTGTACATATGTGTTTTACTTTTCCGCACCTTTACCTTTCCGCATTTACTTTCAGCACTGTATTATTGTGATTATTGCTGTGGGAGAGGGAGGTTACTATGAGTGAGAAGCCGAACCTGGGGACCGATCAATTGGAAGTCAACTGAGTGAGGCTGCTTCATGAGATGAAGATGCCACACCTTCTGGGTATCGCATCATTCCTCATGAAAGTCTGTGACGCTGATGACCGCATAGGATGCCATACCTTGTCAGATTAGGTCCATACCTGTGAGTGGGAGGGTTTTTGCAGGAATCTTAACCTCCAGACGACCCGATTTTTTTGGTTTTCGCTTCAGAGTGATTATCTCCGTCAGCGGTACAGCAGTATTCAGAGCGTGTTGTGGGGGCTGTGATCCCGTGGTTTCTGCATTGCATTGCATTTGCATAAGCATCTTTGCATCATATTGCATAGCATTTCTCTAGCTGGCCAAAGCACTTATCCAGCCTTTGTTTTGATCAAGAGGGTGATTCTCGGGGGATTGTTCGAGGCAAGTGTGGAGTGTTGAAGACGACCAAGGGGTTGAAGCAGATTTGAGCAGAATCAAGCAGTGAAGTCAGTTGACAGTTGTTGGTAGCTATGTCAGAGAGCAGCTTCCAGTTTGTTGATACCTTGTCAGGTTTCACTGTGACGTCCAATCCTTTGTATGGATCTACGCATGACGAAGACTTTCCGCAAGTGAACAACCTTACTGCAGCTCAGCTTATACAGCCTTCTGTTGGAGATCGAGGTCTACGTGAGCAGTTTGTTGTCCGAGGTGAGCGTCCTCCTTCTGTTGATATCTCAGACTACCAGGATTTTGCCTTCCCTGTGCCAAAATCCTGAAGAGAGATCCCGATAGCAAGGAATGAAGACCCATTAGCTCCCGTGTATGCTGAAAGGTTTCGTGCATTGGATGAAAGATTCAAAGCCTTGAAAGGTAAAGACGTTATTAACCCTAGTGCTGCGGACATGTGTCTGGTTCCTGGCCTAGTGTTACCTCCGAAGTTCAGAATGCCGAGGTTGGAAAAGTACAAAGGAGACAGTTGCCCGAAGCAACATTTGGTGATGTTCTGCCGAAGAATGACTTCATTCGTGCATAACGACAAGTTGATGATTCACTACTTTTAGGATAGTCTGACTGGGGCATCTCTGAGTTGGTATATGCAGTTAGAGAGGGATCAAATCCGATCATGGGTGGATTTAGCCAACGCTTTTCTGAAACAGTATGACTACAATCTTGTTGAAGCTCCTAGTCGCATGCAACTGCAAGAATTGTCTCAAGGGAACAATGAACCTTTCAGAAAGTATGTTCAGAGATGGAGAGAATTTGCTGCTAGAGTGCAACCACCGCTTCTAGACCAAGAGCTAAGAGGCATGTTCGTAAACTCCTTGCAGAGCCCGTACTTCGAAAGAATGCTTGGAGTCACACCAAATTTCTCTGAATGGGTAAGGGCAGGAGAGCGCATCGAGTATGGTGTAAAGACTGGAAAAATCCAGAATGTTGCAGGCGGTCAGGCTAGTGAAACCGAATCTCTATATAGCTTTCAAACCGAAGAAGGAGTTGTGGTCAACGCAATCATGAATGATGTTGGGTATCCTCGAGTCGAATCGGTGAAATCTGTTGGTTCTTCGTCTTCTCAGCGATCAGTATCTTCTGTGTCTCGTTATTCTGGACAGACCACTGTGCCTGGGGCACCATATCAGGAGTCTTATGTCGCTCAGCGAACTCGTGGCCAAGGTTATCAGACTCAGCGTCAGAATCAGAACAGACCTCGTAGCAATTTGGAACGAAGGAATGGTCCTTCCCACCCAGTTCCTGTGCCGTACAGTCAGCTTTTGCCACAGTTGGTTCGGAATGCTTTGGTGGAGCCGAAAGCTCTCAAGCCTGTGCCAGAACCTTACCCTCCTGGGTACAATCCCCAAGTTCAGTGTGGTTACCATGGCGGATCCCCAGGACATGCAACTGAAGATTGTAAAGCGTTTCAGGCAAAGGTACAACAGTTGATCGACCAGGATTGCATTTCCTTTCGAGAAGGATTTCTGTTTGTTCATACTAGCTTCTCAGCTGTCTAAGTTCGTAGACTCGGAAAGTATTCCCCAGCAAAAGCCAGTGGTCCAGACATGCAGGCGCCCTCAGCATTGGCAGTCCTCGGACTTTATATCATTTGCATTTGTAGTTTCTTTTCTGTCAGTTACTACTGGCTGTAAACATTGTATGTTTCGAATGGTAATAATAATAAAGTGACTATGCATTTTTCTGAATTAATCATGTCGCTGTCGCTCATTTACTGCATTGCACTGACACTTGCATTTTATTCACTCCACTTTATCACTGTGATTAGCAAAAGACTGGAGGGAGGATGACAAAATAAACTCATAACCGATGATCGTATGCTTTCAGATAAAACCTTGCCGATGACGTACAAGGCATTGTTTCAAATCCCCTAAACACCGGAGATATAAGGAGTTAGTCCCTTGTTAACCACTTCGAGCCAGGAAGTAGAAGTTTTTTTTCGAACTTTTAAACCCTCACATCTTAACCCGGGGCAGGGTAGTTGTCAGTAGCTTGACCGAGCATTCAAGTCTTACAGAGGAGTGTTGTCTTTCGAGGACCAATTACAGTTTATGCCTCTCAAGAGGTCGTACCTCGTCAACCACAGTGGTTAAACCTCACCAATCAGGAGTGAGACAGTTACAATCCTTTCAGAGCAATCAAGACAACCAGTGTCACACGACTTTGTTCCAAAAGAAAGAAAAAGAAAGCCCGCTAAGTAAAAAGAAAGAAAAAGCTGGAAAGCTGATACTTAGGCAAAAATCAGGGCATCCCGCTGGACTTCAAAAGAAAACGAAAAAACGAAAAGAACTCAAAAGGAGTCAGTCCAGGCAAAAATTAGGGAATCAAAAGAATGAAAAAGAAAGGGTACCAATAGAAAAATCCCGTGAAGTCACAAAGTCGTGTACACAGACACCAAAAACGAAAAGGAGCAACTGTCACTCCGAAATTCTTGTGAGTTCCTTAACTGTGGTTCTTACCATTCAACATACCTCTCGAAGAGGCGAGCGCTTGTGCCAGGTTAGCTGAACCTTAGGATCGGAGATCATCACGTAGAAGAGGTGGGTACAAATCAAAATTTGAGCCAAATATCCTTTGTTTCACGAACCGTGAACCCGACCACGATACAACACTTAAAAGACCTAATTGAGGTAGGGTTTATTCTGAAAGCGCATTACGATAAGGTTGAGTAACCTGACTCCTTCATCATTTGCTAGTCATATCCTTGTTGTATTTTTCACTGATCAAATCAGCACCACGGTTGAACTTTGGTTCATTCGTCACTCAATCATGACATGTAAATGAGTGACAGCACAAATTTCTTCAAAATCTGCATAAACATTGCATTTGAATTACCATTCGTGAACAGACGATTTTTACTTGCAGGTTAGTAGTTGACATGAAGGAGATTCCAACAGGGAATAATCGAGCAGGACCGAGTAATTCAGCAGTCTGAACCAGGATGGTGTATGTTGTGAAGCCCTGTAAATCCGGGGCATTGACTTCCAGTGAGTTCGGAATCAGTTAGTCTGAGGACAAATCTCGAAGCTTCAGTTGATCAAGGGGCAGTATGCTTGAGAAGCAGTTAATCAGAAGTGAGTCTTCTCGAGAGCCAATCAAGGGAAATTATACAGAACGCGGAGATTTGAAAGCAGATACTTCAGGTGGATAATCAGATCAGGTTAAGTCGCTAGAACGCTCATTCAGGGGCAAGTCACCGCAGAGAGTGTTGAAACCAACTGGGTTGATCGGGGTTTAATGGAGATTGAATCCTTTTGTCGTATAGATACCGGGGCAAGTAATCTCGAGGTCGTCTCGTAGCAAGCTGTTCAGAGCAAGTATTCCCAGGAGTTAGATAGGGGCAAGTTGAGTGCACTGGGGCAAGTTATTCAAGCCAGTCTGTTTATCCCCTCCAGAGTCCATGGCAGGCTAGTACCCTCTCCAGAGGATGAATGTTGTGTCTTTCCCCAGTGAAGTCGCCCCAGGAAAAATTGAATGTTGTCACCCCAGGAGAGTGGAGATTGCGTCAAAGGAAAAGATCAATGCATCTTCAGTAGTTCAGAATTGGTTTATTAAGCAGAGCAGAGTCCTCCCCAGCAAGGGTCGAGACGGATATGATTAACTTCCCCAAAGAGTTTCTTGTGTAGTGCGAATCAGAGCACACCGGTCAATCCCCAGCTCAGTGATAGCAGGATGAATTATCCCCATAGGGCGTAATCAGAGTGTTGACACCTTCTGAAAGCAGTTTCCAGGATTGCTTTTCTCTTTCCCCAACAGGTTGATCCTTCCTCGTCAGGACGATCATTTTCAGCAGAGTTTGAAGTTATGAGTTTGTGAGCTACTTTCCCAGCAGGACGGTTATCCCCAGCGGAGTTAGTTCATCTTTCCAGCCTTTATTTTGTTGGAACCGTATCGGTAGTATTCCGGTTATCCCCAGCGGATTCAGTTTGTCTTCAGCATTTATTTTGCTGAAGTAACTCTTTGCATAAGCATGCATCATAAGCACTTGCATTTTACACGAATACATAGCATTTCCATGCAGTGTGGAAGCATTACGACATTATCAAACATGGGCATTTGGAAACGTAAGCAGGATTGATTACCCGTCCAGCCTCAGGTATTTTCTATGTCGATAAGTGAGATCGTGGTTCACAGAGATGTGCATATGTGTTGTTTGCGACACAAGACGCGCAGTGATCGTGTTTCCTCCTGTCAAAAGGGTTGTGGCGCAGGGCACGCGGTGATCGTGGTCATCGTTATGTTGTGGGGATTTGTGGTAGGGTACGCAGTGATCATATTCATCCTGTATGTTTTGTTTGTGGCACAAGACGCGCAGTGATCGTGTTTCCTCCTGTCAAGAGGGTTGTGGTGTAAAACACGCAGTGATCGTGTTCATCATGTCATGGGGTTTTTTGCGGAAGAGATACGCAGTGATTGTGTCCGTCCTATAGGTGGTTTTGTTTGCAACGCCGAGGCGCGTAGTGATCGTGTTTCCTCCTGTCAAGAGGGTTGTTGCGCCAGACACGCAGTGATTGTGTTCGTCATGTCATATTCCCCTAGCAGAGTTTGCTTGGTCAAGCACCTTTTTCCCCCAGTTGAGTCTTTCTCAGGATGCTGTGGTGTCAGCATTGGAAGATGGTAATGCAGATTTTTGGGTGGTTACCCGTAGTTTCCCCAGCAGGGTGTTACTTCAACGAGTTGCTTGGTTAAGTTCTTCGTATTTTCGCCAAAGTTATTTTTCGTCGAGTGGCTTGGTTAAGTTCTCAATTTCCCCAGCAGAGTGTTTTCAGGATATCTATTGCCAGAATAGGTATTTGACGGCCATCGTCAGAATTGTCCTCCCAGATTTTCTTGGTTAAGTTTATCGTGTCCCCGCAGGGCTGCTCGTTCAGGTACGAACGAAAGGTTGGTAAGTAAAATCAACAATTTTTCTCGCTGTTTAGTGGATGCTCGTTCAGGTACGAACGAAAGGTTGGTAAGCGAAATCAACATTTTCTCGCTGTTTAGTGGATGCTCGTTCAGGTACGAACGGAAGGTTGGTAAGCGAAATCAACATTTTCTCGCTGTTTAGTGGATGCTCGTTCAGGTACGAACGGAAGGTTGGTAAGTGAAATCAACATTTTCTCGCTGTTTAGTGGATGCTCGTTCAGGTACGAACGGAAGGTTGGTAAGTAAAATCAACATTTTCTCGCTGTTTAGTGGATGCTCGTTCAGGTACGAACGGAAGGTTGGTAAGTGAAATCAACATTTTCTCGCTGTTTAGTGGATGCTCGTTCAGGTACGAACGGAAGGTTGGTAGGTGAAATCAACATTTTCTCGCTGTTTAGTGGATGCTCGTTCAGGTACGAACGGAAGGTTGGTAAGTGAAATCAACATTTTCTCGCTGTTTAGTGGATGCTCGTTCAGGTACGAACGGAAGGTTGGTAAGTAAAATGAACATTTTCTCGCTGTTTAGTGGATGCTCGTTCAGGTACGAACGGAAGGTTGGTAAGTGAAATCAACATTTTCTCGCTGTTTAGTGGATGCTCGTTCAGGTACGAACGGAAGGTTGGTAAGTAAAATCAACATTTTCTCGCTGTTTAGTAGATGCTCGTTCAGGTATGAACGGAAGGTTGGTAAGTGAAATCAACATTTTCTCGCTGTTTAGTGGATGCTCGTTCAGGTACGAACGGAAGGTTGGTAGGTGAAATCAACATTTTCTCGCTGTTTAGTGGATGTTCGTTCAGGTACGAACGGAAGGTTGGTAAGTGAAATCAACATTTTCTCGCTGTTTAGTGGATGCTCGTTCAGGTACGAACGGAAGGTTGGTAAGTGAAATCAACATTTTCTCGCTGTTTAGTGGATGCTCGTTTAGGTACGAACGGAAGGTTGGTAAGTAAAATCAACATTTTCTCGCTGTTTAGTGGATGCTCGTTCAGGTACGAACGGAAGGTTGGTAAGTGAAATCAACATTTTCTCGCTGTTTAGTGGATGCTCGTTCAGGTACGAACGGAAGGTTGGTAAGTAAAATCAACATTTTCTCGTTGTTTAGTGGATGCTCGTTCAGGTACGAACGGAAGGTTGGTAAGTGAAATCAACATTTTCTCGCTGTTTAATGGATGCTCGTTCAGGTACGAACGGAAGGTTGGTAAGTGAAATCAACAATTTTGCTCGCTGGTTTAGTGGATGCTCGTTCAGGTATGAACGGAAGGTTGGTAAGTGAAATCAACAATTTTTCTCGCTGGTTTAGCGTTTGCTCATTCAGGTACGAACGGAAGGTTGATAAGTGAAATCAGCATTGTCCCGCTTGGTTAAGCGTTTGCTCGTTTCTTCGGATGCGAAAGGTTGATAAGAGAGATCAACAATTTCTCACTGGTTAGTGTACGCTCACTTCTTCGGAATGGGATGGTCTGTGGACAATATCGGATGATTTCATAAGCAGGTTGATGGATAGGTGTTTAGTTGTCGCTGTGGCAACGGAAATCAGTTCCCTGGTTAAGTCTTCCCAAGCAGTGGTGTGCGCAATCTATTTCTGCGGTTGGCAAATTTCAGGGTTTCATGGGTATTCAACCGTCATCGTACCTCTGAATGTTTGAAGGCTGCGCGCTCTTCAACCCTTCAGGTCCAAGCCGCTTGAATAGGGGCAGCTGTTGCACCCTAAAATTTGACCAACCGGTGCCACTTTCGGTTTATGCTTCGACGCATTTTTGCATTCGCATTTACATACTGCATACAGTGCATTTCCTCAATCATGGTGATTTTATCGGGATTACAGCCCTGCTGTCGCTTTTCGGGTATCTCAGACCGATTCGGATAATCAGAGGTTATTTTGAGAAGTTGCGCGCTTCCCGGGTGTTTTCGGCTTACGCAGTAATTTTGGGAGATTCTTGGTGCCTGGGTTACTGTTTTGCTTCGATCTGGTCTCGCGCTGTCTTTTATGTTGGTTATTTGCCTTTGTCTGTTTTTTTAGGATTTAATAGCCTTTTGTGAATTTTAAATAGGTTTTATAGATTTTCTAGAATTTAAATAGATTTTATTTATATTTTTAATAGTTTTAAACCCTTTTTAGAATTTATAAATTGTTTTTAAATGGATTTTAGAATAAACTTCTTTTTTTTTTTTTTAGATATTAAGTCATTTTTTAGATAATAGTTTAATAGAACTTTTTTTATAGGTTTTTAAATAGAAATTAATATAGTTTTTTTCTATAGGTTAATATAGTTTTAATAAATAGTTAAATAGATTTTTAGAACAAATCATTGTTTTTTTTTTAGATATTAAATAGAACTTTAATAGATTGTTTAGTTTTATTAGTTTAGATTTAAATAGGAATTAATAGAGGGTAATAGTTTTTTAGATTTAATTAGAATTTGATAGAGATAAATGAGATCTTAATCATTTAGTTAGATTTTAATTAGAGTTTATCAGGATTAATTAGATTAGATTTGTTTTCATTTAGATTTAATTACTGTTTTAATTTTCGTTTAAGTCTTAATTTCAATTTTAAGTCTTAGTTAGTTTTAATTCAGTATTAGTTAGGTTTAGTTAACTAGTTAATTAGGTGATCTTTGGTCTTAATTGTTCATTAATCATCATCATTAATCAGTCTTAATTCATGGGCCGTGTGGCAATTCGTGGAGGCCCAGTCCCAGGTCCACGTGGCCGCCTATAAAGGGCCCCACGCGTCTCATTCTGAAGCTCTCTCCAATCTTGCCACGTTTCAATCCACTAACCCAGCTCCTGCCACGCGTTCAACTCTCAGACTCCCCACCACGTGTTGCACATGCACGCCCCCTCCGTGCCAGCGCATACTCCACTCACCCTTCCCTCTCCGCCGGCCATGCAGCCGCCGGCCCGGACGCCCTCCTCCACCGTAACGGTCGCCGGAAGCCGGTAATCTCGCCGGAAACTGCAGATTTCCAGGAATTCCAAGAAATCCTCCATCACTCCTCCATCGACTTCCTCACCGGAAAACGCATAGACCGCCGGAATCTTCATCGGTGTTGAAGTTTTTTTCCAGAACGACGATACTCATCATTTATTCTTCAGATTTACAAGAACTTCATCCATCAACACTCGAGATTGCCAAGAACTCCTCCTCTGTTTTCCAGATTCGCAAGATCTTCATCATTCTTCAGCTCCAGATTTCAGCAATCCGTAGAATCTTCAAGTTTTTCTCCAGATTCTTCAAGCAAACCTTCGAAGAAGGACTTTCTGGAACCTTGTCTTCGCAAGATCACCTACGTATTCGCACCAAGTTCAAGATCTTCCTCCGTGGATTCTTCAGATCACCGTCCTTCTTCCTCGAGTTTTTTTTCCTTCAGAAGACTTCCAGAGCTCCGCGAGCTTGTTCAACTTCCTTCAAGATTCTTCACAGCTTTGTCGCATTCGTCAGTTCTCTAGGTTTGTATTTTTGTTCCCTGAATCATCGCATGTTAATGAAAGATGATTATGTAGTTTTCTTTGAAGGTGATCCTGAGTTTGGGTTAGGGTTTGGGGGTAATAGTGGACTGATGAGATCTGTGTGATTTGCTTGTATGAAGGAAAGGTGGTGAGGGATAGCGTTTGAAAGGGTTTCAGATGCGATTAGGGTTTGACATTGTTGAGAGAGAATTTGGGATCGCGAGAACGGCGATTAGGGTTTGAGGGGAGGTAATGAACAGTGAACGAGATTTTGGGGGAGAAGAGTGGTTTTCTTGATAGATAGTTGGGTTAGTGTTTGGATTAGATTAGGCCCAATCTAAGATTGCTAAGGACACCCCTGCATTCACTCGTTACCCCCCCCCCCCCTGGGCTGTGAACTGATTGAATTACCTGGGCCTTTGTCCCAATTGCTAACCGCACCCCCCTCTTGGCCCAATTTTGAGAAACAACTGAGGCTTTTTGCTGAGTGCACCCCCCTGGTTTTATTTTCTTTTTTAATTTTCTTTGTTTTGTCCATGTTAGAAAATAATTCATAAAAAATAGTAGGATTATCCAATTAATTCCCTTCTTTTTCTGTAGATTCATAATTCAATTTAGAATTTTATGGTGCAAAAATATTAATTTGATCATGCATTTTCATTTTTATTTGCATTTTTGTATTTTAATTGGTATTGAGTAGTTGATTTGTGATGTGTCTGCCTTGCAGATTTTATTTCTCTCGCTTGGTATTGAATTTTGCTTTAGTATTTTTAGTATGTTGTACTAGACTAATGCATGCTCCCCATAGATTTTTTCATAGAATTTTTGGATGTTGTTTGCTTCCGTCTTAGGGTTAGAGAGTAGAGACCTCATAACTTGCTGGTTAACCCTTGATAATTCAATGTTAGGGATTGTTTAGTAGCCTTAGAAGTTGACTTAGGCTTTGAGATTTGATCTTGGGATCATAGAGCCATGTAGGTTTCCCTTAGATTTTTGGTGGATTTTTAGAAAGTTGTTTTGCTATTTTTGCTTGAGCTTGAGAATAGGAGAAGTCTTAAGGGCTTCTGACTTTGAAGTTCAACTGTGGTTGAACTTTAATGATAGTTTCTTTTGGTTTGAGGGCCTGTGGTTTCTTCTTGAAGATGGAGGCTGGATGAAGACTTGATGGAGCTTGCAAGGATGCATGGATTGAAGACCTAGTTTAGGAGTTTGCTCTCTTTCTGTGAGGTTTGAGATCCTGAAGTTTGAGGGAAATTCATGGTACTTTCCTGAGGAAGGCACTATAGATGTCTTTCATTCTTTCTTCTCACCTCTTTCTCAAGTATCCAATGATGTTGGAGCCTTCATGTGAGTTTAGTTTCTCCTGAGGAGGAATGTAAACCATTCACAGTTGTTGAGCCACATGGGATATGATTCCTAAGTGGAAGCCTCATAGTACTTTCCAGAGGAAGGCACTAAGGGTCTATTCACTTAGTTCCCTTAGTTCATGTAGGTTTTCTCAAGTATCCAATGATGTTGGAGCCTTCATGTGAGTTTAGTTTCTCCTGAGGAGGAATGTAAACCATTCACAGTTGTTGAACCACATGGGATATGATTCCTAAGTGGAAGCCTCCTAGTACTTTCCTGAGGAAGGCACTATGGGCCTGTCTACTTAGCTCCCCTTCTTTGGTAAGCTTGTCTTGAAGCTTGAAGAATGGGATTGATTTCTCCCTTTAAGGTTTTGCTTAGGACTTTGCTCAGAGGTAGATTAGGGTTTTGTTTTAGGGTTGTTTAGGGTCCTGCTCAAGGGTAGTTTCATGCTTTTGGATAGGAGTTTGCCAGGCTGGTTAGCCTTCTCTTTGTGTTGATTGACTTGTGTGGTGCTGTGCTGCATTAGACTTAGGGGTTCATATAGATATTTCTGAGATAGGTGCATCTTAGAAATAAGCCTGCTTGTGTGCATGAGAAGTTGAGGTGGCCCTCCTTCTGCTTGATTGTTATTGAGTGGCTTTGCTTGTTGGTATTTGGTAGAGCTGAGCTCCCTTGCCTCTGCGGTGTGTGGCCTTTGTGCCTTGCTTGTTTGGTTGTTGCATTCATGCATATTTCCAGTATTTCTTTACTTTGCAGTGATTCCTATTTGCTGTTTAGTTCTGTTGCCATGATCCCTTAGGAGCTCTAACTTCTCTGCTGTGGGGGAGTTATGATAGACATTAGGTTGGTTAACCAGGCATGATAACATTAGGTAGATTCCCCTTTTCAACCATAGTTTTAGGGTGTCTCTTTCCTTTCTACAAACAACAGAAAAACACTTAATAAAGGATAAAACAAAAATGAATTCATTTCTTCCGTCAAAAGATTTGAACAAACATCAAAGCATTTTATCCTCCTGGACTGTGAAAACCCTTGGTTAAGGTGCATTTTCCCATAAAAAACACTTGAACAACTTGTGTCGTGCGTAGTCGAACTACGTTTGCTCTGATCTTCCATGCCGTGTGGAAGTACGTAGGCACAGGACGCGATGTCCTGGCGAGCAACCTTCCCCCCGTCTAGACGTAGGTAGTCGAACTACGTTGACTCTGACTTTCCCATTGCACGAGGGAGTACGTAGGCCCAGAACATCGTATGTTCTGTCGAGTCCTGTCCTTTTCTTTTCTTTTCAGATTGACCACTAGCGTAGATCGATAAACACACCCTTTCCTTATAAACACCAAGCGTGGATCCCGTCGAGTACGACGAACGTGAGGGGTGCTAATACCTTCCCCTTGCGTAACCGATTCCCGAATCCAGGTTTTGGTTGCGATGACCATACCTTTCCCGTTTTTGCGAGGTTTACTTCTAGCGTTTCCTTTCCCTCCGTTGGGATAAATAACGCACGGTGGCGACTCTTCTGTCAGCCGGCGCCGATTTTCGCAGTAGCGACAGGGGTCTGTAATCGTAATTGATGTCAGATTATGCGATAGTCTTTGTTCTATCATCCTTTTGGTGGTAGTGGCGGGTGTGAGTTTTGCTCCGTCATCCTTTTGGTGGCGGGTCTGTCATCGTAATTAATGTCAGATTGTGCGATAGTGTTTGTCCTATCATCCTTTTGGTGGTAGTGGCCAGTGTGAGTTTCGCTCCGTCAACCTTTTGGTGAGGGGTTTGTTATCGTAATTGATGTCAGATTGTGCGATAGTCTTTATCCTATCATCCTTTTGGTGGTAGTGGCCGGTGTGAGTTTCGCTACGTCATCATTTTGGTGGGGGGTCTGTCATTTTAATTAATGTCAGATTGTGCGATAGTGTTTGTACAATCATCCTTTTAGTGGTAATGACCGGTGTGAGCTTCGCTCCGTCATCCTTTTGGTGGAGGGTCTGTCATCTAATTGATGTCACATTGTGCGATAGTGTTTGTCCTATCATCCTATTGGTGGTAGTGGTTGGTGTGAGTTTTGCTCCGTCATCCTTTTGGTGGGGGGTTTGTCATCGTAATTGATGTCAGATTGTGCGATAGTCTTTGTCCTATCATCCTTTTGGTGGTAGTGGCTGGTGTGAGTTTCTCTCTGTCATCCTTTTGGTGGGGGGTCTGTCATCGTCTATGATGTCAGATTGTGAGATAGTGTTTGTCCTTTCATCCTTTTAGTTGTAGTGGCCAGTGTGAATTTCGCTCCGTCATCCTTTGGGTATGGGGTATGTCATCTAATTGATGGCAGATGGTGTGATAGTGTTTATCCTATCATCCTTTTGGTGGCAGTGGCCGGTGTTAGTTTCGCTCTGCATCCTTTTGGTGAGGGATCTGTCATCTAATTGATGTCAGATTGTGCGATGGTGTTTGTCCTATCATCCTTTTGGTGGTTGTGGCCGCTGTGAGTTTCGCTCCGTCATCCTTTTGGTAGGGGGTTTGTCATCTAATTAATGGCAGATTGTGCGATAGTGTTTGTCAAATCATCCTTTTAGTGGTAAAGGCCGGTGTTAGTTTCGCTCCGTCATACTTTTGGTTGGAGATCTGTCATCTAATTGATGTCAGATTGTGCGATAGTGTTTGTCCTATCATCCTTTTGATGGTAGTGGTTGGTGTGTGTTTCGCTCCGTCATCCTTTTGGTGAGGGGTCTGTAATCGTAATTGATGTCAGATTGTGCAATAGTCTTTGTCCTATCATCCTTTTGGTGGTAGTGGCTGGTGTGAGTTTCGCTCCGTCATCCTTTTGGTGGGGGGTCTGTCATCGTAATTGATGTCAGATTGTGCGATAGTGTTTGTCCTATCATCATTTTAGTGGCAGTGGCCAATGTGAGTTTCGCTCTGTCAACCTTTTGGTGGGGGGTATTTCATCGTAATTGATGTCAGATTGTGCGATAGTCTTTGTCCAATCATCCTTTTGGTGGTAGTGGCCGGTGTGAGTTTCGCTCTGCATCCTTTTGGTGGGGGGGTCTGTCATTTTAATTGATGTCAGATTGTGTGATAGTGTTTGTCCTATCATCATTTTGATGGTAGTGGCCAGTGTAAGTTTCTCTCTGTCATCGTTTTTTTTTGGGGTATGTCATCGTAATTGATGTCAGATTGTGCAATAGTGTATGTCCTATCATCCTTTTGGTGGTAGTGCTTGGTGTGAGTTTCGCTCCGTCATCCTTTTGGAAGGGGTGTCTGTCATCTTAATTGATGTCAGATGGTGCGATAGTGTTTGTCCTTTCATCCTTTTAGTTGTAGTGGCCGGTGTGAGTTTCACTCCGTCATCCTTTGGGTAGGGGGTATGTCATCTAATTGATGGCAGATTGTGTGATAGTGTTTGTCCTATCATCCTTTTGGTGGTAGTGGTCGGTGTTAGTTTCGCTCTGCATCCTTTTGGTGAGGGGTTTGTCATCTAATTGATGTCAGATTGTGCGATCGTGTTTGTCCTATCATCCTTTTGGTGGTTGTGGCCGGTGTGAGTTTCCCTCCGTCATCCTTTTGGTAGGGGGTCTGTTATCTAATTGGTGGCAGATTGTGCGATAGTGTTTGTCCAATCATCCTTTTAGTGGTAGTGGCCGGTGATAGTTTCGCTCCGTCATCCTTTTGGTGGGGGGTCTGTAATCGTAATTGATGTCAGATTGTGAGATAGTCTTTGTCCTATCATCCTTTTGGTGGTAGTGGTTGGTGTGAGTTTCGCTCCGTCATCCTTTTGGTGGGGGGTCTGTAATCGTAATTGATGTCAGATTGTGCGATAGTCTTTGTTCTATCATCCTTTTGGTGGTAGTGGCGGGTGTGAGTTTCGCTCCGTCATCCTTTTGGTGGCGGGTCTGTCATTGTAATTAATGTCAGATTGTGCGATAGTGTTTGTCCTATCATCCTTTTGGTGGTAGTGGCCAGTGTGAGTTTCGCTCCGTCAACCTTTTGGTGAGGGGTTTGTTATCGTAATTGATGTCAGATTGTGCGATAGTCTTTATCCTATCATCCTTTTGGTGGTAGTGGCCGGTGTGAGTTTCGCTGCGTCATCATTTTGGTGGGGGGTCTGTCATTTTAATTGATGTCAGATTGTGCGATAGTGTTTGTACAATCATCCTTTTAGTGGTAATGACCGGTGTGAGCTTCGCTCCGTCATCCTTTTGGTGGAGGGTCTTTCATCTAATTGATGTCACATTGTGCGATAGTGTTTGTCCTATCATCCTTTTGGTGGTAGTGGTTGGTGTGAGTTTTGCTCCGTCATCCTTTTGGTGGGGGGTTTGTCATCGTAATTGATGTCAGATTGTGCGATAGTCTTTGTCCTATCATCCTTTTGTTGGTAGTGGCTGGTGTGAGTTTCTCTCCGTCATCCTTTTGGTCGGGGGTCTGTCATCGTCTATGATGTCAGATTGTGAGATAGTGTTTGTCCTTTCATCCTTTTAGTTGTAGTGGCCAGTGTGAATTTCGCTCCGTCATCCTTTGGGTATGGGGTATGTCATCTAATTGATGGCAGATGGTGTGATAGTGTTTATCCTATCATCCTTTTGGTGGTAGTGGCCGGTGTTAGTTTCGCTCTGCATCCTTTTGGTGAGGGGTCTGTCATCTAATTGATGTCAGATTGTGCGATGGTGTTTGTCCTATCATCCTTTTGGTGGTTGTGGCCGCTGTGAGTTTCGCTCCGTCATCCTTTTGGTAGGGGGTTTGTCATCTAATTAATGGCAGATTGTGCGATAGTGTTTGTCAAATCATCCTTTTAGTGGTAAAGGCCGGTGTTAGTTTCGCTCCGTCATACTTTTGGTTGGAGATCTGTCATCTAATTGATGTCAGATTGTGCGATAGTGTTTGTCCTATCATCCTTTTGATGGTAGTGGTTGGTGTGTGTTTCGCTCCGTCATCCTTTTGGTGAGGGGTCTGTAATCGTAATTGATGTCAGATTGTGCAATAGTCTTTGTCCTATCATCCTTTTGGTGGTAGTGGCTGGTGTGAGTTTCGCTCCGTCATCCTTTTGGTGGGGGGTCTGTCATCGTAATTGATGTCAGATTGTGCGATAGTGTTTGTCCTATCATCCTTTTAGTGGCAGTGGCCAATGTGAGTTTCGCTCTGTCAACCTTTTGGTGGGGGGTATTTCATCGTAATTGATGTCAGATTGTGCGATAGTCTTTGTCCAATCATCCTTTTGGTGGTAGTGGCCGGTGTGAGTTTCGCTCTGCATCCTTTTGGTGAGGGGGTCTGTCATTTTAATTGATGTCAGATTGTGTGATAGTGTTTGTCCTATCATCATTTTGATGGTAGTGGCCAGTGTGAGTTTCTCTCTGTCATCGTTTTTTTTTGGGGTATGTCATCGTAATTGATGTCAGATTGTGCAATAGTGTATGTCCTATCATCCTTTTGGTGGTAGTGCTTGGTGTGAGTTTCGCTCCGTCATCCTTTTGGAAGGGGTGTCTGTCATCTTAATTGATGTCAGATGGTGCGATAGTGTTTGTCCTTTCATCCTTTTAGTTGTAGTGGCCGGTGTGAGTTTCACTCCGTCATCCTTTGGGTAGGGGGTATGTCATCTAATTGATGGCAGATTGTGTGATAGTGTTTGTCCTATCATCCTTTTGGTGGTAGTGGTCGGTGTTAGTTTCGCTCTGCATCCTTTTGGTGAGGGGTTTGTCATCTAATTGATGTCAGATTGTGCGATCGTGTTTGTCCTATCATCCTTTTGGTGGTTGTGGCCGGTGTGAGTTTCCCTCCGTCATCCTTTTGGTAGGGGGTCTGTTATCTAATTGGTGGCAGATTGTGCGATAGTGTTTGTCCAATCATCCTTTTAGTGGTAGTGGCTGGTGATAATTTCGCTCCGTCATCCTTTTGGTGGGGGGTCTGTAATCGTAATTGATGTCAGATTGTGCGATAGTCTTTGTCCTATCATCCTTTTGGTGGTAGTGGTTGGTGTGAGTTTCGCTCCGTCATCCTTTTGGTGGGGGGTCTGTAATCGTAATTGATGTCAGATTGTGCGATAGTCTTTGTTCTATCATCCTTTTGGTGGTAGTGGCGGGTGTGAGTTTCGCTCCGTCATCCATTTGGTGGCGGGTCTGTCATCGTAATTAATGTCAGATTGTGCGATAGTGTTTGTCCTATCATCCTTTTGGTGGTAGTGGCCAGTGTGAGTTTCGCTCCGTCAACCTTTTGGTGAGGGGTTTGTTATCGTAATTGATGTCAGATTGTGCGATAGTCTTTATCCTATCATCCTTTTGGTGGTAGTGGCCGGTGTGAGTTTCGCTACGTCATCATTTTGGTGGGGGGTCTGTCATTTTAATTGATGTCAGATTGTGCGATAGTGTTTGTACAATCATCCTTTTAGTGGTAATGACCGGTGTGAGCTTCGCTCCGTCATCCTTTTGGTGGAGGGTCTGTCATCTAATTGATGTCACATTGTGCGATAGTGTTTGTCCTATCATCCTTTTGGTGGTAGTGGTTGGTGTGAGTTTTGCTCCGTCATCCTTTTGGTGGGGGGTTTGTCATCGTAATTGATGTCAGATTGTGCGATAGTCTTTGTCCTATCATCCTTTTGGTGGTAGTGGCTGGTGTGAGTTTCTCTCCGTCATCCTTTTGGTCGGGGGTCTGTCATCGTCTATGATGTCAGATTGTGAGATAGTGTTTGTCCTTTCATCCTTTTAGTTGTAGTGGCAAGTGTGAATTTCGCTCCGTCATCCTTTGGGTATGGGGTATGTCATCTAATTGTTGGCAGATGGTGTGATAGTGTTTATCCTATCATCCTTTTGGTGGTAGTGGCCGGTGTTAGTTTCGCTCTGCATCCTTTTGGTGAGGGGTCTGTCATCTAATTGATGTCAGATTGTGCGATGGTGTTTGTCCTATCATCCTTTTGGTGGTTGTGGCCGCTGTGAGTTTTGTTCCGTCATCCTTTTGGTAGGGGGTTTGTCATCTAATTAATGGCAGATTGTGCGATAGTGTTTGTCAAATCATCCTTTTAGTGGTAGTGGCCGGTGTTAGTTTCGCTCCGTCATACTTTTGGTTGGAGATCTGTCATCTAATTGATGTCAGATTGTGCGATAGTGTTTGTCCTATCATCCTTTTGGTGGTAGTGGTTGGTGTGTGTTTCGCTCCGTCATCCTTTTGGTGAGGGGTCTGTAATCGTAATTGATGTCAGATTGTGCAATAGTCTTTGTCCTATCATCCTTTTGGTGGTAGTGGCTGGTGTGAGTTTCGCTCCGTCATCCTTTTGGTGGGGGGTCTGTCATCGTAATTGATGTCAGATTGTGCGATAGTGTTTGTCCTATCATCCTTTTAGTGGCAGTGGCCAATGTGAGTTTCGCTCCGTCAACCTTTTGGTGGGAGGTATTTCATCGTAATTGATGTCAGATTGTGCGATAGTCTTTGTCCAATCATCCTTTTGGTGGTAGTGGCCGGTGTGAGTTTCGCTCTGCATCCTTTTGGTGGGGGGTCTGTCATTTTAATTGATGTCAGATTGTGTGATAGTGTTTGTCCTATCATCATTTTGATGGTAGTGGCCAGTGTGAGTTTCTCTCTGTCATCGTTTTTTTTTGGGGTATGTCATCGTAATTGATGTCAGATTGTGCAATAGTGTATGTCCTATCATCCTTTTGGTGGTAGTGCTTGGTGTGAGTTTCGCTCCGTCATCCTTTTGGAAGGGGTGTCTGTCATCTTAATTGATGTCAGATGGTGCGATAGTGTTTGTCCTTTCATCCTTTTAGTTGTAGTGGCCGGTGTGAGTTTCACTCCGTCATCCTTTGGGTAGGGGGTATGTCATCTAATTGATGGCAGATTGTGTGATAGTGTTTGTCCTATCATCCTTTTGGTGGTAGTGGTCGGTGTTAGTTTCGCTCTGCATCCTTTTGGTGAGGGGTTTGTCATCTAATTGATGTCAGATTGTGCGATCGTGTTTGTCCTATCATCCTTTTGGTGGTTGTGGCCGGTGTGAGTTTCCCTCCGTCATCCTTTTGGTAGGGGGTCTGTTATCTAATTGGTGGCAGATTGTGCGATAGTGTTTGTCCAATCATCCTTTTAGTGGTAGTGGCCGGTGATAGTTTCGCTCCGTCATCCTTTTGGTGGGGGGTCTGTAATCGTAATTGATGTCAGATTGTGCGATAGTCTTTGTCCTATCATCCTTTTGGTGGTAGTGGTTGGTGTGAGTTTCGCTCCGTCATCCTTTTGGTGGGGGGTCTGTAATCGTAATTGATGTCAGATTGTGCGATAGTCTTTGTTCTATCATCCTTTTGGTGGTAGTGGCGGGTGTGAGTTTCGCTCCGTCATCCTTTTGGTGGAGGGTCTGTCATCGTAATTAATGTCAGATTGTGCGATAGTGTTTGTCCTATCATCCTTTTGGTGGTAGTGGCCAGTGTGAGTTTCGCTCCGTCAACCTTTTGGTGAGGGGTTTGTTATCGTAATTGATGTCAGATTGTGCGATAGTCTTTATCCTATCATCCTTTTGGTGGTAGTGGCCGGTGTGAGTTTCGCTACGTCATCATTTTGGTGGGGGGTCTGTCTTTTTAATTGATGTCAGATTGTGCGATAGTGTTTGTACAATCATCCTTTTAGTGGTAATGACCGGTGTGAGCTTCGCCCCGTCATCCTTTTGGTGGAGGGTCTGTCATCTAATTGATGTCACATTGTGCGATAGTGTTTGTCCTATCATCCTTTTGGTGGTAGTGGTTGGTGTGAGTTTTGCTCCGTCATCCTTTTGGTGGGGGGTTTGTCATCGTAATTGATGTCAGATTGTGCGATAGTCTTTGTCCTATCATCCTTTTGGTGGTAGTGGCTGGTGTGAGTTTCTCTCTGTCATCCTTTTGGTGGGGGGTCTGTCATCGTCTATGATGTCAGATTGTGAGATAGTGTTTGTCCTTTCATCCTTTTAGTTGTAGTGGCCAGTGTGAATTTCGCTTCGTCATCCTTTGGGTATGGGGTATGTCATCTAATTGATGGCAGATGGTGTGATAGTGTTTATCCTATCATCCTTTTGGTGGTAGTGGCCGGTGTTAGTTTCGCTCTGCATCCTTTTGGTGAGGGGTCTGTCATCTAATTGATGTCAGATTGTGCGATGGTGTTTGTCCTATCATCCTTTTGGTGGTTGTGGCCGCTGTGAGTTTCGCTCCGTCATCCTTTTGGTAGGGGGTTTGTCATCTAATTAATGGCAGATTGTGCGATAGTGTTTGTCAAATCATCCTTTTAGTGGTAGTGGCCGGTGTTAGTTTCGCTCCGTCATACTTTTGGTTGGAGATCTGTCATCTAATTGATGTCAGATTGTGCGATAGTGTTTGTCCTATCATCCTTTTGGTGGTAGTGGTTGGTGTGTGTTTCGCTCCGTCATCCTTTTGGTGAGGGGTCTGTAATCGTAATTGATGTCAGATTGTGCAATAGTCTTTGTCCTATCATCCTTTTGGTGGTAGTGGCTGGTGTGAGTTTCACTCCGTCATCCTTTTGGTGGGGGGTCTGTCATCGTAATTGATGTCAGATTGTGCGATAGTGTTTGTCCTATCATCCTTTTAGTGGCAGTGGCCAATGTGAGTTTCGCTCCGTCAACCTTTTGGTGGGGGGTATTTCATCGTAATTGATGTCAGATTGTGCGATAGTCTTTGTCCAATCATCCTTTTGGTGGTAGTGGCCGGTGTGAGTTTCGCTCTGCATCCTTTTGGTGGGGGGTCTGTCATTTTAATTGATGTCAGATTGTGTGATAGTGTTTGTCCTATCATCATTTTGATGGTAGTGGCCAGTGTGAGTTTCTCTCTGTCATCGTTTTTTTTTGGGGTATGTCATTGTAATTGATGTCAGATTGTGCGATAGTGTTTGTCCTATCATCCTTTTGGTGGTAGTGCTTGGTGTGAGTTTCGCTCCGTCATCCTTTTGGAAGGGGTGTCTGTCATCTTAATTGATGTCAGATGGTGCGATAGTGTTTGTCCTTTCATCCTTTTAGTTGTAGTGGCCGGTGTGAGTTTCACTCCGTCATCCTTTGGGTAGGGGGTATGTCATCTAATTGATGGCAGATTGTGTGATAGTGTTTGTCCTATCATCCTTTTGGTGGTAGTGGTCGGTGTTAGTTTCGCTCTGCATCCTTTTGGTGAGGGGTTTGTCATCTAATTGATGTCAGATTGTGCGATCGTGTTTGTCCTATCATCCTTTTGGTGGTTGTGGCCGGTGTGAGTTTCCCTCCGTCATCCTTTTGGTAGGGGGTCTGTTATCTAATTGGTGGCAGATTGTGCGATAGTGTTTGTCCAATCATCCTTTTAGTGGTAGTGGCCGGTGATAGTTTCGCTCCGTCATCCTTTTGGTGGGGGGTCTGTAATCGTAATTGATGTCAGATTGTGCGATAGTCTTTGTCCTATCATCCTTTTGGTGGTAGTGGTTGGTGTGAGTTTCGCTCCGTCATCCTTTTGGTGGGGGGTCTGTAATCGTAATTGATGTCAGATTGTGCGATAGTCTTTGTTCTATCATCCTTTTGGTGGTAGTGGTGGGTGTGAGTTTCGCTCCGTCATCCTTTTGGTGGCGGGTCTGTCATCGTAATTCATGTCAGATTTTGCGATAGTGTTTGTCCTATCATCCTTTTGGTGGTAGTGGCAAGTGTGAGTTTCGCTCCGTCAACCTTTTGGTTAGGGGTTTGTTATCGTAATTGATGTCAGATTGTGCGATAGTCTTTATCCTATCATCCTTTTGGTGGTAGTGGCCGGTGTGAGTTTCGCTACGTCATCATTTTGGTGGGGGGTCTGTCATTTTAATTGATGTCAGATTGTGCGATAGTGTTTGTACAATCATCCTTTTAGTGGTAATGGACGATGTGAGCTTTGCTCCGTCATCCTTTTGGTGGAGGGTCTGTCATCTAATTGATGTCAGATTGTGCGATAGAGTTTGTCCTATCATCCTTTTAGTGGTAGTGGTTGGTGTGAGTTTTGCTCCGTCATCCTTTTGGTAGGGGGTTTGTCATCGTAAATGATGTCAGATTGTGCGATAGTCTTTGTCCTATCATCCTTTTGGTGGTAGTGGCTGGTGTGAGTTTCTCTCCGTCATCCTTTTGGTGGGGGGTCTGTCATCGTCTATGATGTCAGATTGTGAGATAGTGTTTGTCCTTTCATCCTTTTAGTTGTAGTGGCCAGTGTGAATTTCGCTCCGTCATCCTTTGGGTATGGGGTATGTCATCTAATTGATGGCAGATTGTGTGATAGTGTTTATCCTATCATCCTTTTGGTGGTAGTGGCCGGTGTTAGTTTCGCTCTGCATCCTTTTGGTGAGGGGTCTGTCATCTAATTGATGTCAGATTGTGCGATGGTGTTTGTCCTATCATACTTTTGGTGGTTGTGGTCGCTGTGAATTTCGCTACGTCATCCTTTTGATAGGGGGTCTGTCATCTAATTGATGGCAGATTGTGCGATAGTGTTTGTCAAATCATCCTTTTAGTGGTAGTGGCCGGGGTTAGTTTCGCTCCGTCATACTTTTGGTTGGAGATCTGTCATCTAATTGATGTCATATTGTGTGATAGTGTTTGTCCTATCATCCTTTTGGTGGTAGTGGTTGGTGTGTGTTTCGCTCCATCATCCTTTTGGTGGGGGGTCTGTAATCGTAATTGATGTCAGATTGTGCAATAGTCTTTGTCCTATCATCCTTTTGGTGGTAGTGGCTGGTGTGAGTTTCGCTCCGTCATCCTTTTGGTGGGGGGTCTGTCATCGTAATTGATGTCAGATTGTGCGATAGTGTTTGTCCTATCATCCTTTTAGTGGCAGTGGCCAATGTGAGTTTCGCTCCGTCAACCTTTTGGTGGGGGGTATTTCATCGTAATTGATGTCAGATTGTGCGATAGTCTTTGTCCAATCATCCTTTTGGTGGTAGTGGCCGGTGTGAGTTTCGCTCTGCATCCTTTTGGTGGGGGGTCTGTCATTTTAATTGATGTCAGATTGTGTGATAGTGTTTGTCCTATCATCATTTTGATGGTAGTGGCCAGTGTGAGTTTCTCTCTGTCATCGTTTTTTTTTTGGTTATGTCATCGTAATTGATGTCAGATTGTGCGATAGTGTTTGTCCTATCATCCTTTTGGTGGTAGTGCTTGGTGTGAGTTTCGCTCCGTCATCCTTTTAGAAGGGGTGTCTGTCATCTTAATTGATGTCAGATGGTGCGATAGTGTTTGTCCTTTCATCCTTTTAGTTGTAGTGGCCGGTGTGAGTTTCACTCCGTCATCCTTTGGGTAGGGGGTATGTCATCTAATTGATGGCAGATTGTGTGATAGTGTTTGTCCTATCATCCTTTTGGTGGTAGTGGCCGGTGTTAGTTTCGCTCTGCATCCTTTTGGTGAGGGGTTTGTCATCTAATTGATGTCAGATTGTGCGATCGTGTTTGTCCTATCATCCTTTTGGTGGTTGTGGCCGGTGTGAGTTTCCCTTCGTCATCCTTTTGGTAGGGGGTCTGTTATCTAATTGGTGGCAGATTGTGCGATAGTGTTTGTCCAATCATCCTTTTAGTGGTAGTGGCCGGTGATAGTTTCGCTCCGTCATCCTTTTGGTGGGGGGTCTGTAATCGTAATTGATGTCAGATTGTGCGATAGTCTTTGTCCTATCATCCTTTTGGTGGTAGTGGTTGGTGTGAGTTTCGCTCCGTCATCCTTTTGGTGGGGGGTCTGTAATCGTAATTGATGTCAGATTGTGCGATAGTCTTTGTTCTATCATCCTTTTTGTGGTAGTGGCGGGTGTGAGTTTCGCTCCGTCATCCTTTTGGTGGCGGGTCTGTCATCGTTATTCATGTCAGATTTTGCGATAGTGTTTGTCCTATCATCCTTTTGGTGGTAGTGGCAAGTGTGAGTTTCGCTCCGTCAACCTTTTGGTTAGGGGTTTGTTATCGTAATTGATGTCAGATTGTGCGATAGTCTTTATCCTATCATCCTTTTGGTGGTAGTGGCCGGTGTGAGTTTCGCTACGTCATCATTTTGGTGGGGGGTCTGTCATTTTAATTGATGTCAGATTGTGCGATAGTGTTTGTACAATCATCCTTTTAGTGGTAATGGACGATGTGAGCTTTGCTCCGTCATCCTTTTGGTGGAGGGTCTCTCATCTAATTGATGTCAGATTGTGCGATAGAGTTTGTCCTATCATCCTATTGGTGGTAGTGGTTGGTGTGAGTTTTGCTCCGTCATCCTTTTGGTGGGGGGTTTGTCATCGTAATTGATGTCAGATTGTGCGATAGTCTTTGTCCTATCATCCTTTTGGTGGTAGTGGTTGGTGTGAGTTTCGCTCCGTCATCCTTTTGGTGGGGGGTCTTTAATCGTAATTGATGTCAGATTGTGCGATAGTCTTTGTTCTATCATCCTTTTGGTGGTAGTGACGGGTGTGAGTTTCGCTCCGTCATCCTTTTGGTGGCGGGTCTGTCATCGTAATTCATGTCAGATTTTGCGATAGTGTTTGTCCTATCATCGTTTTGGTGGTAGTGGCAAGTGTGAGTTTCGCTCCGTCAACCTTTTGGTGAGGGGTTTGTTATCGTAATTGATGTCAGATTGTGCGATAGTCTTTATCCTATCATCCTTTTGGTGGTAGTGGCCGGTGTGAGTTTCGCTACGTCATCATTTTGGTGGGGGGTATGTCATTTTAATTGATGTCAGATTGTGCGATAGTGTTTGTACAATCATCCTTTTAGTGGTAATGGCCGGTGTGAGCTTCGCTACGTCATCCTTTTGGTGGAGGGTCTGTCATCTAATTGATGTCAGATTGTGCGATAGTGTTTGTCCTATCATCCTTTTGGTGGTAGTGGTTGGTGTGAGTTTTGCTCCGTCATCCTTTTGGTGGGGGGTTTGTCATCATAATTGATGTCAGATTGTGTGATAGTCTTTGTCCTATCATCCTTTTGGTGGTAGTGGCTGGTGTGAGTTTCTCTCCGTCATCCTTTTGGTGGGGGGTCTGTCATCGTCTATGATGTCAGATTGTGAGATAGTGTTTGTCCTTTCATCCTTTTAGTTGTAGTGGCTAGTGTGAATTTCGCTCCGTCATCCTTTGGGTATGGGGTATGTCATCTAATTGATGGCAGATGGTGTGATAGTGTTTATCCTATCATCCTTTTGGTGGTAGTGGCCGGTGTTAGTTTCGCTCTGCATCCTTTTGGTGAGGGGTCTGTCATCTAATTGATGTCAGATTGTGCGATGGTGTTTGTCCTATCATCCTTTTGGTGGTTGTGGTCGCTGTGAATTTCGCTCCGTCATCCTTTTGGTAGGGGGTCTGTCATCTAATTGATGGCAGATTGTGCGATAGTGTTTGTCCAATCATCCTTTTAGTGGTAGTGGTCGGTGTTAGTTTCGCTCCGTCATACTTTTGGTTGGAGATCTGTCATCTAATTGATGTCAGATTGTGCGATAGTGTTTGTCCTATCATCCTTTTGGTGGTAGTGGTTGGTGTGTGTTTCGCTCCGTCATCCTTTTGGTGGGGGGTTTGTAATCGTAATTGATGTCAGATTGTGCAATAGTGTTTGTCCTATCATCCTTTTGGTGGTAGTGGCTGGTGTGAGTTTCGCTCCGTCATCCTTTTGGTGGGGGGTCTGTCATCGTAATTGATGTCAGATTGTGCGATAGTGTTTGTCCTATCATCCTTTTAGTGGTAGTGGCCAGTGTGAGTTTCGCTCCGTCAACCTTTTGGTGGGGGGTATTTCATCGTAATTGATGTCAGATTGTGCGATAGTCTTTGTCCAATCATCCTTTTGGTGGTAGTGGCCGGTGTGAGTTTCGCTCTGCATCATTTTGGTGGGGGGGTCTGTCATTTTAATTGATGTCAGATTGTGTGATAGTGTTTGTCCTATCATCATTTTGATGATAGTGGCCAGTGTGAGTTTCTCTCTATCATCGTTTTTTTTTGGGTATGTCATCGTAATTGATGTCAGATTGTGCGATAGTGTTTGTCCTATCATCCTTTTGGTGGTAGTGCTTGGTGTGAGTTTCGCTCCGTCATCCTTTTCGAAGGGGTGTCTGTCATCTTAATTGATGTCAGATGGTGCGATAGTGTTTGTCCTTTCATCCTTTTAGTTGTAGTGGTCGGTGTGAGTTTCGCTCCATCATCCTTTGGGTAGGGGGCATGTCATCTAATTGATGGCAGATTGTGTGATAGTGTTTGTCCTATCATCCTTTTGGTGGTAGTGGCCGGTGTTAGTTTCGCTCTGCATCCTTTTGGTGAGGGGTTGTCATCTAATTGATGTCAGATTGTGCGATCGTGTGTGTCCTATCATCCTTTTGGTGGTTGTGGCCGGTGTGAGTTTCGCTCCGTCATCCTTTTGGTAGGGGATCTGTTATCTAATTGGTGGCAGATTGTGCGGTAGTGTTTCTCCAATCATCCTTTTAGTGGTAATGGTCGGTGTTAGTTTCGCTCCGTCATACTTTTGGTGGGGGATCTGTCATCTATTTGATGTTAGATTGTGCAATAGTGTTTGTCCTATCATCCTTTTGGTGGTAGTGGTTGGTGTGAGTTTCGCTCCGTCATCCTTTTGGTGGGGGGTATGTAATCGTAATTGATGTCAGATTGTGCGATAGTCTTTGTTCTATCATCCTTTTGGTGGTAGTGGCGGGTGTGAGTTTCGCTCCGTCATCTTTTTGGTGGCGGGTCTGTCATCGTAATTAATGTCATATTGTGCGATAGTGTTTGTCCTATCATCCTTTTGGTGGTAGTGGCCAGTGTGAGTTTCGCTCCGTCAACCTTTTGGTGAGGGGTTTGTTATCGTAATTGATGTCAGATTGTGCGATAGTCTTTATCCTATCATCCTTTTGGTGGTAGTGGCCGGTGTGAGTTTCGCTACGTCATCATTTTGGTGGCGGGTCTGTCATTTTAATTGATGTCAGATTGTGCGATAGTGTTTGTACAATCATCCTTTTAGTGGTAATGGCTGGTGTGAGCTTCGCTCCGTCATCCTTTTGGTGGGGGGTCTGTCATCTAATTGATGTCAGATTGTGCGATAATGTTTGTCCTATCATCCTTTTGGTGGTAGTGGTTGGTGTGAGTTTCGCTCCGTCATCCCTTTTGGTGGGGGGTCTGTCATCATAATTGATGTCAGATTGTGCGATAGTCTTTGTCCTATCATCCTTTTGGTGGTAGTGGCTGGTGTGAGGTTCGCTCCGTCATCCTTTTGGTGGGGGGTCTGTCATCGTCTATGATGTCAGATTGTGAGATAGTGTTTGTCCTTTCATCCTTTTAGTTGTAGTGGCCAGTGTGAATTTCGCTCCTTCATCCTTTGGGTATGGGGTATATCATCTAATTGATGGCAGATGGTGTGATAGTGTTTGTCCTATCATCCTTTTGGTGGTAGTGGTCGGTGTTAGTTTCGCTCTGCATCCTTTTGGTGAGGGGTCTGTCATCTAATTGATGTCAGAGTGTGCGATGGTGTTTGTCCTTTTGGTGGTTGTGGCCGGTGTGAGTTTCGCTCCGTCATCCTTTTGGTAGGGGGTCTGTCATCTAATTGATGGCAGATTGTGCGATAGTGTTTGTCCAATCATCCTTTTAGTGGTAGTGGCCGGTGTTAGTTTCGCTCCGTCATACTTTTGGTTGGAGATCTGTCATCTAATTGATGTCAGATTGTGCGATACTGTTTGTCCTATCATCCTTTTGGTGGTAGTGGTTGGTGTGTGTTTCGCTCCGTCATCCTTTTGGTGGGGGGTCTGTAATCGTAATTGATGTCAGATTGTGCAATAGTCTTTGTCCTATCATCCTTTTGGTGGTAGTGGCTGGTGTGAGTTTTGCTCCGTCATCCTTTTGGTGGGGGGTCTGTCATCGTAATTGATGTCAGATTGTGCGATAGTGTTTGTCCTATCATCCTTTTAGTGGCAGTGGCCAATGTGAGTTTGGCTCCGTCAACCTTTTAGTGGGGGTATTTCATCGTAATTGATGTCAGATTGTGCGATAGTCTTTGTCCAATCAGCCTTTTGGTGGTAGTGGCGAGTGTGAGTTTCGCTCTGCATCCTTTTGGTGGGGGGTCTGTCATTTTAATTGATGTCAGATTGTGTGATAGTGTTTGTCCTATCATCATTTTGATGGTAGTGGCCAGTGTGAGTTTCTCTCTGTCATCGTTTTTTTTTTGGGGTATGTCATCGTAATTGATGTCAGATTGTGCGATAGTGTTTGTCCTATCATCCTTTTGGTGGTAGTGCTTGGTGTGAGTTTCGCTCCGTCATCCTTTTGGAAGGGGTGTCTGTCATCTTAATTGATGTCAGATGGTGCGATAGTGTTTTTCCTTTCATCCTTTTAGTTGTAGTGGCCGGTGTGAGTTTCGCTCCGTCATCCTTTGGGTAGGGGGTATGTCATCTAATTGATGGCAGATTGTGTGATAATGTTTGTCCTATCATCCTTTTGGTGGTAGTGGCCGGTGTTAGTTTCGCTCTGCATCCTTTTGGTGTGGGGTTTGTCATCTAATTGATGTCAGATTGTGCGATCGTGTTTGTCCTATCATCCTTTTGGTGGTTGTGGCCGGTGTGAGTTTCCCTCCGTCATCCTTTTGGTAGGGGGTCTGTTATCTAATTGGTGGCAGATTGTGCGATAGTGTTTGTCCAGTCATCCTTTTAGTGGTAGTGGCCGGTGTTAGTTTCGCTCCGTCATCCTTTTGGTGGGGGGTCTGTAATCGTAATTGATGTCAGATTGTGCGATAGTCTTTGTCCTATCATCCTTTTGGTGGTAGTGGTTGGTGTGAGTTTCGCTCCGTCATCCTTTTGGTGGGGGGTCTGTAATCGTAATTGATGTTAGATTGTGCGATAGTCTTTGTTCTATCATCCTTTTGGTGGTAGTTGCGGGTGTGAGTTTCGCTCCGTCATCCTTTTGGTGGTGGGTCTGTCATCGTAATTCATGTCAGATTGCGCGATAGTGTTTGTCCTATCATCCTTTTGGTGGTAGTGGCAAGTGTGAGTTTCGCTCCGTCAACCTTTTGGTGAGGGGTTTGTTATCATAATTGATGTCAGATTGTGCGATAGTCTTTATCCTATCATCCTTTTGGTGGTAGTGGCAGGTGTGAGTTTCGCTACGTCATCATTTTGGTGGGGGGTCTGTCATTTTAATTGATGTCAGATTGTGCGATAGTGTTTGTACAATCATCCTTTTAGTGGTAATGGCCGGTGTGAGCTTCGCTCCGTCATCATTTTGGTGGAGGGTCTGTCATCTAATTGATGTCAGATTGTGCGATAGTCTTTGTCCTATCATCCTTTTGGTGGTTGTGGCCGGTGTGAGTTTCCCTCCTTCATCCTTTTGGTAGGGGGTCTGTTATCTAATTGGTGGCATATTGTGCGATAGTGTTTGTCCAATCATCCTTTTAGTGGTAGTGGCCGGTGTTAGTTTCGCTCCGTCATCCTTTTGGTGGGGGGTCTGTAATCATAATTGATGTCAGATTGTGTGATAGTCTTTGTCCTATCATCCTTTTGGTAGGGGGTCTGTAATCGTAATTGATGTCAGATTGTGCAATAGTCTTTGTTCTATCATCCTTTTGGTGGTAGTGGCGGGTGTGAGTTTCACTCCGTCATCCTTTTGGTGGCGGGTCTATCATCGTAATTCATGTCAGATTGCGCGATAGTGTTTGTCCTATCATCCTTTTGGTGGTAGTGGCAAGTGTGAGTTTCGCTCCGTCAACCTTTTGGTGAGGGGTTTGTTATCGTAATTGATGTCAGATTGTGCGATAGTCTTTGTCCTATCATCCTTTTGGTGGTAGTGGCTGGTGTGAGTTTCTATCCGTCATCCTTTTGGTGGGGGGTCTGTCATCGTCTATGATGTCAGATTGTGAGATAGTGTTTGTCCTTTCATCCTTTTAGTTGTAGTGGCCAGTATGAATTTCACTCCGTCATCCTTTGGGTATGGGGTATGTCATCTAATTGATGGCAGATGGTGTGATAGTGTTTATCCTATCATCCTTTTGGTGGTAGTGGCCGGTGTTAGTTTCGCTCTGCATCCTTTTGGTGAGGGGTCTGTCATCTAATTGATGTTAGATTGTGCGATGGTGTTTGTCCTATCATCCTTTTGGTGGTTGTGGTCGTTGTGAATTTCGCTCCGTCATCCTTTTGGTAGGGGGTCTGTCATCTAATTGATGGCAGATTGTGCGATAGTGTTTGTCAAATCATCCTTTTAGTGGTAGTGGCCGGTGTTAGTTTCGCTCCATCATACTTTTGGTTGGAGATCTGTCATCTAATTGATGTCAGATTTTGCGATAGTGTTTGTCCTATCATCCTTTTGGTGGTAGTGGTTGGTTTGTGTTTCGCTCCGTCATCCTTTTGGTGGGGGGTCTGTAATCGTAATTGATGTCAGATTGTGCAATAGTCTTTGTCCTATCATCCTTTTGGTGGTAGTGGCTGGTGTGAGTTTCGCTCCGTCATCCTTTTGGTGGGGGGTCTGTCATCGTAATTGATGTCAGATTGTGCGTTAGTGTTTGTCCTATCATCCTTTTAGTGGCAGTGGCCAATGTAAGTTTCGCTCCGTCAACCTTTTGGTGGGGGGTATTTCATCGTAATTGATGTCAGATTGTGCGATAGTCTTTGTCCAATCATCCTTTTGGTGGTAGTGGCCGGTGTGAGTTTCGCACTGCATCCTTTTGGTGGGGGGTCTGTCATTTTAATTGATGTCAGATTGTGTGATAGTGTTTGTCCTATCATCATTTTGATGGTAGTGGCCAGTGTGAGTTTCTCTCTATCAGCGTTTTTTTTGGGGTATGTCATCGTAATTGATGTCAGATTGTGTGATAGTGTTTGTCCTATCATCCTTTTGGTGGTAGTGCTTGGTGTGAGTTTCGCTCTGTCATCCTTTTAGAAGGGGTGTCTGTCATCTTAATTGATGTCAGATGGTGCGATAGTGTTTGTCCTTTCATCCTTTTAGTTGTAGTGGCCGGTGTGAGTTTCGCTCCGTCATCCTTTGGGTAGGGGGTATGTCATCTAATTGATGGCAGATTGTGTGATAGTGTTTGTCCTATCATCCTTTTGGTGGTAGTGGCCGGTGTTAGTTTCGCTCTGCATCCTTTTGGTGTGGGGTTTGTCATCTAATTGATGTCAGATTGTGCGATCGTGTTTGTCCTATCATCCTTTTGGTGGTTGTGGCCGGTGTGAGTTTCCCTCCGTCATCCTTTTGGTAGGGGGTCTGTTATCTAATTGGTGGCAGATTATGCGATAGTGTTTGTCCAGTCATCCTTTTAGTGGTAGTGGCCGGTGTTAGTTTCGCTCCGTCATCCTTTTGGTGGGGGGTCTGTAATCGTAATTGATGTCAGATTGTGCGATAGTCTTTGTCCTATCATCCTTTTGGTGGTAGTGGTTGGTGTGAGTTTCGCTCCGTCATCCTTTTGGTGGGGGGTCTGTAATCGTAATTGATGTCAGATTGTGCGATAGTCTTTGTTCTATCATCCTTTTGGTGGTAGTGGCGGGTGTGAGTTTCGCTCCGTCATCCTTTTGGTGGCGGGTCTGTCATCGTAATTCATGTCAGATTGTGCGATAGTGTTTGTCCTATCATCCTTTTGGTGGTAGTGGCAAGTGTGAGTTTCGCTCCGTCAACCTTTTGGTGAGGGGTTTGTTATCGTAATTGATGTCAGATTGTGCGATAGTCTTTATCCTATCATCCTTTTGGTGGTAGTGGCCGGTGTGAGTTTCGCTACGTCATCATTTTGGTGGGGGGTCTGTCATTTTAATTGATGTCAGATTGTGCGATAGTGTTTGTACAATCATCCTTTTAGTGGTAATGGCCGGTGTGAACTTCGCTCTGTCATCCTTTTGGTGGAGGGTCTGTCATCTAATTGATGTCAGATTGTGCGATAGTGTTTGTCCTATCATCCTTTTGGTGGTAGTGGTTGGTGTGAGTTTTGCTCCGTCATCCTTTTGGTGGGGGGTTTGTCATCGTAATTGATGTCAGATTGTGCGATAGTCTTTGTCCTATCATCCTTTTGGTGGTAGTGGCTGGTGTGAGTTTCTCTCCGTCATCCTTTTGGTGGGGGGTCTGTCATCGTCTATGATGTCAGATTGTGAGATAGTGTTTGTCCTTTCATCCTTTTAGTTGTAGTGGCCAGTGTGAATTTTGCTCCGTCATCCTTTGGGTATGGGGTATGTCATCTAATTGATGGCAGATGGTGTGATAGTGTTTATCCTATCATCCTTTTGGTGGTAGTGGCCGGTGTTAGTTTCGCTCTGCATCCTTTTGGTGAGGGGTCTGTCATCTAATTGATGTTAGATTGTGCGATGGTGTTTGTCCTATCATCCTTTTGGTGGTTGTGGTCGCTGTGAATTTCGCTCCGTCATCCTTTTGGTAGGGGGTCTGTCATCTAATTGATGGCAGATTGTGCGATAGTGATTGTCCAATCATCCTTTTAGTGGTAGTGGTCGGTGTTAGTTTCGCTCCGTCATACTTTTGGTTGGAGATCTGTCATCTAATTGATGTCAGATTGTGCGATGGTGTTTGTCCTATCATCCTTTTGGTGGTAGTGGTTGGTGTGTGTTTCGCTCCGTCATCCTTTTGGTGAGGGGTCTGTAATCGTAATTGATGTCAGATTGTGTCTTTGTCCTATCATCCTTTTGGTGGTAGTGGCTGGTGTGAGTTTCGCTCCGTCATCCTTTTGGTGGGGGGTCTGTCATCGTAAATGATGTCAGATTGTGCGATAGTGTTTGTCCTATCATCCTTTTAGTGGCAGTGGCCAATGTGAGTTTCGTTCCGTCAACCTTTTGGTGGGGGGTATTTCATCGTAATTGATGTCAGATTGTGCGATAGTCTTTGTCCAATCATCCTTTTGGTGGTAGTGGCCGGTGTGAGTTTCTCTCTGCATCCTTTTGGTGGGGGGTCTGTCATTTTAATTGATGTCAGATTGTGTGATAGTGTTTGTCCTATCATCATTTTGATGGTAGTGGCCAGTGTGAGTTTCTCTCTGTCATCGTTTCTTTTTGGGGTATCTCATCGTAATTGATGTCAGATTGTGCGATAGTGTTTGTCCTATCATCCTTTTGGTGGTAGTGCTTGGTGTGAGTTTCGCTCCGTCATCCTTTTGGAAGGGGTGTCTGTCATCTTAATTGATGTCAGATGGTGCGATAGTGTTTGTCCTTTCATCCTTTTAGTTGTAGTGGCCGGTGTGAGTTTCGCTCCGTCATCCTTTGGGTAGGGGGTATGTCATCTAATTGATGGCATATTGTGTGATAGTGTTTGTCCTATCATCCTTTTGGTGGTAGTGGCCGGTGTTAGTTTCGCTCTGCATCCTTTTGGTGAGGGGTTTGTCATCTAATTGATGTTAGATTGTGCGATCGTGTTTGTCCTATCATCCTTTTGGTGGTTGTGGCCGGTGTGAGTTTCGCTCCGTCATCCTTTTGGTAGGGGGTCTGTTATCTAATTGGTGGCAGATTGTGCGGTAGTGTTTCTCCAATCATCCTTTTAGTGGTAGTGGCCGGTGTTAGTTTCGCTCCGTCATACTTTTGGTGGGGGATCTGTCATCTAATTGATGTTAGATTGTGCGATAGTGTTTGTCCTATCATCCTTTTAGTGGTAGTGGTTGGTGTGAGTTTCGCTCCGTCATCCTTTTGGTGGGGGGTATGTAATTGTAATTGATGTCAGATTGTGCGATAGTCTTTGTTCTATCATCTTTTTGGTGGTAGTGGCGGGTGTGAGTTTCGCTCCGTCATCCTTTTGGTGGCGGGTCTGTCATCGTAATTAATGTCAGATTGTGCGATAGTGTTTGTCCTATCATCCTTTTGGTGGTAGTGGCCAGTGTGAGTTTCGCTCCGTCAACCTTTTGGTGAGGGGTTTATTATCGTAATTGATGTCAGATTGTGCGATAGTCTTTATGCTATCATCCTTTTGGTGGTAGTGGCCGGTGTGAGTTTCGCTACGTCATCATTTTTATGGGGGGTCTGTCATTTTAGTTGATGTCAGATTGTGCGATAGTGTTTGCACAATCATCCTTTTAGTGGTAATGGCCGGCGTGAGATTCGCTCCGTCATTCTTTTGGTGGGGGGTCTGTCATCTAATTGATGTCAGATTGTGCGATAATGTTTGTCCTATCATCCTTTTGGTGGTAGTGGTTGGTGTGAGTTTCGCTCCGTCATCCCTTTTGGTGGGGGGTCTGTCATCGTAATTGATGTCAGATTGTGCGATAGTCTTTGTCCTATCATCCTTTTGGTGGTAGTGGCTGGTGTGAGTTTCGCTCCGTCATCCTTTTGGTGGGGGGTCTGTCATCGTCTATGATGTCAGATTGTGAGATAGTGTTTGTCCTTTCATCCTTTTAGTTGTAGTGGCCAGTGTGAATTTCGCTCCGTCATCCTTTGGGTATGGGGTATGTCATCTAATTGATGGCAGATGGTATGATAGTGTTTGTCCTATCATCCTTTTGGTGGTAGTGGCCGGTGTTAGTTTCGCTCTGCATCCTTTTGGTGAGGGGTCTGTCATCTAATTGATGTCAGAGTGTGCGATGGTGTTTGTCCTTTTGGTGGTTGTGGCCGGTGTGAGTTTCGCTCCGTCATCCTTTTGGTAGGGGGTCTGTTATCTAATTGATGGCAGATTGTGCGATAGTGTTTGTCCAATCATCCTTTTTATGGTAGTGGCCGGTGTTAGTTTCGCTCCGTCATACTTTTGGTGGGAGATCTGTCATCTAATTGATGTCAGATTGTGCGATAGTGTTTGTCCTATCATCCTTTTGGTGGTAGTGGTTGGTGTGTGTTTCGCTCCGTCATCCTTTTGGTGGGGGGTCTGTAATCGTAATTGATGTCAGATTGTGCGATAGTCTTTGTCCTATCATCCTTTTGGTGGTAGTGGCTGGTGTGAGTTTCGCTCCGTCATCCTTTTGGTGGGGGGTCTGTCATTGTAATTGATGTCAGATTGTGCGATAGTGTTTGTCCTATCATCCTTTTGGTGGTAGTGGCCAGTGTGAGTTTCGCTCCGTCAACCTTTTGGTGGGGGGTATTTCATCGTAATTGATGTCAGATTGTGCGATAGACTTTGTCCAATCATCCTTTTGGTGGTAGTGGCCGGTGTGAGTTTCGCTCTGCATCCTTTTGGTGGGGGGTCTGTCATTTTAATTGATGTCAGATTTCTTGGTAGTGTTTGTCCTATCATCATTTTGATGGTAGTGGCCGGTGTTAGTTTCTCTCTATCATCATTTTTTTTGGGGTATGTCATCGTAATTGATGTCAGATTGTGCGATAGTGTTTGTCTTATCATCCTTTTGTTGGTAGTGCTTGGTGTGAGTTTCGCTCCGTCATCCTTTTGGAAGGGGGATCTGTCATCTTAATTGATGTCAGATGGTGCGATAGTGTTTGTCCTTTCATCCTGTTAGTTGTAGTGGCCGGTGTGAGTTTCACTCCGTCATCCTTTGGGTAGGGGGTATGTCATCTAATTAGAGTCAGAGTCAACGTAGTTCGCCTACCTACGAGTTATGGGGGAAGGTTGCTCGCCAAGATATCGCATCTCGTGCCTACGTACTTTCATACGGCATGAAAGACCAGAGCAAACGTAGTTCGGGCTACGGAACACACAAGTTTGTCTGACAGTTTTTTATCTCCTTGAGAAAGGGTTTTCCTGATTATGGGTCCAAGAGGACAAAAACAGAGTTTGAATGTTTGTTTGAGTTTTTTACGAAAGAACTGTTTTTTAGGATGTTTGCAATCTCAGTCGCACTAGAGACTATGACCCAGGAGTGAACGTTTCGTATGTCACCCAAAGGGTACCACACTAACATCCAGATTACTGGAGATAGACCCTCCACTAACCTTTTCCCAGATAGCTTAAGGCTCGTAACGCACGACTTCAATTAACCTTATTACTGTGTTTTTGAATTTGTTTTGAGAGGAGGAGAGAAAGACACCCTAAAACTAAGGTTGAAAGGGGAATCTACCTACAGTTATCATGCATGGGTCAAAACCGCAGCTCTAAACCGCAAATCCTCTTGACAGCAAAGTTGACAGCAAAATGGCTTCATCTTCAAGCTTCTCCTATCTTCAAGCTTCATCAAACTTCATCTTCAAGCTATAGCAAGCACACTCCAAGCAAAGGATTAATCACAGAGATCAAGGTTGAAATGTTGAAAACTTAATGAAAACCAAAGGAAATCATCAAGTACCAACATTGAAATGGAAAGGCATCCTCAAAGTTCTACTCAACTATGGGTATACCACACATCCCTCCAAAGGAGATATGGAGTTTCCCTAGGAGGAATTTACATCATTGGATAGAATAGAAGCACACAATGCATTCTATGTTTGATGAAAGAATCAAAACTAGTCCTAATGGCTCTTCCTAAAACCCTAATTTCCTAAGCTCCTAAAACAACTCCTAAAAGAAAAGGAAACTTCAACTCCAAGATCCAATCTTCAAGCCACAGAAGCTACACCAAGTCCAGAAGACCTCCAAAGAAGGAATCCAAGCAAATCCAGCTCCAAAGTCACCAACAAAATCAATCAAGCAAAAGCATACAAAATAGAACACCACAAGCACAAGCAAATTGCAAAATACAACTAAAATAGAAAAAAAAGTTGTAAAATTATAATAAAATTCCTAGGGGAACATACATGTTTGAACAACCTAGGGTTAAAATATTAAAGCCTAATTCAACTTCTAAGTCACCTAAATAATTTCTAGATTGAAGGGTATCAAGGTAATCCACAAGTTTGGGAAGGCTCTAATCTCAACACCTAAAACAGAACCTAAAGTTGTTCTAAAATTCCAACAAAAATCCTAAGGGAGCATAAATGTCTACCCTAACACATACTAATAAATCAAAGCCAAATTCTTCACCAATTGGAAGAACAAAATTCAGCAAAACAGATGGTCAAATATGCAAAATTAAAAGAATTAACAAAAATAAGAAAAATCAAATTAAATTGAAAAATGCATGAAAATGCATTTTATTGATTTCAGAAAATCACAAATTCTCTCAAGATCATGGAGATATTTTTAAAATAATTTTTGGATCAAGAATGAATTTAATATGATTTTTTGAATCAATAAAGCATTTAAAATAAAACAAAAATTAATAAAAGAAATAAAATGCTGAAATAAAACACGAGCCAATGGATCAGTTGACAAGTCAAGCAATCCAAGCGCTGAGGGCATGCCACCTCATTTAATGAAACAACTGCGTTTTGAGGTGAAAGTCAGCCAAATTAAAACAAGTCACAACCCTTGGATCTGCGTACAAAGTCATTGGTTTCTCAAGATCTGATGGTCCAGAGATCATCTTCTTCCTTGGAACTCAGGCAAGGGTGAACAACTCCGGTGGTTATCACGGTGGAAACAACCGTCTTCTTCGGTGCGACGTTCTTCACAGGTGACCAAATCCAACAAACTTTACACCAATCTTGCTCAGTTTTTCATGTAGATTTCAAATATAACCTTAGAATCAACTGAATCCTCATGCATTTTAAAATCTGATCCGAAACTCAAACATCACCTCAATTCTGATCATCACCAAATCTAAATCTAATTATACAGAAATGTTCCTCACGCTTAATACATCAAATTAATCTATCCAAATCATGTTATAGCCTTAAGATCAGATCTACTCGAATCAAAACAGAAATGGCACCTCATGATCAAACATCACCAATTGCTTCCAAATTGATCCTAAAATGATCTACACCTTGTCTAGATCCTAACCACAAGTTTAATTCTAACTACATCATGATAATTCATGTGGAAATTTGAAGTTTACTAACCTGATGTAGATCTAGTAACAAAGGTAGCTAGAACTCGAATCAAGCTTCAAAACTCTCCAGAATCTTTCAAGAATGCAAGATAAAGATGCTTCAACCTTCAATTTGCTCTGAATCAGCCTAGAATTAAAAACCCGATCTGCACTTGCTTGCTTGAAAATGAAGTTGCTATCTCTGCTTCAGCCACGAAACTTGCACCAAAATGATTCTGAAATCATTCAAGAACTTAAATAGAACATGTCTATGGGCTTTAGCAACTCAATTGAGGCCCAATCCAGCCAATCCAAATTTCTGTTTTTCTACTCACATGTGCAATGTAACAGTCACGAATTGGCTATGAAAATTGCTCTAGAAGCTTCCCTTTCAACTGCAAATTGCCTTGTGAGTGTGTTTAGACCAAAAGGAGTGTTTGAATTGCATTGGTAAGGGATTTTGATGTGTGACTTGCAAATGAAGAAACCAAATGGAAACTCACAAAACTTGACCTAAACTCAAAATTCTGGTAATGCCATTGTGCTTAGAATTCAATTTCCATTCAAAAAATGTGGTTACTTGACATGTTTTGGTCCTATAACTCAAAATTGGCATTTTCCCTCCTTAATTCATTTGAATTTTTCCCTTTTTGAAACCATTTCAAACCAAATATTTCTATGAGCTCAATCAATCCACCATGACATCTTGGCTAGCCTAAAAACCCCATTTTGGACAACTTTCATGTTGAACAAAATTGCATTTGACAAGTGTAAGTTGGAGATTTTGGCCTATGATTGAAAATGACCTATAATCTCACTTTCCTAAAATACCCCTGACTTGTAAACCTCATAACTTGAGTTATACAAATAAGATGGAAGACTTATAGTACAATTTAGAAAGCTAAGATCATGAGGAACAACTTTCATGTTGGCCAAGAGTTTAGGTGAAACCTCCTTCTAGGTCAAAAATAGCTTTGAAGTCACAAGATTTTCACAGACAAATTTCAGTGGCATCTGAGGACTTGTAACTTGTCTGGGTCATAACTTGAGTTCCATAAATCCCCTTAAGGACTTATAGTACTAAAATTAAAGTTATTGAGATGCTCTACAAGTTTCATTTTGGCCAAAGATCCACTTGAAACTTGTATCTTGACTTATGTGGTCTTGAAGTTAGGCACTAAATAGGGAATTTTGCACTGAAACCCTAACTTAGCAACTTCCCACACTCTTGATTCTTCTTGATTTGATCTTGGAACAACACCATAAATGTCTTATCATATCATTTCATGAACTCCATGACCTAAAAGTAGGCTTTGATACTCTTCAATTGTCCAGTTGACCTAGGATTAACCTAGATGAAACCCTAATTGCTTGCATCTCAACTGTGGCTATTGTAATTGACACAATGACTTGACCAAACTCTCCCATGGCCCTCTGGGCATTCTATGAGCTCCATACACATCCTCTTCTCACATTAAACATTTCACAACCCTCTGATGGTCTTCAGTTGATCCTCAAGTTAGGAGAAGATTTATACTCAAACATCTAAGCCTTTAGGCACTCAAACCACCTTCTGATGACTTTGACCACTCCTCAATCTTGAATGAGACCTCTTGCTAGGCTTCTCTTGAGAAGAATCACACTTGATCCCCTGCTATATAAATGATACCATGATATGCAAATGATATAACTATGCAGATGATAATGCAATGAAACATAAACCAGGTAAGAAGAGGTTGAACAAATTTTGGGGTGCAACAGCTGCCCCTATTCAAACAGCTTGGACCCGACTGGGTGAAGAGCGAACAACCTTCAAACAATCAAGGTAGAAGACGGTTGAATACCAAGAAACCCGGAAATTTTCCAACCGCAGAAATACACAGCAAAAGCTGCTCGGGGAACAATATTCGTTGTGCTGAACCCAGTTGTTACGGCAACGACTGATCAATCATCTGATAAAACTTGGGATTTCAACATTAACCCCCTGTGTGACGCCACAGGCATCGAATTAACTTTACGAGAAACAACTCCGTCCACAACTAGACTAAACTTCGTCAACATGAGGAAGGACTCAATCAACATGGGTACAATTCCATCCATAATTGGCATAACGATCTCTGTCAATCACAGGTAATGACTCTACTGGGGACAATCCGTCGATTACGGATAATAACTTCGTCCACACGGGTAGCAATCACTGTCAACACAGGGAACACTTCCGTTAACATGGGCAACAGTCACTGTCAACACAGGTACCACTTCCGCCAACGCGGGCAACAATCACTGTCAACACAGGTAACAAATCCGTCAACACGGATAACAATCTACGGCGATTTCACTGGGAAAACTCCGTCAATCACGGGTAACGACTCCGTCAACACAGGTACGATCTCTGTCAGCCACGGGTAAACATCTCTGTTAACACAGGCGCAATCTCGGTCCATTACAGGTAACAATCTCTGTCAACCACAGGTACAATTCCGTCAACACGGAGAACAATCACCGTCAGCACGGGTAGCAAACACTGTCAACACAGGGGAGCAATTCCGTCAATACGGATAACAATCACCGTTAGCACGGGTACAATCTCTGTCAACAAAGGCGCAATCTCTGTCCATCACAGGTACAATCCGTCAACACGGATAACAATCACCGTCAGCACGGGGAAACATCACTGTCAACACAGGTACAATTCCGTCAGCACGGACAACAATCACTGTCAACACAGGTACAATTCCGTCAACACGGATAACAATCACCGCCAGCACGGGTACTATTCCGTCAACACGGATAACAAACTCTGTCAACACAGGTACGATTCTGTCAACACGGAGAACAATCACCGTCAACACGGGTAACAAACACTGTCAACACAGGTATAATTCCGTCAACATGGAAAACAAACTCTGTCCATCACAGGTAACAATTTAAAGAATACTTTGCTGGAAACTACGAGAAACTTAACCAAACAACTCTGTGGGGAAATCACTAGTGGCAACTCCAAAAGCTTAAGACATGAAATCTTCTAATGCTGACGTAACAGCAACCTGAGGAGAGAAACTTAACCAAGCAACTCTGCTCGGGGACGAACGTTATCATCACCTATCTCACGCCGAGAATTTGAATATCTAGAGATCCTTATGAGCAAGAATCCCAATCCTCTGCAAGGGATACCACCTGAAAACAAAGAGGTAAAAAACCTGGCTTATGTTTCAAAATGCGTATGTTTGACAATGGCGTAATGCTCCATGCGGCATGGAAATGCTACGCGTTTGGGTGGATGCAAATATGATGATATATGCAAAATGCAAAGATGCCAAGAGGCGCTTCAACAAAATAAATTCCAAAGACAAGACCCAATCCGCTGGGGATAACCGGGTATCTCAAAGCATTCCAACAAAATAAATGCTGGAACGGTGAAACCAACTCCGCTGGGGATAACCCTCTTGTCGGGGGATGGCTCACAAGCTTGAAATTACGAACTTTGCTGATGATGTTCATCCTGTCGGAGGAAAAACAACCTGCTGGGGAGAAGGAGAAACAATCCCGCGCAGGGATGATCCTTCTGAACCAAAGACGACTTGGTTATACTCTGCGGGAGTTACCCATACTGGGTATTGAGTGTGCACATACTCACTGCTGGAAATGCACTTTCTGTTAGGGACTTTAAAATCCACTGAGGATACTCTCTTGGAAGCTTTCCTGGGGATACTTTTCTGGGGAGAACCACCCACATCCAATAGGGGTAAGTGACATCTCAAATCTTCTGAGATAAGATGTGACTTCCGTATGCTGAGGAATGATACAATCAATATGTCACAGGACTCCGGCTGGGGAACACAACTTCCCTGAATGTTTGCTTCAAAGGTGAGAACCTGCAAAACACAAACGAGGTAAAACAAATCTATACAACAAAGTCTATCCCGGTTAGCATTCGTGACATTCGTTCAGTCAATTCGATGTTTTAGCAATTATTGGCAAGGGCCAGCAAGTTTATGTACATGCAAGTTCATCAAAACATCGGCGTTTTTCACAAACAAGACAGTAAAGAACAAGCATCAAGTACTGAATAACATGCTTTATTGATAACGGGCCTGTAAATAGGCAAAATTTTGTACACTGGATGCAACTCCTGAAAAGAGGAAGTCACGCACAAACAAAATACAAATATACAGAAATGCAAAGAAAATTTGTATACATGTCGGCAATGTGGTACATACGAACACCATGAGCTGATCCTCCTATGACTCGCCTGACTCTGACGCTTTCCCAATATTCGATCTTTGGAAGAGATTGTTTCGGATATACGACCCTCAGGTACTCCCAAACCACTAAGCAATGCAATATCAAACTCGGACCGCAATTATTTGCTTTTTCAAATCCCTAACTTTTGCGTGAACCGCCCTTTGCGGGTTTTCAATTCACCGGGATACCCTTTTTTGCCGAAGCTGCCCTTTTCAGGTTTACAACTTCGCGGGTGTACATTTTTTCAATTTTATCCCTAACTTTTGCCCGAACCTTTATTCCTTTTTTATGGTTCGCCGGGATGCCCCATTTTTGCCTGGACTTTCTTTTTTCTGTCTAGCGGGTCTCTTTAAGCAAAGTATTTTTTAACTGCGTCCGAGTTTACAGGGGATGTGAAGTCCTCACCATCCATGGTGGACAACAGTAAGGCTCCTCCAGAGAAGACCTTTCTAACGACATATGGACATTCATAGTTGGGAGTCCATTTGCCCCTGTGATCTGATTGTGGTGGGAGAATCTTTTTCAGCACAAGATCGCCCGTCTGAAAGCTTTGAGGACACACCTTCTTATCATAAGCTTTCTTCATCCGACTCTGATACAGCCGACCATATGCTAGAGAAGCCAATCTCTTCTCATCCATTAAACTGAGCTGATTCAACCTATCTTTCACCTATTCTGCCTCATCTAATTGGACATCACGCAAAACTCTCAGAGAAGGAATCTCAACCTCCAATGGTAGGACAACCTCCATACCATACACAAGTGAAAAAGGAGTTGCCGCGGTTGATGTGCATACCGTCGTACGATAACCGTGCAGAGCAAAAGGCAACATCACATGCCAGTCCTTGTAGGTCACAACCATTTTCTGAATGATCTTCTTTATGTTTTTATTGGCCGCTTCAACAGCGCCATTCATCTTGGGCCGATAAGGAGAAGAGTTGTGATGTTCAATTTTGAAATTCTGGCACAATTCCTTCATCATCTTGTTATTCAAATTCGAACCGTTGTCAGTGATAATCCACTCCAGGATTCCATATCTGCAGATAATATCCTTCTTGATAAATCTGGCTACCACCTGCTTGGTAACATTAGCATACGATGCCGCTTCAACCCATTTGGTGAAGTAATCAATAGCTACCAAGATAAAACGATGTCCGTTGGATGCCGTGGGCTCGATCTTTCCAATCACATCAATTCCCCACATGGAAAAAGGCCAAGGCGACGATATAACGTTCAGAGGGCTCGGAGGCACATGAATTTTGTCCGCATAAATCTGGCATTTATGACACTTCTTTGCAAATTTGAAACAATCTGTTTCCATTGTCAGCCAGTAATACCCTGCTCTTAATATCTTTCTCGTCATTGCATGTCCGCCGGCATACGTGCCAAATGTACCCTCGTGGATTTCGTCCATGAGCAACTTAGCCTCTTTCTCATCCACACACCGCAATAACACCAAGTCGTGGTTTCTCTTGTACAAAACCCCATCCGGATTCAAATAGAAATTGTCAGCCAATCTCCTAAGAGTCTTCTGATCATGACTGGATGCCCCAGTCGGATACTCTTGGTTCTTCAGGAAATTATGGATATCAAAATACCACGGTTTACCATCGGAAGCTTCCTCAATGGCGAATATGAAGGCGGGCCTATCAAGGCGAGAAATACCTGGGAGCCTCATTCCAGAAGTTAACTTTATACATCGAAGACAAAGTCGCGAGAGCGTCTTCCATCTAATTTTCTGCTCGTGGTACATGGTGGAATTCCACCTTGTCAAAGAAAGGCAACAACCTTCTTGCATAACTCATATAAGGTATCAGATTGGGCTGACGAGTTTCCTACTCTCCCTTGATCTGGTTCACAACTAGAGCAGAGTCTCCGTACACATCAAGATTTTTAATTCTCAGATCAATAGCTTCTTCGAGCCCCATAATGCACGCTTCATATTCGGCCTCATTGTTGGTTACCGGAAAGGTCAATCTAGCAGTGAATGGGATGTGCGACCCATGGGGAGTAGTAATGATTGCCCCTATTCTACTTCCATACGAATTGACGGCACCGTCAAATATCAATTGCCATTTGGAACCCAACTCTGGACCTTCATCCGGCAACGGCTCCTCACAGTCCTTCATTTTTAAGTATATGATATCCTCGTCAGGAAAATCAAAATTCATCGACTGGTAATCATCAATTGGCTGCTCAGCTAGGTACTCTGACAGAACACTACCTTTAATAGCCTTTTGAGAAACGTACTGAATATCGTATTCTGTCAATACCATCTGCCATCGGGCAATCCTTCCGGAAAGTGCTTGCTTTTCAAACACGTATTTGATCGGATCCATCTTTGAAATTAGCATGGTCGTATGGTTTAGCATGTATTGCCTCAAACGTTTGGCAGCCCAGGCTAGTGCACAACATGTTTTTTCGAGCATTGAGTAACGGGACTCACAGTCTGTGAACTTTTTACTCAAGTAGTAAATCGCATGCTCTTTACGTCCAGTCTCGTCGTGTTGACCGAAAACACAACCCATACTTTTCTCAAGAACCGTAAAATACATAATCAATGGTCTCCCGGCTACTGGGGGTATCAATATTGGAGGTTCCTGTAAACATTCTTTTATTTTTTCAAACGCCCTTTGACAATCTTCATTCCAGGTCACTGCTGATCTTTTTTCAACAACTTGAATAATGGCTCGCACGTGGCCGTTAGATGAGATATGAACCGGGCAATGTAGTTCAACCTCCCTAAAAAACCACGAACCTCTTTTTCTGTTTTCGGCGTTGGCATTTCTTGTATGGCTTTTATTTTAGCAGGATCAACCTCAATTCCTTTTTCGCTCACAATGAACCCCAGTAGCTTACCAGATCTCACCCCGAAGGTGCACTTGTTAGGATTCAGCCTCAGCCTGAATTTCCTAAGCCTCTTGAACAATTTCAGAAGATTGACCAGATGCTCTTCCTCCGTCTGGGATTTGGCAATCATATCGTCAACGTAGACTTCGATCTCTTTATGCATCATGTCATGAAAGAGTGTTGTCATAGCTCGCTGATATGTTGCCCCGACGTTCTTCAAACCAAAGGGCATCACTTTGTAGCAGAACGTTCCCCACGGGGTAATAAAAGTTGTTTTCTCCATATCCTCCGGCGCCATCTTTATCTGATTATAGCCCGAAAAGCCGTCCATGAAGGAAAACACGGAGAATTGAGCGATGTTGTCGACCAGCACATCAATATGAGGAAGCAGAAAGTCATCTTTTGGGCTCGCCTTATTCAAATGTCGATAGTCCACGCACATCCGCACCTTACCATCTTTCTTTGGTACAGGTACTTTATTGGCGACCCATGAGGGATAAGTTGTGACAGCTAGGAAACCAACGTCCCACTGTTTCTGAACTTCCTCTTTAATTTTCACAGCCATATCTGGTCGAGTTCTTCTGATTTTTTGCTTAACCGGCGGACATTCCTCATGCAATGGCAGACGGTGAACCACCATATCAGTATCCAACCCAGGCATGTCTTCGTAAGACCAAGCAAAGATATCACTGTACTCTCGCAGCATCTCAATAAGCCTTTGCTTGATATCACTTTGCAATGCAGCCCCTATCCGGATATTCCTGATAACCTCTTCGGACCCCACGTTGATAATTTCAATTTCCGCCTGATGAGGCAGGATGATTCGCTCCTCTTGTTTCAAAAGTCGAGTCAGCTCTTCTGATAAGTCACTATCCTCAACAATCTCTTCTTCTGCTTGAAATATCGGGTGCTCGAAGTCGAAGCGAGTCATAGGAAGTTCATGATCGGTGTCGTGATCGGTGTCGTCTGAAATATGAATCCTCCAATGAGAATGGTTAAATGTTTCAAATAATGCAAACAAAGCACATAACCACGTTGCCATTTTATTGCTAAACAAAAACAGGAAAAACAAGGATCACAAAATTTGTATGAGAAAAACGCATTTATTAATGATTAAACAAAGTACACACATAAGCAGGTAGCCCTAAAAACAAAATCACTATGCCCCGGGTAGGACACAGGATTATACAATAATCGAGAAAACAAATCATTACTGTTTTATAGTCACTGGGATAAGTTCTTAGATAGACCAGTTGCACAGATTCTGTCCTAGCATGCCGGGCTTGATCCACGAGTCCATATCGCAGTCACTATCTCCGTCTTCAGTATCGGAAACAACATTGATCGTTTCATAACAGACCCCGCCTGGAGTGATCACCACTGCTCAAAACTCTCCAGAATCTTTCAAGGATGCAAGATAAAGATGCTTCAACCTTCAATTTTCTCTGAATTAGCCTAGAATTTAAAACCCGATCTGCACTTGCTTGCTTGAAAATGAAGTTGCTATCTCTGCTTCAGCCACGAAACTTGCACCAAAATGATTCTGAAATCATTCAAGAACTTAAATAGAACATGTCTATGGGCTTTAGCAACTCAATTGAGGCCCAATCCAGCCAATCCAAATTTCTGTTTTTCTCCTCACATGTGCAATGTAACAGTCACGAATTGGCCATGAAAATTGCTCTAGAAGCTTCCCTTTCAACTGCAAATTGCCTTGTGAGTGTGTTCAGACCAAAAGGAGTGTTTGAATTGCATTGGTAATGGATTTTGATGTGTGACTTGCAAATGAAGAAACCAAATGGCAACTCATAAAACTTGACCTAAACTCAAAATTCTGGTAATTCCATTGTGCTTAGAATTCAATTTCCATTCAAAAAATGTGGTTACTTGACATGTTTTGGTCCTATAACTCAAAATTGGCATTTTCCCTCCTTAATTCATTTGAAAATTTCCCTTTTTGAAACCATTTCAAACCAAATCTTGCTATGAGCTCAATCAATCCATCATGACATCTTGGATAGCCTAAAAACCCCATTTTGGACAACTTTCATGTTGAACAAAATTGCATTTGACAAGTGTAAGTTGGAGATTTTGGCCTATGATTGAAAATGACCAATAATCTCACTTTCCCAAAATACCCCTGACTTGTAAACCTCATAACTTGAGTTCTACAAATAAGATGGATGAATTCTAGTATAATTTAGAAATCTAAGATCATGAGGAACAAATTTCATGTTGGCCAAGAGTTCAGGTGAAACCTCCTTCTAGGTCAAAAATATCTTTGAAGTCATATGATTTTCACAGACAAATTTCAGTGGCATCTGAGGACTTGTAACTTGTCTGGGTCATAACTTGAGTTCCATAAATCCCCTTAAGGACTTCTAGTACTCAAATTAAAGGTATTGAGATGATATACAAGTTTCATGTTGGCAAAAGATCCACTTGAAACTTGTATCTTGACTTATGTGGTCTTGAAGTTAGGCACTAAATAGGGAATTTTGCACTGAAACCCTCACATAGCAACTTCCGACACTCTTGATTCTTTTTGATTTGATCTTGGCACAACACCAAAAATGTCTTATCATATCATTTCATGAACTCCATGACCTAAAAGTAGGCTTTGATACTCTTCAATTGTCCAGTTGACCTAAGATTAACCTAGATGAAACCCTAATTTCTTGCATCTCAACTGTGGCTATTGGAATTGACACAATGACTTGACCAAACTCTCCCATGGCCCTCTAGGAATTCTATGAGCTCCATACACATCCTCTTCTCACATTCAACATTTCACAACCCTCTGATGGTCTTCAGTTGATCCTCAAGTTAGGAGAAGATTTATACTCAAACATCTAAGCCCTTAGGCACTCAAACCACCTTCTGATGACTTTGACCACTCCTCAATCTTGAATGAGACCTCTTGCTAGGCTTCTCTTGAGAAGAATCACACGTGATCCCCTGCTATATGAATGATACCATGATATGAAAATGATATAACTATGCAGATGATAATGCAATGAAACATAAACCAGGTAAGAAGAGGTTGAGCAAATTTTGGGGTGCAACAGGGTTCTGTAATCGTAATGGATGTTAGATTGTGCGATAGTCTTTGTCCTATCATCCTTTTGGTGGTAGAGGATGGTGTGAGTTTCGCTCTGTCATCCTTTTGGTGGGGGGTATCTCATCGTAATTGATGTCAGATTGTGCGATAGTCTTTGTCCTATCATCCTTTTGGTGGTAGTGGCCGGTGTGAGTTTCGCTCCGTCTTCAGTTTGGTGGGGGGTCTGTCATTTTAATTGATGTCAGATTGTGCGATAATGTTTGTCCTATCATCCTTTTGGTGCTAATGGCCGGTGTGAGCTTCGCTCTGTCATCTTTTTGGAGGAGGGTTTGTCATCTTAATTGATGTCAGATTGTGTGATAGTGTTTGTCCTATCATCCTTTTGATGGTAGTGGTCGGTGTGAGTTTCTCTCTGTCATCCTTTTTTTTGGGGGTATGTCATTGTAATTGATGTCAGATTGTGCGATTGTGTTTGTCCTATCATCCTTTTGGTGGTAATGCTTAGTGTGAGTTTCGCCCCGTCATCCTTTTGGAAGGGGGGTCTGTCATCTTAATTAATGTCAGATGGTGCGATAGTGTTTGTCCTTTCATCCTTTTAGTTGTAGTGGCATGTGTGAGTTTCGCTCCGTCATCCTTTGGGTAGAGGGTATGTCATCTAATTGATGGCAGATTGTGTGATAGTGTTTGTTCTATAATCCTTTTGGTGGTAGTGGCCGGTGTTAGTTTCGCTCTGCAACCTTTTTGTGAGGGGTCTGTCATCTATTTGATGTCAGATTGTGCGATCGTGTTTGTCCTATCATCCTTTTGGTGGTTGTGGCCGGTGTGAGTTTCGCTCCGTCATCCTTTTGGTAGGGGGTCTGTCATCTAATTAACGGCAAATTGTGCGATAGTGTTTGTCCAATCATCCTTTTAGTGGTAGTGGCCGGTGTTAGTTTCGCTCCGTCATACTTTTGGTGGGGGATTTTTCATCTAATTGATGTCAGATTGTGCGATAGTGTTTGCCCTATCATCCTTTGAGTGGTAGTGGTTGGTGTGAGTTTCGCTCCGTCATACTTCTGGTGGGGGGTCTGTAATCGTAATTGATGTCAGATTGTGCGATAGTCTTTGTCCTATCATCCTTTTGGTGGTAAATGCTGGTTTGAGTTTCGATCCGTCATCCTTTTGATGGGGGGTCTGTCATCGTAATTAATGTCAGATTGTGCGATAGTGTTTGTCCTATCATCCTTTTGGTGGTAGTGGCCAGTATGAGTTTCGCTCCGTCAACCTTTTGGTGAGGGGTCTGTTATCGTAATTGATGTCAGATTGTGCGATAGTCTTTATCATATCATCCTTTTGGTGGTAGTGGCCGGTGTGAGTTTCTCTACGTCATCATTTTGGTGGGGGGTCTGTCATTTTAATTGATGTCAGATTGTGCGATAATGTTTGTCCTATCATCGTTTTGGTGATAATGGCTGGTATGAGCTTCGCTCCGTCATCCGTTTGGTGGGGGATTTGTCATCTTAATTGATGTCAGATTGTGTGATAGTGTTTGTCCTATCATCCTTTTGATGGTAGTGGCCGGTGTGAGTTTCTCTCTGTCATCCTTTTTTTGGGGGGTACGTCATCGTAATTGATGTCAGATTGTGCGATAGTGTTTGTCCTATCATCCTTTTGGTGGTAGTGCTTGGTGTGAGTTTCGCTCTGTCATCCTTTTGGAAGGGGGGTCTGTCATTTTAATTGATGTCATATGGTGTGATAGTGTTTGTCCTTTCGTCATTTTAGTTGTAGTGGCCGGTGTGAGTTTGGTTCCGTCATCCTTTGGGTAGGGGGTATGTCATCTAATTGATGGCAGATTGTGTGATAGTGTTTGTCCTATCATCCTTTTGGTGGTAGTGGCCGGTGTTAGTTTCGCTCTGCATCCTTTTGGTGAGGGTTCTGTCATCTAATTGATGTTAGATTGTGGGATCGTGTTTGTCCTATCATCCTTTTGGTGGTTGTGGTCGGTGTGAGTTTCGCTCTGTCATCCTTTTAGTAGGGGGTATATCATCTAATTGATGGCAGATTGTGCGATAGTGTTTGTTCAATCATCCTTTTAGTGGTATTGGCCGGTGTTAGTTTCGCTCCGTCATACTTTTGGTGGGGGATCTGTCATCTAATTGATGTCAGATTGTGCGATAATGTTTTTCCTATCATCCTTTTAGTGGTAGTGGTTGGTGTGAGTTTCGCTCCATCATCCTTCTGATGGGGGGTCTGTCATCGTAATTGATGTTAGATTGTTCGATAGTCTTTGTTCTATTATCCTTTTGGTGGTAGTGGCTGGTGTGAGTTTCGCTCCATCATCCTTTTGGTGGGGGGTCTGTCATTTTAATTGATGTCAGATTCTGCGATAGTGTTTGTCCTATCATCCTTTTGGTGGTAGTAGCCAGTGTGAGTTTCGCTCCGTCATCCTTTTGGTGAGGGATCTGTCATCGTAATTGATGTCAGATTGTCGGATAGTCTTTATCCTATCATCCTTTTGGTGGTAGTGGCCGGTGTGAGTTTCGCTACGTCATCATTTTGGTGGGGGGTCTGTCATTTTTATTGATGTTAGATTATGTGATAGTGTTTGTCCTATCATCCTTTTGATGGTAGTGGCCGGTGTGAGTTTCGCTCTGTCATCCTTTTTTTGGGGGGTATGTACTCATAATTGATGTGAGATTGTGCGATAGTGTTTGTCCTATCATCCTTTTGGTGGTAGTGCTTGGTGTGAGTTTCGCTCCGTCATCCTTTTGGAAGGGGGGTCTGTCATCTTAATTAATGTCAGATGGTGCGATAGTGTTTGTCCTTTCATCCTTTTAGTTGTAGTGGCCGGTGTGAGTTTCGCTCCGTCATCCTTTGGGTAGGGGGTATGTCATCTAAATTATGGCAGATTGTGTGATAGTGTTTGTCCAATCATCCTTTTAGTGGTGGTGGCCGGTGTTAGTTTCGCTCCGTCAAACTTTTGGTGGGGGATCTGTCATCTAATTGATGTTAGATTGTGCGATAGTGTTTGTCCAATTATCCTTTTGGTGGAAGTGGTTGGTATAAGTTTCGCTCCGTCATCCTTTTGGTGGGGGGTCTGTAATCGTAATTGATGTCAGATTGTGCGATAGTCTTTGTCCTATCATCCTTTTGGTGGTAGTGGTTGGTGTGAGTTTCCCTCCGCCAACCTTTTAGTGAGGGGTTTGTTATCGTAATTGATGTCAGATTGTACGATAGTCTTTATCCTATCATCCTTTTGGTGGTAGTGGTCGGTTTGAGTTTCTACGACATCATTTTGGTGGGGGGTCTGTCATTTTAATTGATGTCAGATTGTGTGATAATGTTTGTCCTATCATCCTTTTGGTGGTAATGGCCGGTGTGAGCTTCGCTCCGTCATCCGTTTGGTGGGGGTTTTGTCATCTTAATTGATGTCAGATTGTGTGATAGTGTTTGTCCTATCATCCTTTTGATGGTAGTGGCCGGTGTGAGTTTCTCTCTGTCATAATTTTTTGGGGGGTACGTCATCGTGATTGATGTCAGATTGTGCGATAGTGTTTGTCCTATCATTCTTTTTGTGGTAGTGCTTGGTGTGAGTTTCGCTCTGTCATCCTTTTGGAAGGGGGGTCTGTCATCTTAATTTATGTCAGATTGTGCGATAGTGTTTGTCCTATCATCCTTTTGGTGGTTGTGGCTGGTGTGAGTTTCGCACAATCTGGTGTGAGTTTTGCTCCATCATCCTTTTGGTGGGGGGTCTGTCATCTTAATTGATGTCAGATTGTGCGATAATGTTTGCCCTATCATCCTTTTAGTTTTAGTGGTTGGTGTGAGTTTCGCTCCGTCATCCTTTTGGTGGGGGGTCTGTCATCGTAATTAATGTCAGATTGTGCGATAGTGTTTGTCCTATTATCCTTTTGGTGGTAGTGGCCAGTGTGAGTTTCGCTCCGTTAACCTTTTGGTGAGGGGTCTGTTATCGTAATTGATGTCAGATTGTGCGATAGTCTTTATCCTATGATCCTTTTGGTGGTAGTGGCCGGTGTGAGTTTCTCTACGTCATCATTTTGGTGGGGGGTTTGTCATTTTAATTGATATCAGAATGTGCGATAATGTTTGTCCTATCATCGTTTTGGTGGTAATGGCCGGTGTTAGCTTCGCTCTGTCATCCGTTTGGTGGGGGGTTTGTCATCTTAATTGATGTCAGATTGTGTGATAGTGTTTTTCCTATGATCCTTTTGATGGTAGTGGCCGGTGTGAGTTTCTCTCTGTTATCCTTTTTTTGGGGGGTACGTTATCGTAATTGATGTCAGAGTGTGCGATTGTGTTTGTCCTATCATCCTTTTGGTGGTAGTGCTTGGTGTGAGTTTCGCTCCGTCATCCTTTTGGAAGGGGGGTCTGTCATCTTAATTGATGTCAGATGGTGCGATAGTGTTTGTCTTTTCATCCTTTTAGTTGTAGTGGCCGGTGTTAGTTTCGCTCCGTCATCCTTTGGGTAGGGGGTATGTCATCTAATTGATGGCAGAGTGTGCGATTGTGTTTGTCCTATCATCCTTTTGGTGGTAGTGCTTGGTGTGAGTTTCGCTCCGTCATCCTTTTGGAAGGGGGGTCTGTCATCTTAATTGATGTCAGATTGTGCGATAGTGTTTGTCCTGTCATCCTTTTTGTGGTTGTGGCCGGTGTGAGTTTCACTCCGTCATCCTTTTGGTAGGGGGTCTATCATCTAATTGATGGCAGATTGTGCGATGGTGTTTGTCCAATCATCCTTTTAGTGGTAGTGGCCGGTGTTAGTTTCGCTCCGTCATACTTTTGGTGGGGGATCTGTCATCTAATTGATGTCAGATTGTGCGATAGTGTTTGTCCTATCATCCTTTTGGTGGTAGTGGTTGGTGTGAGTTTCGCTCCATCATCCTTCTGATGGGGGGTCTGTCATCGTAATTGATGTCAGATTGTGCGATAATCTTTGTTCTATCATCCTTTTGGTGGTAGTGGCTGGTGTGAGTTTCGCTCCATCATCATTTTGGTGGGGGGTCTGTCATTTTAATTGATTTCAGATTGTGCGATAGTGTTTGTCCTATCATCCTTTTGGTGGTAGTGGCCAGTGTGAGTTTCGCTCCGTCATCCTTTTGGTGAGGGGTCTGTCATCGTAATTGATGTCAGATTGTGCGATAGTCTTTATCCTATGATCCTTTTGGTGGTAGTGGCCGGTGTGAGTTTCGCTACGTCATCATTTTGGTGGGGGGTCTGTCATTTTTATTGATGTTAGATTGTGTGATAGTGTTTGTCCTATCATCCTTTTGATGGTAGTGGCCGGTGTGAGTTTCGCTCTGTCATCCTTTTTTTGGGGGGTATGTACTCATAATTGATGTCAGATTGTGCGATAGTGTTTGTCCTATCATCCTTTTGGTGGTAGTGCTTGGTGTGAGTTTCGCTCCGTCATCCTTTTGGAAGGGGGGTCTGTCATCTTAATTGATGTCAGATGGTGCGATAGTGTTTGTCCTTTCATCCTTTTAGTTGTAGTGGCCGGTGTGAGTTTCGCTCCGTCATCCTTTGGGTAGGGGGTATGTCATCTAATTGATGGCAGATTGTGTGATAGTGTTTGTCCTATCATCCTTTTGGTGGTAGTGGCCGGTGTTAGTTTCGCTCTGCATCCTTTTGGTGAGGGGTCTGTCATCTAATTGATGTCAGATTGTGCGATCGTGTTTATCCTATCATCCTTTTGGTGGTTGTGGCCGGTGTGAGTTTCTCTCCGTCATCCTTTTGGTAATGGGTCAGTCATCTAATTGATGGCAGATTGTGCGATAGTGTTTGTCCAATCATCCTTTTAGTGGTAGTAGCCGGTGTTAGTTTCGCTCTGCATCCTTTTGGTGAGGGGTCTGTCATCTAATTGATGTCAGATTGTGCGATAGTGTTTATCCTATCATCCTTTTGGTGGTAGTGGTTGGTATAAGGTTCGCTCCGTCGTCCTTTTGGTGGGGGGTGTGTAATCGTAATTGATGTCAGATTGTGCGATAGTCTTTCTCCTATCATCCTTTTGGTGGTAGTGGTTGGTGTGAGTTTCGCTCCGTCAACCTTTTGGTGGGGGGTATGTAATCGTAATTGATGTCAGATTGTGCGATAGTCTTTGTCCTATCATCCTTTTGGTGGTAGTGGCCGGTGTGAGTTTCGCTACGTCATCATTTTGGTGGGGGTCTGTCATTTTAATTGATGTCAGATTGTGCGATAATGTTTGTCCTATCATCCTTTTGGTGGTATAGGCTGGTGTGAGCTTCGCTCCGTCATCCGTTTGGTGGGGGGGTTTCACATCTTAATTGATGACAGATTGTGTGATAGTGTTTGTCCTATCATCCTTTTGATGGTAGTGGCCGGTGTGAGTTTCTCTCTGTCATCCTTTTTTGGGGGGTAAGTCATCGTAATTGATGTCAGATTATGCGATAGTGTTTGTCCTATCATCATTTTGGTGGTAGTGCTTGTTGTGAGTTTTGCTCCGTCATCCTTTTGGAAGGGGGGTCTGTCATCTTAATTCATGTCAGATGGTGCGATTGTGTTTGTCCTTTGATTGTTTTAGTTGTAGTGGCCGGTGTGAGTTTCGCTCCGTCATCCTTTGTGTAGGGGGTATGTCATCTAATTGATGGCAGATTGTGTGATAGTGTTTGTCCTATCGTCCTTTTGGTGGTAGTGGCCGGTGTTAGTTTCGCTCTGCATCCTTTTGGTGAGGGGTCTGTCATCTAATTGATGTCAGATTGTGCGATCGTGTTTATCCTATCATCCTTTTGGTGGTTGTGGCCGGTGTGAGTTTCGCTCCGTCATCCATTTGGTAGGGGGTCTGACATCTAATTGATGGCAGATTGTGCGATAGTGTTTGTCCAATCATCCTTTTAGTGGTAGTGGCCGGTGTTAGTTTCGCTCCGTCATACTTTTGGTGAGGGATCTGTCATCTAATTGATGTCAGATTGTGCGATAGTGTTTGTCCTATCATCCTTTTGGTGGTAGTGGTTGGTGTGAGTTTCGCTCCATCATCCTTCTGGTGGGGGGTCTGTCATCGTAATTGATGTCAGATTGTGTGATAGTCTTTGTGCTATCATCCTTTTGGTGGTAGTGGCTGGTGTGAGTTTCGCTCCGTCATCCTTTTGGTGGCGGGTCTGTCATCTAATTGATGTCAGATTGTGAGATAGTGTTTGTCCTATCATCCTTTTGGTGGTAGTGGTTGGTGTGAGTTTCGCTCCATCATCCTTCTGGTGGGGGTCTGTCATCGTAATTGATGTCAGATTGTGCGATAGTCTTTATCCTATCATCCTTTTGGTGGTAGTGGCCGGTGTGAGTTTCGCTACGTCATCATTTTTGTGGATGGTATGTGATTTTAATTGATGTTAGATTGTGTGGGGGGGCATGTGATTTTAATTGATGTTAGATTGTGCGATAGTCTTTGTCCTATCATCCTTTTGTTGGTAGTCGCCGGTGTGAGTTTCTCTCTGTCATTCTTTTTTTAGGGGGTATGTACTCGTAATTGATGTCAGATTGTGCGATAGTGTTTGTCATATCATCCTTTTGGTGGTAGTGCTTGGTGTGAGTTTCGCTCTGTCATCCTTTTGGAAGGGGGGTCTGTCATCTTAATTGATGTCAGATAGTGCGATAATGTTTGTCCTTTCATATTTTTAGCTTTAGTGGTCGGTGTGAGTTTCGCTCCATCATCCTTTTGGTGGGGGGTATGTCATCTAATTGATGGCAGATTGTGCGATAGTGGTTGTCCTGTCATCCTTTTGGTGGTAGTGGCCGGTGTTAGTTTCACTCTGCATCCTTTTGGTGAGGGGTCTTTCATCTAATTGATGTCAGATTGTGCAATCGTGTTTGTCCTATCATCCTTTTAATGGTTGTGGTGGGTGTGAGTTTCGCCCCGTCATCCTTTTGGTAGGGGGTCTATCATCTAATTGATGGCAGATTGTGCGATAGTGTTTGTCCAATCATCCTTTTAGTGGTAGTGGCCGGTGTTAGTTTCGCTCCGTCATACTTTTGGTGGGGGATCTGTCATCTAATTGATGTCAGATTGTGCGATAGTGTTTGTCCTATCATCCTTTTGGTGGTAGTGGTTGGTGTGAGTTTCGCTCCATCATCCTTCTGATGGGGGGTCTGTCATCGTAATTGATGTCAGATTGTGGGATAATCTTTGTTCTATCATCCTTTTGGTGGTAGTGGCTGGTGTGAGTTTCGCTCCATCATCATTTTGGTGGGGGGTCTGTCATTTTAATTGATGTCAGATTGTGCGATAGTGTTTGTCCTATCATCCTTTTGGTGGTAGTGGCCAGTGTGAGTTTCGCTTCGTCATCCTTTTGGTGAGGGGTCTGTCATGGTAATTGATGTCAGATTGTGCGATAGTCTTTATCCTATGTTACTTTTGGTGGTAGTGGCCGGTGTGAGTTTCGCTACGTCATCATTTTGGTGGGGGGTCTGTCATTTTTATTGATGTTAGATTGTGTGATAGTGTTTGTCCTATCATCCTTTTGATGGTAGTGGCCGGTGTGAGTTTCGCTCTGTCATCCTTTTTTGGGGGGGGTATGTACTCATAATTGATGTCAGATTGTGCGATAGTGTTTGTCCTATCATCCTTTTGGTGGTAGTGCTTGGTGTGAGTTTCGCTCCGTCATCCTTTTGGAAGGGGGTCTGTCATCTTAATTGATGTCAGATGGTGCGATAGTGTTTGTCCTTTCATCCTTTTAGTTGTAGTGGCCGGTGTGAGTTTCGCTCCGTCATCCTTTGGGTAGGGGGTATGTCATCTAATTGATGGCACATTGTGTGATAGTGTTTGTCCTATCATCCTTTTGGTGGTAGTGGTCGGTGTTAGTTTCGCTCTGCATCCTTTTGGTGAGGGGTCTGTCATCTAATTGATGTCAGATTGTGCGATCGTGTTTATCCTATCATCCTTTTGGTGGTTGTGGCCAGTGTGAGTTTCTCTCCGTCATCCTTTTGGTAGGGGTCAGTCATCTAATTGATGGCAGATTGTGCGATAGTGTTTGTCCAATCATCCTTTTAGTGGTAGTAGCCGGTGTTAGTTTCGCTCTGCATCCTTTTGGTGAGGGGTCTGTCATCTAATTGATGTCAGATTGTGCGATAGTGTTTATCCTATCATCCTTTTGGTGGTAGTGGTTGGTATAAGGTTCGCTCCGTCGTCCTTTTGGTGGAGGGTCTGTAATCGTAATTGATGTCAGATTGTGCGATAGTCTTTGTCCTATCATCCTTTTGGTGGTAGTGGTTGGTGTGAGTTTCGCTCCGTCAACCTTTTGGTGGGGGGTCTGTAATCGTAATTGATGTCAGATTGTGCGATAGTCTTTGTCCTATCATCCTTTTGGTGGTAGTGGCCGGTGTGAGTTTCGCTACGTCATCATTTTGGTGGGGGGTCTGTCATTTTAATTGATGTCAGATTGTGCGATAATGTTTATCCTATCATCCTTTTGGTGGTATAGGCTAGTGTGAGCTTCGCTCCGTCATCTGTTTGGTGGGGGGGTTTCACATCTTAATTGATGACAGATTGTGTGATAGTGTTTGTCCTATCATCCTTTTGATGGTAGTGGCCGGTGTGAGTTTCTCTCTGTCATCCTTTTTTGGGGGGTAAGTCATCGTAATTGATGTCAGATTGTGCGATAGTGTTTGTCCTATCATCATTTTGGTGGTAGTGCTTGTTGTGAGTTTTGCTCCGTCATCCTTTTGGAAGGGGGGTCTGTCATCTTAATTGATGTCAGATGGTGCGATTGTGTTTGTCCTTTGATCGTTTTAGTTGTAGTGGCCGGTGTGAGTTTCGCTCCGTCATCCTTTGTGTAGGGGGTATGTCATCTAATTGATGGCAGATTGTGTGACAGTGTTTGTCCTATCGTCCTTTTGGTGGTAGTGGCCGGTGTTAGTTTCGCTCTGCATCCTTTTGGTGAGGGGTCTGTCATCTAATTGATGTCAGATTGTGCGATCGTGTTTATCCTATCATCCTTTTGGTGGTTGTGGCCGGTGTGAGTTTCGCTCCGTCATCCATTTGGTAGGGGGTCTGACATCTAATTGATGGCAGATTGTGCGATAGTGTTTGTCCAATCATCCTTTTAGTGGTAGTGGTAAGTGTTAGTTTCGCTCCGTCATACTTTTGGTGAGGGATCTGTCATCTAATTGATGTCAGATTGTGCGATAGTGTTTGTCCTATCATCCTTTTGGTGGTAGTGGTTGGTGTGAGTTTCGCTCCATCATCCTTCTGGTGGGGGGTCTGTCATCGTAATTGATGTCGGATTGTGCGATAGTCTTTATCCTATCATCCTTTTGGTGGTAGTGGTCGGTGTGAGTTTCGCTACGTCATCATTTTTGTGGATGGTCTGTGATTTTAATTGATGTTATATTGTGTGGGGGGGCATGTGATTTTAATTGATGTTAGATTGTGCGATAGTCTTTGTCCTATCATCCTTTTGTTGGTAGTCGCCGGTGTGAGTTTCTCTTTGTCATCCTTTTTTTGGGGGGTATGTACTCGTAATTGATGTCAGATTGTGCGATAGTGTTTGTCCTATCATCCTTTTGGTGGTAGTGCTTGGTGTGAGTTTCGCTCCGTCATCCTTTTGGAAGGGGGGTCTGTCATCTTAATTGATGTCAGATAGTGCGATAATGTTTGTCCTTTCATCTTTTTAGTTTTAGTGGTCGGTGTGAGTTTCGCTCCATCATCCTTTTGGTGGGGGGTATGTCATCTAATTGATGGCAGATTGTGCGATAGTGGTTGTCCTATCATCCTTTTGGTGGTAGTGGCCGGTGTTAGTTTCACTCTGCATCCTTTTGGTGAGGGGTCTTTCATCTAATTGATGTCAGATTGTGCAATCGTGTTTGTCCTATCATCCTTTTAATGGTTGTGGTGGGTGTGAGGTTCGCTCTGTCATCCTTTTGGTAGGGGGTCTGTCATCTAATTGATGGCAGATTATGCGATAGTGTTTGTCCAATCATCCTTTTAGTGGTAGTGGCCGGTGTTAGTTTCGCTCCGTCATACTTTTGGTGGGGGATCTGTCATCTAATTGATGTCAGATTGTGCGATAGTGTTTGTCCTATCATCCTTTTGGTGGTTGTGGCTAGTGTGAGTTTCGCTCTGTCATCCTTTTGGTAGGAGGTCTGTCATCTAATTGATGGCAGATTGTGCGATAGTGTTTGCCCAATCCTCCTTTTAGTGGTAATGGTCGGTGTTAGTTTCGCTCCGTCATCCTTTTCGTGGGGGATCTGTCATCTAATTGATGTCAGATTGTGCGATAGTGTTTGTCCTATCAACCTTTTGCTGGTAGTGGTCGGTGTGAGTTTCGCTCCGTCATCCTTTTGATGAGGGGTCTGTCATCGTAATTGATGTAAGATTGTGTGATAGTCTTTTTCCTATCATTCTTTTGATGGTAATGACCTGTGTCAGTTTCACTCCGTCATCATTTTGGTGGGGGTCTGTCATTTTAATTGATGTTAGATTGTGCGATAGTGTTTGTCCTGTCATCCTTTTTGTGGTAGTGGCCAGTATGAGTTTCGCTCCGTCAAACTTTTGGTGGGGGGTATGTTATCGTAATTGATGCGAGATTGTGCGATAGTCTTTGTCCTATCATCCTTTTGGTGGTAGTGGCCGGTGTGAGTTTCTCTCCGTCATCATTTTGGTGGGGGTCTGTCATTTTAATTAATGTCAGATTGTGCGATAATGTTTGTCCTATCATCCTATTGGTGGTAGTGGCCAGTGTGAGTTTCCCTCCGTCATCCTTTTTTGGGGGGTATGTACTCGTAATTGATGTCAGATTGTGCAATAGTGTTTGTCCTATCATCTATTTGGTGGGGGGTCTGTCATCTTAATTGATGTCAGATGGTGCGATAATGTTTGTCCTTTCATCCTTTTAGTTTTAGTGGTCGGTGTGAGTTTCGCTCCGTGATCCTTTTGGTAGGGGGTATGTCATCTAATTGATGGCAGATTGTGCGATAGTGTTTGTCCAATCATCCTTTTAGTGGTAGTGGCCGGTGTTAGTTTCGCTCCGTCATACTTTTGGTGGGGGATCTGTCATCTAATTGATATCAGATTGTGCGATAGTGTTTGTCCTATCATCCTTTTGGTGGTAGTGGTTGGTGTGAGTTTCGCTTCGTCATCCTTTTGGTGGGGGGTCTGTAATCGTAATTGATGTGAGATTGTGGGATAATCTTTGTCGTATCATCCTTTTGGTGGTAGTGGTTGGTGTGAGTTTCGCTCCGTCATCCTTTTGGTGGGGGGTCTGTCATCGTAATTAAAGTCAGATTGTGCGATAGTGTTTGTCCTGTCATCCTTTTGGTTGTTGTGGCCAGTGTTAGTTTCGCTCCGTCATCCTTTTGGTAGGGGGTCTGTTATCGTAATTGATGTCAGATTGTGCGATAGTCTTTATCCCATCATCCTTTTGGTGGTAGTGGCCGATATGAGTTTTGCCACGTCATCATTTTGGTGGGGGGTCTGTCATTTAAATTGATGTCAGATTATGCGATAATGTTTGTCCTATCATCCTTTTGGTGGTAATGGCTGGTGTTAGTTTCGCTCTGCATCCTTTTGGTGAGGGTTCTGTCATCTATTTGATGTCAGATTGTGCAATCGTGTTTGTCCTATCATCCTTTTGGTGGTTGTGGGCGGTGTGAATTTTGCTCCGTCATCCTTTTGGTAGGGGGTCTGTCATCTAATTGATGGCAAATTGTGCGATAGTGTTTGTCCAATCATCCTTTTGGTAGTAATGGCTGGTGTGAATTTCGCTCCGTCATCCTTTTGGTGGGGGGTCTGTCATCTTAATTGATGTCAGATGGTGTGATAGTCTTTGTCCTATCATCCTTTTAGTTGTAGTGGCAGGTGTGAATTTCGCTACGTCATCCTTTTGGTGGGGGGTATGTCATCTAATTGATGGCAGATTGTGCGATAATGTTTGTCCTATCATCCTTTTGGTGGTAGTGGCGGTGTGAGTTTCACTCCGTCATCCTTTTGGTAGGGGGTCTGTCATCTAATTGATGGCAGATTGTGCGATAGTGTTTGTCCAATTATTCTTTTATTGGTAGTGGCCGATGTTAGTTTCGCTCCGTCATCCTTTTGGTGGAGGATCTGTCATGAAATTAATGTCAGATTGTGCGATAGTGTTTGTCCTATGATCCTTTTGGTGGTAGTGGCCGGTGTGAGTTTCGCTCCGTCATCCTTTTGGTGGGGGGTCTGTCATCGTAATTGATGTCAGATTGTGCGATAGTCTTTGTCCTATCATCCTTTTGGTACTAGTGGCTGGTGTGAGTTTCCCCCCGTCATCCTTTTGGTGAGGCGTCTGTCATTTTAGTTGATGTCAGATTGTGCGATAGTGTTTGTCCTATCATCCTTTTGGTGGTAGTGGTCTGTGTGAGTTTTGCTCCGTCATCCTTTTGGTGGGGGGTCTGTCATCGTAATTGATGTCAGATTGTGTGATAGTGTTTGTCCTATCATCCTTTTGGTGGTAGTGGCCGGTGTGAGTTTCTCTCTGTCATCATTTTGGTGGGGGTCTATCATTTTAATTGATGTAAGATTGTGCGATATTGTTTGTCCTATCATCCTTTTGGTGGTAATGGCCAGTGTGAGTTTCGCTCTGTCATCCTTTTGGTGGGGGTCTGTTATCTTAATTGATGTCAGATTGTGCGATACTGTTTGTCCTATCATCCTTTTGATGGTAGTGGCCGGTGTGAGTTCCACTCTGTCATCGTTTTTGTAGGGGGTATTTCATCGTAATTGATGTTAGATTGTGTGATAGTGTTTGTCCTATCATCCTTTTGGTGGTAGTGGCTGGTGTTAGTTTCGCTCTGCATCCTCTTGCTGAGGGTTCTGTCGTCTAATTGATGTCAGATTGTGCGATCGTGTTTGTCCTATCATCCTTTTGGTGATAGTGGGCGGTGTGAGTTTCGCTCCGTCATCCTTTTAGTAGGGGGTCTGTCATCTAATTGATGGCAGATTGTGCGATAGTGTTTGTCCAATCATTCTTTTACTGGTAGTGGCCGGTGTTAGTTTCGCTCCGTCATCCTTTTGGTGGGGGATCTGTCATATAATTAATGTGAGATTGTGCGATAGTGTTTGTCCTGTCATCCTTTTGGTGGTAGTGGCCGGTGTGAGTTTCACTCCGTCATCCTTTTGGTGGGGGGTCGGTCATTGTAATTGATGTTAGATTGTGCGATAGTCTTTGTCCTATCATCCTTTTGGTACTAGTGGTTGGTGTGAGTTTCCGCCGTCATCCTTTTGGTGAGGCGTCTGTCATTTTAATTGATGTCAGATTGTGCGATAATGTTTGTCCTATCATCCTTTTGGTGGTAGTGGTCTGTGTGAGTTTCGCTCCGTCATCCTTTTGGTGGGTGTCGCTTCCGCGAAAATAAGGTGCCGGTAAAACAGAAGAGTCGCCACCTTTCGTTATTTATCCCTCAGAACAGGAAAGGAAACGATCGGAAAAACCTGACGAAAAGGTATAAGACAAGGTCATCGCAACCGTTGTCTGGGTTCGGGAGTCGGTTATAAAAAGGGAAGTTATTAGCACCCCTCACGTCCGTCGTACTCGACGGGATCCACGCTTGTTGTGTTTACTGGACGAGTTGGTTTATCTATCTACCTATCAAGGCTGGCTTAAACAGAAAAGAAAAATGACTCGGCAAAGCGTCGCACTTTATGCCTACGTATTCTCATCAGAGAATGAGAAATCAGAGTCAACGTAGTTCGACCTACGACGGGTTATGGGGAAGGTGGCTCGCCAATACGTCAGTATTGTGCCTACGTACTCTCAACAGGTTTGAGAGATCAGAGCTTACGTAGTTCGGGATACTACGGATTACGGAAATTCAGATTCATCTATTTTATCGAGTAGGGTTAAATAGCAGTTCCAACAGTTAGGGACAAAGCTTGTTTGCGTTGGCGCTGAAGTTTAACGACACTCTTTTCTTCAGAAAAGCATTCCTTTGAATTATGGGCCCACCGGGAAAAAAGGTTTGAAGTTTGTTTTCTGTCTTTTACGAAAGAAGTGTTTTTTATTGTGTTTGCAATTTCAATCGCACTAAAGACTATGACCTGAGAGTGAATGCGTCGCATGTCACCCAAAGGGTGTCATACTAAACATCCAGACTGTTGGAAAGAAACTCTCCAATAATCCTTTCTCAGATAGCTTAAGGCTCGTAACGTACGAAAGAAATCATTCATGATTACTGTATCTTAAGCTGCTTTGAGATGAGAAGAGAGAACAGGCTCAACTAAAGGGAGACTATCAAGTCCTACTGTTGTCATGCCAAGGATTCATCCTATGGTTGAAGTTTGAAACAGGGAACTCCTAGAATTTATCATGCATAGGTTTCAACCTAAAGTTCTATCATCCCTTCCTTATCAAAGGAAGTGAGATTCCTAAGGGATCATGTCAATGATAAACAGAAACAGATAGAGCATCAGCTTTAACAGTAAACAGTAAACAGTAAAATGCATGCAATGCAAGTGAGGGAGGAAATGTGTGTGGGGTATCAGCCTCCACAAGCTCATCTCAACCTCAAGCCAGAATGAATAACTGTAATCATACAGCAACAATAACAACATGCTATCAAGCAGAATATAAGAGACTGTAATCATACAGAAGAAAATGAAATACTGTCAAGTAAAATAAACCACATGGGCAAGGGAGCAGAGCTCTACCGAATACCCGCAAGCAAAGCCATACATTAACAATACAAGCAGAGGGAGCAACTCAACCTCTAGTGCAATCATGCTCCTAGATTAAAGTCAGTCTAGATATGAACTTATTCTAATGCATGAAGCAAGTCAAACAAGGCACAACAGACAAGAAAGCAGATCAACAACTCTCTCAATTCCAAGCTTCAGCTCTTCTGACAGCCTTCAATCTTCAGCAGCCCTTCAGGGCTACCATCTTCAATAACAAGCATCAACTTGCTCCTCCAAGGTTTCAATCCATCAAACATAAGTTTCAACTTAATCTTCTTCTTCAAGCTTCAGCTTTCCAGTCAACTCCACCTTCAGGCTTCACTCTTAGCTACAAGTATCAACTTGCTTCCTTCAGGCTCTCAATGCATCAATGTAAAGATCAACTCATCTTTTATTCCTCAAGTTTCAGCTCTACACTCAACCTCAATTGAATCTTCTTCTTAAGTATCAACTTAGTCTTCTTCTCCTGCAAGCTTCAGCTTCTCAGAGTAGTCTCTAATCACATAGGAGTGTCAACTTCATCCTTCAATCATATGGGAGTGTCAACTTCATCCTTCAATCATATGGGAGTGTCAACTTCCTCCTTCAATCTTTAAGCCTCAGCTCTTCACTCTTCATCCATTGGACCTTCAAGTATCAACTTGTTATTCTTGCTCTTCAAGCTTCAGCTGAAATGGCAATGCTCAAGGAATCATCCTCTTCCACACTCTTCAAGGGAGTCCTCATCTTCAAACTCAAGTCTAACATCTTTCAAGATACTCAAACCAGAAGATAATTGATTTAACATGATAAGGGGAAATGATAAACAGCTTACTGACAACCAAAGGAAGCCTGTAAGGGTTCATCATTATGAGACTGGTTCCCTCAAAGTTCTACTTCCCAGATAAAGCCACTCATCCCTCCAAAGGAGGGATGTGAATATCTTAGAAGGACTTTTAGTCATTGGGAGGAATGGAAGCACAAGATGCTTTCCATATTTGTGAAAGAAATCATTCTAACTACAAGGCTCTCCCTATGTCCTATTTCCTAATCTTCATCAGACACCTTCAGGCACAAACAAATCCAAAGCTCCAAGCAACTTCAAGCAACTTCAAGCATCCTCCTTGTCTTCAACTTGTCTTCAATCTCAACCAAAGGCAAACCAAGCCCAAACCCTAATCTAAGGGGACTAAGGAAGTTAAACTAGTTGAATTAGTAAGTTAGGATCACCTAAAACCTAGTACTAAAGTTAGTCCTAACTAAAATACTAAAATCAATTGTAAAATCCTACAAAAATTACTATGGGAACCTAGGTCAATCATGACTCTACCACATTAATTTCAAAGATCAAATCATCAAATTAGACCTAGAAATAAATTCTACATTCTAAGGTATCAAACCTAAACCCTAAAACGAAGCACCTAAATATCAATATAGAAAGCACACCTATTTTCATTACAAAAATGTGAGCAAAATACTATGGGATCATACATGTCTAATCTAATCACACACAAAAAATTAGGCTCAAAATCATCACCAAGTGATCACACAAAATTCCACAAAATTATGCATCAAACATAACCATTTTAATATCAATTAAAATATAAAATTCCCATTAATTCAGAAAATGCATGAACTGAAAATATTCTTTATCTAAAAAATACTAGACTCAAACATGAGTAATATGCAAAAAGAATGGGGTTGATTGGATTAATTTTCAATTTATTATGAATTTTACAAGAACCATAAACAAAATGAAAAAAATAAAGAAAATCCAAATAAAAGAATAAACACACGGTGCAAATAGAAATGAAACTCAGTTCAAATCATGGGTTGGGCCATCAGGGGGGTGGGGATAACACTTAATTCACTAAGCCCAAAACCAGCTAGTAAGTGAAACACATCGCTTCACTTACTCAGATCCTTCACAAATCAAGCTTAAAACGTGGCCGTTGGATGAGCCTCAAAGTCCAAGTCAAAACAAGATCCAATGGTATCAGGGTCATCTTCAACCTTTCAAACATCTGAGCTTCGCGCCCAGCTCCGGCCACCACCGGTGGAGCTCTGGTCATCACCTTCAACCCTAGTTCTCTCTAGGAGCCTCTATTGCAAATGGTCAAAATATGAAACTCATCCCAAATCTTGCCACGAGTTCAACCATACCCTTAATTTCCTCTGAAACCTCCAGATTCATCATATCCTAATCTCAACCAAAAATGGTAATTCCCCTATTTTGTCTCTAATTCTCCAATTAACTATCTGAAATCCATCCTACACCATTCTACAATAAATCTAACACCTTAATTCAACCTAATTCTACCTAAATCATGCTAGGGGGAGAAAGTTACCAACCTGGAAATCTTGGAGGAACAGATGCACTAATCCTCCACTTCAAGCTCTACAATCTTGCAGACACGATCAATGAACCTTCTTCTTGCTTCAGTATGCAAAAGAACCAGTTGAAAGTGCTTGAATCTTGAAACCCGATGGTGAGTTGCAGGTGGAGAAGTTCACTTGTTCAGACACGATTTAGCCACCAATTCTTCTTGAAAATGATCTGGAATCACTCCTTGACATCCATGGAAGAAGTATCAATCAATAAAATGGATGGAGAATGAAGAATTTGGTGAAAACGATTGCACTTGCAAGCTATGGAAATTCAATCTCAATCTTTGTTCAATCCTTCAATGATCACTAACCTCTGCAATGGATCAACTCTATTCCTTATATAGATGAAGTTTGGATGATCTAGAACCCTCTAGATCCTTCTAATGAGAGTTTCCACTTCTCATGTCATGAGATTTTCAAACACATCTCATGCTATGCCCAATTCTTGCAAACAGCTTGGAATTCATCCCATTCACTTTCAATTTCTCCCCTAGTGAGATATTAGAGGTGTTTAGCTTGCAAAAAGCCTTGCTCATGCCTTGATTTTGAGTTTTGCAAGTGTTACTTAATATGCAAGCAAGTTCTTTTCAAAGCAAGTCCATAAATTGAATCTCAACTCAAAAATGTGGCTAAACCAATGTTCTTAGAATGTTTTCTAGAGTCAACATGATATATTACATGCCATGGTTTGGATGTGTAGGTTGAAAATATCAATTTCCAACTTTGGTTTATTTAACTTATGCCCTTATTTTAGGTCATTTTTGCAACTTTGAAGCTTGGAACATCATTTTGAACAATATTGATGTTGAAGATTTTTCCATTTGAAGCTTGGAAATAGGAGTTATGGCCTTATGCTTGAAGTGGCCTATAATCTCCAAATGACCAAAATGCTCTTGACTTGTCAAAGCCATAACTTGAGTTCCACAAATCCTATCAAGGACTTCTAGTACTCTCTAGAAAGCTAAGAAGATAAGGAACAACATTCATGTTGACCAAAATTTAATAGGAATCATCCTTCTTGGGCAAAAGTTTGATGCAAGTTGGATAACTTTCAAGCCCCCAAATTCACATACCTCAGATGACCTGTAACTTGTCAAAGTCATAACTTGAGTTCTACAAATCCTATCAAGGACTTCTAGTACTAAAATTAAAGCTAAGAACAAGCTATACAACATTCATGTTGGGGGTAAGATGAGATGACAATCACATCTTGGGCTAAACTGCCTTGAAGATAAGGGTCAAACTAGGGGATTTTACACTGTCAAGCCTTAGAAACCCTAGCTTGAAACTTCTCAAAATCTTCAATCATGATGAGTTGACCTTGGAATTATCCTTATAGTATCTCATTGCATCAATCCATGATCATATGGCTCTTGGATTAGGTCTCAACCTTGCCAAAATCATCAGTTGATTTAGGGTTGACCCAGTCAAGCCCTAATTGCACCAATCATGGTTGAGGCTTCTCAATCTTGTACAATGACCTATCTAGGCTTCAAAGTGAACTTAAATACTTCTCATAAGCTCTCTCAAGGCTTCAAGTCTACATTCATGGCTTCAGAATCATCTGATGACTCCCCACAACTCTCAAGTTAGGAAGCACACAACCTTGGTTTCAACCACTCTCTCTGAGGATCTTCTAACTTCTCTGACAAGGATACCAACCCTTGAACACTTGAATAACCTTCTTGGCTAGCTTCATAGTCTTGTATAGCTCTTGGTTGGTGATCATACCTCTTGATCTCCTGCATACATGTCAATGAAATGCAAATGATAATGCTAATGTGAATAAAATGAAACACAAGCTAGGTAAAGAAGTGTTGGTCAAATTTTGGGGTGCAACAGTGGGGGGTCTTTCATCGTAATTGATGTCAGATTGTGCGATAGTGTTTGTCCTATCATCCTTTTGGTGGTAGTGGCCGGTGTGAGTTTCTCTCTGTCATCGTTTTTATAAGGGGTATGTCATCGTAATTGATGTCAGATTGTGCGATAGTGTTTGTCCTATCATCCTTTTGGTGGTAGTGCTTGGTGTGAGTTTCGCTCCGTCATCCTTTTGGAAAGGGGGTCTGTCATCTTAATTGATGTCAGATGGTGCGATAGTGTTTGTCCTATCATCCTTTTAGTTGTAGTGGCCGGTGTGAGTTTCACTCCGTCATCCTTTTGGTGGCGGTCTGTCATCTAATTGATGTCAGATTGTGCGATCGTGTTTTTCCTATCATACTTTTGGTGGTTGTGGCCGGTGTGAGTTTCGCTCTATCATCCTTTTGGTGGGGGGTCTGTCATCGTAATTGATGTCAGATTGTGCGATAGTCTTTGTCCTATCATCCTTTTGGTGGTAGTGGCTGGTGTGAGTTTCGCTCCGTCATCCTTTTGGTAGGGGTTCTGTCATTTTAATTTATGTCAGATTGTGCGATAGTGTTTGTCCTATCATCCTTTTGGTGGTAGTGGCCGGTGTGAGTTTCGCTTCGTCATCCTTTTTGTAACACCCTATTTAAATTATTCAGTCGCTTTTGTATTTTCTGTGAGGTGTAGTTGTGTGGTGCCCTTAATTAAGGGTATGAGGTTAGGAGTAAGGGAGAGAGGTGACCTTAGTTGGGGTACTGTGGACCTAGATAAAGGAGTAATTTAATTATGATATCGAGAGCATTATAATGATTAATATTATTCCAACTATTAACAATAATAATGTTAATGAGATTATCATCATCATTATTATTATTATTATTATTATTATTATTATTATTATTCGTATTAATAATATTATTTGGTGAAATATTATTATTATTCATATTATTACTATTAGTATGAATATTATTATTAGTGGGAGAATAATATTAGTATTATTATTATTATTATAGGATTTAAATAATAAAATAAGAAATAAGGGATTGAAGGAAATAGAGAAGTTTTTTGGGGAAAGAGAATTAGAACACGATAAATTGCCAGAGAAAGGTTTTGGGAGAAAAAGTGAGAAGAAGAACAAGGAGGAAGAGAAGGAGGCTAGGGCTGTCAATCTTTCAAGATTCTTCAACGATTGAGCAATTAATCGAGGTAAGGGGGGAGAATGGATTTCAATATGGGTGAATTAACATGAGAGGGTAGTGAGAGGTCATTTCTCTCATAGGAATTATGTGTTCTTGAGGATTCTTGATCTAATTTTCGTAGCATGATAAATTCCATAAAATTGTTCTATGGGGAGTATTGCTTTTCATAGTTTTCTATCTATAGCTTTCGGTATGTTGTGGTGATGTAAGGTTTAGGGATTTGGGTAAATATGTAAGAATGAATGTGTTATATACGATGCTCTAAGGTTTCCCTAAGGTTTAGAGATTTGGGTTAATTGTGGGAAATAGGGAGGTAACCGTAAGAATCTGAAGTTATGACCAAATGGTCAAATGATATGTATTGTTGAATATTAATATAGGAAAAACTTAAGGGAAATTGGACTTTCGTGGCCAGAACCTTGACATTGTTATATGTCTGACCCTGAAGGATTAAATATTAGATAGTAAGTAACTTAAATGCCGTAGGATGTAATTAAAGGAAAAATTGTGATATGTTGTCCTTATAGGAATAAGAATATTCAAATGTGAGTGTTGCGGTGGAAATAGGATCACAAACTATTAATTAGTTTGAATCGCAATTCAATTCACAACCGCTCTTTGATTTACCCGAAGGAAAAGGTCAAAAAGGGAAAACCTATTTTGCATTGTAAACACAACGCGGGGAAAGATCTAGGGTTCGGTGTTTGGTTAAATTTAGGGAAGGTATTAGCACCCTAAACTTCTGTAGTATTCTACAGGAACCTTTTGTTCAAATGTTTACAATTTGCTTTATTTATTTGCTTAAGGTATATGTACAAAGGATTAAAAGTGAGAAAGGAGACCTAAGGGGTTAATTCTAAGTTTACTCGGCAAGACATCGCATCTTGTGCCTACGTATCCTTACGGGAATGGAATCAGAGTAATCGTAGTTCCCCTCAAAAGGGAGGTTAGAGACTTCTTGACTGTGGTCAAGGTTTCAATGGGGAATAAACGTATCTTAGGGACACGCTTACGCGGAGTGTAGAAACTCCAATATATACGTTGTAAATTGTTAAGTGAATTAGGGTTAAATTAGGGATTCCACGGCGGGAAACCCTAAAATGAGCGCGGCGGCTCTTTGACCTAATGCTAGGGGTAAAATGGTAATTTTGTCCACAGCGAGACATGTATGAAAATTTAGGGTTGAAAAGGTGTAAGGGTTGAAGGTGAGGACTATTGGCGCGGCGACCAAAAGCTAGACCTAACCTTCGGATGTGTGTAGTGTGACAGAATAATTGATGAATGTGTGAGACTTGAATCATGCAGGCAGAAATAAAAATGCAGAAAGTAAGGCATACAAGCAGAAACTTAAAGACAGAAACTAAAGCGCGATTGTTAGGATTCGCGGAGTTACATGAGAGGAGCAAATACAATATGATAAAATTTAAATAAAAACACAACGTAATAAGCTGCAAAAATGAACACACACGTTAGTAGGCAAAGTCAGACGGCCATCGGGTGAATTACGAAGACATCGAAGAAAAAAGATACCAATTTTGGGATTTTTGTTATTTTAAGGAAGATCTTGATTTAATTTATATATAGAAAAAAAAAGGGATATAATGTTAGTTTTGAAAAACTTAAATTTTATTTGGAAAATTGTGTTAAATTAAATCTAAAAAAATAAAAATCAGTTTGTATTAAAAAGAGTTTTAAAATAAAAATTTATTTGATTATAAAAAAAAGTTTAACTTAATAAAAAAAATTTTATTTTTATTATTTTTTAGAAAAACCAATTAAGTTCTTTTTTATATAATGAAAAAAACAAAAAAAGAAAATAAAAGTTGGGCCGGTAACTACATCCGGACCCAACCGGTTGCATGCATTCCATAAACAAAAAAACCAGACTTAGGGTTTCAAAACCCTGTGGTGTCTCGCGGCGCCGATTATCTTTCTCTCGCTCTTGCTTCCGTCTCTCTTCGTTTGCATGCTTCGTTCTTCTCAACTATCCTGAAACACACACGAAAACGTGATTAAGTATTGAAGCACAGATCCTTGTCTTACTTTTCAAAGGCTTCGCTGGCGGGGTTTTGCGTTGAAAAGCGATGATGACGATATGGTCTGAGCTTCAAGGGGGTTTGCCCGTTGTTGTACGAAACGACGCCGGTGGACCTCCTTCGGTTGACTCGTCTGCGCTTTCTCTCTCGCGGCCGCTAGGGTTTTGTTCGCGCCCTCTCCTTCTAGGTTTTCGAACCTTATCCCCTTTCTCTCTCGCGGCCACTAGGGTTTTGTTCGAGGTGATGTTGTTCCCTTTTATATCTCTCTTTTTGGGCTTTTGTTGGTTCTGGGTTTTTACGTTATGATTCTGATTGAAGTTGATCTGATTTGATTTCTTTCCTTTCCAGGTTTACTCGAAACTGAGATTGATTCTGTTGTTATTTTGCAGATGTGGATTTGTTATATTGTGATTCTAATTTGATCTCTGTTATCTTTTCTGATAAGCTGATTGAATCTTTTCTTTCTTTTTCAGACTCACAAACTCAGTTTCGAAATATCTTCCCAGTATCTGATTGAATACGGATTGGGTTTTAATTTGGAAATTGCTTGTATCCACATTCAAATTTGGTTTTGTTGGATATTTGCTTCTGACTTCTGGATTAACTGTTTCAAACACACGTTAACTTTTCTTCTTCTTCTTTCAGAATTGGTACTACGGCTTTGGTCGAGTCAAACGCCGCCGAGGATGGTCATATGGTGATGATGACCATTGGTCTGAACCTTCTGGTGTTACTTCTGATTTTAACGGACTTGGTTCTCTGATTTTCAGGTGCTGCAATTTTCTGAACCAGTTTCGGACTTGGACATTCGTGTCCAATTGTGAATCCAGATTTTGCTTAATGTTGCCTCGAGACATTTACTTGATAGTGGCTGCGAGTTTGGGGCAATGATGTTCGTAGCTGAGCCTCGGCTTCGCATTTTGGTTTTCCAATATGACCTGCACATTTGGTTGAGGCTTACATTTGAATTGACGCGTGAGCATGATTATGAACCTATCTCGCTTTTTCTGGTATGATTTGTGCTGTTTCTGTGCTTTGTCTGATGCAGTTTGGTTTGTATTCTGAGCCTTTTGTGGCAGATTTGTTTGACTTGGTTCTTTCTTGTTCTTGCGCATGAATTGAGTTTGATACTTACGACTTATTAGTCCCTCTTTTCCTTTCTGAATTTGGGCCAGTTTTGCACTTATGATGTTTGTTCAAATTTGGTGCAGTTTATGAATTGCTTTGGTTTTGAGTTCCATTCTGAACTTGGTACTGATGCTGTTGTGGTGAATTTCAGGTGTTGACAATCTTCGAAAACAAAGCGATTCATACCTGCCGGCATCCGGGTCTAAGTCCGAATTGGCTGTGTTGTTTTACCCTTGTATCAGTTTTGGAAAGTAAATTGGGATTTACTTGATTTTGAAATGAATCCAATTACGGCAAAACGAATCAGTCCTGCTTCTTTTATCTCTTTTATCTCTCGGCTGCCCCTTAGATAAGAACATATGTTACCTGATCTGACGCTAATGGCGTGGATTGGTAACGGGGGTAGGATGCGACTTCGGTCGTGCCACTCCCGGCACTCAGTGATGACGCTGTTCTGAGAGTGTCGAAGATAACTTCTAACCCTTTCTTGCTTCTGTTTGTTCTTCTTTGATTGTGCAGGTTACTCGGAGAAGCATGAAGTAATGTCTAGTGGATGAACATCATGAAGACACCATAGGATCTTTAGGACTTAGGACCTTTTTAGAGTAGATGTTCAGTGTAAATGAAACCTCTTGTAAACAAACATTCATGAATGAAATTCAAAAGTCATTTATCCCTTTCAATTGTAAATTAAGTACTTATGAAATAACATCCCTCAAATATTTATTTACTTCTCAATTGAAATCTCAAATACTTATGAATACCCAATTTTGAAATTGTTTATATTTACTTCTTAGTTGTGAATTATAAATATTTATGAATAGAAAATCCACAAATATTTGAATTCACTTCCTAATTGTAAAGTATAAACATTCGCGAATGACATCCATATATACTTAATTTCTCGTCCCTGTGCTTATTCCTCTCGTGGCCTTGATCTCACTGCCTGGTTAAATATGAGTGAATTCAAACTAAATCCCAATCATTGTATATCAAGAGAACGCGTTATCAACTGAAATGGAACCCCGCCCTTAAGCAAATGAACGACCCAAATTTAGATACTCTCCCGGCAATTTTCAATAATAAACCGAGCCAGCTCGATGCCTTGATGATAACCAACTCATATGAAAGACAACTGTCCCACGTATCATGGTCTGAACGCCTCGAGGCTTAAAGATCGATTTTCTTCAGGATTGGCCAACATAGTGTAAAATGACCAAAACGCCCTTGAACTGGATTCCTGCAAAACAAATCAACTCTAGGACTGGTTAGTGATTACAAATGGAATGATATGCGATATGGATGACTAAATGTAAGGGAAAAATTTGGGGTATTACAGTTGCCCCTATTTAAATAGCTACACCAGATGATTTGAGTGACAGAGACTCGAGTAATCATGGTGGAGGGATTTAAATATAGATAACCGAAAATTTTGCCCTTATATGCGGTGATATGCAATGCTATGGACAAAGCGAGAACAGATTAATGCAGACGATGCCATGAATATGACACGATGTGTATGCTGGAATGATGAATGCGAAAATGCTGACGAATACGACGACACGGGGACAGACGCTACGAGATGAACACACTGGGGAAAACGACGCGCTGGGACACAATACAACCCTGGGGAATTCTAAAATGATGGTCAACTGGTGCGAACACGACCAATTGTCATTTTTAGAACGGGAACGAGATTCTCAAATGGAGATGGCGCCTATGAGACGGCCTCCACTGGGGAATCTAAAAAATAAAACTGGATCACGTACGATTTGCAAGATCGATCACAGAGTGCATGGAGCATTGAGCAAAGAATAACATCCAAGCTTATGTAAACTATCCCTCGTGACAGGATCAAACGGACTTTTCGGGAATCCGTAGCAAATATACAGGGTAAAAAAAAACCGGCTGTATGCCAAAATAAATGGACTTTAAGAATAAGATCCTTAAATGGAGATGGCACCTATGAGATGACCTCCACTTGGGAATGTCTAATAATAAAATTGGATCTACACGATTTGCAAGATCGATCACAGAATGCTGGAGCATTGAGCAAAGAATAACATCCAAGCTTCTATAAACTATCCTTCGTGATGGGATCAGACGGACCTTTCGGAAATCCGTATCGAATATACAGGGTAAAGACCGGCTGTATGCCAAAATAAATGGACTTTAATGGGAAATGCCCTGATAAGCTTCTCGAGGGAGAACTGTCACTTATCGTTGGAAGGGACTTACATGCCAAAATGGATAAGCACTCAAATAAAGAGGCTGCTTCTTATCTGATATATAAATCTTCTCATATTTAAGGTCGGCACCTGGAATACGATTCTGATTCTTCTTTTACTAAAGGATAAATGAACTTCTTCATACTTCAAGATCGTGCTCTCCTGAATATGATTCCGCTCCTTCTTTTACTAAAGGGTAAATGAACTTCTTCATACTTCAAGATCGTGCTCTCCTGAATATGATTCGGCTCCTTCTTTTACTAAAGGGTAAATGAACTTCTTCATACTTCAAGATCGTGCTCTCCTGAATATGATTCCGCTCCTTCTTTTACTAAAGGGTAAATGAACTTCTTCATACTTCAAGATCGTGCTCTCCTGAATATGATTCCGCTCCTTCTTTTACTAAAGGGTAAATGAACTTCTTCATACTTCAAGATCGGTGCTCTCCTGAATATGATTCGGTTCAAACCTCCCCACACTTCAAGATGACAAGGAAAATGGAAGCCCAACTGCTCGATGGAGATGGCCATTTGCCGCGAGTCATAACGAAGATAGGATCAGTTTCTCTGGCGAGAAATGTCGCTTATTTGCAAGAATGGCAATAATAAGTTTCTCATGTAAGGATTACTTGTAGAGGTGATAACAGATGATGATAAGCTTCTCGGCGGAGAACTGTTGCATACCGTTGCTGAAGAACGTTACGATAAGCTTCTTAACCGAGAACTGTTGCGTATCCTATTGTATAAGGTTGTGATAAGCTTCTCTTGTGAGAACTGTTGCTGATTGATTGTAAAATTGTGATAAGCTTCTCTTGGCGAGAACTGTTGCTGATCGATGATAGGCTTCTCAGGTGAGAACAGTCGCATACCGATGCTGTAAGATGTACTGATAGATTTTCCAGGCGTGAACTGGCGTGTATCTGTAAAGGATTGTGATTGGTTTTCTTGAAAGATAGTGCAAAATAAATGCACATCCGGGTACAGTGATAAGCTTCTCAGGCGAGAACAGTCGCGTATCTGCCAAGGTATGGTGAAAAAATTTTAGACGGTGCAAAATAAATGCACGTCCGGTTGGGCTCGGCGACCGACAATACTGAGATTCAATCTAGGATCGAGCTAGAAAGAAGACTGGTAATCAAGACTCCATTGATGGAATGATCTCGAAGGGTAAATATCTTATCCTGGCGAGGAAAGATAGCTGAAGTAACCGTCATCTACGAGGAACGGGCTCTGTAGGGAAACTTGGAAACGCATATGTATTTTATGCTTAGGGCTGACAATCTATTTGGAGAGAATGGACAAACCCAGTTACTCGGTGGTAACAACCAATGATGGGGAGACACGATGAACCTGTGGATGCTAACACATATGTTACTGCATATGTTAATATGAATGTATGTTAATGTCTATGCATGTAGTTAAATATGCAAGATGTTATGAAATGAGTATGTGAAATAGGCATGTGATGCTTATGCCCCTGCGTATGCTGACGAAACAGACTAGAGACGGGCCGAGAGATGAAATAAACATCTCGACGGAGATACCCTGCGTTCTCTGCAACCAATACGTCAATCACGGGTAAGAAAGATTAATGGTAGAACCAAGTCTGGTTTTAAAGTTCTGAATTCTCTGGGGAGAAGGTAATCTGCTTGGGTGCACAGTATCACGTCTTCACATGGGGAGAAGAAAACCTGAGGGACACTTTCGAGTTACCCAAGAAAAAGTTGTCAGCTTATAGTCTCGCCGGGGACTGTGTCAGAGCAATGGTTTAAAAGTATTTCTGCAACAATGAGAATTTTTTCTAGGAGTGAAGAGATCCTTCCGAAATTTCCACTAGTCAAAGTAATTTCTTATATTTTTCGATTGCGTTTTCGAAGAACAGTTTTAAAAAGTTTTCAAAGCACCTTTCATTTTCAAAATTTAAGAATAAATGGCATTTTGCATAACAATAGAAACAAGAGTAATGCACCAAGGAATTTAAGTAACAAAATGGTATCTTTTATTAAAGGATGGCAGCTTGCTAAGAGCATAGCTCCACAGATGATTATGCTTTTGAAATTGGCAATATGGGAAAAGGTTACATTGAATCCAACGACACCTACTGACACTAGTAACTAAGACTAATCCAGAATCTTGCTTTGGACGAGGATGAACGGACTGGAAAATGGATCTCATGCGGAAAGTGTGTCCGCGATGATCGGTGTTTTCTGATGCAATGAAATGCCTTCGTCCCTAACTTTTTCCTGGACCGCCCTTTCGGGTTTTCAATCCACCGGGACGCTCTTTTTTGCCTAAGTCGCCCTTTCGGGTTTTCAACTTAGCGAGCTTTTTATTATTATTATTTTTCTAACCCTTACTTTTGCCTAAGTCGCCTTTTGCAGGTTTTCGATTTAGCGGGTTTTTAGGCATAATATTTTCGGACTGCATCAGAATTCACGGGATGCGCAAGCTCTTCACCATCCATTGTTGTAAGTATCAGAGACCCTCTGGAGAAAACGGTCTTTACAACCAATGGGCCTTCATAATTGGGCATCCACTTTCCACGCATATCTTTATGCACTGGCAAGATCTTTTTGAGTACGAGCTCTCCTTGACGGAACTTACGAATACGAATCTTCTTATCAAATGCTTTTTTCATCCGTTTCTGATATAATTGCCCATGGCACATAGCTGTCATGCGTTTCTCGTTGATGAGATTCAACTGATCCAGTCTGTCTTGAACCCATTCAGCTTCCTCAAGTTCAGCTTCCATCAACACCCTCAAAGAAGGTATCTCTACTTCGATGGGGAGTACGGCGTCCATTCCATACACCAATGAGAAAGGTGTTGCCCCTGTCGAAGTTCGCACTGAGGTCCTGTATCCATGCAATGCAAACGGTAACATCTCATGCCAATCTTTGTAAGTCACGACCATCTTTTGCAGGATTTTCTTGATATTCTTATTCGCAGCTTCAACGGCCCCATTCATCTTAGGACGATACGGAGAAGAATTGTGATGCGTGATCTTGAAACTGTCACACAACTCCTTCATAGTCTTGTTATTCAGATTGGTGCCATTGTCAGTTATTATCCGACTTGGAATTCCATAACGGCAGATAATTTCTTTCCTGATGAAGCGGGCAACCACTTGCTTAGTCACGTTGGCGTAGGAAACAGCCTCTACCCACTTGGTGAAATAATCAATAGCAACGAGGATAAAATGATGACCATTAGAAGCCTTCGACTCGATTGCCCCAATCATGTCAATGCCCCACATTGAGAACGGCCATGGTGAAGACAAAACATTTAACGGTGATGGAGGCACATGCATTTTATCAGCATAAATTTGGCACTTATGGCATTTTCTGGCGTATTGGATGCAGTCAGCCTCCATAGTTAACCAATAATATCCGGCCCTTAACATCTTCTTAGACATAGCGTAACCATTGGCATGAGTTCCGAAGGTCCCCTCGTGAATTTCTCGCAGTAACATGTCCGCTTCCCGTTTATCAACACATCTGAGCAAAACCATGTCGTGATTTCTTTTGTATAACATACCATTACTGATATAGAATTTTGAAGCCAGTCTTCTCAACGTTTTCTTGTCCAGACCGGTAGCACCATCGGGATACTCTTGCTTGACTAGATAGTTCTTGATGTCATGGAACCAAGGCTTTTCATCCACCTCATCCTCTTCAACTACTTGACAATAAGCGGGCTCAACTTTGCGTTCAATATGAATAAGAGGTGCTTCATTAACGAACTTAACTTTCCACATGGACGCTAACATGGCTAAAGGATCAACAACGTGATTCTCAGATCTAGGAACATGCTCGAACTCTATCTCGTCGAAATACTTAATCAGCTCGACAATGTAGTCCTTGTAAGGGATTAACTTCTCATTCTTTGTTTCCCATTTGCCTTGTACCTGGTAAATAACTAAGGTTGAGTCACCACTTACTTTAAGAAGTTTGATTCGGAGGTGAATTGCTGCTTCGAGGCCAAGAATACATGCTTCATACTCCGCGACGTTATTAGTACACTCAAAGTCTAGCCTGGCTGTAAACGGAGTGAATCCACCTTTTGGGTTCATCAAAACGGCGCCTATGCCATGCCCATTGAAATTCGAGGAACCATCAAACATCATCCTCCACCAAAGACCTGGTTCTGAACCTTCGCTCGGATCTGGCTCTTCACAATCTCTCTTGATCAACAAAATATCCTCGTCAGGAAAGTCAAACTTAAGAGGTTCATAATCTTCAACTGGCTGATCTGCGAGATAATCCGATAAGATACTACCTTTAATTGCCTTCTGGGGTACATACTGGATGTCATATTCGGATAACAACATGTGCCAACGGGCTAGCCTCCCGGTTTGAGCAGGTTTTTCAAGAATATACTTGATCGGATCCATTTTAGAAATCAACAATGTGGTATGACAGACCATATATTGCCGAAGGCGCCTAGCGGCCCATGCCAACGCACAACAAGTTTTCTCCAATGGTGAGTATCTGTTTTCACAATCGGTAAACTTCTTGCTCAGATAATAAATCGCATGTTCCTTTCTTCCAGTCTCATCATGTTGCCCGAGCACACAACCCATAGACTTCTCAAGAACAGTAAGGTACATAAACAACGGTCTTCCGGGTACGGGAGGAATCAGAATAGGGGGGTCTTGCAAATAACTCTTAATTTTCTCAAACGCTTTCTGACAATCAAGGTTCCACTCAACCGTCTGCCCCTTACAAAGCAATTTGAATATCGGCTCACAAGTAGCGGTCATGTTAGAGATAAACCTGGAAATGTAATTCAAACGCCCCAGAAAACCTCTAACTTGTGTCTCGGTTTGCGGAGATGGCATATCTTGAATGGCTCGGACTTTGTCAGGATCTACCTCAATCCCTCGTTGACTAACAATAAAACCAAGCAATTTTCCAGATCTGACACCGAAGGTACATTTAGCAGGATTCAACTTCAACTGATATTTCCTGAGTTGTTCAAACAACTTCACCAAATGGTCTAGATGTTCCTCTTCACTCTGAGATTTGGCTATCATATCGTCCACATACACCTCGATCTCTTTGTGCATCATATCATGAAAAAGAGTTGTCATAGCGCGTTGGTAAGTTGCCCTTGCGTTCTTCAAACCGAAGGGCATGACTTTGTAGCAAAAGGTCCCCCAAGGAGTAATGAAAGTAGTCTTCTCTCGGTCATCGGGATCCATTTTGATCTGATTATATCCAGAGAAACCATCCATAAATGAGAACAACGCAAAACTGGTTGTATTGTCTACAAGTGTATCAATATGTGGCATAGGGAAGTCGTCTTTCGGACTTGCTTTGTTCAGATCCCTGTAATCCACACACATCCTAACTTTACCGTCTTTCTTGGGCACTGGCACAATGTTGGCAACCCAATCTGGATATTTTGCAACTGCCAGGAAACCTGCATCCAACTGTTTTTTTACCTCATCTCGAATCTTCAAAGCCATGTCTGGTCTCGTTCTTCGAAGCTTTTGTTTGATAGGTGGACAATCTGGCTTAAGCGGCAACTTGTGAACAACAATATCTGTGTCTAGACCAGGCATATCTTGATACGACCACACAAACACATCAATATATTCTTTTAACAACTCAATCAGCCTCTGCTTAACCTCTGTCCCAAGCATTGCACCAATCTTGACCTCTTTCTTGTTTTCATCCGTACCAAGATTAATTAAGTCCACCTGCTCTTTATGCGGTTGAAGCTCTGTGTACTCGTACTCAATCAATTTTGTCAGTTCAGCGGGTACTTCAAAATCTTCTTCACCCTCGTCTTCAGCTTGATTGATGGGTGCATCCCAGTTAGGAGTGTCAATAAAGTCATTGGATCCAACAAGGTTTGCGATGTCTCTGCATGCTGGAAGGCTTACTTAATTAAAATGCTCGAAGATATGCAAGATAAGAAATGAAATGCTATTTTTGGTTGAAAAAGATTGCCAACTTCATTTTTTTAAAGGTGAAAACGAAAAACGCAAATGAACCAAAGTGGAATTGAACAAAATGCCTTTATTAATATCCTTTTAAAAGTGAAAGGTGGCCCAACAAAAACGACCCTATAGCCTTGGGCAGAGCTACGGATTTTTATAAATGAAAAATGTTAAAATTACTTTGACAATGGAAAAATAACAGGGATCTCTACGGCCTCCCAGTTGTTCAAAGCTGCATCACCCTTAAACACCAGATTGCTCAGATCTTCATCTTCCTCACAGTCACTGACGACATTGACTTGGAAACCTCCGCTGACAAATACCTCTTGGATAACCTTCGGACGCCCTTCGTCAGTTGTGGCAGCTCCATTCTGAGTTGGTTTGTAACCCAACCCAAAGCGATCAGTCTTGGTCTTGACATCAATTACCTCTCCCCAACCTTCCGGAAAGCCCCTGTCAATTGTTGATTTGGTACTCTTCAGAGATGCAAAAGATGGATTACCCTGGCCCACTGTCTCTTCGACTTCTAATAGAACAGCATTGGCGATCTCGAGTGCTTGAAAGGAGATTTCCAAAGCATTCTCATCGGCCTCGATGTAACGGAAAGAAGACAGGTTACTGACCATCAGATCCTCCTCACCGTGTATAATAACCAACTTTTCATCGATCACGAACTTCATCTTTTGATGTAACGTTGAGGTTACTGCCCCAGCAGCATGAATCCACGGCCTTCCAAGTAAGCAGCTGTAATTGGGATTAATGTCCATGACTTGAAACGTGATATTAAAAACTTGCGGACCAATCAGGATAGGAAGTTCAACCTCCCCCATTACCGACCGGCGAGAACCATCGAAAGCCTTGACGATCAAGGGAGTAGGTTTCAACACAGTCTCTTTGAAAACCAACTTATCAAGAACCCTCTTGGGTAGAACATTCAAAGAAGAGCCGGTGTCCACTAACACTCTCGCTAAATTGTCCTCCTAACATTTCACTGATATATGTAGAGCACGATTATGATTCGGACCCTCCTTTGGTAACTCTTCGTTGCTGAAACTAAGAGTGTTGCATGCGGTCAGGTTGGCAATCACACTATTAAACCGACTGGTGCTGATATCTTGATCCATATGTGCTTGAGTCAAAACCTTCTGCAAGGCCATCCTATAAGCGGGTGAACTCATCAACAGTGATAAAATCGAAATCTTGGAAGGAGTTTGATGAAGTTGATCGATAACTTTATAGTCACTTTTCTTGATGATCCTCAAAAACTCAGCGTCTTCATCATTCGTAACGGCTCCCTTACCTTTGTCTTTGACGGGCACTGGGATATTAGTTGTTTCCTTAGGTGGAACCTCATTGAAACGGGGAGTATACACACGGCCACTGCGAGTCATCCTGCTTGCCTCTGCGATATTAATCACAGTGTCCTTAACCTCTTCATTTGGAATAACCTTCCCAGACTCCTTGTCAATCATCGTCACGTCATATTTCCAAGGTACAGCTTTAGGATCATTGAAAGGAAACGGACTTGGTTTTCGAATAATTATAGACTTAGGCTGCCTCGTCTCAGGGACAAACGACTTTGGTATATCGAACACGGGGTTGGCAGAAATTGCCCCTGACAGATTAAACACTGGTACCTTACCCTTTGATTCAGGCTGATGGAAGACCGGCTCAACTACAGCGAATTCATCCTTCTTGGCTTGGCTTGTCACTTGTAAAATACCCTCATTAATCAACCTCTGAACATCATTCTGAACCAACACACAACCCTTAATACTGGCATCACAACTTGCGCATGCAACGTGAGAAGTATCTACTAGACCGGCTTCAAATAGTTTCGAATGGAATATCTTAAGAGGAGTCTTAATCTGAACAACATCAAGGACATAACCTTCCTCAGAATCAGCACTAACGGCATTAACACTCTCATGGTTAGGAAAAGGGTTCTTCTTAACATTCGGTTGAGGGTCTTCAAACGACAAAATCTTCTTTTCCAATAGATCCCTGACAAGGTTTTTGAGAGCATAACAGTTCTCTAGATCATGACCAGGCGCACCCTCATGAAATAAACAATGAGCAGCGGCGTTGTAATTGGCGGGCAGCAGATTAGGAGGTGGACCCAAAGCTCGAGTAGTAATTAGACCTTGCTTGACCAATGAGGGATACAACTCGGTGAAAGTCATTGGAATCGGCGGGAAAGGTTTATACTGTCTCTTGTTCGGAACATTCTGGCGAGGAGCTGGATTCTTTGGCTGTTGATGGGCAGGAGCGTTGGGCGCTTGTTGATAGTTAGGAGGCGGATAAACAGGAGATTGTTGCATAGGTTGATACATAGGAACCTGTTGATTGAAAGAAGGTGCAACAGCTGCCACATAGGGTTGTTGAGCATATTGAATCGGATACCCTTGAGGTTGAGCATAACCTTGCGGATATTGATAAAATTGGTCTCTTCGTCTACTAGAGGATATAGCATTAGTCTCACCTTCTTTCTTCTTCTGAGAGCTGTACGAAGGTTTCTTCGGCTGATCCTTTGAAACACCATGAGTATTTGTCATTTTACCGCTTTTCATACCCAATTCAATCTTGATACCCACAGCAACGATGTCAGAGAAATTTGAAGTCACACTACCCACCATTCTTTCGTAAAATTCTGGACGAACCGTGTCGACAAACCAATCAGCTAACTCTTTCTCGGTCAAAGGAGGTTCTACTTGCGAAGCAATCTCTCTCCACCTTTGAGCGTACTCTTTGAATGACTCAGAATTCTTTTGTGACATACTCAGCAACTGTCTTCTGTCAGGAGCCAGATCCATATTGTACTTGTAATGTTTGATGAAAGCGTCAGATAAATCTTGGAAACTCTTAATGCGAGACTGGTCCAAAGTTAAGTACCACTTGGAAGAAGCACCCTTCAAACTGTCTTGGAAGCAATGAATCATCAATTTATCATTCTCAACATGGGCAGCCATTTTGCGATAGTACATGATCAGATGACTCTTAGGACAAGTGGCACCTTCATAGCGATCGAAGTTCGGAGTTTTGAACTTCGGGGGAATAACCAAACCTGAGACCAAACAAACGTCCCTTGCAGCAGTCCCAAAAATTTGATCGCCCTCTACTTTTCTCAATCTCTGGACGATAGTATCTACTTCCTCACGAAGCTTGTCATGTTTCTCATAACCTTCAACATTCTCATCAAGATTATCAAAGACTGTCTCATTGAAATACGGTTGTACACGGGTGTGCACAACAGGTGGTGCAAAGATAGGAGCCCCCCTAGAAACTTCAGAAAATAAAGGAACGGCTTGCTAAACAGGCTGATTAATCGGAACAGTGGCTTGAGGAGGCACAAAACCTGGAGCAAGACCATAAGGTGGGTCCCTTGCTACAGTCACATTTGGTGGAGGGTCCACAGTAACGCCGGCAATCTCGGAAACAACAGTAGGCTGGGTATCCATCTTAGCATTCATGACATGTAATAATTCCATCATACGCCCCATACCCCCTCGCAGGTCTTCAAGTTCGTTGCTAAGGCGATCAATCTCTTTTGTCTGATCCTCCATTCTTTTCCGAGTTTGAGCTCTAGTATTGTACTGGTGCCGAGGACTCAGGGTGACGAAACTGGAAGGCGAGAGAACCGAACATGAGAAACCAGGAGACACATGCAATGCAAAAGTATGATGCTATGATGCGAATGCAAATGGAGGTTTCATGGAATTCAAACATTTACGAATGTCGTGGGGTACCAGGGAAATCTTTTTCTTATGTTTTCATTTTTATTTATTTTTATTTATGGTATCCCGCGATATAGATGATGTTTGAATTCCATGAAATACAATGCAATGGGATGCTTTATGGATGCAATGCACATGAATACAAAGTCCTAGGTTAAAGGACATGAATGGAGTTAAGGTCTACCCATCCCCAAAAGGAGTGTACTATAGGTTAGTTGTACCTGCCGAACAAGGTTCTAAAAAGTGCCCAAAGTCATCAGCCCATCTTTCGGATATTATCAACCTTCCGATTGACTCGGGAGTTAATAATATTCTCAAGAGAACCTCTTTTGAGTGTAGTATCGCGTAGCAACCGTTGTAGGACTACTCCCACATAGTTCCCGCACTACGTCCTAAATAAGGCCGAGGTGGTGTAAAGGTACTACGGTTCCCAATATCACAGACTCCAATCGACCATGGAAAAAGTTTTCACGATTGCTCGTTCAACCGAACCATTTTCGAAAAGGTCTCAACTGAGCGGTGATTCTCGAATCAGCTTGGTCGGGATTCAACTCCCTATAAGCCTCATCGAATATATCCCCATCCTATAATAATGTCACTAGTCCGGGCGTAGGACTTATCTCATAACACGAGGAACAATCCCAAAATCAAAATACAATATGTACCTGCAAACGAATAGTAAAACAAATAACAAACATGAACAAATTAGGGGTAACCCTCAAAATTTAGAGTCCCCAGTGAAGTCGCATTTTCTGTTGCGGTGGAAATAGGATCACAAACTATTAATTAGTTTGAATCGCAATTCAATTCACAACCGCTCTTTGATTTATCCGAAGGAAAATGTCAAAAAGGGAAAACCTATTTTGCATTGTAAACACAACGCGGGGAAAGATCTAGGGTTCGGGGGTTGGTTAAATTTAGGGAAGGTATTAGCACCCTAAACTTCTATAGTACTCTACAGGAACCTTTTGTTCAAATGTTTACTATTTGCTTTATTTATTTGCTTAAGATATATGTACAAAGGATTAAAAGTGAGAAAGGAGACCTAAGGGGTTAATTCTAAGTTTACTCGGCAAGACATCGCATCTTGTGCCTACGTATCCTTACGGGAATGGAATCAGAGTAATCGTAGTTCCCCTCAAAAGGGAGGTTAGAGACTTCTTGACTGTGGTCAAGGTTTCAATGGGGAATAAACGTATCTTAGGGACACGCTTACGCGGAGTGTAGAAACTCCAATATCTACGTTGTAAATTGTTAAGTGAATTAGGGTTAAATTAGGGATTCCACGGCGGGAAACCCTAAAATGAGCGCGGCGGCTCTTTGACCTAATGCTAGGGGTAAAATGGTAATTTTGTCCACAGCGAGACATGTATGAAAATTTAGGGTTGAAAAGGTGTAAGGGTTGAAGGTGAGGACTATTGGCGCGGCGACCAAAAGCTAGACCTAACCTTCGGATGTGTGTAGTGTGACAGAATAATTGATGAATGTGTGAGACTTGAATCATGCAGGCAGAAATAAAAATGCAGAAAGTAAGGCATACAAGCAGAAACTTAAAGACAGAAACTAAAGCGCGATTGTTAGGATTCGCGGAGTTACATGAGAGGAGAAAATACAATATGATAAAATTTAAATAAAAACACAACGTAATAAGCTGCAAAAATGAACACACACGTTAGTAGGCAAAGTCAGACGGCCATCGGGTGAATTACGAAGACATCGAAGAAAAAAGATACCAATTTTGGGATTTTTGTTATTTTAAGGAAGATCTTGATTTAATTTATATATAGAAAAAAAGGGATATAATGTTAGTTTTGAAAAACTTAAATTTTATTTGGAAAATTGTGTTAAATTAAATCTAAAAAAATAAAAAATCAGTTTGCATTAAAAAGAGTTTTAAAATAAAAATTTATTTGATTATAAAAAAAAGTTTAACTTAATAAAAAAAATTTTATTTTTATTATTTTTTAGAAAAACCAATTAAGTTCTTTTTTATATAATGAAAAAAACAAAAAAAGAAAATAAAAGTTGGGCCGGTAACTACATCCGGACCCAACCGGTTGCATGCATTCCATAAACAAAAAAACCAGACTTAGGGTTTCAAAACCCTGTGGTGTCTCGCGGCGCCGATTATCTTTCTCTCGCTCTTGCTTTCGTCTCTCTTCGTTTGCATGCTTCGTTCTTCTCAGCTATCCTGAAACACACACGAAAACGTGATTAAGTATTGAAGCACAGATCCTTGTCTTACTTTTCGAAGGCTTCGCTGGCGGGGTTTTGCGTTGAAAAGCGATGATGACGATATGGTCTGAGCTTCAAGGGGGTTTGCCCGTTGTTGTACGAAATGGCGCCGGTGGACCTCCTTCGGTTGACTCGTCTGCGCTTTCTCTCTCGCGGCCGCTAGGGTTTTGTTCGCGCCCTCTCCGTCTAGGTTTTTGAACCTTAGCCCATTTCTCTCTCGCGGCCACTAGGGTTTTGTTCGAGGTGATGTTGTTCCCTTTTATATCTCTCTTTTTGGGCTTTTGTTGGTTCTGGGTTTTTACGTTATGATTCTGATTGAAGTTGATCTGATTTGATTTCTTTCCTTTCCAGGTTTACTCGAAACTGAGATTGATTCTGTTGTTATTTTGCAAATGTGGATTTGTTATATTGTGATTCTGATTTGATCTCTGTTATCTTTTCTGATAAGCTGATTGAATCTTTTCTTTCTTTTTCAGACTCACAATATCAGTTTCGAAATATCTTCCCAGTATCTGATTGAATACGGATTGGGTTTTAATTTGGAAATTACTTGTATCCACATTCAAATTTGGTTTTGTTGGATATTTGCTTCTGACTTCTGGATTAACTGTTTCGAACACACGTTAACTTTTCTTCTTCTTCTTTCAGAATTGGTACTACGGCTTTGGTCGAGTCAAACGCCGCCGAGGATGGTCATATGGTGATGATGACCATTGGTCTGAACCTTCTGGTGTTACTTCTGATTTTAACGGACTTGGTTCTCTGATTTTCAGGTGCTGCAATTTTCTGAACCAGTTTCGGACTTGGACATTCGTGTCCAATTGTGAATCCGGATTTTGCTTAATGTTGCCTCGAGACATTTACTTGATAGTGGCTGCGAGTTTGGGGCAATGATGTTCGTAGCTGAGCCTCGGCTTCGCATTTTGGTTTTCCAATATGACCTGCACATTTGGTTGAGGCTTACATTTGAATTGACGCGTGAGCATGATTATGAACCTATCTCGCTTTTTCTGGTATGATTTGTGTTGTTTCTGTGCTTTGTCTGATGCAGTTTGGTTTGTATTCTGAGCCTTTTGTGGCAGATTTGTTTGACTTGGTTCTTTCTTGTTCTTGCGCATGAATTGAGTTTGATACTTACGACTTATTAGTCCCTCTTTTCCTTTCTGAATTTGGGCCAGTTTTGCACTTATGATGTTTGTTCAAATTTGGTGCAGTTTATGAATTGCTTTGGTTTTGAGTTCCGTGCTGAACTTGGTACTGATGCTGTTGTGGTGAATTTCAGGTGTTGACAATCTTCGAAAACAAAGCGATTCAGACCTGCCGGCATCCGGGTCTGAGTCTGAATTGGCTGTGTTGTTTTACCCTTGTATCAGTTTTGGAAAGTAAATTGGGATTTACTTGATTTTGAAATGAATCCAATTACGGCAAAACGAATCAGTCCCGCTTCTTTTATCTCTTTTATCTCTCGGCTGACCCTTAGATAAGAACAAATGTTACCTGATCTGACGCTAATGGCGTGGATTGGTAACGGGGGTAGGATGCGACTTCGGTCGTGCCACTCCCGGCACTCAGTGATGACGCTGTTCTGAGAGTGTCGAAGATAACATCTAACCCTTTCTTGTTTCTGTTTGTTCTTCTTTGATTGTGCAGGTTACTCGGAGAAGCATGAAGTAATGTCCAGTGGATGAACATCATGAAGACACCATAGGATCTTTAGGACTTAGGACCTTTTTAGAGTAGATGTTCAGTGTAAATGAAACCTCTTGTAAACAAACATTCATGAATGAAATTCAAAAGTCATTTATCCCTTTCAATTGTAAATTAAGTACTTATGAAATAACATCCCACAAATATTTATTTACTTCTCAATTGAAATCTCAAATACTTATGAATACCCAATTTTGAAATTGTTTATATTTACTTCTTAGTTGTGAATTATAAATATTTATGAATAGAATATCCACAAATATTTGAATTCACTTCCTAATTGTAAAGTATAAACATTCGCGAATGACATCCATATATACTTAATTTCTCGTCCCTGTGCTTATTCCTCTCGTGGCCTTGATCTCACCGCCTGATTAAATATGAGTGAATTCAAACTAAATCCCAATCATTGTATATCAAGAGAACGCGTTATCAACTGAAATGGAACCCCGCCCTTAAGCAAATGAACGACCCAAATTTAGATACTCTCCCGGCAATTTTCAATAATAAACCGAGCCAGCTCGATGCCTTGATGATAACCAACTCATATGACAGACAACTATCCCACGTATCATGGTCTGAACGCCTCGAGGCTTAAAGATCGATTTTCTTCAGGATTGGCCAACATAGTGTAAAATGACTAAAACGCCCTTGAACTGGATTCCTGCAAAACAAATCAACTCTAGGACTGGTTAGTGATTACAAATGGAATGATATGCGATATGGATGACTAAATGTAAGGGAAAAATTTGGGGTATTACAGTGAGTAACTCTGAAGTACTCAGAGTAATTGCAGGAAATAGTGTTTTATGTGTTGCAAATGTTGCCAGATGAGCCTAATAAACTATAGAAGTTGTGCAGTTATTGCCGTATAAACTTAGGAATGTTTTAGTGATGTTTTGGGTGCTTAGAGTAAGTGATTCACAAGAATAATTGAGTGAAAACCAGTTCCGGAGCGTAACAGCGTCTTTCTGTCCGTCACAGATGTTCATGTTTTCGGTTGAAATTGTTTTGGACGTAACTTTGGATCCGTAAGTCCGTTTTGATCCTCGTTCGAAGCGTTGGAAAGCTAATGAACAGAGCTATAACATAGGATAGATAATGGAATTGTTTTCCCAATATTTTATATCTAATTATGTTTGAGAAGTCAATTGTGTAGATGTTTTAGTAATGAATCATGTTCTGGTTCAATGATGTCTTGGTGTTTTGATAGATGTGGGCCAAGATGGTCGAATGTGGACAATCTTGTGCGATTGTGGTAATTCCCGAGAGGATTACAGTGAGCGGATGGCTCGTGTGGATCAAGATTGATCGTGAATTATGCATGATGTATTACATTGCATAATTGTGTGGACATGCATTTCGTATCATGTGTCTTATGGAGAAGGCTAGGTGGGAATCCATGATGGGTGCCTAGTTTTATCCGGACTTCATTGTGGAAGTTGTTGTGGAGATAAGTTGTAGTTCAGAGGAACGTATATACGACTTATCCGGATTCCGACGGGAATCGGGTTCTAGTGTGAACCGTATGAGATTGTGTTGGTACCACATGCATTGTGTCGAGTCAGTGAGTCACATTGCATTATTGTAATTGAATGTGGGCTATGAATGCCAAGTGATTGAGGTGGCACATGTATGTGTGTTAATTGTGCTTATTTTATGTGTGGTGTGTAACTACTCCTTAGTATGTGTATTTCACCGTTTATTTATTGAATGTAGTTCTCACCCCTTTTTGTTGTTGTGTCTGTGCTCTCTTGGAAGTACAGGTGACCAGGTACCTGAATAGTGCTTGAAGTGTGTTGCTATTTGATCGAGTCTTAGGAGTCGCTCTGATACGTAACATGGGGTGACGGGATTACATTGATATTTGACTACTTTATTTGTTTATTGTTAAGTATCTTCATTTATTGGATTTATGTTGTATGACCTCGTGTCGAGGAGAATTATATTGGAGAATTGATTTGTATTCCGCTGCTTACTTGAAAACTAAATAATATTAATTATTTTAATGAAATGAAGTGACTTAGTGTGATATCCCACTGTGTTGGAAAACTCTGATGAATTTTAAGAATTATTTTTTCTATATTTATTATATTACGCGTACGGGGTAAAGTGGGGTGTTACAATTGGTATCAGAGCAGGTCGGTCCGTCCGGCCAGTGCTGTAGTAGAGTCTGACTATAGAATGTTTATAGTCATGTGTGTGTTTGAATTGTCCAGTGTCGATCTTTGGTAAGGATTTTGGAGTGGACTTGATTTGTTTACCACTCAGCGAGTTGGATGTTATTTTAGGAATGAATTGGCTTGAGAGTAAGATGCGAGAGTCGTATCCGGAACCGTTCTCATCAGATACATTTTCGAGGACGAAAATATTTTAAGTGGGGGAGAGTTGTAACACCCCATTTAAATTATTCAGTCGCTTTAGTATTTTCTGTGAGGTGTAGTTGTGTGGTGTCCTTAATTAAGGGTATGAGGTTAGGAGTAAGGGAGAGAGGTGACCTTAGTTGGGGTACTGTGGACCTAGATAAAGGAGTAAGTTAATTATGATATCGAGAGCATTATAGTGATTAATATTATTCCAACTATTATTAATAATAATGTTAATGAGATTATCATTATTATTATTATTATTATTATTATTATTCGTATTAATAATATTATTTGGTGGAATATTATTATTATTATTCATATTATTACTATTAGTATGAATATTATTATTAGCGGGAGAATAATATTAGTATTATTATTATTATTATTATAGGATTTAAATAATAAAATAAGAAATAAGGGATTAAAGGAAATAGAGAAGTTTTTTGGGGAAAGAGAATTAGAACACGATAAACTGCCATAGAAAGGTTTTGTGAGAAAAAGTGAGAAGAAGAACAAGAAGGAAGAGAAGGAGGCTAGGGCTGTCAATCCTTCAAGATTCTTCAACGATTGAGCAATTAATCGAGGTAAGGGGGAGAATGAATTTTAATATGGGTGAATTAACATGAGAGGTTAGTGAGAGGTCCTTTCTCTCATAGGAATTATGTGTTCTAGAGGATTCTTGATCTAATTTTCGTAGCATGATAAATTCCATAAAATTGTTGTTGTTCTTGAATGATTATTGTATGGGGAGTATTGCTTTTCATAGTTTTCTATGTATACCTTTCGGTATATTGTGGTGATGTAAGGTTTAGGGGTTTGGGTAAATATGTAAGAATGAATGTGTTATATACGATGCTCTAAGGTTTCCCTAAGGTTTAGAGATTTGGGTTTAGTTGTGTGAAATAGGGAGGTAACCGTAAGAATCTGAGGTTATGACCAAATGGTCAAATGATATGTATCGTTGAATATTAATATAGGAAAAACTTATGGGAAATTGGACTTTCGTGGCCAGAACCTTGACATTGTTATATGTCTGACCCTGAAGGATTAAATATTAGATAGTAAGTAACTTAAATGTCGTAGGGTGTAATTGAAGGAAAAATTGTGATATGTTGTCCTTATAGGAATAAGAATATTCAAATGTGAGTAACTCTGAAGTACTCAGAGTAATTGCAGGAAATAGTGTTTTATGTGTTGCAAATGTTGCCAGATGAGCCTAATAAACATAGAAGTTGTGCAGTTATTGCCGTATAACCTTAGGAATGCTTTAGTGATGTTTTGGGTGCTTTGAGTAAGTGATTCGCAAGAATAATTGAGTGAAAACCAGTTCCGGAGCGTAACATCGTCTTTCTGTCCGTCACAGATGTTCATGTTTTCGGTCGAAATTGTTTTGGACGTAACTTTGGATCCGTAAGTCCGTTTTGATCCTCGTTCGAAGCGCTGGAAAGCTAATGAACAGAGCTATAACATAGGATAGATAATGGAATTGTTTTCCCAATATTTTATATCTAATTATGTTTGAGAAGTCAATTGTGTATATGTTTTAGTAACGAATCATGTTCTGGTTTAATGATGTCTTGGTGTTTTGATAGATGTGGGCCAAGATGGTCGAATGTGGACAATCTTGTGCAATTGTGGTAATTCCCGAGAGGATTACGATGAGCGGATGGCTCATGTGGATCAAGATTGATCGTGAATTATGCATGATGTATTACATTGCATAATTGTGTTGACATGCATTTCATATCATGTGTCTTGTGGAGATGGCTAGGTGGGAATCCATGATGGGTGCCTAGTTTTATCCGGACTTCATTGTGCAAGTTGTTGTGGAGATAAGTTGTAGTTCAGAGGAACGTATATACGACTTATCCGGATTCCGACGGGAATCAAGTTCTAGTGTGAACCGTATGAGATTGTGTTGGTACCACATGCATTGTGTCGAGTCAGTGAGTCACATTGCATTATTGTAATTGAATGTGGGCTATGAATGCCAAGTGATTGAGGTGGCACGTGTATGTGCGTTAATTGTGCTTATTTTATGTGTGGTGTGTAACTACTCCTTAGCATGTGTATTTCACCATTTATTTATTGAATGTAGTTCTCACCCCTTTTTGTTGTTGTGTCTGTGCTCTCTTGGAAGTACAGGTGACTAGGTACCTGAATAGTGCTTGGAGTGTGTTGCTATTTGATCGAGTCTTAGGAGTCGCTCTGATACGTAACATGGGGTGACGAGATTACGTTGATATTTGATTACTTCATTTGTTTATTGTTAAGTATCTTCATTTATTGGACTTATGTTGTATGACCTCGTGTCGAGGAGAATTATATTGGAGAACTGATTTGTATTCTGTGCTTACTTGAAAACTAAATAATATTGATTATTTTAATGAAATGAAGTGACTTAGTGTGATATCCAACTGTGTTGGAAAACTTTGATGAATTTTAAGAATTATTTTTTCTATATTTATTATATTACGCGTACGGGGTAAAGTGGGGTGTTACACTTTTGGGAGGTATGTCATCGTCATTGATGTCAGATTGTGCGATAGTATTTGTCCTATCATCCTTTTGGTGGTAGTGCTTGGTGTGAATTTCGCTCAGTCATCCTTTTGGAAGGGGGGTCTGTCATCTTAATTGGTCTCAGATGGTGCGATAGTGTTTGTCCTATCATCCTTTTAGTTGTAGTGGCCGGTGTGAGTTTCACTCCGTCATCCATTTGGTAGGGGGTATGTTAACTAATTGATGGCAGATTGTGCGATAGTGATTGTCCTATCATCCTTTTGGTGGTAGTGGCCAGTGTTAGTTTCGCTCTGCATCCTTTTGGTGAGGGGTCTGTCATCTATTTAATGTCAAATTGTGCGATCGTGTTTGTCCTATCATCATTTTGGTGATTGTGGCCGGTGTTAGTTTTGCTCCGTCATCTTTTTGTAGGGGGTCTGTCATCTAATTGATGGCAGATTATGCGATAGTGTTTGTCCAATCATCCTTTTAGTGGTAGTGGCCGGTGTTAGTTTTGCTCCGTCATCCTTTTGGTGGGGGATCTGTCATCTAATTGATGTCAGATTGTGCGATAGTGTTTGTCCTATCATCCTTTTGCTGGTAGTGGTCGGTGTGAGTTTCACTCCGTCATCCTTTTGATGGGGGGTCTGTCATCGTAATTGATGTCAGATTGTGTGATAGTCTTTTTCCTATCATTCTTTTGATGGTAATCGTTGGTTTGAGTTTCACTCCGTCATCCTTTTAGTGGGGGGTCTATCATTTTAATTGATGTCAGATTGTGCGATAGTGTTTGTCCGGTCATCCTTTTGGTGGTAGTGGCCAGTTTGAGTTTCACTCCGTCATACTTTTGGTGGGGGGTCTGTCATCGTAATTGATGCGAGATTGTGCGATAGTCATTGTCCTATCATCTTCTTGGTGGTAGTGACCGGTGTGAGTTTCGCTCCGTCATCATTTTGGTGGGGGGTCTGTCATTTTAATTAATGGTTGATTGTGCGATAATGTTTGTCCTATCATCCTTTTTGTGGTAGTGGACAGTGTGAGTTTCCCTCTATCATCCTTTTGGTGGGGGATCTGTCATTGTAATTGATGTCAGATTGTGCGACAGTCTTTGTCCTATCATCCTTTTGGTGGTAGTGGCCGGTGTGAGTTTCGCTCCGTCATCATTTTAGTGGGGGGTCTGTCATCTTAATTAACGTCAGATGTTGCGATAGTGTTTGTCCTATCATTCTTTTGGTGGTAGTGGTCGGCGTGAGTTTCGCTCCGTCATCCTTTTGGTGGGGGGTATGTCATGTAATTGATGGCAGATTGTGCGATCGTGTTTGTCTTATCATCCTTTTGGTGGTAGTAGGCGGTGTGCGTTTTGCTCCGACATCTTTTTGGTAAAGGGTTTGTCATCTAATTGATGGCAGATTGTGCGATAGTGTTTGTCCTGTCATCCTTTTGGTGGTAGTCGCCAGTGTGAGTTTCGCTCCGTCATACTTTTGGTGGAGGGTCTGTCATCGTAATTGATGCGAGATTGTGCGATAGTCTTTGTCCTATCATCCTTTTGGTGGTAATGGCCGGTGTGAGTTTCGCTCCGTCATCATTTGGGTGGGGGGTCTGTCAACTTAATTAACGTCAGATGGTGCGATAGTGTTTGTCCTATCATTCTTTTGGTGGTAGTGGCCGGTGTGAGTTTCGCTCCGGCATCCATTTGGTGGGGGGTATGTCATGTAATTGATGGCAGATTGTGCGATAGTGTTTGTCCTATCATCCTTTTGGTGGTAGTGGCCGATGTTAGTTTCGCTCTGCATCCTTTTGGTGAGGGTTCTGTCATCTAATTGATGTCAGATTGTGCGATCGTGTTTGTCTAATCATCCTTTTGGTGGTAGTAGGCGGTGTGAGTTTTGCTCCGTCATCTTTTTGGTAGGGGGTCTGTCATCTAATTGATTGCAGATTGTGCGATAGTGTTTGTCCTGTCATCCTTTTGGTGGTAGTGGCCAGTGTGAGTTTCGCCCCGTCATACTTTTGGTGGGTGGTCTTTCATCGTAATTGATGCGAGATTGTGCGATAGTCTTTGTCCTATCATCCTTTTGGTGGTAGTGGACAGTGTGAGTTTCCCTCTGTCATCCTTTTGGTGGGGGGTCTGTCATTTTAATTAATGTCTGATTGTGCGATAATGTTTGTTCTATCATCCTTTTGGTGGTAGTGGACAGTGTGTGTTTTCCTCTGTCATCCTTTTGGTGGGGGATCTGTCATCGTAATTGATGTCAGATTGTGCGTCAGTCTTTGTCCTATCATCCTTTTGGTGGTAGTGGCCGGTGTCAGTTTTCCTCCGTCATCATTTTGGTGGGGGGTCTGTCATCTTAATTAACGTCAGATGGTGCGATAGTGTTTGTCCTATCATTCTTTTGGTGGTAGTGGCCGGTGTGAGTTTCGCTCCGTCATCCTTTTGGTGGGGGGTATGTCATGTAATTGATGGCAGATTGTGCGATAGTGTTTGCCCTATCATCCTTTTGGTGGTAGTAGGCGGTGTGCGTTTTGCTCCGTCATCTTTTTGTTAGAGGGTCTATCATCTAATTAATGGCAGATTGTGCGATAGTGTTTGTCCTGTCATCCTTTTGGTGGTAGTGGCCAGTGTGAGTTTCGCTCCGTCATACTTTTGGTGGGGGGTCTGTCATCATAATTGATGCGAGATTGTGTGATAGTCTTTGTCCTATCATCCTTTTGGTGGTAGTGGCCGGTGTGAGTTTCGCTCCGTCATCATTTGGGTGGGGGTCTGTCATCTTAATTAACGTCAGATGGTGCAATAGTGTTTGTCCTATCATCCTTTTGGTGGTAGTGGCCAGTGTGAGTTTCGCTCCGTCATCCTTTTAGTGAGGGGTCTGTCATCGTAATTGATGTCAAATTGTGCGATAGTCTTTATCCGATCATCCTTTTGGTGGTAGTGGCCGGTGTGAGTTTCGCTACGTCATCATTTTGGTGGGGGGTCTGTCATTTTTATTGATGTTAGATTGTGTGATAGTCTTTGTCCTATCATCCTTTTGATGGTAGTGGTCGGTGTGAGTTTGGCTCTGTCATCCTTTTTTTAGGGGGTATTTACTCATAATTGATGTCAGATTGTGTGATAGTGTTTGTCCTATCATCCTTTTGGTGGGAGTGGCCGGTGTTAGTTTCGCTCTGCATCCTTTTGGTGAGGGTTCTGTCATCTAATTGATGTCAGATTGTGCGATCGTGTTTATCTTATCATCCTTTTGGTGGTAGTAGGCGGTGTGAGTTTTGCACCGTCATCTTTTTGGTAGGGGGTCTGTCATCTAATTGATTGCAGATTGTGCGATAGTGTTTGTCCTGTCATCCTTTTGGTGGTAGTGGCCAGTGTGAGTTTCGCTCCGTCATACTTTTGGTGGGGGGTATGTCATCGTAATTGATGCGAGATTGTGCGATGTCTTTGTCCTATCATCTTTTTGGTGGTAGTGGACAGTGTGAGTTTCCCTCTGTCATCCTTTTGGTGGGGGGTCTGTCATTTTAATTAATGTCTGATTGTGCGATAATGTTTATCCTATCATCCTTTTGGTGGTAGTGGACAGTGTGTGTTTCCCTCTGTCATCCTTTTGGTGGGGAATCTGTCATCGTAATTGATGTCAGATTGTGCGACAGCCTTTGTTCTATCATCCTTTTGGTGGTAGTGGCCGGTGTGAGTTTTGCTCCGTCATCATTTTGGTGGAGGGTCTGTCATCTTAATTAACGTCAGATGGTGCGATAGTGTTTGTCCAATCATTCTTTTGGTGGTAGTGGCCGGTGTGAGTTTCGCTCCGTCATCCTTTTGGTGGGGGGTATGTCATGTAATTGATGGCAGATTGTGCGATAGTGTTTGTCCTATCATCCTTTTGGTGGTAGTGGCCGGTGTTAGTTTCGCTCTGCATCCTTTTGGTGAGGGTTCTGTCATCTAATTGGTGTCAGATTGTGCTATCGTGTTTTTCTTATCATCCTTTTGGTGGTAGTAGGCGGTGCGAGTTTTGCTCCGTCATCTTTTTGGTAGGGGGTCTGTCATCTAATTGATGGCAGATTATGCGATAGTGTTTGTCCAATCATCCTTTTACTGGTAGTGGTCGGTTATAGTTTTGCTCCGTCATCCTTTTGGTGGGGGATCTGTCATATAATTAATGTAAGATTGTGCGATAGTGTTTGTCCTATCATCCTTTTGGTGGTAGTGGCCGGTGTGAGTTTCGCTCCGTCATCCTTTTGGTGGGGGGGTCTGTCATCGTAATTGATGTCAGATTGTGCGATAGTCTTTGTCCTATCATCCTTTTGGTAGTAGTGGCCGGTGTAAGTTTCGCTCCGTCATTATTTTGGTGGGGCGTCTGTCATTTTAATTAACGTCAGATTGTTCGATAATATTTTTCCTATCATCCTTTTGGTGGTAATGGCCGGTGTGAGTATCGCTCCGTCATCCTTTTGGTGGGGGGTCTGTCATCTTAATTGTTGTCAGATGGTGTGATAGTCTTTGTCCTATCATCCTTTTAGTTGTAGTGGCTGGTGTGAGTTTCGCTACGTCATCCTTTTGGTGGGGGGTATGTCATTTAATTGATGGCAGATTGTGCGATAATGTTTGTCCTATCATCCTTTTGGTGGTAGTGGCCGGTGTTAGTTTCGCTCTGCATCCTTTTGGTGAGGGTTCTGTCATCTAATTGGTGTCAGAATGTGCGATCGTGTTTGTCCTATCATCCTTTTGGAGGTAGTGGGCGGTGTGAGTTTCGCTACGTCATCCTTTTGGTAGGGGGTCTGTCATCTAATTAATGGCAGATTGTGTGATAGTGTTTGTCCAATCATTTTTTTACTGGTAGTGGTCGGTGTTAGTTTCGCTCCGTCATCCTTTTGGTGGGGGATCTGTCATATAATTAATGTCAGATTGTGCGATAGTGTTTTTCCTATCATCCTTTTGGTGGTAGTGGCCGGTGTGAGTTTCGCTCCGTCATCCTTTTGGCGGGGGGTCTGTCATCGTAATTGATGTCAGATTGTGTGATAGTCTTTGTCCTATCATCCTTTTGGTACTAGTTGTTGCACCCCAAAATTTGCCCTCTTTCAAGACTTGACTCATTTCTTCATTTCTTTCAAATTCATTGTCATAAGGGAGACCCATCATTCCAAATTCAAGGTTCATGAATTCAAGGCTAGATTCAAGAATATTATAAAGAGAAATTTCATGACATTTGCAAGAATGTCACATTTGTTACAAAATCGAAACTCTTGGTAATGCTTAGGAAATTAAGCTATTTCTAGTCTTAATTCATGTTTCTAAAAATAACTTCATGCCATGGTATCCCCCATGCTCCATCAAGTCCACATGACCCTCTTTGTGCTTACAAACATGCAAGGAAAATATTTAAGAGCTAATTCAATGTTGGAATATTTCAAGATCAATACCATGCATGTTCAACCATGGGCAATTTGAATGTGGTCCAAAACAGCCCCATGCAAGAAGTGGCAATGTGTATCATATTACAAAATCATTTTATGTCACAAAACCAAGGCTATAAGCTTATGTTGATACATCTACACATCAAAAATCAGAATTTGAAAATGATGTTCAAAAGGTTGTGTTTTTGGTTACATGAGTATGTCCAAACAAATCAACCAACCAATGGGTACAAGGATGAATAGAAAGGTAGAGTGCTGCAGAAGAAAATACAGCAAAAAACATACTAGAAATGGAAGGAAAATGGGGCTGCACCAAAAGGTGGTAAAAGATATTGCCATGAATGAAAATTCTGAAAATGGAGAAGTGTGCAAGAGCTGTGGTTTTGGTACAGCAGAAAAAGTGACATAAGGAGGGAAGGGGCTGCAAACAAACTATCATTCACTATTATTCACAACATTTTGAGATAGAGATTGAGAGAAAAGAGTAAGAAAAACCAGAAAAAATAGAGAAAAGAACAAAACCTTAAAAAACAGAAAAAAGGAGAGTGACATAGAAAGACAAGAGCATCCTTGAAGAGCATAATCTTCACAACATAGAGTGAAGAGTGAAGTACATCCAACCAAAATCAGAAGAGGCTTAACAAAGAAGGAGAATATATTTGGTATCCATTCCTTTAAACTTTTCCCTTTTTATACCTTGCACTTGTCATTTATTTATCTCTGTTAAGTTATTTGGTGTTGTGTATATTGTGTGAGGTTCCAAAGGGACCAAGAAACCATTTTTAAGAACCACAAAAAGAAGCAAAAAACAAGAGAAAAGTTTGGTTTTTGTCCCTGGTAGCCTGACACGGGCCGTGTCACATCTCTACTTGAGTTTTCATGGCGTATTTTCCCTGAGTCCCCTGACACGGGCCGTGTCACACAACACGGCCACCCGTGTCACACCTCTGTTTAACTTTTTTGGCCCAAACCTTGTGACACGGGCCGTGTCATGCAACACGGGCGGCCGTGTCACACCTCTGTTTAACCTTTTTGGCCCAGACTTTGTGACACGGGCCGTGTCATGCAACACGGGCGGCCGTGTCACACCGCTGTTTAAGTTTTTCTGCATTTTCCCTAGACCTTGTGACACGGGCCGTGTCATGCAACACGGGCGGCCGTGTCATGCAACACGGGCGGCCGTGTCACGCCGTTGTTTGCCTCAAAAACATGATTTCTCTTGAACTGTGACACGGGCCGTGTCACACAACACGGCTTCCCGTGTCAGACCCCTGTTTTTTCGACTTCGTGCCGTTTTTTTTTGTGTTTTGTTTTTTTTAAAGCCGGTTAACCCGTTGTGATTGTTTGGTTCTTGTGCATGTTTATTGTTGGTCATTTTTGACCTTTGGTTCTAAAAACCATTTTCAAGAAAACAAACTCTCGATTCTCATCGAGCCATTTTTGACCTTGTAAGCCGATTGCCTTGAGCGTCGCCTTCGACCTTGCTCGCTTCACCTCAAATCTTGTTAAGCAACTAAAACCCTTGACCCAACGTCAAGCGGATTTTCTCAAATAATGGTTAAACCAACTCACCATATTTAACAAAAGGATAAAGTTCACTTTGTATTGAACTAAAGAGAGGGGATTGAGTGTAGACTTCTTCCTCTCCGAGTGTCGAGATGCTCACTGTAGTGTGGGTGGTTTTGACACTCGTCTTTCAATATGAAGATGTTTTCATCCACACCTTTTTCTCCTAAAAAAACCTCAGCCCCGTACCGAGTGCATTTTCAAAACACTTACAATAAATAAATCGATTCTCTTTGTATTGAACTAAAGAGAGAGGATTGAGTGTAGACTTCTTCCTCTCCGAGTGTTGGGATATTCACTGTAGTGTGGGTGGTCTCGATACTCGTCTTTCAATACGAAGACGTGACTCTATCCGCCACTTATCTCCTTCTACAACTTCCTTCCACAACTTTCCCCACCTAAAATCTCGGTCCTGCACCGAGCAAATTTTCAAACTTATTTTCGTAACAAAACTTGAATGGTCATGGAGTGGTTAGGTGTAGGCCTTCTCCTATCCCGAGTGCTGACGTTTATCGTAGGGTTCTCCGTCGCAAAAGCACTTACCATTCAAAACCAAAAACACTTTAATAGGAGAATGAAGTTCTCTTTGTATTGAACTAAAGAGAGAGGATTAAGTGTAGACTTCTTCCTCTCCGAGTGTCGAGATGCTCACTGTAGTGTGTGTGGTTTTGATACTCGTCTTTCAATCCGAAGACGCTATGTTCGCCACACCTTTTCATAACAAAAACTTTGAGATAAAGAATTTGGTACTACACGTAGGGGTTACTATCCGAGGACCTATCTCGCCCCTAAAAAAAAACAATTCAACAAATCAAATGTGACATCTTGCCTCGCATGGCGAAAACTAATCTTTCAAAAAGGATATGATACGTCCGTTCTACCGCAAACAGGTAATGCCTAAGTCTCCAACGAGCGAGCAACAATACACCTAACTGCTAGAATGCATATGATAGCATCATCCATAAAGTCATCAACAAATCGTAGGCCGAACTACGGCTGCTCTGATTTCTCATACCAGATGAGGATACGTAGGCACAAGACAACGATGTCTTGGAGAGCACAATCGCACATGTCAGTAGTTTCCCGAACTACGTCGACTCTGATTTTCTCATATCCGTTGAGAATACGTAGGCCTAGGACCGCGAAGTCCTACCGAGTCTTTTCTTTCTTTTCTTCCCCGTTATCCCTCCTTCTCTCTCCCTAGGAACACCCTTTTATAGCATAATCTTTTAGCAAATAGATCACACACGACAAACAAATGGTTCCCATCGAGTACGATGGATGCGAGGGGTGCTAATACCTTCCCTTCGCATAACCGGCTTCCGAACCCGTTCATGGTTGCGAGACCATCTTATCCGTCCTTTTCTTAAGGTTTTCTCGATATTTTCCTTTCCCCTCATGGGATAAATAAAGTTCAGTGGCGACTCTTCTGTCCTTTGCCTTTTCGCCTTCCCCGTCGTTGCGCGTATTTTTCGAGTACCGACAGCTGGCGACTCTGCTGGGGACACCTAGCAAGCCAAACCTAGTTTGTTTGTTGCATTTGTGCTTTATTTGCTTTTATGTTTTATTTTATTTTATTATTGTGTTTCTTTCTAACCTGTTGGGTTTATTGGGATGGTTTGTGAGGATAAAGCTTTCTACTCGAGCTTTCGAGTATACACTAAGATTAGGAGGTGGTTTCTTTCTGATTTGCGAGACATAGGACTCGTTGAGTTGGATCGAATTCCACCGCTCAGATGAGACCCCGTTGGAAAGATTATGTCCTACGTGTAGTCGTAACGACGTTTTATTTCCGACGTGGGATTCCGTGATTCTGAGGACCTCTTGTAGAACCTTATTCCAAAAGGTTACTAAAACATAACTTTGTGTTCATCCTTTTGAAGGGATTACCATCTTACGAGTAGTCGTTATGATGGAAAACTTTTGAGGGTTAGTGCATGGAACTTTGTTTAAAAGCCTTTTGGGATGCCCTCTTATAAACCAATAGATTGCCCACCCGTGGTGAGAGATATTTTTTTACAATACCCTGCAGGATCTGTGACTTTGATCCACGTGTTTCAATTCTCATATGCATCCATAAGGCATTGCATTTCATAGCATTGTTGCATATCAAGGGGACTTAAGAGACTGTGATTATCATAGGTATTGAAGAACAAGATGAATGATCAAAGGAAAAGAAGTACAAATTCCTTAAAGTTCAGAGAACCGAAGTTGGGACCAATCCAAGATCTTTTAATTGATGTGCCAAAAGCTATCAAAATCAACTTTCAAGGGAAATATGGGAAATTTCTTGACCTTCTCCATTCTGGGGTCGATACATGGGCTTTGTTCGCTATGGTTCAATTTTATGATGCGCCTCTCAGATGCTTCACCTTTCAAGATTATCAGTTGGCTCCTACTCTTAAAGAATATTCCCACCTTTTGAATATCAAGATTAAGGATCAACCTATTTACACCGGCCTGGAAGAAGAGCCAAAGTCTTCTGTCATTGCTCTCGCTCTCCGTATGACCGAGGAAGAGGTTAAAGATGGTCTAACCAATAAAGGAGGTACTCAAGGCTTTTCTTTGATGTTTTTGCTAGATAAAGCCGATCAGTACAAGACCAATGGGGATTGGGAAAGTTTTGGTATTGTCGTTGCTCTAATGATTTATGGGATTGTCCTCTTTCCAAATGTGGACAATTTCATAGACATCACTGCTATCATTCTCTTCATGCAAAAGAATCCTATCCCTACCATCCTCGCTGATGTTTACCACTCCACTCATTGGAGAAGTGAAAAGAAGACAAGAATGGTCCAATGTTGTTCTCATCTACTGTTTAAATGGTATGCTTCCCACCTGCCGAAGAAAGGGCCGTTTATGGAAAACAAGAAGAAACTGAAATGGTCTCAACGCATTATGTCTCTAGAGGCCAGTGATATTGCTTGGTGTCGCTTCCGCGAAAATAAGGTGTCGGCAAATCAGAAGAGTCGCCACCTTTCGTTATTTATCCCTCGGAGCGGGAAAGGAAACGATCGGAAAAACCTGACGAAAAGGTATAAGACAAGGTCATCGCAACCGTTGTCTGGGTTTGGGAGTCGGTTACGCAAGGGGAAGGTATTAGCACCCCTCACGTCCGTCGTACTCGACGGGATCCACGCTTGTTGTGTTTACTGGACGAGTTGGTTTATCTATCTACCTATCAAGGCTGGCTTAAAAAAGAAAATAAAATGACTCGGCAAAGCGTCGCACTTTATGCCTACGTATTCTCATCAGAGAATGGGAAATCAGAGTCAACGTAGTTCGACCTATTACGGGTTATGGGGAAGGTGGCTCGCCAATACGTCAGTATTGTGCCTACGTACTCTCAAAAGGCATGAGAGATCAGAGCTTACGTAGTTCGGGATACTACGCATTACAGGGATTCAGATTCATCTGTTTTATCGAGTAGGGTTAAACAGCAGTTCCGACAGTTAGGGACAAAGCCTGTTTGCGTTGGCGCTGAAGTTTAACGACATTCTTTTCTTCAGGAAAGCTTTCCTTTGAATTATGGGACCATGGGGCAAAAAGGTTTGAAGTTTGTTTTCTGTCTTTTACGGAAGAAGTGTCTTTTATTGTGTTTGCAATTTCAATCGCACTAAAGACTATGACCTGAGAGTGAATGCGTCGCATGTCACCCAAAGGGTACCATACTAAACATCCAGACTGTTGAAAAGAAACTCTCCAACAATCCTTTCTCAGATAGCTTAAGGCTCGTAACGTACGAAAGAAATCATTCATGATTACTGTATCTTAAGCTGTTTTGAGATGAGAAGAGAACAGGCTCAACTACGGGGAGACTATCAAGTCCTACTGTTGTCATGCCAAGGATTCATCCTATGGTTGAGGTTTGAAACAGGGAACTCCTAGAAGTTATCATGCATAGGTTTCAACCTAAAGTTCTATCATCACTTCCTTAACAAAGGAAATGAGAGTCCTAAGGGATCATGTCAATGATACATAGAAATAGATAAAGCATCAGCTTAAACAGTAAACAGTAGTACAGTAAACGACTGTAAAATGCATGCAATGCAAATGAGGGAGGAAATGTGTGTGGGGCACCAGCCTCCACAAGCTCATCTCAACCTCAAGCCAGAATGAATAACTGTAATCATACTGAGGAAAATAAAACAACATGCTATCAAGCAAAAACAGTAAAGTGCAATCATACAGAAGAAAATAAATGCTATCAAGCCAACAGAACCACATGGGCAAGGGAGCAGGGCTCTACCGAATACCCGCAAGAAAAGCCATACAGTAACAATACAAGCAGAGGGAGCAACTCAACCTCTAATGCAATCATGCTCCTAGATTAAAGCTAGTCTAGATATGGACTTATTCTAATGCATCAAGCAAGTCAAACAAGGCATATCAATACAGAAAAGAAAACAGACAAGAAAGCAGATCAACTCCTCTCTCAACTCCAAGCTTCAGCTCTTCTGACAGTAACTCAGTCTTCAGACCTCCATCACTCTTGACAAATATCAATTTGATTCTCCAGGTTTCAACCATTCAACATAAGTTTCAACTTATTCTCTCTTCTCTAAGCTTTAGCTCCTTAATCAGTTCCACCTTCAAGCTTCACTCTTAACCACAAGTATCAACTTGATTCCTTCAAGATCTCCAAGCGTCAAAGTAAGTATCAACTTATCCTTTGTTCTTCAAGCTTCAGCTCTTCAGTCAATCTCAATTGGATCTTCTTCTTAAGTATCAACTCAGTCTTCAAGCTTCAGCTCTCTTACTTTACCAGAATAATCCTTAATCATCTGGAAGTGTCAACTTCATCCTTCAGTCTTTAAGCCTCAACTCTTCATTCAGTCTTTACTGGATCTTCATTGGGTCTTCAAGTATCAACTTGTTTCTTCTTGCTCTTCAAGCTTCAGCTACAATGGCAATGCTCAGGGAATCATCCTCATCCAACCTCTTCAATGAAGTCTTCATCTTCACACTCAAGCCCAACATCTTCAAGATACTCCAACCAGAAGAAATCACTTAACTGGATAAGCTAGGATATTAAACTGCTTATTGACCACCAAAGGAGGCCTGTAAGGGTTTAACATCAGAAGAATGGTTCCCTCAAAAGTTCTACTTCCTAGGTACCATCACTTATCCCTCCTAAGGAGGGAGGTGAATACCATGGAAGGACCTTGAATCATGGGGAAAGAATGGTGGTGAAAGATACCATCCATGTTTAAGAAAGAAATTAACTAAGTCTAAGCTCTACTTAATTCCTAACCCTAAAACAACAACAAAACAAACAAGTCTTCAAGCTCTCAAGCTCCTTCCTCAACCTTCAAGTCTTCCACTATGCTCCTCCATGCTCCACAAAGCAAGACCAAGCCCACCAAGCCAAGCAAAAGCCCACAAAGCAAAGCAAAACAAAATACAAGCCCACAAAGGCAACACAAACAACAATCAATTACAAAAATCAATTAAAAATAGTATACTATTATATTAAGATATTAAGCCCAATATCTAACTTGACCTAAAAACCCAAAATTCTAGTATTATTGTGGACATATGTTAAGGATTGACCTAAATATATACAACCTAAAGTCATCTACTCAAAACTAATCAAAAACTAATCACAAAATTATAGAATAAATCCAGAGGGGAGCTAAAGTCCTAATCTAACTATCCTAAAAAGAATGGTGCAAAAATATGAAGGGAACTAGCTAAACAAAATTCTACCAAACTATGCATCAACATAAAATGAATTAAAAACCTATTAAAAGAGAAAATATACAAAAAATATTAAAAATGTTTTGATTTTATAATTTTCTAGACATCAATGTGAAATAGGAGAAAAAACTCCCACGTAAAAATCATTATTTGTCTATTTAATATGATTTTTCAATGTTTAAAGAAAAATGGAGAAAAAGAAAATAAAATGTGAAATGTTTGGTGCAGATAGCAATGATATGCAGTACAAATCAAGACTGGGCTTAAAACGGGGGTGTCATCAGTAAATGCGCTAGGCCCATCTATTTAATCAGAAAACCAACTCAAAAATATAAAGAAAAAGGAAAAACACGATAATGAATCAAAATTAGGGTCAAACCTCAACTCTAACCATTCTTGAAATTAAAGTGCTCAATCTCTTCCTCATGTTACACTGGTTAAAACTTGCTATAGAACTCTCATTAATTCACCATATCAAACATGTTCTTGATCCAAACTGAAATGGGGTCACTATCTTGAACCTCACCAAATGCCTTCAAAATCTCCAGAATCCATCTCCTACTTGTCTCTAACCATTCTAACCTAACAAACCTAACTAACAATGCTTAAATTAGGGTGTAGGGTAAAAGTTGCAAACTTGGAAATTTCTGAGTAACAGGTAGATCAAATCTTCAATTCAACACCTCAAACTCTTCAGAATCACTCCTTGATTGATGTTAGTGCTTCTGTTTGCAAAAGATTCGATCCAAGAAGCTTGAATCTCCAAATCCGATAGTGACTTGCAGCTCCCAAAATCCAAATGCTATCTTCTCAATTCTTCATGATCTTGCTCTCAATTTGGTATGGATTCACTCAGTATGATCAATGGAAGATGTTAGGATTGAAAGAATCAATGGAAATGGTGTGGAATATAGAAATTGATTTCAACTTGCAATGGAAGAAAATGAAATGGAAATCTCACTCTCCTCTCTAATCTCTCACCAACCTTGCATCTGAGCAGCTTCTAATCAATATATAGGATGGTTCTAAACCATCCAGAACTTTCTGGAATCATCCAATGAGAATTTGAGATTCTCATGTCATGAGTTTTTGATTTCAATCCATCTCATATACCAGCTTGTGTTTGGCTCATTGCAGCACTTGTTCTCCTTTGAAAATCTTCTTATATAAGATGCATGATATGTTAGGATACTTTGCTAGCTTGTATATTGATTTTCCTTAGGTTTTGCATATGTGCCTTAATATGCAAGTAACCATTTTCCAAAGCAAGTCCATGATTTAGGCCTCAAATCAAACATGTGGCTGAACCATTGTTTTTAAAATGCTTTCTAGAGTCAAAATGGTATATTACATGCCATGGTTTGGATGTGTAGCTTAGAAATTTCAATTTCCAACTTTGACTTATTTAACTTATGCCTCCATTTTAGGTCATTTTTACCATTTTGAGCTACAAGCCTTTTCAACATCTCATGACTTCCTTACTAGCCTTAAAACATCATTTTAAGCAAGTTTTATGTTGAAGATTTTTCCATTTGAAGCTTGGAAATAGGAGTTATGGCCTTATGCTTGAAATGACCTATAATCTCCAAATGACCAAAATGCCCTTGACTTGTCAAAGCCATAAGTTGAGTTCTACAAATCCTATCAAGGAATTCTAGTACTCTCTATAAATCTAAGAAGATAAGGAACAAAATTCATGTTGACCAAAAGTTCATAGGAATCATCCTTATTGAGCAAAAGTTTGATGCAAGTTGGGTGACTTTCAAGGCCCCAGATTCACATACCTCAGATGACCTGTAACTTGTCAAAGTCATAACTTGAGCTCTACAAACCCTATTAAGGACTTCTAGTACTAAAATTAAAGCTAAGACCAAGCTCTAAAACATTCATGTTGGGGGTAAGATGATATGACAATCACATCTTGAGCTAAACTGCGTTGTTGATAGGGGTCAAACTAGGGGATTTTACACTGTCAAGCCTTAGAAACCCTAGCTTGAAACTTCTCAAATTATTCAATCATGATGAGTTGACCTTGGAATCATCCTTATAGCATCTCAATGCATCAATCCATGATCACATGGCTCTTGGATTAGGTCTCAACCCTTTCCAAATCATCAGGTAAACCTAGGGTTGACCCAGTCACAATAGATGATCCTGCAACTTTCAAGACATCTCATAAGCTCTCTCAAGGCTTCAAGTCCACATTCATGGCTTCAGAATCATCTGAGGACTCCCCACAACTCTCAAGTTAGGAGGCACACACCCTTGGTTTCAACCACTCTTTCTGAGGATCTTTCAACTTCTCTGACAAGGACATCAACCCTTGAACATCTGAACACTTGAGTAACCTTCTTGGCTATCTTCAAAGTCTTGATTGGTACTCATACCTCTTGATCTCCTGCATACATATCAATGAAATGCAAATGATAATGCTAATTATAATGCTAATGAAACATAAGCTAGGTAAAGAAGTGTTGGTCAAATTTTGGGGTGCAACACTTGGTACTCTCATGAGTATTACGACGTGGAGATCATCTTTAGTTGTGGGAATTTCGGTAATGTACCTCTAATCAGTAGGGCTGGTTGCATCAACTACAACCCCGTCATGGCGTTGCGTCAGTTGGGCTATGCTATGGAAGATGAGCCCAAAGCAGAGAAGGTTCAGAGTTTCTTTTTGCTAGCCACAACAGATGATCCTGCGTTTGTCAGGAATATTGTTAAAGCATGGGCCAAGGTTCATACGAAGGGGAGGAAAGAGTTAAAGGCGAAGAACTGTGTGGCTAAGGAGCCCTACAACCGATGATTGCAAGCTAGAGTGGCCGAAAGGTTGCTTCCATTTCCCTCCGAACCATCCATGCGAGAAGAACCTCCTATTCCCACTCATGTATCCATGGAGGAGTACGAGAAACTAAAGCTAGTGATAGAAAGGTTGACTAAGGAAAATCAAGACCTTCAGGTTGAGGTTCACCAAGCAGGAGTGGAGAATGGCCAATATAAGAGGAAAGTGGAGTTCGAACAAGACCAAGCGGCTGAGAGTAGCAAGAAGCTGAAGCTAGAAGCAGATCTGAGGGTCAGGTATCAAGAAGGTTATGAAGGAGCTGATGCATCGGTAAAAGCCCTCCGGCAACGCCTAAAGGAAACTAAGGCCTCTTGTGATAAAGCGTGGAGATTCTTCGAGTTAGCCTCTGCTGAAAAGAAGAAGACAAGGGAGGAACTTGAAGCCGATATTGATGTCCTCAAAAAGGAGTTGAGGGGTGCCTTAATTCTAGACGAAAGCGAGCGACAACTCAAAGAAGAAGCATTGAGAGCTTCATATGTCACCTCTGATGTATGGCACGACAAATGCTCAGAATTGGAAACCGCTCAGGAAACAGCCACCCTGTGGAAAGACCGTTTCGAGGCCCTGTAGAAGAATAGATTATTATGGTTGAAGAAGGAAGCTCAGCTCAACGAACTTTTGGATACGTATGAGGATTCTCTTCGTTATTACCAGCCGACCCTAGACATGTGTCGCGCTAGGTATAACAATCTTGTGGAGCATTGCAACCTTATGATCCGTGATATCACATGGAGGTTGGAAAGCGCAATTCAAGACTTAGAAGGAAATGATATTCCTCCTTCCATCCATCACTTTATCCGGCTCTGCGACCAAATGGTTAGAAGATTCATGTCCGAGACAAAAAAGCTTGAAGAACGTCTCCGAAAGAAAGAGTTTTAGTTCATTCAGTATTTTCCTATAGCATGCGTTTTTATTTTGCAGCTTATTGAACAATCAGTTGTATTGAATCTTCCCTCAAAATTAATGAAAGTTTGCTTTTTGGCTTAAATTGTGCATTCTTTACTATTCATTTATAGTTCCATAATACAATTGATAATCATAAATCTTGAAAGTCCCTTGAACATCATTCGAGCATTGCATATACCCACGCATCATTTTTGCATTCCCTGAAACCCGACCTCATACCGCTTGCCATCTTTGAAGGAAAGAACGAGAAAGAGCAAGCTGACTTATCAACGTTCATACAACACAAGAGGGAACCAACGAAGAGTCATGGATCAAGTACAACAAGAGCTGCAGGAGTTTAGGGAAAAGATGACGCAATTCATGGAAACAATGCAAGGGGTAGCCAATGGGCAGGAACAATTGAGAACTCTGGTTCAACCATTGATAGCTCGAGTGGATGGCTGTGGTGTTATGCATGGAGGAACTATTGTTGTTCCCCCTCCGGCTAATGGTAGCACTTCGCAGGCCAATGGTGGTCCAACTTTAGTCAATCTTCCGGGTGGAGAAAACCAAGATGGAATTCCCATCCCAGTTGCAGCGGGCGCCGTGCCTGTTAACAATGGTCCTCAGTGGGACCAAGATGAGCAAGATGACGTCTTCTCCATGGGAGACCTTGGGGCAGGATTACGATCTGACGCTAATAGAAGGTTCGATGCAATCGAAGAAAAGATGAGGAGCATTCTTGAAGGCCAGAATACTATGGGTCTTGACATGTCCAATCTGGGATTGATTCCGGGACTTAGGATTCCTCCAAAGTTCAAAGTGCCAGATTTTGATAAATACAAAGGAACAACATGTCCAAGGGTGCATCTTCGCTCCTATTTCTGAAGGATGTCTGCATACTCCGATGATGAGAAGTTGTTGATGCACTTCTTTCAAGGTAGCTTGTCAGGTCCATCTTTAGAATGGTATATGGGACTGGAGCCGGTCCATATCAGAAGTTGGAAGGATTTGGCAGAAGCTTTTGTCAAACACTACCAGTATAACAGTGACTTAGCATCGAATCATGTACAGTTACAGAACCTATCGCAAAGGAAAATGAAGGATTCAAGGAGTACGCCCAGAGGTGGCGCGAGTTGGTTGCGAGGGTTCAACCTCCAATGATGGAGAGAGAACTTATCGACTTGTTTGTAGCTACACTACCTGGTGTGTATTATGAGAAATTGATAAGCAACATGTCTGGAAGTTTCTCAAATCTGATCATCACAGGCGAGAGAGTAGAAAATGGGATTAAATTGGGTAAAATACAACCAGGAGAAGGGACCTCATCTGGAGGTGGAAGAAAGAACTTCGATATTAAAAGAAAGGAGAATGAGACAAACGCAATATCAGGTTTTAAGAATCAAAATTGGAACCAGAATCAGAATCAGTATCACCCACGACCGTACTATCAACAACAACCACAAGTAGCTAGTATTGCCATCCCGGCAATACAGCCTCAGCAACAACCACGTCAACAGCAACAACAGCAACGACACAACCACAACAACAGAATTACGCGCCAAGACCATATCAAGACCGAAGAAGGGTGGTAGATAGGCACTTTGACGCACCACCAATGCCTTACTCTCAGCTACTACAACACTTATTGCAACTTCAGTTGGTCCAGAAAAGGACGATGGCCCCTCTAAATGGCTCACCACCACCCGGGTATGACGCCAACGCTAGGTGTGACTTCCACTCTGGCGCTCTCGGCCATCATATTGATAATTGCAAAGCCTTCAAGAACAAGGTACAAGACCTTGTTGATAGTAGGGTCATTAATTTCAACAACGATGCGCCGAATGTTGATCAGAACCCTATGCCAAATCATGGAGCAGGTAGAGTAAATGATGTTGTTGAAGGGGAGGATTTAGATCTGGTATATGATGTTGAAGAATTGAGGACTCCTTTAAGTTTTGTAAAATTCAAGTTGTTAGAAGGTGGGGTGTTTCCCGGGTGTGAAAAGGATTGTGAAAATTGTGCCGCCCATCCTGAAGGGTGTGAGAGTTTGAAGAGTTATATACAGTGTATGATAAACGAAGGTGTTCTGCAGTTTGACAAGATCTGTGAGAAAAAGAATGAGAAGATAGTCAGTAAGAAAGAGGATGAGGTGGCCACCATCTCTATCCCTTACAAAACAATCACTATTTATGCGCCGCCAGCGCGACCTACCATCATCTTTATGAAGGCAGGGCCTATACCTTATGGAAGCTCCAAGGCGATCCCTTGGAACTATGGAGCGGAAGTCTACTACAATGGACAGAAGCAGGAATTAAAAAGCTTGCCTTTGGACTCAGTTGACAACTTGGTAGGAACCGGGGGAATGACTCGGAGTGGAAGGATATTTGCACCTCCTGAAGTAAGTGCAGAAAGAGCTGATAAAGGTAAAGGGAAGGTAGTAGCGGAGGAAAGCTCTCAGGCTGGAGAAAAAGAAGTCGTGCTGAAAGACGCAGAAGAGTTCATGCGCTTAATAAGAAAGAGCGACTATAAGATCGTGGATCATCTACAACAGACGCCTTCAATAATTTCTATCTTGTCGTTGTTGTTGTGTTCTGAGGCTCATAGGAACGCTTTGCTCAGAGTCTTGGATAATGCTTATGTACCACAAGAAATATCCGTCAATCAGTTGGAAGGAGTAGTGGCCCATGTCAATGCAGGGAATGGTTTGGGATTCACTGACCGTGATTTGACACCGAAAGGAAGGAATCATAACTTGGCTCTGCATATCTCTATGGAATGTAGAGGTGTCGTTTTGTCACATGTATTGGTAGACACTGGGTCATCATTAAATGTGCTACCCAAGAAAGCCCTCATGAAGCTAGACACTCGAGGGATAACATGTACGCCAAGCGATATGGTGGTCAGAGCTTTTGACGGGACAAGGAGGTTCGTGTTTGGAGAGCTAACCTTGCCAATTCAAGTCGGTCATGAGGTTTTTGATGCGGTTTTCTATATAATGGATATCCAGCCGGCATATAGCTGTCTCTTGGGTCGGCCTTGGATACACTCAGCAGGAGCGGTGACGTCAACCCTACACCAAAAGCTGAAGTATATGGTGGGTGATAACATTGTGACTGTTTGTGGAGAGGAAGACATCATGGTAAGCCATCTGTCCTCATTCAAGTATGTGGAGGTCGATGGTGAAATTCACGAAACCCTGTGCCAAGCCTTTGAGACCGTCCAAATCAAAGAGAAAGCAACAGTTGAAGCCAAGGCGCCAGAAGTTGCTATGTCATCCTACAAGGAAGCCCAAGATGTGGTGAAGTTTGGATCAGCGAAAGGATGGGGGGAGGTGATAAGCGTCCCCAACAAACAGGATAAGTTCGGATTAGGGTACAACCTATACGCATCTTCTTCAAGCGCTCCTCGCTACAAAGGACCTATTCAATTCACCAGTGGTGGGGTGGTGTTCGAAGAGATCAACGCCGTATCTGACGAGGAAGAAGATAGTGTCTGTGACATGGATGCATGGATCCAGCCATGTGTCCCCGGCCAAGGCTTGAAGAATTGGACCATGGAAGAAGTTATCACTGCGACTTATGAAGAGTAATTGTTTTGTTTTGATTAATTTATTGCCATATGCTCTGCCCGGGGCATAATGGTCTTTATTTGTTGTGCCTTATCTTTTATGTGTGTGAACAACCCTTTTATCATTATCAATCAAAAAACGTCTTTTCATTCAAGTCTTTGTGATCCTTGTTTTTCTTATTTTTATTTCCAATAATAAAATGGCAATGTGGTTTGTGTTTGTTTGTTTGCATATCATTTAAGCATAAAATCATCATCATTGCAGGTTGCACATTTCAGATACCACCGATTAAGACTCGTCTATGACTCGGTGTGACTTTGACAATCCGATCTTTCAAGCGGAATGAGAGATTGACGAAAATGAAGACCTGCCCGAAGAGCTTTCCAGACTGTTAAAACAAGAGGAGAAGGTCATCCTGCCTCATCAAGAGGAAGTTGAAGTCGTCAACCTGGGAACAGAAGAGGATAAAAAGGAGGTCAGAGTAGGGGTTGCGCTGCAGAATGATATCAAGCAAAGATTGATTGAGTTACTCCAAGAGTATAAGGATGTCTTTGCTTGGTCATACGAAGATATGCCCGGACTCGACACAGATATTGTAGTTCATCGCCTGCCTTTGCCTGAAGAGTGTCCTCCTGTCAAACAGAAACTAAGAAGAACCGGGCCAGATATGGCAGTAAAGATCAAGGAAGAAGTCTAGAAGCAACTAGATGCTGGATTTCTTGCTGTAACCAACTACCCTCCTTGGGTCGCTAACATCGTGCCCGTGCCTAAGAAGGACGGCAAAGTCAGGATGTGTGTTGACTATAGGGACCTGAATAGAGCAAGCCCAAAAGATGATTTCCCGCTCCCCCATATTGACGTTCTCGTTGATAACACCGCACAATACTCAGTGTTTTCCTTCATGGACGGTTTCTCCAGATATAACCAAATCAAGATGGCACCGGAGGACATGGAGAAGACGACTTTTATCATGCCTTGGGGGACGTTTTGTTATAAAGTAATTCCTTTTGGGTTGAAGAATGCAGGGGCAACTTATCAGCGAGCAATGGTCACTCTATTTCACGATATGATTCATCATGAGATTGAGGTCTATGTCGATGATATGATTGCGAAATCCCAAACGGTGGAGGAGCACCTGGTGAATCTTCTAAAGTTGTTTGAGAGGTTGAGAAAGTTCAAATTGAGGTTGAACCCGAATAAGTGTACTTTCGGTGTATGGTCAGGAAAGCTGTTGGAGTTCGTTGTCAGTGAGAAAGGTATTGAGGTCGATCCTGTGAAGATCAAGGCAATTCAAGAAATGCCAACGCCAAAGACCGAGAAGGAGGTTCGTGGTTTTTTAGGTAGATTGAACTACATCGCAAGGTTCATATCTCACCTCACAGCCACTTGTGAGCCATTGTTTAAGCTATTGAAAAAGGATCAGGCGGTTATCTGGAATGAGAATTCCCAGAGAGCGTTTGAGAAGATAAAAGAGTATTTACAAAAACCTCAAATACTGATACCTCCGGTGGCTGGAAGACCGTTGATAATGTACTTAACAGTTCTTGAGAATTCCATGGGTTGTATTCTCGGTCAGCACGACGAGAATGGAAGAAAAGAGCATGCAATTTACTACTTGAGTAAGAAGTTCACAGACTGTGAATCCAGATACTCAATGTTGGAGAAAACTTGTTGCGCACTCGCTTGGGCCACCAAACGCCTAAGACAGTATATGCTAAACAACACAACCATGTTAATTTCAAAGATGGATCCTATTAAGTACATATTCGAAAAGCAAGCACTATTAGGAAGGATTGCTAGATGGTAGATGGTTCTGACAGAATACGACATCCAGTACGTGCCTCAGAAAGCTATTAAAGGTAGTGTCCTGTCAGAATATCTTGCAGAGCAACCAGTCGATGACTACCAGCCAATGAAGTTTGATTTTCCTGATGAAGACATTATGTACTTAAAGATGAAGGATTGTGATGAGCCGTTGCCAGACAAAGGTCCAGAGTTGGGTTCCTAGTGGAAATTAATCTTTGACGGTGCTGTTAACTCCTACGGTAGCGGGATTGGGGCAATCATTACGACTCCCCATGGCTCCCATATACCATTCACTGCAAGACTAACATTCCCATGCACCAACAATGAGGCTGAATATGAAGCGTGTATCATGGGTATCGAAGAAGCAATCGACTTGAGGATCAAGAACCTTGATATCTATGGAGATTCAGCTTTGGTGGTAAACCAGATCAAGGGAGAGTGGGAGACCCGCTAGCCTAATCTGATCCCTTACATGAATTACGCCAGAAGGTTGCTACCTTTCTTTGACCGAGTAGAGTTTCACCATGTACCGAGGGCAGAAAATCAGATGGCTGATGCCTTGGCTACATTGTCCTCGATGTATAAAGTAAACTTCTGGAATGATGCACCGAGAATTGTCATCTCACGCCTCGACAAGTCGGCTTTTGTTTTCGCAATAGAAGAAGCTTCTGATGGTAAACCGTGGTTTTATGACATCAAGAACTTTCTCAAGAACCAAGAATATCCGCTTGGGGCGTCGGCCCGGGATAAGAAGACCTTGAGAAGATTATCTGGTAACTTCTATCTGAATCTAGACGGTGTACTCTATCGGAGAAACTTTGACTTGGTGCTGCTAAGATGTGTGGACGAAAAAGAAGCAGGTTTTCTTATGGAAGAAGTCCACGAATGTGCCTTTGGAACACATGCAGGTGGGCATGCCATGTCTCGAAAGCTATTGAGAGCAGGCTATTATTGGTTAACTATGGAGTCGAATTGCTTCAAGTACGCCAAGAAGTGCCATAAATGCCAGATTTATGCCGACAAGATTCATGTGTCGCCTTGTCCTTTGAATGTCATGTCATCCCCATGGCCTTTCTCCATGTGGGGCATCGATATGATTGGAAAGATCGAGCCAACTGCATCTAATGGACATCGCTTCATCTTAGTAGCCATCGACTATTTCACCAAATGGGTCGAAGCAGCTTCTTACGCCAATGTCACGAAGCAAGTCGTAGCCCGGTTTATCAAAAGGGACATCATCTATCGCTATGGAATACCCGAGAGGATCATTACTGATAATGGTTCTAACCTGAATAACAAGATGATGAAAGAACTGTGCCAGAATTTCAAAATCGAGCATCACAATTCTTCTCCCTATCGTCCAAAAATGAATGGCGCTGTAGAAGCGGCTAACAAGAACATAAAGAAGATTGTGCAGAAGATGGTTGTGACTTATAAGGATTGGCATGAGATGTTGCCTTTTGCTTTGCATGGATATCGCGCCTCGGTGCGTACTTCAACTGGGGCAACTCCTTTCTCGTTGGTATATGGCATGGAGGTTGTTCTGCCATTGGAGGTCGAGATCCCATCTTTGAGAGTTCTGGCTGACGTCAAGTTGGATGAAGCAGAATGGGTGAAGAACAGGTTGAATCAACTCAGTTTGATGGATGAGAAGAGGTTGGCGTCTCTTGCGTACGGTCGTCTGTATCAGAGTAGGATGAAGAAAGCCTACGATAAGAAGATGCGTCCTCGAAGCTTTCAGACAGGCGATCTGGTGTTGAAGCAGATTCTCCCACCACAGAACGATCATAGGGGCAAATGGACTCCCAATTATGAAGGTCCGTGTGTTGTAAGGAAGGTCTTCTCTGGAGGAGCCTTGCTACTTTCAACTATGGACGGTGAAGATTTCACGTCCCCTGTGAACGCAGACACAGTCAAAAGATATTTTGCTTAAAAATAGACCCGCTAGAAAGAAAAAGAAAATCCATGCAAGAATGGGGCATCCCGACGAACCATAAAAGGATAGGTTTGGGCAAAAATTAGGGATAAAACGAAAAAAAGTGTAAACCCGCAAAGTTGAAAACCTGAAAGGGCGACTTTGGCAAAAATGGGTATCCCGATGAATCGAAAACCCGCAAGGGCGGTTCAGGCAAAAGTTAGGGATTTGAAAAGCAAATGACGGTGGCCTGCGCATTGATCTTTAAAGCATAGTGGATTATGGGAGAAATCGAGAAGCAGTCGTTCAAATCAATCTCTTCAGAAGACGAAGCATCGGAAAGACGTCGAAGTCATGCGAGTCATAGTTGAGTCGTTCCATGGTGGTTGTCTGTACCACATTGCCGACATTTTGATATTCTTGTGCATTTCTGTATATTTCTTACGCAACTTTCTCAATTCAGGAGTTGTGTCCCATGTAAATTTTCCTATTTACAGGCCATTTATCAATAAAACATACTATCCAGAAAACCTTTTGTTTTGTTTTTACCGTTTTGTTTGCAAAAGACGCCTGATGTTTTTGATAAAACTTTGCATACATAAATTTGTGGGCTTTGCTATCTATAATTGAAACATTGTATTTGCTTGAATAATGTCTTATGTGATAATTGAGATGGTACCTGCTGCATAAAACATACTTGTTTATTTGTTATTTGCAAGAGAACTTTCCTCGAGGCTTCTCCAGAAGTTCCTCATCTAAAGAAAGTGTGCAGTTTAAGTGGGTTCTCACCCCCAGCAGTTTGAAACCTTGACAATCAAAGGATATCCTCAGTAGGTCAAGATTGACATCTCCAGCAGAGCAGGATCGTTTCCAGTGAGCGGGTGTGGGTTTATCCCTCAGCAGTGGAACGAATTCAGAAATTTGTTTTCCCCATAGAGTTTGAACAACTAGCTCCTTTTCCCCTCAGAGTCTAGGTCATTTACTCATTCCTCAAGCGAAAGTTGTATTTGTTGAGTTTATTGCTCATTTCCCCAAGCAAAGGTTGATGTTGATTCCCTCGTTGTCTAATCCCCAACAGGGTAGATTTGCTCTTAGCGGAACAATTTTACCCAGAAGTTTGCTCAAAAGACCATCCAGGGTTTGTTTTCCCCAACATTTGCACTAGACGTGTCTAGTCTTTTCCCCGGCGGAATTAATCCTTTCTCTTTGGCATTTATTTTGCTAAAGTGTTTCCTTTGCCTTTGCATCATGCATAACATCCTCCCGAACGTGTAGCATTTCCATTTCGTATGGAGCATTACGCCATATTCAAACATATGCATGTAAAACATAAGCCGGGTTGCCACCCCTTTGTTTTCAAGCGTATCTCCAGCAGTTATCAGTATATTTCTCAATCCTGCGTGGTATCCAGACCTCCAGCAAGGTCATTGACAAATGTGTCCATCTTATCGGTCTCCCTAGCGGAGTCTATTTATTCAAGTTCATGTTTCCCCAACGGATTTCTTCACCCAGATGGTGAATCGACGAATGTTCTTCTGAACTTAGGGTTGAGCCGACCTTTGGGTTCGATGCTCGCTTTTTAGCAAAATGAAGTGACGGTGAAGTCAAATGATTTTGATAGCTGACGACGAAGTCAGATTATGAAGGGAATTGACGACGAAGTCAGATTATGAAGAGAATTGACGACGAGGTCATATTATGAAGAGAATTGACGACGAAGTCAGATTATGAAGAGAATTGACGACGAAGTCAGATTATGAAGAGAATTGACGGTGAAGTCAGATCATGAAGAGAGTTGATGGCGAAGTCAGGTTATGTTGAGAATTGACGGCGAAGTCAGATTATGGAGGGGTGACGGCGAAGTCAGGTGTCCTGCCAATTTGATGTTAAGGACTGACAGCGAAGTCAGGTGTGTTTTCCAAATTTTATGTGGAAAATTGATGGCAAAGTCAGATCATGTAGAGGGTTGACGGCGACGTTAGAATGGTTTGAGAAATAACGGTGAAGTCAGATGATTTTAATTGACGACGAAGTCAGATTATGTTGTAAGTTGATGGCGAAGTCAGAGGATATGGAGGACTGATGGCGAGATCAAATGTTTTTACAGATTATGTTGAATATTGATAGTGAGGTCAGATCTCACATATTTGATGTTGAGTTCCGACGGCGAAGTTAGATGCTATTAAGAGCTGACAGCAAGGTCAGATGTTTGTATTTGATCGACGATTGATGGCGAAGTCAGATGTTCTACCTGATATAGGTGCCTGACGGCGATATTAGAGGTTTCATTCTGCAGTTGACAAATTTTTGGGTTCTTTTGTATTCAATCACCTTTTACCTCGAATGTTTGAAAGCGTTTGCTTTTCATCCCTTCAGGTCCAAGTCGCTTGAATAGGGGCAGCTGTTGCACCCCAAAATTCGCCCTCTTTCAAGGCTTGACTCATTTCTTCATTTCTTTCAAATTCAATGTCATAAGGGAGGCCCATCATTCCAAATTCAAGGTTCATGAATTCAAGGCTAGATTCAAGAATATTACAAAGAGAAATTTCATGACATTTGCAAGAATGTCACATGTGTTACAAAATCCAAACTCTTGGTAATGCTTAGGAAATTAAGCTATTTCTAGTCTTAATTCAAGTTTCTAAAAATAACTTCATGCCATGGTATCCCCCATGCTCCATCAAGTCCACATGGCCCTCTTTGTGCTTACAAACATGCAAGGAAAATATTTAAGAGTTAATTCAATGTTGGAATATTTCAAGATCAATACCATGCATGTTCAACCATGGGCAATTTGAATGTGGTCCAAAACATCCCCATGCAAGAAGTGGCAATGTGTATCATATTACAAAATCGTTTTATGTCACAAAACCAAGGCTATAAGCTTATGTTGATACATCTACACATCAAAAATCAGAATTTGAAAATGATGTCCAAAAGGTTGTGTTTTTGGTTACATGAGTATGTCCAAACAAATCAACCAACCAATGGGTACAAGGATGAATAGAAAGGTAGAGTGCTGCAGAAGAAAATACAGCAAAAAACATACTAGAAATGGAAGGAAAGTGGGGCTGCACCAAAAGGTGGTAAAAGATATTGCCAAGAATGGAAATTCTGAAAATGGAGAAGTGTGCAAGAGTTGTGGTTTTGGTACAACAAAAAAAGGCAGCAGAAAAAGTGAGATAAGGAGGGAAGGAGCTGCAAACAAACTATCATTCACTATCATTCACAACATTTTGAGATAGAGATTGAGAGAAAAGAGTAAGAAAAACCAGAAAAAATAGAGAAAAGAACAAAATCCAAAAAAACAGAAAAAAGGAGAGTGACATAGAAACACAAGAGCATCCGTGAAGAGCATAATCTTCACAACATAGAGTGAATAGTGAAGTACATCCAACCAAAATCAGAAGAGGCTTAACAAAGAAGGAGAATATCTTTGGTATCCATTCCTTCAAACTTTTCCCTTTTTACACCTTGCACTTGTCATTTATTTATCTCTGTTAAGTTATTTGGTGCTGTGTATATTGTGTGAGGTTCCAAAGGAACCAAGAAACCATTTTTAAGAACCAAAAAAAGAAGCAAAAAACAAGAGAAAAGTTTGGTTTTTTACCCTGGTAGCCTGACACGGGCCGTGTCACACGACACAGCCACCCGTGTCACATCTCTGCTTGAGTTTTCATGGCGTATTTTCCCTGAGTCCCCTGACACGGGCCGTGTCACACAACACGGCCACCCGTGTCACACCTCTGTTTAACTTTTTTGGCCCAGACCTTGTGACACGGGCGGTGTCATGTAACACGGGCGGCCGTGTCACACCTCTGTTTAACCTTTTTGGCCCAGACTTTGTGACACGGGTCGTGTCATACAACACGGGCGGCCGTGTCACACCTCTGTTTAAGTTTTTTTGCATTTTTCCCCAGACCTTGTGAGACGGGCCGTGTCATGCAACACGGGCGGCCGTGTCACGCCGCTGTTTGCCTCAAAAACCTGATTTCTCTGGAACTGTGACACGGGCCGTGTCACACAACACGGGCCGTTTTTTTTTGTGTTTTGTTTTTTTTTTTAAGCCGGTTAACCCGTTTTGATTGTTTGGTTCTTGTGCATGTTTATTGTTGGTCATTTTTGACCTTTGGTTCTAAAAACCATTTTCAAGAAAACAAACTCTCGATTCTCATCGAGCCATTTTTGACCTTGTAAGCCGATTGCCTTGTGCGTCGCCATCGACCTTGCTCGTTTCACCTCAAATCATGTTAAGCAACTAAAACCCTTGACCCAATGTCAAGCGTATTTTCTCAAATAATGGTTAAACCAACTCACCATATTTAACAAAAGGATAAAGTTCACTTTGTATTGAACTAAAGAGAGTGGATTGAGTGTAGACTTCTTCCTCTCCGAGTGTCGAGATGCTCACTGTAGTGTGGGTGGTTTTGACACTCATCTTTCAATACGAAGATGTTTTCATCCACACCTTTTTCTCCTAAAAAAAAACATCCGCCCTGTACCGAGTGCATTGAACTAAAGAGAGGATTGAGTGTAGACTTCTTCCTCTCCGAGTGTTGGGATATTCACTGTAGTGTGGGTGGTCTCGATACTCGTCTTTCAATATGAAGACATGACTCTATCTGCCACTTATCTCCTTCTACAACTTCCTTCCGCAACTTTCCCCACCTAAAATCTCGGTCCTGCACCGAGCGCATTTTCAAACATATTTTTGTAACAAAACTTGAATGGTCATGGAGTGGTTAGGCGTAGGCCTTCTCCTATCTCGAGTGCTGACGTTTACCGTAGGGTTCTCCGTCGCAAAAGCACTTACCATTCAAAACCAAAAACACTTTAATAGGAGAATGAAGTTCTCTTTGTATTGAACTAAAGAGAGAGGATTAAGTGTAGACTTCTTCCTCTCTGAGTGTCGAGATGCTCACTGTAGTGTGTGTGGTTTTGATACTCGTCTTTCAATCCGAAGACGCTATGTTCGCCACACCTTTTCATAACAAAAACTTTGAGATAAAGAATTGGGTACTACCCGTAGGGGTTACTATCTGAGGACCTATCTCGCCCCTAAAAAAAACAATTCAACAAATCAAATGTGACATCTTGCCTCGCATGGCGAAAACTAATCTTCCAAAAAGGATATGATACGTCCGTTCTACCGCAAACAGGTAATGCCTAAGTCTCCAACGAGCGAGCAACAATACACCTAACTACTAGAATGCGTACGATATCATCATCCATAAAGTCATCAACAAATCGTAGGCCGAACTACGACTGCTCTGATTTCTCATACCAGATGAGGATACGTAGGCACAAGACAGCGATGTCTTGGCGAGCATAATCCCACATATCAGTAGTTTCCCGAACTACGTCGACTCTGATTTTCTCATATCCGTTGAGAATACGTAGGCCTAGGACCGCGAAGTCTTACCGAGTCTTTTCTTTCTTTTCTTCCCCGTTATCCCTCCTTCTCTCTCCCTAGGAACACACTTTTATAGCATAATCTTTTAGCAAATAGATCACACACGACAAACAAATGGTTCCCATCGAGTACGATGGATGCGAGGGGTGCTAATACCTTCCCTTCGCATAATCGGCTTCCGAACCCGTTCATGGTTGCGAGACCATCTTATCCGTAATTTTCTTAAGGTTTTCTCGATATTTTCCTTTCCCCTCATGGGATAAATAAAGTTCGGTGGCGACTCTTCTGTCCTTTTCCTTTTCGCCTTCCCCGTCGTTGCGCGTATTTTTTGAGTACCGACACTAGTGGCTGGTGTGAGTTTCCCTCCGTCATCCTTTTGGTGAGGCGTCTGTCATTTTAATTGATGTCAGATTGTGCGATAGTGTTTGTCCTATCATCTTTTTGGTGGTAGTGGTCTGTGTGAGTTTCGCTCCGTCATCCTTTTGGTGGGGAGTATGTCATCGTAATTGATGTCAGATTGTGCGATAGTGTTTGTCCTATCATCCTTTTGGTGGTAGTGGCCGGCGTGAGTTTCGCTCCGTCATCATTTTGGTGGGGGTCTATCATTTTAATTGATGTCATATTGTGCGATATTGTTTGTCCTATCATCCTTTTGGTGGTAATGGCCGGTGTGAGTTTCGCTCCGTGATCCTTTTGGTGGGGGTCTGTCATCTTAATTGATGTCATATTGTGCGATAGTGTTTGTCCTATCATCCTTTTGATGGTAGTTGCCGGTGTGAGTTTCTCTCTGTCATCGTTTTTGTGTGGGGTATGTCATCGTAATTGATGTCAGATTGTGCGATAGTGTTTGTCCTATCATCCTTTTGGTGGTAGTGCTTGGTATGAGTTTTGCTCCGTCATCCTTTTGGAAAGGGTGTTTGTCATCTTAATTGATGTTAGATGGTGCGATAGTGTTTTTCCTATCATCCTTTTAGTTGTAGTGGCCGGTGTGAGTTTCACTTCGTCATCCTTTTGGTGGGGGTATGTCATCTAATTGATGGCAGATTGTGCGATAGTGTTTGTCCTATCATCCTTTTGGTGGTAGTGGCAGGTGTTAGTTTCACTCTGCATCCTTTTGGTGAGGGGTCTGTCATCTAATTGATGTCAAATTTTACGATCGTGTTTGTCCTTTCATCCTTCCGGTGGTTATGGCCGGTGTGAGTTTCTATCCATCATCCTTTTGGTGGGGGGTCTGTCATGATAATTGATGTCAGATTGTGCGATAGTCTTTGTCCTATCATCCTTTTGGTGGTAGTGGCTGGTGTGAGTTTCGCTCCGTCATCCTTTTGGTGGGGGGTCTGTCATTTTAATTGATGTCAGATTGTGCGATAGTGTTTGTCCTATCATCCTTTTGGTGGTAGTGGCCGGTGTCAGTTTCGCTCTGTCATCCTTTTGGTGGGGGGTCTGTCATCGTAATTGATGTCAAATTGTGCGATAGTGATTGTCCTATCATCCTTTTGGTAGTAGTGGTCGGTGTGAGTTTCCCCCCGTCATCCTTTTGGTGAGGCGTCTGTCATTTTAATTGATGTTAGATTGTGCGATAGTGTTTGTCCTATCATCATTTTGGTGGTAATGGCCGGTGTCAGTTTCGCTCCGTCATCCTTTTTGTGGGGGGTATGTCATCTTAATTGATGTCAGATTGTGTGATAGTGTTTGTCCTATCATCTTTTTGATGGTAGTGGCCGGTGTGAGTTTCTCTCTGCCATCCTTTTTGTGGGGGGTCATTCATTTTAATTGATGTCAGATTGTGCGGTAGTGTTTGCCCTATCATCCTTTTGGTGGTAGTGCTTCGTGTGAGTTCTGCTCCAACATCCTTTTGGAAGGGGGGCCTGCCATCTTAATTGATGTTAGATGGTGCGGTAGTGTTTGTCCTATCATCCATTTAGTTGTAGTGGCCGGCGTGAGTTTCGCTCCATCATCCTTTTGGTGGGGGGTATGTTATCTATTTGGTGGCAGATTGTGCGATAGTGTTTGTCCTATCATTCATTTGGTGGTAGTGGCCGGTGTTAGTTTCGCTCTGCATCCTTTCGGTGAGGGGTCTGTCATCTAATTGATGTCAGATTGTGGGATCGTGTTTGTCTTATCATCCTTTTAGTGGTTGTGGCCGGTGTGAGTTTCGCTCCGTCATCCTTTTAGTAGGGGGTTTGTCATCTAATTTATGGCAGATTGTACGATAGTGTTTGTCCAATCATCCTTTTAGTAGTAGTGGTCGGTGTTAGTTTTGCTCCGTCATCCTTTCGGTGGGGGATCTGTCATCTAATTGATGTCAGATTGTGCGATAGTGTTTCTCCTATCATCCTTTTGGTGGTAGTGGTAGGTGTGAGTTTCGCTCCGTCATCCTTTTGGTGGTGGGGGCGGTGGGGGTCTGTCATCGTAATCGATGTCATATTGTGTGATAGTCTTTGTCCTATCATCCTTTTGGTGTTAGTGGCTGGTGTGAGTTTTGCTCCATCATCCTTTTGATGGGGGCTCTGTCGTTTTAATTGATGTCAGATTGTGCGATAGTGTTTGCCCTATCATCCTTTTGATGGTAGTGGCCGGTGTGAGTTTCTCTCTGTTATCCTTTTTATGGGGGTATGTCATCGTAATTGATATCAGATTGTGCGATAGTGTTTGTCTTATCATCCTTTTGGTTGTAGTGGCCGGTGTGAGTTTCACTCCGTCATCCTTTTGGAAAGGGGGTCTGTCATCTTAATTGATGTCAGATGGTGCGATAGTGTTTTTTCTATCATCCTTTTAGTTGTAGTGGCCGGTGTGAGTTTCGCTCCGTTATCCTTTTGGTGGGGGGTATGTCATCTAATTGATGGCAGATTGTGCGATAGTGTTTGTCCTATCATCCTTTTGGTGGTAGTGGCTGGTGTTAGTTTCACTTTGTATCCTTTTGGTGAGGGGTTTGCCATCTAATTGATGTCAGATTGTGCGATCGTGTTTGTCCTATCATCCTTTTGGTGGTTGTGACCGGTGTGAGTTTCGCTCCGTCATCCTTATTGTAGGGGGTCTGTCATCTAATTGATGGCAGATTGTGCGATAGTGTTTGTCCAATCATCCTTTTAGTGGTAGTGGACGGTGTTAGTTTCGCTCTGTGATCCTTTTGGTGGGGGATATGTCATCTAATTGATGTCAAATTGTGTGATAGTGTTTGTCATATCATCCTTTTGGTGGTAGTTGGTTGTGTGAGTTTCGCTCCGTCATCCTTTTGGTGGGGGGTATGTCATCGTAATTGATGTCAGATTGTGCGATAGTCTTTGTCCTATCATCCTTTTGGTGGTAGTGGCCGGTGTGAGGTTCACTCCGTCATCATTTTGGTGGGGGGTCTGTCATTTTAATTGATGTTAGAATGTGCGATAATGTTTGTCCTATCATCCTTTTGGTGGTAGTGCTTGGTGTGAGTTTCGCTCCGTCATCCTTTTGGAAAGGGGGTCTGTCATCTTAATTGATGTCAGATGGTGCGATAGTGTTTGTCCTATCATCTTTTAGTTGTAGTGGCCGGTGTGAGTTTCACTTCGTCATCCTTTTGGTGGAGGTATGTCATCTAATTGATGGCAGATTGTGCGATAGTGTTTGTCCTATCATCCTTTTGGTGGTAGTGGCAGGTGTTAGTTTCACTCTGCATCCTTTTGGTGAGGGGTCTGTCATCTAATTGATGTCAAATTATACGATCATGTTTGTCCTTTCATCCTTCCGGTGGTTGTGGCCGGTGTGAGTTTCGATCCATCATCCTTTTGGTGGGGGGTCTGTCAGATAATTGATGTCAGATTGTGCGATAGTCTTTGTCCTATCATCCTTTTGGTGGTAGTGGCTGGTGTGAGTTTCGCTCCTTCATCCTTTTGGTGGGGGGTCTGTCATTTTAATTGATGTCAGATTGTGCGATAGTGTTTGTCCTATCATCCTTTTGGTGGTAGTGGCCGGTGTGAGTTTCGCTCCGTCATCCTTTTGGTGGGGGGTCTGTCATCGTAATTGATGTCAAATTATGCGATAGTCATTGTCCTATCATCATTTTGGTAGTAGTGGTTGGTGTGAGTTTCCCCCCGTCATCGTTTTGGTGAGGCGTCTGTCATTTTAATTGATGTCAGATTGTGCGATAGTGTTTGTCCTATCATCGTTTTGGTGGTAATGGCCGGTGTCAGTTTCGCTCCGTCGTCCTTTTTATGGGGGGTATGTCATCTTAATTGATGTCAGATTGTGTGATAGTGTTTGTCCTATCATCCTTTTGATGGTAGTGGGCGGTGTGAGTTTCTCTCTGCCATCCTTTTTGTAGGGGGTCTTTCATTTTAATTGATGTCAGATTGTGCGGTAGTGTTTGCCCTATCATCCTTTTGGTGGTAGTGCTTAGTGTGAGTTTTGCTCTAACATCCTTTTGGAAGGGGGGTCTGTCATCTTAATTGATGTCAGATGGTGCGGTAATGTTTGTCCTATCATCCATTCAGTTGTAGTGGCCGGTGTGAGTTTCGCTCCATCATCCTTTTGGTGGGGGGTATGTTATCTAATTGGTGGCAGATTGTGCGATAGTGTTTGTCCTATCATTCTTTTGGTGGTAGTGGCCGGTGTTAGTTTCGCTCTGCATCCTTTCGGTGAGGGGTCTGTCATCTAATTGATGTCAGATTGTGGGATCGTGTTTGTCCTATCATCCTTTTGGTGGTTGTGGCCGGTGTGAGTTTCGCTCCGTCATCCTTTTGGTAGGGGGTCTGTCATCTAATTTATGGCAGATTGTGCGATAGTGTTTGTCCAATCATCCTTTTAGTGGTAGTGGCCGGTGTTAGTTTTGCTCCGTCATCCTTTTGGTGGGGATCTGTCATATAATTGATGTCAGGTTGTGCGATAGTGTTTCTCCTATCATCCTTTTGGTGGTAGTGGTTGGTGTGAGTTTTGCTCCGTCATCCTTTTGGTGGGGGGGGGGGGGGGGGTCTGTCATCGTAATCGATGTCATATTATGCGATAGTCTTTGTCCTATCATCCTTTTGGTGTTAGTGGCTGGTGTGAGTTTCGCTCCGTCATCCTTTTGATGGGGGGTCTGTCAATTTAATTGATGTCAGATTGTGCAATAGTGTTTGTCCTATCATCCTTTTGGTGGTAGTGGCCAGTGTGTGTTTTTCTCTGTCATCCTTTTGGTGGGGGGTCTGTCATCGTAATTGAGGTCAGATTGTGCGATAGTCTTTGTCCTATCATCCTTTTAGTAGTAGTGGCCGGTGTGAGTTTCGCTCCGTCATCAGTTTGGTGGGGGGGTTTGTCATTTTAATTGATGTCACATTGTGCGATAATGTTTGTCCTATCATCCTTTTGGTGGTATTGGCTAATGTGAGTTTCCCTCCGTCATCCTTTTGGTGGGGGGTCTGTCATCTTAATTGATGTTAGATTGCGCGATAGTGTTTGCCCTATCATCCTTTTGATGGTAGTGGCCGGTGTGAGTTTCTCTCTGTCATCCTTTTTATGGGGGTATGTCATCGTAATTGATATCAGATTGTGCGATAGTGTTTGTCCTATCATCCCTTTGGTTGTAGTGGCCGGTGTGAGTTTCACTCCGTCATCCTTTTGGAAAGGGGGTCTGACATCTTAATTGATGTCAGATGGTGCGATAGTGTTTTTTCTATCATCCTTTTAGTTGTAGTGGCCGGTGTGAGTTTTGCTCCGTTATTCTTTTGGTGGGGGGTATGTCATCTAATTGATGGCAGATTGTGCGATAGTGTTTGTCCTATCATCCTTTTGGTGGTAGTGGCAGGTGTTAGTTTCACTATGTATCCTTTTGGTGAGGGGTCTGTCATCTAATTGATGTCAGATTGTGCTATCGTGTTTTTCCTATCATCCTTTTGGTGGTTGTGACCGGTGTGAGTTTCGCTCCGTCATCCTTATTATAGGGGGTCTGTCATCTAATTGATGGCAGATTGTGCGATAGTGTTTGTCCAATCACCTTTTAGTGGTAGTGGACGGTGTTAGTTTCGCTTTGTCATCCTTTTGGTGGGGGATCTGTCATCTAATTGATGTCAGATTGTGTGATAGTGTTTGTCCTATCATCCTTTTGGTGGTAGTTGGTTGTGTGAGTTTCGCTCCGTCATCCTTTTGGTGGGGGGTCTGTCATTGTAATTGATGTCAGAATGTGCGATAGTCTTTGTCCTATCATCCATTTAGTTGTAGTGGTCGGTGTGAGTTTCACTCCATCATCCTTTTGGTGGGGGGTATGTTATCTAATTGGTGGCAGATTGTGCGATAGTGTTTGTCCTATCATTCTTTTGGTGGTAGTGACCGGTGTTAGTTTCGCTCTGCATCCTTTCGGTGAGGGGTCTGTCATCTAATTGATGTCAGATTGTGGGATCGTGTTTGTCCTATCATCCTTTTGATGGTTGTGGCCGGTGTGAGTTTCGCTCCATCATCCTTTTGGTAGGGGGTCTGTCATCTAATTTATGGCAGATTGTGCAATAGTGTTTGTCCAATCATCCTTTTAGTGGTAGTGGCCGGTGTTAGTTTTGCTCCGTCATCCTTTTGGTGGGGATCTGTCATCTAATTGATGTCAGAATGTGCGATAGTGTTTCTCCTATCATCCTTTTGGTGGTAGTGGTTGGTGGGAGTTTCGCTCCATCATCCTTTTGGTGGGGGGTATGTTATCTAATTGGTGGCAGATTGTGCGATAGTGTGTGTCCTATCATTCTTTTGGTGGTAGTGACCGGTGTTAGTTTCGCTCTGCATCCTTTCGGTGAGGGGTCTGTCATCTAATTGATGTCAGATTGTGGGATCGTGTTTGTCCTATCATCCTTTTGATGGTTGTGGCTGGTGTGAGTTTCGCTCCGTCATCCTTTTGGTAGGGGGTCTGTCATCTTAATTGATGTCAGATGGTGCGGTAATGTTTGTCCTATCATCCATTTAGTTGTAGTGGCCGGTGTGAGTTTCGCTCCATCATCCTTTTGGTGGGGGGTATGTTATCTAATTGGTGGCAGATTGTGCGATAGTGTTTGTCCTATCATTCTTTTGGTGGTAGTGACCGGTGTTAGTTTCGCTCTGCATCCTTTCGGTGAGGGGTCTGTCATCTAATTAATGTCAGATTGTGGGATCGTGTTTGTCCTATCATCCTTTTGGTGGTTGTGGCCGGTGTGAGTTTCGCTCCGTCATCCTTTTGGTAGGGGGTCTGTCATCTAATTTATGGCAGATTATGCGATATTGTTTGTCCAATCATCCTTTTAGTGGTAGTGGCCGGTGTTAGTTTTGCTCCGTCATCCTTTTGGTGGGGATCTGTCATCTAATTGATGTCAGATTGTGCGATAGTGTTTCTCCTATCATCCTTTTGGTGGTAGTGGTTGGTGTGAGTTTCGCTCCGTCATCCTTTTGGTGGGGGGGGGGGGGGGGTCTATCATTGTAATCGATGTCATATTATGCGATAGTCTTTGTCCTATCATCCTTTTGGTGTTAGTGGTTGGTGTGAGTTTCGCTCCGTCATCCTTTTGATGGGGGGTCTGTCATTTTAATTGATGTCAGATTGTGCAATAGTGTTTGTCCTATCATCGTTTTGGTGGTAGTGGCCAGTGTGTGTTTTGCTCTGTCATCCTTTTGGTGGGGGGTCTGTCATCGTAATTGAGGTCAGATTGTGCGATAGTCTTTGTCCTATCATCCTTTTAGTAGTAGTGGCCGGTGTGAGTTTCGCTCCGTCATCAGTTTGGTGGGGGGGGGGGTTTGTCATTTTAATTGATGTCACATTGTGCGATAATGTTTGTCCTATCATCCTTTTGGTGGTATTGGCCAATGTGAGTTTCCCTCCGTCATCCTTTTGGTGGGGGGTCTGTCATCTTAATTGATGTTAGATTGTGCGATAGTGTTTGCCCTATCATCCTTTTGATGGTAGTGGCCGGTGTGAGTTTCTCTCTGTCATCCTTTTTATGGGGGTATGTCATCGTAATTGATATCAGATTGTGCGATAGTGTTTGTCCTATCATCCTTTTGGTTGTAGTGGCCGGTGTGAGTTTCACTCCGTCATCCTTTTGGAAAGGGGGTCTGGCATCTTAATTGATGTCAGATGGTGCGATAGTGTTTTTTCTATCATCCTTTTAGTTGTAGTGTCCGGTGTGAGTTTTGCTTCGTTATTCTTTTGGTGGGGGGTATGTCATCTAATTGATGGCAGATTGTGCGATAGTGTTTGTCCTATCATCCTTTTGGTGGTAGTGGCAGGTGTTAGTTTCACTATGTATCCTTTTGGTGAGGGGTCTGTCATCTAATTGATGTCAGATTGTGCGATCGTGTTTGTCCTATCATCCTTTTAGTGGTTGTGACCGGTGTGAGTTTCGCTCCGTCATCCTTATTGTAGGGGGTCTGTCATCTAATTGATGGCAGATTGTGCGATAGTGTTTGTCCAATCACCTTTTAGTGGTAGTGGACGGTGTTAGTTTCGCTCTGTCATCCTTTTGGTGGGGGATCTGTCATCTAATTGATGTCAGATTGTGTGATAGTGTTTGTCCTATCATCCTTTTGGTGGTAGTTGGTTGTGTGAGTTTCGCTCCGTCATCCTTTTGGTGGGGGGTCTGTCATCGTAATCGATGTCAGAATGTGCGATAGTCTTTGTCCTATCATCCTTTTGGTGGTAGTGGCCGGTGTGAGGTTCACTCCGTCATCATTTTGGTGGGGCGTCTGTCATTTTAATTGATGTTAGAATGTGCAACAATGTTTGTCCTATCATCCTTTTGGTGGTAGTGCTTGGTGTGAGTTTCGCTCCGTCATCCTTTTGGAAAGGGGGTCTGTCATCTTAATTGATGTCAGATGGTGCGATAGTGTTTGTCCTATCATCCTTTTAGATGTAGTGGCCGGTGTGAGTTTCACTTCGTCATCCTTTTGGTGGAGGTATGTCATCTAATTGATGTCAGATTGTGCGATAGTGTTTGTCCTATCATCCTTTTGGTGGTAGTGGCAGGTGTTAGTTTCACTCTGCATCCTTTTGGTGAGGGGTTTGTCATCTAATTGATGTCAAATTGTACGATCATGTTTGTCCTTTCATCCTTCCGGTGGTTGTGGCCGGTGTGAGTTTCGATCCATCATCCTTTTGGTGAGGGGTCTGTCATGATAATTGATGTCAGATTGTGCGATAGTCTTTGTCCTATCATCCTTTTGGTGGTAGTGGCTGGTGTGAGTTTCGCTCCGTCATCCTTTTGGTGGAGGGTCTGTCATTTTAAATGATGTCAGATTGTGCGATAGTGTTTGTCCTATCATCCTTTTGGTGGTAGTGGCCGGTGTGAGTTTCGCTCCGTCATCCTTTTGGTAAGGGGTCTGTCATCGTAATTGATGTCAAATTGTGCGATAGTTATTGTCCTATCATCCTTTTGGTAGTAGTGGCCGGTGTGAGTTTCCCCCCGTCATCCTTTTGGTGAGGCGTCTGTCATTTTAATTGATGTCAGATTGTGCGATAGTGTTTGTCATATCATCGTTTTGGTGGTAATGGCCGGTGTCAGTTTCGCTCCGTCATCCTTTTTGTGGGGGGTATGTCATCTTAATTGATGTCAGATTGTGTGATAGTGTTTGTCCTATCATCCTTTTGATGGTAGTGGCCGGTGTGAGTTTCTCTCTGCCATCCTTTTTGTGGTGGGTCTTTCATTTTAATTGATGTCAGATTATGCGGTAGTGTTTGTTCTATCATCCATTTAGTTGTAGTGGCCGGTGTGAGTTTCGCTCCATCATCCTTTTGGTGGGGGGTATGTTATCTAATTGGTGGCAGATTGTGCGATAGTGTTTGTCCTATCATTCTTTTGGTGGTAGTGGCCGGTGATAGTTTCGCTCTGCATCCTTTCGGTGAGGGGTCTGTCATCTAATTGATGTCAGATTGTGGGATCGTGTTTGTCCTATCATCCTTTTGGTGGTTGTGGCCGGTGTGAGTTTCGCTCCGTCATCCTTTTGGTAGGGGGTCTGTCATCTAATTTATGGCAGATTGTGCGATAGTGTTTGTCCAATCATCCTTTTAGTGGTAGTGGCCGGTGTTAGTTTTGCTCCGTCATCCTTTTGGTGGGGATCTGTCATCTAATTGATGTCAGATTGTGCGATAGTGTTTCTCCTATCATCCTTTTGGTGGTAGTGGTTGGTGTGAGTTTCGCTCTGTCATCCTTTTGGTGGGGGGGGGGGTCTGTCATTGTAATCGATGTCATATTATGCGATAATCTTTGTCCTATCATCCTTTTGGTGTTAGTGGTTGGTGTGAGTTTCGCTCCGTCATCCTTTTGATGGGAGGTCTGTCATTTTAATTGATGTCAGATTGTGCGATAGTGTTTGTCCTATCATCCTTTTGGTGGTAGTGGCCAGTGTGTGTTTTGCTCTGTCATCTTTTTGGTGGGGGGTCTGTCATCTTAATTGATGTTAGATTGTGCGATAGTGTTTGCCCTATCATCCTTTTGATGGTAGTGGCCGGTGTGAGTTTCTCTCTGTCATCCTTTTTATGGGGGTATGTCATCGTAATTGATATCAGATTGTGCGATAGTGTTTGTCCTATCATCCTTTTGGTTGTAGTGGCCGGTGTGAGTTTCACTCCGTCATCCTTTTGGAAAGGGGGTCTGTCATCTTAATTGATGTCAGATGGTGCGATAGTGTTTTTTCTATCATCCTTTTAGTTGTAGTGGCCGGTGTGAGTTTCACTCCGTTATCCTTTTGGTGGGGGGTATGTCATCTAATTGATGGCAGATTGTGCGATAGTGTTTGTCCTATCATCCTTTTGGTGGTAGTGGCTGGTGTTAGTTTCACTCTGTATCCTTTTGGTGAGGGGTCTGTCATCTAATTGATGTCAGATTGTGCGATCGTGTTTGTCCTATCATCCTTTTGGTGGTTGTGACCGGTGTGAGTTTCGCTCCGTCATCCTTATTCTAGGGGGTATGTCATCTAATTGATGGCAGATTGTGCGATAGTGTTTGTCCAATCACCTTTTAGTGGTAGTGGACGGAGTTAGTTTCGCTCTGTCATCCTTTTGGTGGGGGATCTGTCATCTAATGGATGTCAGATTGTGTGATAGTGTTTGTCCTATCATCCTTTTGGTGGTAGTTGGTTGTGTGAGTTTCGCTCCGTCATCCTTTTGGTGGGGGGTCTGTCATCGTAATTGATGTCAGAATGTGCGATAGTCTTTGTCCTATTATCCTTTTGGTGGTAGTGGCCGGTGTGAGGTTCACTCTGTCATCATTTTGGTGGGGGGTCTGTCATTTTAATTGATGTTAGAATATGCGATAATGTTTGTCCTATCATCCTTTTGGTGGTAGTGCTTGGTGTGAGTTTCGCTCCGTCATCCTTTTGGAAAGGGAGTCTGTCATCTTAATTGATGTCAGATGGTGCGATAATGTTTCTCCTATCATCCTTTTAGTTGTAGTGGCCAGTGTGAGTTTCGTTCCGTCATCCTTTTTGTGGGGGGTATGTCATCTAATTGATGGTAGATTGTGCGATAGTGTTTGTCCTATCATCCTTTTGGTGGTAGTGGCTGAAGTTAGTTTCACTCTGCATCCTTTTGGTGAGGGGTCTGTCATCTAATTGATGTCAGATTGTGCGATCGTGTTTGTCCTATCATCCTTTTGGTGGTTGTGGCCGGTGTGAGTTTCACTTCGTCATCCTTATTGTAGGGGGTATGTCATCTAATTGATGGCAGATTGTGCGGTAGTGTTTGTCCAATCATCCTTTTGGTGGTAGTTGTTGGTGTGAGTTTCGCTCCGTCATCCTTTTGGTGGGGGATCTGTCATCTAATGGATGTCAGATTGTGCGATAATCTTTGTCCTATCATCGTTTTGGTGGTAGTGGCCGGTGTGAGTTTCGCTCCGTCATCATTTTGGTGGGGAGTCTGTCATATTAATTGATGTTAGATTGTGCGATAATGTTTGTCCTATCATCCTTTTGGTGGTAATGGCCGGTGTGAGTTTTGCTCCGTCATCCTTTTGGTGGGGGGTCTGTCATCTTAATTGATGTCAGATTATGCGATAGTGTTTATCCTATCATCCTTTTGATGGTAGTGGCCGGTGTGAATTCCTTCTGTCATCCTTTTTGTGGAGGTATGTCATCGTAATTGATGTCAGATTGTGCGATAGTGTTTGTCCTATCATCCTTTTGGTGGTAGTGCTTGGTGTGAGTTTCGCCCAGTCAGCCTTTTGGAAAGGGGGTCTGTCATCTTAATTGATGTCAGATGGTGCGATAGTGTTTGTCATATCGTCCTTTTAGTTGTAGTGGCCGGTTTTAGTTTCGCTCCGTCATCCTTTTGGTGGGGGGTATGTCATCTAATTTATGGCAGATTGTGCGATAGTGTTTGTCCTATAATGCTTTTGGTGGTAGTGGCCGGTGTGTGTTTCGCTCCGTCATCCTTTTGCTGGGGGATTTGTCATCTTAATTGATGTCAGATTGTGCGATAGTGTTTGTCCTATCATCCTTTTGATGGTAGTGGCCGGTGTGAGTTTCTCTCCGTCATCCTTTTTGTGGGGGGTATGTCATCGTAATTGATGTCAGCTTATACGATAGTGTTTGTCCTATCATCTATTTGGCGGTAGTGCTTGGTGTGAGTTTCGCTTCGTCATCCTTTTGGAGGGGGTTCTGTCATCTTAATTGATGTCAGATGGTGCGATAGTGTTTGTCCTATCATCCTTTTAGTTGTAGTGGTCGGTGTGAGTTTGGCTCCATCATCCTTTTGGTGGGGGCTGGGGTATGTCATCTAATTGATGGCAGATTGTGCGATAGTGTTTGTCCTATCATCCTTTTGGTGGTAGTGGTCGGTGTTAGTTTCGCTCTGCATCCTTTTGGTGAGGGGTCTGTCATCTAATTGATGTCAGATTGTGCGATCGTGTTTGTCCTATCATCCTTTTGGTGGTAGTGGCCGTTGTGAGTTTCGCTCCATCATCCTTTTGGTAGGGGGTCCGTCATCTAATTGATGGCAGATTGTGCGATATAGTTTGTCCTACCATCCTTTTAGTGGTAGTGGTCGGTGTTAGTTTCGCTCCGTCATTCTTTTGGTGGGGGATATGTCATCTAATTGATGTCAGATTGTGCGATAGTGTTTGTCCTATCATCCTTTTGGTGGTAGTGGCCGCTGTGAGTTTCGCTTCGTCATCCTTTTGGTGGTGGGTTTGACATCTTAATTGATGTCAGATTATGCAATAGTGTTTGTCCTACCATCCTTTTGATGGTAGTGGCCGGTGTGAGTTTCTCTCTGTCATCCTTTTTGTAGTGGTATGTCATCGTAATTGATGTTAGATTGTGCGATAGTGTTTGTCCTATCATCCTTTTGGTGGTAGTGCAGGGTGTGAGTTTCGCTCCGTCATACTTTTGGAGGGGGTCTGTAATCTTAATTGATGTCAGATTGTGCGATAGTGCTTGTCCTATCATCCTTTTATGTGTAGTGGCGGGTTTTATTTTCGCTATGTCATCCTTTTGGTGAGGTGTCTGTCATCTAATTGGTGGCAGATTGTGGGATAGTGTTTGTCCTCTCATCCTTTTAATAGTAGTGGTCGGTGTTAGTTTCGATCTGTCATCCTTTTGGTGGGGGGTCTGTCATCTAATTTAAGTTATATTATGCGATAGTCTTTGTCCTATCATCCTTTTGGATCTAGTGGCCGGTGTGAGTTTCGCTCCTTCATCATTTTGGTGGGGGGCCTGTCATTTTAATTGATGTCTGATTGTGCGATAATGTTTGTCCTATCATCCTTTTGTTGGTAGTAACCTGTGTGAGTTTCGCTCTGTCATCCTTTTGGTGGGAGGTCTGTCATCTTAATTGATGTTAGATTGTGCAATAGTCTTTGTCCTATCATCCTTTTGATGGTAGTGGCCGGTGTGAGTTTCTCTCTGTCATCCTTTTTGTGGGGGGTATGTCATTGTTAATGATCTTAGATTGTGCGATAGTGTTTGTCCTATCATCCTTTTGGTGGTAGTGCTTGGTGTGAGTTTCACTCTGTCATCCTTTTGGAAGGGGGGTCTGTCATCTTAATTGATGTCAGATGGTGCGATTGTGTTTTTCCTATCGTCCTTTTAGTTGTAGTGGCCGGCGTGAGTTTCGCTCCGTCATCCTTTTGGTGGGGGGTATGTCATCTAATTGATGGCAGATTGTGCGATAGTGTTTGTCCTAACATCCTTTTGGTGATAGTGGCTGGTGTTAGTTTCACGCTGCATCCTTTTGGTGAGGGGTCTGTCATCTAATTGATGTCAGATTGTGCGATAGTGTTTGTCCTATCATCCTTTTGGTGGTAGTGGTTGGTGTGAGTTTTGCTCCGTCATCCTTTCGGTGGGTGGTCTGTCATTGTAATTGATGTCAGATTGTGCGATAGTCTTTGTCCTATCATCCTTTTGGTGGTAGTGGTCGGTGTGAGTTTTGCTCCGTCATCATTTTGGTGGGGGGTCTGTCATCTTAATTGATGTCAGATTATGCGATAGTGTTTGTCCTATCATCCTTTTGATGGTAGTGGCCGGGGTGAGATTCTCTCTGTCATCCTTTTTGTGGGGGGTATATCATCGTAATTGATGTCAGATTGTGCAATAGTGTTTATCCTATCACCCTTTTGGTGGTAGTGCTTGGTGTGAGTTTCGCCCAGTTAACCTTTTGGAAAGGGGGTATGTCATCTTAATTGATGTCAGATGGTGCGAGAGTGTTTGTCCTATCGTCCTTTTAGTTGTAGTGGCCGGTGTGAGTTTCGCTCCGTCATCCTTTTGGAGGGGGGCATGTCATCTAATTTATGGGAGATTGTGCGACAGTGTTTGTCCTATCATCCTTTTTGTGGTAGTGGCCGGTGTGAGTTTCGCTCCGTCATCCTTTTGGTGGGGGATCTGTCATCTTAAATCATGTCAGATTGTGCGATAGAGTTTTCCCTATCATCCTTTTGATGGTAGTGACCGGTGTGAGTTTCTCTCCGTCATCCTTTTTGTGGGGGGTATGTGATCGTAATTGATGTCAGATTATACGATAGTGTTTGTCCTATCATCTATTTCGCGGTAGTGCTTGGTGTTAGTTTCACTTCGTCATCCTTTTGGAGGGGGGTCTGTCATCTTAATTTATGTCAGATGGTGCGATAGTGTTTGTCCTATCATCGTTTTGGTGGTTGTGACCGGTGTGAGTTTCGCTCCTTCATCCTTATTGTAGGGGGCCTGTCATCTAATTGATGGCAGATTGTGCGATAGTGTTTGTCCAATCATCCTTTTAGTGGTATTGGACGGTGTTAGTTTCGCTCTGTCATCCTTTTGGTGGGGGATCTGTCATCTAATTGATGTCAGATTGTGTGATAGTGTTTGTCCTATCATCCTTTTGGTGGTAGTTGGTTGTGTGAGTTTCGCTCCATCATCCTTTTGGTAGGGGGTCCGTCATCTAATTGATGGCAGATTGTGCGATATAGTTTGTCCTACCATCCTTTTAGTGGTAGTGGTCGGTGTTAGTTTCGCTCCGTCATTCTTTTGGTGGGGGATATGTCATCTAATTGATGTCAGATTGTGCGATAGTGTTTGTCCTATCATCCTTTTGGTGGTAGTGGCCGCTGTGAGTTTCGCTTCGTCATCCTTTTGGTGGTGGGTTTGACATCTTAATTGATGTCAGATTATGCAATAGTGTTTGTCCTACCATCCTTTTGATGGTAGTGGCCGGTGTGAGTTTCTCTCTGTCATCCTTTTTGTAGTGGTATGTCATCGTAATTGATGTTAGATTGTGCGATAGTGTTTGTCCTATCATCCTTTTGGTGGTAGTGCAGGGTGTGAGTTTCGCTCCGTCATACTTTTGGAGGGGGTCTGTAATCTTAATTGATGTCAGATTGTGCGATAGTGCTTGTCCTATCATCCTTTTATGTGTAGTGGCGGGTTTTATTTTCGCTATGTCATCCTTTTGGTGAGGTGTCTGTCATCTAATTGGTGGCAGATTGTGGGATAGTGTTTGTCCTCTCATCCTTTTAATAGTAGTGGTCGGTGTTAGTTTCGATCTGTCATCCTTTTGGTGGGGGGTCTGTCATCTAATTTAAGTTATATTATGCGATAGTCTTTGTCCTATCATCCTTTTGGATCTAGTGGCCGGTGTGAGTTTCGCTCCTTCATCATTTTGGTGGGGGGCCTGTCATTTTAATTGATGTCTGATTGTGCGATAATGTTTGTCCTATCATCCTTTTGTTGGTAGTAACCTGTGTGAGTTTCGCTCTGTCATCCTTTTGGTGGGAGGTCTGTCATCTTAATTGATGTTAGATTGTGCAATAGTCTTTGTCCTATCATCCTTTTGATGGTAGTGGCCGGTGTGAGTTTCTCTCTGTCATCCTTTTTGTGGGGGGTATGTCATTGTTAATGATCTTAGATTGTGCGATAGTGTTTGTCCTATCATCCTTTTGGTGGTAGTGCTTGGTGTGAGTTTCACTCTGTCATCCTTTTGGAAGGGGGGTCTGTCATCTTAATTGATGTCAGATGGTGCGATTGTGTTTTTCCTATCGTCCTTTTAGTTGTAGTGGCCGGCGTGAGTTTCGCTCCGTCATCCTTTTGGTGGGGGGTATGTCATCTAATTGATGGCAGATTGTGCGATAGTGTTTGTCCTAACATCCTTTTGGTGATAGTGGCTGGTGTTAGTTTCACGCTGCATCCTTTTGGTGAGGGGTCTGTCATCTAATTGATGTCAGATTGTGCGATAGTGTTTGTCCTATCATCCTTTTGGTGGTAGTGGTTGGTGTGAGTTTTGCTCCGTCATCCTTTCGGTGGGTGGTCTGTCATTGTAATTGATGTCAGATTGTGCGATAGTCTTTGTCCTATCATCCTTTTGGTGGTAGTGGTCGGTGTGAGTTTTGCTCCGTCATCATTTTGGTGGGGGGTCTGTCATCTTAATTGATGTCAGATTATGCGATAGTGTTTGTCCTATCATCCTTTTGATGGTAGTGGCCGGGGTGAGATTCTCTCTGTCATCCTTTTTGTGGGGGGTATATCATCGTAATTGATGTCAGATTGTGCAATAGTGTTTATCCTATCACCCTTTTGGTGGTAGTGCTTGGTGTGAGTTTCGCCCAGTTAACCTTTTGGAAAGGGGGTATGTCATCTTAATTGATGTCAGATGGTGCGAGAGTGTTTGTCCTATCGTCCTTTTAGTTGTAGTGGCCGGTGTGAGTTTCGCTCCGTCATCCTTTTGGAGGGGGGCATGTCATCTAATTTATGGGAGATTGTGCGACAGTGTTTGTCCTATCATCCTTTTTGTGGGGGATCTGTCATCTTAAATCATGTCAGATTGTGCGATAGAGTTTTCCCTATCATCCTTTTGATGGTAGTGACCGGTGTGAGTTTCTCTCCGTCATCCTTTTTGTGGGGGGTATGTGATCGTAATTGATGTCAGATTATACGATAGTGTTTGTCCTATCATCTATTTCGCGGTAGTGCTTGGTGTTAGTTTCACTTCGTCATCCTTTTGGAGGGGGGTCTGTCATCTTAATTTATGTCAGATGGTGCGATAGTGTTTGTCCTATCATCGTTTTGGTGGTTGTGACCGGTGTGAGTTTCGCTCCTTCATCCTTATTGTAGGGGGCCTGTCATCTAATTGATGGCAGATTGTGTGATAGTGTTTGTCCAATCATCCTTTTAGTGGTATTGGACGGTGTTAGTTTCGCTCTGTCATCCTTTTGGTGGGGGATCTGTCATCTAATTGATGTCAGATTGTGTGATAGTGTTTGTCCTATCATCCTTTTGGTGGTAGTTGGTTGTGTGAGTTTCGCTCCGTCATCCTTTTGGTGGGGGGTCTGTCATCGTAATTGATGTCAGATTGTGCGATAGTCTTTGTCCTATCATCCTTTTGGTGGTAGTGGCCGGTGTGAGGTTCACTCCGTCATCATTTTGGTGGGGGGTCTGTCATTTTAATTGATGTTAGAATGTGCGATAATGTTTGTCCTATCATCCTTTTGGTGGTAGTGCTTGGTGTGAGTTTCGCTCCGTCATCCTTTTGGAAAGGGGGTCTGTCATCTTAATTGATGTCAGATGGTGCGATAATGTTTCTCCTATCATCCTTTTAGTTGTAGTGGCCGGTGTGAGTTTCGCTCCGTCATCCTTTTTATGGGGGGTATGTCATCTAATTGATGGCAGATTGTGCGATAGTGTTTGTCCTATCATCCTTTTGGTGGTAGTGGCTGGTGTTAGTTTCACTCTGCATGCTTTTGGTGAGGGGTCTGTCATCTAATAGATGTCAGATTGTGCGATCGTGTTTGTCCTATCATCCTTTTGGTGGTTGTGGCCGGTGTGAGTTTCACTTCGTCATCCTTATTGTAAGGGGTATGTCATCTAATTGATGGCAGATTGTGCGGTAGTGTTTGTCCAATCATCCTTTTGGTGGTAGTGGTTGGTGTGAGTTTCGCTCCGTCATCCTTTTGGTGGGGGATCTGTCATCTAATGGATGTCAGATTGTGCGATAGTGTTTGTCCTATCATCCTTTTGGTGGTAGTGGTTGGTGTGAGTTTCGCTCCGTCATCCTTTTGGTGGGGGGTCTGTCATCGTAATTGATGTCAGATTGTGCGATAGTCTTTGTCCTATCATCCTTTTGGTGGTAGTGGCCGGTGTGAGTTTCGCTCCGTCATCATTTTGGTGGGGGGTCTGTCATTTTAATTGATGTTAGATTGTGCAATAATGTTTGTCCTATCATCCTTTTGGTGGTAATGGCCGGTGTAGGTTTTGCTCCGTCATCCTTTTGGTGGGGGGTCTGTCATCTTAATTGATGTCAGATTATGCGATAGTGTTTGTCCTATCATCCTTTTGGTGGTAGTGGCCGGTGTGAGTTTCGCTCCATCATCCTTTTGGTAGGGGGTCCGTCATCTAATTGATGGCAGATTGTGCGATATAGTTTGTCCTACCATCCTTTTAGTGGTAGTGGTCGGTGTTAGTTTCGCTCCGTCATCCTTTTGGTGGGGGATATGTCATCTAATTGATGTCAGATTGTGCGATAGTGTTTGTCCTATCATCCTTTTGGTGGTAGTGGCCGCTGTGAGTTTCGCTCCGTCATCCTTTTGGTGGGGGGTTTTTCATCTTAATTGATGTCAGATTATGCAATAGTGTTTGTCCTACCATCCTTTTGATGGTAGTGGCCGGTGTGAGTTTCTCTCTGTCATCCTTTTTGTGGGGGTATGTCATCGTAATTGATGTCTGATTGTGCGATAGTGTTTGTCCTATGTGTGAGTTTCGCTCCGTCATCCTTTTGGAGGGGGTCTGTAATCTTAATTGATGTCAGATTGTGCGATAGTGCGTGTCCTATCATCCTTTTATGTGTAGTGGCCGGTTTTATTTTCGTTCTGTCATCCTTTTGGTGAGGTGTCTGTCATCTAATTGATGGCAGATTGTGGGATAGTGTTTGTCCTATCATCCTTTTAGTGGTAGTGGTCGGTGTTAGTTTCGCTCTGTCATCCTTTTGGTGGGGGGTCTGTCATCTAATTTAAGTTACATTATGCGATAGTCTTTGTCCTATCATCCTTTTGGATCTAGTGGCCGGTGTGAGTTTCGCTCCTTCATCATTTTGGTGGGGGTCCTGTCATTTTAATTGATGTCAGATTGTGCGATAATGTTTGTCCTATCATCCTTTTGTTGGTAGTGGCCTGTGTGAGTTTCGCTCTATCATCCTTTTGGTGGGAGGTCTGTCATCTTAATTGATGTTAGATTGTGCAATAGTCTTTGTCCTATCATCCTTTTGATGGTAGTGGCCGGTGTGAGTTTCTCTCTGTCATCCTTTTTGTGGGGGGTATGTCATTGTTAATGATATTAGATTGTGCGATAGTGTTTGTCCTATCATCCTTTTGGTGGTAGTGCTTGGTGTGAGTTTCATTCCGTCATCCTTTTTGAAGGGGAGTCTGTCATCTTAATTGATGTCAGATGGTGCGATTGTGTTTTTCCTATCGTCCTTTTAGTTGTAGTGGCCGACGTGAGTTTCGCTCCGTCATCCTTTTGGTGGGGGGTATGTCATCTAATTGATGGCAGATTGTGCGATAGTGTTTGTCCTATCATCCTTTTGGTGATAGTGGCTGGTGTTAATTTCACGATACATCCTTTTGGTGAGGGGTCTGTCATCTAATTGATGTCAGATTGTGCGATAGTGTTTGTCCTATCATCCTTTTGGTGGTAGTGGTTGGTGTGAGTTTTGCTCCGTCATCCTTTTGGTGGGGGGTCTGTCATCGTAATTGATGTCAGATTGTGCGATAGTTTTTGTCCTATCATCCTTTTGGTGGTAATGGCCGGTGTGAGTTTCGCTCCGTCATCATTTTGGTGGGGGGTCTGTCATCTTAATTGATGTCAGATTATGCGATAGTGTTTGTCCTATCATCCTTTTGATGGTAGTGGCCAGGGTGAGTTTCTCTCTGTCATCCTTTTTGTGGGGGGTATGTCATCGTAATTGATGTCAGATTGTGCGATAGTGTTTATCCTATCAACCTTTTGGTGTTAGTGCTTGGTGTGAGTTTCGCCCAGTCAGCCTTTTGGAAAGGGGGTCTGTCATCTTAATTGATGTCAGATGGTGCGATAGTTTTTGTCATATCGTCCTTTTAGTTGTAGTGGCCGGTGTGAGTTTCCCTCCGTCATCCTTTTGGTGGGGGGTATGTCATCTAATTTATGGGAGATTGTGCGACAGTGTTTGTCCTATCATCCTTTTGGTGGTAGTGGCCGGTGTGAGTTTTGCTTCGTCATCATTTTGGTGGGGGGTCTGTCATTTTAATTGATGTTAGATTGTGCGATAATGTTTGTCCTATCATCCTTTTGGAGGTAATGGTCGGTGTGAGTTTTGCGCCGTCATGCTTTTGGTGGGGGGTCTGTCATCTTAATTGATGTCAGATTATGCGATAGTGTTTGTCCTATCATCCTTTTGATGGTAGTGGTCGGGGTGAGTTTCTCTCTGTCATCCTTTTTGTGGGGGTTATGTCATCGTAATTGTTAACAGATTGTGCGATAGTGTTTGTCCTATCATCCTTTTGGTGGTAGTGCTTGGTGTGAGTTTCGCCCAGTCAGCCTTTTGGAAAGGGGGTCTGTCATCATAATTGATGTCAGATGGTGCGATAGTGTTTGTCCTATCGCCCTTTTAGTTGTAGTGGCCGGTGTGAATTTTGCTCCGTCATCCTTTTGGTGGGGGTATGTCATCTAATTTATGGGAGATTGTGCAATAGTGTTTGTCCTATCATCCTTTTAGTGGTAGTGGCCGGTGTGAGTTTCGCTCAGTCATCGTTTTGGTGGGTGATCTGTCATCTTAATTGATGTCAGATTATGCGATAGTGTTTGTCCTATCATCCTTTTGATGGTAATGGCCGGTGTGAGTTTCTCTCCGTCATCCTTTTTGTGGGGGGTATGTGATCGTAATTGATGTCAGATTATACAAAAGTGTTTGTCCTATCATCTATTTCGTGGTAGTGCTTGGTGTGAGTTTCGCTTCGTCATCCTTTTGGAGGGGGGTCTGTCATCTTAAATGATGTCAGATGGTGCGATAGTGTTTGTCCTATCATCCTTTTAGTTGTAGTGGCCGGTGTGAGTTTCGCTCCATCATCCGTTTGGTGGGGGGTGGGGTATGTTATCTAATTGATGGCAGATTGTGCGATAGTGTTTGTCCTATCATCCTTTTGGTGGTAGTGGTCGGTGTTAGTTTCGCTCTGCATCCTTTTGGTGAGGGGTCTGTAATCTAATTGATGTCAGATTGTGCGATCGTGTTTGTCCTATCATCCTTTTGGTGGTATAGGCCGGTGTGAGTTTCGCTCCGTCATCCTTTTGGTAGGGAGTCTGTCATCTAATTGATGGCAGATAGTGCGATATAGTTTGTCCTATCATTCTTTTAGTGGTAGTGGTAGGTGTTAGTTTCGCTCCGTCATCCTTTTTGTGGGGGATATGTCATCTAATTGATGTTAGATTGTGCGATAGTGTTTGTCCTATCATCCTTTTGGTGGTAGTGGCCGCTGTGAGTTTCGCTCCGTCATCCTTTTGGTGGGGGGTCTGTCATCTTAATTGATGTCGGATTATGCAATAGTGTTTGTCCTATCATCGTTTTGATGGTAGTGGCCGGTATGAGTTTCTCTCTGTCATCCTTTTTGTGGGGGTATGTCAACGTAATTGATGTCAGATTGTGCGATAGTGTTTGTCCTATCATCCTTTTGGTGGTAGTGCTTGGTGTGAGTTTCGCCCAGTCATCCTTTTAGAAAGGGGGTCTGTCATCTTAATTGATGTCAGATGATGCGATAGTGTTTGTCCTATCGTCCTTTTAGTTGTAGTGGCAGGTGTAAGTTTCGCTCTGTCATCCTTTTGGTGGGGGTGTGTCAACTAATTTATGGCAGATTGTGTGATAGTGTTTGTCCTATCATTCTTTTGGTGGTAGTGGCTGGTGTTAGCTTCACTTTGCATCCTTTTAGTGAGGGGGTCTATCATTTTAATTGATGTCAGATTGTGCGATAGTGTTTGTCCTATCATCCTTTTGGTGATAGTGGCTGGTGTTAGTTTCACTCTGCATCCTTTTGGTGGGGGGTCTGTCATCTAATTGATGTCAGATTGTGCGATAGTGTTTGTCCTATCATCCTTTTGGTGGTAGTGGTTGGTGTGAGTTTTGCTCCGTCATCCTTTTGGTGGGGGGTCTGTCATCGTAATTGATGTCAGATTGTGCGATAGTCTTTGTTCTATCATCCTTTTGGTGGTAGTGGCCGGTGTGAGTTTCGCTCCATCATCATTTTGGTGGGGGGGTCTGTCATCTTAATTGATGTAAGATTATGCGATAGTGTTTGTCCTATCATCCTTTTGATGGTAGTGGTCGGGGTGAGTTTCTCTCTATCATCCTGTTTGTGGGGGTATGTCATCGTAATTGATGTCAGATTGTGCGATAGTGTTTATCCTATCATCCTTTTGGTGGTATAGGCCGGTGTGAGTTTCGCTCCGTCATCCTTTTGGTAGGGAGTCTGTCATCTAATTGATGGCAGATAGTGCGATATAGTTTGTCCTATCGTCCTTTTAGTGGTAGTGGTAGGTGTGAGTTTCGCTCCGTCATCCTTTTTGTGGGGGATATGTCATCTAATTGATGTCAGATTGTGCGATAGTGTTTGTCCTATCATCCTTTTGGTGGTAGTGGCCGCTATGAGTTTCGCTCCATCATCCTTTTGGTGGGGGGTCTGTCAACTTAACTGATGTCAGATTATGCAATAGTGTTTGTCCTTTCATCCTTTTGATGGTAGTGACAGGTGTGAGTTTCTCTCCGTCATCCTTTTTGTGGGGGGTATGTGATCATAACTGATGTCAGATTATACAATAGTGTTTGTCCTATCATCTATTTCGCGGTAGTGCTTGGTGTTAGTTTCGCTTCGTCATCCTTTTGGAGGGGGGTCTGTCATCTTAATTGATGTCAGATGGTGCGATAGTGTTTGTCATATCATCCTTTTGGTGGTAGTGGTTGGTGTGAGTTTCGCTCCGTCATCCTTTTGGTGGGGGGTCTGTCATCGTAATTGATGTCAGATTGTGCGATAGTCTTTGTCCTATCATCCTTTTGGTGGTAGTGGCCGGTGTGAGTTTTGCTCCGTCATCATTTTGGTGCGGGGTCTGTCATTTTAATTGATGTTAGATTGTGCGATAATGTTTGTCCTATCATCCTTTTGGAGGTAATGGCCGGTGTGAGTTTTGCGCCGTCATGCTTTTGGTGGGGGGTCTGACATCTTAATTGATGTCAGATTATGCGATAGTGTTTGTCCTATCATCCTTTTGATGGTAGTGGTCGGGGTGAGTTTCTCTCTGTCATCCTTTTTGTGGGGGGGTATGTCATCGTAATTGTTAACAGATTGTGCGATAGTGTTTGTCCTATCATCCTTTTGGTGGTAGTGCTTGGTGTGAGTTTCGCCCAGTCAGCCTTTTGGAAAGGGGGTCTGTCATCTTAATTGATGTCAGATGGTGCGATAGTGTTTGTCCTATCGCCCTTTTAGTTGTAGTGGCCGGTGTGAGTTTTGCTCCGTCATCCTTTTGGTGGGGGATCTGTCATCTTAATTGATGTCAGATTGTGCGATAGTGTTTGTCCTATCATCCTTTTGATGGTAGTGGCCGGTGTGAGTTTCTCTCCGTCATCCTTTTTGTGGGGGGTATGTGATCGTAATTGATGTCAGATTATACAAAAGTGTTTATCCAATCATCTATTTCGTGGTAGTGCTTGGTGTGAGTTTCGCTCCGTTATCCTTTTGGAGGGGGGTCTGTCATCTTAAATGATGTCAGATGGTGCGATAGTGTTTGTCCTATCATCTTTTTATTTGTAGTGGCCGGTGTGAGTTTCGCTCCATCATCCGTTTGGTGGGGGGTGGGGTATGTCATCTAATTGATGGCAGATTGTGCGATAGTGTTTGTCCTATCATCCTTTTGGTGGTAGTGGTCGGTGTTAGTTTCGCTCTGCATCCTTTTGGTGAGGGGTCTGTAATCTAATTTATGTCAGATTATGCGGTCGTGTTTGTCCTATCATCCTTTTCGTGGTATAGGCCGGTGTGAGTTTCGCTCCGTCATCCTTTTGGTAGTGAGTCTATCATCTAATTAATGGCAGATTGTGCGATATAGTTTGTCCTATCATCATTTTAGTGGTAGTGGTAGGTGTTAGTTTCGCTCCGTCATCCTTTTTGTGGGGGATATGTCATCTAATTGATGTCAGATTGTGCGATAGTGTTTGTCCTATCATCCTTTTGGTGGTAGTGGCCGTTGTGAGTTTCGCTCCGTCATCCTTTTGGTGGGGGGTCTGTCAACTTAATTGATGTCAGATTATGCAATAGTGTTTGTCCTTTCATCCTTTTGATGGTAGTGGCCGGTATGAGTTTCTCTCTGTCATCCTTTTTGTGGGGGTATGTCATCGTAATTGATGTCAGATTGTGCGATAGTGTTTGTCCTATCATCCTTTTGGTGGTAGTGCTTGGTGTGAGTTTCGCCCAGTCATCCTTTTAGAAAGGGGGTCTGTCATCTTAATTGATGTCAGATGATGCGATAGTGTTTGTCCTATCGTCCTTTTAGTCGTAGTGGCAGGTGTGAGTTTCGCTCCGTCATCCTTTTGGTGGGGGTGTGTCATCTAATTTATGGCAGATTGTGCGATAGTGTTTGTCCTATCATCCTTTTGGTGGTAGTGGCTGGTGTTAGTTTCACTCTGCATCCTTTTGGTGAGGGGGTCTATCATTTTAATTGATGTCAGATTTTGCGATAGTGTTTGTCCTGTCATCCTTTTGGTGGTAGTGGCCAGTGTGAGTTTCACTCCGTCATACTTTTGGTGGGGGGTCTGTCATCGTAATTGATGCGAGATTGTGCGATAGTCTTTGTCCTATCATCCTTTTGGTGGTAGTGGCCGGTGTGAGTTTCGCTCCGTCATTATTTTGGTGGGGGGTCTGTCATTTTAATTGATGTCAGATTATGCGATAATGTTTGTCCTATCATCCTTTTTGTGGTAGTGGCCGGTGTGAGTTTCGCTCCGTCATCCTTTTGGTGGGGGGTCTGTCATCTTAATTGATGTCAGATTGTGCGATAGTGCCTGTCCTATCATCCTTTTGATGGTAGTGGCCGGTGTGAGTTTCTCTCTGTCATCGTTTTTGTGGGGGGTATGTCATCGTAATTGATGTCAGATTGTACGATAGTGTTTGTCCTATCATCTATTTGGTGGTAGTGCTTGGTGTGAGGTTCGCTTCGTCATCCTTTTGGAGGGGGGTCTGTCATCTTAATTGATGTCAGATGGTGTTGTTGTACCCAAAATTTGCCCAACATTTATTCACCTAGCTTGTGTTTCATTTCATTCACATTAGCATTATCATTTGCATTTCATTGACATGTATGCAGGAGATCAAGAGGTATGATTACCAATCAAGAGCTATACAAGGCTAGCTAATAAGGTTATTTAAGTGTTCAAGGGTTGATATCCTTGTCAGAGAAGTTAGAAGATCCTCAGAGAGAGTGATTGAAACCAAGTATGTGTGTCTCCTAACTTGAGAGTTATGGGAAGTCATCAGATGTTTTTGAAGCCATGAATTTAGACTTGAGGTCTTGAGAGAGCTCATGAGAGGTGTTAAAGATCACTTTGAGGCCTAGACAAGTCATTGTGCAAGATTAAGAAGACTCAGCCATGACTGGTGCAACTAGGGTTTGACTGGGTCAACCCTAAGTCAACTGATGATTTGGAGAAGATTGAGACCTAATCCAAGATCCATGTGATCATGGATTGAGGCATTGAGATGTTATAAGGATGATTCCAAGGTCAACTCATCATGATTGAGGAGTTTGAGAAGTTTCAAGCTAGGGTTTCTAAGACTTGACAGTGTAAAATCCCCTAGTTTGACCCCTATCTTCAAGACAACTTAGCTCAAGATGTGATTGTCATCTCATCTTGCCCCCAACATGATTGTTGTAGAGCATGATCTTAGCTTTAATTTGAGTATTAGAAGTCCTTGATAGGATTTGTAGAACTCAAATTATGGTTTGGACAAGTTACAAGTCATCTGAGGAATGTGAATTTGGAGCTTGAAAGTTACCCAACTTGCATGAAACCTTTGCCATAGAAAGATGATTCCTATGAACTTTTGGTCAACATGAATGTTGTTACTTATTCTCTTAGCTTTCTAGAGAGTACTAGAAGTCCTTGATAGGATTTGTAGAACTCAACTTATGGCTTTGACAAGTCAAGGGTATTTTGGACATTTGGTGATTATAGGTCATTTGTGATCATAGGCCATTTTCACCAACTTAGAGGTCTCAAATGAAACTTTGTTAAACTAGAAATTTGCTCAAAATTGTGTTTTAACCTTGACCATGCATCAATGAGGCATTGAAATGGCTCAAGGGGAGGCTTTGTTCAAGAAATTTTGAAAAAAGAAAGAATTAAAAGGATTTAATGGCCAAAAATTCAAATAATTCATTTTGTGACCAAATGAAACAAAATTATAGGTGAAATTGATTGGAAAAATGATTTTAGAAACAATGGCAATGCTAGAACTTTGATTTGGGATCATTTGCATAACATTCCATTTCATTTCTTCATGATGAAGCAACATATCCAATTCATACCTTTGGCTTGCAAACAAGGAAGATAACTTATCAAACTCATTCAAAATCTCATGAGAACTTGATTACACACATAGCCATGCCAAGAGGGAGTCAGAATAGTGATGGCCATGGATGAGATTTTGAAAATCCAAAATCTCATTTGGATGGATCCAGAAGTTTCTAGACAATCCTAGTCACTTCTATATAAGTCATTGAGTGAATTCAGCCATATTTTTGGAAGGAATTGAAGCTGGTTGCAGAGAGGGAGATCAAAGTTTCATGAATGCAAGTTGAGATTGAATTTTCAATTCAAGGAAGAACCAAGCCAATTTGAGGTGTGCATTAGCTTCAGAGGGAAATTTGGAGTGAATCTGGATTGTTGTGGAGGTTGAATCGTGCAAGAACCACTTCTGTTGCAAGCTTGAACACAGGTTGGTGAATTTCTTGATTATGCATGATTTAGGCAGTGATAGATAGAAATTCATATGCGGTTAGGATCCTGATGATGAGTAGTTGTATTTAGGATGTTTAATTGCTTGATTTGAGATGATTTAGGTCAGATGCCATTTTTGGTTGAGATTGATATTTCGCGATTCATGCGTTTTGAGGATGAATAATTGGTATGGTTGAATTGCTGGGAAGATTCTGGTCAAGGTTCATTCAGGAATCGTGGCAAATGGTTGGCTGTAGAGGAAGTTAGGGTTCTACAGGGGTGGCCGGAAAAGCCACCGGCGATGGCTGGTTCGCGCGCAGGTTTCAGGTTTAAATTGGGGAAGACGAAATCTCCACCCTCCATTCAGGCTGAAGACTTGACTTGGTCCATTGATCTAAGCGTGTGTGTTGTGCCACGTACCCCTCCCCCAAAACTCACCGTTTCACTTACACTTTGAATGGACTGAGTGAGCATGAGTTCGAACCATGGCTTGTGTGTGTTTTCTTTCATTTTAATTGCTGAAGAAAATGCAAGTGGATCCAAGCGCCTGGGCCTATGAAGTCCTTGTTATCTACACCCCCTTTCTGGCCCAATTCAAGAAATGAACTGCTTGGGATTGCTATTTACCACGCGTTTTTATTAATTTCTTTTATTTTCTTTTATTTTGTGCATTTCATATGACTTAGAGATTAATTCATAAAAAATAGGAAATTAACTCAATTAATTCCAAACTTTTTTCTCCTGATTCATGATTGAATCTAGAATTTTGTAGATTAAAAATATTAGGAATTCATGCATTTGTGATTTTATTTGTATTTTTTGAATATTAATTGACATTAAAATGGCTATGGTTGATACCTTGTTTTGATGAATTTTGTTTGAGCATTTGGTAATGATTCTTGACTTGATTTTTGTGTGTAGCTAGCATAGATATGCATGTTCCCCTTAGATTTTTCTCACATTTTTGTGATGAAGTTAGGTGGTATTTTTAAGTTGAACTTTAGGTTCTCTATTTTTAGGGTTTATGCTTAGTACCTTGTGATCTAGGTTTTATTTCTAGGACTTGATGGATGATTCAACCTCTGGATTTTGTATGGTAGATTCATGATTAAATAAGGGTCCCATAGTCATTTTTGTAGGATTTTACAATTGGTATTAGTATTTTAGTTAGGATTAACTTTAGTACTAGGTTTTAGGTGATCCTAACTTGTTAATTCAATTAGATTGATTTCTTTAGCTCCCTTAGATTAGGGTTTTGCTTTGCTTGCTCTTGGATGATGTTGAAGACAAGCTTGGGCTACCATGGAATGCTTGAAGAAGCTTGGATGTGAAGACTTCCCTTCTTTTGGTGTAGTGTTGATTAGGTGTTATGATTAGTGTTTGCAGGCAGAGCTTCTAGATAGTTTCTCTTCTTTCATAAACATGGAAGGTGTTGATCACTTCCATTCTTCCCTATGATGTAAGGTCCCCTTGTGAAGACCTCATCCCTCCTTTGGTAGGATGTGTGGTTCTTCACAAGTTGGTAGAACCTTTGAGGGTTCCTTTCTCTGATGATGGAGTGCTCAGTGGTGACCTTTGGTCTTCATTCTGCTGCCTATTATCCAAACCTTGCTCTTGTTAGATGAATCCTTCTCCCTTGCTAGAGGATGGAGTTCCTTGTTAGAAGATTGAAGATGCTAGAATTTGCACTTCCCATTATGTGAAGACTGCCATTGAAGCTGAAGCTTGAAGACCAGTGAGAACAAGTTGACACTTATGAAGGGCATCCAATTGGGATCAGATGAAGAAGCTGAAGCTTGAAGTTGGAGAACAAGTTGATACTTGTGTGTTTAGTGCATTGAGTGCCTGAAGGAACAAGTTGATACTTACAATTGGGATTGAAGCCTAATGGTGGAGTCTTCTTTGGAGCTGAGGCTTGAAGAGGAAGAATAAGTTGATACTTATGGTTGATGTATTGGAAGCTTGAAGAAGCAAGTTGATATTTGCTATTGAAGAGAATAGCCTGGAAGAACAGTTGAAGACTGAGGACTAAACTACTGTGAGAGGACTGCTTTGCTGTGAAGCTGTGGAACCTGTTGATCTGATTTCTTTCCTGTTTGTTTGCTTGTTGTGCAACTGTATTGCTGTGACTTGTTTGATTTGATTGATGCATTAGAATAAGTTCATATTTATATTGATTTAAGCTAGGAGCATGATTGCACTAGAGGTTGAGTTGCTCCCTCTGCTTGTATTTTTACTGTATGGCTTTGCTTGCTGGTATTCGGTAGAGCCCAGCTCCCTTTCCTATGTGGTCTGTTGTGTTTGCTTGATGGCATTTTATTTCATTTCGTCTGTATGATTACAGTCACTCATATTTTGCTTGATAGCATGTCATTTCCTCTGTATGATTGCAGTTATTCATATCTGGCTTGAGGTTGAGATAAGCTTGTGGAGGCTGATGCCCCACACACATTTCATCCCTCACTTGCATTGCATGCATTTTACAGTCGTTTACTATTTACTGTTTAAGCTGATGCTTTATTTGTTTCTGTTTATCATTGACATGATCCCTTAGGAATCTAACTTCCTTTGATAAGGAAGTGATGATTAGAACTTTAGGTTGAAACCTATGCATGATAACTTCTAGGAGTTCCCTGTTTCAAACCTCAACCATAGGATGAATCCTTGGCATGACAACTGTTAGGACTTGATAGTCCCCCTCTTAGTTGGACCTGTTCATTCTCTTCTCATCTCAAAACAAATTAAAATACAGTAATAAAGGTTAACTGACGTCGTACGTTACGAGCCTTAAGCTATCTGAGAAAGGATTGTTGGAGAGTTTCTTTTCAACAGTCTGGATGTTTAGTATGGCACCCTTTGGGTGACGTGCGACGCATTCACTCTCAGGTCATAGTCTCTAGTGCGATATTGGTTGCAAACATCCATAAAAGACAGTTCTTTCGTAAAAGACAGAAAACAAACTTCAAACCTTTTTGCCCCGTAGGCCCATAATTCAAAGGAAGCTTTTCTGAAGAAAAGAGTGTCGTTAACTCCCAGTTCTACTGCAAACGGTAACACCTAAGTCTCCAAGGGTCGAGCCGCGTAAACCAAACTGCTGGAACTGTTTGTTAACCCTACTCGATAAAACAGATGAATCTGAATCCCCGTAAGTCGTATTATCCCGAACTACGTAAGCTCTGATCTCTCATACCTGTTGAGAGTACGTAAGCACAATACTGACGTATTGGCGAGCCACCTTCCCCCATCACCCGTAGTTAGCCAAACTACGTTGACTCTGATTTCTCATTCTCTGATGAGAATACGTAGGCATAAAGTGTGATGCTTTGCCGAGTCATTTTCTTTTCTTTTTAGACTGGCCTTGATAGGTAGATAGATACAACCAACCCGTCAAACAAACCAACAAGCGTGGATCCCATCGAGTACGATGGACGTGAGGGGTGCTAATACCTTCCCCTTGCGTAACCGACTCCCGAACCCAGACAATGGTTGCGATGACCTTGTCTTATACCTTTTCGCCAGGTTTTTCCGATCGTTTCCTTTCCCGTTCTGAGGGATAAATAATGAAAGTGGCGACTCTTCTGTTTTTCCGGCACCTTATTTTCGCGGTAGCGACAGCTGGCGACTCTGCTGGGGACTTGATAGTTTCCTGGGATCCAACGTCCCTTATGCGAGTCAGTTTGGGGATCCAACATCCCCTGCGAGAGTCAATTCTAGCGCTTGTATGATTACTTGTTGGGTTGTGTTTGTTTATCGCATTTTATTTTCAGTATGATATGATTATCTGTGCTGTTGTGGGAGGGGCATTCTGATGAGTGAGAAGCCAAACCCAGGCTTGAGTGTACCTAGCATTAGTTGTGGAAATTAGTGGACGCGTGCTTGCTTTGCAGGCACTAGTGTCTCATGAAATCCACGCTCAGACGAGGTTCTCCCGGTTGACTTCTTTTCCGGCCCTTTGGGCCTGAGGGGTTGTTGGTTTGGAGGATTGTCGACTCTGGGGACCGATCATTTGGAATTCAGCTGAGTGAGGCCGCTTCAGGAGATGGTGATGCCACACCTTCTGGGTATCGTATCACCCCTCTTGAATGTCTGTGACGCTGATGACCGCATAGGATGCCGAACTTGTGTCAGTTTAGGTCCATACCTGTGAGTAGGGTCGGGTTTGTTGCAGGAACCCTTAACCTTCAGACTACCTGGTTTTCTTGATAGTGAATCAGTTTTGTTGGTATCGTAGGTTCTCATCATCAGATGTGTGTTTGTGCTTGACAGAGCAGAGTTATGGTCCTGCACCAGAGGTCTTTATTATCAGATGTATGTGTGTTCTTGACAGAGCTGAGTTATAGTCTGACATTAGGGGTTTCTCCTCATCATCAGATATATGTGTGTTCTTGACAGAGCAGGTTTATGGTCCGATACCAGGGTTTTCTTCTCATCAAAGATAGGGTTGTTCTTGACAGAGCAGTATTGTGGTTTTGTTGATACAAAACCTTCATCTCTTCAATAGCACAGCTGTCTTGATCTCCTGCTGCATGATTGCATTTTGCATTGCTTTGCATATCCATCTGCATATCATTAACGTGTGTCTGTGTTGCGGGTACCGTTTCCCCCGGTTCAGGTTTTCTTGCCTTCAATTGCGCTATTATGGGTTCTCTGAGGAAGACTGTGGCCTACAAGTTCCCCACTCCTGATGTTGTTCAGCTGACTGGTTTGATTGCTTTGGCAAACGATTCCGTGAGAGGTGAATTCAGAAAGTCTTATGGGAAACTGCTCAGCCTGGTTCGTAAACCCTCTGTGTTTGAGTTGAATGGGTTGCACGCCTTGCTGCAGTTCTATGACCCTCCTTTGAGATGCTTTACCTTCCCAGAATTTATTCTCGCACCTACACTAGAGGAGTATGTTGATTTGTTAGGTGTGCCTGTCAAGAGTCAGATGCCCTTTGTTCATATGGATGCTGAGCCTAATTTGGCTAGTCTAGCCCCTTCACTTCACCTGGATGCCTCAGAGTTGGTCTTGTCTAGTTGGAACAGGGTTCCCGGTTTCTCCTTGCAGTTTTTAGTGGGAAAGGCCCAGCAGTGCGCCAAAGACGGATGTTGGATCGTGTTCAACGCCATCCTTGCTCTGTGCATATATGGCATCATTTTATTCCCCAATATGCCCGATTTTGTAGACTTCGACGCCTTTCACATCTTTGCATCAGGGAATCCAGTCCCTACCTTGATTGGAGATGTCTACCATTCTGTCCACTACAAAAATGAGAACAGAAAGGGTAAGAATGTCTTGTGCTGTGTGCCCCTACTCTACAGATGGCTTGATAGTCACCTACCCAAGAAAGGTCCCTTTGCTTCGTCTGCAGCCACAACTGAGTGGTCTGAGCGCTTGATGAGTCTGTCAGCGGAGGATATTGCCTGGTTTGATAGAGATAGGTTGGGTACTGAGATTATCTTCAGCTACAGTGGGTTCCGAATGTGCCTTTGATAGGAAGGAAGGGTTGTATCAACTATAATCCATCTCTGTTGATCCGACAGTTTGCTTATGCTTTGAGAGCTCCGTCGAAGGATGAAGAGGTGCAGGAATCTCTGTACCTCACTGGTCTTCTAGAGGGGGGGTATGTTATCTAAGCTTCAGCACGCTTGGAATGGTATTTGTAAGCGGGGAAAGCCGTTGCTGGGGAAAAGTAATAGCCAAGCCTACGCTCCGTATGTGACCTGGATCAGAGCCAGAGCAGATATTATAGGGATGTCATTTCCACCTGCCCAGCTAGAAAGCCCTCCAGTGATTGAAGAGCCTACCACCGTGCCTATTCAGCAGCATAATCAGGTGTTAGCTGAGAGAGATGAGCTGAAGAAGGCAAATGAAGAACTGGAGAAAGAATTGGCTCAACTCAGAAGCGAGAGAAGTGAAGTCGTCCATTCCTTCAAGAGGCAAACAGAGCTGGTGAACCAGTTAGGGACGGATTTGACTAAGCAGATGGCTGAGCGTGAGCATTTGGGTCGGGACTTCAAAGCTGTCAATGACGTACTGGCCACTAAGAAGCAGCATTTGGATGAAGCGTACCGGAGAATATCCAATTTTAATCAGCATTGGAAGGCCACCCTAGCCAACGGCAAGGAACGAGAGGATAAACTGAAGCAGCAGATCTCTAAATTGAAATCCCAGGTGAAGGCTAGTGAGAAGAGGTTTGATGAAGAAACCGCTCGCAGATATGCCGCTGAAGGCTGCTCAACAAGGCTCTTGCCAACCTGAAGGAGCGCAAACTGACGTTTGAGTCCAAGAAGCGGAAGTTAGAAGATTGTTTCGGCGAAGGAGCATGGGAAGACTCAGTTGAAGGTCTTCAATACACTATTACACAGAGGGAGTTACTCGTCGAAGGGTTGCTCACTCGGCCTGATCATCCAGAAACGAGGAATCTGTTAGAAGAGTTTCGCGCCCGTGGCCGTGCTTGACTATATTTGTAATCCTTTTGTGTTGATCATTGTTGTATGCTGACCATCACCAGGCTTGTTGGTTGAGGTCATGCTATTGATTCAGCTTGTACTCAGTGACGTTGTGTACTGCCTTGATGGGCTCTCTTTATATATATATGAGATGTCATTTCCATGACTGGACTCGGACTTCTTATTATCAGCACTGGCACTCAGGCACTAGGATCGGGGGATACCTCCCTAACGCACAGACACACATTTGCATTTGCATGAAGCATTTGCATAACGAGCACTTTGTCGTTTTTCTAACCCTTTTGTGTATACAGGTTGTTTCAGGTTGTTCCAGGATTGATCAAAGACCCATCCACCGCTATCCGACCAGAGCGAATCAAGCTAGAGCAATGGAGCAAGTGCAGACTGATGTTCAGGAACTCCGAGAAAGGATGGACCGCTTCATGGAGCTCATGCAAGTGGTTGCCAACAGCCAAGACCAGCTCAGAACATTGGTCCAGCCTCTGATTTCAAGGGTTGACAGCAATGGTGTACTCCACGGTGGGAGCGTTCCAACCCCTCCACCTGTTGAAACTCCTCAGAACGGCATCCCCGTGACCGGGGGGAATGGCAGTGGCAACGGCAACGTGATCGCTAACATGGGGCTCAATGGTAATACGACTGGCGTCGGTAATGGGAATTTTGAAGCTAATGTCAATGTTGGGCTGGGCAACGGCAACGCAGGTGGTGGAAATCTGTATGGGCCTCAGCCATGGTTAGAAGACCGTCAAGAAGATTTGTTCTCACAGAAGGGTGCTGAAGGAGAGCTGACTGCTGAAGCACGCCTGAGGTTTAAGGCACTCGAGGATAAGATGAGGAATTTCGAGAACCTGAACACTATGGGTGTCGACATGTCCAAATTAGGATTGATTGCTGATTTCAAGGTGCCTCCCAAATTCAAGGTACCCGACTTTGAAAAGTACAAGGGCACCACCTGCCCTCGCGTCCACCTAAGGTCATATTACCGCAAAATGTCCGCTCATTCTGAAGACGAGAAGTTGCTGATGCACTTCTTTCAGGATAGCTTGTCCGGGCCATCCTTGGAATGGTACATGAGTTTGGAACCTACCAGTGTGCGCACGTGGAAGGAACTTGCTGAGGCATTCGTGCACCATTACCAATATAACAGTGACTTGGCTCCAAACCGAGTCCAACTGCATAATTTGTCACAGAGGAACAACGAAGGGTTCAAGGAATACGCCCAGCGGTGGCGTGAATTGGCAGCTAGAGTTCAACCGCCGATGGTTGAACGGGAGCTTGTTGAAATGTTTGTAGCCACCCTCCCAGGGGTTTATTACGAGAAATTGGTCAGCGGTATGTCTGGAAGTTTCTTGGATCTCATCATCACCGGCGAGCACGTTGAAAATGGGATCAAACTGGGGAAAATTCAAGGTGATCTATCCTCAGCTGGAGGAGGAAAGAAACCGTATGGTAACAAAAGGCGGGAAGGAGAGACGAGAGCCGTGTCTAAAGCTCGAAGGAAAGGCAAGGGCCAGCACCAGCAGGTGGCTAGCATAACCATCCCTGCAGTCCAACAACCCCAGCCGCTGCAGCAGCCGAATCAGCAAGGGTACAAAAAGTATCAGAACAGGGCACCTCTATCAAGTCGTCCCCTTGAAACACTGCCCATGTCTTATGCTCAGCTGTTACAGACTCTGCTTCAGTTACAGTTAGTCCAGAAGAGAACCCTGGCTCCCTTGACAGGGGCACCTCCGCCAGGTTACGACGCGAATGCAACATGTGAATTTCACTCAGGGGCACCAGGCCACACGATAGAAAACTGCAAAGCCTTCAAGCACAAAGTGCAAGATATGGTGGATGCTAAGATCATCATTTTCTCAGATAATGTGCCGAAAGTCACGAAGAACCCTATGCCGAATCATCGGGGAGGTGGGGTGAATGCCATTATTGAGGACGAGAAATTAGATGTGTTGACTAACGTCAAAGATTTGAAGACACCGCTCAGCTTCGTCAAAGCCAAGCTGATGAAGAGAGGCTTCTTTCCAGGCTGTGGAGAACTGTGTATGGGCTGTGCGACTCGTCCTGATGGATGTGAGCAGTTGATAGAGGGGATCCAGAGTTTAATGACCGAAGGAATCTTGCAGTTTAGCCGAAGGTCCGAATATGGATCTGTAGAGGTAATGCTGAAGCAAGATGACGAGGTTGCCACCATCACCATCCCTCGCCGGATGATCACTATTTCTGCACCCAGACCGCCCACAGTTACCATCACCAAGGCTGGGCCGATCCCTTTTGAAAGCACCAATGATGTCCCGTGGCATTATGGGGCAGACGTCTACTGCAACGGGCAGAAGTTAGAATTGGAACCCTCGGGGCAGTGTGTGGATAACCTAGTGGGAATTGGCGGAGTCACGCCCAGCGGAAGAGTATTTGCTCCACCTGAGATTGCGGCGGACAAAGCGGACAAAGCTGATGTAACCGATAAGGGAAAGAGTAAAGTCGTTGAGGAAACCCCTCGAGGGGTAGAGAAGGACTTACTTGTTAAGGACGCTGAAGAGTTCATGAGGCTGATCAAGAAGAGTGATTACAAGATCGTGGATCACCTCCATCAAACACCCTCGAAAATCTCCATCCTGAATTTGTTGTTGTGCTCGGAGTCACATCACAACGTGCTGTTAAAGGTCTTGAATGCCACGTATTGACCGCAGGAAATATCGGTCAACCAGTTGGAAGGGTTCGTAGCCCACGTGAATGTTGGAAATGGGTTAGGGTTCACTGACCTGGAGTTGACGCCGAAGGGAAGAAACCACAACAGTGCCCTACACATCTCAATAGAGTGTAGGGGAACGATTATGTCTCATGTGTTGGTGGACACAGGGTCATCGCTCAATGTTCTTCCGAAGAAAGCATTGATGAAGTTAGATACTCGAGGATTGATTTGCACACCCAGTGATTTGGTTGTGAAGGCTTTCGATGGAACCAAGAGTCGTGTTTTTGGAGAGGTAACGCTGCCAATCCAAGTTGGGCCGGAAACTTTCGACGCAGTCTTTTACATTATGGACATCATGCCAGCCTACAGCTGTCTCTTAGGCCGGCCATGGATCCATTCTGCTGGTGCTGTGACCTCCATGTTGCACCAGAAACTCAAGTATGCTGTCGGAGGCAGCATCGTGACTGTATGTGGCGAGGAAGACATAATGGTAAGCCATTTGTCGTCCTTCAAATATGTTGAGATGGATGGGGAAATCCACGAAACCCTATGTCAGGCGTTCGAAGCTGTTAAAGGCAAGAACGTGGTTCCAGTAATGACTGAGAAGCCAGAGATGACTCTCTCTTCCTTCAAGGAAGCCCGGGCCGTTGTTCAAGCCGGATCTACCCCAGGCTGGGGGCAGGTTCTAGAAATACCTAACAAACAGGACATGTTTGGGTTAGGATACTCTCCTGCGGCTGAAGCCTCCTCTTCTCGCAGTGCGTCGCGAGGTAAAGGGCCGATCCAGTTTACCAGTGGCAGGGTGATATTTGAAAGTGTCAACGCAGTGTCTGAAGACGGCGAAGACAACGATTGTGACCTAGACTCTTGGATCCAGCCAAGCAGACCAGGCGAGAGCCTCAACAACTGGTCCATCAGGGATACCATCCAAGTGACAGGCAAAGAGTAATGATTTACTTTCTCCAATTGTTGTACAACCCTATGTCCTACCCGGGGCATAGCGGTTTTATTGTAAGGGCGTTGTTTGATTATGTACATGCATTTTACCAATAAATCAAAAGGCATTTTTCTCCGCATTCAAATGTTGTGATCTCTGTTATTCCTGTTTTATAGTTGTTTTGAAAAACAATAAAATGGCAATGGGGTTTGTGCTAACCTGCATATCCTTGTCTTAAGCTTAACCCTTGTTATTGCAGGATCCACTTAACAGATGACATTGACTCTGGACCTTCTACGACTCACTTCGACTTTGATTGCCCGATCTATCAAGCTGAAGAAGAGATTGATGAAGACGAAGACCTTCCCGAAGAGTTGGCCCGCTTGTTGAAACAAGAAGAGAAAATGATTCTGCCTCATGAGGAAGAGATTGAGACTGTGAATCTGGGTTCTGAAGAACTTGTCAAGAATGTCAGGATAGGGGCTACATTGCAGAGTGATGTCAAGCAGAGATTGGTCGAGATGCTGAGAGAGTATAGTGACATCTTTGCTTGGTCATACGAAGATATGCCCGGGCTTGATATTGACATCGTGGTCCACCACTTGCCGCTGCGAGAAGATTGTCCTCCCGTTAAGCAGAAGCTTAGGAGGACACGACCAGATATGGCCGTTAAGATCAAAGAAGAAGTGCAAAAGCAACTTGATGCTGGCTTCTTAGCGGTCGCTACTTACCCTCCGTGGGTCGCCAACATAGTGCCTGTACCGAAGAAGGACGGTAAGGTGCGTATGTGCGTCGATTACAGGGATTTCAATAGGGCGAGCCCTAAAGATGATTTCCCGCTCCCTCATATTGATGTGTTGGTTGACAATACGGCCCAGTTCTCCGTATTTTCATTCATGGATGGCTTCTCCGGCTACAATCAGATCAAGATGGCGTCGGAGGACATGGAGAAAACAACGTTTATTACACCTTGGGGAACATTTTGCTACAAGGTAATGCCCTTCGGTCTAAAGAACGTAGGGGCTACTTACCAATGAGAAATGGTTACTTTGTTTCATGATATGATTCATCATGAGATCAAAGTCTATGTTGATGACATGATTGCAAAGTCCCAAACGGAGGAGGGACACCTGGTCAATTTGCTGAAGCTTTTTGAGAGGCTTAGGAAGTTCAGGTTGAGGCTGAATCCTAACAAGTGTACTTTCGGAGTACGGTCTGGAAAACTACTGGGGTTTATTGTGAGTGAAAGAGGCATCGAGGTTGATCCTGCGAAGATAAAAGCAATACAAGAAATGCAAGCGCCAAAAACCGAAAAAGAAGTTCGTGGTTTCCTGGGCAGAATAAACTACATTGCAAGGTTTATCTCTCAGCTCATGGCCACGTGTGAACCGAAGTTCAAATTACTAAAAAAGGATCAGGCGATTATCAGGAACGAGGATTTCCAGAAGGCATTCGATAAAATAAAGTAGTATCTACAGGAACCTCCAATCTTGATACCCCCGGTGGCCGGAAGACCCTTAATCATGTACTTGACAGTTCTTGAGAATAGTATGGGATGTGTTCTCGGTCAGCACGACGAGACGGGGAGAAAGGAGCATGCCATTTACTATTTGAGTAAAAAGTTCACAGATTGTGAATCTCGTTACTCAATCAAGTACGTCTTCGAGAAGCAAGCACTTTCGGGAAGGATTGCCAGATGGCAAATGGTGTTGACGAAATATGACATTCAGTACGTTTCCCAGAAGGCCATCAAGGGAAGCGTATTGTCTGAATACCTTGCCGAACAGCCGATCGAGGATTATCAGCCGATGAAATTTGAATTCCCTGATGAGGACATCATGTTTCTCAAAGCGAAAGATTGCGATGAATCGTTGCCCGATGAGGGTCCAGATAGGAAATCCCAATGGAAATTGATATTTGACGGGGCGATTAATTTTTACGGAAGTGGCATTGGGGTGATCATCACAACTCCCCATGGATCCCACATCCCGTTTACCACGAGACTGACGTTTCTGGTTACCAATAATGAAGCGGAGTACGAAGCGTGCATCATGGGTCTAGAAGAAGCAATTGATTTGAGAATCAAGAACCTAGATGTATATGGTGACTCGGCACTTGTGATCAACCAGATTAAAGGGGAGTGGGAGACTCGTCAATCAAATTTGGTGTCGTACATGAACTATGCCAGAAGGCTGCTTTTGTTCTTTGATCGAGTGGAACTCCATCATGTGCCCAGGGCTGAAAACCAGATGGCTGATGCCTTAGCCACGTTGGCTTCGATGTATAAAGTCAATTTTTGGAATGAAGCTCCAAGAATTGTCCTTTCTCGTCTTGATAGACTTGCATTCGTCTTTGCGATCGAGGAAGCCTCCGATGGCAAGCCATGGTTCCATGACATCCAAACCTTCCTTATGACTAAGGAGTATCCTGAGGGAGCGTCAACCCAGGATAAGAAGACTCTGAGGAGGCTGTCTGGAAATTTCTATCTCAATCCTGATGGAGTTTTATATAAAAGAAACCATGATCTCGTGCTACTCAGATGTGTAGATGAGAAGGAAGCGAGTATGCTCATGGAAGAAGTCCATGAAGGCACATTTGGTACGCACGCCGGCGGGCATGCTATGACAAGAAAGATCCTGAGAGCAGGATACTACTGGCTGACGATGGAATCGGATTGCTTCAAATTCGCAAAGAGATGTCATAAATGCCAGATTTATGCTGATAAGATTCATGTGCCGTCGTGCCCGTTGAATGTCATGTCCTCCCCGTGGCTGTTCTCCATGTGGGGCATCGACATGATAGGCAAGATCGAGCCCACTGCATCTAACGGTCATCGCTTTATTCTAGTAGCTATCGACTACTTCACCAAGTGGGTGGAGGCAGCCTCATACGCTAATGTGACCGAGCAGGTGGTGGCTAAATTCATCAAGAGGGACATCATCTGTCGATACGAAATTCCCGAGCGGATCATTACTGATAATGGTTCGAATTTGAATAACAAGATGATGAAGGAGCTGTGCTAGAGTTTCAAGATTGAACACCACAACTCATCTCCTTACCGGCCGAAGATGAATGGCGCTGTTGAAGCGGCTAACAAGAACATCAAGAAGATTGTACAGAAGATGGTTGTGACCTATAAAGATTGGCACGAGATGTTGCCATTTGCACTGCACGGTTATCGTACAACGGTATGTACATCAACCGGGGCAACTCCTTTCTCACTGGTGTACGGTATGGAAGTTGTCCTACCGTTGGAAGTGGAGATCCCTTCTTTACGAGTTTTGGTTGACGTGAAACTCGATGAGGCAGAATGGATTAAGAACCGACTAAACCAACTCAGCCTGATGGACGAGAAGAGGTTAGCATCGATTGCATATGGTCACCTATACCAAAGCCGAATGAAGAAAGCCTATGACAAGAAGGTGCGTCCTAGAAGCTTTCAGACGGGTGATCTCGTCTTGAAGAAGATTCTTCCTCCACACTCCGATCACCGGGGCAAGTGGACTCCCAATTACGAAGGTCCGTACGTCGTCAGTAAGGTCTTCTTGGGAGGAGCCTTGTTGTTATCCACGATGGATGGCGAAGATTTTGCATCCCCGGTGAACACGGACGCAGTTAAAAAATACTTTGCTTAAAGAATGACCCGCTGGAAAGAAAAAGAATATCCAGGCAAAAATGGGGCATCCCGGCGAACCATAAAAAAGGAAAAAAGGGTTCGGGCAAAAATTAGGGATATAAAAGAAAAGAATGTACACCCGCAAATTCGAAAACCTGGAAGGGCGACTTTGGCAAAAAAGGGTATCCCGGTGAACCGAAAACCCGAGAGGGCGATTCAGGCAAAAGTTAGGGATTTGAAAAAGCAAATGATTGCGTTCCGCGTGTGGACTTTCATTGTTTAGTGGTTTGGAAGACCTGAGGGTCGTTTATCTGAATCAATCTCTTCTGAAGCGGAAGCGTCAGAGAAGTATCGTTGTCGAGTGGGTCATAGAGGGATCAACTCATGGTGTTCGTCTACGCCTCATTGCCGACATTTGTGTATATACTGATGTATATTTATGTTTTCATATTTAAGCAGCTTCCTCATTCCAGGAGCTTGCATCTGTTGTAAAACATTTTTGCCCATTCAGGGGTTCGTTATTAATAAAATGTATACTATTCAGCGATTCTGTTTGCTTGTTTAGCATTTACTTGTTTTGTTTGCGAAAAAGAACGCCGATGTTTTTGATAAAATGCGCATACATAAACTTACTAGCCTAGGCCACTGATTATTGAAACAATGGATTACTTGAATATTGTCACAAGATGATAACCTTGATAGGTCCCTTTGAGAAAGGTATCTTGTCTGTCTGTTTGGTTGTTGCAGGTATAGCTCCTTCTCCTCCAGCAAAGTTCAGCGTCCTCTCCCCATGGAGTCCGAGCATGGGACCGCGAGCATTGATGTGTATCCCCAAGCAGAGAAGATTCTCTCTCCAATCAGATGCATCCTGAAGGATCGTCGTCTCCCCAGCTGAGTCATATACTGAAGTGTGCAACGCTCGGTATTACAGATTGAAGTCTTCGGCAGAATTGAAATTCCCCACAGAGTTGTACTTTCCCCGGCAAGCAGGACGATTCCTTCTACCCCAACCGAGATGGCAGTTCCCCAAGAGAGTCGAGTCCTTGGAAGCCGTTTGGGCCATGAGTGGTTTTTCCCAGTAGAATGTTGAATAGCTGATGTTGTAATTCCCCACCGGAGTCGTTATCTCCAGGAAAGTTTCGCCACGAAGGCCTTGCAGTTTATTTCTGCGATTGACATCGTTTTCCTCAGCAGTTGTGGTTCGTATACCCGGATGAGCAGGTCCAGGTTCTCGTAGGACTTTGTTCCCCTGCAGCAGTCGGCTGAAGTTCGTTCCCCAGGCGGAATCCAATTGAGATTGGTGTGACTTCTTCTCCTCGGTAGGATGACTCCTTCCTCCACCAGAGTGGTTCTTTCTCCTTGACAGGAGGATTTTCCCTTCATTTATTTTGCTGATGGGGTCATAGCATTTTGCATGATTGCATAACATTCTCCCTAAATACGCGTAGCATTTCCACCGTGTGGAGCATTGCGCCATTGTCAAACATATGCATATGAAACATGAGCTAGGTTGTTACCGTTCTTGTTTTGCAGGTATTCCCCAGCAAAGTCGCTTGCCCAAGATGATTCTTGAATTCCCCAGCGAAGTTATTTGTCCAAGATGATTCTTGAAGTTCTCAACAGAGCTGATTCATCCAGAATGATTTCTGAAGCCCCGAAGCAGAGTTACTTGATAGTTCTCCAGAATCCCCAACGGAGATGTGTCATCCCCAGTAGGTTTGAACAGAGAAGTTGAGATTTCCCTTGAAGACTTGATGATTGAAGTCCGGCAGCGGTGCCAAAACCCCTGACTTACTGATGAAGTCTAACCACGAGGTCAAAGTAGCTTGCCTAGCTGATGCAGGGTGCCTAACAGCAAAAGATGGTATATCCTTATGGGTTCATGATTGACCGAAGATTCCATTCCCGACTTACTGACGATGTCCGGCTGACGCTCGAAAATTCCTTTGAATGCCCGACGACATAATTAACTTGATTGTTAAAAAGTTCCTAATGACTTGATGAGTCCCGAGGAATTCTTCTGCAGCAGTGCCGCAGAATGCCTGACGACAATATCAGCTATGTATCGCCGGTTGCCGAATGGCTCGCGACCCCTTAATGACTTGAGGACGAAGATCTACAGCAAAATCAGATGATCATCCTGACGGAGATTTGAGATTAGACATTTCACCGGTTACTGTGTGACCAATTCTCCAGCTAGTTGCCGTGCACTATTATTTCAGTTTCCGAGAATTTGTCCCCATCAGAGTACTGTGTATTCGTGCAGTTGGCAAATTTACGGGTTTGTTGGTATTCAACCATCTTTTACCTTGATTGGTTGAGAGTCGCTCGCTTCTCACCCAGTCAGGTCCAAGCCGCTTGAATAGGGGCAGCTGTTGTACCCCAAAATTTGCCCAACATTTATTCACCTAGCTTGTGTTTCATTTCATCCACATTAGCATTATCATTTGCATTTCATTGACATGTATGCAGGAGATCAATGATAACGCGAAATCATATCGTTTATTGGGCTTGATTTACATGCATTTATTTGTGACTTTTATTAATTTATCTTGATTTATGTTCTATTATATGATTAATTTACTTCGTTTTGCAGATTGGGGAGAATTTGGACTAAAGAAAGAAAAGGAGAAGAAACAGATGAAAAACGGATGAAAAATAGATGAAAAACAACAGATACGGATTCTGCTGCTGTGATGACCGTCACAGGTCCATGACGACCGTCATGCGTGTGACGACCGTCACATTTCATGACGACCGTCACGCAGACAAAAAACGCAGAATCAGAATTCACGATCAATCTCAACTTAAATCCTTCCTACACTTTCTCCACTCACTGCCCACTACTGGAAGTTACTACCACTTTCTCCATATCTCACGCATGATCTCAGGAAGTTGAGATAAGAAACATCTCCTATAAATAGACAAGAGATTCACAGAGAAAGGGGTGGATTCTTCATCCCGAAGTTCTGCCAAAGTTCCATCAAAGTTATTTATCGTTACTTTTATTTTCCTTTCCATTTTCCTTCAGTTCAGAATATTGTATTTTCTTCATGTACCTTTTATTTCTCGCCAAAGTAGAATTCTGCCGACATTGTGGGGGACTACCCAAGGATTTGAGATCAGTACAATTTACAGGTTTTTATTAATTGAATTACTACTTTATTTCTGTTATGATGCACGCTTTATTATTCCGTTGTTTATGTCTATTTCCATTCGCATTAATTATCATGTCTAGCTAAGTTAGTTTTATCGGTATGTAACCGAATTAGTAGGATAGGATTCGATAGTAACCGGCATATTCCCTTTTTACAAACAACCTTTCTGGCCGTAGTTTTGAAACTTATTTACTGAATAAACGTTCGTCGCGAAAGCGAGAACTTATTTAAAAGTAGTTTTGCCATGACAGTGGGAAATTAATTATGGTACGAACCAACAAGCGACAGCTGCGGTAAGACCAGATAGTAAACACTAGGCATTTGTTTTAATAACAGCGAAAGCACTTTAAAATGGATTAGAACCTAGAGTTTTCCAAAAAGTAGTTTTAACCCCGAATGGGACAGCGAAAGCGTACATTCAGCCCTTAGAATTATGACTAGCGCCAACAACCATCGTGAGACGAAAGTCTTCAGATCACTATTTTCTTCTGAACAATGATTGCAAAGAGTAAGAAGCATCGGTGACCTGTCGAATCCCAGATAACTAAGTCTTTGCATACCGATATCCTTTACCGCATTTCTTTAAACCAATTTTCTTTATTTCTTTTGCAGTTAATTTCATTCGCATTCAATTTTCCTAATTCCAATAGCCTTAGCTTTACACCGTAATAATAGATAATGGTAGACTGACATTGGTCTCTGTGGGTTCGACAATCTTTTATATTACTTTGATATTTCCGTGCACTTGCGGACGCATCAAGTTTTTGGCGCCGTTGCCGGGGACCAACAGTCAATATTATGATTCCGTTGTTGCATAGTATAGACTAAGGCACTCTTATCTAAATCATTATGTATAACCCATATTTCCCTTATAATTACCACCCTCCATATTATAACTGCCTCCCCCAATATTTCGAGGAACCACAAATTCCGCTTAAATCCGACCTCGAAATATTATTAGAAGATTTCAATACTACGCACTCTCACCCAAATTCCCTCTATGATGACGACTCCCAATGTTTTGAGGAAACGCAAGATTTTGATACATCCAACCAAGAACTACTACTAGAAGAATTCAATGAGACGTCTACTCACTCTAGGATAGAATCTATGATGGAGCGCTTTGTGGAAACACAAACTCTCCAAAACGGAGATTTTAGAAAACAACATCTCCAAATTAATGAAGACCTTAGGCAGATGAACGTTATTGTCAATTCCCTCGCCACTCACAGCGAGACTTTGGAGACTCAAACCTCCCTGCTTAGACAAACACCTCTAGGAACCTTCCCAGAAGGACATGTGAATGTTGTAACAACCGTTAATGAAGAACAAATAGAAGATCCTAGGGAGATTGATGATGAGCCTGAGGAGAGTTTTGGTGAGAAAAGCATACATATTGCGAAAAATCCACCGACACCAACCGAAAGGGAGGTTGTCGAAGAGGTAGAGAAGGAAGCACGTATCGTTGCTCCTCCTCCCTATACCCCACATATTTCTTTCCAACAAAGGTTTGCAAAAGTTAACGTAGACTCCCAATCCAAAACATATGTGGAGGTATTGAAAAATATACACACCAATGCACCTTTGTCTAAGGCCCTTCATAGAAAAAGAAAATTCGAGGACCGTGAAACTAGGGTCATTATTACTGTTAAAAGGGTACGATTAACTTTTGAGGTGGTGGATGAAATAACAAAGCCCAAATTTGAAAAGTTGATACACAGAATAGATCCAGAACCACCACCACGCGTTCAAAACAAGAAACCACCCTACAGAAGAAAGAAACGAAAAGGTGAGGGATATGAGAGATGGCTTGATAAGTGGCCATGGAAACCGAAGACTATTCAAAGTTCGATCGAGGAACCATTCTCGAAAGAACCACCATAAGTACTTGCACTCCTTAGCCGTCGAGCTATCGACGCTAAACAAAGCGTTGTGTGGGAGGGAACCCACAAGGTCTTTATTTTAATTTGTTTGTTTAAATCGGCAGAAAATAAAGAAATGTATCGCTTGTTACGCTTTAGCTATATCTAGGCGAAAACTCTCTAGATGACGATCTGAGAAGATGAGCTATGCCCACGGACATTCCTACGAGTGTCGCTGCTGGTGGGAACACTGATGATGAGTACTTCCTCTTGACGCGAGCAACATGATGAGCTGGTTCGAGAATTACACAAACAAAGTATCTGAAAATGCCCGCCACCGAAGTAGAAGTGATCAACAAAGACAAGGATAGCAAGAGCAGTAGCATTCATACAGGTTCTATCTTTCCTTTTCCACCTTTTACTGAAACATTGAGAACAATGTTTGGTTTAAGTGTGGGGGAGGAACTCTATCGTTTTCATTTTATTGCCTTTTAGTTTGATTTATTGTTTTTATCTATTTTTAATGCTATGTCAAAATCTTTGGATGTGCTGTCGAGTCTTTATGAGTGGTTTTCGCCTGTTATTCAAACTTCCCCAAAATTTCAAAAATTCAAAATTTTAACCTCCAACAAAAACTTTTTGATTTATGACATGGTACTCTGGAAGTATATAGGCTGTTTAGGCTATGTTAGAAAAACTTGGGAAAGTTTTGACAAAATTGATATCGTCCTGACAACCTTAACCCCCTAAATATGCAAAATAAATTTGAGTACCCATTATGCCGAGACCTTAAAACTCCAGGTTCATGTAGTAATCCCTAAGTAGTTTATTTAAGCAGTCAGCACCATCCTAAACACACTAAGTAAGAAACCGATGCAAATAAGTGTATGATCTCTAGGTTAAAATGAGAAACTAAGAAAGAAAAGAAAAAAAATTATGAAGAAAAAGACATGTTCCTTCTAAGTTAGGTGCTCCTCACCCGAGCACTTAGCCTAACGGTACAAACTCTTTAAGTTCAATTGATGCTTAAGCATATTTGCAGAAAAAAATGAAATAATAATGAGATCGTAGTCACTAACAGGTCTACTTTCCATGAATGTGTATGGATAACGGGCTCAATGTGATTGCACTATAATGAAATGGGGTGAAAGAGAGCATGAGTTATAGGTTGAGTTATAATGGCATGATTCCGATTGGTTTGCATCAGTAGGGAGTTTTTGAAATTGTGTCGTTATGATATCCTTGGTATTAATATTTAGTACCTATCGATATAACATTAGCCTAGCAGCCACGTATGATTAGAGTTTCGTCGTGACTTTGTTTCGAACTATGCTTATTTCTTTTTACTGTGTTGGTCGATTGCTTGAGGACAAACAATGGGTTAATTGTGGGGATGTTTGATAACGCGAAATCATATCGTTTATTTGGCTTGATTTACATGCATTTATTTGTGACTTTTATTAATTTATCTTGATTTATGTTCTATTATATGATTAATTTACTTCGTTTTGAAGATTGGGGAGAATTTGGACTAAAGAAAGAAAAGGAGAAGAAACAGATGAAAAACGGATGAAAAATAGATGAAAAACAACAGATACGGATTCTGCTGCTGTGACGACCGTCACAGGTCCATGACGACCGTCATGCGTGTGACAACCGTCACATTTCATGACGACCGTTACGCAGACAAAAAACGCAGAATCAGAATTCATGATCAATCTCAACTTAAATCCTTCCTACACTTTCTCCACTCACTGCCCACTACTGGAAGTTACTACCACTTTCTCCATATCTCACGCATGATCTCAGGAAGTTGAGATAAGAAACATCTCCTATAAATAGACAAGAGATTCACAGAGAAAGGGGTGGATTCTTCATCCCGAAGTTCTGCCAAAGTTCCATCAAAGTTATTTATCGTTACTTTTATTTTCCTTTCCATTTTCCTTCAGTTCAGAATATTGTATTTTCTTCCTGTACCTTTTATTTCTCACCAAAGTAGAATCCTGCCGACATTATGGGGGACTACCCAAGGATTTGAGATCAGTACAATTTACAGGTTTTTATTAATTGAATTACTACTTTATTTCTGTTATGATGCACGCTTTATTATTCCGTTGTTTATGTCTATTTCCGTTCGCATTAATTATCATGTCTAGCTCAGTTAGTTTTATCGGTATGTAACCGAATTAGTAGGATAGGATTCGATAGTAACCGGCATATTCCCTTTTTACAAACAACCTTTCTGGCCGTAGTTTTGAAACTTATTTACTGAATAAACGTTCGTCGCGAAAGCGAGAACTTATTTAAAAGTAGTTTTGCCACGACAGTGGGAAATTAATTAAGGTACGAACCAACAAGCGACAACTGCGGTAAGACCAGATAGTAAACACTAGGCATTTGTTTGAATAACAGCGAAAGCACTTTAAAATGGATTAGAACCTAGAGATTTCCAAAAAGTAGTTTTAACCCCGAATGGGACAGCGAAAGCGTACATTCGGCCCTTAGAATATGACTAGCGTCAACAACCATCGTGAGACGAAAGTCTTCAGATCACTATTTTCTTCTGAACAATGTTTGGAAAGAGTAAGAAGCATCGGTGACCTGTCGAATCCCAGATAACTAAGTCTTTGCATACCGATATCCTTTACCGCATTTCTTTAAACCAATTTTCTTTATTTCTTTTGCAGTTAATTTCATTTACATTCAATTTTCCTAATTCCAATAGCCTTAGCTTTACGCCGTAATAATAGATAACGGTAGACTGACATTGGTCTCTGTGGGTTCGACAATCTTTTATATTACTTCGATATTTCCGTGCACTTGCGGACGCATCAAGTTTTTGGCGCCGTTGTCGGGGACCAACAGTCAATATTGTGATTCCGTTGTTGCATAGTATAGACTAAGGCACTCTTTATCTAAATCATTATGTATAACCCATATTTCCCTTATAATTACCACCCTCCATATTATAACTACCACCCCCAATATTTCGAGGAACCACAAATTCCGCTTAAATCCGACCTCGAAATATTATTAGAAGATTTCAATACTACGCACTCTCACCCAAATTCCCTCTATGATGACGACTCCCAATGTTTTAAGGAAACGCAAGATTTTGATACATCCAACCTCGAACTACTACTAGAAGAATTCAATGAGACGTCTACTCACTCTAGGATAGAATCTATGATGGAGCGCTTTGTGGAAACACAAACTCTCCAAAACGGAGATTTTAGAAAACAACATCTCCAAATTAATGAAGACCTTAGGCAGATGAACGTTATTGTCGATTCCCTCGCAACTCACAGCGAGACTTTGGAGACTCAAACCTCCCTGCTTAGACAAACACCTCTAGCACCCTTCCCAGAAGGACATGTGAATGTTGTACCAACCGTTAATGAAGAACAAATAGAAGATCCTAGGGAGATTAATGATGAGCCTGAGGAGAGTTTTGGTGAGAAAAGCATACATATTGAGAAAAATCCACCGACACCAACCGAAAGGGAGGTTGTCGAAGAGGTAGAGAAGGAAGCACGTATCGTTGCTCCTCCTCCCTATACCCCACATATTTCTTTCCCACAAAGGTTTGCAGAAGTTAAGGTAGACTCCCAATCCAAAACATATGTGGAGGTATTGAAAAATATACACACCAATGCACCTTTGTCTAAGGCCCTTCATAGAAAAAGAAAATTCGAGGACCGTGAAACTAGGGTCATTATTACTGTTAAAAGGGTACGATTAACTTTTGAGGTGGTGGATGAAATAACAAAGCCCAAATTTGAAAAGCTGATACACAGAATAGATCCAGAACCACCACCACCCGTTCAAAATAAGAAACCACCCTACAGAAGAAAGAAACGAAAAGGTGAGGGATATGAGAGATGGCTTGATAAGTGGCCATGGAAACCGAAGACAATTCAAAGTTCGATCGAGGAACCATTCTCGAAAGAACCACCATAAGTACTTGCACTCCTTAGCCGTCGAGCTATCGACGCTAAACAAAGCGTTGTGTGGGAGGGAACCCACAAGGTCTTTATTTTAATTTGTTTGTTTAAATCGGCAGAAAATAAAGAAATGTATCGCTTGTTACGCTTTAGCTATATCTAGGCGAAAACTCTCTAGACGACGATCTGAGAAGATGAGCTATGCCCACGGACATTCCTACGAGTGTCGCTGCTGGTGCGAACACTGATGATGTGTACTTCCTCTTGACGCGAGCAACATGATGAGCTGGTTCGAGAATTACACAAACAAAGTATCTCAAAATGTCCGCCACCGAAGTAGAAGTGATCAACAAAGACAAGGATAGCAAGAGCAGTAGCATTCATACAGGTTCTATCTTTCATTTTCCACCTTTTACTGAAACATTGAGGACAATGTTTGGTTTAAGTGTGGGGGAGGAACTCTATCGCTTTCATTTTATTGCCTTTTAGTTTGATTTATTGTTTTTATCTATTTTTAATGCTATGTCAAAATCTTTGCATGTGCTGTCGAGTCTTTATGAGTGGTTTTCGCCTGTTATTCAAACTTCCCCAAAATTTCAAAAATTCAAAATTTTAACCTCCAACAAAAACTTTTTGATTCATGACATGGTACTCTGGAAGTATATAGGCTGTTTAGGCTATGTTAGAAAAACTTGGGAAAGTTTTGATAAAATTGATATCGTCCTGACAACCATAACCCCCTAAATATGCAAAATAAATTTGAGTACCCATTATGCCGAGACTTTAAAACTCCAGGTTCATGTAGTAATCCCTAAGTAGTTTATTTAAGCAGTTAGCACCATCCTAAACACACTAAGTAAGAAACCGATGCAAATAAGTGTATGATCTCTAGGTTAAAATGAGAAACTAAGAAAGAAAAGAAAAAAAATTATGAAGAGAAAGACATGTTCCTTCTAAGTTAGGTGCTCCTCACCCGAGCACTTAGCCTAACAGTACAAACTCTTTAAGTTCAATTGATGCTTAAGCATATTTGCAGAAAAAAATGAAATAATAATGAGATCGTAGTCACTAACAGGTCTACTTGCCATGAATGTGTATGGAGAACGGGCTTAATGTGATTGCACTATAATGAAATGGGGTGAAAGAGAGCATGAGTTATAGGTTGAGTTATAATGGCATGATTCCGATTGGTTTGCATAAGTAGGGAGTTTTTGAAATTGTGTCGTTATGATATCCTTGGTATTAATATTTAGTACCTATCAATCTAACATTAGCCTAGCAACCACGTATGATTAGAGTTTCGTCGTGACTTTGTTTCGAACTATGCTTATTTCTTTTTACTGTGTTGGTCGATTGCTTGAGGACAAACAATGGTTTAATTGTGGGGATGTTTGATAACGCGAAATCATATCGTTTATTTGTCTTGATTTACATGCATTTATTTGTGACTTTTATTAATTTATCTTGATTTATGTTCTATTATATGATTAATTTACTTCGTTTTGCAGATTGGGGAGAATTTGGACTAAAGAAAGAAAAGGAGAAGAAACAGATGAAAAACGGATGAAAAATAGATGAAAAACAACAGATACGGATTCTGCTGCTGTGACGACCGTCACAGGTCCATGACGACCGTCATGCGTGTGACAACCGTCACATTTCATGACGACCGTCACGCAGACAAAAAACGCAGAATCAGAATTCACGATCAATCTCAACTTAAATCCTTCCTACACTTTCTCCACTCACTGCCCACTACTGGAAGTTACTACCACTTTCTCCATATCTCACGCATGATCTCAGGAAGTTGAGATAAGAAACATCTCCTATAAATAAACAAGAGATTGACGGAGAAAGGGGTGGATTCTTCATCCCGAAGTTCTGCCAAAGTTCCATCAAAGTTATTTATCGTTACTTTTATTTTCCTTTCCATTTTCCTTCAGTTCAGAATATTGTATTTTCTTCCTGTACCTTTTATTTCTCGCCAAAGTAGAATCCTGCCGACATTATGGGGGACTACCCAAGGATTTGAGATCACACAATTTACAGGTTTTTATTAATTGAATTACTACTTTATTTCTGTTATGATGCACGCTTTATTATTCTGTTGTTTATGTCTATTTCGGTTCGCATTAATTATCATGTCTAGCTAAGTTAGTTTTATTGGTATGTAACCGAATTAGTAGGATAGGATTCGATAGTAACCGGCATCTTCCCTTTTTACAAACAACCTTTATGGCCGTAGTTTTTAAACTTATTTATTGAATAAACGTTCGTCGCGAAAGCGAGAACTTATTTAAAAGTAGTTTTGCCACGATAGTGGGAAATTAATTAAGGTACGAACCAACAAGCGACAGCTGCGGTAAGACCAGATAGTAAACACTAGGCATTTGTTTTAATAACAGCGAAAGCACTTTAAAATGGATTAGAACCTCGAGATTTCCAAAAAGTAGTTTTAACCCCGAATGGGACAGCGAAAGCGTACATTCGGCCCTTAGAATTATGACTAGCGTCAACAACCATCGTGAGACGAAAGTCTTCAGATCACTATTTTCTTCTGAACAATGTTTGCAAAGAGTAAGAAGCATCGGTGACATGTCGAATCCCAGATAACTAAGTCTTTGCATACTGATATCCTTTACCGCATTTCTTTAAACCAATTTTCTTTATTTCTTTTGCAGTTAATTTCATTCGCATTCAATTTTCCTAATTCCAATAGCCTTAGCTTTACGCCGTAATAATAGATAATGGTAGATTGACATTGGTCTCTGTGGGTTCGACAATCTTTTATATTACTTCGATATTTCCGTGCACTTGCGGACGCATCAATCAAGAGGTATGATTACCAATCAAGAGCTATACAAGGCTAGCTAAGAAGGTTATTTAAGTGTTCAAGGGTTGATATCCTTGTCAGAGAAGTTAGAAGATCCTCAGAGAGAGTGATTGAAACCAAGTATGTGTGTCTCCTAACTTGAGAATTGTGGGAAGTCATCAGATGATTCTGAAGCCATGAAGTTAGACTTGAGGTCTTGATAGAGCTCATGAGAGGTGTTAAAGATCACTTTGAGGCCTAGAGAAGTCATTGTGCAAGATTAACAAGACTCAGCCATGAGTGGTGCAACTAGGGTTTGACTGGGTCAACCCTAAGTCAACTGATGATTTGGAGAAGATTGAGACCTAATCCAAGAGCCATGTGATCATGGATTGATGCATTGAGATGTTATAAGGATTATTCCAAGGTCAACTCATCATGATTGAGGAGTTTGAGAAGTTTCAAGCTAGGGTTTCTAAGACTTGACAGTGTAAAATCCCCTAGTTTGACCCCTATCTTCAAGACAACTTAGCTCAAGATGTGATTGTCATCTCATCTTGCCCCCAAGTTGATTGTTGTAGAGCATGATCTTAGATTTAATTTGAGTACTAGAAGTCCTTGATAGGATTTGTAGAACTCAAATTATGGTTTGGACAAGTTACAAGTCATCTGAGGAATGTGAATTTGGAGCTTGAAAGTTACCCAAATTGCATGAAACGTTTGCCCTAGAAATATAATTCCTATGAACTTTTGGTCAACATGAATGTTGTTCCTTATTCTCTTAGCTTTCTAGAGAGTACTATAACTCCTTGATAGGATTTGTAGAACTCAACTTATGGCTTTGACAAGTCAAGGGTATTTTGGACATTTGGTGATCATAGGTCATTTTCACCAACTTAGAGGTCTCAAATGAAATTTTGTTCAACTAGAAAGTTGCTCAAAATGGTGTTTTAACCTTGACCATGCATCAAGGAGGCATTCAAATGGCTCAAGGGGAGGCTTGGTTCAAGAAATTTTGAAAAAAGAAAGAATTAAAAGGATTTAATGGCCAAAAATTCAAATAATTCATTTTGTGACCAAATGAAACAAAATTATAGGTCAAATTGATTGGAAAAATGATTTTAGAAACAATGGCAATGTTATAATTTTGATTTGGGATCATTTGCATAACATTCCATTTCATTTCTTCATGATGAAGCAACATATCCAATTCATACCTTTGGCTAGCAAACAAGGAAGATAACTTATCAAACTCATTCAAAATCTCATGAGAACTTGATTACACACATAGCCATGCCAAGAGGGAGTCAGAATAGTGATGGCCATGGATGAGATTTTGAAGAGATTTTGAAAATCCAAAATCTCATTTGGATGGATCCAGAAGTTTCTAGACAATCCCAATCACTTATATATAAATCATTGAGTGAATTCAGCCATTTTTTTGGAAGGAATTGAAGCTGGTTGCAGAGAGGGAGATCAAAGTTTCATGAATGCAAGTTGAGATCAAATTTTCAATTCAAGGAAGAACCAAGCCAGTTTGAGGTGTGCATTAGCTTCAGAGGGAAATTTGGAGTGAATCTGGATTGTTGTGGAGGTTGAATCGTGCAAGAACCACTTCTGTTGCAAGCTTGAACACAGGTTGGTGAATTTCTTGATTATGCATGATTTAGGCAGTGATAGATAGAAATTCATATGCGGTTAGGATCCTGATGATGAGTAGTTGGATTTAGGATGTTTAATTGCTTGATTAGAGATGATTTAGGTCAGATGCCATTTTTGGTTGAGATTGATATTTCGCGATTCATGTGTTTTGAGGATGAATAATTGGTATGGTTGAATTGCTGGGAAGATTCTGGTCAAGATTCATTCAGGAATCGTGGCAAATGGTTGGCTGTAGAGGAAGTTAGGGTTCTACAGGGGTGGCCGGAAAAGCCACCGGCGATGGCTGGTTTGCGCGCAGGTTTCAGGTTCAAATTGGGGAAGACGAAATCTCCACCCTCCATTCAGGTTGAAGACTTGACTTGGTCCATTGATCTAAGCGTGTGTGTTGTGCCACGTACCCCTCCCCCAAAACTCACCGTTTCACTTACACTTTGAATGGACTGAGTGAGCATGAGTTTGAACCATGGCTTGTGTGTGTTTTCTTTCATTTTAATTGCTGAAGAAAATGCAAGTGGATCCAAGCGCCTGGGCCTATGAAGTCCTTGTTATCTACACCCCCTTTCTGGCCCAATTCAAGAAATGAACTGCTTGGGATTGCTATTTACCATGCGTTTTTATTAATTTCTTTTATTTTCTTTTATTTTCTACATTTCATATGACTTAGAGATTAATTCATAAAAAATAGGAAATTAACTCAATTAATTCCAAACTTTTTTCCCCTGATTCATGATTGAATCTAGAATTTTTTAGATTAAAAATATTAGGAATTAATGTATTTTTGATTTTATTTGCATTTTTTGAATATTAATTGACATTAAAATGGCTATGGTTGATACCTTGTTTTGATGAATTTTGTTTGAGCATTTGGTAATGATTCTTGACTTGATTTTTTGTGTGTAACTAGCATAGATATGCATGTTCCCCTTAGATTTTTCTCACATTTTTGTGATGAAGTTAGGTGGTAGTTTTAAGTTGAACTTTACGTGCTCTATTTTTAGGGTTTATGCTTAGTACCTTGTGATCTAGGTTTTATTTCTAGGACTTGATGGATGATTCAACCTCTAGATTTTGTATGGTAGATTCATGATTGAATTAGGGTCCCATAGTCATTTTTGTAGGATTTTACAATTGGTCTTAGTATTTTAGTTAGGATTAACTTTAGTACTAGGTTTTAGGTGATCCTAACTTGTTAATTCAATTAGATTGATTTCTTTAGCTCCCTTAGATTAGGGTTTTGCTCTGCTTGCTCTTGGATGATGTTGAAGACAAGCTTGGGCTACCATGTAATGCTTGAAGAAGCTTGGATGTGAAGACTTCCCTTCTTTTGGTGTAGTGTTGATTAGGTGTTAGGATTAGGGTTTGCAGGCAGAGCTTCTAGATAGATTCTCTTATTTCATAAACATGGAAGGTGTTGATCACTTCCATTCTTCCCTATGATGTAAGGTCCCCTTGTGAAGACCTCATCCCTCCTTTGGTAGGATGTGTGGTTCTTCACAAGTTGGTAGAACCTTTGAGGGTTCCTTTCTCTGATGATGGAGTGCTCAGTGGTGACCTTTGGTCTTCATTTTGCTACCTATTATCCAAAACTTGCTCTTGTTAGATGAATCCTTCTCCCTTGCTAGAGGATGGAGTTCCTTGTTAGAAGATTGAAGATGCTAGAAGTTGCACTTCCCATTATGTGAAGACTGCCATTGAAGCTGAAGCCTGAAGACCAGTGAGAACAAGTTGACACTTATGAAGGGCATCCAGTTGGGATCAAATGAAGAAGCTGAAGCTTGAAGTTGGAGAACAAGTTGATACTTATGTGTTTAGTGCATTGAGTGCCTGAAGAAACAAGTTGATACTTGCAATTGGGATTGAAGCCTGATGGTGGAGTCTACTTTGGAGCTGAGGCTTGAAGAGGAAGAATAAGTTGATACTTATGGTTGATGTATTGGAAGCTTGAAGAAGCAAGTTGATATTTGCTATTGAAGAGAATAGCCTGGAAGAACAGTTGAAGACTGAGGACTAAACTGCTGTCAGAGGACTGCTCTGCTGTGAAGCTGTGGAACCTGTTGATCTGCTTTCTTTCCTGTCTGTTTGCTTGCTGTGCAACTGTATTGCTGTGACTTGTTTGATTTGCTTGATGCATTAGAATAAGTTCATATTTAGATTGATTTAAGCTAGGAGCATGATTGCACTAGAGGTTGAGTTGCTCCCTCTGCTTGTATTTTTACTGTATGGCTTTGCTTGCTGGTATTCGGTAGAGCCCAGCTCCCTTGCCTATATGGTCTGTTGTGTTTGCTTGATGGTATTTTATTTCATTTCGTATGTATGATTACAGTCACTCATATTTTGCTTTATAGCATGTCATTTCCTCTGTATGATTGCAGTTATTCATATCTGGCTTGAGGTTGAGATGAGCTTGTGGAGGCTGATGCCCCACACACATTTCCTCCCTTACTTGCATTGCATGCATTTTACAGTCGTTTACTGTTTACTGTTTAAGCTGATGCTTTATCTGTTTCTGTTTATCATTGACATGATCCTTTAGGAATCTCACTTCCTTTGATAAGGAAGTGATGATTAGAACTTTAGGTTAAAACCTATGCATGATAACTTCTAGGAGTTCCCTGTTTCAAACCTCAACCATAGGATGAATCCTTGGCATGACAACTGTTAGGACTTCATAGTCCCCCCCTTAGTTGGACCTGTTCGTTCTCTTCTCATCTTAAATTAAATTAAAATACAGTAATAAAGGTTAACTGACATCGTACGTTACGAGCCTTAAGCTATCTGAGAAAGGATTGTTGGAGAGTTTCTTTTCAATAGTATGGATGTTTAGTATGGCACCCTTTGGGTGACGTGCGACACATTCACTCTCAAGTCATAGTCTCTAGTGCGATATTGGTTGCAAACATCCATAAAAGACAGTTCTTTCGTAAAAGACAGAAAACAAACTTCAAACCTTTTTGCCCCGTAGGCCCATAATTCAAAGGAAGCTTTTCTGAAGAAAAGAGTGTCGTTAACTCCTAGTTCTACCGCAAACGGTAACGCCTAAGTCTCCAAGGGTCGACCCGTGTACACCAAACTGCTGGAACTGTTTGTTAACCCTACTCGATAAAACTGCTGGAACTACGTAAGCTCTGATCTCTCATACCTGTTGAGAGTACGTAGGCACAATACTGACGTATTGGCGAGCCACCTTCCCCCATCACCCGTAGTTAGCCGAACTACGTTGACTCTGATTTCTCATTCTCTGATGAGAATATGTAGGCATAAAGTGCGACGCTTTGCCGAGTCATTTTCTTTTCTTTTCAGACTGGCCTTGATAGGTAGATAGATACAACCAACTCGTCAGACAAACCAACAAGCGTGGATCCCATCGAGTACGATGGACGTGAGGGGTGCTAATACCTTCCCCTTGCGTAACCGACTCCCGAACCCAGACAATGGTTGCGATGACCTTGTCTTATACCTTTTCGTCAGGTTTTTCCGATCGTTTCCTTTCCCGTTCAGAGGGATAAATAACGAAAGGTGGCGACTCTTCTGTTTTGCCGGCACCTTATTTTCGCGATAGCGACAGGTGCGATAATGTTTGTCCTATCATCCTTTTGGTGGTAGTGGTTGGTGTGAGTTTTGCTCCGTCATCCTTTTGGTGGGGGGGTCTGTCATCGTAATTGATGTCAGATTGTGCGATAGTCTTTGTCCTATCATCCTTTTGGTGGTAGTGTTGCACCCTAAAATTTGCCCAACCTTATTCACTTGGTTTATGTTTTAACATCATTAGGATTTGCATATAGAGGCATGTACATAGTCTAACCATCTACATAGCATAAGCATAGCAAGTCATCCAACAGAGGACCAATCATTATTCTCATCTCTAGAAGCCTATCAAGAGGTTATTATCCTGATTCAATCTCATTCAAGTCATCAGAGAAGAATTTGAAAGTTGGAGAAGTCAGTGGATCAAGCATTGAGTCTATCTCCTAGCTGAGGGTATTTGAGCATCATCAAGAAGTGTGAGCTGGGGGCTGAGTATGGAGAGTATGTGGACATCATGGGAGACTTAGAAAGTCATTTGGAGAAGGAGACAAGTCATTGGTGTAGTCACAAGTATTGCAGTTGAAGACAGTCAACTAGGGTTTCATCTGGGTCAACCCTGGGTCAACTCTAGGTCAATTGACTGATTGAAGGGCATTAAGGGCTATTGGAGAGATGTGGGGGTTCAACATTTGACATGTAAAGAAGGATATGGTGGTATTCCAAGGAGAATTCAAGAGAAATCAAGGAGAAGAGGAGTTTCTAAATTAGGGTTTCTGTGTAAAATCCCCTAGTTTAGGTCAAATTTCCAAGCAAGATAAGTCAAAATACAAGCTTCAAATGGATCCTTGGTCAACATGGAACTTGTAGAGGATCTCAATACCTTTAATTTGAGTGGTGGAAGACCCTAAGGAGATTTATAGAACTCATGTTATGGTCCTTGCAAGTTACAGGTCTTCTGAGGTATCTGAAATTCTGTCTGTGAAAGTGACTTGACTTCCAAGCAATTTTTACCCCTCAAGGAGATTGCAAATGAATTTCTGGTCAACATAAGAGTTGTTCCTAATTGTCTTAGCTTTCTAGAATGGTATGTAATGTCTTCATATGATTTGTGGAACTCTACTTATGGTCTTGGCAAGCAAAGGGTATTTTGGTCATCTGAGAATTACAGGTCATTTCAAGCCTATGCCTAAAACGCATACAAGGGAGCTTCAAATGAAAAACTTCCCAACATCAAAGTTGCTAAAAATGCCATTTTAAGTCAAGAAAAGAAGTCATGGAAGTTTGTAAATGCATGGAATGGAACTTGACCAAAGTTGGTGAAAAATGACCTAAAAAGGCATATAAGTTGAAAAAGTTGAAATAAAAAATTGGTTTGAGAGATCTACAAATCCAATATGGGTCATCCAATATACCAAATTGATTCCCAACATCATTTTAGAGACATTGGTTCAGCCACATTTTTGAGTTTAGGCTTAAAAATTGGACTTCCTTTGTAAATTTATTTCTTGCATCATAAGGCAACATGGCAAAACTTAACACAAGGCAAGGAAAAGCTTGGTTTTTCATACATACACTCCTAATATCTCATGAAAGGGGATCTTGACACAAGTTTACCAAAGGTACAAACATGATATGAGATGATTCAAAATACCATCAAATGATAAGTTCATGAAATTTCCACAAGCTTCTAGATCCCTCTAGGACCAATCTAGAAGCTTCTCATTCTGTTAATCATCATCTATATAAGGAAATGAAGCCATTTGTGCATTGGTTGGTGATTCTTTGAGCTTGCAAACACTACTTTGATTCCTTCACTCCCATTTGCATTTTCTCTTCAAACTCCATTGAAGCTTCATCAATCATCTCAATTTCTGTTATCATCATCATCCACCATTATCATAGAGTAATTGGCAAAGAAAATTGAGAGGAACTCGTGGCTGGTTTGTGTGATCCAAGTTTTCACTCCAACTTGCATGAAGAGGGGGATAAGGTGATTCAAGAAGCTTGAGCCACGACCATTGCAAACAGTAGAAAGCACACCATTGGAGGAGCATCTAGAAGCAATTACAAGCATTGGATCCACCTGCAACTACCTCTACCATAGCTGATAAACAGGTTGGTGTTTTCTGTCTTCTCTCTATGATTAGGTATTGTTAGGTTAAATTAGTGGTATAAGATTGTTAGGGTTAGGAAGAGGAACATTTACCCCCATCTGTTATGGCCATTAGAGACAATTGTATTAATGATGATGAGACTGTGATGATCAAGAACTCCTGAATTAGGGCAAGAGAATGTTAGATGTTTGGCTCAGAATACTCACCATGACTTGTAGATCGTTCTAGGTTAGTTTGAGTAAGATTGGTGATCATGCACACCAGGTGCAATTCAGTGTGTCCAGAGCTTCCACCTATCGGGTTTTATTATAGGGCTAGTTTCAGTACAAACTGAGAGTATAGTTGTGTAGAGGGGAAGAAATGGAGTGAGTTTGGTCTTTATGAATCTGGATTTCATGGCGTATTCAGAGAGAACAAGGGACCTGAACATGGCTGCATGGGGAGTGAAACTCTGAATTCTAGGGTTTGCTTTGGGGACGATGAAGGATGACCGTCCGATCCTCACGATTATTTGACTCTTTCATTGCATCCTAGGGCTGATATTTGAAGTTGGAATACGAGGGAAATGTGACTGGGAATGAAACACATCGTTTCATTAATTGAAACGCGTGGGCTGGGTCCAAATTTCTATCCCCACCCCCCAATTGATGAGCCCAATAAAATGCACATGTTTTTAATGTTGTTTGCACCGAAGGTTTATCCATTTTTCTGGTAATTTTACTTGATTTTTCTGAGCGTGCTGGGTTTAGTGAATTTGATATTCACACCCCACTTGCCAAGCCCACCTGGAAAAAACAACTGAGCGCGTTGGCTATTCAGACCCCCCTTTCCTTTTATTTCCTATTTTGTCATTTTAATTTCTTTAATATTTTCTCATCCTTTAAAAAATCATAATAAATCATAAACTTCATATTTTTAATGATTCTTTTTGCATTAATTTCTTCAAGATGTCTAGAAAATTAAAAAAAATAAAAATTGCATTTTATTTTTTATTTGATATTTTTCCCATATTTTCCAAATAAATGCCTATTTTAGGTGTTTCATTTCATACATGAATTTGTTGATTTTTGTTCTAATAGTTGCTCTAATATTTTTCACCCATTATTTTTAGGTTGAATAATAGACATTATTAGCTTGTATATGCAATTTAGTTCATATTTTTAGGAATTAATTTTAGGTGTTTAGTTTAGGTGAAAACAACATGAACAAAATTAGGGTTTTAAGTGACAACTTAGGAGAATGGAATCATTTCCCTTAGGATTTAGAGGTTGAATATTTTAGCTATGGGACTATAGGGGTTATGGGTATAGGATAGATCCCCTTAGAAATCACTAGGATTCCCCTACTGCTATTAGTATATTACTGTATTTGATTGATTGGTGTGGTGTGCCCTTTGGGGATTATTGATTTGTCTGTGTGGGTATTGGGATTGTCTGGGGATTGGGGGAGCTGAAGACTTGTGATGTTGAAGCCATTGGAAATCCAGAGCTTGAAGACCAACTTCCAGAGTTGATGAGGAGACTCCTGCTAGCAGCTGTTGAGGAGATTATGGTTTAGAAGCTAGGCAGAGCTCTAGATTAGAAAGCTTGATTCTCAAACATGGAAGGTTTTGACTGCCTCCATCCCTCTCTGTGATACAGAGTCTCTCTAAGACACTCACCCCCTTCCCTTGGAAGGCTTGGTGCTACTGTCTAAGGGATAGAACTCTTGAGAGAAAATGTCTTATGTGTTAGTAGCAGTTGGTTTGTCACCCTTGGTAGTCAACTAATTGCTTAACACCCAATTCACTCTTGTGATTGATCCCTCAGCTTGGAGGATGAGACTTGAAGAAAAGCCATTGCAGATGGAAGATTGATGATCAGGACCTTGCTGGAAGGTTGTGGAGATGGGGATTGATGCTTGCTGAAGCCTGTAGCTGATTGGAGAAGCTTGAAGACAGATATTGATGCAGAGCTGCTGATGATGTTTACTTTTCTGTTGTATTTCATTTCTGATGTATTGATTGGTTTTCTGGACTGTATTGTTTGTTGTTTACCCTGTTGGGTTGAAAGTGAAGTCTGTTCACTTTTGCCTATTGTTTTTCAGGTTCGAGGTTGAGTGGGACTCCCTTGCCTCGCTTGTATTGCTCCATTCATGCATTTTATTGCTTTACTGTATATATCTGATATTGTTTCTGTTCCCGTCTATTCCCTTAGGATCTCTGTTTCTCTCTGCGCAAGAGAGGAGCATGATAGACGTTAGGTTTTAACCCATGCATGATAACATTAGGGTAGTTTGATTCCCTTCGCAACCGTAGGTTAGAGTTCTGTCTCTCCTTTCTCAAAACAAACAGAAAAATACAATAAAGATTTCAAACACAATAAAAGACACTTCTTTCGTAAAAGAATGTGAACCCATCAAGACGTCATTTTTGTCCGCTTGGACTGCTGATCAGAAAAACCTTTTTCAGAAGGAATAAAATCAACCAAGACAAGCTTGTGTCGTACGTGGCCCGAACTACGTTTGCTTTGATCTTCCATGCTGTGTGGAAGTACGTAGGCATAAGATGCGATATCCTAGCGAGCAACCTTCCCCTCCTTTCCCGTAGGCAGGCGAACTACGTTGACTCTGATTTCTCGTTCCAGACGGGAATACGTAGGCATAAAGTGCGATACTTTGCCGAGTCATTTTCTCTTCCTTTTAACCCCTTAACCTGTAGAGTAGATAGAATAACAATCCATATCCGAAAACAAGCGTGGACCCCGTCGAGTACGACGGACGTGAGGGGTGCTAATACCTTCCCCTTGCGTAACCGACTCCCGAATCCAGGTTTTGGTTGCGATGACCATTCCTTTCCCGTCTTTGCGGTAGGTTTACTCTGAGCGTTTCCTTTCCCTCCGTTGGGATAAATAACGCACGGTGGCGACTCTTCTGTTCAGCCGGCGCCGATTTTCGCAGTAGCGACAGGTAGTGGCCGGTGTGAGTTTCGCTCTGTCATCATTTTGGTAGGGGGTCTGTCATTTTAATTGATGTTAGATTGTGCGATAATGTTTGTCCTATCATCCTTTTGGAGGTAATGGCCGGTGTGAGTTTTACGTCGTCATGCTTTTGGTGGGGGGTCTGTCATCTTAATTGATGTCAGATGGTGCGATAGTGTTTGTCCTATCGCCCTTTTAGTTATAATGGCCGGTGTGAGTTTTGCTCCGTCATCCTTTTGGTGGGGGGGGGGGGGGGGTATGTCATCTAATTTATGGGAGATTGTGCGATAGTGTTTGTCCTATCATCCTTTTGGTGGTAGTGGTCGGTGTGAGTTTCGCTCCGTCATCCTTTTGGTGGGGGATCTGTCATCTTAATTGATGTGAGGTTGTGCGATAGTATTTGTCCTATCATCCTTTTGATGGTAGTGGCCGGTGTGAGTTTCTCTCCGTCATCCTTTCTGTGGGGGGTATGTGATCGTAATTGATGTCAGATTATACGATAGTGTTTGTCCTATCATCTATTTCGTGGTAGTGCTTGGTGTGAGTTTCGCTTCGTCATCCTTTTGGAGGGGGGTCTGTCATCTTAAATTATTTCAGATGGTGCGATAGTGTTTGTCCTATCATCCTTTTAGTTGTAGTGGCCGGTGTGAGTTTCGCTCTATCATCCTTTTGGTGGGGAGTGGGGTATGTCATCTAATTGATGGCAGATTGTGCGATAGTGTTTGTCCTATCATCCTTTTGGTGGTAGTGGTCGGTGTTAGTTTCGCTCTGCATCCTTTTGGTGAAGGGTCTGTCATCTAATTGATGTCAGATTGTGCGATCGTGTTTGTCCTATCATCCTTTTGGTGGTAAAGGCCGGTGTGAGTTTCGCTCCGTCATCCTTTTGGTGGGGGGTCTGTCATCTTAATTGATGTCAGATTATGCAATAGTGTTTGTCCTATCATCCTTTTGATGGTAGTGGCCGGTATGAGTTTCTCTCTGTCATCCTTTTTGTGAGGGTATGTCATCGTAATTGATGGCAGATTGTGCGATAGTGTTTGTCCTATCATCCTTTTGGTGGTAGTGCTTGGTCTGAGTTTCACCTAGTCATTCTTTTGGAAAGGGGGTCTGTCATCTTAATTGATGTCAGATGATACGATAGTGTTTGTCCTATCGTCCTTTTAGTTATAGTGGCAGGTGTGAGTTTCGCTCTGTCATCCTTTTGGTCGGGGTGTGTCATCTAATTTATGGCAGATTGTGCGATAGTGTTTATCCTATCATCCTTTTGGTGGTAGTGGCTGGTGTTAGTTTCACTCTGCATCCTTTTGGTGAGGGGTCCGTCATCTAATTGATGTTAGATTGTGCGATCGTGTTTGTCCTTTCATCCTTTTGGTGGTTGTGGCCGGTGTGAGTTTCTCCCCGTCATCCTTATGGTAGGGGGTCTGTCATCTAATTGATGGCAGATTGTGCGATAGTGTTTCTCCAATCATGCTTTTGGTGGTAGTGGCCGGTGTGAGTTTCGCTCCGTCATCCGTTTGGTAGGGGGTTTGTCATCTAATTGATGGCAGATTGTGCGATAGTGTTTGTCCTATCATCCTTTTAGTGGTAGTGGCCGGTGTTAGTTTCGCTCCGTCATCCTTTTTGTGGTGGGTCCGTCATCAAATTTAAGTCAGATTGTGCGATAGTCTTTTTCCTATCATCCTTTTGGTTGTAGTGGCCGGTGTGAGTTTCGCTCCGTCATCATTTTGGTGGGGGGTCTGTCATTTTAATTGATGTCAGATTGTGCTATAGTCTTTGTCCTATCATCCTTTTGGTGGTAGTGGCCGGTGTAAGTTTCGCTCCGTCATCCTTTTGGTGGGGGGTCTGTCATCTTAATTGATGTCAGATTATGCGATAGTGTTTGTCCTATCATCCTTTTGATGGTAGTGGCCGGTGTGAGTTTCTCTCTGTCATCCTTTTTGTGGGGGTATGTCATCATAATTGATGTCAGATTGTGCGATAGTGTTTGTCCTATCATCCTTTTGGTGGTAGTGCTTGGTGTGAGTTTCGCTCCGTCATCCTTTTGGTAGGGGGTCTGTCATCTAATTGATGTCAGATTGTGCGATTGTGTTTCTCCTATCATCCTTTTGGTGGTAAAGGCCGGTGTGAGTTTCGCTTCGTCATCCTTTTGGTAGGGAGTCTGTCATCTAATTGATGGCAGATTGTGCGATATAGTTTGTCCTATCATCCTTTTAGTGGCAGTGGTAGGTGTTAGTTTCGCTCCTTCATCCTTTTGGTGGGGGATATGTCATCTAATTGATGTCAGATTGTGCGATACTGTTTGACCTATCATCCTTTTGGTGGTAGTGGCCGCTGTGAGTTTCACTCCGTCATCCTTTTGGTGGGGGGTCTGTCATCTTATTTGATGTCAGATTATGCAATAGTGTTTGTCCTATCATCCTTTTGATGGTAGTGGTCGGTATGAGTTTCTATCTGTCATCCTTTTTGTGGGGGTATGTCATCGTAATTGATGTCAGATTGTGCGATAGTGTTTGTCCTATCATCCTTTTGGTGGTAGTCCTTGGTGTGAGTTTCACTCAGTCATCCTTTTGGAAAGGGGGTTTGTCATCTTAATTGATGTCAGATGATGCGATAGTGTTTGTCCTATCGTCCTTTTAGTTATAGTGGCAGGTGTGAGTTTCACTCTGTCATCCTTTTGGTGGGGGTGTGTCCTCTAATTTATGGCAGATTGTGCGATAGTGTTTGTCTTATCATCCTTTTGGCGGTAGTGGCTGGTGTTAGTTTCACTCTGCATCCTTTTGGTGAGGGGTCTGTCATCTAATTGATGTCAGATTGTGCGATCGTGTTTGTCCGTTCATCCTTTTGGTGGTTGTGGCCGGTGTGAGTTTCGCTCCGTCATCCTTATGGTAGGGGGTCTGTCATCTAATTGATGGCAGATTGTGCGATAGTGTTTGTCCAATCATCCTTTTGGTGGTAGTGGCCGGTGTGAGTTTCGCTTCGTCATCCTTTTGGTAGGGGGTCTGTCATCTAATTGATGGCAGATTGTGCGATAGTGTTTGTCCTATCATCCTTTTAGTGGTAGTGACCGGTGTTAGTTTCGCTCCGTCATCCTTTTTGTGGTGGGTTCGCCATCAAATTTAAGTCAGATTGTGTGATAGTCTTTGTCCTATCATCCTTTTGGTGGTAGTGGCCGGTGTGAGTTTCGCTCAGTCATCCTTTTGGTGGGGGGTCTGTCATCTTAATTGATGTCATATTGTGCTATAGTGTTTGTCCTTTCATCCTTTTGATGGTAGTGGCTGGTGTGAGTTTCTCTCCGTCATCGTTTTTGTGGGGGGTATGTCATCGTAATTGATGTCAGATTATACGATAGTGTTTGTCTATCATCTATTTGGTGGTAGTGCTTGGTGTGAGGTTCGCTTCGTCATCCTTTTGGAGGAGGGTCTGTCATCTTAATTGATGTCAGATGGTGCGATAGTGTTTGTCCTATCATCCTTTTAGTTGTAGTGGCCGGTGTGGGTTTCACTCCATCATCCTTTTGGTGGGGGGGGGGTATGTCATCTAATTGATGGCAGATTGTACGATAGTGTTTGTCCTATCATCCTTTTGGTGGTAGCGGTCGGTGTTAGTTTCACTCTGCATCCTTTTGGTGAAGGGTCTGTCATCTAATTGATGTCAGATTGTGCGATCGTGGTTGTCCTATCATCCTTTTGGTGGTAGTAGCCGGTGCGAGTTTCGCTACGTCATCCTTTTGGTAGGGGGTCTGTCATCTAATGGATGGCAGATTGTGTGATAGTGTTTGTCCTATCATCCTTTTAGTGGTAGTGGTCGGTGTTAGTTTCGCTCCGTCATCCTTTTGGTTAAGGATATGTCATTTAATTGATGTCAGATTGTGCGATAGTGTTTGTCGTATCATCCTTTTGGTGGTAGTGGCCGGTGTGAGTTTCGCTCCGTCATCCTTTTGGTGGGGGTTCTGTCATCTTAATTGATGTCAGATTATGCGATAGTGTTTGTCCTATCATCCTTTTGATGGTAGTGGCCGGTGTGAGTTTCTCTTTGTCATCCTTTTTGTCGGAGTATGTCATCGTAATTGATGTCAGATTGTGCGATAGTGTTTGTCCTATCATCCTTTTGGTGGTAGTGCTTGGTGTGAGTTTCGCTCCGTCATCCTTTTGGAGGGGGGTCTGTCATCTTAATTGATGTCAGATTGTGCGAGAGTGTTTGTCCTATCATCCTTTTATTTGTAGTGGTCAGTTTTATTTTCGCTCTGTCATTCTTTTGGTGAGGGGTCTGTCATCTAATTGACGCATATTGTGCGATAGTTTTTGTCCTATCATCCTTTTGGTGGTAGTGGCCGGTGTGAGTTTCTCTCCGTCATCCTTTTTGTGGGGGGTATGTGATCGTAATTGATGTCAGATTATCCGATAGTGTTTGTCCTATCATCCTTTTGGTGGTAGTGCTTGGTGTGAGTTTCGCTTCGTCATCCTTTTGGAGGGGGGTCTGTCATCTTAAATGATGTCAGATGGTGCGATAGTGTTTGTCCTATCATCCTTTTAGTTGTAGTGGTCGGTGTTAGTTTTGCTCTGCATCCTTTTGGTGAGCGGTCTGTCATCTAATTGATGGCAGATTGTGCGATATAGTTTGTCCTATCATCCTTTTGATGGTAGTGGCCGGTGTGAGTTTCTCTCTGTCATCCTTTTTGTGGGGGTATGTCATCGTAATTGATGTCAGATTGTGCGATAGTGTTTGTCCTATCATCCTTTTGGTGGTAGTGCTTGGTGTGAGTTTCGCCCAGTCATCCTTTTGGAAAGGGGGTCTGTCATCTTAATTGATGTCAGATGGTGCGATAGTGTTTGTCCTATCGTCCTTTTAGTTGTAGTGGCCGGTGTTAGTTTCGCTCCGTCATCCTTTTGGTGGGGGTGTGTCATCTAATTTATGGCAGATTGTGCGATAGTGTTTGTCCTATCATCCTTTTGGTGGTAGTGGCTGGTGTTAGTTTCACTCTGCATCCTTTTGGTAAGGGGTCTTTCATCTAATTGAGGTCAGATTGTGCGATCGTGTTTGTCCTTTCATCCTTTTGGTGGTTGTGGCCGGTGTGAGTTTCGCTCCGTCATCCTTATGGTAGGGGGTCTGTCATCTAATTGATGGCAGATTGTGCGATAGTGTTTGTCCAATCATCCTTTTGGTGGTAGTGGCCGGTGTGAGTTTCGCTCCGTCATCCTTTTGGTAGGGGGTCTGTCATCTAATTGATGGCAGATTGTGCGATTGTGTTTGTCCTATCATCCTTTTAGTGGTAGTGGCCGGTGTTAGTTTCCCTCCGTCATCCTTTTTGTGGTGGGTCCATCATCAAATTTAAGTCAGATTGTGCGATAATCTTTGTCCTATCATCCTTTTGGTTGTAGTGGCCGGTGTGAGTTTTGCTCCGTCATCATTTTGGTGGGGGGTCTGTCATTTTAATTGATGTCATATTGTGCTATAGTCTTTGTCCTATCATCCTTTTGGTGGTAGTGGCCGGTGTGAGTTTCGCTCCGTCATCCTTTTGGTGGGGGGTCTGTCATCTTAAGTGATGTCAGATTATGCGATAGTGTTTGTTCTATCATCCTTTTGATGGTAGTGGCCGGTGTGAGTTTCTCTCTGTCATCCTTTTTGTGGGGGTATGTCATCGTAATTAATGTCAGATTGTGCGATAGTGTTTGTCCTATCATCCTTTTGGTGGTAGTGCTTGGTGTGAGTTTCGCTCCGTCATCCTTTTGGAGGGGGGTCTGTCATCTTAATTGATGTCAGATTGTGCGATAGTGTTTGTCCTATCATCCTTTTATGTGTAGTGGTCGGTTTTATTTTCGCTCTGTGATTCTTTTGGGCAGGGGTCCGTCATCTAATTGAGGCATATTGTGCGATAGTGTTTGTCCTATCATCCGTTTGGTGGTAGTGGTCTGTGTTAGTTCCGCTCTGCATCCTTTTGGTGAGGGGTATGTCATCTAATTGATGTCAGATTGTGCATTGTGTTTCTCCTATCATCCTTTTGGTGGTAAAGGCCGGTGTGAGTTTCGCTCCATCATCCTTTTGGTATGGAGTCTGTCATCTAATTGATGGCAGATTGTGCGATATAGTTTGTCCTATCATCCTTTTAGTGGTCGTGGCAGGTGTTAGTTTCGCTCCTTCATCCTTTTGGTGGAGGATATGTCATCTAATTAATGTCAGATTGTGCGATAGTGTTTGACCTATCATCCTTTTGGTGGTAATGGCCGCTGTGAGTTTCGCTCCGTCATCCTTTTGGTGGGGGGTCTGTCATCTTAATTGATGTCAGACTATGCAATAGTGTTTGTCCTATCATCCTTTTGATGGTAGTGGCCGGTATGAGTTTCTCTCTGTCATCCTTTTTATGGGGGTATGTCATCGTAATTGATGTCAGATTGTGCGATAGTGTTTGTCTTATCATCCTTTTGGTGGTAGTGCTTGGTGTGAGTTTCACCCAGTCATCCTTTTGGAAAGGGGGTCTGTCATCTTAATTGATGTCAGATGATGCGATAGTGTTTGTCCTATCATCCTTTTAGTTATAGTGGCAGGTGTGAGTTTCACTCCGTCATCCTTTTGGTGGGGGTGTGTCATCTAATTTATGGCAGATTGTGCGATAGTGTTTGTCCTATCATCCTTTTGGTGGTAGTGGCTGGTGTTAGTTTCACTCTGCATCCTTTTGGTGAGGGGTCTGTCATCTAATTGATGTCAGATTGTGCGATCGTGTTTGTCCTTTCATCCTTTTGGTGGTTGTGGCCGGTGTGAGTTTCGCTCCGTCATCCTTATGGTAGGGGGTCTGTCATCTAATTGATGGCAGATTGTGCGATAGTGTTTGTCCAATCATCCTTTTGGTGGTAGTGGCCGGTGTGAGTTTCGCTCCGTCATCCTTTTGGTAGGGGGTCTGTCATCTAATTGATGGCAGATTGTGCGATTGTGTTTGTCCTATCATCCTTTTAGTGGTAGTGGCCGGTGTTAGTTTCCCTCCGTCATCCTTTTTGTGGTGGGTCCATCATCAAATTTAAGTCAGATTGTGCGATAGTCTTTGTCCTATCATCCTTTTGGTTGTAGTGGCCGGTGTGAGTTTCGCTCCGTCATCATTTTGGTGGGGGGTCTGTCATTTTAATTGATGTCATATTGTGCTATAGTCTTTGTCCTATCATCCTTTTGGTGGTAGTGGCCGGTGTGAGTTTCGCTCCGTCATCCTTTTGGTGGGGGGTCTGTCATCTTAAGTGATGTCAGATTATGCGATAGTGTTTGTTCTATCATCCTTTTGATGGTAGTGGCCGGTGTGAGTTTCTCTCTGTCATCCTTTTTGTGGGGGTATGTCATCGTAATTAATGTCAGATTGTGCGATAGTGTTTGTCCTATCATCCTTTTGGTGGTAGTGCTTGGTGTGAGTTTCGCTCCGTCATCCTTTTGGAGGGGGGTCTGTCATCTTAATTGATGTCAGATTGTGCGATAGTGTTTGTCCTATCATCCTTTTATGTGTAGTGTTCGGTTTTATTTTCGCTCTGTGATTCTTTTGGGGAGGGGTCCGTCATCTAATTGAGGCATATTGTGCGATAGTGTTTGTCCTATCATCCTTTTGGTGGTAGTGGTCTGTGTTAGTTCCGCTATGCATCCTTTTGGCCAGGGGTATGTCATCTAATTGATGTCAGATTGTGCATTGTGTTTCTCCTATCATCCTTTTGGTGGTAAAGGCCGGTGTGAGTTTCGCTCCATCATCCTTTTGGTATGGAGTCTGTCATCTAATTGATGGCAGATTGTGCGATATAGTTTGTCCTATCATCCTTTTAGTGGTCGTGGTAGGTGTTAGTTTCGCTCCTTCATCCTTTTGGTGGGGGATATGTCATCTAATTAATGTCAGATTGTGCGATAGTGTTTGACCTATCATACTTTTGGTGGTAATGGCCGCTGTGAGTTTCGCTCCGTCATCCTTTTGGTGGGGGGTCTGTCATCTTAATTGATGTCAGATTATGCAATAGTGTTTGTCCTATCATCCTTTTGATGGTAGTGGCCGGTATGAGTTTCTCTCTGTCATCCTTTTTATGGGGGTATGTCATTGTAATTGATGTCAGATTGTGCGATAGTGTTTGTCTTATCATCCTTTTGGTGGTAGTGCTTGGTGTGAGTTTCACCCAGTCATCATTTCGGAAAGATGGTCTGTCATCTTATTTGATGTCAGATGATGCGATAGTGTTTGTCCTATCATCCTTTTAGTTATAGTGGCAGGTGTGAGTTTCACTCCGTCATCCTTTTGGTGGGGGTGTGTCATCTAATTTATGGCAGATTGTGCGATAGTGTTTGTCCTATCATCCTTTTGGTGGTAGTGGCTGGTGTTAGTTTCACTCTGCATCCTTTTGGTGAGGGGTTTGTCATCTAATTGATGTCAGATTGTGCGATCGTGTTTGTCCTTTCATCCTTTTGGTGGTTGTGGCCGGTGTGAGTTTCGCTCCGTCATCCTTATGGTAGGGGGTCTGTCATCTAATTAATGGCAGATTGTGCGATAGTGTTTGTCCAATCATCCTTTTGGTGGTAGTGGCCGGTGTGAGTTTCGCTCCGTCATCCTTTTGGTAGGGGGTCTGTCATCTAATTGATGGCGGATTGTGCGATAGTGTTTGTCCTATCATCCTTTTAGTGGTAGTGGCCGGTGTTAGTTTCGCTCCGTCATCCTTTTTGTGGTGAGTCCGTCATCAAATTTAAGTCAGATTGTGCGATAGTCTTTGTCCTATCATCCTTTTGGTTGTAGTGACCGGTGTGAGTTTCGCTCCGTCATCATTTTGGTGGGGGGTCTGTCATTTTAATTGATGTCAGATTGTGCTATAGTCTTTATCCTATCATCCTTTTGGTGGTAGTGGCCGGTGTGAGTTTCGCTCCGTCATCCTTTTGGTGAGGGCTCTGTCATCTTTATTGATGTCAGATTATGCGATAGTGTTTGTCCTATCATCCTTTTGATGGTAGTGGCCGGTGTGAGTTTCTCTCTGTCATCCTTTTTGTGGGGGTATGTCATCGTAATTGATGTCAGATTGTGCGATAGTGTTTGTCCTATCATCCTTTTGGTGGTAGTGCTTGGTGTGAGTTTCGCTCCGTTATTCTTTTGGAGGGGGGTCTGTCATCTTAATTGATGTCAGATTGTGCGATAGTGTTTGTCCTATCATCCTTTTATGTGTAGTGGTCGGTTTTATTTTCGCTCTGTGATTCTTTTGGGGAGGGGTCCGTCATCTAATTGAGGCATATTGTGCGGTAGTGTTCGTCCTATCATCCTTTTGGTGGTAGTGGTCTGTGTTAGTTTCGCCCTGCATCCTTTTGGTGAGGGGTCTGTCATCTAATTGATGTCAGATTGTGCGATTGTGTTTCTCCTATCATCCTTTTGGTGGTAAAGGTCGGTGTGAGTTTCGCTCCGTCATCCTTTTGGTAGGGAGTCTGTCATCTAATTGATGGCAGATTGTGCGATATAGTTTGTCCTATCATCCTTTTAGTGGTAGTGGTAGGTGTTAGTTTCGCTCCTTCATCCTTTGTTGGGGCATATGTCATCTAATTGATGTCAAATTGTGCGATAGTGTTTGACCTATCATCCTTTTGGTGGTAGTGGCCGCTGTGAGTTTCGCTCCGTCATCCTTTTGGTGGGGGGTCTGTCATCTTAATTGATATCAGATTATGCAATAGTGTTTGTCCTATCATCCTTTTGATGGTAGTGGCCGGTATGAGTTTCTCTCTGTCATCCTTTTTGTGGGGGTATGTCATCGTAATTGATGTCAGATTGTGCGATAGTGTTTGTCCTATCATCCTTTTGGTGGTAGTGCTTGGTGTGAGTTTCACCCAATCATCCTTTTGGAAAGGGGGTCTGTCATCTTAATTGATGTCAGATGATGCGATAGTGTTTGTCCTATCGTCCTTTTAGTTATAGTGGCAGGTGTGAGTTTCACTCCGTCATCCTTTTGGTGGGGGTGTGTCATCTAATTTATGGCAGATTGTGCGATAGTGTTTGTCCTATCATCCTTTTGGTGGTAGTGGCTGGTGTTAGTTTCACTCTGCATCCTTTTGGTGAGGGGTCTGTCATCTAATTGATGTCAGATTGTGCGATCGTGTTTGTCCTTTCATCCTTTTGGTGGTTGTGGCCGGTGTGAGTTTCGCTCCGTCATCCTTATGGTAGGGGGTCTGTCATCTAATTGATGGCAGATTGTGCGATAGTGTTTGTCCAATCATCCTTTTGGTGGTAGTGGCCGGTGTGAGTTTCGCTCCGTCATCCTTTTGGTAGGGGGTCTGTCATCTAATTGATGGCGGATTGTGCGATAGTGTTTGTCCTATCATCCTTTTAGTGGTAGTGACCGGTGTTAGTTTCGCTCCATCATCCTTTTTGTGATGGGTTCGCCATCAAATTTAAGTCAGATTGTGCGATAGTCTTTGTCCTATCATCCTTTTGGTGGTAGTGGCCGGTGTGAGTTTCGCTCCGTCATCCTTTTGGTGGGGGGTCTGTCATCTTAATTGATGTCATATTGTGCTATAATGTTTGTCGTTTCATCCTTTTGATGGTAGTGGCTGGTGTGACTTTCTCTCCGTTATCGTTTTTGTGGGGGTTATGTCATCGTAATTGATGTCAGATTATACGATAGTGTTTGTTCTATCATCTATTTGGTGGTAGTGCTTGGTGTGAGGTTCTCTTCGTCATCCTTTTGGAGGGCGGTCTGTCATCTTAATTGATGTCAGATGGTGCGATAGTGTTTGTCCTATCATCCTTTTAGTTGTAGTGGCCGGTGTGGGTTTCGCTCCATCATCCTTTTGGTGGGGGTGGGGGGGGGGGGGGGGGTATGTCATCTAATTGATGGAAGATTGTACGATAGTGTTTGTCCTATCATCCTTTTGGTGGTAGCGGTCGGTGTTAGTTTCGCTCTGCATCCTTTTGGTGAGGGGTCTGTCATCTAATTGATGTCAGATTGTGCGATCGTGGTTGTCCTATCATCCTTTTGGTGGTAGTGGCCGGTGTGAGTTTCGCTACGTCATCCTTTTGGTAGGGGGTCTATCATCTAATGGATGGCAGATTGTGCGATAGTGTTTGTCCTATCATCCTTTTAGTGGTAGTGGTCGGTGTTAGTTTCGCTCCGTCATCCTTTTGGTGGGGGTTCTGTCATCTTAATTGATGTCAGATTATGCAATAGTGTTTGTCCTATCATCCTTTTGATGGTAGTTGCCGGTGTGAGTTTCTCTTTGTCATCCTTTTTGTGGGAGTATGTCATCGTAATTGATGTCAGATTGTGCGATAGTGTTTGTCCTATCATCCTTTTATGTGTAGTGGTCGCTTTTATTTTCGCTCTGTGATTCTTTTGGTGAGGGGTCCGTCATCTAATTGAGGCATATTGTGCGATGGTGTTTGTCCTATCATCCTTTTGGTGGTAGTGGTCTGTGTTAGTTTCTCCCTGCATCCTTTTGGTGAGGGGTCTGTCATCTAATTGATGTCAGATTGTGCGATTGTGTTTCTCCTATCATCCTTTTGGTGGTAAAGGCCGGTGTGAGTTTCGCTCCGTCATCCTTTTGGTAGGGAGTCTGTCATCTAATTGATGGCAGACTGTGCGATATAGTTTGTCCTATCATCCTTTTAGTGGTAGTGGTAGGTGTTAGTTTCGCTCCTTCATCCTTTTGGTGGGGGATATGTCATCTAATTGATGTCAGATTGTGCGATAGTGTTGAACCTATCATCCTTTTGGTGGTAGTGGCCGCTGTGAGTTTCGCTCCGTCATCCTTTTGGTGGGGGGTCTGTCATCTTAATTGATGTTAGATTATGCAATAGTGTTTGTCCTATCATCCTTTTGATGGTAGTGGCCGGTATGAGTTTCTCTCTGTCATCCTTTTTGTGGGGGTATGTCATCGTAATTGATGTCAGATTGTGCAATAGTGTTTGTCCTATCATCCTTTTGGTGGTAGTGCTTGGTGTGAGTTTCACCCAGACATCCTTTTGGAAAGGGGGTCTGTCATCTTAATTGATGTCAGATGATGCGATAGTGTTTGTCCTATCGTCCTTTTAGTTATAGTGGTAGGTGTGAGTTTCACTCCGTCATCCTTTTGGTGGGGGTGTGTCATCTAATTTATGGCAGATTGTGCGATAGTGTTTATCCTATCATCCTTTTGGTGGTAGTGGCTGGTGTTAGTTTCACTCTGCATCCTTTTGGTGAGGGGTCTGTCATCTAAATGATGTCAGATTGTGCGATCGTGTTTGTCCTTTCATCCTTTTGGTGGTTGTGGCCGGTGTGAGTTTCGCTCCGTCATCCTTATGGTAGGGGGTCTGTCATCTAATTGATGGCATATTGTGCGATAGTGTTTGTCCAATCATCCTTTTGGTGGTAGTGGCCGGTGTGAGTTTCGCTCCGTCATCCTTTTGGTAGGGGGTCTGTCTTCTAATTGATGGAAGATTGTGCGATAGTGTTTGTCCTATCATCCTTTTAGTGGTAGTGACCGGTGTTAGTTTCGCTCCGTCATTCTTTTTGTGGTGGGTTCGCCATCAAAATTAAGTCAGATTGTGCGATAGTCTTTGTCCTATCATCCTTTTGGTGGTAGTGGCCGGTGTGAGTTTCGCTCCGTCATCCTTTTGGTGGGGGGTCTGTCATCTTAATTGATGTCATATTGTGCTATAGTGTTTGTCCTTTCATCCTTTTGATGGTAGTGGCTGGTGTGAGTTTCCCTCCGTCATCGTTTTTGTGGAGGGTATGTCATCGTAATTGATGTCAGATTATACGATAGTGTTTGTTCTATCATCTATTTGGTGGTAGTGCTTGGTGTGAGGTTCGCTTCGTCATCCTTTTGGAGGGGGGTCTGTCATCTTAATTGGAATCAGATGGTGCGATAGTGTTTGTTCTATCATCCTTTTAGTTGTAGTGGTCGGTGTGGGTTTCGCTCCATCCTTTTGGTGGGGGGGGGGGGGGGGGGGGGTATGTCATCTAATTGATGGCAGATTGTACGATAGTGTTTGTCCTGTCATCCTTTTGGTGGTAGCGGTTGGTGTTAGTTTCGCTCTGCATCCTTTTGGTGAGGGGTCTGTCATCTAATTGATGTCAGATTGTGTGATCGTGGTTGTCCTATCATCCTTTTGGTGGTAGTGGCCGGTGTGAGTTTCACTACGTCATCCTTTTGGTAGGGGGTCTGTCATCTAATGGATGGCAGATTGTGCGATAGTGTTTGTCCTATCATCCTTTTAGTGGTAGTGGTCGGTGTTAGTTTCGCTCCGTCATCCTTTTGGTTGGGGATATGTCATTTAATTGATGTCAGATTGTGCGATAGTGTTTGTCGTATCATCCTTTTGGTGGTAGTGGCCGGTGTGAGTTTCGCTCCGTCATCATTTTGGTGGGGGTTCTGTCATCTTAATTGATGTCAGATTATGCGATAGTGTTTGTCCTATCATCCTTTTGATGGTAGTGGCCGGTGTGAGTTTCTCTTTGTCATCCTTTTTGTGGGAGTATGTCATCGTAATTGATGTCAGATTATGCGATAGTGTTTGTCCTATCATCCTTTTGGTGGTAGTGCTTGGTGTGAGTTTCGCCCCTTCATCCTTTTGGAGGGGGGTCTGTCATCTTAATTGATGTCAGATTGTGCGATAGTGTTTTTCCTATCATCCTTTTATGTGTAGTGGTCAGTTTTATTTTTGCTCTGTCATTCTTTTGGTGAGTGGTCTGTCATCTAATTGAGGCATATTGTGCGATAGTGTTTGTCCTATCATCCTTTTGGTGGTAGTGGCCGGTGTGAGTTTCTCTCCGTCATCCTTTTTGTGGGGGGTATGTGATCGTAATTGATGTCAGATTATCCGATAGTGTTTGTCCTATCATCTATTTCGTGGTAGTGCTTGGTGTGAGTTTCGCTTCGTCATCCTTTTGGAGGGGGGTCTGTCATCTTAAATGATGTCAGATGGTGCGATAGTGTTTGTCCTATCATCCTTTTAGTTGTAGTGGTCGGTGTTAGTTTTGCTCTGCATCCTTTTGGTGAGGGGTCTGTCATCTAATTGATGGCAGATTGTGTGATATAGTTTGTCCTATCATCCTTTTCATGGTAGTGGCCGGTGTGAGTTTCTCTCTGTCATCCTTTTTGTGGGGGTATGTCATCGTAATTGATGTCAGATTGTGCGATAGTGTTTGTCCTATCATCCTTTTGGTGGTAGTGCTTGGTGTGAGTTTTGCCCAGTCATCCTTTTGGAAAGGGGGTCTGTCATCTTAATTGATGTCAGATGGTGCGATAGTGTTTGTCCTATCGTCCTTTTAGTTGTAGTGGCCGTTGTGAGTTTCACTCCGTCATCCTTATGGTAGGGGGTCTGTCATCTAATTGATGGCAGATTGTGCGATAGTCTTTGTCCTATCATCCTTTTGGTGGTAGTGGTCGGTTTTAGTTTCGCTCTGCATCCTTTTGGTGAGGGGTCTGTCATTTAATTGATGTCAGATTGTGGGATAGTGTTTGTCCTATCATCCTTTTGGTGGTAGTGCTTGCTGTGAGTTTCGCTTCGTCATCCTTTTGGAGGGGGGTCTGTCATCTTAATTGATGTCAGATTGTGCGATAGTGTTTGTCCTATCATCCTTTTATGTGTAGTGGTCGGTTTTATTTTCGCTCTGTCATCCTTTTGGTGAGGGGTCTGTCATCTAATTGAGGCATATTGTGCGATAGTGTTTGTCCTATCATCCTTTTGGTGGGAGTGGTCGGTGTTAGTTTCGCTCTGTCATTCTTTTGGTGGGGGATATGTCATCTAATTGATGTCAGATTGTGCGATAGTGTTTGTCCTATCATCCTTTTGGTGGTAGTGGCCGGTGTGAGTTTCGCTCCGTCATCCTTTTGGTGGAGGGTCTATCATCTTAATTGATGTCAGATTATGCGATAGTGTTTGTCCTATCATCCTTTTGATGGTAGTGGCCGGTGTGAGTTTCTCTCTGTCATCCTTTTTGTGGGGGTATGTCATCGTAATTGATGTCAGATTGTGCGATAGTGTTTGTCCTATCATCCTTTTGATGGTAGTGGCCGATGTGAGTTTCTCTCTGTCATCCTTTTTGTGGGGGTATGTCATCGTAATTGATGCCAGATAGTGCGATAGTGTTTGTCCTATCGTCCTTTTGGTGGTAGTGCTTGGTGTGAGTTTCGCTCCGTCATCCTTTTGGAGGGGGGTCTGTCATCTTAATTGATGACAGATTGTGCGATAGTGTTTGTCCTATCATCCTTTTATGTGTAGTGGCCGGTGTGAATTTCTCTCTGTCATCCTTTTTGTGGGGGTATGTCATCGTAATTGATGGCAGATTGTGCGATAGTGTTTGTCCTATCGTCCTTTTAGTTGTAGTGGCCGGTGTGAGTTTCGCTCCGTCATCCTTTTGGTGGGGGTGTGTCATCTAATTTATGGCAGATTGTGCGATAGTGTTTGTCCTATCATCCTTTTGGTGGTAGTGGCTGGTGTTAGTTTCACTCTGCATCCTTTTGGTGAGGGGTCTGTCATCTAATTGAGGTCAGATTGTGCGATCGTGTTTGTCCTTTCATCGTTTTGGTGGTTGTGGCCGGTGTGAGTTTCGCTCCGTCATCCTTATGGTAGGGGGTATGTCATCTAATTGATGGCAGATTGTGCGATAGTGTTGGTTCTATCATCCTTTTGGTGGTAGTGGTCGGTGTTAGTTTCGCTCTGCATCCTTTTGGTGAGGGGTCTGTCATCTAATTGATGTCAGATTGTGCGATCGTGGTTGTCCTATCATCCTTTTATGTGTAGTGGCTGGTGTGAGTTTCGCTCCGTCATCCTTATGGTAGGGGGTCTGTCGTCTAATTGATGGCAGATTGTGCGATAGTTTTTGTCCAATCATCCTTTTGGTGGTAGTGGCCGGTGTGAGTTTCGCTCCGTCATCCTTTTGGTAGGGGGTATGTCATCTAATTGACTGCAGATTGTGCGATAGAGTTTGTCCTATCATCCTTTTAGTGGTAGAGGCCGGTGTTAGTTTCGCTTCATCATCCTTTTTGTGGTGGGTCCGTCATCAAATTTAAGTCAGATTGTGCGATAGTCTTTGTCCTATCATCCTTTTGGTGGTCGTGGCCGGTGTGAGTTTCGCTTCGTCATCATTTTGGTGGGGGGTCTGTCATCTTAATTAATGTCAGATTGTGCGATAATGTTTGTCCTATAATCCTTTTGGTGGTAGTGACTGGTGTGAGTTTCGCTCCGTCATCCTTTTGGTGGGGGGTCTGTCATCGTAATTGATGTTAGATTATACAATAGTGTTTGTCCTATCATCCTTTTGGTGGTAGTGGACGGTGTTAGTTTCGCTCTGCATCCTTTTGGTGAGGGGTCTGTCATCTAATTGATGTCAGATTGTGCGATCGTGTTTGTCCTATCATCCTTTTGATGGTAGTGGCTGGTGTGAGTTTTGCTCCATCATCCTTTTGGTAGGGGGTCTGTCATCTAATTGATGGGAGATTGTGCGATAGTGTTTGTCCTATCATCCTATTAGTGGTAGTGGCCGGTGTTAGTTTCGCTCCGTCATCCTTTTGGAGGGGGATATATCATCTAATTGATGTCAGATTGTACGATAGTGTTTGTCCTATCATCCTTTTGGTGGTAGTGGTCGGTGTGAGTTTCGCTCCGTCATCCTTTTGGTGGGGGGTCTGTCATCTTAATTGATGTCAGATTGTGCGATAGTGTTTGTCCTATCATCCTTTTGATGGTAGTGACCGGTGTGAGTTTCTCTCTGTCATCCTTTTTGTGGGGGTATGTCATCGTAATTGATGTCAGATTGTGCGATAGTGTTTGTCCTATCATCCTTTTGGTGGTAGTGCTTGGTGTGAGTTTCGCTCCGTCATCCTTTTGGAGGGGGGTCTGTCATCTTAATTGATGTCAGATTGTGCGATAGTGTCTGTCCTATCCTTCTTTTATGTGTAGTGGTCGGTTTTATTTTCGCTCTGTAATCCTTTTGGTGAGGGGTCTGTCATCTAATTGAGGCATATTGTGCGATAGTCTTTGTCCTATCATCCTTTTGGTGGTAGTGGCTGGTGTGAGTTTCTCTCTGTCATCCTTTTTGTGGGGGTATGTCATCGTAATTGATATCAGATTGTGCGATAGTGTTTGTCCTATCATCCTTTTGGTGGTAGTTCTTGTTGTGAGTTTCGCTTCGTCATCCTTTTGGAGGGGGGTCTGTCATCTTAATTGATGTCAGATTGTGCGATAGTGTTTGTCCTATCATCCTTTTATGTGTAGTGGACGGTTTTATTTTCGCTCTGTCATCCTTTTGGTGAGGGGTATGTCATCTAATTGAGGCATATTGTGCGATAGTGTTTGTCCTACCATCCTTTTGGTGGTAGTGGCCGGTGTGACTTTTGCTCCGTCATCTCTTTGGTGGAGGGTCTGTCATCTTAATTGATGTCAGATTATGCGATAGTGTTTGTCCTATCATCCTTTTGATGGTAGTGGCCGGTGTGAGTTTATCTCTATCTTCCTTTTTGTGGGGGTATGTCATCATAATTGATGTCAGATTGTGCGATAGTGTTTGTCCTATCATCCGTTTGATGGTAGTGTCCGGTGTGAGTTTCTCTCTGTCATCCTTTTTGTGATGGTATGTCATCGTTTTTGATGCCAGATTGTGCGATAGTGTTTGTCCTATCGTCCTTTTGGTGGTAGTGCTTGGTGTGAGTTTCGCTCCGTCATCCTTTTGGAGTGGGGTCTGTCATCTTAATTGATGTCAGATTATGCGATAGTGTTTATCCTATCATCCTTTTATGTGTAGTGGCCGGTGTGAGTTTCGCTCCGTCATCCTTATGGTAGGAGGTCTGTCATCTAATTCATGGTAGATTGTGCGATAGTGTATGTCCAATCATCCTTTTGGTGGTAGTGGCCGGTGTGAGTTTCGCTCCGTCATCCTTTTGGTAGGGGGTATGTCATCTAATTTATTGCAGATTGTGCGATAGAGTTTGTCCTATCATCCTTTTAGTGGTAGTGGCCGGTGTTAGTTTCGCTTCATCATCCTTTTTGTGGTGGGTCCGTCATCAAATTTAAGTCAGATTGTGCGATAGTCTTTGTCCTATCATCCTTTTGATGGTCGTGGCCGGTGTGAGTTTCGCTTCGTCATCATTTTGGTGGGGGTCTGTCATCTTAATTAATGTCAGATTGTGCGTTAATGTTTGTCCTATAATCCTTTTGGTGGTAGTGGCTGGTGTGAGTTTCGCTCCGTCATCCTTTTGGTGGGGGGTCTGTCATCGTAATTAATGTCAGATTATACGATAGTGTTTGTCCTATCATCCTTTTGGTGGTAGTGGTCGGTGTTAGTTTCGCTCTGCATCCTTTTGGTGAGGGGTATGTCATCTAATTGATGTCAGATTGTGCGATCGTGTTTGTCCTATCATCCTTTTGATGGTAGTGGCCGGTGTGAGTTTCGCTCCATCATCCTTTTGGTAGGGGGTCTGTCATCTAATTGATTGGAGATTGTGCGATAGTGTTTGTCCAATCATCCTACTAGTGGTAGTGGCCGGTGTTAGTTTCGCTCCGTCATCCTTTTGGAGGGGGATATGTCATCTAATTGATGTCAGATTGTACGATAGTGTTTGTCCTATCATCCTTTTGGTGGTAGTGGCCGGTGTGAGTTTCGCTCTGTCATCCTTTTAGTGGGGGGTCTGTCATCTTAATTGATGTCAGATTGTGCGATAGTGTTTGTCCTATCATCCTTTTGATGGTAGTGGCCGGTGTGAGTTTCTCTCTGTCATCCTTTTTGTGGGGGTATGTCATCGTAATTGATGTCAGATTGTGCGATAGTGTATGTCCTATCATCCTTTTGGTGGTAGTGCTTGGTGTGAGTTTCGCTCCGTCATCCTTTTGGAGGGGGGTCTGTCATCTTAATTGATGTCAGATTGTGCGATAGTGTTTGTCCTATCATCCTTTTGATGGTAGTGACCGGTGTGAGTTTCTCTCTGTCATCCTTTTTGTGGGGGTATGTCATCGTAATTGATGTCAGATTGTGCGATAGTGTTTGTCCAATCATCCTTTTGGTGGTAGTGCTTGGTGTGAGTTTCGCTCCGTCATCCTTTTGGAGGGGGGTCTGTCATCTTAATTGATGTCAGATTGTGCGATAGTGTTTGTCCTATCCTTCTTTTATGTGTAGTGGTCGGTTTTATTTTCGTTCTGTAATCCTTTTGGTGAGGGGTCTGTCATCTAATTGAGGCATATTGTGCGATAGTCTTTGTCCTATCATCCTTTTGGTGGTAGTGGCTGGTGTGAGTTTCTCTCTGTCATCCTTTTTGTGGGGGTATGTCATCGTAATTGATATCAGATTGTGCGATAGTGTTTGTCCTATCATCCTTTTGGTGGTAGTTCTTGTTGTGAGTTTCGCTTCGTCATCCTTTTGGAGGGGGGTCTGTCATCTTAATTGATGTCAGATTGTGCGATAGTGTTTGTCCTATCATCCTTTTATGTGTAGTGGCCGGTTTTATTTTCGCTCTGTCATCCTTTTGGTGAGGGGTATGTCATCTAATTGAGGCATATTGTGCGATAGTGTTTGTCCTACCATCCTTTTGGTGGTAGTGGCCGGTGTGACTTTCGCTCCGTCATCTCTTTGGTGGAGGGTCTGTCATCTTAATTGATGTCAGATTATGCGATAGTGTTTGTCCTATCATCCTTTTGATGGTAGTGGTCGGTGTGAGTTTATCTCTGTCTTCCTTTTTGTGGGGGTATGTCATCATAATTGATGTCAGATTGTGCGATAGTGTTTGTCCTATCATCCTTTTGATGGTAGTGTCCGGTGTGAGTTTCTCTCTGTCATCCTTTTTGTGATGGTATGTCATCGTTTTTGATGCCAGATTGTGCGATAGTGTTTGTCCTATCGTCCTTTTGGTGGTAGTGCTTGGTGTGAGTTTCGCTCCGTCATCCTTTTGGAGTGGGGTCTGTCATCTTAATTGATGTCAGATTATGCGATAGTGTTTGTCCTATCATCCTTTTATGTGTAGTGGCCGGTGTGAGTTTCGCTCCGTCATCCTTATGGTAGGAGGTCTGTCATCTAATTCATGGTAGATTGTGCGATAGTGTATGTCCAATCATCCTTTTGGTGGTAGTGGCCGGTGTGAGTTTCGCTCCGTCATCCTTTTGGTAGGGGGTATGTCATCTAATTTATTGCAGATTGTGCGATAGAGTTTGTCCTATCATCCTTTTAGTGGTAGTGGCCGGTGTTAGTTTCGCTTCATCATCCTTTTTGTGGTGGGTCCGTCATCAAATTTAAGTCAGATTGTGCGATAGTCTTTGTCCTATCATCCTTTTGATGGTCGTGGCCGGTGTGAGTTTCGCTTCGTCATCATTTTGGTGGGGGTCTGTCATCTTAATTAATGTCAGATTGTGCGTTAATGTTTGTCCTATAATCCTTTTGGTGGTAGTGGCTGGTGTGAGTTTCGCTCCGTCATCCTTTTGGTGGGGGGTCTGTCATCGTAATTAATGTCAGATTATACGATAGTGTTTGTCCTATCATCCTTTTGGTGGTAGTGGTCGGTGTTAGTTTCGCTCTGCATCCTTTTGGTGAGGGGTATGTCATCTAATTGATGTCAGATTGTGCGATCGTGTTTGTCCTATCATCCTTTTGATGGTAGTGGCCGGTGTGAGTTTCGCTCCATCATCCTTTTGGTAGGGGGTCTGTCATCTAATTGATTGGAGATTGTGCGATAGTGTTTGTCCAATCATCCTACTAGTGGTAGTGGCCGGTGTTAGTTTCGCTCCGTCATCCTTTTGGAGGGGGATATGTCATCTAATTGATGTCAGATTGTACGATAGTGTTTGTCCTATCATCCTTTTGGTGGTAGTGGCCGGTGTGAGTTTCGCTCTGTCATCCTTTTAGTGGGGGGTCTGTCATCTTAATTGATGTCAGATTGTGCGATAGTGTTTGTCCTATCATCCTTTTGATGGTAGTGGCCGGTGTGAGTTTCTCTCTGTCATCCTTTTTGTGGGGGTATGTCATCGTAATTGATGTCAGATTGTGCGATAGTGTATGTCCTATCATCCTTTTGGTGGTAGTGCTTGGTGTGAGTTTCGCTCCGTCATCCTTTTGGAGGGGGGTCTGTCATCTTAATTGATGTCAGATTGTGCGATAGTGTTTGTCCTATCATCCTTTTGATGGTAGTGACCGGTGTGAGTTTCTCTCTGTCATCCTTTTTGTGGGGGTATGTCATCGTAATTGATGTCAGATTGTGCGATAGTGTTTGTCCTATCATCCTTTTGGTGGTAGTGCTTGGTGTGAGTTTCGCTCCGTCATCCTTTTGGAGGGGGGTCTGTCATCTTAATTGATGTCAGATTGTGCGATAGTGTTTGTCCTATCCTTCTTTTATGTGTAGTGGTCGGTTTTATTTTCGTTCTGTAATCCTTTTGGTGAGGGGTCTGTCATCTAATTGAGGCATATTGTGCGATAGTCTTTGTCCTATCATCCTTTTGGTGGTAGTGGCTGGTGTGAGTTTCTCTCTGTCATCCTTTTTGTGGGGGTATGTCATCGTAATTGATATCAGATTGTACGATAGTGTTTGTCCTATCATCCTTTTGGTGGTAGTGCTTGTTGTGAGTTTCGCTTCGTCATCCTTTTGGAGGGGTCTGTCATCTTAATTGATGCCAGATTGTGCGATAGTGTTTGTCCTATCATCCTTTTATGTGTAGTGGCCGGTTTTATTTTCGCTCTGTCATCCTTTTGGTGAGGGGTATGTCATCTAATTGAGGCATATTGTGCGATAGTGTTTGTCCTATCATCCTTTTGATGGTAGTGGCCGGTGTGAGTTTCGCTCCGTCATCCTTTTGGTGGAGGGCCTGTCATCGTAATTGATGTCAGATTGTGCGATAGTGTTTGTCCTATCATCCTTTTGATGGTAGTGGCCGGTGTGAGTTTCTCTCTGTCATCCTTTTTGTGGGGGTATGTCATCGTAATTGATGTCAGATTGTGCGATAGTGTTTGTCCTATCATCCTTTTGATGGTGGTGGCCGGTGTGAGTTTCTCTCTGTCATCCTTTTTGTGGGGGTATGTCATCGTAATTGATGCCATATTGTGCGATAGTGTTTGTGCTATCGTCCTTTTGGTGGTAGTGCTTGGTGTGAGTTTCGCTCCGTCATCCTTTTGGAGGGGGGTCTGTCATCTTAATTGATGTCAGATTGTGCGATAGTGTTTGTCCTATCATCCTTTTATATGTAGTGGCCGGTGTGAGTTTCGCTCCGTCATCCTTATGGTCGGAGGTCTGTCATCTGATTGATGGCAGATTGTGCGATAGTGTATGTCCAATCATCCTTTTGGTGGTAGTGGCCGGTGTGAGATTTGCTCCGTCATCCTTTTGGTAGGGGGTATGTCATCTAATTGATTGCAGATTGTGCGATAGAGTTTGTCCTATCATCCTTTTAGTGGTAGTGGCCGGTGTTAGTTTCACTTTATCACCCTTTTTGTGGTGGGTCCGTCATCAAATTTAAGTCAGATTGTGCGATAGTCTTTGTCCTATCATCCTTTTGGTGGTCGTGGCCGGTGTGAGTTTCGCTTAGTCATCATTTTGGTGGGGGGTCTGTCATCTTAAATAATGTCAGATTGTGCGATAATGTTTGTCCTATAATCCTTTTGGTGGTAGTGGCTGGTGTGAGTTTCGCTCCGTCATCCTTTTGGTGGAGGGTCTGTCATCGTAATTGATGTCAGATTATACGATAGTGTTTGTCCTATCATCCTTTTGGTGGTAGTGGTCGGTGTTAGTTTCGCTCTGCATCCTTTTGGTGAGGGGTCTTTCATCTAATTGATGTTAGATTGTGCGATCGTGTTTGTCCTATCATCCTTTTGATGGTAGTGGCCGGTGTGAGTTTCGCTCCATCATCCTTTTGGTAGGGGGTCTGTCATCTAATTGATTGGAGATTGTGCGATAGTGTTTGTCCAATCATCCTACTAGTGGTAGTGGCCGGTGTTAGTTTCGCTCCGTCATCCTTTTGGAGGGGGATATGTCATCTAATTGATGTCAGATTGTACGATAGTGTTTGTCCTATCATCCTTTTGGTGGTAGTGGCCGGTGTGAGTTTCGCTCTGTCATCCTTTTAGTGGGGGGTCTGTCATCTTAATTGATGTCAGATTGTGCGATAGTGTTTGTCCTATCATCCTTTTGATGGTAGTGGCCTGTGTGAGTTTCTCTCTGTCATCCTTTTTGTGGGGGTATGTCATCGTAATTGATGTCAGATTGTGCGATAGTGTATGTCCTATCATCCTTTTGGTGGTAGTGCTTGGTGTGAGTTTCGCTCCGTCATCCTTTTGGAGGGGGGTCTGTCATCTTAATTGATGTCAGATTGTGCGATAGTGTTTGTCCTATCATCCTTTTGATGGTAGTGACCGGTGTGAGTTTCTCTCTGTCATCCTTTTTGTGGGGGTATGTCATCGTAATTGATGTCAGATTGTGCGATAGTGTTTGTCCTATCATCCTTTTGGTGGTAGTGCTTGGTGTGAGTTTCGCTCCGTCATCCTTTTGGAGGGGGGTCTGTCATCTTAATTGATGTCAGATTGTGCGATAGTGTTTGTCCTATCCTTCTTTTATATGTAGTGGCCGGTTTTATTTTCGCTATGTAATCCTTTTGGTGAGGGGTCTGTCATCTAATTGAGGCATATTGTGCGATAGTCTTTGTCCTATCATCCTTTTGGTGGTTGTGGCTGGTGTGAGTTTCTCTCTGTCATCCTTTTTGTGGGGGTATGTCATCGTAATTGATATCAGATTGTACGATAGTGTTTGTCCTATCATCCTTTTGGTGGTAGTGCTTGTTGTGAGTTTCGCTTCGTCATCCTTTTGGAGGGGTCTGTCATCTTAATTGATGCCAGATTGTGCGATAGTGTTTGTCCTATCATCCTTTTATGTGTAGTGGCCGATTTTATTTCCGCTCTGTCATCCTTTTGGTGAGGGGTCTGTCATCTAATTGAGGGATATTGTGCGATAGTGTTTGTCCTATCATCCTTTTGATGGTAGTGGCCGGTGTGAGTTTCGCTCCGTCATCCTTTTGGTGGAGGGCCTGTCATCGTAATTGATGTCAGATTGTGCGATAGTGTTTGTCCTATCATCCTTTTGATGGTAGTGGCCGGTGTGAGTTTCTCTCTGTCATCCTTTTTGTGGGGGTATGTCATCGTAATTGATGTCAGATTGTGCGATAGTGTTTGTCCTATCATCCTTTTGATGGTGGTGGCCGGTGTGAGTTTCTCTCTGTCATCCTTTTTGTGGGGGTATGTCATCGTAATTGATGCCATATTGTGCGATAGTGTTTGTGCTATCGTCCTTTTGGTGGTAGTGCTTGGTGTGAGTTTCGCTCCGTCATCCTTTTGGAGGGGGGTCTGTCATCTTAATTGATGTCAGATTGTGCGATAGTGTTTGTCCTATCATCCTTTTATATGTAGTGGCCGGTGTGAGTTTCGCTCCGTCATCCTTATGGTCGGAGGTCTGTCATCTGATTGATGGCAGATTGTGCGATAGTGTATGTCCAATCATCCTTTTGGTGGTAGTGGCCGGTGTGAGATTTGCTCCGTCATCCTTTTGGTAGGGGGTATGTCATCTAATTGATTGCAGATTGTGCGATAGAGTTTGTCCTATCATCCTTTTAGTGGTAGTGGCCGGTGTTAGTTTCACTTTATCACCCTTTTTGTGGTGGGTCCGTCATCAAATTTAAGTCAGATTGTGCGATAGTCTTTGTCCTATCATCCTTTTGGTGGTCGTGGCCGGTGTGAGTTTCGCTTAGTCATCATTTTGGTGGGGGGTCTGTCATCTTAAATAATGTCAGATTGTGCGATAATGTTTGTCCTATAATCCTTTTGGTGGTAGTGGCTGGTGTGAGTTTCGCTCCGTCATCCTTTTGGTGGAGGGTCTGTCATCGTAATTGATGTCAGATTATACGATAGTGTTTGTCCTATCATCCTTTTGGTGGTAGTGGTCGGTGTTAGTTTCGCTCTGCATCCTTTTGGTGAGGGGTCTTTCATCTAATTGATGTTAGATTGTGCGATCGTGTTTGTCCTATCATCCTTTTGATGGTAGTGGCCGGTGTGAGTTTCACTCCGTCATCCTTTTGGTAGGGGGTCTGTCATCTTAATTGATGTCAGATTGTGCGATAGTGTTTGTCCTATCATCCTTTAGATGGTAGTGGCCGGTGTTAGTTTCGCTCCGTCATCCTTTTGGAGGGGGATATGTCATGTAATTGATGTCAGATTGTACGATAGTGTTTGTCCTATCATCCTTTTGGTGGTAGTGGCCGGTGTGAGTTTCGCTTCATCATCCTTTTGGTGGGGGGTCTGTCATCTTAATTGATGTCAGATTGTGCAATAGTGTTTGTCCTATCATCCTTTAGATGGTAGTGGCCGGTGTGAGTTTCTCTCTCTCATCCTTTTATTGTAATTGATGTCAGATTGTGCGATAGTGTTTCTCCTATCATCCTTTTAGTGGTAGTGCTTGGTGTGAGTTTCGCTCCGTCATCCTTTTGGAGGGGGGTCTGTCATCTTAATTGATGTCAGATTGTGCGATATTGTTTCTCCTATCATCCTTTTATGTGTAGTGGCCGGTTTTATTTTCGCTATGTCATCCTTTTAGTGAGGAGTCTGTCATCTAATTGAGGCATATTGTGTGATAGTGTTTGTCCTATCATCCTTTTGGTGGTAGTGGTCGGTGTTAGTTTCGCTCTGTCATCCTTTTGGTGAGGGGTCTGTCATCTAATTGATGGTAGATTGTGGTATAGTGTTTGACCTATAATCCTTTTAGTGGTAGTGGTTGGTGTTAGTTTCACTCTGTAATCCTTTTGGTGGGGGTTCTGTCATCTAATTTAAGTCAGATTGTGCGATAGTCTTTGTCCTATCATTCTTTTGGTGGTACTGGCCGGTGTGAGTTTCGCTCCTTCATCATTTTGGTGGGAGGTCTGTCATCTTAATTGATGTCAGATTGTGCGATAGTCTTTGTCCTATCATCCTTTTGATGGTAGTGGCCGGTGTGAGTTTCTCTCTATCATCCTTTTTGTGGGGGGTATGTCATTGTAATTGATGTTAGATTGTGCGATAGTGTTTTTCCTATCATCCTTTTGGTGGTAGTGCTTGGTGTGAGTTTCACTCCTTCATCCTTTTGGAAGGGGGGTCTGTCATCTTAATTGATGTCAGATGGTGTGATAGTGTTTGTCCTATCGTCCTTTTAGTTGTAGTCGACGGTGTGAGTTTCGCTCCGTCATTCTTTTCGTGGGGGGTATGTCATCTAATTGATGGCAGATTGTGCGATAGTGTTTGTCCTATCATCCTTTTGGTGGTAGTGGCTGGTGTTAGTTTCACTTTGCATCCTTTTGGTGAGGGGTCTGACATCTAATTGATGTCAGATTGTGCGATCGTGTTTGTCCTATCATCCTTTTGGTGGTAGTGCTTGGTGTGAGTTTCGCTCGGTTATCCTTTTGGAGGGAGGTCTGTCATCTTAATTGATGTCAGATTGTGTGATAGTGTTTGTCCTATCATCCTTTTATGTATAGTGGCTGGTTTTATTTTCGCTCTGTCATCCTTTTCGTGAGGGGTCTGTCATCTAATTGAGGCATATTGTGCGATAGTGTTTGTCCTATCATCCTTTTGGTGGTAGTGGCCGGAGTTAGTTTCGCTATGTCATCCTTTTGGTGAGGGATCTGTCATCTAATTAATGGCAGATTCTGCGATAGTGTTTGTCCTATCATCCTTTTGGTGGTAGTGGTCAGTGTTAGTTTCGCTCCGTCTTCCTTTGTTGGGGGATATGTCATCTAATTGATGTCAGATTGTGCGATAGTGTTTGTCCTATTATCCTTTCGGTGGTAGTGGTCGGTGTGAGTTTCGCTCCGTCATCCTTTTGGTGGGGGGTCTGTCATCTTAATTGATGTCAGATTATGCGATAGAGTTTGTCCTATCATCCTTTTGATGGTAGTGGCCGGTGTGAGTTTCTCTCTGTCATCCTTTTTGTGGTGGGTCCGTCATCAATTTAAGTCAGATTGTGCGATACTCTTTGTCCTATCATCCTTTTGGTGGTATTTGCCGGTGTGAGTTTCGCTCCGTCATCATTTTGGTGGGGGGTCTGTCATCTTAATTGATGTCAGATTGTTCGATAATGTTTGTCCTATCATCCTTATGGTGGTAGTGGCCGGTGTGAGTTTCGCTCTGCATCCTTTTGGTGAGGGGTCTGTCATCTAATTAATGTCAGATTGTGCGATCGTGTTTGTCCTATCATCCTTTTGGTGGTAGTGGCCAGTGTGAGTTTCGCTCCGTCATCCTTTTGGTAGCGGGTCTGTGATCTAATTGATGGCAGATTGTGCGATAGTGTTTGTCCTATCATCCTTTTAGTGGTAGTGGCCGGTGTTAGTTTCGCTTCATCATCCTTTTGGTGGGGGGTCTGTCATCTTAATTGATGTCAGATTGTGCGATAGTGTCTGTCCTATAATCCTTTTGATGGTAGTGGCCGGTGTGAGTTTCTCTCTGTCATCCTTTTTGTGGGGGTATGTCATCGTAATTGATGTCAGATTGTGCGATAGTGTTTGTCCTATCATCCTTTTGGTGGTAGTGCTTGGTGTGTGTTTCGCTCCGTCATCCTTTTGGAGGGGGGTCTGTCATCTTAATTGATGTCAGATTATGCGATAGTGTTTGTCCTATCATCCTTTTATGTGTAGTGGCCGGCTTTATTTTCGCTCTGTCATCATTTTGGTGAGGGGTCTGTCATCTAATTGAGGCATATTGTGCGATAGTGTTTGTCCTATCATCCTTTTGGTGGTAGTGGCCTGTGTTATTTTCGCTCTGTGATCCTTTTGGTGAGGGGTCTGACATCTAATTGATGGCAGATTGTGGGATAGTGTTTGTACTAGCATCCTTTTAGTGGTAGTGGTCGGTGTTAGTTTCGCTCTGTCATCCTTTTGGTGGGAGGTCTGTCATCTTAATTGATGTCAGATTGTGTCATAGTCTTTGTCCTATCATCCTTTTGATGGTAGTGGCCGGTGTGAGTTTCTCTCTGTCATCCTTTTTGTGGGGGGGTATGTCATTGTAATTGATGTCAGATTGTGCGATAGTGTTTATGCTATCATCCTTTTGGGGGTAGTGCTTGGTGTGAGTTTCGCTCCGTCATCCTTTTGGAAGGGGGGTATGTCATCTTAATTGATGTCTGATAGTGCTATAGTGTTTGTCTTATCATCCTTTTAGTTTTAGTGGCCGGTGTGAATTACGCTCCGTCATCTTTTTTTTTTTTTTTGGGGGGGGGGGGGGTATGTCATCTATTTGATGGCAGATTGTACGATAGTGTTTGTCCTATCATCCTTATGGTGGTAGTGGCCGGTGTTAGTTTCGCTCTACATCCTTTTGCTGAGGGGTGTGTCATCTAATTGATGTCATATTGTGCGATCGTGTTTATTCTATCATCCTTTTGGTGGTTGGGGCCGGTGTGAGTTTCTCTCCGCCATCCTTTTGGTAGGGGGTCTGTCGTCTAATTGATGGCAGATTGTGTGATAGTGTTTGTCCAATCATCCTTTTAGTTGTAGTGGCTGGTGTTAGTTTCGCTCCGTCATCCTTTTGGTGGGGGTTCTGTCATCTAATTGATGTCCGATTATGCGATAATGTTTGTCCTATCATCCTTTTGGTGGTAGTGGCCGGTGTGAGTTTCGCTCCGTCATCATTTTGGTGGGGGGTCTGTCATTTTAATTGATGTCAGATTGTTTGATAGTGTTTGTCCTATCATCCTTTTGGTGGTAGCGGACAATGTGAGTTTCGCCCTATCATCCTTTTGGTGGGGGGTCTGTCATCTTAATTGATGTCAGATTATGCGAAAGTGTTTGTCCTATCATCCTTTTGATGGTAGTGGCCGGTGTGAGTTTCTCTCAGTCATCCTTTTTGTGGGGGGTATGTCATCGTAATTGATGTCAGATTGTGCGATAGTGTTTGTCCTATCATCCTTTTGGTGGTAGTGCTTGGTGTGAGTTTCGCCCAGTCATCCTTTTAGAAAGGGGGTATGTCATCTTAATTGATGTCAGATGGTGCGATAGTGTTTGTCCTATCGTCCTTTTAGTTGTAGTGGCCGGTGTGAGTTTCGCTCCGTCATCTTTTTGGTGGGGGGTATGTCATCTAATTGATGGCAGATTGTGCGATAGTGTTTGTCCTATCATCCTTTTTTTGGTAGTGGCTGGTGTTAGTTTCACTCTGTATCCTTTTGGTATGGGGTCTGTCATCTAATTGATGTCAGATTGTGCGATCGTGTTTGTCCTATCATCCTTTTGGTGGTTGTGGCCGGTGTGAGTTTCGCTTCGTCATCCTTATGGTAGGGGGTTTGTCATCTAATTGATGGCAGATTGTGCGATAGTGTTTGTCCAATCATCCTTTTGGTGGTAGCGGCCGGTGTGAGTTTCGCTCTGTCATCCTTTTGGTAGGGGGTCTGTCATCTAATTGATGGCAGATTGTGTGATAGTGTTTGTCCTATCATCCTTTTAGTGGTAGTGGCTAGTGTTAGTTTCGCTCCGTCATCATTTTGGTGGGGGGTCTGTCATTTTAATTGATGTCAGATTGTGCGATGATGTTTGTCCTATCATCCTTTTAGTGGTAGTGGCCAGTGTGAGTTTTGCTCCGTCATCCTTTTGGTGGGGGATTTGACATCTTAATGAATGTCAGATTGTGCGATAGTGTTTGTCCTATCATCCTTTTGATAGTAGTGGCCGGTGTGAGTTTCTCTCCGACATCCTTTTTGTGAGGGGTATGTCATCGTAATTGATGTCATATTATGCGATAGTGTTTGTCCTATCATCTTTTTGGCGGTAGTGCTTGGTGTGAGTTTCGCTTCGTCATCCTTTTGGAGGGGGGTCTGTCATCTTAATTGATGTCAGATGGTGCGATAGTGTTTGTCCTATCATCCTTTTAGTTGTAGTGGCCGGTGTGAGTTTCGCTCCATCATCCTTTTGGTGGGGGGTCTGTCATCTAATTGATGGCAGATTGTGCGATAGTGTTTGTCCTATCATCCTTTTAGTGGTAGTGGCTAGTGTTAGTTTCGCTCCGACATTATTTTGGTGGAGGGTCTGTCATTTTAATTGATGTCAGATTGTGCGATGATGTTTGTCCTATCATCGTTTTGGTGGTAGTGACCGGTGTGAGTTTAGCTTCGTCATCCTTTTGGTGGGGGGTCTGTCATCTTAATTGATGTCAGATGGTGCGATAGTGTTTGTCCAATCATCCTTTTAGTTGTAGTGGCCGGTGTGAGTTTTGCTCCGTCATCCTTTTGGTGGGGGGGTATGTCATCTAATTGATGGCAGATTGTGCGATAGTGTTTGTCCTATCATCCTATTGGTGGTAGTGGTCGGTGTTAGTTTCGCTCTGCATCCTTTCGGTGAGGGGTCTGTCATCTAATTGATGTCAGATTGTGGGATCGTGTTTGTCCTATCATCCCTTTGGTGGTAGTGGCCGGTGTGAGTTTCGCTCCGTCATCCTTTTGGTAGGGGGTGTGTCATCTAGTTGAGGGCAGATTGTGCGACAGTGTTTGTCCAATCATCCTTTTAGTGGTAGTGGCCGGTGTTAGTTTCGCTCCATCATACTTTTGGTAGAGGATCTGTCATCTAATTCATTTCAGATTGTGCGATAGTGTTTGTCCTATCATCCTTTTGGTGGTAGTGGTAGGTGTGAGTTTCGCTCCGTCATTCTTTTGGTGGGGGGTCTATCATCGTAATTGATGTCAGAATGTGCGATAGTCTTTGTCCTATCATCCTTTTGGTGGTAATGGCCGGTGTGAGTTTCACTCCGTCATCCTTTTGGTGGGGGGTCAGTCATCTTAATTGATGTCAGATTATGCGATAGTGTTTGTCCTATCATCCTTTTGATGGTAGTGGCCGGTGTGAGTTTCTCTTTGTCATCCTTTTTGTGGGGGGTATGTCATCGAAATTGATGTCAGATTGTGCGATAGTGTTTGTCCTATCATCCTTTTGGTGGTAGTGCTTGGTGTGAGTTTCGCCCAGTCATCCTTTTAGAAAGGAGGTATGTCATCTTAATTGATGTCAGATAGTGCTATAGTGTTTGTCCTATCGTTCTTTTAGTTGTAGTGGCCGGTTTGAGTTTCGCTCCGCCGTCATTTTGGTGAGGGGTATGTCATCTAGCTGATGGCAGATTGTGCAATAGTGTTTGTCCTATCATCCTTTTAGTAGTAGTGGCCAGTGTTAGTTTCCTCCGTCATCCTTTTTGTGGTGGGTCCGTCATCAAATTTAAGTCAGATTGTGCCATAGTCTTTGTCCTATCATCCTTTTGGTGGTAGTGGCCAGGGTGAGTTTCACTCCATCATCATTTTGGTAGGGGGTCTGTCATTTTAATTGATGTCAGATTGTGCGATAATGTTTATCCTATCATCCTTTTGGTGGTAGTGGCCGTTGTGAGTTTCGCTCCGTCATCCTTTTGGTGGGGGGTCTGTCATCTTAATTGACGTCAGATTGTGCGGTAGTGTTTGTCCTATCATCCTTTTGATGCTAGTGGCCGGTGTGAGTTTCTCTATGTCATCCTTTTTGTGAGGGGTATGTCATCGTAATTGATGTCAGATTATACGATAGTGTTTGTCCTATCATCTTTTTGGCGGTAGTGCTTGGTGTGAGTTTCGCTACGTCATCGTTTTGGTGGGGGGTATGTCATCTAATTGATGGCAGATTATGCGATAATGTTGATCCTATCATCCTTTGGGTGGTAGTAGCCGGTGTTAGTTTCGCTCTGCATCCTTTTGGTGAGGGGTCTGTCATCTAATTGATGTCAGATTGTGCGATCGTGTTTGTTCTATCATCCTTTTGGTGGTTGTGGCCTGTGTGAGTTTCGCTCCGTCATCCTTTTGGTAGGGGGTGTGTCGTCTAATTGATGGCAGATTGTGCGATAGTGTTTGTCCAATCATCCTTTTAGTGGTAGTGGTCGGTGTTAGTTTCGCTCCGTCATCCATTTGGTAGGGGATCTGTCATCTAATTGATGTCAGATTGTGCGATAGTGTTTGTCCTATCATCCTTTTGGTGGTAGTGGTTGGTGTGAGTTTCGCTCCGTCATCCTTTTGGTGGGGAGTCTGTCATCGTAATTGATGTCAGATTATGCGATAGTCTTTGTCCTATCATCCTTTTGGTGGTAGTGGCCGGTGTGAGTTTCTCTCCGTCATTATTTTGGTGGGGGGTCTGTCATTTTAATTGTTTTTAGATTGTGCGATAATGTTTGTCCTATCATCCTTTTGTTGTTAATGGCCGGTGTGAGTTTTGTTCCGTCATCCTTTTGGTGGGGGGTCTGTCATCTTAATTGATGTCAGTTTATGGGATAGTGTTTGTCCTATCATCCTTTTGATGGTAGTGGCCGGTGTGAGTTTCTCTCTGTCATCCTTTTTGTGGGGGGTATGTCATCGTAATTGATGTCAGATTGTGCGATAGTGTTTGTCCTATCATCCTTTTGGTGGTAGTGCTTGGTGTGAGTTTCGCCCAGTCATCCTTTTAGAAAGGGGGTCTGTCATCTTAATTGATGTCAGATAGTGCGATAGTGTTTGTCCTATCGTCCTTTTAGTTGAAGTGGCCGGTGTGAGTTTCGCTCCGTCATCCTTTTGGTGGGGGGTATGTCATCTAATTGATGGTAGATTGTGCAATAGTCTTTGTCCTATCATCCTTTTGGTGGTAGTGGCTGGTGTTAGTTTCACTCTGCATCCTTTTGGTGAGGGGTCAGTCATCTAATTGATATCAGATTGTGCAATCATGTTTGTTCTATCATCCTTTTAGTGGTTGTGGCCAGTGTGAGTTTCGCTCCATCATCCTTATGGTAGGCGGTCTGTCATCTAATTGATGGCAGATTGTGCGATAGTGTTTGTCCAATCATCCTTTTGGTGGTAGTGGCCGGTGTGAGTTTCGCTCCGTCATCCTTTTGGTAGGGGTGTGTCATCTAATTGATGGCAGATTGTGCGAGAGTGGTTGTCCTATCATCTTTTTAGTGGTAGTGGCACGTGTTAGTTTCCTCCGTCATCCTTTTTGTGGTGGGTTTGTTATCAAATTTAAGTTAGATTGTGCGATAGTCTTTGTCCTATCATCCTTTTGGTGGTAGTGGCCGGTGTGCGTTTCACTCCGTCATCATTTTGGAGGGGGGTCTGTCATCTTAATTGATGTCAGATTGTATGATAGTGTTAGTCCTATCATCCTTTTGATCGTAGTGGCCGGTGTGAGTTTCTCTCCGTCATCCTTTTTGTGGGGGGTACATCATCATAATTGATGTCAGATTCTACGATAGTGTTTGTCCTATCATCTTTTTGACGGTAGTGCTTGGTGTGAGTTTCGCTTCGTCATCCTTTTGGAGGGGGGTCTGTCATCTAAATTAATGTCAGATGGTGCGATAGTGTTTGTCCTATCATCCTTTTAGTTGTAGTGGCCGGTGTGAGTTTCGCTCCATCATTCTTTTGGTGGGGGGTATGTCATATAATTGATGGCAGATTGGGCGATAGTGTTGGTCCTGTCATCCTTTTGGTGGAAGTGGTCGGTGTTAGTTTCGCTCCGTCATACTTTTGGTGGGGGATATGTCATCTAATTTATGTCAGATTGTGCGATAGTGTTTGTCCTATCATCCTTTTGTTGGTAGTGGCCGGTGTGAGTTTCGCTCTGTCATCCTTTTGGTGGTAGTGGCCAGTGTGAGTTTCGCTCTGTCATCCTTTTGGTGGGGGATCTGTCATTTTAATTGATGTTAGATTGTGTGATAATGTTTGTCCTATCATCCTTTTGGTGGTAATGGCCGGTGTGAGTTTCACTCCTTCATCCTTTTGGTGGGGGGTCTATCATCGTAATTGATGCGGGATTGTGCGATAGTCTTTGTTCTATCATCCTTTTACTGGTAGTGGTCGGTGTTAGTTTCGCTTCGTCATCCTTTTGGTTGGGGATCTGTCATATAATTATGTCAGATTGTGCGATAACGTTTGTCCTACCATCCTTTTGGTGGTAGTGGCCAATGTGAGTTTCCCTCCGTCATCCTTTTGGTGGGGGATCTGTCATCGTAATTGATGTCAGATTGTGCGATTGTCTTTGTCCTATCATTCTTTTGGTAGTAGTGGCCGGTGTGAGTTTCGCTCCGTCATCATTTTGGTGGGGCGTCTGTCATTTTAATTAACGTCAGATTGTGCGATAATTTTTGTCCTATCATCCTTTTGGTGGTAATGGCCAATGTGAGTTTCGCTCCGTCATCCTTTTGGTGGGGGGTTTGTCATCTTAATTGATGGCAGATGGTGTGATAGTCTTTGTCCTATCATTCTTTTAGTTGTAGTGGCCGGTGTGAGTTTCGCTCCGTCATTGTTTTGGTGGGGGGTATGTCATCTAATTGATGGCAGATTATGCGATAATGTTTGTCCTATCATCCTTTTAGTGGTAGTGGCCAGTGTTAGTTTCGCTCTGCATCCTTTTGGTGAGGGTTCTGTCATCTAATTGGTGTCAGATTGTGCGATCGTGATTGTCCTATCATCCTTTTGGTGGTAGTGGGCGGTGTGAGTTTCGCTCCGTCATCCTTTTCGTAGGGGGTCTATCATCTAATTGATGGCAGATTGTGTGATAGTTTTAGTCCAATCATTCTTTTACAGGTAGTGGCCGGTGTTAGTTTCGCTCCGTCATTCTTTTGGTGGGGGATATGTCATATAATTAATGTCAGATTGTGCAATAGTGTTTGTCCTATCATCCTTTTGGTGGTAGTGGCCGGTGTGAGTTTCGCTCCGTCATCCTTTTGGTGTGGGGTCTGTCATCGTAATTGATGTCATATTGTGCGATAGTCTTTGTCATATCATCCTTTTGGTAGTAGTGGATGGTGTGAGTTTCCCCCCGTCATCCTTTTGGTGAGGCGTCTGTATTTTTAATTGATGTCAGATTGTGCGATAGTGTTTGTCCTATCATCCTTTTGGTGGTAGTGGCCGGTGTGAGTTTCGCTCCGTCATCATTTTGGTGGGGGTCTGTCATTTTAATTGATGTCAGATTGTGCAAAAATGTTTGTCCTATCACCCTTTTAGTGGTAATGGCCGGTGTAAGTTTCGCTTTGTAATCCTTTTGGTGGGGGGTCTGTCATCTTAATTGAAGTCAGATTGTGCGATAGTGTTTGTCCTATCATCCTTTTGATGGTAGTGGTCGGTGTGAGTTTCTCTCTGTCATCGTTCTTGTGGGGGGTATGTCATCGTAATTGATGTCAGATTGTGGGATAGTGTTTGTCCTATCATCCTTTTGGTGGTAGTGCTTGTGAGTTTCGCTCCGTCATACTTTTGGAAAGGGGGTCTGTCATCTTAATTGATGTCAGATGGTGCGATAGTGTTTGTCCTATCATCCTTTTAGTTGTAGTGGCCGGTGTGAGTTTCACTCCGTCATCCTTTTGGTGGGGGGTATGTCATCTAATTGATGGCAGATTGTGCGATAGTGTTTGTCCTGTCGTCCTTTTAGTGGTAGTTGCAGGTGTTAGTTTCACTCTGCATCCTTTTGGTGAGGGCTCTGTCATCTAATTGATGTCAGATTGTGCGATCGTGTTTGTCCTATAATCCTTTTGGTGGTTATGGCCGGTGTGAGTTTCGCTCCATCATCCTTTTGGTGGGGGGTCTGTCATCGTAATTGATGTCAGATTGTGCGATAGTCTTTGTCCTATCATCCTTTTGGTGGTAGTGGCTGGTGTGAGTTTCGTTCCGTCATCCTTTTGGTGGGGGGTATGTCATTTTAATTGATGTCAGATTGTGCGATAGTGTTTGTCCTATCATCCTTTTGGTGGTAATGGCAGGTGTGAGTTTCGCTCCGTCATCCTTTTGGTGGGGGGTTGTCGCTTCCGCGAAAATAAGGTGCTGGCAAAACAGAAGAGTCGCCACCTTTCGTTATTTATCCCTCAGAACGGGAAAGGAAACGATCGGAAAAACCTGACGAAAAAGGTATAAGACAAGGTCATCGCAACCATTGTCTGGGTTCGGGAGTCGGTTACGCAATGGGAAGGTATTAGCACCCCTCACGTCCGTCGTACTCGACGGGATCCACGCTTGTTGTGTTTACTGGACGAGTTGGTTTATCTATCTACCTATCAAGGCTGGCTTAAACAGAAAATAAAATGACTCGGCAAAGTATCGCACTTTATGCCTACGCATTCTCATCAGAGAATGAGAAATCAGAGTCAACGTAGTTCGACCCACTACGGGTTACGGGGAAGGTGGCTCGCCATTACATTAGTATTGTGCCTACGTACTCTCAACAGGCTTGAGAGATCAGAGCTTACGTAGTTCGGGATAATACGGATTACGAGAATTCAGATTCATCTGTTTTATCGAGTAGGGTTAAACAGCAGTTCCAGCAGTTAGGGACAAAGCCTGTTTGCGTTGGCGCTGAAGTTTAACGACACTCTTTTCTTCAGAAAAGCTTTCCTTTGAATTATGGGCCCACGGGGCAAAAAGGTTTGAAGTTTGTTTTCTGTCTTTTACGGAAGAAGTGTTTTTTATTGTTGTTTGCAATTTCAATCGCACTAAAGACTATGACCTGAGAGTGAATGCGTCGCATGTCACCCAAAGGGTGCCATACTAAACATCCAGACTGTTGGAAAGAATCTCTCCAACAATCCTTTCTCAGATAGCTTAAGGTTCGTAATGTACGAAAGAAATCATTCATGATTGCTGTATCTTAATCTGTTCTGAGATGAGAAGGGAGAGGGGCTCAACTAAAGGAGACTATCAAGTCCTACTGTTGTCATGCCAAGGATTCATCCTATAGTTGAAGTTTGAAACAGGGAACTCCTAGAAGTTATCATGCATAGGTTTCAAGCTACAGTTCTATCATCACTTCCTTATCAAAGGAAATGAGAGTCCTAAGGGATCAGGTCAATGGTAAACAGAAACAGATACAGCATCAACTTAAACAGTAAACAGATATACGGTAAAATGCATGCAATGCAAGTGAGGGAGGAAATGTGTGTGGGGTGTCAGCCTCCACAAGCTCATCTCAACCTCAAGCCAGATATGAATAACTGCAATCATACAGGAAGAAATAACATGCTATCAAGCAAAATATAAAAGACTGTAATCATATAGAAGAGAATAACATGCTATCAAGCAAAATAAACCTAATGGGCAAGGGAGTAGGGCTCTACCGAATACCCGCAAGCAAAGCCATACAGTAAAAATACAAGCAGAGGGAGCAACTCAACCTCTAGTGCAATCATGCTCCTATATTGAATTCAGTCTAATCATGGACTTATTCTAATGCATCAAGCAAGTCAAACAAGGCACATCAGCAATACAGAGAAGGAAACAGATCAACAGCTCTCTCTACTCCAAGCTTCAGCTCTTCTAACAGCAACTCAGTCTTCAGACTTCAACCACCTTTCAAGGCTATCCTCTTTCATGACAGATATCAATTTGCTTCCCCAGGTTTCAACCCATCAACATAAGCTTCAACTTATCTTCTCTTCTCCAAGCTTCAGCTCCTCAGTCAACTCCACCTTCAGGCTTCACTTCTAACTACAAGCATCAACTTGATTCCCTCAGGCTCTCAAGTCTCAAGTATGAGTGCAAACCTCAACTTATCCTTTATTCCTCAAGTCTCAGCTCTTCACTCAATCTCAATTGAATCCTCTTCATAAGTATCAACTCAGTCTTCAAGCTTCAGCTCTCTTTGCTTTACTAGTATCAACTTGGTCTTCTTCATCTACAAGCCTCAGCTTCTCAGAGTAGTCTACAATCATTTAGAAGTGTCAACTCCATCCTTCAATCTTATTCAAGCAAGGAACTCCTCACTCTTCATTCAATCTTCATTGGGTCTTCAAGTATCAACTTGTTCTTCTTGCCCTTCAAGCTTCAGCTGCAATGGCAATGCCCAAGGAATCACCCTCTTCCACACTCTTCAATGAAGTATTCATCTTCAAACTCAAGTCCAACATCTTTCAGGATACTCAAACCAGAAGAAATCACTTAACTGGATAAGCTAGGATATTAAACTGCTTATTGACCACCAAAGGAGGCCTATAAGGGTTTAACATCAGAAGAATGGTTCCCTCAAAAGTTCTACTTCCTAGGTACCATCACTTATCCCTCCAAAGGAGGGAGGTGAATACCATGGAAGGACTTTTAATCATTGGGAGGAATGGAAGCACAAGATGCTTTCCATGTTTGTGAAAGAAATCATTCTAACTACAAAGCTCTCCCTATGTCCTATCTCCTAATCTTCATCAGACACCTCCAGGCACCCACAAAATCCAAAGTTTCAAGCAACCTCAAGCAACTTCAAGCATCTTCCTCTTGTCTTCAACTTGTCTTCAACTTGATCAAAGGCAAACCAAGCACAAACCCTAATCTAAGGGAACTAGATGAGTTAAACTAGTTGAATTAGTAATTTAGGATCACCTTAAACCTAGCACTAAAGTTAGTCCTAACTAAAATACTAAAATCAATTGTAAAATCTTACAAAAATTACTATGGGAACCTAGGTCAATCATGACTCTATCACATTAGTTTCAAAGATCAAACCATCAAATTGGACCTAGAACTAAATTCTACATTCTAAGGCATCAACCTAAAACCCTAAAAAGGAAGCATATAAACATCAATCTAGAAAGCACACCTATTTTCATCACAAAAATGTGAGAAAACTTCTATGGGTTCATCCATGTCTAACCTAATCACACACAAAAAATTAGGCTCAAAATCTTCACTTCAAGCCCTCAAATCTTCTGGACATGATCACTGAACCTCCTCCTTGCTTCTGTATGCAAAAGATTCAATGGAAAGCGTTTCAATCTTGAAACACGATGCTGAGTTGCAGGTGCTGAAAACCACTTGCTCCCACACGATCTAGCCACCAATTCCTCTTGGAAATGGTCTGGAATCAATCCTTAAAACTCATGGAAGAAGAATCAATCAAGAAAATGGAAGGAAATGGAGGAATTTGGTAAAACCGATTGCACTTGCAAGCTATGAAAACTCAATCTCAAACTATGCTCAAACCTTCAATGATCACCAACCTCTGCCATGGATCCATTCTACTCAATATATAGATGAAGTTTGGATGATCTAGAACCCTCTAGATCCTTCCAATGGGATTTTACACATCTCATGTCATGAGATTTTGAATCACTTATCATGCCATGCTCAATTCTGTTTGCAGCTTGAAATTCATCTCAATCTCCTTCAATTTCTCCCCTAGTGACATTTTGGAAGGGTTTAGCTTGCCAAGTTCCTTGCCCATGCCTCGATTTTAAGTCATGCACATGTTACTTAATATGCAAGCAAGTGCTTTTCAAAGCAAGTCCATGAATTGAATCTCAAATCAAAAATGTGGCTAAACCAATGTTCTTAAAATGTTTTCTAGAGTCAAAATGATATATTACATGCCATGGTTTGGATGTGTAGGTTGAAAATATCAATTTCCAACTTTGGTTTATTTAACTTATGCCTTTATTTTAGGTCATTTTTGCAACTTTGAGCTACAAGCCTTTTCAACATCTCATGACCTCCTTAATAGCCTTAAAACATCATTCTAAGCAAGTTTGATGTTGAAGATTTTTCCATTTGAAGCTTGGAAATAGGAGTTATGGCCTTATGCTTGCAATGACCTGTAGTCTCCAAATGACCAAAATGCCCTTGACTTGTCAAAGCCATAACTTGAGTTCTACAGATCCTATCAAGGACTTATAGTACTCTATAGAAAGCTAAGAAGATAAGGAACAACATTCATGTTGACCAAAAGTTCATAGGAATCATCCTTCTTGGGCAAACGTTTGATGCAAGTTGGATGACTTTCAAGGTCCCATATACACATACCTCAGATGACCTATAACTTGTCAAAGTCATAACTTGAGCTCTACAAATCCTATCAAGGTCTTATAGTACTAAAATTAAAGCTAAGAACAAGCTCTACAACATTCATGTTGGGGGCAAGATGAGATGACAATCACATCTTGAGCTAAACGTCCCTAAAGATAGGGCTCAAACTAGGGGATTTTACACTGTCAAGCCTTAGAAACCCTAACTTGAAACTTCTCAAACTCTTCAATCATGATGAGTTGACCTTGGAATAATCCTTATAACATCTAAATGCATCAATCCATGATCACATGGCTCTTGGATTAGGTCTCAACCCTCTCCAAATCATCAGTTGACCCAGGGTTGACCCAGTCAAACCCTAATTATACCACTCATGGCTGAGTCTTCTTAATCTTGTACAATGACCTATCTAGGCTTCATGATGGCTTTCAAGATATCTCATAAGCTCTCTCAAGGCTTCAAGTCCACATTCATGGCTTTAGAATCATCTGAGGAGCTCCCATAACTCTCAAGTTAGGAGACACCCTTTTGGTTTCAACCACTCTCTCTGAGGATCTTCTGACTCCTCTGACAAAGATATCAACCTTTGAACACTTGAATAACCTTCTTGGCTAGCTTCATAGTATTGTGTATCTCTTGATTGGTAGTCATACCTCTTGATCTCCTGCATACATGTCAATGAAATGCAAATGATAATGCTAATGTGAATGAAATGAAACATAAGCTAGGTAAAGGAGAGTTGGTCAAATTTTGGGGTGCAACAGCTGCCCCTATTCCAACGGCTTGGACCTGACTGGGTGAGAAGAAAATGGCTCTTAACCAATAAAGGTGCGAGACGGTTGAATACCAACAAACCCGGAAATTTGCCAACTGCACAAGTACACGGTACTCTGATGAGAACAAATCTTCGAACACTGAAATATTAGCTGCACGGCAACTGGCTGGGGAATTGGTCACACGGTAACCGGTAGTACATGGTCGATCATGTCGTCGGGCATCAAGATTCCTCGGGACTCATCAAGTTAACAATCAAGTTAATCATGCCATCGGGCATTCAGAGAAGACTTTCGGGCATCAGCCGGACTTCATCAGTAAGTCGGGAGTAGAATTCTCGGTCAATCATGAACCAATTGGGGATACTCAAACTTCTTCCATCAGGCACTCTGCTTCAGCTGAGAGAACTGCTTTGTTAATACGGTTGGACTTCAATCATCAAGTCTTCGAGGGAAGTTTCAACTTCGCGGTTCAAAAACCTGCTGGGGATGACACGTCTCCTCTGGGGATTCTGGAGAACTATCAAGTAACTCTGCTTCGGGGATCTAGAAATCATTCTGGGTGAATCATCTCTGCTGAGGTCTTCAAGAATCGTCTTGAACAAATAATTCCGCGGGGACTTCAAGAATCATCCTGAACCAATAACTATGCTGGAGATTTCAGGAATCATCCTGAGCAAACACTCTGCCGGGGACTCTAAGCATCAATTTGAGCAACCAATTCCTTCGAATTTGCTGGGGATTTTAAGAATCATCTTAAACGAGCGCCTTCGCTGGAGAATTCAAGAATCATCTTGGGCAAACGACTTTTGCTAGGGGAATTCAAGAATCATCTTGAGCAAGCAGCTTTGCGGGGGAACACCTGCAAAACAAGAAAGGTAACGGCCTAGCTCATGCTTCATATGCGTATGCTTTGGCAATGGCGCAATGCTCCACACGGTGGAAATGCTACGCGTTTAGGGTAGATGCTATGCAATCATGCAAAATGCTAGGCAATCATGCAACATGCTGCGATCCTGCCAGCAAAATAAATGCTGAAGGGAGAATCCTCCTGTCAAGGAGAAAGAACCACTCTGGTGGAGGAAGGAATCATCCTGCCATGGAGAAAAGGTCCCGCCAATCTCAATCGGACTCCGCATGGGGAAGCAAACTTCAGTCGCTTGCTGCAGGGGAACGAAGCTCTACGAGAACCCGGACCTGCTGAGGAGAGCGATGTCAATCGCGGAAACAAACTGCACGGCCTTCACGGCTAAATCTCCTGGAGACAACGACTCCGGTGAGGAAATGCAGCCTCGACTATTCAACACTCTACTGGGGAAAACCAACCATGGCTTGAACGCCTTCCAAGGACTCGGCTCTCTTGGGGATCTGCAAACTCGGCTGGGGAAAGAAATCATCCTGTTTCGGGGGAGAGTGCGACTCTGTGGGGAATTTCAATTCCGCTAGAGACTTCAGTCTGGAACTATCAATTGCTGCACACTTTAGTGAACGACTCAGCTGGGGAAATGATGATCCTTCAGGATGCATCTGATTGGGGAGAGAATTTTCTCTGCTTGGGGAGACATATCAATGCTTACGATCTCACGTTCATACTCTGCGGGGAGAGGCTGCTGAACTTTGCTGGAGAAGGAGGAATCATCCTGCTTGGGGACGCGTACGGCGTGCTGCCTGGAATATGCTACACCTGCAACAACACAAACAAACAGACAAGATACCCTTCTCAAAGGGACCTATCAAGGTTATCATCTTGTGACAATGTTCGAGTGATTCATTGTTTCAACAATCAGTGGCCTGGGCCAGTAAGTTTATGTATGCGCATTTTATCGAAAATATCGGCGTTCTTTTTTGCAAACAAAACAGATAAATGCTAAACAAGCAAACAAAATTGCTGAATAGTATACATTTTATTGATAACGAACCCCTGAATGGGTAAAAATGTTTTACAACAAATGCAAGCTCCTGTAATGAGGAAGCCGCGCAAAAATAAAACATAAATATACATCAGTATATACAAATGTCGGCAACGAGGCGTAGACGAACACCGTGAGTTGATCCCTCTATGACCCACTCGACTTCGATATTTCTCCGATGCTTCTGCTTCAGAAGAGATTGATTCAAATGAACGGCCCTCAGGTCTTCCAAACCACCAAACAATGAAAATCCACACGCGGAATGCAGTCATTTGCTTTTTCAAATCCCTAACTTTTGCCTGAATCGCCCTTCCGGGTTTTCGATTCACCGGGATACCCTTTTTTGCCAAAGTCGCCCTTCCAGGTTTTCGACTTTGCGGGTGTACATTCTTTTCAATTTATTTCCCTAATTTTTGCTCGAACCTTTTTCTTTTTTATGGTTCGCCGGGATGCCCCCTTTTTGCCTGGATATTCTTTTTCTTTCCAGCGGGTCATTTTCAAGCAAAGTATTTTTTAACTGCGTCCACGTTCACCGGGGATGCAAAATCTTCACCATCCATCGTGGATAACAACAAAGCTCCTCCCGAGTAGACCTTACTGACGATGTACGGACCTTCGTAATTGGGAGTCCACTTGCCCCGGTGATCGGAGTGTGGAGGAAGAAACTTCTTCAAGACGATATCACCCGTCTGAAAGCTTCTAGGACGCACCTTCTTATCATAAGCTTTCTTCATTCGGCTTTGGTACAGACGACCATGCGCAATCGATGCTAACCTCTTCTCGTCCATCAGGCTGAGTTGGTTCAGTCGGTTCTTAACCCATTCTGCCTCGTCGACTTTCACGTCAACCAAAACTCGTAAAGAAGGAATCTCAACTTCTAACGGTAGGACCGCTTCCATACCGTACACCAATGAGAAAGGAGTTGCCCCGGTTGATGTACGCACCGTTGTACGATAACCGTGCAGTGCAAATGGCAACATCTCGTGCCAATCCTTATAGGTCACTGTCATCTTTTGAACAATCCTCTTGATGTTCTTATTGGCCGCTTCAACGGCGCCATTCATCTTCGGCCGGTAAGGAGATGAATTGTGGTGTTCAATCTTGAAACTCTGGCACAGCTCCTTCATCATCTTGTTATTCAGATTCAAACCATTATCAGTAATGATCCGCTCGGGAATTCCGTAACGACAGATGATATCCATCTTTATGAATTTAGCCACCACCTACTTGGTCACATTAGCATATGAGGCTTCCTCCACCCACTTGGTGAAGTAGTCGATAGCTACTAGAATGAAGCAATGACCGTTAGATGCAGTAGGCTCGATCTTGCCTATCATGTCGATGCCCCACATGGAGAACGGCCACGGGGAGGACATGACATTCAACGGGCACGGAGGCACATGAACTTTATCAGCATAAATCTGGCATTTATGACGTCTCTTCGCGAATTTAAAGCAATCTGATTCCATCGTCAGCCAGTAGTATCCTGCTCTCAGGATCTTTCTCGTCATAGCATGCCCATCGGCGTGCGTACCAAGTGTGCCTTCATGGATTTCTTCCATGAGCATACTCGCTTCTTTCTCATCTACACATCTGAGTAGCACGAGATCGTCGTTTCTTTTATACAAAACTCCATCAGGATTGAGATAAAAATTTCCAGACAGCCTCCTCAGAATCTTCTTATCTTGGGTTGACGCTCCCGCAGGATACTCCTTAGTCATAAGGAAAGTCTGGATATCATGGAACCATGGTTTGCCATCGGAGGCTTCCACGATCGCAAAGACGAATGCCGGTCTATCAAGACAAGAAAGGACAATCCTTGGAGCTTCGTTCCAAAAATTGACTTTATACATCGAAGCCAACGTGGCTAAGGCATCAGCCATCTGATTTTCCGCTCTGGGCACATGATGGAGTTCCACTCGATCAAAGAACGGAAGCAGCCTTCTGGCATAATTCATGTACGACACCAAATTCGATTGACGAGTCTCCCACTCCCCTTTAATCTTATTAATCACAAGCGCCGAGTCACCATATACGTCTAGGTTCTTGATTCTCAAATCAATTGCCTCTTCTAGACCCATGATGCATGCTTCGTACTCCGCTTCGTTATTGGTGACTGGAAACGTCAGTCTCGCATTAAACGGGATGTGGGATCCGTGGGGAGTCGTGATGATCGCCCCAATGCCACTTCCATAGGAATTAACCGCCCCGTCAAATATCAATTTCCACTGGGATTTCCTATCTGGCCCCTCGTCGGGCAACGGTTCATCGCAGTCCTTCGCTTTGAGAAACATAATATCCTCATCAGGGAATTCAAATTTCATCGGCTGGTAATCCTCGATCGGCTGTTCGACAAGGTAATCAGACAATACGCTTCCCTTAATGGCCTTCTGGGAGACGTACTGGATATCATATTCTGTCAACACCATTTGCCATCTGGCAATCCTGCCCGAAAGCGCTTGCTTCTCGAAGACGTACTTGATCGGATCCATCTTCGAAATTAGCAGGGTTGTGTGATTGAGCATGTACTATCGTAAACGTTTGGCAGCCCAGGCTAGTGCACAACACGTCTTCTCCAGCATCGAGTAACGAGATTCACAATCTGTGAATTTTTTGCTCAAGTAGTAAATGGCATGCTCCTTTCTGCCCGTCTCGTCGTGCTGACCGAGAACACACCCCATACTATTCTCAAGAACTGTCAAGTACATGATTAGAGGCCGTCCAGCCACTGAGGGTATCAAGATTGGAGGTTCCTGAAGGTACTGCTTTATCTTGTCGAATGCCTTATGGCAATCCTCATTCCAGATAATCGCCTGATCTTTCTTTAACAGCTTGAACATCGGTTCGCACGTGGCCGTGAGCTGAGAGATAAACCTTGCAATGTAGTTTATTCTGCCCAAGAAACCACGAACTTCTTTTTCTGTTTTTGGCACTGGCATTTCTTGTATCGCTTTAATCTTCGTAGGATCAACCTCGATGCCTCTTTCACTCACGATAAACCCCAGTAACTTTCCGGACCGTACTCCGAAAGTACATTTGTTAGGATTCAGCCTCAACCTGAACTTCCTAAGCCTCTCAAAAAGCTTCAGCAAATTGACCAGATGTCCCTTCTCCGTTTGGGACTTCGCAATCATGTCAACAACATAGACTTCAATCTCATGATGAATCATGTCATGAAACAAAGTTACCATTGCTCGTTGGTAAGTGGCCCCTGCGTTCTTCAGACCGAAAGGCATTACCTTATAGCAAAATTTTCCCTAGGGAGTGATAAACGTAGTTTTCTCCATGTCCTCCGGCGCCATCTTGATTTGATTGTAACCAGAGAAGCCATCCATGAACGAAAACACGGAGAACTGGGCTGTATTGTCGACCAACACATCAATATGAGGCAGCGGGAAATCATCTTTAGGGCTCGCCCTATTCAAATCCCGATAATCGACGCACATTCGCATGTTACCATCCTTCTTCGGTACAGGCACTATGTTGGCGACCCACAGAGGGTAAGTAGTGACCGCTAAAAAGCCAGCATCAAGCTGCTTCTGCACTTCTTCTTTGATCTTAACGGCCATATCTGGTTGTGTCCTTCTAAGCTTCTGCTTAACGGGAGGACAATCTTCTCGCAGCGGCAAGTGGTGGACCACAATGTCAGTATCAAGTCTGGGCATATCTTCGTATGACCAAGCAAAGACGTCACTATACTCTCTTAGCATCTCGACCAATCTCTGCTTGACATCACTCTGCAATGCAGCCCCTATCCTGACATTTCTGACGAGTTCTTCAGAACCCAGATTCACGATCTCAATCTCCTCTTCATGAGGCAGAATAATTTTCTCTTCTTGTTTCAACAAGCGGGCCAACTCTTCAGGAAGGTCTTTGTCTTCATCAATCTCTTCTTCGGCTTGATAGATCGAGCAATCGAAGTCGAAGTGAGTCGTAGAAGATCCAGAGTCGATGTCATCTGTTATGTGGATCCTGCAATAACAAGGGTTAAGCTTAAAACAAGGATATGTAGGTTAGCACAGACCCCATTGCTATTTTATTGTTTTTCAAAACCAATATAAAACAGGAATAACAGAGATCACAATAGTTGAATACGAAGAAAACGCCTTTGATTTATTAACAAAATGCAAGTACATAATCAAACGAGGCCCTGACAATAAAACCACTATGCCCCGGGTAGGACATAGGGTTGTACAATGATTGGAAAAAGTAAATCATTACTCTTCGCTTGTCATCTGGATGATATCCTTGACGGACCAATTGTTGAGGCCCTCGCCTGGCTTGCTTGGCTGGATCCAAGAATCGAGGTCATAGTCGCTATCTCCGCTGTCTTCAGACATTGCATTGATGCTTTCAAATATCATTCCGCCACTGGTAAACTGGATCGGCCCTTTACCTCGCGACACACTGCTAGAAGAAGAGGCTTCAGTTCCAGGAGAATATCCCAATCCGAACTTATCTTGCTTGTTAGGTATCTCCAAAATTCGCCCCCAGCCTGGGGTAGATCCGGCTTGGACAACGGCCCGAGCTTCCTTGAATGAGGAGAGAGTCATCTCTGGTTTTTCGGTGACTACAGGAGCTACGTCCTTCACTTTGACAGCTTCGAACGCTTGGCATAGAGTCTCGTGGATTTCCCCGTCCATCTCGACATACTTGAAGGACGACAAATGGCTCACCATTATGTCTTCCTCGCCACACACGGTCACGATGCTACCTCCGACAGCATACTTGAGTTTCTGGTGCAACATGGAGGTCACGGCTCCAGCAGCGTGGATCCATGGCCGGCCCAAGAGACAGCTGTAGGCAGGCATGATGTCCATAATGTAAAAGATCGCGTCGAACGTTTCCGGCCGACTTGGATTGGCAGGGTTACCTCCCCGAAAACATGGCGTTTGGTTCCATCGAACGCCTTCACAACCAGATCACTGGGTGTGCAAATCACTCCACGAGTATCTAACTTCATTAATGCCTTCTTCAGAAGAACATTAAGTGACGAACCCGTGTCTACCAGCACGTGTGACATGATCGTTCCCCTACACTCTATCGAGATGTGCAGGGCGCTATTGTGGTTCCTCCCCTTCGGCGTCAGCTCTAGGTCAGTGAACCCTAGCCCATTTCCCGCATTCACGTGGGCTACGACCTCTTCTAGCTGATTTACCGATATTTCCTGCGGTACATATGCGGCGTTCAACACCTTCAGCAACGCGTTGCGGTGTGCTTCAGAACACAGCAACAGGTTCAGGATGGAAATCTTTGAGGGTGTCTGATGGAGATGATCCACAATCTTGTAGTCACTCTTTTTAATCAACCACATAAACTCCTCGGTGTCTTTAACGAGTAAGTCTTTCTCTGCCCCCTGCGGGATCTCTTCAACGACTTGACTTTTACCTTTATCAGTTGCCTCGGCTCTGACCGCCTTGTCTGCCACGACCTCAGGTGGTGCAAACACTCTTCCGCTGCGAGTAATACCACTGATTCCCGCAAGGTTCTCCACGGACGACCCAAACGGTTCTAGCTCCAACTTCTGGCCGTTGCAGTAGACTTCAGCCCCATAGTGCCATGGGACATCATTAGTGCTTTCGAACGGTATTGGCCCAGCTTTGGTGATGGTAATCGTGGGCGGCCTGGGTGCATAAATTGTTATCGTCTGGCGAGGGATGGTGATGGTGGCGACCTCATCATCTTGCTTCAGCACTACCTCTCCTGATCCACATTCGGCCCTCTGGCTAAACTGTAAAATCCCTTCAGTCATCAGACTTTGAATTCTTTCTACCAACTGTTCACATCCATCAGGACTAGTGGCACAGTCCATGCACAGCTTTCCGCAACCTAGGAAGAACCCTCTTTTCATCAGCTTGGCTTTGACGAAGCTAAGCGGCGTCTTCAGATCTCTGACGTCAGTCAATAAATCCAAACTCTCGTCCTCAATAATGGCGTTTACTCCACCTCCCCTATGATTCGGCATAGGATTCTTCGTGACATTTGGCACATTATCCGAGAAGTTGATGATCTTGGCATCCATCATGTCCTGCACCTTATGCTTAAAGGCCTTGCAGTTCTCTATTGTGTGGCTTGGTGCCCCTGAGTGAAACTCACAAGTTGTATTCGCGTCATAACCTGGCGGAGGTGCCCCTGTCAAGGGAGCCAAGGTCCTCTTCTGGATCAACTGTAGTTGAAGCACAGTCTACAATAGTTGCGCATACGACATGGGCGGTGTCTCGAGGTGACGACTCGACAGAGGTGCCCTATTCTGATACTTTCTGTACCCTTGTTGATTCAATTGCTGCTGCTGTGGCTATTGAACTGCCGGGATAGTTATGCTGGCCACCTGTTGGTGAGGGCCTTTACCCTTCCTTCGAGCGTTGGTCACAGCGCTCGTTTCTCCTTCCCGTCTTTTGCCACTATAAGGTTTCTTTCCGCCTCCTCCAGCTGAGGACGCCTCACCTTGAATTTTCCCGAGTTTGATCCCATTTTCGATGTGCTCACCCGTGATAATGAGATCTGAAAACGTTCCAGACATACCGCTGGCCAACTTCTCATAGTAAACCCCTGGGAGGGTGGCTACGAACATCTGCACAAGCTCACGTTCAACCATCGGCGGCTGAACCCTGGCTGCCAACTCACGCCACCGCTGGGAATATTCCTTGAAACCTTCGTTGTTCCTTTGCGACAGATTCTGCAGCTGGACTCGGTTCGGAGCCAAGTCGCTATTGTATTGGTAGTGGTGCACGAATGCTTCAGCAAGGTCCTTCCACGTGCGCACACTAGTAGGTTCCAGACTCATGTACCATTCGAGGGAGGGTCCGGATAGACTGTCTTGAAAGAAGTGCATCAGCAACTTCTCGTCCTCAGAATGAGCGGACATTTTCCTGTAATATGATCTCAGGTGGACGCGAGGGCAAGTGGTGCCCTTATACTTTTCGAAGTCAGGTACCTTGAACTTGGGAGGCACCTTGAAATCCGCAATCAGTCCCAACTTGGACATATCAACGCCCAAAGTGTTCTGATTCTCGATATTTATCATCTTATCCTTGAGTGCTTTGAACCTTAGACGTGCTTCAGCAGTCAGCTCCCCTTCAGCACCTCTCTGAGAGAACACATCGTCTTGACAATCTTCTAACCACGACTGAGGCCCAAACAGATTCCCGACACCTGCATTGTCGTTGCCCAGCCCAACATTGACATTAGCTTCCAGACTCCCATTACTGACGCCCGTCGTATTACCGTTGAGTCCTATGTTAGCTATCACATTGCCGTTGGCACTGCCATTTCCCCCGGTTACGGGGACACCATTCTGTGGAGTTTCAACTGGTGGAGGAGTGGGCACAGTCCCACCATGGAGTACGCCATTGCTATCAACCCTTGAAATCAGAGGCTGAACCAAGGTTCTGAGCTGATCCTGGCCATTGGCGACCGCTTGCATGAGCTCCATGAAGCGATCCATTCTTTCGCGGAGTTCCTGAACATCAGTTTGCACTTGCTCCATGATCCTGGTTCGATTAGCTCTAGTCGGATAGCGGTGAATAGGTCTCTGATCAATCCTGGAACCACCTGAAACAACCTGGGAACACAAAAGGGTTAGGAAAAACGACAAAGTGCTCGTTATGCAAATGCTTCATGCAAATGCAAACGTGTGTCTGTGCGTTAGGGAGATCTCCCCCGATCCTAGTGCCTGAGTGCCAGTGCTGACAATAAGAAGTCCGAGTCCAATCATGGAAATAACAATCTCATATATAAAGAAAGCCCATCAAGGCAGTACACAACATCAGTGAGTACAAGCAGAATCAATAGAGTGACCTCAACCAACAAGCCTGGTGATGGTCAGCATACAACAATGATCAAACAAAAGGAATACAAATAGTCAAGCACGACCACGGGCGCGAAACTCTTCTAACAACCCCTTCGTTTCTGGATGATCAGGACGAGTGAGCAACCCTTCGACGAGTAATTCCCTCTGCACAATGGTATATTGAAGACCTTCGACCGAATCTTCCCATGCTCATTCACCGATACAATCTTCTAACTTCCATTTCTTGGATTCAAACGTCAGTTTGCGCTCCTTCAGGTTAGCGAGAGCTCTGTTGAGCTGGCCTTCGACAGCGTATCTGCGAGCAGTTTCTTCATCAAACCTCTTCTCATTAGCCTTCACCTGGGCTTTCAGCTTGGAAATCTGTTGCATCAGCTTATCCTCCCGCTCTTTCCTGGTGGCTAGGGAGGCCTTCCAGTGCTGGTTGAACTTGGATATCCTTCGATATGCTTCTTCCAAGTGCTGCTTCTTCGTAGCCAGTACGTCGTTGACAGCTTTGAAGTCTTGACCCATGCGTTCACGCTCGGCTATCCGCTTAGTCAAGTCTGTACCTAGCCAGTTCACCAACTCTGTCTGCCTCTTGAAGGAATGAACGACTTCGTTTCTCTCGCTTCGGAGCTGAGCCAATTCTCTCTCCAGTTCTTCATTTGCCCTCTTTAATTCATCTCTCTCAGCTAACACCTGATTATGCTGCTGAATGGGCACGGTGGTGGGCTCTTCAACCACTGGAGGGCTTTCTGGCTTGGCAGGAGGAAACGGCATCCCTATAGCATCTGCTCTGGCTCTGATCCACGCCATATACGGAGGGTAGGCTTGATTATTACTTCTTCCCAGCAATGGTTTTCCCCTCTTACTGATGCCATTCCAAGCGCGCTGAAGCTTAGATAACAGATCCCCCTCTAGAAGACCACTGAGGTACAGAGATTCCTGCACCTCATCATCCTTCGGCGGAGCTCTCAAAGCGTATGCGAACTGTCGGACCAGCAAAGACGGATTATAGTTTATGCAACCCTTCCTGCCTATCAAAGGTACATTTGGAAACCCGTTGCAGCTGAAAATAATCTCGGTACCTAGCCTATCTCTGTCAAACCAGTCAATATCCTCCGCTAATAGCCTCATCAAACGCTCGGACCACTCAGCTGTGGCTGCAAACGAAACAAAGGGACCCCTCTTGGGTAGATGACTATCAAGCCATTTATAAAGCAGGGGCACACAACACGAGACATTCTTGCCCCTTCTGTTCTCGTTTTTGTAGTGGGTGGAATGGTAGACATCTCCTATCAAGGTAGGGACTGGATTCCCTGATGCAAAGATGCGGAATGCGTCGAAGTCTACAAAGTCGGGCATATTGGGGAACAGAATGATGCCATATATGCAAAGAGTGAGAATGGCGTTGAATACGACCCAACATCCGTCTTTGGCGCACTGCTGAGCCTTCCCCACTAAGAACTGCAAGGAGAAACCGGGAACCTTGTTCCAACTAGACAAAACCAACTCGGAGGCATCCAAATGAAGTGAAGGAGCTAGACTAGCCAGATTAGGCTCAGCATCCATATGAACAAAAGGCATCTGCCTCTTGATAGGCACACCTAACAAATCAGCATATTACTCTAGCGTGGGTGCGAGAACAAAATCCTGGAAAGTAAAGCATCTCAACGGAGGATCGTAGAACTGCAGCAGAGCGTGCAACCCATTCAACTCGAACGCAGAAGGTTTACGAACCAAACTGAGCAATTTGCTGTGAGACTTTCTGAACTCATCTCTCACAGAATCATCTGCTAAAGCAATCAAACCAGTCGGCTGAACCACATCAGGGGCAGGGAACTTGTAAGCCACGGTCTTTCTCAGAGGACCCATAACAATACAATAGGAGGAAAGAAATCCTGGATCGGGGAAACGGTACCTGCAACACAGACACACGTTAATGAAATGCAAATGAGTATGCAAAGCAATGTAAAATGCAATCATGCAGCAGGAGATCAAGGCAACTGTGTTGTGGAGATTTTGTATCAGCAAAACCATGACGCTGCTCTTGTCAAGAACAACCACTATATCTGGTAAGAATAAATCCCTGGTATCGGACCACAAATCTGCACTGTCAAGAACACACATACATAGGACCATAAACCTGCTCTGTCAAGAACAAACATCTGATAATAAGGACCTCTGATGCAGGACCAGAATTCTGCTCTGTCAAGAACAAACATCTGATGATAAGGACCTCTGATACATGACCAAAACTTTGCTTTGTCAAGAACGAACATACATCTGTAAATGAGATCCTCAGATCCCAATCATAAAGCTGCTCTATCAAGAGCAAATACACATCTCTGAAGATAAGGTCCTCTGATACAGGACCAAAATTCTGCTCTGTCAAGAACAATCATATATCCGATGATGAGAACCTCCGGTACCAACAAAACTGATCCACTATCAAGAAAACCAGGTAATCTGAAGGTCAAAGTTTCCTGCAATAAACCCAACCCTGCTCACAGGTATGGACCTAAACTGACTCAAGTTCGGCATCCTATGCGTTCATCAGCGTCACAGACATTCAAGAGGGGTGATACGATACCCAGAAGGTGTGGCATCACCAACTCATGAAGCGGCCTCACTCGGCTGAATCACAAATGATCGGTCCCCAGAGTCGACAATCCTCCAAACCAACAACCCCCTTAACCCAAAGGGTTGAAAAAGAAGCCAACCGGGAGAACCTCGTCTGAGCGTGGATTTCATGAGACACTAGTGCCTGCCAAGCAAGCACGCGCCCACTAATTTCCACAACTAATGTTATGTTCACTCAAGCCTGGGTCTGGCTTCTCACTCATCAGAATGCCCCTCCCACAACAGCACAGATAATCATATCATACTATAAATAAAGTGTGGGAAATAAAGAATGCGATAAATAAACACAACCTAACAAGTAATCATACAAGCGCTAGGATTGACTCTTGCGGGGGACGTCGGATCCCCAAACTGACTCGCATACGGGACGTTGGATCCCAGGAAACAATCAAGTCCCCAACAGAGTCGCCAGCTGTCGCTTCCGCGAAAATAAGGTGCCGGCAAAACAGAAGAGTCGCCATCTTTCGTTATTTATCCCTCAGAACGGGAAAGGAAACGATCGGAAAAACCTGATGAAAAAGGTATAAGACATGGTCATCGCAACCATTGTCTGGGTTCGGGAGTCGGTTACGCAAGGGGAAGGTATTAGCACCCCTCACGTCCGTCGTACTCGACGAGATCCACGCTTGTTGTGTTCACTGGACGAGTTGGTTTATCTATCTACCTATGAAGGCTGGCTTAAACAGAAAAGAAAATGACTCGACAAAGTATCGCACTTTATGCCTACGTATTCTCATCAGAGAATGAGAAATCAGAGTCAACGTAGTTCGACCCACTATGGGTTACGGGGAAGGTGGCTCGCCAATACATCAGTATTGTGCCTACGTACTCTCAACAGGCTTGAGAGATCAGATCTTATGTAGTTCGGGATAATACGGATTACGGGAATTCAGATTCATCTGTTTTATCGAGTAGGGTTAAACAGCAGTTCCAGCAGTTAGGGACAAAGCCTGTTTGCATTGGCACTGAAGTTTAACGACACTCTTTTCTTCAGAAAAGCTTTCCTTTGAATTATGGGCCCACGGGGCAAAAAGGTTTGAAGTTTGTTTTCTTTCTTTTACGGATGAAGTGTTTTTTATTGTTGTTTGCAATTTCAATCGCACTAAAGACTATGACCTGAGAGTGAATGCGTCGCATGTCACCCAAAGGGTGCCATACTAAACATCCAGACTGTTGGAAAGAAGCTCTCCAACAATCCTTTCTCAGATAGCTTAAGGCTCGTAACGTACGAAAGAAATCATTCATGATTGCTGTATCTTAATCTGTTCTTAGATGAGAAGAGAGAGGGGCTCAACTAAAGGAGACTATCAAGTCCTACTGTTGTCATGCCAAGGATTCATCCTATAGTTGAAGTTTGAAACAGGTAACTCCTAGAAGTTATCATGCATAGGTTTCAACCTACTGTTCTATCATCACTTCCTTATCAAAGGAAATGAGAGTCCTAAGGAATCAGGTCAATGGTAAACAGAAACAGATACAACATCAGCTTAAACAGTAAACAGATATACGGTAAAATGCATGCAATGCAAGTGAGGGAGGAAATGTGTGTGGGGTGTCAGCCTCCACAAGCTCATCTCAACCTCAAGCCAGATATGAATAACTGCAATCATACAGGAAGAAATAACATGCTATCAAGCAAAATATAAGAGACTGTAATCATACAGAAGAGAATAACATGCTATCAAGCAAAATAAACCACATGGGCAAGGGAGAAGGGCTCTACCGAATACCCGCAAGCAAAGCCATACAGTAAAAATACAAGCAGAGGTAGCAACTCAACCTCTAGTGCAATCATGCTCCTATATTGAAGTCAGTCTAATCATGGACTTATTCTAATGCATCAAGCAAGTCAAACAAGGCACATCAGCAATACAGAGAAGGAAACAGATCAACAACTCTCTCTACTCCAAGGTTCAGCTCTTCTAACAGCAACTCAGTCTTCAGACTTCAACCACCTTTCAAGGCTATCCTCTTTCATGACAAATATCAATTTGCTTCCCCAGGTTTCAACCCATCAACATAAGCTTCAACTTATCTTCTCTTCTCCAAGCTTTAGCTCCTCAGTCAACTCCACCTTCAGGCTTCACTTCTAACTACAAGCATCAACTTGATTCCGTCAGGCTCTCAAGTCTCAAGTATCAGTGAAAACCTCAACTTATCCTTTATTCCTCAAGCCTCAGCTCTTCACTCAATCTCAATTGAATCCTCTTCATAAGTATCAACTCAGTCTTCAAGCTTCAACTCTCTTTGCTTTACTAGTATCAACTTGGTCTTCTTCATCTACAAGCCTCAGCTTCTCAGAGTAGTCTACAATCACTTAGAAGTGTCAACTCCATCCTTCAATCTTCTTCAAGAAAGGAACTCCTCACTCTTCATTCAATCTTCATTGGGTCTTCAAGTATCAACTTGTTCTTCTTGCCCTTCAAGCTTCAGCTGTAATGGAAATGCCCAAGGAATCACCCTCTTCCACACTCTTCAATGAAGTCTTCATCTTCAAACTCAAGTCCAACATCTTTCAGGATACTCAAACCAGAAGAAATCACTTAACTGGATAAGCTAGGATATTAAACTGCTTATTGACCACCAAAGGAGGCCTATAAGGGTTTAACATCAGAAGAATGGTTCCCTCAAAAGTTCTACTTCCTAGGTACCATCACTTATCCCTCCAAAGGAGGGAGGTGAATACCATGGAAGGACTATTAATCATTGGGAGGAATGGAAGCACAAGATGCTTTCCATGTTTGTGAAAGAAATCATTCTAACTACAAAGCTCTCCCTATGTCCTATCTCCTAATCTTCATCAGACACCTCCAGGCACCCACAAAATCCAAAGCTTCAAGCAACCTCAAGCAACTTTAAGCATCTTCCTCTTGTCTTCAACTTGTCTTCAACTTGATCAAAGTCAAACCAAGCACAAACCCTAATCTAAGGGAACTAGATGAGTTAAACTAGTTGAATTAGTAATTTAGGATCACCTTAAACCTAACACTAAAGTTAGTCCTAACTAAAATACTAAAATCAATTGTAAAATCTTACAAAAATTACTATGGGAACCTAGGTCAATCATGACTCCATCACATTAGTTTCAAAGATCAAACCATCAAATTGGACCTAGAACTAAATCCTACATTCTAAGGCATCAACCTAAAACCCTAAAAAGGAAGCATCTAAACATCAATGAAGAAAGCACACCTATTTTCATCACAAAAATGTGAGAAAACTTCTATGGGATCATACATGTCTAACCTAATCACACACAAAAAATTAGGCTCAAAATCATCACCATGAGATCAAACAAAATTCCACAAAAATGTGCATCAAACATGAACAATTTAAATTCAATTAAAATACAAAATTCCAATTAAATCAGAAATCATATGAAATGAAAATATTTTTTCTCTAAAAAATAATAGACTCAATCATGATTAATATGCAAAAAGAATGGGTTTGATTGGATTAATATTCAATTTATTATGAATTGTACAAAAACCATGAATAAAATGGAAATTAAATGAAAATCAAATGAAATAACCAAACACACGGTGCAGGAAGTAAACATTTTCAGTTAAAAACATGGATTGGGCTCGTTGGGGGGTGTGAATAACATTCAGATTACTAAGCCCAAAGCACCAAATAAATGAAACGCAGCGTTTCCTTCAGAAACCCTTCACAACTCAGAATTAAAACGTGGCCCTTGGATCTTCTCCCAGTCAATGGTCAATCCATCATCCAATGGTGAGAACATCATCTTCTCCATTTCAAACGTCTGAACTTCGCGCCCAGCTCCGGCCACCGCCGGTGGAGCTCCGATCGTCCCCTTCAACCCTAGTTCTTCCTAGAGGCCTCCAATCCAAGAGGTCAAAACATGAAACACACTCCAAATCTTGCCACGAACTCAACCATGCCCATAGTTTCCTCTGAAACCCCAAGAATCAACATCTCCCAATCTCAACCGAAAATGGTGACCTTCCTATTTTGTCTCTAATTCAGCAATTAACCATCTGAAATCCATCCTAGGCCATTCTAAAACTAATCTAGCACCTTAATTCAACCTAATTCTACCTAAATCATGCTATAGGAAGAAGATTACCAACCTGGAAATTCTTGAATAACAGATGCACCAAATCTTCACTTCAAGCCCTCAAATCTTCTAGACACGATCACTGAACCTCCTCCTTGCTTCTGTATGCAAAAGATTCAATGGAAAGCGCTTCAATCTTGAAACACGATGCTGAGTTGCAGGTGCTGAAAACCACTTGCTCCCACATGATCTAGCCACCAATTCCTCTTGGAAATGGTCTGGAATCAATCCTTAAAACTCATGGAAGAAGAATCAATCAAGAAAATGGAAGGAAATGGAGGAATTTGGTGAAACCGATTGCACTTGCAAGCTATGAAAACTCAATCTCAAACTATGCTCAAACCTTCAATGATCACCAACCTCTGTCATGGATCCATTCTACTCAATATATAGATGAAGTTTGGATGATCTAGAACCCTCTAGATCCTTCCAATGAGATTTTACACATCTCATGTCATGAGATTTTGAATCACTTATCATGCCATGCTCAATTCTGTTTGCAGCTTGAAATTCATCTCAATCTCCTTCAATTTCTCCCTTAGTGACATTTTGGAAGGGTTTAGCTTGCCAAGTTCCTTACCCATGCCTCAATTTTAAGTTATGCACATGTTACTTAATATGCAAGCAAGTGCTTTTCAAAGCAAGTCCATGAATTGAATCTCAAATCAAAAATGTGGCTAAACTAATGCTCTTAAATTTTTTTCTAGAGTCAAAATGATATATTACATGCAATGGTTTGGATGTGTAGGTTGAAAATATCAATTTCCAACTTTGGTTTATTTAACTTATGCCTTTATTTTAGGTCATTTTTGCAACTTTGAGCTATAAGCCTTTTCAACATCTCATGACCTCCCTACTAGCCTTAAAACATCATTTTAAGCAAGCTTGATGTTGAAGATTTTTTCATTTGAAGCTTGGAAATAGGAGTTATGGCCTTATGCTTGCAATAACCTGTAGTCTCCAAATGACCAAAATGCCCTTGACTTGTCAAAGCCATAACTTGAGTTCTACAAATCCTATCAAGGACTTCTAGTACTCTCTAGAAATCTAAGAAGATAAGGAACAACATTCATGTTGACCAAAAGTTCATAGGAATCATCCTTCCTGGGCAAACGTTTGATGCAAGTTGGGTGACTTTCAAGGCCCCAGATTCACATACCTCAAATGACCTATAACTTGTCAAAGTCATAACTTGAGCACTACAAATCCTATAAAGGACTTATAGTACTCAAATTAAAGCTAAGAATAAGCTCTACAACATTCATGTTGGGGGCAAGATGAGACGACAATCACATCTTGAGCTAAATTGCCCTGAAGATAGGGGTCAAACTAGGGGATTTTACACTGTCAAGCCTTAGAAACCCTAGCTTGAAACTTCTCAAACTCTTCAATCATGATGAGTTGACCTTGGAATCATCCTTATAACATCTAAATGCATCAATCCATGATCACATGGATCTTGGATTAGGTCTCAACCCTCTCCAAATAATCAGTTGACCCAGGGTTGACCCAGTCAAACCCTAATTATACCACTCAGGGCTGAGTCTTCTTAATCTTGTACAATGACCTATCTAGGCTTCATGATGGCTTTCAAGATATCTCATAAGCTCTCTCAAGGCTTCAAGTCCACATTCATGGCTTCAGAATCATCTGCGGAGCTCCCATAACTCTCAAGTTAGGAGACACCCTTTTGGTTTCAACCACTCTCTCTGAGGATCTTCTGACTCCTCTAACAAAGATATCAACCTTTGAACACTTGAATAACCTTCTTGGCAGGCTTCATAGTCTTGTGTAGCTCTTGATTGGTAGTCATACCTCTTGATCTCCTGCATACATGTCAATGAAATGCAAATGATAATGCTAATGTGAATGAAATGAAACATAAGCTAGGTAAAGGAGAGTTGGTCAAATTTTGGGGTGCAACAGGGGTCTGTCATCGTAATTGATATCAGATTGTGCGATAGTCTTTGTCCTGTCATCCTTTTGGTAGTAGTGGCTGGTGTGAGTTTCCCTCCGTCATCCTTTGGGTGAGGCGTCTGTCATTTTAATTGATGTCAGATTGTGCGATCGTGTTTGTCCTATCGTCCTTTTGGTGGTAGTGGCCAGTGTGAGTTTTGCTCCGTCATCCTTTTGGTGGGGGGTCTGTCATCGTAATTGATGTCAGATTGTGCGATAGTGTTTGTCCTATCATCCTTTTGGTGGTAGTGGCCGGTGTGAGTTTCGCTCCGTCATCATTTTGGTGGGGGTCTGTCATTTAAATTGATGTCAGATTGTGCGATAATGTTTGTCCTACCATCCTTTTGGTGGTAATGGCCGGTGTGAGTTTCGCTCCGTCATCCTTTTGGTGGGGGGTCTGTCATCTTAATTGATGTCAGATTGTGCGATAGTGTTTGTCCTATCATCCTTTTAATGGTAGTGGCCGGTGTGAGTTTCTCTCTGTTATCGTTTTTGTGGGGGGTATGTCATCGTAATTGATGTCAGATTGTGCGATAGTGTTTGTCCTATCATCCTTTTGGTGGTAGTGCTTGGTGTGAGTTTCGCTCCGTCATCCCTTTGGAAAGGGGGTCTGTCATCTTAATTGATTGCAGATGGTGCGATATTGTTTGTCCTATCATCCTTTTAGGTGTAGTGGTCGGTGTGAGTTTCACTCCGTCATCCTTTTGGTGGGGGCTATGTCATCTAATTGATGGCAGATTCTGCGATAGTGTTTGTCCTATCATCCTTTTGGTGGTAGTGGCAGGTGTTAGTTTAACTCTGCATCCTTTTGGTGAGGGGTCTGTCATCTAATTGATGTCAGATTGTGTGATCGTGTTTGTCCTATCATCCTTTTGGTGGTTGTGGTCGGTGTGAGTTTTGCTCCGTCATCCTTTTGGTGGGCGGTCTGTCATTTTAATTGATGTCAGATTGTGCGATAGTGTTTGTCCTATCATCCTTTTGGTGGTAATGGCCGGTGTGAGTTTCGCTCCGTCATCCTTTTTGTGGGGGGTCTGTCATCTTAATTGATGTCAGATTGTGTGATATTGTTTGTCATATCATCCTTTTGATGGTAGTGGCCGGTGTGAGTTTCTCTCTGTCATCCTTTTTGTGGGGGGTATGTCATTGTAATTGATGTCAGATTGTGCGGTAGCGTTTGCCCTATCATCCTTTTTGTGGTAGTGCTTCATGTGAGTTCTGCTCCAACATCCTTTTGGAAGGGGGGTCTGTCATCTTAATTAATGTCAGATGATGCGATAGTGTTTGTCCTATATTCCATTTAGTTGTAATGGCCGGTGTGAGTTTCGCTCCATCATCCTTTTGGTGGGGGGTATGTTATCTAATTGATGGCAGATTGTGCGATAGTGTTTGTCCTATCATTCTTTTGGTGGTAGTGGTTGGTGTTAGTTACGCTCTGCATCCTTTTGGTGAGGGGTCTGTCATCTAATTGATGTCAGATTATGGGATCGTGTTTGTCCTATCATCCTTTTGGTGGTTGTGGCCGGTGTGAGTTTCGCTCCGTCACCCTTTTGGTAGGGGGTCTGACATCTAATTGATGGAAGATTGTGCGATAGTGTTTGTCCAATCATCGTTTTAGTGGTAGTGGCCGGTGTTAGTTTTGCTCCGTCATCCTTTTGGTGGGGGATCTGTTATCTAATTGATGTCAGATTGTACGATAGTGTTTCTCCTATCATCCTTTTGGTGGTAGTGGTTGGTGTGAGTTTCGCTCTGTCATCCTTTTGGTGGGGGGGGGGGGGTATGTCATCTAATTAATGTCAGATTGTGCGATCATGTTTGTCATATCACCCTTTTGGTGGTTGTGGTGGTGTGAGTTTCGTTCCATCATCCTTTTGGTGGGGGGGTCTATCGTTGTAATTGGTGTCAGATTGTGCGATAGTCTTTGTCCTATCTTCCTTTTGGTGGTAGTGGTTTGTGTGAGTTTCGCTCCGTCATCCTTTTGGTGGGGGGTCTGTCATTTTAATTGATGTCAGATTGTGCGATAGTGTTTGTCCTATCATCGTTTTGGTGGTAATGGCCGGTGTGAGTTTCGCTCCGTCATCCTTTTTGTGGGGGGTTTGTCATCTTAATTGATGTCAGATTGTGTGATATTGTTTGTCATATCATCCTTTTGATGGTAGTGGCCGGTGTGAGTTTCTCTCTGTCATCCTTTTTGTGGGGGGTATGTCATTGTAATTGATGTCAGATTGTGCGGTAGTGTTTGCCTTATCCTCCTTTTTGTGGTAGTGCTTCCTGTGAGTTCTGCTCCAACATCCTTTTGGAAGGGGGGTCTGTCCTCTTAATTAATGTTAGATGATGCGATAGTGTTTGTCCTATATTCCATTTAGTTGTAGTGGCCGGTGTGAGTTTCGCTCCGTCATCATTTTAGTGGGGGGTATGTTATCTAATTGATGGCAGATTGTGCGATAGTGTTTGTCCTATCATTCTTTTGGTGGTAGTGGTTGGTGTTAGTTACGCTCTGCATCCTTTTGGTGAGGGGTTTGTCATCTAATTGATGTCAGATTATGGGATCGTGTTTGTCCTATCATCCTTTTGGTGGTTGTGGCCGGTGTGAGTTTCGCTCCGTCACCCTTTTGGTAGGGGGTCTGACATCTAATTGATGGAAGATTGTGCGATAGTGTTTGTCCAATCATCCTTTTAGTGGTAGTGGCCGGTGTTAGTTTTGCTCCGTCATCCTTTTGGTGGGGGATCTGTCATCTAATTGATGTCAGATTGTACGATAGTGTTTCTCCTATCATCCTTTTGGTGGTAGTGGTTGGTGTGAGTTTCGCTCTGTCATCCTTTTGGTGGGAGGGGGGGTCTGTCATCTAATTTATGTCAGATTATGCGATCATGTTTGTCATATCACCCTTTTGGTGGTTGTGGTGGTGTGAGTTTCGTTCCATCATCCTTTTGGTGGGGGGGGGGGGTCTATCGTTGTAATTGGTGTCAGATTGTGCGATAGTCTTTGTCCTATCATCCTTTTGGTGGTAGTGGTTGGTGTGAGTTTCACTCTGTCATCCTTTTGGTGGGGGGTCTGTCATTTTAATTGATGTCGGATTGTGCGATAGTGTTTGTCCTATCATCCTTTTGATGGTAATGGCCGGTGTGGGTTTCGCTCCGTCATCCTTTTTGTGAGGGGTCTGTCATCTTAATTGATGTCAGATTGTGTGATATTGTTTGTCATATCATCCTTTTGATGGTAGTGGCCGGTATGAGTTTCTCTCTGTCATCCTTTTTGTGGGGGTTATGTCATTGTAATTGATGTCAGATTATGCGGTAGTGTTTGCCCTATCATCCTTTTCGTGGTAGTGCTTCGTGTGAGTTCTTCTCCAACATCCTTTTGGAAGGGGGGGGTCTGTCATCTTAATTAATGTCAGATGGTGCGATAGTGTTTGTCCTATCATCCATTTAGTTGTAGTGGCCGGTGTGAGTTTCGCACCGTCATCTTTTTGGTGGTGGGTATGTTATCTAATTGATGGCAGATTGTGCGATATTGTTTGTCCTATCATTCTTTTGGTGGTAGTGGCAGGTGTTAGTTACGCTCTGCATCCTTTTGGTGAGGGGTCTGTCATCTAATTGATGTCAGATTATGGGATTGTGTTTGTCCTATCATCCTTTTGGTGGTTGTGGCCGGTGTGAGTTTCGCTCCGTCATCCTTTTGGTAGGAGGTCTGTCATCTAATTGATGGCAGATTGTGCGATAGTGTTTGTCCAGTAATCCTTTTAGAGGTAGTGGTCGGTGTTAGTTTCGCTCCGTCATCCTTTTAGTGGGGGATCTTTCATCTAATTGATGTCAGATTGTACGATAATATTTCTCCTATCATCCTTTTGGTGGTAGTGGTTGGTGTGAGTTTCGCTCTGTCATCCTTTTGTTGGGGGGGTGGGGGGGGGGGGTGGGTTTGTCATCGTAATTGATGTCAGATTGTGCGATAGTCTTTGTCCTATCATCCTTTTGGTGTTAGTGGCTGGTGTGAGTTTCGCTCCGTCATCCTTTTGGTTGGGGGTCTGTCATTTTAATTGATGTCAGATTTTGCGAGAGTGTTTGTCCTATCATCCTTTTGGTGGTAGTGGCCAGTGTGAGTTTTGCTCTGTCGTCCTTTTGGTGGGGGGTCTGTCATCGTAATTGATGTCAGATTGTGCGATAGTCTTTGTTCTATCATCCTTTTGGTGGTAGTGGCTGGTGTGAGTTTCGCTCCGTCATCATTATGGTGGGGGGTTTGTCATTTTAATTGATGTCAGATTGTGCGATAATGTTTGTCCTATCATCCTTTTGGTGGTAATGGCCGGTGTGAGTTTCGCTCCGTCATCCTTTTGGTGGGGGGTCCGTCATCTTAATTGATGTCAGATTGTGCGATAGTGTTTGCCCAATCATCCTTTTGATGGTTGTGGTCGGTGTGAGTTTCTCTCTGTCATCCTTTTTACGGGGGGTATGTCATCGTAATTAATATCGGATTGTGCGTAAGTATTTATCCTATCATCCTTTTGGTGGTAGTGCTTGGTGTGAGTTTCGCTTCGTCATCCTTTTGGAAAGGGGGTCTGTCATCTTAATTGATGCCAGATGGTGCGATAGTGTTTCTATTATCATCCTTTTAGTTGTAGTGGCCGGTGAGAGTTTCGCTCCGTCAACTTTTTGGTGGGGGGTATATCATCTAATTGATGGAAAATTATGCGATAGTGTTTGTCCTATCATCCTTTTGGTGGTAGTGGCTGGTGTTAGTTTCACTCTGCATCCTTTTGGTGAGGGGTCTGTCATCTAATTGATATCTGATTGTGCGATCGTGTTTGTCCTCATCCTTTTGGTGGTTGTGCCCGGTGTGAGTTTCTCTCCGTCATCCTTATTGTATGGGGTCTGTCATCTAATTGATGGTAGATTGTGCGATAGTGTTTGTCCAATCATCCTTTTAGTGGTAGTGGCCGGTGTTAGTTTCGCTCCGTCATCCTTTTGGTGGGGGATCTTTCATCTAATTGATGTCAGACTGTGCGATAGTGTTTGTCCTATCATCCTTTTGGTGGTATTGGTTGGTGCGAGTTTCTCTCCGTCATCCATTTGGTTGGGGGTTTGTCATCGTAATTGATGTCAGATTGTGCGATAGTCTTTGTCCTATCATCCTTTTGGTGGTAGTTGTCGGTGTGAGTTTCGCTCCGTCATCATTTTGGTGGGGGGTCTGTCATTTTAATTGATGTTAGATTGTGCGATAATGTTTGTCCTATCATCCTTTTGGTGGTAATGGCCGATGTGAGTTTTGCCCCGTCATCCTTTTGGTAGGGGGTCAGTCATCTTAATTGATGTCAGATTATGCGATAGTGTTTGTCCTATCATCCTTTTGATGGTAGCGGCCGGTGTGAGTTTCTCTCCGTCATCCTTTTTGTGGGGGGTATGTCATCGTAATTGGTGTCAGATTGTGTGATAGTGTTTGTCCTATCATCCTTTTGGTGGTAGTGCTTGGTGTGAGTTTCTCCCAGTCATCCTTTTGGAAAAGGGGTCTGTCATCTTAATTGATGTCAGATGGTGCGATAGTATTTGTCCTATCGTCTTTTTAGTTGTAGTGGCCGGTGTGAGTTTCGCTCCGTCATCCTTTTGGTGGGGGTATGTCATCTAATTTATGGCAGATTGTGCGATAGTGTTTGTCCTATCATTCTTTTGGTGGTAGTGGCTGGTGTTAGTTTCACTCTGCATCCTTTTGGTGAGGGGTCTGTCATCTAATTGATGTCAGATTGTGCGATCGTGTTTGTCCTATCATCCTTTTTGTGGTTGTGGCCGGTGTGAGTTTCGCTCCGTCATCCTTATGTTAGGGGGTCTGTCATCTAATTGATGGCAAATTGTGCGATAGTGTTTGTCCAATCATCCTTTTGGTGGTAGTGGCTGGTGTGAGTTTCGCTCCGTCATCCTTTTGGTAGGGGGTCTGTCATCTAATTGATGGCAAATTGTGCGATAGTGTTTGTCCTATCATCCTTTTAGTGGTAGTGGCCGGTGTTAGTTTCGCTCCTTCATCCTTTTTATGGTGGGTCCGTCATCAAATTTAAGTCAGATTGTGCGATAGTCTTTGTCGTATCATCCTTTTGGTGGTAGTGGCGGTGTGAGTTTCGCTCCGTCGTCATTTTGGTGGGGGTTCTGTCATTTTAATTTATGTCAGATTGTGCGATAATGCTTGCCCTATCATCCTTTTGGTGGTAGTGGCCGGTGTGAGTTTCGCTCCGTCATCCTTTTGGTGGTGGGTCCGTCATCAAATTTAAGTCAGATTGTGCGATAGTCTTTGTCGTATCATCCTTTTGGTGGTAGTGGCGGTGTGAGTTTCGCTCCGTCGTCATTTTGGCGGGGGGTCTGTCATTTTAATTGATGTTAGATTGTGCGATAATGCTTGCCCTATCATCCTTTTGGTGGTAGTGGCCGGTGTGAGTTTCGCTCCGTCATCCTTTTGGTGGGGGGTCTGTCATCTTAATTGATGTCAGATTGTGCGATAGTGTTTGTCCTATCATCCTTTTGATGGTAGTGGTCGGTGTGAGTTTCTCTCCGTCATCCTTTTTGTTAGGGGTCTGTCACCTAATTAATGTCAGATTGTGCGATCGTGTTTGTTCTATCATCCTTTTGGTTGTTGTGGTCGGTGTGAGTTTCGCTCCGTCATCATTTTGGTAGGGGGTGTGATGTCTAATTGATGGCAGATTGTGCGATAGTGTTTGTCCAATCATCCTTTTAGTGGTAGTGGCCGGTGTTAGTTTCGCTTCGTCATCCTTTTGGTAGGGGATCTGTCATCTAATTGATGTCAGATTATGCGATAGTGTTTGACATATCATCCTTTTAGTGGTAGTGGTTGGTTTGAGATTCGCTCCGTCATCTAATTGATGTCTGATTGTGCAATAGTGTTTGTCCTATCAATCTTTTGGTGGTAGTGGCTGATGTGAGGTACGCTCTGTCATCCTTTTGGTGGGGGGTATGAAATCGTAATTGATGTCAGATTGTGCGATAGTCTTTGTCCTATCATCCTTTTGGTGGTAGTGGCCGGTGTGAGTTTCGCTCCGTCATCATTTTGGTGGGGGTATGTCATTTTAATTGATGTTAGATTGTGCGATAATGTTTGTCCTATCTTCCTTTTGTTGGTAATGGCCGGTGTGAGTTTCGTTCCGTCATCCTTTTGGTGGGGGGTCTGTCATCTTAATTGATGTCAGATTATGGGATAGTGTTTGTCCTATCATCCTTTCGATGGTAGTGGCCAGTGTGAGTTTCTCTCTGTCATCCTTTTTGTGGGGGGTATGTCATCGTAATTGATGACAGATTGTGAGATAGTGTTTGTCCTATCATCCTTTTAGTGGTAGTGCTTGGTGTGAGTTTCGCCCAGTCATCCTTTTAGAAAGGGGGTCTGTCATCTTAATTGATGTCCGATAGTGCGATAGTGTTTGTCCTATCGTCCTTTTAGTTGAAGTGGCCGGTGTGAGTTTCGCTCCGTCATCCTTTTGGTGGGGGGTATGTCATCTAATTGATGGTAGATTGTGCAATAGTCTTTGTCCAATCATCCTTTTGGTGGTAGTGGCTGGTGTTAGTTTCACTCTGCATCCTTTTGGTGAGGGGTCAGTCATCTAATTGATGTCAAATTGTGCAATCGTGTTTGTCCTATCATCCTTTTAGTGGTTGTGTCCGGTGTGAGTTTCGCTCCGTCATCCTTATGGTAGGGGGTCTGTCATCTAATTAATGGCAATTTATGCGATAGTGTTTGTCCCATCATCCTTTTGGTGGTAGTGGCCGGTGTGAGTTTCGCTCCGTCATCCTTTTGGTAGGGGTCTGTCATCTAATTGATGGCAGATTGTGCGATAGTGGTTGTCCTATCATCCTTTTAGTGGTAGTGTCACGTGTTAGTTTCCTCCGTCATCCTTTTTGTTGTGGGTCCGTCATCAAATTTAAGTCAGATTGTGCGATAGTCTTTGTCCTATCATCCTTTTGGTGGTAGTGGCCGGTGTTAGTTTCGCTCCGTCATCCTGTTGGTGGGGGATCTTTCATCTAATTGATGTCAGACTGTGCGATAGTGTTTGTCCTATCATCCTTTTGGTGGTAGTGGCCGGTGTGAGTTTCGCTCCGTCATCCTTTTTGTGGGGGATACATCATCATAATTGATGTCAGATTGTGCGATAGTCTTTGTCCTATCATCCTTTTGGCGGTAGTGATTGGTGTGAGTTTCGCTCCGTCATCATTTTGGTGGGGGGTCTGTCATTTTAATTGATGTTAGATTGTGCGATAATGTTTGTCCTATCATCCTTTTGGTTGTAGTGGCCGGTGTGAGTTTCGCTCCGTCATCGTTTTGGTGGGGGGTATGTCATCTAATTGATGGCAGATTATGCGATAATGTTTGTCCTATCGTCCTTTGGATGGTAGTGGCCGGTGTTAGTTTCGCTCTACATCCTTTTGGTGAGGGGTCTGTCAACTAATTGATGTCAGATTGTGCGATCGTGTTTGTTCTATCATCCTTTTGGTGGTTGTGGCCGGTGTGAGTTTCGCTCCGTCATCCTTTTGGTAGGGGGTGTGTCGTCTAATTGATGGCAGATTGTGCGATAGTGTTTGTCCAATCATCCTTTTAGTGGTAGTGGTCGGTGTTAGTTTCGCTCCTTCATCCTTTTGGTGGGGGGTCTGTCATCGTAATTGATGCGGGATTGTGCGATAGTCTTTGTCCTATCATCCTTTTACTGGTGGTGGCCGGTGTTAGTTCCGCTTCGTCATCCTTTTGGTTGGGGATCTGTCATATAATTAATGTCAGATTGTGCGATAATGTTTGTCCTATCCTCCTTTTGTTGGTAATGGCCGGTGTGAGTTTCGTTCCGTCATCCTTTTGGTGGGGGGTCTGTCATCTTAATTGATGTCAGATTATGGGATAGTGTTTGTCCTATCATCCTTTTGATGGTAGTGGCCGGTGTGAGTTTCTCTCTGTCAACCTTTTTGTGGGGGGTATGTCATCGTAATTGATGACAGATTATGAGATAGTGTTTGTCCTATCATCCTTTTAGTGGTAGTGCTTGGTGTGAGTTTCGCCCTGTCATCCTTTTAGAAAGGGGGTCTGTCATCTTAATTGATGTCAAATAGTGCGATAGTGTTTGTCCTATCGTCCTTTTAGTTGAAGTGGCCGGTGTGAGTTTCGCTCCGTCATCCTTTTGGTGGGGGGTATGTCATCTAATTGATGGTATATTGTGCAATAGTCTTTGTCCTATCATCCTTTTGGTGGTAGTGGTTGGTGTTAGTTTCACTCTGCATTCTTTTGGTGAGGGGTCAGTCATCTAATTGATGTCAGATTGTGCAATCGTGTTTGTCCTATCATCCTTTTAGTGGTTGTGGCCGGTGTGAGTTTCGCTCTGTCATCCATATGGTAGGGGGTCTGTCATCTAATTGATGGCAGATTGTGCGATAGTGTTTGTCCCATCATCCTTTTGGTGGTAGTGGCCGGTGTGAGTTTCGCTCTGTCATCCTTTTGGTAGGGGTCTGTCATCTAATTGATGGCAGATTGTGCGATAGTGGTTGTCCTCTCATCCTTTTAGTGGTAGTGTCACGTGTTAGTTTCCGCCGTCATCCTTTTTGTGGTGGGTCCGTCATCAAATTTAAGTCAGATTGTGCGATAGTCTTTGTCCTATCATCCTTTTGGTGGTAGTGGCCGGTGTGAGTTTCACTCCGTCATCATTTTGGTGGGGGGTCTGTCATTTTAATTGATGTCAGATTGTGCGATAGTGTTTGTCCTATCATCCTTTTGATCATAGTGGCCGGTGTGAGTTTGTCTCCGTCATCCTTTTTGTGGGGGGTACATCATCATAATTGATGTCAGATTCTACGATAGTGTTTGTCCTATCATCTTTTTGGCGGTAGTGATTGGTGTGAGTTTCGCTTCGTCATCCTTTTGGAGGGGGGTCTGTCATCTTAATTGATGTCAGATGGTGCGATAGTGTTTGTCATATCATCCTTTTAGTTGTAGTGGCCGGTGTGAGTTTCGCTCCGTCATCGTTTTGGTGGGGGGTATGTCATCTAATTGATGGCAGATTATGCGATAATTTTTGTCCTATCATCCTTTGGGTGGTAGTGGCCGGTGTTAGTTTCGCTCTGCATCCTTTTGGTGAGGGGTCTGTCATCTAATTGATGTCAGATTGTGCGATCGTGTTTGTTCTATCATCCTTTTGGTGGTTGTGGCCGGTGTGAGTTTCGCTCCGTCATCCTTTTGGTAGGGGGTGTGTCGTCTAATTGATGGCAGATTGTGCGATAGTGTTTGTCCAATCATCCTTTTAGTGGTAGTGGTCGGTGTTAGTTTCGCTCCTTCATCCTTTTGGTGGGGGGTCTGTCATCGTAATTGATGCGGGATTGTGCGATAGTCTTTGTCCTATCATCCTTTTACTGGTGGTGGCCGGTGTTAGTTCCGCTTCGTCATCCTTTTGGTTGGGGATCTGTCATATAATTAATGTCAGATTGTGCGATAATGTTTGTCCTATCCTCCTTTTGTTGGTAATGGCCGGTGTGAGTTTCGTTCCGTCATCCTTTTGGTGGGGGGTCTGTCATCTTAATTGATGTCAGATTATGGGATAGTCTTTGTCCTATCATCCTTTTGATGGTAGTGGCCGGTGTGAGTTTCTCTCTGTCAACCTTTTTGTGGGGGGTATGTCATCGTAATTGATGACAGATTGTGAGATAGTGTTTGTCCTATCATCCTTTTAGTGGTAGTGCTTGGTGTGAGTTTCGCCCTGTCATCCTTTTAGAAAGGGGGTCTGTCATCTTAATTGATGTCAAATAGTGCGATAGTGTTTGTCCTATCGTCCTTTTAGTTGAAGTGGCCGGTGTGAGTTTCGCTCCGTCATCCTTTTGGTGGGGGGTATGTCATCTAATTGATGGTAGATTGTGCAATAGTCTTTGTCCTATCATCCTTTTGGTGGTAGTGGTTGGTGTTAGTTTCACTCTGCATTCTTTTGGTGAGGGGTCAGTCATCTAATTGATGTCAGATTGTGCAATCGTGTTTGTCCTATCATCCTTTTAGTGGTTGTGGCCGGTGTGAGTTTCGCTCTGTCATCCATATGGTAGGGGGTCTGTCATCTAATTGATGGCAGATTGTGCGATAGTGTGTGTCCCATCATCCTTTTGGTGGTAGTGGCCGGTGTGAGTTTCGCTCTGTCATCCTTTTGGTAGGGGTCTGTCATCTAATTGATGGCAGATTGTGCGATAGTGGTTGTCCTCTCATCCTTTTAGTGGTAGTGTCACGTGTTAGTTTCCGCCGTCATCCTTTTTGTGGTGGGTCCGTCATCAAATTTAAGTCAGATTGTGCGATAGTCTTTGTCCTATCATCCTTTTGGTGGTAGTGGCCGGTGTGAGTTTCACTCCGTCATCATTTTGGTGGGGGGTCTGTCATTTTAATTGATGTCAGATTGTGCGATAGTGTTTGTCCTATCATCCTTTTGATCATAGTGGCCGGTGTGAGTTTGTCTCCGTCATCCTTTTTGTGGGGGGTACATCATCATAATTGATGTCAGATTCTACGATAGTGTTTGTCCTATCATCTTTTTGGCGGTAGTGATTGGTGTGAGTTTCGCTTCGTCATCCTTTTGGAGGGGGGTCTGTCATCTTAATTGATGTCAGATGGTGCGATAGTGTTTGTCATATCATCCTTTTAGTTGTAGTGGCCGGTGTGAGTTTCGCTCCGTCATCGTTTTGGTGGGGGGTATGTCATCTAATTGATGGCAGATTATGCGATAATTTTTGTCCTATCATCCTTTGGGTGGTAGTGGCCGGTGTTAGTTTCGCTCTGCATCCTTTTGGTGAGGGGTCTGTCATCTAATTGATGTCAGATTGTGCGATCGTGTTTGTTCTATCATCCTTTTGGTGGTTGTGGCCGGTGTGAGTTTCGCTCCGTCATCCTTTTGGTAGGGGGTGTGTCGTCTAATTGATGGCAGATTGTGCGATAGTGTTTGTCCAATCATCCTTTTAGTGGTAGTGGCCGGTGTTAGTTTCGCTCCTTCATCCTTTTGGTGGGGGGTCTGTCATCGTAATTGATGCGGGATTGTGCGATAGTCTTTGTCCTATCATCATTTTACTGGTAGTGGCCGGTGTTAGTTTCGCTTCGTCATCCTTTTGGTTGGGGATCTGTCATATAATTAATGTCAGATTGTGCGATAATGTTTGTCCTACCATCATTTTGGTTGTAGTGGCCAATGTGAGTTTCCCTCCGTCATCCTTTTGGTGGGGGATCTGTCATCGTAATTGATGTCAGATTGTGCGATAGTCTTTGTCCTATCATCCTTTTGGTAGTACTGGCCGGTGTGAGTTTCGCTCCGTTATCATTTTGGAGGGGCGTCTGTCATTTTAATTAACATCAGATTATGCGATAATGTTTGTCCTATCATCCTTTTGGTGGTAATGGCCGGTGTGAGTTTCTCTCCGTCATCCTTTCGGTGGGGGGTTTGTCATCTTAATTGATGGCAGATGGTGCGATAGTCTTTGTCCTATCATTCTTTTAGTTGTAGTGGCCGGTGTGAGTTTCGGTCCGTCATCGTTTTGGTGGGGGGTATGTCATCTAATTGATGGCAGATTATGCGATAATGTTTGTCCTATCATCCTTTTGGTGGTAGTGGCCAGTGTTAGTTTCGCTCTGTATCCTTTTGGTGAGGGTTCTGTCATCTAATTGGTGTCAGATTGTGCGATCGTGTTTGTCCTATCATCCTTTTGGTGGTAGTGGGCGGTGTGAGTTTCGCTCCGTCATCCTTTTGGTAGGGGGTCTATCATCTAATTGATGGCAGATTGTGTGATAGTGTTAGTCCAATCATTCTTTTACTAGTAGTGGCCAGTGTTAGTTTCGCTCCGTCATCCTTTTGGTGGGGGATCTGTCATATAATTAATGTCAGATTATGCAATAGTGTTTGTCCTATCATCCTTTTGGTGGTAGTGGCCGGTGTGAGTTTCGCTCCGTCATCCTTTTGGTGGGGGGTCTTTCATCGTAATTGATGTCAGATTGTGCGATAGTCTTTGTCATATCTTCCTTTTGGTAGTAGTGGCTGGTGTGAGTTTCCCCCCGTCATCCTTTTGGTGAGGCGTCTGTCATTTTAATTGATGTCAGATTGTGCGATAGTGTTTGTCCTATCATCCTTTTAGTGGTAGTGGCCAGTGTGAGTTTCGCTCCGTCATCCTTTTGGTGGGGGGTCTGTCATTGTAATTGATGTCAGATTGTGCGATAGTGTTTGTCCTATCATCCTTTTGCTGGTAGTGGCCGGTGTGAGTTTCGCTCCGTCATCATTTTGGTGGGGGTCTGTCATTTTAATTGATGTCAGATTGTGCAAAAATGTTTGTCCTATCATCCTTTTGGTGGTAATGGTCGGTGTGAGTTTCGCTCTGTAATCCTTTTGGTGGGGGGTCTATCATCTTAATTGAAGTCAGATTGTGCGATAGTGTTTGTCCTATCATCCTTTGATGGTAGTGGCCGCTGTGAGTTTCTCTCTGTCATCGTTATTGTGCGGGGTATGTCATCGTAATTGATGTCAGATTGTGCGATAGTGTTTGTCCTATCATCCTTTTGGTGGTAGTGCTTGGTGTGAGTTTCGCTCCGTCATCCTTTTGGAAAAGGGGTTTTTCATCTTAATTGATGTCAGATGGTGCGATAGTGTTTGTCCTATCATCCTTTTAGTTGTAGTGGTCGGTGTGAGTTTCACTCCGTCATCTTTTTGGTGGGGGGTATGTCATCTAATTGATGGCAGATTCTGCGATAGTGTTTGTCCTATCGTGCTTTTGGTGGTAGTGGCAGGTGTTAGTTTCACTCTGCATCCTTTTGGTGAGGCGTCTGTCATCTAATTGATGTCATATTGTGCGATCGTGTTTGTCCTATCATCCTTTTGGTGGTTGTGGTTGGTGTGAGTTTCGCTCCGTCATCCTTTTGGTGGGGGGTCTGTCATTTTAATTGATGTCAGATTGTGCGATAGTGTTTGTCCTATCATCCTTTTGGTGGTAATGGCCGGTGTGAGTTTCGCTTTGTCATCCTTTTTGTGGGGGTTCTGTCATCTTAATTGATGTTAGATTGTGTGATATTGTTTGTCATATCATCCTTTTGATGGTAGTGGCCGGTGTGAGTTTCTCTCTGTCATCCTTTTTGTGGGGGGTATGTCATTGTAATTGATGTCAGATTGTGCGGTAGTGTTTGCCCTATCATCCTTTTTGTGGTAGTGCTTCGTGTAAGTTCTGCTCCAACATCCTTTTGGAAGGGGGGTCTGTCATCTTAATTAATGTCAGATGGTGCGATAGTGTTTGTCCTATCATCCATTTAGTTGTAGAGGCCGGTGTGAGTTTTGCTCTGTCATCCTTTTGGTGGGGGGTCTGACATCTAATTGATGGCAGATTGTGTGATAGTGTTTATCCAATCATCCTTTTAGTGGTAGTGGCCGGTGTTAGTTTTGCTCCGTCATCCTTTTGGTGGGGGATCTGTCATCTAATTGATGTCAGATTGTACGATAGTGTTTCTCCTATTATCCTTTTGGTGGTAGTGGTTGGTGTGAGTTTCGCTCCATCATCCATTTGGTGGGGAGGGGGGGGGGGGTCTGTCATCTAATTGATGTTAGATTGTGCGATCATGTTTGTCCTATCATCCTTTTGGTGGTTCTGGTCGGTGTGAGTTTCATTCCATCATCCTTTTGGTGGGGGGTCTGTCATCGTAATTGATGTCAGATGGTGCGATAGTGTTTGTCCTATCATCCATTTAGTTGTAGTGGCCGGTGTGAGTTTCGCTCCGTCATCCTTTTGGTGGGGGGTATGTTATCTAATTGATGGCAGATTGTGCGATAGTGTTTGTCCTATCATTCTTTTGGTGGTAGTGGGTGGTGTTGGTTACGCTCTGCATCCTTTTGGTGAGGGGTCTGTCATCTAATTGATGTCAGATTATGGGATCGTGTTTGTCTTATCATCCTTTTGGTGGTTGTGGCCGGTGTTAGTTTTGCTCCGTCATCCTTTTGGTGGGAGGGGGGGCTGTCTTCGTAATTGATGTGAGATTGTGCGATAGTCTTTGTCCTATCATCCTTTTGGTGTTAGTGGCTGGTGTGAGTTTCGCTCCTTCATCCTTTTGGTGGGGGGTCTGTCATTTTAATTGATGTCAGATTGTGCGATAGTGTTTGTCCTATCATCCTTTTGTTGGTAGTGGTCAGTGTGAGTTTTGCTCTGTCATCCTTTTGGTAGGGGGTATGTCATCGTAATTGTTGTCAGATTGTGCGATAGTCTTTGTCCTATCATCCTTTTGGTGGTAGTGGCTGGTGTGAGTTTCGCTCCGTCATCATTATGGTGGGGGGTTTGTCATTTTAATTGATGTCAGATTATGCGATAATGTTTGTCCTATCATCCTTTTGGTGGTAATGGCAGGTGTGAGTTTCGCTCCGTCATCCTTTTGGTGGGGGGCTGTCATCTTAATTGATGTCAGATTGACGATAGTGTATGCCCAATCATCCTTTTGATGGTAGTGGCCGGTGTGAGTTTCTCTCTGTCATCCTTTTTACGGGGGGTATGTCCTTTTCATCGTAATTGATATCAGATTGTGCGATAGTGTTTGTCCTATCATCCTTTTGGTGGTAGTGCTTGGTGTGAGTTTCGCTCCGTCATCCTTTTGGAAAGGGGGTCTATCATCTTAATTGATGCCAGATGGTGCGATAGTGTTTCTCTTATCATCCTTTTAGTTGTAGTGGTCGGTGTGAGTTCCGCTCCGTCAACCTTTTGGTGGGGGGTATGTCATCTAATTGATGGCAGATTGTGCGATAGTGTTTGTCCTATCATCCTTTTGGTGGTAGTGGCTGGTGTTAGTTTCACTCTGCATCCTTTTGGTGAGGGGTCTGTCATCTAATTGATGTCAGATTGTGCGATAGTGTTTGTCCTATCATCCTTTTGGTGGTTGTGGCCGGTGTGAGTTTCTCTCCGTCATCCATATTGTAGGGGGTCTGTCATCTAATTGATGGTAGATTGTGCAATAGTGTTTGTCCAATCATCCTTTTAGTGGTAGTGGGCGGTATTAATTTCGCTCTCTCATCCTTTTGGTCGGGGATCTTTCATCTAATTGATGTCAGACTGTGCGATAGTGTTTGTCCTATCATCCTTTTGGTGCTATTGGTTGGTGCGAGTTGCGCTCCGTCATCCTCTTGGTTGGGGGTTTGTCATCGTAATTGATGTCAGATTGTGCGATAATCTTTGTCCTATCATCCTTTTGGTGGTAGTGGCCGGTGTGAGTTTCGCTCCGTCATCATTTTGGTGGGGGGTCTGTCATTTCAATTGATGTTAGATTGTGCGATAATGTTTGTCCTATCATCCTTTTGGTGGTAATGGCCGATGTGAGTTTTGCTCCGTCATCCTTTTGGTGGGGGGTCAGTCATCTTAATTGATGTCAGATTATGCAATAGTGTTTGTCCTATCATCCTTTTGATGGTAGCGGCCGATGTGAGTTTCTCTCTGTCATCCTTTTTGTGGGGGGTATGTCATTGTAATTGATGTCAGATTGTGCGATAGTGTTTGTCCTATCATCCTTTTGGTGGTAGTGCTTGGTGTGAGTTTCGCCCAGTCATCCTTTTGGAAAAGGGGTATGTCATCTTAATTGATGTCAGATGGTGCGATAGTGTGTGTACTATCGTCTTTTTAGTTGTAGTGGCCGGTGTGAGTTTCGCTCCGTCATCCTTTTGGTGGGGGTATGTCATCTAATTTATGGCAGATTGTGCGATAGTGTTTGTCCTATCATCCTTTTGGTGGTAGTGGCTGGTGTTAGTTTCACTCTACATCCTTTTGGTGAGGGGTCTGTCATCTAATTGATGTCAGATTGTGCGATCGTGTTTGTCCTATCATCCTTTTTGTGGTTGTGGCCGGTGTGAGTTTCGCTCTGTCATCCTTATGGTAAGGGGGTCTGTCATCTAATTGATGGCAAATTGTGCGATAGTGTTTGTCGAATCATCCTTTTGGTGGTAGTGGCTGGTGTGAGTTTCGCTCCGTCATCCTTTTGGTAGGGGGTCTGTCATCTAATTGATGGCAGATTGTGCGATAGTGTTTGTCCTATCATACTTCTAGTGGTAGTGGTCGGTGTTAGTTTCGCTCTGTCATCCTTTTTATGGTGGGTCCGTCATCAAATTTAAGTCAGATTGTGCGATAGTCTTTGTCCTATCATCCTTTTGGTGGTAGTGGCGGTGTGAGTTTCACTCCGTCGTCATTTTGGTGGGGGGTCTGTCATTTTAATTGATGTCACATTGTGCGATAATGCTTGTCCTATCATCCTTTTGGTGGTAGTGGTCAGTGTGAGTTTCGCTCCGTCATCCTTTTAGTGGGGGATCTGTCATCTTAATTGATGTCAGATTGTGCGATAGTGTTTGTCCTATCATCCTTTTGATGGTAGTGGCCGGTGTGAGTTTCTCTCCGTCATCCTTTTTGTGGGGGTATGTGATCGTAATTGATGTCAGATTATACGATAGTGTTTGTCCTATCATCTATTTGGTAGTAGTGCTTGGTGTGAGTTTCGCTTCGTCATCCTTTTGGAGGGGGGTTTGTCATCTTAATTGATGTCAGATGGTGCGATAGTGTTTTTCCTATCATCCTTTTAGTTGTAGTGGCCGGTGTGAGTTTCGCTCCATCATCCTTTTGGTGGTGGGGGGGGGGGGGGGGTATGTCATCTAATTGATGGCAGATTGTGCGATAGTGTTTGTCCTATCATCCGTTTGGTGGTAGTGATCGGTGTTAGTTTCGCTCTGCATCCTTTTGTTATAATACAGATTGGTTCTTAATAATATCTCTATGTTTTAATGATAACTATTATGAAATTTTGTAATTAAGAATTATATACTCTAAAATTTGCTTGAGAATTTTTACTGCAGATAGTAAAGGAATTAACACTCCAGAAGCAAATCAGAATTGAACATAAGAAATTTGCTAGATTCTGATTGCTGCCAACAGAAGATCCTGAGCGTAGCCTCCAGAAGATTCTGAAGCAGAATCTCCAGAAGAATCTGAAGCATAAGCTCCAGAAGAATCTGAAGCATGTCAGAAGCATCTGAACCAAAGAAGAATTTTGTATGAAGAGTTTTTCAAAGCATAGTTACTACAGCAGATTCTGAAAGTACTAAAGCTTCCAGTACTGAAGATCTGTCTCAAATATGCTCTGATCTTAAACACGCTAAAAGCACACCTGCTGCAGGAGACTCTGTTTCAGCAAAACTCTGATCATCATCAGAAGGCTCTGATCTAATTAGACTCTGATGAATTTGCTGAAAACTGAAGAAGAATTATTCAAAGTTTATATCCGTTGGAATGAACCAAACGACTCTTTCCTTATTTATGCTAGACACAAGAACACAGACAAAAAGGATTTATCTGTGCTTTCTTCTTCTAGGAAAGGTCACTTGATGTGAAGACAAAAAGGCTCAGACCTTTTGGACACTCTTCTCAACGTGAAGCTCACCTTGGATCAGCTGCCTATAAAAGCAAGACTTCACCAATTTCTTCAGTTAACATTTTTATCCCAAAAGAAATCAACATTCAAGCTCTCATACTATCCATATTCTTTCTAAGAATTAATTTCTTTGTTCTAAATAGTTAAGTGAAAAATCACAGTTGTGATAAAGCTTTATAGAAGCAATCTTAAACACTTGTATTTTTATTACACTTAATTGTAAACCTTAAGAAGATCCAGTTAGGATCAGTAGTTCTTGAGAAGACTTTGAACAGTTGTTCTTAGTGCTTACTATTGTAATCAATTGATTAAATAGTGGATTAAGTCCTTGATTGAGAAAGGCAATCACTCTAGGTAGGGTGGACTGGAGTAGTTGAGTTCAACGAACCAGGATAAAAATACTTAAGTTTTTATTTCTAAGTTTTAATCTTCATACTTATTCAACCCCCCCTTCTAAGTATTATCTCACCTTCACCTTTTGGTGAGGGGTCTGTCATCTAATTGATGTCAGATTGTGGGATCGTGTTTGTCCTATCATCCTTTTGGTGGTAGTGGCCGGTGTGAGTTTCGCTCTGTCATCCTTTTGGTAGGGGGTCTGTCATCTAATTGATAGCAGATTGTGCGATAGTGTTTGTCCTATCATCCTTTTAGTGGTAGTTGTCGGTGTTAGTTTCGCTCCGTCATCCTTTTGGTGGGGGACATGTCATCTAATTGATGCCAGATTATGCGATAGTGTTTGTCCTATCATCGTTTTGGTGGTAGTGGCCGGTGCGAGTTTCTCTCTGTCATCCTTTTTGTGGGGGTATGTCATCGTAATTGATGTCAAATTGTGGGATAGTGTTTGTCCTATCATCCTTTTGATGTTAGTGCTTGGTGTGAGTTTCGCTCCGCCATCCTTTTGGAGGGGGGTCTGTCATCTTAATTGATGTCAGATTGTGCGATAGTGTTTGTCTTATCATCCTTTTATGTGTAGTGGCCGGTTTTATTTTCGCTCTGTCATCCTTTTGGTGGGGAGTATGTCATTTAATTGATGGCAGATTGTGCGATAGTGTTTGTCCTATTATCCTTTTAGGGGTAGTGGCTGGTGTTAGTTTCGCTATGTCATCCTTTTGGTGAGGGGTCTGTCATCTAATTGATGTCAGATTGTGCGATAGTGTTTGTCCTATCATCTTTTTGGTGGTAGTGGTTGGTGTGAGTTTCGCTCCATCATCCTTTTGGTGGGGGGTCTGTCATCGTAATTGAAGTCAGATTGTGCGATAGTCTTTGTCCTATCATCCTTTTGGTGGTAGTGGCCGGTGTGAGTTTTGTTCCGTCATCATTTTGGTGGGGGGTCTGTCATTTTAATTGATGTCAGATTGTGCGATAATGTTTGTCCTATCATCCTTTTGGTGGTAGTGGCCGGTGTGAGTTTCGCTCCGTCATCCTTTTGGTGGGGGGTCTATCATCTTAAATGATGTCAGATTGTGCGATAGTGTTTGTCCTATCATCCTTTTGATGGTAGTGGCAAGTGTGAGTTTCTCTCCGTCATCCTTTTTGTGGGGGGTATGTCATCGTCATTGATGTCAGATTATACGATAGTGATTGTCCTATCATCTATTTGGCGGTAGTGATTGGTGTGAGTTTCGCTTCGTCATCCTTTTGAAGGGGGGGTCTGTCATCTTAATTGATGTCAGATGGTGCGATAGTGTTTGTCCTATCATCCTTTTAGTTGTAGTGGCCGGTATGAGTTTCGCTCCATCATCCTTTTTGTGGTGGGGGGGGGGGGGTATGTCATCTAATTGATGGTAGATTGTGCGACAGTGTTTGTCCTATCATCCCTTTGGTGGTAGTGGTCGGTGTTAGTTTCGCTCTGCATCCTTTTGGTGAGGGGTCTGTCATCTAATTGATGTAAGATTGTGCGATAGTGTTTGTCCTATCATCCTTTTGGTGGTAGTGGCCAGTGTGAGTTTCGCTCCGTCATCCTTTTGGTAGGGGGCCTGTCATCTAATTAATGGCAGATTGTGTGATAGTGTTTGTCCTATCATCCTTTTAGTGGTAGTGGTCGGTGTTAGTTTCGCTTCGTCATCCTTTTGGTGGGGGATATGTCATCTAATTGATGTCAGATTGTGCGATTGTGTTTGTCCTATCATCCTTTGGATGGTAGTGGCCGGTGTGAGTTTCGCCCCGTCATCCTTTTGGTGGGGGGTGTGTCATCTTAATTGATGTCAGATTATGTGATAGTGTTTGTCCTATCATCCTTTTGATGGTAGTGGCCGGTGTGAGTTTCTCTCTGTCATCCTTTATGTAGGGGGTTTGTCATTGTAATTGATGTTAGATTATGCGATAGTGTTTGTCCTATCATCCTTTTGGTGGTAGTTCTTGGTGTGACTTTCACTCCGTCATCCTTTTGGAAGGGGGGTCTGACATCTTAATTGATGTCAGATGGTGCGATTGTGTTTGTCCTATCGTCCATTTAGTTGTAGTGGCCGGTGTGAGTTTCGCTCCGTCATCCTTTTGGTGGGGGGTATGTCATTTAATTGATGGCAGATTGTGCGATAGTGTTTGTCCTATTATCCTTTTGGTGGTAAGGGATGGTGTTAGTTTCACTCTGCATCCTTTTTGTGAAGTGTTTGTCATCTAATTGATGTCAGATTGTGCGATAATGTTTGTCCTATCATCCTTTTGGTGGTAGTGCTTGGTGTGAGTTTCCCCCAGTCATCCTTTTGGAAAGGGGGTCTGTCATCTTAATTGATGTCAGATGGTGCGATAGTGTTTGTCCTATCGTCCTTTTAGTTGTAGTGCCCGGTGTGAGTTTCACTCCGTCATCCTTTTGGTGGGGGTATGTCATCTAATTTATGGCAGATTGTGCGATACTGTTTGTCCTATCATCCTTTTGGTGGTAGTGGTTGGTGTTAGTTTCACTCTGCATCCTTTTGGTGTGGGGTCTGTCATCTAATTGATGTCAGATTGTGCGATAGTGTTTGTCCTATCATCCTTTTAGTGGTAGTGGCCGGTGTTAGTTTCGCTCCGTCATCCTTTTTGTGGTGGGTCCGTCATCAAATTTAAGTGAGATTGTGTGATAGTCTTTGTCCTATCATCCTTTTGGTGGTAGTGGCCGGTGTGAGTTTCGCTCCGTCATCATTTTGGTGGGGGGTCTGTCATTTTAATTGATGTCAGATTGTGCGATAATGTTTGTCCTATCATCCTTTTGGTGGTAGTGGCCGGTGTGAGTTTCGCTCCGTCATCCTTTTGGTGGGGGGTCTATCATCTTAAATGATGTCAGATTGTGCGATAGTGTTTGTCCTATCATCCTTTTGATGGTAGTGGCAAGTGTGAGTTTCTCTCCGTCATCCTTTTTGTGGGGGGTATGTCATCGTCATTGATGTCAGATTATACGATAGTGATTGTCCTATCATCTATTTGGCGGTAGTGATTGGTGTGAGTTTCGCTTCGTCATCCTTTTGAAGGGGGGTCTGTCATCTTAATTGATGTCAGATGGTGCGATAGTGTTTGTCCTATCATCCTTTTAGTCGTAGTGGCCGGTGTGAGTTTCGCTCCATCATCCTTTTGGTGGTGGGGGGGGGGTATGTCATCTAATTGATGGTAGATTGTGCGACAGTGTTTGTCCTATCATCCCTTTGGTGGTAGTGGTCGGTGTTAGTTTCGCTCTGCATCCTTTTGGTGAGGGGTCTGTCATCTAATTGATGTAAGATTGTGCGATAGTGTTTGTCCTATCATCCTTTTGGTGGTAGTGGCCAGTGTGAGTTTCGCTCCTTTATCCTTTTGGTAGGGGGCCTGTCATCTAATTAATGGCAGATTGTGTGATAGTGTTTGTCCTATCATCCTTTTAGTGGTAGTGGTCGGTGTTAGTTTCGCTCCGTCATCCTTTTGGTGGGGGATATGTCATCTAATTGATGTCAGATTGTGCGATTGTGTTTGTCCTATCATCCTTTGGATGGTAGTGGCCGGTGTGAGTTTCGCCCCGTCATCCTTTTGGTGGGGGGTCTGTCATCTTAATTGATGTCAGATTATGTGATAGTGTTTGTCCTATCATCCTTTTGATGGTAGTGGCCGGTGTGAGTTTCTCTCTGTCATCCTTTATGTAGGGGGTTTGTCATTGTAATTGATGTTAGATTATGCGATATTGTTTGTCCTATCATCCTTTTGGTGGTAGTTCTTGGTGTGACTTTCACTCCGTCATCCTTTTGGAAGGGGGGTCTGACATCTTAATTGATGTCAGATGGTGCGATTGTGTTTGTCCTATCGTCCATTTAGTTGTAGTGGCCGGTGTGAGTTTCGCTCCGTCATCCTTTTGGTGGGGGGTATGTCATTTAATTGATGGCAGATTGTGCGATAGTGTTTGTCCTATTATCCTTTTGGTGGTAAGCGATGGTGTTAGTTTCACTCTGCATCCTTTTTGTGAAGTGTTTGTCATCTAATTGATGTCAGATTGTGCGATAATGTTTGTCCTATCATCCTTTTGGTGGTAGTGCTTGGTGTGAGTTTCGCCCAGTCATCCTTTTGGAAAGGGGGTCTGTCATCTTAATTGATGTCAGATGGTGCGATAGTGTTTGTCCTATCGTCCTTTTAGTTGTAGTGGCCGGTGTGAGTTTCACTCCGTCATCCTTTTGGTGGGGGTATGTCATCTAATTTATGGCAGAATGTGCGATAGTGTTTGTCCTATCATCCTTTTGGTGGTAGTGGTTGGTGTTAGTTTCACTCTGCATCCTTTTGGTGTGGGGTCTGTCATCTTAATTGATGTCAGATGGTGCGATAGTGTTTGTCCTATCGTCCTTTTAGTTGTAGTGGCCGGTGTTAGTTTCGCTTCGTCATCCTTTTTGTGGTGGGTCCGTCATCAAATTTAAGTCAGATTGTGTGATAGTCTTTGTCCTATCATCCTTTTGGTGGTAGTGGCCGGTGTGAGTTTCGCTCCGTCATCATTTTGGTGGGGGGTCTGTCATTTTAATTGATGTCAGATTGTGCGATAATGTTTGTCCTATCATCCTTTTGGTGGTAGTGGCCGGTGTGAGTTTCGCTCCGTCATCCTTTTGGTGGGGGGTCTATCATCTTAAATGATGTCAGATTGTGCGATAGTGTTTGTCCTATCATCCTTTTGATGGTAGTGGCAAGTGTGAGTTTCTCTCCGTCATCCTTTTTGTGGGGGGTATGTCATCGTCATTGATGTCAGATTATACGATAGTGATTGTCCTATCATCTATTTGGCGGTAGTGATTGGTGTGAGTTTCGCTTCGTCATCCTTTTGAAGGGGGGTCTGTCATCTTAATTGATGTCAGATGGTGCGATAGTGTTTGTCCTATCATCCTTTTAGTCGTAGTGGCCGGTGTGAGTTTCGCTCCATCATCCTTTTGGTGGTGGGGGGGGGGTATGTCATCTAATTGATGGTAGATTGTGCGACAGTGTTTGTCCTATCATCCCTTTGGTGGTAGTGGTCGGTGTTAGTTTCGCTCTGCATCCTTTTGGTGAGGGGTCTGTCATCTAATTGATGTAAGATTGTGCGATAGTGTTTGTCCTATCATCCTTTTGGTGGTAGTGGCCAGTGTGAGTTTCGCTCCTTTATCCTTTTGGTAGGGGGCCTGTCATCTAATTAATGGCAGATTGTGTGATAGTGTTTGTCCTATCATCCTTTTAGTGGTAGTGGTCGGTGTTAGTTTCGCTCCGTCATCCTTTTGGTGGGGGATATGTCATCTAATTGATGTCAGATTGTGCGATTGTGTTTGTCCTATCATCCTTTGGATGGTAGTGGCCGGTGTGAGTTTCGCCCCGTCATCCTTTTGGTGGGGGGTCTGTCATCTTAATTGATGTCAGATTATGTGATAGTGTTTGTCCTATCATCCTTTTGATGGTAGTGGCCGGTGTGAGTTTCTCTCTGTCATCCTTTATGTAGGGGGTTTGTCATTGTAATTGATGTTAGATTATGCGATATTGTTTGTCCTATCATCCTTTTGGTGGTAGTTCTTGGTGTGACTTTCACTCCGTCATCCTTTTGGAAGGGGGGTCTGACATCTTAATTGATGTCAGATGGTGCGATTGTGTTTGTCCTATCGTCCATTTAGTTGTAGTGGCCGGTGTGAGTTTCGCTCCGTCATCCTTTTGGTGGGGGGTATGTCATTTAATTGATGGCAGATTGTGCGATAGTGTTTGTCCTATTATCCTTTTGGTGGTAAGCGATGGTGTTAGTTTCACTCTGCTTCCTTTTTGTGAAGTGTTTGTCATCTAATTGATGTCAGATTGTGCGATAATGTTTGTCCTATCATCCTTTTGGTGGTAGTGCTTGGTGTGAGTTTCGCCCAGTCATCCTTTTGGAAAGGGGGTCTGTCATCTTAATTGATGTCAGATGGTGCGATAGTGTTTGTCCTATCGTCCTTTTAGTTGTAGTGGCCGGTGTGAGTTTCACTCCGTCATCCTTTTGGTGGGGGTATGTCATCTAATTTATGGCAGAATGTGCGATAGTGTTTGTCCTATCATCCTTTTGGTGGTAGTGGTTGGTGTTAGTTTCACTCTGCATCCTTTTGGTGTGGGGTCTGTCATCTTAATTGATGTCAGATGGTGCGATAGTGTTTGTCCTATCGTCCTTTTAGTTGTAGTGGCCGGTGTTAGTTTCGCTTCGTCATCCTTTTTGTGGTGGGTCCGTCATCAAATTTAAGTCAGATTGTGTGATAGTCTTTGTCCTATCATCCTTTTGGTGGTAGTGGCCGGTGTGAGTTTCGCTCCGTCATCATTTTGGTGGGGGGTCTGTCATTTTAATTGATGTCAGATTGTGCGATAATGTTTGTCCTATCATCCTTTTGGTGGTAGTGGCCGGTGTGAGTTTCGCTCCGTCATCCTTTTGGTGGGGGGTCTATCATCTTAAATGATGTCAGATTGTGCGATAGTGTTTGTCCTATCATCCTTTTGATGGTAGTGGCAAGTGTGAGTTTCTCTCTGTCATCCTTTTTGTGGGGGGTATGTCATCGTCATTGATGTCAGATTATACGATAGTGATTGTCCTATCATCTATTTGGCGGTAGTGACTGGTGTGAGTTTCGCTTCGTCATCCTTTTGAAGGGGGGGTCTGTCATCTTAATTGATGTCAGATGGTGCGATAGTGTTTGTCCTATCATCCTTTTAGTTGTAGTGGCCGGTGTGAGTTTCACTCCATCATCCTTTTGGTGGTGGGGGGGTATGTCATCTAATTGATGGTAGATTGTGCGGCAGTGTTTGTCCTATCATCCCTTTGGTGGTAGTGGTCGGTGTTAGTTTCGCTCTGCATCCTTTTGGTGAGGGGTTTGTCATCTAATTGATGTAAGATTGTGCGATAGTGTTTGTCCTATCATCCTTTTGGTGGTAGTGGCCAGTGTGAGTTTCGCTCCGTCATCCTTTTGGTAGGGGGCCTGTCATCTAATTAATGGCAGATTGTGTGATAGTGTTTGTCCTATCATCCTTTTAGTGGTAGTGGTCGGTGTTAGTTTCGCTCCGTCATCCTTTTGGTGGGGGATATGTCATCTAATTGATGTCAGATTGTGCGATTGTGTTTGTCCTATCATCCTTTGGATGGTAGTGGCCGGTGTGAGTTTCGCCCCGTCATCCTTTTGGTGGGGGGTCTGTCATCTTAATTGATGTCAGATTATGTGATATTGTTTGTCCTATCATCCTTTTGATGGTAGTGGCCGGTGTGAGTTTCTCTCTGTCATCCTTTATGTAGGGGGTTTGTCATTGTAATTGATGTTAGATTATGCGATAGTGTTTGTCCTATCATCCTTTTGGTGGTAGTTCTTGGTGTGACTTTCACTCCGTCATCCTTTTGGAAGGGGGGTCTGACATCTTAATTGATGTCAGATGGTGCGATTGTGTTTGTCCTATCGTCCATTTAGTTGTAGTGGCCGGTGTGAGTTTCGCTCCGTCATCCTTTTGGTGGGGGGTATGTCATTTAATTGATGGCAAACTGTGCGATAGTGTTTGTCCTATTATCCTTTTGGTGGTAAGGGATGGTGTTAGTTTCACTCTGCATCCTTTTTGTGAAGTGTTTGTCATCTAATTGATGTCAGATTGTGCGATAATGTTTGTCCTATCATCCTTTTGGTGGTAGTGCTTGGTGTGACTTTCGCCCAGTTATCCTTTTGGAAAGGGGGTCTGTCATCTTAATTGATGTCAGATGGTGCGATAGTGTTTGTCCTATCGTCCTTTTAGTTGTAGTGCCCGGTGTGAGTTTCACTCCGTCATCCTTTTGGTGGGGGTATGTCATCTAATTTATGGCAGATTGTGCGATAGTGTTTGTCCTATCATCCTTTTGGTGGTAGTGGTTGGTGTTAGTTTCACTCTGCATCCTTTTGGTGTGGGGTCTGTCATCTAATTGATGTCAGATTGTGCGATAGTGTTTTTCCTATCATCCTTTTAGTGGTAGTGGCCGGTGTTAGTTTCGCTCCGTCATCCTTTTTGTGGTGGGTCCGTCATCAAATTTAAGTCAGATTGTGTGATAGTCTTTGTCCTATCATCCTTTTGGTGGTAGTGGCCGGTGTGAGTTTCGCTCCGTCATCATTTTGGTGGGGGGTCTGTCATTTTAATTGATGTCAGATTGTGCGATAATGTTTGTCCTATCATCCTTTTGGTGGTAGTGGCCGGTGTGAGTTTCGCTCCGTCATCCTTTTGGTGGGGGGTCTATCATCTTAAATGATGTCAGATTGTGCGATAGTGTTTGTCCTATCATCCTTTTGATGGTAGTGGCAAGTGTGAGTTTCTCTCCGTCATCCTTATTGTGGGGGGTATGTCATCGTCATTGATGTCAGATTATACGATAGTGATTGTCCTATCATCTATTTGGCGGTAGTGATTGGTGTGAGTTTCGCTTCGTCATCCTTTTGAAGGGGGGGTCTGTCATCTTAATTGATGTCAGATGGTGCGATATTGTTTGTCCTATCATCCTTTTAGTTGTAGTGGCCGGTGTGAGTTTCGCTCCATCATCCTTTTGGTGGGGGGGGGGGGGGTATGTCATCTAATTGATGGTAGATTGTGCGACAGTGTTTGTCCTATCATCCCTTTGGTGGTAGTGGTCGGTGTTAGTTTCGCTCTGCATCCTTTTGGTGAGGGGTCTGTCATCTAATTGATGTAAGATTGTGCGATAGTGTTTGTCCTATCATCCTTTTGGTGGTAGTGGCCAGTGTGAGTTTCGCTCCGTCATCCTTTTGGTAGGGGGCCTGTCATCTAATTAATGGCAGATTGTGTGATAGTGTTTGTCCTATCATCCTTTTAGTGGTAGTGGTCGGTGTTAGTTTCGCTCCGTCATCCTTTTGGTGGGGGATATGTCATCTAATTGATGTCAGATTGTGCGATTGTGTTTGTCCTATCATCCTTTGGATGGTAGTGGCCGGTGTGAGTTTCGCCCCATCATCCTTTTGGTGGGGGGTCTGTCATCTTAATTGATGTCAGATTATGTGATAGTGTTTGTCCTATCATCCTTTTGATGGTAGTGGCCGGTGTGAGTTTCTCTCTGTCATCCTTTTTGTGGGGGTATGTCATCGTAATTGATGTCAGATTGTGCGATAGTGATTGTCCTATCATCCTTTTGGAGGTAGTGCTTGGTGTGAGTTTCGCTCCGTCATCCTTTTGGAGGGGGGTCTATCATCTTAATTGATGTTAGATTGTGCGATAGTGTTAGTCCTATCATCCTTTTATGTGTAGTGGCCGATTTTTTTTCTCTGTCATCCTTTTGGTCAAGGGTTTGTGTTGCACCCAAAAATTTGACCAACCGGTTCCCATATCTGGTTTATGTTTCAACGCATTCAGCATTCGCATTCGCATATTGCATGCATTGCAATTTTCTCAGTCAGGTTGATGTTATCGGGATTGCAGCCCCTGGCGTTTCAGGCAGTTCAGGCCGGTTTGAATGAGCGTATTTTAAGGATTGGTGCTCGTTCCGTGTCTTTTCAGGCCATCTCGGTGCCCGGGTTTCGTTATGGTTGCGCAATTTTTCTTTAATCGATTTAATCGGCTTCCTGGCTTTTCTAGGATTTTTCTTTTATTTTCTTTAATCGATTTAATCGGCTTCCTGGCTTCCTAGTTTTAATATAGTAAATAAAGAGCTTAATGGCATAGTTAATTAGTTTTTAATTCATTTTGTGTTTTAATTAGTCTTTAATTAGTTTTTTCGTTTTTAATTGCATAGTAATTAGGGTTTATTTCTTTTTTGTTTTAGTTTAATTTTCATTTTCGTTTTTAATGTCAGTTAATTAGGTTTAGTTTTCATTTAAGTCCTGTAATCACGTTTAGGGTATTAATCAGGGTCATTAATCAGAGTTCAATCCATATTGGGCCGTTTATCCAGAATGTTCAAAAGCCCAATTCCCAGTCCAGCGCCAAGTGTCATATATAAGCGGCCCCACGTGTATTCTTCAAGGGCTAGCCACCTCACATTTCCACTCATCCAATCCCTCCACACGTGGCTCACATGCATCAACCCTCAGCATGCATGTGCCACTTGGCGCCACCTCCCTCACCCTCTGCGCCACCTGCTCCCTCACCGGAACGCCTCACCGGTCGGCATGCAATTGCCGGCGACCACCCTAACAGTCACTGGCGATCACCCTAACCATCTCCGACCGCCGCAACCACCATCGGAAAACCAAAACTCCCAGAAATCTTCATCCGATTCATTGCTCCTTCAATTGTTCTTCCAGATTCTTTCTTCAGATCATCAAACAACAACATCAACCTTCATCAGTTACCACCAGAACTCGCTGGAAAGTTCAATCGATATTCATCACCTTCACATCATGTTTAACAGAAATACGTCAGATCTTCACCTCTTTTCAAGATCGTCACACAACCTCACCGGAAACTTCAACCGCTTACCGGAGAGTTCAAGAACTCTATACAAGTTCCCTCAATGTTCATCGTTCTTTTCCATATTTCCTCCAGAGCTTCAAGAACACTCTGCGTGTTCATCAACATTTCCAGAAACACATGTTGATCTTCGTCAACGAGTTGCAAGAACTCCTCATATCCACAAGAATCTCAGATCTACGAAAGTTCATTCATCTTTCACCCAACAAGTATCATTCATCAATGTTTTCCAGGAATCTTAGTTAGAACTTCAAGAACGGCCGTCAAGAATCATCGCATGTTCATCAATGTTCACAAAACGCTCTTCAGAACAATCTTCCTCCGTCCAGATCCTTTAACGTCTCCTTCAAGATCCTTCAACGAATCTCCAGAATCTTCCTCGTCAAACTTCATCAGACAACTCCAACCACCTTCATCGAGAACGTTCTCCAGAAATGTTCTTCGGATTCATCAGATCTTCCATGAACAACGTCAAGCCACAGATTGATTTGCGGTTTGCATTGATTTTGTTGTTGTTATTTCATTCGTGCGATAGGATTCAGAATGATTTTGGATTTGAGATTGGCAGAGAGTTGAGAACGAGAGAGAGTCTGAAAAAGGAGCTCGCGGCGCTAGGGTGAACAGTGTTTGGGAGTGATATAGGAGTTTAGGGTTTTGTTATTCTCAGAGTGGAAGAGAGACGTGGACGGGTTTGGGCTGCAAGACCCATTGGCATTTCACTAGCATACACCTTGCAGTCCCTCGCTACACCCTCCTCTTTTTTTTTGTGTGTGTATTGTTGTGTTGCTGATTGGGCTAGGCCCAGTCTTTGTTTTTTGGGCATACCCCCCCGTGTTTCTTGTCACACCCCCCTTCCCTATTTTTTTTGTGACCATTTGTTGGGCTGGGCCCAACTCTCACCTTGTCCTTTTTACTGCATCTCACCCCCTTTTAGCTACTAATGAAACCCCCTTGCTGCTTTTCTTTGTTGTTTTTTTTCCTTTATATTTTTTTCTTTATTGGAAATATTAAATGCAATATTATGGATTTTAGTTCTATTTTCTTTTAGAATAATATAGTTTTTCATATTTTTCTCTTTAGAATATTATAGTATTTTTTATGCTATTTTAGTACGCAATTTCCTTTTAATTTCTTTAGAGATGTTTCCTAGTAGAGGTTAATTGCCGTATTTTAGGAGTAGCATTTTATTTCCATTGGATTGTCTCTCCTATTTTCGTTTCTATCTGATTTTATCCCGATTTTATTTCTGGCTGGCCGTGTGACATGATTCAATTGGAGAATGATTTTTCGATATCATTTCTCCATCTTGTCTTTGACATGGATATTAATACGCTACCTCTGAGAGTTCAATTTCTCGTATAAGTCGAACCATGAAGGTCTAAGCGTTACATTGGTTCTGATTCGAGCGTCGTCATCAAGGATCCAGAGAGGAGAAGATTGGAATGGAGCTTGCGTGTACGTCAGGAGCCCCGGAGCTGCTTCGTTCATCATCAGTCGTATTCAAGTCTTCAGGAAACCAGCGAGTGTTGTGGGCTGCATCATCAGATACAAAGGAAGTGCCAGTTGAAGAGTTCTTCTTAGGTTCTTGCGTGTGTGTCCCGAGTTCCTTCCCGTTTAGGCGTAGGCCTGCTTCCTCCTTTCTCTCGCGTTCAGGAGATCGAGACCCCTTCTCTTGCTCCCGTGCAATTGAAATTCATTTTCCCGCCGAACTACGTTAACTCTGATCTCTCGTGCCCGACGAGAGTATGTAGGCATAGGATGCCGTATCCTAGCGAGCTCCCTTTTCCCTTTTTCCCGGTTTTAGCTGTAGTAGGCTGAACTACAGTTGCTCTGATTTCTCATATCTAATGAGAATATGTAGACATAGGATGCGATATTCTAGCGAGCACACTAACAACTAACATTTCTGTTCTCTCGCTGCTGTGCGATCGAGACTTTCCCGCTGACGACTGATGTTTCCCTTTCTCTCGCTGCTGTGCGATTGAGACCTGACCGTAGTTCTAAGTTCCCGTAGGTTACCGTACCTCTAGAACCAAGCTCAGTCTCTCACTCCTGTGTGATCGAGAATACCCTGTCTAGCCGTAGTTAGCCTGAACTACGAAAGCTCTGATCTTCCATGCTGTGTGGAAGTACGTAGGCACAAGACGTGAAGTCTTGGCAAGCCAATTCCCTGTAGTTTCCCGAACTACGATGACTCTGACTTTCTCTCTTGAGAATACGTAGGCATGGAGTGTGACGCTCTATCGAGTCAGTTTCTTTCCGTTTGGATTTAGCAGCCGTAGATAGATTATTTTGCATCCGTACTAGAAAACAAGTGTGGATCCCGTTGAGTACGACGGACGTGAGGGGTGTTAATACCTTCCCCTCGCGTAACCGACTCCCAAATCCAGGATTTGGTTGCGATGACCATTCCTTTCCCGTCTTTGCGGTAGGTTTACTTCGAGCATTTCCTTTCCCTTCGTTGGGATAAATAACGCACGGTGGCGACTCTTCTGTTCAACCGACGCCGATTTTCGCAGTAGCGACAGCTGGCGACTCTGCTGGGGACTGCGATGGTTCCTTATGCATTTGGGATCCAACGTCCCTTAAGAGAGTCTATCCTAGCGCTTGTTTTCCCGTCGTGGGTTTTGTATGGAATTACTTTTCAGTCATTTACATTCAGCATTATATTATTGTTATTATTGCTGTGGGTATGAGGGGGTTCTATGATTGAGAGATAAGCCGGACCTGGGCTTGAGTGCACCTAGAATTAGTTGTGGAAATTAGTGGGCGCGTGCGTGCTTTGCATGTACTAGTGTCTCATGAAATCCACGCTCAGACGAGGTTCTCCCGGTTGACTTCTTTTTCAACCCTTTGGGTTGAGGGGGTTGTTGGTTTGGAGGATTGTCGACTCTGGGGACCGATCATTTGGGAGTCAGCTAAGTGAGGCCTCTTCAGGATATGATGATGCCACACCTTCTGGGTATCGTATCATCAGTCTTGAAAGTCTGTGACGCTAATGACCGCATAGGATGCCAAACTTGTGTCAGTTTAGGTCCATACCCGTGAGGGGGAGGGTTTTTGCAGGAAACTTGACTTCCAGACAACCCGGTATTTTGGTCTTCTCGTCAGAGCGAACGTACTCAGTCAGCAGCGCAGCAGTATTCAGAGATTGTGGGGGCTGTGATCCCGTATTTGTTGCATATTGCATTGCATTTGCATAAACATGTTTGAATCATGTTGCATATCATTCTCCAGCAAGCCAGAGCTCTTATCCAGCCGTTGTTTTGATTTTGAGGGTGATTCTCCGGTGATTGGCCTGAGCAAGTGTTGATTGGTAGAAGACGACCAGGGGGTTGAGATAGATTGGGGCAGAATTGAGCAGTGAAGTTAGTTGAAGGTTGTTGGTAGCTATGTCAGAGAGCAACTTCCAGTTTGTTGATACTTTGTCAGGGTTCACTGTGACGTCCAATCCTTTGTATGGTTCTCTGCATGACGAAGACCTTCCGCGAGTGAATAACCTTACTGCAGACCAGTTTGTGCAACCTCCGGTTGGGGACCAGGATTGATGCAAGCAGTTTGTTGTCCGAAATGAACGCCCTCCTCTCGTTAGCAGTCAAGGTGTTATTCTCCCTGTAGCGAATATCCGAAGAGAGATCCCGGTAGCTAGGACCGAAGACCCAAGAGCTCTTGAGTATGACAGAAGGCTCCAAGTGTTGGAAGAAGGAGTGAAAGCCTTGAAAGTTAAAGATGCTGCTAACCTCAATGTTGTAGAATTGTGTTTGGTTCCTGGCCTGGTGTTACCTCCTAAGTTCAAAGCGTCGAGATTTGAGAAGTACAAAAGAGATAGATGTCCGGAGCAACATTGGGTGATGTTCTGCCGAAGAATGACTTTGTTTGTGCAAGACGACAAGTTGATGATTCACTGCTTTCGGGATAGTCTGACTGGGGCATCTTTGAGTTGGTGTATGCAGTTAGAGAGTAATCAGATTCGATCATGGGTGGATTTAGCCAGAGCTTTTCTGAAGCAGTACGATTATAACCTAGACATGGCTCCTGGTCGCATGCAGTTGCAAGAGTTGTCTCGAAGGAACAATGAACCTTTCAGGAAGTATGACCAGAGATGGAGAGATTTTTGCTGCCAGAGTGAAGCCGCCGCTCCTAGACCGAGAGTTAATGGGCATGTTTGTAGACTCCCTGCAGGGTCCGTACTTCAAAAGAATGCTTGGAAATGCGCCAAATTTCTCTGGATTGGTAAGGGCAGGAGAACACATTGAGCGTAGTGTGAAAATTGGAAGAATTCAGAATGTTTCAAGCGGTCAGGCTAGTGAAACTGAGTCTCCTAGCATCTACCAAACTGAAGAAGGAGTTGTGATCAATGCCATCATGCCAGATGTTGGGTATTCTCGAGGTGAATCGGTGAAATCTGTGGGTTCTTCATCTCCTGTGTCTCGTTATTCTGGACAGACAACTGTGCCCGGGGCACCATATTCAGAACTTTATGTCGCTTCCCTTGCAAATCAGCACACTCGTGGCCGAGGTTATCAGAATCAGCGCCAGAATCAGAACAGACTTCGTAACAACTTGAAACGGAGGAATGCTCCTTCCCACCAAGTGCCTATGCCGTGTAGCCAGTTGCGGCCATCTTCGATCCAGAGTTCTTCGGTGGAACCTAAAGCTCTTAAGCCTGTACCAGAACTTTACCCTCCTGGGTACAATCCCCAAGTTCAGTGTGGTTACCATCGCGGATCCCTGGGGCATTCAACTGAAGATTGCAAAGCTTTTTAGGCGACAGTACAACAGTCGATCGACCAAGAGTGCATTTCCTTTCTAGAAGGAGTTTTGTCTGTTCACGCCTACCTCTCAGCTGTCTGAGCTCGCAAACTCAGAGGGTTTATTTTCGAGAAGCCAGTGGTCCAGACAGGTCGACACCCTCAGTATTGGCAGTTCTCAGGCTGTTATCATTTGCATTTGTAGTTTCTTTTCTGTTAGTTACTACTTGCTGTTAAATATTGTTTGTTTCGAATGGTAATATTGATAAAGTGACTATGCATTTTTCTGAATTAATCATGTCGTTGTCGCTCATTTACTGCATTGCACTGACACTTGCATTTTATTCCCTCCACTTTGTCAAAATGATTAGCAAAGATTGGAGGGAGGATGACGAAACTGAATACTCATAGCCGATGATCGTATGCTTTCAGATAAAACCTTGCCGATGACGTACAAGGCATTGGTTCAAATCCCCTAAACACTGGAGATATAAGGAGTTAGTCCCTTGTTAACCACTTCAAGGCAGGAAGTAGAAGTTTTTCGGACTTTTAAACCCTCACATCTTAACCCGGGGCAGGGTAGGTGTCAGTTAGCTTGATCGAGTGTTCAAGTCTTACAGAGGAGTGTTGCCTTCGAGGACCAATCAGCTTATACCTCTCCAGAGGTCGTACCTCTTCAACCACAATGGTTAAACCTCACCAATCAGAAGTGAGACAGTTACCATCCTTTCGGAGCAAAAAAGACAACCCGTGTCAGACGACTTTGTTCCAAAAGAAAAAGAAAGAATAAGAGAGCCCGCTAAGTAAAAAAAGAAAAAGAAAAGCTGGAAAGCTAATACTTAGGCAAAAATCAGGGCATCCCGCTGGACATCAAGAGAAAAATCGAAAAGAACTCAAAGGGAGTCAGTCCAGGCAAAAGTTAGGGAATCAAAAGAACGAAAAGAAAGGATATAAAAAGAAAAAATCCTCGAACAAGGATAAAGTCGTGTGGACACCGAAACCGAAAATGAAAAAGGAGTAACGGTCACCCCGAAAAACCTTATGAGTTCCTTAACTATGGTTCTTATCATTCAACATACCTCTCGAAGAGGCGAGCGCTCGAGCCAGGTTAACTGAACTTTAGGATCGGAGATCATCACGTAGAAGGGGTGGGTACAAATCATAATTTGATCCAAATATCCTTTGTTTCACGAACCGTGAACCCAACCACGATACAGCCCTTAAAAGACCTAATTGAGGCAAGGTTTATTCTGAAAGAGCATTACGATAAGGTTGAGTAACCTGACTCCCTCTTGATTTGCTAGTCATATCCTTGTTGCATTTTTCGCTGATTACATAAGCACTACGATTGAACTTTGGTTCATTCGTCACTCACAATCATGACACGTAAATGAGTGACAACACAATTTTTCAAAATTTGTATGAACACTGCATTAAAATTACCATTCGGGAATGAACAATTTTATTTGCAGGTTAGTAGTTGACAGGAAAGAAATTCCAACAGGGAATAATCGAACAGGACTGAATAATTCAACAGTCTGGATCAGAATGGTGTATGTTGTGAAACCCTGTAAATCTGGGGCATTGACTTTCAGTGAGTTCAGAATCAGTCGGTCTGAGGACCAGTCCTGAAGCATCGGTTGATTACGGGGCAGTTTACTTGAGAAGCAGTTGATCAGAAGCGAATCTTTTCGAGAGCCAATTAGGGGCAATTATCCAGAATGCGTTGATTTGAGGATAGATTCTTCCAGTGTTTGATCAGGGCAGGTTAAGTCGCCCAACGCTCGTTCAGGGGCAAGTCACTATGTTGATAGTTGTTTAATTGAGGTTGAATCCTTTTGTCGAACAAACACCGGGGCAAGCCATCGCGAGGTCGTATTGTAGCAAGTTTCTTTCGGTTCGGAGTGGGTTTTCTGTCCAAGAGTCAGATTAAGGCAAAGTCATTGCAGACAGGGGCATGCCATCCTAAGAGCGCAAGGGTTATTCTTTATTCGAGAGGCATTCGATTTGAAGTATCTCGCTGAAGTTCAGAGTACTGGGGCAGTTCATATCAAACCATCAGGGTACATATTTTCAGACTATCCCACAAAGGTTCCCACGAGCTGGGGAATATCAGAAGTGAAGGAACTGTTCTTCTCCGTGTTATTAGAGTTACTCAGAGATACTTGAGCAGATTCAGCCAATCTTCAAGTTTGATACGAATGTCGTGAAATCGTGTTACCATCCATTGACCCTTCAACTAGAAGCCGTGAATTCCGACAGGAGATTGTCCAGCATCAGGCGTGTATGACCCATCACGGATGTACAAAAGCCCCATCCTACTTGGCATGTTCGGTTATCCCCCAGTAAAGTCATCCATCTAAGAATCGGTTAATCTGGGGCAATTAGGTCGAGATTTGGAAAATCTCTCGCAGCCATGGGCACTGCTCCACGAATCAGTCGGTCAGGGGCAAAAGATTATTGCAAGACCAGGGCAGATCACCCTAAGAACAAAAGATTTTGTGGGACATCCTTTTGGGGTTTGACGTGCAGAAACAGTTCAGATCTAACCGTCAGGGTACAGAGATCGAAGAGTCCTTATCAGAAGGTTGGTGCCGATTCAGGGGCAAGGTATTGTGAGTAGTACTATGGCTAGCTTTTCCTTTCCAGACGAAGTGTTCAGACTGGGGCATGTTGGTATTTTTTGGGGAAAATTTTCGAGAAGGTGAATGGAATCCATGTAGTCCTAACCAGAGGCTCTTGACGAAAAGACTTGATCATTATGTGAGGTGAATCCCCACGCAGGTCGTACTTCATTCCCCGAAGTTGAGACGACACTGTTTCCTTACTGAAGAAGGATCAATCTCACCAGCTAGTCGCAGCGTATCCCCCATAAGAGTATCCGCATGGAAGCAGTTCATAAGATATTTCTAGCAGGTCAAGATTAATGCTCCCCACAGGATGTCTATCCTCAGTCCCGAGTTTGTAAACTGTGGCCAGATGGTTTACTTTCTCCAGCAGGGTCGTTTACCCTTAGCAGAGTTTGATAATTTTAAAGGTTGTAAGCTATATTCAGACAGTGGTGTTTCTCCAAAAGGATTCTTTATCCTCAGCGGAGTCGTTTAGTTTTCAGTGGATTGATAATTCCAGAGTTGTAAACTGTGCCCAGACAGTTCATTATCCCTAGTAGGGTTGTTTATTCTCCCCAGCGGAGCCATTCCCTGTTTCCAGCGGAGTTGGTTAATATTCATCGAGAGAGTCGTTTCTTCCCCAGCGGAGTATTCTCTCCCCAGCAGGTGTTCTCTTTCCTCCCCGTGGAAATTGAAGGTTTAAAGCTCTCCCCGGCAGAGTTGGTTGTATGTCCCGGCATTTATTTTGCCAGAATACTTGGTGGTACCCGTTCCTTCCCCAGCAAGGTGGTATTTGTCCTCAGCATCCGTGTTGAAGCAAGTTTATCAGAGCTTTTCCCAGCAATCTGAACCTGCATGCGCATTTGCATATAGAGTCATATTTGCATATGCCAAAAATGCGTAGCATTTCCATACTGTATGGAGCATTACGCCATTGTCAAACATGCGCATTTTGAAACATAAATCAGGAGTGTGGAGTTCTAAAGCTCAGACAGGTTTCCAGATATTCGAGGTCTCGCTGTGAGACTCAGGATGATATAGTTCATCTTCTTATATTCCCCACAGAGATTTTTGGGTAAGTTTCTCTTGCCCTCATTGAAGTTGGGCTCATATTCTCCAAAGTTGTGCAGAGGTGTTATCCCCAGCATGGAGTTGTGATATTCAGATGTTTTCGTTCAGTGTTCAGACTCCGATGTATTATGTTGAGCGTTCAGGCTCCGGTGTATTTTCGTTGAGTTTTCTGGCTCTGATTGTTACGTTGAGTATTCCGACTCCGGTTGTTTCGTTGAGTATTCAGACTCCGATGTGTTATGTTGAGCGTTCAGGCTCCGGTGTATCTTCGTTGAGTATCCAGGCTCCGGTATGTTTTCGTTGAGTGTTCATACTTCGATGGTTTCGTTGAGCGTTCAGACTCCGATGTGTTCGTTGAGTGTTCCGACTCCGGTTTGTTGCGTTGAGTGTTCAGACTCCGATGTGTTATGTTGAGTGTTCAGGCTCCGGTGTACCTTCGTTGAGTATCCAGGCTCCGGTATACCTTCATTGAGTATCTAGGCTCTGGTATGTTTTCGTTGAGTTTTCTGGCTCCGATTTTTATGTTGAGTATTCTGACTCCGGTTGTTTCGTTGAGTATTCGGGCTCCGATGGTTTGTTGAGCATTCTGGTCCCAGTAATTTCGTTGAGTATCCCGACTCCGACAGATATTCATTTTGTGATGCGGTCATGCTATTACGTTGAGTGCTCAGACTCCGACTAATTGCATAGAAAGATTCAAACTTTGTGCTCGTTGAACACTCAGGTTCCGACATTTCCAGAATACCCCAATAGAGTTAGCTATTATTGCGAACAGGCAAGGAAGTTATATACAAAGTGTTTCCCTGTAAGAATCAGGCAGGTAGCCCGTAAGTAACAGGCGGGTGATAGTTAAATTCAAATATTGTAGATAAGTTCTTCCGTATGAAGCAGGCGGATATAAAGAATTTTCCTGTGTGAAGCAGGCAGGTATAGATGTATTTTCCCCGTGATCAGGAAGATGACTTTTCCCGTACGGAACAGGCGGATGAATCTCTCGTATTCAGGCAGATGGTATCCCCATGATAGATAGAGTATGTGTCTCAGGACAAGACAGAATGTGTTCACATATTTGACAGAAATGTTTCCCCAGCGAAGTCGCCGAGATTTATTCGTGTTGACGAATTGCTTCATCCGTGTTGACGGAATGTGCGTCCTGATGAGGACAATTTATGCCTATGTTGATAGGATTTATTCGTGTTGACGAACTGCTTCCTCCGTGTTGACGGAATGTGCATCCTGATGAGGACAATTTATGCCTATGTTGATAGGATTTCATCGTGTTGACGAATCGATGTCCCCGTGTTGACGGAATATGGAATCCTGTTGAGGACCAAGATGGATCTCTCTGTGGTGACGGAATATGGAGTCCTGTTGAGGACGAAGTTTGATTTCTCCGTGTTGACGGAATATGGAGTCCTGTTGAGGACGAAGTTTGATTTCTCCGTGTTGACGGAATATGGAGTCCTGATGAGGAAAAGTTTTATTCCTCCGTGATAACGGAATGTGCGTCCTGATGAGGACAAGTTATGCCTGTGTTGATCAGATTTATTCGTGTTGACGAATTACTCCCGCCGTGTTGACGGAATGTGCGTCCTGATGAAGACAATTTATGCTTATGTGGATAGGATTTCTTCGGGTTGACGAAATGGGAGTTCAGATATGTACAAGAATGGTATTCCTATGATGATAGGGTTTATTCATGTTGATGAATCTATTTTTCCTCGTGTTGACGAGACGTGAGTCCTGGCATGGACAATTTATTCCTATATTGATAGGAGTTCCTCGTGTTGATAAGACGCAAATAAGATGTCATTGCCTATGCTGATAGGATCGCCTTGTGTTGATGAGATGCGGACAACTTATCCCCAGCGAAGTCGCAGGGATTTCTCCGTGTTGACGGAATGAGGAGTCCTGATGAGGACAAGTTTGATTTCTCCATGTTGACGGAATGAGGAGTCCTGATGAGGACAAGTTTGATTTCTCCGTGTTGACGGAATGAGGAATCCTGATGAGGGCAAGTTTATTCCTATGATGATAGGATTTCTTCGTGATGACGAATCTTTGGCTTTTCGTGTTGACAAAATTTAGGGGCAATAGTGGATAAGTTTTTCCTGTGATGATGGGATCTTTACTAGTGTTGACGAATTTGTTTCTCTTCTGGTTTTGACAAGGTTAGTCCAGTTGTGGACAGAGGTGTTTTTGCAAATATAGTCCAACACCTGTGGCGCGACGCAAGTGGTTGAGGGTGAAATCAAAATCGTATCAGATATTTGACCAGTTGTTATCGTAACAATCAGGTTCACTCGACGAAGGTCATTCCCCAAGCAGTGGTGCAGTTTATTTCTGCGGTTGGAAAATTTCAGGGTTTCTTTGGTATTCAACCATCTCGTACCTCGAATGTTTGAAGGTCGTTCGCTCTTCACCCAGTCGGGTCCAAGCCGCTTGAATAGGGGCAGCTGTTGCACCCTAAAATTTGACCAACCGGTTCCCATATCTGGTTTATGTTTCGACGCATTTAGCATTCGCATTCGCATATTGCATGCATTCCAATTTTCTCAGTCATGTTGATGTTATCGGGATTGCAGCCCCTGGCGTTTCAGGCAGTTCAGGCTAGTTTGAATGAGCGTATTTTAAGGATTGGTGCTCGTTCCCTGTGTTTTCAGGCCATCTCGGTGCCCGGGTTTCGTTATGGTTGCGCTATTTTTCTTTAATCGATTTAATCGGCTTCCTGGATTTTCTAGGATTTTTCTTTTATTTTCTAGAGTTTTAATGCATTTAATAGATTTTAATAGCTTTAATTGTTTTTTTTCTAGATTTTAAATAGATATTAAATAGTTTTTTTTAATAGTTTCTAGATTTTAAATAGGTTTTAAATAAGTTTCTAGACTTAATTTCTTTTTTTAGAAATTATAGATTTAATTCATTTTTTTTAGATATTAATTGAATTTGTTTTAACATTTTATAGACTTAATTCACTTTTCTAGGTGTTAATCGATTTTGATTAGATATAATAGAATTAATATAGTTTTTGTTAGTATAATAGAATTAATAGATTTTGTAGTTTGTAGAATATAATTCTTTTTAGATTTTTATAGTTTTTGTTTAGGTTTTTTTAAATAGTTTTAATATAGTAAATAAAGAGCTTAATGGCATAATTAATTAGTTTTTAATTCATTTTGTGTTTTAATTAGTCTTTAATTAGTTTTTTCGTTTTTAATTGCATAGTAATTAGGGTTTATTTCTTTTTTGTTTTAGTTTAATTTTCATTTTCGTTTTTAATGTCAGTTAATTAGGTTTAGTTTTCATTTAAGTCCTGTAATCACGTTTAGGGTATTAATCAGGGTCATTAATCAAAGTTCAATCCATATTATCCAGAATGTTCAAAAGCCCAATTCCCAGTCCAGCGCCAAGTGTCATATATAAGCGGCCCCACGTGTATTCTTCAAGGGCTAGCCACCTCACATTTCCACTCATCCAATCCCTCCACACGTGGCTCACATGCATCAACCCTCAGCATGCATGTGCCACTTGGCGCCACCTCCCTCACCCTCTGCGCCACCTGCTCCCTCACCGGAACGCCTCACCGGTCGGCATGCAATTGCCGGCGACCACCCTAACAGTCACTGGCGATCACCCTAACCATCTCCGACCGCCGCAACCACCATCGGAAAACCAAAACTCCCAGAAATCTTCATCCGATTCATTGCTCCTTCAATTGTTCTTCCAGATTCTTTCTTCAGATCATCAAACAACAACATCAACCTTCATCAGTTACCACCAGAACTCGCTGGAAAGTTCAATCGATATTCATCACCTTCACATCATGTTTAACAGAAATACGTCAGATCTTCACCTCTTTTCAAGATCGTCACACAACCTCACCGGAAACTTCAACCGCTTACCGGAGAGTTCAAGAACTCTATACAAGTTCCCTCAATGTTCATCGTTCTTTTCCATATTTCCTCCAGAGCTTCAAGAACACTCTGCGTGTTCATCAACATTTCCAGAAACACATGTTGATCTTCGTCAACGAGTTGCAAGAACTCCTCATATCCACAAGAATCTCAGATCTACGAAAGTTCATTCATCTTTCACCCAACAAGTATCATTCATCAATGTTTTCCAGGAATCTTAGTTAGAACTTCAAGAACGGCCGTCAAGAATCATCGCATGTTCATCAATGTTCACAAAACGCTCTTCAGAACAATCTTCCTCCGTCCAGATCCTTTAACGTCTCCTTCAAGATCCTTCAACGAATCTCCAGAATCTTCCTCGTCAAACTTCATCAGACAACTCCAACCACCTTCATCGAGAACGTTCTCCAGAAATGTTCTTCGGATTCATCAGATCTTCCATGAACAACGTCAAGCCACAGATTGATTTGCGGTTTGCATTGATTTTGTTGTTGTTATTTCATTCGTGCGATAGGATTCAGAATGATTTTGGATTTGAGATTGGCAGAGAGTTGAGAACGAGAGAGAGTCTGAAAAAGGAGCTCGCGGCGCTAGGGTGAACAGTGTTTGGGAGTGATATAGGAGTTTAGGGTTTTGTTATTCTCAGAGTGGAAGAGAGACGTGGACGGGTTTGGGCTGCAAGACCCATTGGCATTTCACTAGCATACACCTTGCAGTCCCTCGCTACACCCTCCTCTTTTTTTTTTTGTGTGTATTGTTGTGTTGCTGATTGGGCTAGGCCCAGTCTTTGTTTTTTGGGCATACCCCCCCGTGTTTCTTGTCACACCCCCCTTCCCTATTTTTTTTGTGACCATTTGTTGGGCTGGGCCCAACTCTCACCTTGTCCTTTTTACTGCATCTCACCCCCTTTTAGCTACTAATGAAACCCCCTTGCTGCTTTTCTTTGTTGTTTTTTTTCCTTTATATTTTTTTCTTTATTGGAAATATTAAATGCAATATTATGGATTTTAGTTCTATTTTCTTTTAGAATAATATAGTTTTTCATATTTTTCTCTTTAGAATATTATAATATTTTTTATGCTATTTTAGTACGCAATTTCCTTTTAATTTCTTTAGAGATGTTTCCAAGTAGAGGTTAATTGCCGTATTTTAGGAGTAGCATTTTATTTCCATTGGATTGTCTCTCCTATTTTCGTTTCTATCTGATTTTATCCCGATTTTATTTCTGGCTGGCCGTGTGACATGATTCAATTGGAGAATGATTTTCGATATCATTTCTTCATCTTGTCTTTGACACGGATATTAATACGCTACCTCCGAGAGTTCGATTTCTCGTATAAGTCGAACCATGACGGTCTAAGCGTTACATTGGTCCTGATTCCAGCGTCGTCATCAAGGATCCAGAGAGGAGAAGATTGGAATGGAGCTTGCGCGTACGTCAGGAGCCCCGAAGCTGCTTCATTCATCATCATTGTCGTATTCAAGTCTTCAGGCAACTAGCGAGTGTTGTGGGCTGCATCATCGGATACAAAGGAAGTGCCAGCTGAGGAGTTCTTCTTAGGTTCTTACGTGTGTGTCCCGAGTTCCTTCCCGTTTAGGCGTAGGTCTGCTTCCTCCTTTCTCTCGTGTTCAGGAGATCGAGACCCCTTCTCTTGCTCCCGTGCAATTGAGATTCGTTTTCCCATCGAACTACGTTAGCTCTGATCTCTCGTGCCCGACGAGAGTATGTAGGCATAGGATGCCGTATCCTAGCGAGCTCCCTTTTCCCTTTTTCCCGGTTTTAGCTGTAGTAGGCTGAACTACAGTTGCTCTGATTTCTCATATCTAATGAGAATATGTAGGCATAGGATGCGATATCCTAGCGAGCACACTAACAACTAACATTTCTGTTCTCTCCTTGCTGTGCGATCGAGACTTTCCCGCTGACGACTGATGTTTTCCTTTCTCTCGCTGCTGTGCGATTGAGACCCGACCGTAGTTCTAAGTTCCCGTAGGTTCCCGTACCTCTAGAACCAAGCTCAGTCTCTCACTCCTGTGTGATCGAGAATACCCTGTCTAGCCGTAGTTAGCCTGAACTACGAAAGCTCTGATCTTCCATGCTATGTGGAAGTACGTAGGCACAAGACGCGAAGTCTTGGCGAGCCAATTCCCTGTAGTTTCCCGAACTATGATGACTCTGACTTTCTCTCTTGAGAATACGTAGGCACGGAGTGCGACGCTCTATCGAGTCAGTTTGTTTTCGTTTAGATTTAACAACCGTAGATAGATTGTTTTGCATCCGTACTAGAAAACAAGCGTGGATCCCGTCGAGTACGACGAACGTGAGGGGTGCTAATACCTTCCCCTCGCGTAACCGACTCCCGAATCCAGGATTTGGTTGCAATGACCATTCCTTTCCCGTCTTTGTGGTAGGTTTACTTCGAGTGTTTCCTTTCCCTCCATTGGGATAAATAAAGCACGGTGGCGACTCTTCTATTCAGCCGGCGCCGATTTTCGCAGTAGCGACAATCTGTCATCTAATTGAGGCATATTGTACGATAGTGTTTGTCCTATCGTCCTTTTGGTGGTAGTGGTCGGTGTTAGTTTCGCTCTGTCATCCTTTTGGTGAGGGGTCTGTCATCTAATTGATGTCAGATTGTGCGATAGTGTGTGTCCTATCATCCTTTTGGTGGTAGTGGCCGGTAGGAGTTTCGCTCCGTCATCCTTTTGGTGGGGGGTCTGTCATCTTAATTGATGTCAGATTATGCAATAGTGTTTGTCCTATCATCCTTTTGATGGTAGTGGCCTGTGTGAGTTTCGCTCCGTCATCTTTTTGGAGGGGGGTCTGTCATCTTAATTGATGTCAGATTGTGCGATAGTGTTTGTCCTATCATCCTTTTATGTGTAGTGGCCGGTTTTATTTTCGCTCTGTCATCCTTTTGGTGAGGGGTCTATCATCTAATTGAGGCATATTATGCGATAGTGTTTGTCCTATCATCCTTTTGCTGGTAGTGGCCGGTGTGAGTTTCGCTCCGTCATCCTTATGGTAGGGGGTCTGTCATCTAATTGACGGCAGATTGTGCGATAGTGTTTGTCCAATCATCCTTTTTGTGGTAGTGGCCGGTGTGAGTTTCGCTCTGTCATCCTTTTGGTAGGGGTCTGTCATCTAATTGATGGCAGATTGTGCGATAGTGTTTGTCCTATCATCCTTTTAGTGGTAGTGGCCGGTGTTAGTTTCGCTCTGTCATCCTTTTTATGGTGGGTCCGTTATCAAATTTAAGTCAGATTGTGCGATAGTCTTTGTCCTATCATCCTTTTGGTGGTAGTGGCCGGTGTGAGTTTCTCTCCGTCATCATTTTGGTGGGGGTTTGTCATTTTAATGGATGTCAGATTGTGCGATAATGTTTGTCCTATCATCCTTTTGGTGGTAGTGGCCGGTGTGAGTTTCGCTCCGTCATCCTTTTGGTGGGGGATCTGTCATCTTATTTGATGTCAGATTGTGCAATAGTGTTTGTCCTATCATCCTTTTGATAGTAGTGGCCGGTGTGAGTTTCTCCCCGTCATCCTTTTTGTGGGGGATATGTCATCGTAATTGATGTCAGATTATACGATAGTGTTTGTCCTATCATCTATTTGGCGGTAGTGCTTGGTGTGAGTTTCGCTTTGTCATCCTTTTGGAGGGGGGTCTGTCATCTTAATTGATGTCAGATGGTGCGATAGTGTTTGTCCTATAATCCTTTTAGTTGTAGTTGCCGGTGTGAGTTTCGTTCCATCATCCTTTTGGTTGGGGGGGGGGGGGGGGTATGTCATCTAGTTGATGGCAGATTGTGCGATAGTGTTTGTTCTATCATCCTTTTGGTGGTAGTGGTCGGTGTTATTTTCACTATGCATCCTTTTGGTGAGGGGTCTGTCATCTAATTGATGTCAGATTGTGGGATCGTGTTTATCCTATCATCCTTTTGGTGGTAGTGGCCGGTCTGAGTTTCGCTCCGTCATCCTTTTGGTAGGGGGTCTGTCATCTAATTGATGGCAGATTGTGTGATAGTGTTTGACCTATCATCCTTTTAGTGGTAGTGGTCGGTGTTAGTTTTGCTCCGTCATCCTTTTGGTGGGGGATATGTCATCTAATTGATGTCAGATTATGCAATAGTGTTTGTCCTATCATCGTTTTGGTGGTAGTGGCCGGTGTGAGTTTCGCTCCGTCATCCTTTTGGTGGGGGGTCTGTCATCTTAATTGATGTCAGCTAATGCAAAAGTGTTTGTCCTATCATCCTTTTGATGGTAGTGGCCGGTGTGAGTTTCTCTCAGTCATCCTTTTTTTGGGGGTATGTCATCGTAATTGTTGTCAGATTGTGGGATAGTATTTGTCCTATCATCCTTTTGGTGGTAGTGCTTGGTGTGAGTTTCGCTCCGCTATCCTTTTGGAGGGGGGTCTGTCATCTTAATTGATGTCAGATTGTGCGATAGTGTTTGTCTTATCATCCTTTTATATGTAGTGGCCGGTTTGACTTTCCCTCTGTCATCCTTTTGGTGAGGGGTATGTCATCTAATTGAGGCATATTGTACGATAATGGTTGTCCTATCATCCTTTTGGTGGTAGTGGCCGGTGTTAAATTTGCCCTGTCATCCTTTTGGTGAGGAGCCTGTCATCTAATTGATGGCAGATTGTGGTATAGTGTTTATCCTATCATCCTTTTAGTGGTAGTGGTCGGTGTTAGTTTCGCTCTGTCATCCTTTTGGTGGGGGGTCTATCATCTAATTTAAGTCAGATTGTGCGATAGTCTTTGTCCTATCATCTTTTTGGTGGTAGTGGCCGGTGTGAGTTTCGCTCCTTCATCATTTTGGTGGGGGGTCTGTCATTTTAATTGATATGAGATTGTGCGATAATGTTTGTCCTATCATCCTTTTATTGGTAGTGGCCAGTGTGAGTTTCGCTCTGTCATCCTTTTGGTGGGAGGTCTGTCATCTTAATTGATGTCAGATTGTGCGGTAGTCTTTTTCCTATCATCCTTTTGATGGTAGTGGCCGGTGTGAGTTTCTCCATGTCATCCTTTTTGTAGGGGGTATGTCAACGTAATTGATGTCAGATTGTGCGATAGTGTTTGTCCTATCATCCTTTGGGAGGTAGTGCTTGGTGTGAGTTTCGCTCCGTCATCCTTTTGGAGGGGGGTCTGTCATCTTTATTGATGTCAGATGGTGCGATTGAGTTTGTCCTATCGTCCTTTTAGTTGTAGTGTCCGGTGTGAGTTTCGCTCCGTCATCCTTTTGGTGGGGGGTATGTCATTTAATTGTTGGCAGATTGTGCGATAGTGTTTGTCCTATTATCCTTTTGGTCGTAGTGGCTGGTGATAGTTTCACTCTGCATCCTTTTGGTGAGGGGTTTGTCATCTAATTGATGTCAGATTGTGCGATAGTGTTTGTCCTATCATCCTTTTGCTGGTAGTGGTTGGTGTGAGTTTCGCTCTTTCATCCTTTTGGTGGGGGGTCTGTCATCGTAATTGATGTCAGATTGTGCAATAGTCTTTGTCCTATCATCCTTTTGGTGGTAGTGGCCGGTGTGAGTTTCACTCCGTCATCATTTTTGTGGGGGGTCTGTCATTTTAATTGATGTTAGATTGTGCGATAATGTTTGTCCTATCATCCTTTTGGTGGTAATGGCTGGTGTGAGTTTCGCTCGGTCATCCTTTTGGTGGGGGGTCTGTCATCTTAATTGATGTCAGATTATGCGATAGTGTTTGTCCTATCATCCTTTTGATGGTAGTGGCCGGTGTGAGTTTCTCTCTGTCATCCTTTTTGTGGGGGGTATGTCATCGTAATTGATGTGAGATTGTGCGATAGTGTTTGTCCTATCATCCTTTTGGTGGTAGTTCTTGGTGTGAGTTTCGCCCAGTCATCCTTTTGGAAAGGGGGCATGTCGTCTTAATTGATGTCAGATGGTGCGATAGTGTTTGTCCTATCGTCCTATAAGTTGTAGTGGCCGGTGTGAGTTTCACTCTGCCATCCTTTTGGTGGGGGTATGTCATCTAATTTATGGCAGATTGTGCGATAGTGTTTATCCTATCATCCTTTTGGTGGTAGTGGTTGGTGTTAGTTTCACTCCGCATCCTTTTGGTGAGGGGTCTGTCATCTAATTGATGTTAGATTGTGCGATCGTGTTTGTCCAATCATCCTTTTGGTGGTAGTGGCCGGTGGGAGTTTCGCTCCGTCATCCTTTTGGTAGGGGGTCTGTCATCTAATTGATGGCAGATTGTGCGATAGTGTTTGTCCTATCATCCTTTTAGTGGTAGTGGCCGGTGTTAGTTTCGCTCCGTCATCCTTTATGTGCTGCGTCCGTCATCAAATTTAAGTCAGATTATGCGATAGTCTTTGTTCTATCATCCTTTTGGTGGTAGTGGCCGGTGTGAGTTTCGCTCCGTCATCATTTTGGTGGGGGGGTATGTCATTTTAATTGATGTCAGATTGTGCGATAATGTTTGTCCTATCATCCTTTTGGTGGTAGTGGCCGGTGTGAGTTTTGCTCCATCATCCTTTTGGTGGGGGGTCTGTCATCTTAAATGATGTCAGATTGTGCGATAGTGTTTGTCCTATCATCCTTTTGATGGTAGTGGCCAGTGTGAGTTTTTCTCCGTCATCCTTTTTGTGGGGGGTATGTCATCGTAATTGATGTCAGATTATACGATAGTGTTTGTCCTATCATCTATTTGGCGGTAGTGCTTGGTGTGACTTTCGCTTCGTCATCCTTTTGGAGGGGGGTCTGTCATCTTAATTGATGTCAGATGATGCGATAGTGTTTGTCCTATCATTCTTTTAGCTGTAGTGGCCGGTTTGAGTTTCGCTCCATCATCCTTTTGGTGTGTGTGTGTGGGTGGGGGGGGGGGGGGGGCGGGTATATCATCTAATTGATGGTAGATTGTGCGACAGTGTTTGTCCTATCATCCTTTTGGTGGTAGTGGTCGGTGTTAGTTTCGCTCTGCATCCTTTTGGTGAGGGGTCTGTCATCTAATTGATGTCAGATTGTGCGATCGTGTTTGTCCTATCATCCTTTTGGTGGTAGTGGCCGGTGTGAGTTTCGCTCTGTCATCCTTTTGGTAGGGGGTCTGTCATCTAATTAATGGCAGATTGTGCGATAGTGTTTGTCCTATCATCCTTTTAGTGGTAGTGGTCGGTGTTAGTTTCGCTCCGTCATCCTTTTGGTTGGGGATATGTCATCTAATTGATGTCAGATTGTGCGGTAGTGTTTGTCCTATCATCCTTTTGGTGGTAGTGGCCGGTGTGAGTTTCGCCCCGTCATCCTTTTGGTGGGGGGTCTGTCATCTTAATTGTTGTCAGATTATGCGATAGTGTTTGTCCTATCATCCTTTTGATGGTAGTGGCCGGTGTGAGTTTCTCTCTGTCATCCTTTTTGTGGGGGTATGTCATCGTAATTGATGTCAGATTGTGCGATAGTGCTTGTCCTATCATCCTTTTGGTGGTAGTGCTTGGTGTGAGTTTCGCTCCGTCATCCTTTTGGAGGGGGGTCTGTCATCTTAATTGATGTCAGATTGTGCGATAGTGTTTGTCCTATCATCCTTTTATGTGTCGTGGCCGGTGTTAGTTTCGCTCTGTCATCGTTTTGGTGAGGGGTCTGTCATCTAATTGATGGCAGATTGTGGGATAGTGTTTGTCCTATCATCCTTTTAGTGGTAGTGGTCGGTGTTAGTTTAGCTCTGTCATCCTTTTGGTGGGGGGTCTGTCATCTAATTTAAGTCAGATTGTGCGATAGTCTTTGGTGGTAGTGGCCGGTGTGTGTTTCGTTCCTTCATCATTTGGGTGGGGGGTCTGTCATTTTAATTGATGTCAGATTGTGCGATAATGTTTGTACTATCATCCTTTTATTGGTAGTGGCCGGTGTGAGTTTCGCTATGTCATCCCTTTGTGGGAGGTCTGTCATCTTAATTGATGTCAGATTGTGCCATAGTCTTTGTCCTATCATCCTTTTGATGGTAGTGACCGGTGTGAGTTTCTCTCTGTCATCCTTTTTGTAGGGGGTATGTCATTGTAAATGATCTCGGATTGTGCGATAGTGGTTGTCCTATCATCCTTTTGGTGGTAGTGCTTGGTGTGAGTTTCGCTCCGTCATCCTTTTGGAAAGGGGGTCTGTCATCTTAATTGATGTCAGATGGTGTTATAGTGTTTGTCTTATCAACCTTTTAGATGTAGTGGCTGGTGTGAATTTCGCTCCGTCATCCTTTTGGTGGGGGGTATGTCATCTAATTGATGGCAGATTGTGCGATAGTGTTTGTCCTATCATCCTTATGGTGGTAGTGGTCGGTGTTAGTTTCGCTTCGTCATCCTTTTGGTGAGGGGTCTGTCATGTAATTGATGTCTGATTGTGTGATAGTGTTTGTCCAATCATCCTTTTAGTGGTAGTGGCCGGTGTTAGTTTCACTTTGTCATCCTTTTGGTGAGGGATCTGTCATCTAATTGATGTCAGATTGTGCGATAGTGTTTGTCCTATCATCCTTTTGGTGGTAGTGGTTGGTGTGAGTTTCGCTCCGTCATCCTTTTGGTTGTAGTGGTTGGTGTGAGTTTCGCTCCGTCATCCTCTCGTGGGGGGGGGGGGGGGGGGGGTCTGTCATTTTAATTGATGTCAAATTGTGCGATAGTGTTTGTCCTATCATCCTTTTAGTTGTAATGGCCGGTGTGAGTTTCGCCCCATCATCCTTTTGGTGGGGGGGGGGGGGGTATGTCATCTAATTGGTGGCAGATTGTGCGATAGTGTTTGTCCTATTATCCTTTTGATGGTAGTGGTCGGTGTTAGTTTCGCTCTGTATCCTTTTGGTGAGGGGTCTGTCATCTAATTGATGTCAGATTGTGCGATCGTGTTTCTCCTATCATTCTTTTGGTGGTAGTGGCCGGTGTGAGTTTCGCTCCGTCATCCTTTTGGTAGGGGGTTTATCATCTAATTGATGGCAGGTTGTGCGATAGTGTTTATCCTATCATCCTTTTGGTGGTAGTGGCCTGTGTTAGTTTCGCTCCGTCATCCTTTTGGTGGGGGATATGTCATCTAATTGATGTCAGATTGTGCGATAGTGTTTGTCCTATCATCCTTTTGGTTGTAGTGGCCGGTGTGATTTTCGCTCCGTCATCCTTTCGGTGGGGGGTCTGTCATTTTAATTGATGTCAGATTGTGCGATAGTGTTTGTCCTATCATCCTTTTGGTGGTAGTGGACAGCGTGAGTTTCGCTCTGTCATCCTTTTGGTGGGGGGTCTGTCATCGTAATTGATGTCAGATTGTGCGATAGTCTTTGTCCTATCATCCTTTTGGTGGTAATGGCCGGTGTGAGTTTCGCTCCGTCATCATTTTGGTGGGGGGTTTGTCATTTTAATTAATGTCAGATTGTGCGATAATGTTTGTCCTATCATCCTTTTGGTGGTAATGGCTGGTGTAAGTTTCGCTCTGTCATCCTTTTGGTGGGGGGTCTGTCATCTTAATTGATGTCAGAGTGTGCGATAGTGTTTGTCCTATCATCCTTTTGATTGCAGTGGCTGGTGTGAGTTTCTCTCTGTCATCCTTTTTGCGGGGGGTATGTCATCGTAATTGATGTCAGATTGTGCGATAGTGTTTGTCCTATCATTCTTTTGGTGGTGGTGGTTGGTGTGAGTTTCGCTCTGTCATCCTTTTGGTGGGGGGTCTGTCATCTAATTTAAGTCAGATTGTGCGATAGTCTTTGGTGGTAGTGGCCGGTGTGTGTTTTGCTCCTTCATCATTTGGGTGGGGGGTCTGTCATTTTAATTAATGTCAGATTGTGCGATAATGTTTGTACTATCATCCTTTTGTTGGTAGTGGTCGGTGTGAGTTTCGCTATGTCATCCCATTGGTGGGAGGTCTGTCATCTTAATTGATGTCAGATTGTGCCATAGTCTTTGTCCTATCATCCTTTTGATGGTAGTGACCGGTGTGAGTTTCTCTCTGTCATCCTTTTTTGTGGGGGGTATGTCATTGTAATTGATCTCGGATTGTGCGATAGTGTTTGTCCTATCATCCTTTTGGTGGTAGTGCTTGGTGTGAGTTTCGCTTTATCACCCTTTTGGAAAGGGGGTCTGTCATCTTAATTGATGTCAGATGGTGTTATAGTGTTTGTCTTATCATCCTTTTAGTTGTAGTGGCCGGTGTGAATTTCGCTCTGTCATCCTTTTGGTGGGGGGTATGTCATCTAATTGATGGCAGATTGTGCGATAGTGTTTGTCCTATCATCCTTATGGTGGTAGTGGTCGGTGTTAGTTTCGCTACGTCATCCTTTTGGTGAGGGGTCTGTCATGTAATTGATGTCTGATTGTGTGATAGTGTTTGTCCAATCATCCTTTTAGTGGTAGTGGCCGGTGTTAGTTTCACTCTGTCATCCTTTTGGTGAGGGATCTGTCATCTAATTGATGTCAGATTGTGCGATAGTGTTTGTCCTATCATCCTTTTGGTGGTAGTGGTTGGTGTGAGTTTCGCTCCGTCATCCTTTTGGTGGTAGTGGTTGGTGTGAGTTTCGCTCCGTCATCCTCTCGGGGGGGGGGGGGGGGGGGGGTCTGTCATTTTAATTGATGTCAAATTGTGCGATAGTGTTTGTCCTATCATCCTTTTAGTTGTAGTGGCCGGTGTGAGTTTCGCTCCATCATCCTTTTGGTGGGGGGGGGGGGTATGTCATCTAATTGGTGGCAGATTGTGCGATAGTGTTTGTCCTATCATCCTTTTGATGGTAGTGGTCGGTGTTAGTTTCGCTCTGCATCCTTTTGGTGAGGGGTCTGTCATCTAATTGATGTCAGATTGTGCGATCGTGTTTGTCCTATCATTCTTTTGGTGGTAGTGGCCGGTGTGAGTTTCGCTCCGTCATCCTTTTGGTAGGGGGTCTATCATCTAATTGATGGCAGGTTGTGCGATAGTGTTTATCCTATCATCCTTTTGGTGGTAGTGGCCTGTGTTAGTTTCGCTCCGTCATCCTTTTGGTAGGGGGTCTATCATCTAATTGATGGCAGGTTGTGCGATAGTGTTTATCCTATCATCCTTTTGGTGGTAGTGGCCTGTGTTAGTTTCGCTCCGTCATCCTTTTGGTGGGGGATATGTCATCTAATTGATGTCAGATTGTGCGATAGTGTTTGTCCTATCATCCTTTTGGTTGTAGTGGCCGGTGTGATTTTCGCTCCGTCATCCTTTCGGTGGGGGGTCTGTCATTTTAATTGATGTCAGATTGTGCAATAGTGTTTGTCCTATCATCCTTTTGGTGGTAGTGGACAGCGTGAGTTTCGCTCTGTCATCCTTTTGGTGGGGGGTCTGTCATCGTAATTGATGTTAGAGTGTGCGATAATGTTTGTCCTATCATCCTTTTGATGGCAGTGGCTGGTGTGAGTTTCTCTCTGTCATCCTTTTTACGGGGGGTATGTCATCGTAATTGATGTCAGATTGTGCGATAGTGTTTGTCCTATCATTCTTTTGGTGGTGGTGCTTGGTGTGAGTTTCGCTCTGTCATCCTTTTGGAAAGGGGGTCTGTCATCTTAATTGATGTCAGATTGTGCAAATCGTGTTTGTCCTATCATCCTTTTGGTGGTTGTGGCCGGTGTGAGTTTTGCACCGTCATCCTTATTGTAGGGGATCTGTCATCTAATTGATGGAAGATTGTGCAATAATGTTTGTCCAATCATTCTTTTAGTGGTAGTGGTCGGTGTTAGTTTCGCTCCTCATCCTTTTGGTGGGGGATCTGTCATCTAATTGATGTCAGATTGTGCGATAGTGTTTGTCCTATCATCCTTTTGGTGGTAGTGGTTGGTGTGAGTTTCGCTCCATCATTCTTTTGGTGGGGGGTCTGTCATCGTAATTGATGTCAGATTGTGTGATAGTCTTTGTCCTATCATCCTTTTGGTGGTAGTGGCCGATGTGAGTTTCGCTCCGTCATCATTTTGGTGGGGCTCTGTCAATTTAATTGACGTCAGATTGTGCGATAATGTTTGTCCTATCATCCTTTTGGTGGTAGTGGACAATGTGAGTTTCGCTTTGTCATCCTTTTGGTGGGGGTATGTCATCTTAATTGCTGTCAGATTATGTGATAGTGTTTGCCCTATCATCCTTTTGATGGTAGTGGCCGGTGTGAGTTTCTCTCTGTCGTCCTTTTTGTGGGGGGTATGTCATCATAATTGATGTCAGATTGCGCGATAGTGTTTGTCCTATCATCCTTTTGGTGGTAGTGCTTGGTGTGAGTTTCGCCCAGTCATCCTTTTAGAAAGGGGGTATGTCATCTTAATTAAAGTCAGATGGTGGAATAGTGTTTGTCTTATCGTCATTTTAGTTGTAGTGGCCGGCGTGAGTTTCGCTTCGTCATCCTTTTGGTGGGGGGTATGTCATCTAATTGATGGCAGATTGTGCGATAGTGTTTGTCCTATCATCCTTTTGGTGGTAGTGGCTGGTGTTAGTTTCACTCTGCATTCTTTTGGTGAGGGGTATGTCATCTAATTGATGTCAGATTATGCGATCGTGTTTGTCCTATCATCATTTTTCTGGTTGTGGCTGGTGTGAGTTTCGCTCCGTCGTCATTATGGTAGGGGTCTGTCATCTAATTGATGGGAGATTGTGCGATAGTGTTTGTCCAATCATCCTTTTGGTGGTAGTGGTCGGTGTGAGTTTCGCTCCGTCATCCTTTTGGTAGGGGGTCTGTCATTTAATTGATGGCAGATTATGCGATAGTGTTTGTCCTATCATCCTTTTAGTGGTAGTGGCCAGTGTTAGTTTCGCTCCGTCATCCATTTTGTGGTGGGTCTGTCATCAAATTTAAGTCAGATTATGCGATAGTATTTGTCCTATCATCCTTTTGGTGGTAGTGGCCGGTGTGAGTTTCACTACGTCATCATTTTGGTGGGGGGTCTATCATTTTAATTGATGTCAGATTGTGCGATGATGTTTTTCCTATCATCCTTTTGGTGGTAGTGGTCGGTGTGAGTTTCGCTCCGTCATCCTTTTGGTGGGGGGTCTGTCATCTTAATTGATGTCAGATTGTGCGTAGTGTTTGTCCTATCATCCTTTTGATGGTAATGGCCGGTGTGAGTTTCTCTCTGTCATCCTTTTTGTGGGGGGTATGTCATCGTAATTGATGTCAGATTATACGATAGTGTTTGTCGTATCATCTTTTTGGCGGTAGTGCTTGGTGTGAGTTTCGCTTCGTCATCCTTTATGAGGGGGGTCTGTCATCTTAATTGATGTCAGATGGTGCGATAGTGTTTGTCCTATCATTCTTTTAGTTGTAGTGGCCGGTGTGAGTTTCGCTCTATCATCCTTTTGGTGGGGGGGTATGTCATCTAATTGATGGCAGATTGTGCGATAGTGTTTGTCCTATCATCCTTTTGGTGGTAGTGGTCGGTGTTAGTTTCGCTCTGCATCCTTTTGGTGAGGGGTCTGTCATATAATTGATGTCAGATTGTGCGATCGTGTTTGTCCTATCATCCTTTTGGTGGTAGTGGCCAGTGTGAGTTTCGCTCCGTCATCCTTTTGGTAGGGGGTCTATCATCAAATTGATGGCAGGTTGTGCGATAGTGTTTGTCCTATCATCCTTTTGGTGGTAGTGGCCTGTGTTAGTTTCGCTCCGTCATCCTTTTGGTGGGGGATATATCATCTAATTGTTGTCAGATTGTGCGATAGTGTTTGTCCTATCGTCCTTTTGGTGGTAGTGGTCGGTGTTAGTTTCGCTACGTCATCCTTTTGGAGAGGGGTCTGTCATGTAATTGATGTCTGATTGTGTGATAGTGTTTGTCCAATCATCCTTTTAGTGGTAGTGGCCGGTGTTAGTTTCACTCTGTCATCCTTTTGGTGAGGGATCTGTCATCTAATTGATGTCAGATTGTGCGATAGTGTTTGTCCTATCATCCTTTTGGTGGTAGTGGTTGGTGTGAGTTTTGCTCCGTCATCCTTTTGGTGGTAGTGGTTGGTGTGAGTTTCGCTCCGTCATCCTCTCGGGGGGGGGGGGGGGGGGGGGTCTGTCATTTTAATTGATGTCAAATTGTGCGATAGTGTTTGTCCTATCATCCTTTTAGTTGTAGTGGCCGGTGTGAGTTTCGCTCCATCATCCTTTTGGTGGGGGGGGTATGTCATCTAATTGGTGGCAGATTGTGCGATAGTGTTTGTCCTATCATCCTTTTGATGGTAGTGGTCAGTGTTAGTTTCGCTCTGCATCCTTTTGGTGAGGGGTCTGTCATCTAATTGATGTCAGATTGTGCGATCGTGTTTGTCCTATCATTCTTTTGGTGGTAGTGGCCGGTGTGAGTTTCGCTCCATCATCCTTTTGGTAGGGGGTCTATCATCTAATTGATGGCAGGTTGTGCGATAGTGTTTATCCTATCATCCTTTTGGTGGTAGTGGCCTGTGTTAGTTTCGCTCCGTCATCCTTTTGGTGGGGGATATGTCATCTAATTGATGTCAGATTGTGCGATAGTGTTTGTCCTATCATCCTTTGGTTGTAGTGGCCGGTGTGATTTTCGCTCCGTCATCCTTTCGGTGGGGGGTCTGTCATTTTAATTGATGTCAGATTGTGCAATAGTGTTTGTCCTATTATCCTTTTGGTGGTAGTGGACAGCGTGAGTTTCGCTCTGTCATCCTTTTGGTGGGGGGTCTGTCATCGTAATTGATGTTAGAGTGTGCGATAATGTTTGTCCTATCATCCTTTTGATGGCAGTGGCTGGTGTGAGTTTCTCTCTGTCATCCTTTTTACGGGGGGTATGTCATCGTAATTGATGTCAGATTGTGCGATAGTGTTTGTCCTATCATTATTTTGGTGGTGGTGCTTGGTGTGAGTTTTGCTCTGTCATCCTTTTGGAAAGGGGGTCTGTCATCTTAATTGATGTCAGATGGTGCGATAGTGTTTGTCCTATAATCCTTTTAGTTGTAGTGGCCGGTGTGAGTTTCGCTCCCTCATCCTTTTGGTGGGGGGGGGGGTATGTCATCTAATTGATGGCAGATTGTCCGATAGTGTTTGTCCTATCATCCTTTTGGTGGTAGTGGTTGGTGTTAGTTTCACTCTCCATCCTTTTGTCGAGGGGTGTGTCATCTAATTGATGTCAGATTGTGCAAATCGTGTTTGTCCTATCATCCTTTTGGTGGTTGTGGCCGGTGTGAGTTTCGCACCGTCATCCTTATTGTAGGGGATCTGTCATCTAATTGATGGAAGATTGTGCAATAATGTTTGTCCAATCATTCTTTTAGTGGTAGTGGCCGGTGTTAGTTTCGCTCCTCATCCTTTTGGTGGGGGATCTGTCATCTAATTGATGTCAGATTGTGCGATAGTGTTTGTCCTATCATCCTTTTGGTGGTAGTGGTTGGTGTGAGTTTCGCTCCATCATTCTTTTGGTGGGGGGTCTGTCATCGTAATTGATGTCAGATTGTGTGATAGTCTTTGTCCTATCATCCTTTTGGTGGTAGTGGCCGATGTGAGTTTCGCTCCGTCATCATTTTGGTGGGGCTCTGTCAATTTAATTGACGTCAGATTGTGCGATAATGTTTGTCCTATCATCCTTTTGGTGGTAGTGGACAATGTGAGTTTCGCTTTGTCATCCTTTTGGTGGGGGGTATGTCATCTTAATTCCTGTCAGATTATGTAATAGTGTTTGCCCTATCATCCTTTTGATGGTAGTGGCCGGTGTGAGTTTCTCTCTGTCGTCCTTTTTGTGGGGGGTATGTCATCATAATTGATGTCAGATTGCGCGATAGTGTTTGTCCTATCATCCTTTTGGTGGTAGTGCTTGGTGTGAGTTTCGCCCAGTCATCCTTTTAGAAAGGGGGTATGTCATCTTAATTAAAGTCAGATGGTGGAATAGTGTTTGTCTTATCGTCATTTTAGTTGTAGTGGCCGGCGTGAGTTTCACTTCGTCATCCTTTTGGTGGGGGGTATGTCATCTAATTGATGGCAGATTGTGCGATAGTGTTTGTCCTATCATCCTTTTGGTGGTAGTGGCTGGTGTTAGTTTCACTCTGCATTCTTTTGGTGAGGGGTATGTCATCTAATTGATGTCAGATTATGCGATCGTGTTTGTCCTATCAACATTTTTCTGGTTGTGGCTGGTGTGAGTTTCGCTCCGTCGTCATTATGGTAGGGGTCTGTCATCTAATTGATGGGAGATTGTGCGATAGTGTTTGTCCAATCATCCTTTTGGTGGTAGTGGTCGGTGTGAGTTTCGCTCCGTCATCCTTTTGGTAGGGGGTCTGTCATTTATTTGATGGCAGATTATGCGATAGTGTTTGTCCTATCATCCTTTTAGTGGTAGTGGCCAGTGTTAGTTTCGCTCCGTCATCCATTTTGTGGTGGGTCTGTCATCAAATTTAAGTCAGATTGTGCGATAGTATTTGTCCTATCATCCTTTTGGTGGTAGTGACCGGTGTGAGTTTCACTACGTCATCATTTTGGTGGGGGGTCTATCATTTTAATTGATGTCAGATTGTGCGATGATGTTTTTCCTATAATCCTTTTGGTGGTAGTGGTCGGTGTGAGTTTCGCTCCGTCATCCTTTTGGTGGGGGGTCTGTCATCTTAATTGACGTCAGATTGTGCGTAGTGTTTGTCCTATCATCCTTTTGATGGTAATGGCCGGTGTGAGTTTCTCTCCGTCATCCTTTTTGTGGGGGGTATGTCATCGTAATTGATGTCAGATTATACGATAGTGTTTGTCGTATCATCTTTTTGGCGGTAGTGCTTGGTGTGAGTTTCGCTTCGTCATCCTTTATGAGGGGGGTCTGTCATCTTAATTGATGTCAGATGGTGCGATAGTGTTTGTCCTATCATTCTTTTAGTTGTAGTGGCCGGTGTGAGTTTCGCTCTATCATCCTTTTGGTGGGGGGGTATGTCATCTAATTGATGGCAGATTGTGCGATAGTGTTTGTCCTATCATCCTTTTGGTGGTAGTGGTCGGTGTTAGTTTCGCTCTGCATCCTTTTGGTGAGGGGTCTGTCATATAATTGATGTCAGATTGTGCGATCGTGTTTGTCCTATCATCCTTTTGGTGGTAGTGGCCAGTGTGAGTTTCGCTCCGTCATCCTTTTGGTAGGGGGTCTATCATCTAATTGATGGCAGGTTGTGCGATAGTGTTTGTCCTATCATCCTTTTGGTGGTAGTGGCCTGTGTTAGTTTCGCTCCGTCATCCTTTTGGTGGGGGATATATCATCTAATTGTTGTCAGATTGTGCGATAGTGTTTGTCCGATCATCCTTTTGGTTGTAGTGGTCGGTGTTAGTTTCGCTCTGTCATCCTTTTGGTGGGGGGTATGTCATCGTAATTGATGTCAGATTGTGCGATAGTGTTTGTCCTATCATCCTTTTGGTGGTAGTGCTTGGTGTGAGTTTCGCTCCGCCATCCTTTTGGAGGGGGGTCTGTCATCTTAATTGATGTCAGATTGTGCGATAGTGTTTGTCCTATCATCCTTTTATGTGTAGTGGCCGGCTTTATTTTCGCTCTGTCATCCTTTTGGTGAGGAGTCCGTCATCTAATTGAGGCATATTGTGCGATAGTGTTTGTCCTATCATCCTTTTGGTGGTAGTGGCCGGTGTTAGTTTCGCTCTGTCATCCTTTTGGTGAGGGGTCTGTCATCTAATTGATGGAAGATTGTGGGATAGTTATTGTCCTATCATCCTTTTAGTTGTAGTTTATCGCGACTTTCTATGTCTAACAAATCTAACAGCAAGTGCACAGTATATCGCGTAGTAATAATAGATATCGATCCCACAGGGACTCATAATCAATCTAGTATTATCGGGTGTTACAGTGTTTAGCTAGGTCGGTAAGGTTTTAAGTTGAATAATAGCAGAATAAATGCGTAAACTAAAGGGAACTAAAGCTTTTACTTAAGATATGAATTTATGAATCGATATGCAATAATTTTGTTCTTCGGGGATTCGTCAATTTACTGGCGTATTAAGTGTTTTCAAACTTAGTTTAAGAAGAAAATAGTGATCTAAAGACTTTTGTCTCACGATGGTTGTTGACGCTAGTTGCAACTCTAAGGCGGAACGTATGTTGTCGCTATCCCGTTCGGGGTTAAAGTTACTTTTTGAAAATCTCTAAGTTCTAATCCTTTTTAAAGCGCTTTCGCTGTTTTTAAATAGAATGCCTAGTTTTTACTATCCGGTCTTAGCCGCAGTTGTCGCTTGTTGGTTCGTACCTTAGTTAATTTCCCACTGTCGTGGAAAAACTATTTTTTAAACAAGTTCTCGCTGTTGCAACGAACGTTTACTTAGAAATTTTAATTAAAAACTAAAACCATAACTGAGTTTTGGAAAGAGAAAGATTACGCCAATTATTATCAAATCCCGTCCGAATTATTATTACATATCGATTACGGTAATTTAGCTAGACATGGAAGAAGAAATGATAATACATAAATAAAAGCAGTAATTAAGAACATACATCATAATGGAAATTGTGATTACGATTAAAATGAAAACCTGGAAATATCCCAATTGGCTTTTGGGCAGATCCTCCACAATGTTGGCAGGATTCTGGTCTTTGTGCCAATTGATCGTACAAGAAAATGGAAAGTACAAAATACCAAAGAATACAGAGAAGGAAAAGAGAAACAAATAAGAATATGAAAACGGTAAGGTTGCTCTGAAGATAAATTGGAAGCACTTCGTTGTCTTGAATGCGACTCCCTTTTTCAGGTCCCAACCTCTTCCTTTTATAGAGAGAGAGTATCTAACGGTTATTCCTTCAGGAAGTGGGTTTGAGGCAGAAAAGTAGGAGTTAGTGGTCACACTTTTGGTCTTTGAGGGGAAATTTTAGCACGTGACCTCATTTTGCACGTTCTGGGTGCATGACGGTCGTCATGGATGTGTGACGGTCGTCACACGTATGACGAGCGTAACGTCCATGTGACGGTCGTCACATCAGTAGAACTCGTATCTGCTGTTTTTCTCTTGATTTTTCATCTGTTTTTCACCTGTTTTTGCTCCTTTTCTTCATATTTCTTTGCTTGGACATATTCTTTGAATACCTGCATAATACTTAGACAAATAGCATGGAATGCCCCGAATTCGGAGTGAAACCAGTCAAATATGAGTTAAAACACATGTCATTTTATATATACAATTTCGCGTTATAAAACTCCCCTAAACTTGAATCTTTACTTGTCCTCAAGTAAAAGTTGGAAAAAGTTGAAAATGTGGCAGACACGCGGCATGCTCCTCCTTTCCGAAAGGTTTTTCAAATCATAAGTTAGGAAGGCTGGGCCTTAAATTGAAACAAAACACATACGGTGGTGACACTGAATTGTAAGTCTTCGAAGGCCTCCCTTTTATGCAAGCGAGTTCCAATTATGCTACTGCAGCTTGGCGTCAAGTTCCTTGCAACAAGTTTTACCCGGTTTGTTCTGGCGCAGTCACATTAAGCCCGTTATCCATATACTTTCATGGCAAGTCAACCTGTTAGTGGCTATGATCTCTTTTCTATTTCGATTCTTCTTTACACATAAGCTTATGCTATTGATTTCCAAAGACTTTTCTGTACCGTTGGGCTAAATGCTCGGGTGAGGAGCACCTAACTTAGAAGGAACGTGTCTTTATACTCAGGCTATATGGCTTTTCTTCTTCATGATTTTTCATTTTGAATTAGAGATCACACACTTATTTGCATCGGTTTCATTGCTTAGAAGCATTTAGGATGGTGCTGACTGCTTGTATAAACTACTGGGGGCTACGTTTGAGTAGGAGCTTGAAGCTTTGGTACGTGTAGGTAGTGAAACGGACTCGCATAAACTGGAGTTCTAAGGTGTCAGGACGGTAATGGAATTGTTAGAATTTTCTTCTCGGGATTTCCATACTTGATTGAACTTTGGCGTGTCCTCGTGATGCTTTGAGGCAAGGAGTTTAAAAATTTCTTTGTATAGTCATATGAAACGCGGGGAGTTCACGTAACGGATATATATATATATAAGAGCTTATTTGCCGAAAATTAAAATTACTTTAAATTGAGAATTCGAAAGAAAAAGTACAATGGGAAATGGGAAATAACATGAAAAAGGGAAATAACGGTCCGCTCCCACACTATCTCAATCAGTGGCCTCACTGATTTGAAAGAATGCGGAAGGGAGAAATACAAAGGAAATAAAGAAAAACAACAAAAATGACAGAAATGAAAAATACTACAATTCCCATCCTCGTCCTCGATCTCTTCCTCGACCTCTGGCAGGGGCATCTCGTGCGGCGAGGTTCAGAGCTCCGGTGTGGAATATGTAATCACGGAGGCCGTCGACTCGCACAGTGAGGTGTGCCATCTCATCGGCCATGCCGGAATGGATATCGTGCATCATCTGCAAAGATTGCTGAATTTGACCCATTTGCTCTCTCTGCCATGCTTCAAATTCCTCAGCCCTTCGGTTCTGCTACTCCATCAGAAGCATCATCTGGTTATGTTGCTCGATGCAGCAGAGGAGGGCCTCAGATGTGTCATCAGTAGCAGGACGGGGGCGGCGGCGCGTGGAAGGGCCTTCGGCAGCAGCTGCTTGTGATGGCTCAGGCTGGTCGGCTCTGTCTAGCTCCTCTTGAACTTCGTCCCTGGGCTCTTGGATATTATCCTGTGTTGGGGCAGCAGGGGCAGTGGTGTCGAAAAGCCAGTTGGCTCCGTCCTCTGGATGCATCCGGGTGCGTGAAAGCATGATGATGCTCTGGATAGTACGGCCTCGCACTACAGGATGATATCTCCCATCACGGCGAGCCTTGATGAGGTGGGAGGCGCGACAGTGGTCGGTGTCCAGAAAGACAGGGGGCATCTGGCGGAGTGTCTGGAGGCGGTCGCCAAGACCGAGGCCTATGGCGATGGATGTGATGATGCCACCGAAATAGAAAGGTTTAGAGCCACGGTTACAATTGGCTTGAATGTGAGCCAAGAGAAACGGGGCGGCGTTAACCGGTTCTGAAGTGAACACGCAGCGGAGGAAAAACAACTCCTTCTAGTTGACCTTATGGTTACTGTCATGAGCGAATATTGTGTTGCTCAACACGCGGTGGAAGTAGCGGATAGTTGGGTTGTGGATATGAGTGGCGTTCAGCGTGTCCCATCTGTCTGGAGTGGTTCCGGTCAGTCGGTTCCTGAGAGGGAAGGCCTCTTGGTAGAACTGATCGGAGATGCGGCGGTGCGTATCGTCGCTGTGAGTTAATTGTAGAATGACGGCGATGCGGTCCTGGGGGACCTGATATTCAGTGCCGAACAGACGAAAACAGGCGGCACCGTGAAGTTGGTTGGTATCGCCGGATGATGTTGTGTATGCGAAAGAGCTGAGAAACTCCAGAGTGAGTTGCTCGTAGGTGGGTTGGGGATTGGTGCAGAGATACCAGATGTCGGCTCTCTGCAACATCCAAGTGACGCCGTCGAGAATGCCGAGTTCCGTCAGAGAATCCAGGTGAGCATACCGGGTTGGTTGAAGCGACCGTTGATGGAATGCTAGGAAGTTGGTCTGCTGCCGTTCGTCGGCCACTCCTTCTCGAAAGGTGATGTTGCTCAAATCGGGGTTTGCATTGGTTTGTCTGGCCATTTTGGTGATAGAAGTGCAGAGGTTTGAGAATATCGGGTTTCAGAGAATGGTGAGGTAAGGGAATGCAGAGGGTAATATATAAGGGTGAATTAGAGGTTGAAAATGGTGGAGGTTTTATGGGGGATTCAGAGGGTTTTGAGTGGGTTTTAATATTGGGATAGTGGGGAATTAGGGGAGAGGAAGTGGAGAGGGGCGTAACTCTATTTTAGACAGAATTGGGGTTTTTACTGCGTGACGACCATCAAGGATGTGTGACGTTCGTAATACGCATGACGACCGCCAGGGGATTGTGACAACTGTCACAGCAACAAAGTCTGCAGAATTGCAGAATTTTGCTTGTGGGGTGTTTTAACAGTGGAGAATATGGTATTTTGACTTATGATGGACTAATGACAAAATAAAAATTGACAGGACACATAATTAAGGGAAATACTGAAATGAAAATAACATTAAATCGAAAAATGAGTTTAAAGTGATACAATATCCAAAAAGAGGAAACAATTGCAAAATGAACTAATGTAAAACAATGTAAAATGCAGTAAACTTAAATTAAAGCGAAAACTAAAATATCACTCCGTCGGTTTCTTCAAATTGTTGACCTGCTGAATAACGTCATTAAATTGGTCGCTAACCAAGTCCATGAAGGTAACGAAATCCATGTGAAGCTGCGTTAATTCATCTTTGATAGTGGTTACTTCCAGCTTGAGGTTGTCTAGAGTTCTCAGAACAGTGTCTAGCTTGTCTGTGTTTTGTTCAGGCGTGGGGTCAGGAAAATTATGGTAGTTAGGAGGGGTATCAGGATCGATCTCCACTTTGGACTCATAATCTTGGTAGTACAAATAGTCATGTGCTTCTGAGATTTTATCACTGTCATACATATAAGCCTGGGGTGTGGAGTGAGGTGATGGAGGTCCCATAGGCTCGTCCAATTCATAAAGCCAATTGTCTTTGTTATGGATACTGGTTAGCTCATGGTTGGGCAATGTGAAAAGGTGGACAGGTTGATCAGCTATGAGGTATTCGTAGGCTCCTGGTCCTAGGGTACCTAGAATGCGTCTGTTGAAGCAGAACTGGATGTTCATTGCTCTGAGGTTGCCGAAACGAACGGCTTTGTTCAGGTAATACCTCAGGCCAATTTCATGGGCGATCATGGTGACTAGACCTCCTATTAAAATGGGTGAGTGCGGATACTGATTTAGGCGTGTAAATGCCCTCATCATAAAAGGGACAGCATTTACAGGGCGGCCCTGTGAAGCACAGAAAAGGATGAACAGCTCGTCCTTTGAGACTGTTGTAATGTTTTCCTCCTTCCCAAAGAGGGTATGGGCTAATATCCTATGGAAATAGCGGAAGGCTGAATTGTGTATCTCGTTGTTGTGCATGTCGTTCGGTTCTGGGTGATAGTTTTCGGTGATGGAACCCCAGAATTGGTCTAATTCGAGATCAATATCCTCTTCAGTGGTGGTAAACACAAAAGGTCTGCTAGGGAAGCCTAGGATGTTAGCTAACGTGGTACGGTTGTGTGTTTGGTCTATTCCAAACATTCTGAAGGTTATTAGCTCTTTAGTGGATCCAAAGCCATATTCAGGTGAGTAACTTAGGGAGCTAAGGAACTCGAATGTCAGTTCGCGGAAGGTAGCAAATCGGGTCTTTAGAGAAGTTTGCTCCCAGCCTAGTTGGTAAAATAAGTACTGAATGCTATCCTGGATTCCTAGCTTGTCCATGGTGGGTGTATCGTAGTACAGAGTCGAAGCAAAGTTTCTTTGAGTCAGTGCCTCGAATCTGGCCTGATGAGCTCGTCCTCTAAACACAACAGTCGTAACATTGATGTCCGCCATACTCGTTAGTCGGATAAAATAGAAGAAAAGTAGAATGACTTTTAAAATCCTGGAAAAAATCACATTCACTCAGATCATATTTTTAAGAAATAAAGAGTGATAAAAGAGAAAAATATAAAATAAATATAAATATTGGAAAATAAGATAATAGAAATTTATAGAATATCATAAATTAACAAAAAGAATAGTTTTAATAGATTTAGAAGGAAAATATGGAAAAATTTTGGGTTGCCTCCCAATCAGCGCTGTCTTTAACGTCAGAAGCCTGACGATAGCTTGGATATAAGCTATTTTGGAATCTCGAGCAATTTCATATTGCTCACGTGGTCGCTGTGTTAACTTTGATTAAAATGTTTCAAACGTTGTCTGTTTACTATAAACGGTACGTTGATTTGATTCTTGATTTCAACAGCTCCACTCTTAAGGACTTTGGTGACCTCAAAAGGTCCATACCATCTAGATTTTAGTTTTCCAGGGAATAGTTTCAATCTGGAGTTGAATAGGAGCACGATGTCTCCCACTCTAAATTGCTTCCGGATTGAATGTTTATCATGCCATTTCTTGGTCCTTTCTTTGTAGATGCGTGCATTCTCGTACGCGTCTAATCTTAGCTCTTCCAATTCACGAAGGTTCAAGATTCGTTTTTCGCCTGCCGCAGTGTAGTTGAAGTTTAGTGTCTTAATAGCCCAGAAGGCTTTATGCTCTAACTCTACCGGCAGGTGGCATGATTTTCCGTAGACTAGTTTGAATGGTGTGGTGCCTATCGGTGTCTTAAAGGCGGTCCTATAAGCCCATAAAGCTTCGTTCAGCTTTGAGGACCAATCTTTCCTGGAGGTTGCGACAGTCTTTTCTAAAATTTGCTTTATTTCCCTGTTCGAAACCTCCACTTGTCCACTAGTTTGTGGATGATACGGTGTGGCTACGCGGTGTTTGACTCCGTATTTGGAGAGGAGTTTGTCAAAGATTCGCGATATGAAATGCGAACCACCGTCACTAATGACGAGCCTGGGTACACCGAATCTTGGAAAGATTACGTTTTTAAAGAGTTTAACGACTACTCGCGTGTCATTTGTTGGAGCGGCAACGACCTCTATCCATTTCGATACATAGTCGACAGCGACGAGTATATATTTATTTCCAAAAGAAGATGGGAAAGGTCCCATGAAGTCGATTCCCCAGACATCAAAGATTTCTACTTCCAAAATTCCTCTCTGAGGCATTTCATCGCGTCGTGAGATGTTGCCAGTGCGTTGGCACCAGTCGCATTTTAGTACAGCGATATGGACGTCCTTCCAGAGACTGGGCCAAAATAGGCCAGATTGTAGAATTTTAGCGCACGTCTTCGAGGTGCTAGCATGACCACCATATGGTGCTGAATGGCATTGGGTGATGATGTCTTCTATTTCTTCCTTTGGCACACAACGACGGTATAAGTTGTCGGCGCCTCGTCTGAAGAGTAGAGGTTCGTCCCAGTAGTAGTACTTTAAGTCATGGAAAAATTTCTTCTTTTGTTGATAAGTCAGGTCCGGTGGAAGCACGCCTGCAGCCAGGTAATTAACGATGTCGGCAAACCACGGCAAAGTGGCCTGGGCATAGACAGCTTCCACGGCTTTTTCCAGTTCCGGTTCTTCCGAAGTAGAGTTAGACATATCGCTTTCCAATTTGGCTATCAGACGTTCGTAGGGAAAATCGTCTTTGATAGGCAATGGTTCTTGTTTTATGCCCTCTATACGGGATAAGTGATCTGCAACTACGTTTTCGGTCCCCTTCTTATCTTTAATTTCTAAGTCGAACTCTTGTAATAATAGGATCCATCTCAATAATCTGGGTTTGGCGTCCTTTTTGCTTATTAGGTACCTAATGGCAGCGTGGTCTGTGTATATGATTATTTTGGCTCCTACCAAGTAGGAACGGAATTTATCAAGAGCGAACACGACTGCTAAGAGTTCCTTTTCTGTTGTGGCGTAGTTCATTTGGGCAGGGTCCAATGTTCTACTGGCGTAGTAGATAGCGTGAAGCTTCTTGTCCTTCCTTTGTCCTAGAACTGCGCCTACGGCGTAATCACTCGCATCGCACATGATTTCGAATGGTAGTCGCCAATCTGGGGGTTGCATGATTGGTGCGGTAATAAGCGCTGACTTTAGAGTTTCGAATGCCTCTAAGCATTCTTTGGCGAAGATGAACTCGACATCTTTCATTAACAAGCCTGTAAGAGGTTTTGTGATTTTCGAGTAATCCTTTATGAATCTTCGATAGAATCCAGCGTGTCCTAAGAAGCTTCGTATTTCTCATACGGTTTTCGGAGGTTGGAGATCCTTTATGATCTCTATTTTAGCTTTGTCAACTTCGATCCCCTTTTCAGAGATGACGTGTCCTAAAACAATGCCTTGTCGGACCATGAAATGGCATTTTTCCGAATTAAGGATAAGGTTCACTTTGGCGCATCTTTTGAGTACCATTTCTAAATTCGATAGGCAGCTTTCGAAGCTTTATCCGCATACAGAGAAGTCATCCATGAACACTTCCATGATGTCATCTATGAAATCTGCGAAGATTGCCATCATGCATCTTTGAAAGGTTGCTGGAGCATTGCATAGTCCGAACGACATTCGGCGGTAGGCAAAAGTACCATAAGGACAGGTGAATGTTGTCTTTTCCTGGTCATCGGGGTGAATAGGGATTTGAAAGAATCCCGAATAACCATTTAGATAGCAGAAGTACGAATGTTTCGCTAGTCTTTCCAACATTTGGTCTATGAATGGTAAAGGGAAGTGATCTTTCCGAGTCACCTTGTTCAGTTTTCTGTAGTCGATACACATCCTGTTTCCGGTCACAACTCTTTGGGTTATCGATTCACCTTTCGCATTCTTCACTACAGTAACGCCTCCTTTCTTGGGTACTACGTGTACTGGGCTGACCCATTGGCTGTCGGAGATTGGGTATATGATTCCTGCGTCTAGTAGCTTTTTCACCTCGTCTTTGACTACAGTGCTTAGGATCGGGTTTATACTTCTCTGATGTTCTCTTGAAGTTTTGCAGTCTTCCTCCAGCATGATACGGTGCATACAGATGGAGGGACTTATGCCTTTTAGATCGCTTATATTATTGCCTAACACAGTTGGGTATCTCCTTAGGACTTCTAATAATCGCTCAGTTTCTGATTGTCCTAAATTAGCGTTTACTATTACTGGTCTTTTGAATTCTGTATCTAGGAATTCATACCTGAGAGTTTTGGGTAGCTCTTTAAGTTCTAAAGCTGGGTTTTTCGGACCTGGCATGTGATTTGGAGTGAGTGCTAAGATCTCGCTCAGACTATCATCTTTGTATGGTGCACGCCAGTTGTCGTCTTCATGAATAGCAAGGATCGGGATTTTCATGATTTCAGAATATGTAGTTTCCTCCTTTTCTAATTCTGGTATGCATTCGTCAATGACATTTACTATATAGCATGTGTCATCGATGGCTGGTGCCTTCAAGAATTTAGTAAGGATGAACTCTATCTTTTCTTCTCCTACTTCGAATGTTAGCCTTCCTTTCTTTACGTCTATAATAGCTCCGGCTGTAGCTAGTAGCGGTCTTCCTAGGATAATTGGGGTAACAAAGTCCTCTTTGATGTCCATGATTATGAAGTCGGTTGGGATATAGAATTATCCTATGCGTACTGGAACGTTTTCCAGTATACCGACGGGGTATTTGACTGATCAGTCAGCCAATTGTACGGACATTTTAGTTGGTCTTAGTTCTCCCATATTCAGCTTTTTGCATATAGATAAAGGCATGACGCTTATACTGGCTTCTAGATCGCATAGAGCTTTGTCTATAACGAACTTTCCTATGACGCAGGGTATGGAGAAACTACCTGGGTCTTTTAGTTTAGGAGGCATGTGGTTTTGAATGATTGCGCTATATTCGGCAGTAAGTGTCACTGTCTCATTATCCTCTATTTTCCTTTTATTAGAAAAGATTTCTTTAAGAAACTTAGCGTATAACGGCATTTGAGTTATCGCTTCTGTGAAAGGAATAGTGATGTTTAGTTGTTTCAGAAGTTCAACAAATTTCTTAAATTGTCCTGAAGTTTTGGAGTTTATTAATCTTTGAGGATAAGGGATAGGTGGTTTATATGGCGCTGGAGGCACATATGACTTTTCATCTTTGGCGGCCTTCTGCTCGTCACATTCCTTCTTTTCTGTTTCAGACTCCTTTTCGGTTGGTTTATCGGATTTCTGTTGCATTACTAAATCTTCGTTCCTAGGATCTGTTGGGTCTTCCAATTCTTTTCCACTTCTCAATATAACAGCGTTTGCGTGACCTTTTGGATTAGGCTCGGGCTGTCCTGGAAATGTTCCAGCTGGGGCAGCTGCAGAGGCTTGTTGTTGGGCCACTTGTGATATCTGCGTTTCGAGCATTTTATTGTGGGTGGCTAAAGCGTCTACTTTTCCGGTCAGCTGTTTAATCTGCTCGCTAGTGTGTATGTTTTGATTCAGGAATTCTTTGTTTGTTTGAGCTTGAGTAGCTATGAATTTTTCCATCATCAATTCGAGGTTTGGTTTCCTAGGGGCAGTCTCGGCAGCAGCTGGTTTCTGATATCCTGGCGGAGCACCTGGTGCTTGCAAGGCATTATCGTTCTTGTAGGAAAAGTTTGGGTGGTTCCTCCATCCTGGGTTGTAAGTATTTGCGTAAGGATTTCCTTGAGCGTAATTTACTTGGTCTGGTGGGATTCCGGCCAACAATGGGCACTCGGGCGCATTATGAGTGGCGATTCCGCATAACTTGCAGTTTGGAGTTACAGCAGCGACGGTTGCAGTTGGGTTAACGGTCAGACTGTCGATTTTCTATGCTAGAGCATCTACTTTAGCGTTGAACTTTTCAAGGCTGCTGATCTCGTACATCCCACCTTTCGCTGCGGGTTTCTCTGCTGGAATGTGTTCACCTCCCCATTGGCAGTGGTTCTGAGACATGTTTTCGATTAGTTGATAGGCTTCGTCGTATGGCTTATCCATAAGTGCACCGCCCGCGGCGGCGTCTACCGTTAATCTGGTGTTATACAGAAGCCCATTATAGAAAGTATGGATCGTCACCCAGTTTTCTAAACCGTGGTGAGGACATGTTCTCATCATATCTTTGAACCTTTCCCACGCTTCGTAGAGAGATTCAGTATCTTTTTGTCGAAATCCGTTGATTTGGGCTCTAAGCATAGCAGTTTTGCTTGGCGGAAAGTATCTTGCTAAGAAAACGTTCTTCAACTATTCCCACGTCGTAACGGAGTTGGATGGTAAGGATTATAACCATGTCCACGCTCTATCTCTAAGAGAGAAAGGGAAAAGACGAAGTCTTATTGCATATGGAGTTACTCCATTTGCCTTCACTGTGTCCGCGTACTGTACAAACTTCGTTAAGTGTTCATTTGGATCCTCAGTCGCATTTCCTGAGAATTGATTTTGTTGTACAGCTGACAGCAATGACGGTTTTAGTTCGAAATCGGTTCGATTGATAGCTGGGTCATCTATGCTACTTCGAGGCTCCATCTGAGAGGGTGTAGCGCATGCCTTCAGGGGTTTGTTCTGAGGTCCTTCAGCCATCTTTGCTTCTTCAACAGGAGGATGAGCTAGAAGATCAGGAATGTTGTGTCTTCGTTGATATTCGACGACGCGCCTTCTTAGATGTAAGAAGCGCTCTAGTTCGTCGATTGTAGGTTGTAAGATTTCGCCTTGTGAGCGAGTACTTGGCATACAATCGAAGAACGAGTAGAGGGAGAGAGAATTGTTAACCTAGTCTATACTGTGTAACAAAAGATTATACTATTGACTAAGCGGGTCCCCGGCAACGGCGCAAAAAACTTGATCGCGACTTTCTATGTCTAACAAATCTAACTGCAAGTGCACAGTCTATCGCGTAGTAATAATAGATATTGATCCCACAGGGACTCGTAATCAATCTAGTATTATCGGGTGTTACGGTGTTTGTTGCACCCCAAAATTTGACCAACATTTCTTTACCTAGCTTATGTTCATTTCATTCACATTAGCATTATCATTTGCATTTCATTGACATGTGTGCAGGAGATCAAGAGGTATAATTACCAATCAAGGGCTACACAAGACTAGGAAGCTAGCTAAGAAGGTTGTTCAGGTGTTCAAGGGTTGATATCCTTGTCAGAGAAGTTAAAAGATCCTCAGAAAGAGTGGTTGAAACCAAGAGTGTGTGCCTCCTAACTTGAGAGTTGTGGGACCTCCTCAGATGATTCTGAAGCCAGGAATATGGACTTGAAGCCTTGAAAGAGCTTATGAGATGTCTTGAAAGCCATCATGAAGCCTAGACAGGTCATTGTGCAAGATTAAGAAGACTCAGCCATGAGTGGTGTAATTAGGGTTTGACTGGGTCAACCCTAGGTCAACTGATGATTTGAGGAAGGTCGAGACCTAATTCAAAGGCCATGTGATCATGGATTGATGCATTGAGATGCTATAAGGGTGATTCCAAGGTCAAATCATCATGATTGAAGAGTTTGAGAAGTTTCAAGCTAGGGTTTCTAAGGCTTGACAGTGTAAAATCCCCTTGTTTGACCCCTATCTTCAAGGCAGTTTAGCTCAAGATGTGATTTTCATCTCATCTTTCCCCCAACATGAATGTTTTAGAGCATGCTCTAAGCTTTAATTTGAGTACTAGAAGTCCTTGATAGGATTTGTATAACCCAAGTTATGACTTTGACAAGTTACAGGTCATCTGAGGTATGTGAATTTGGGGGCTTGAAAGTTACCCAACTTGCATCAAACGTTTGCCCAAGAAGGATGATTCCTATGAACCTTTGGTCAACATGAATGTTGTTCCTTATCTTCTTATCTTTCTAGAGAGCACTAGAAGTCCTTGATAGGATTTTTAGAACTCAAGTTATGGCTTTGACAAGTCAAGGGCATTTTGGTCATTTAGAGATTACAGGGCAATTCAAGCATAAGGCCATAACTCCTATTTCCAAGCTTCAAATGGAAAAATCTTCAACATAAAACTTGCTTAAAATCATGTTTTAAGGCTAGTAAGGAGGTCATGAGATGTTGAAAAGGCTTGCAGCTCAAAGTCACAAAAATGACCGAAAATAAGGGCATAAGTTAAATAAACGAAAGTTGGAAATTGGGATTTTCAACCTACACATCCAAACCATGGCATGTAATATATCATTTTGACTCTAGAAAACATTTTGAAAACAATGGTTCATCCACATTTTTGAGTTGAGATTCAATTCATGGACTTGCTTTGAAAAACACTTGCTTGCATATTAAGTGACATATGCATAACTCAACATTAAGGCATGAACAAGGAACTTGGCAAGCTAAACCCTTCCAAAATATCACTAGGGGAGAAATTCAAAGAGATTGAAATAAATTTCAAGCTGCAAACAGAATTGAGCATGGCATGATAAGTGATTCAAAATCTCATGACATGAGATGTGTAAAATCTCATTGGAAGGATCTAGAGGGTTCTAGATCATCCAAACTTCATCTATATATTGAGTAGAATGGATCCATGGCAGAGGTTGGTGATCATTGAAGGATTGAGCATAGTTTGGAATTGAGTTTTCATAGCCTGCAAGTGCAATCGGTTTCACCAAATTCCTCCATTTCCTTCCATTTTCTTGATTGATTCTTCTTCCATGAGTATCAAGGATTGATTCCAGATCATTTCCAAGAAGAATTGGTGGCTAGATCGTGTGGAAGCAAGTGGTTTTCAGCACCTGCAACTCAGCTTCATGTTTCAAGATTGAAGCACTTTCCATTGAATCTTTTGCATACAGAAGCAAAGAGGAGGTTCAGTGATCGTGTCCAGAAGATTTGAAAGCTTGAAGTGAATATTTCGTGCATCTGTTATTCAAGAATTTCCAGGTTGGTAATCTTCTTCCTATAGCATGATTTAGGTAGAATTAGGTTGAGTTAAGGTGCTAGATTAGTTGTAGAATGGCCTAGGATGGATTGCAGATGGTTAATTGCTGAATTAGAGACAAAATAGGAAGATCACCATTTTTGGTTGAGATTGGGAGATGTTGGTTCTTAGGGTTTCAGAGGAAACTATGGGCATGGTTGAGTTCGTGGCAAGATTTGGAGTGAGTTTCATGTTTTGTCCTCTTGGATTGGAGGCCTCTAGGAAGAACTAGGGTTGAAGGGGACGATCGAAGCTCCACCGGCGGTGGCCGGAGCTGGGCGCGAAGTTCAGACGTTTGAAATGGAGAAGATGAAGTTCTCACCATTGGATGATGGATTGACCATTGACTGGGAGAAGATCCAAGGGCCACGTTTTAATTCTGAGTTGTGAAGGGTTTCTGAAGGAAACGTTGCGTTTCATTTATTTGGTGCTTTGGGCTTAGTAATCTGAATGTTATCCACACCCCCCAGCAAGCCCAATCCACGTTTTTAACTGAATCTGATTACTCCCTGCACCGTGTGTTTATCCATTTTTATTTGATTTTCATTTAATTTCCATTTAATTCATGGTTTTTGTAAAATTCATAATTAATTGAATACTAATCCAATCAAACCCATTCTTTTTGCATATTAATCATGATTGAGTCTATTATTTTTTAGAGAAAAAATATTTTCATTTCATATAATTTCTGATTTAATTGGAATTTTGTATTTTAATTGATATTAAAATGTTCATGTTTGATGCACATTTTTGTGGAATTTTGTTTGATCTCATGGTGATGATTTTGAGCCTAATTTTTTGTGTGTGATTAGGTTAGACATATATGATCCCATAGAATATTTTTCTCACATTTATGTGATGAAAATAGGTGTGCTTTCTAGATTGATGTTTAGATGCTTCCTTTTTAGGGTTTTAGGTTGATGCCTTAGAATGTAGGATTTAGTTCTAGGTCCAATTTGATGGTTTGAGCTTTGAAACTAATGTGATAGAGTCATGATTGACCTAGGTTCCCATAGTAATTTTTGTAAGATTTTACAATTGATTTCAGTATTTTAGTTAGGACTAACTTTAGTGCTAGGTTTAAGGTGATCCTAAATTACTAATTCAACTAGTTTAACTCATCTAGTTCCCTTAGATTAGGGTTTGTGCTTGGTTTGCCTTTGATCAAGTTGAAGACAAGAGGAAGATGCTTGAAGTTGCTTGAGGTTGCTTGAAGCTTTGGATTTTGTAGGTGCCTGAAGGTGTCTGATGAAGATTAGGAGATAGGACACGGGGAGAGCCTTGTAGTTAGAATGATTTCTTTCACAAACATGGAAAGCATCTTCTGCTTCCATTCCTCCCAATGACTAAGAGTCCTTCTCAGATATTCAAATCCCTCCTTTGGAAGGATGGGTGGCTTTATCTGAGAAGTAGAACTTTGAGGGAACCAGTCTCTCATAGTGATGAACCCTTACAGGCTTCCTTTGGTTGTCAGTAAGCTGTTTATCACTTCCACTCATCATGTTCAACCAATTATCTTCTGGTTTGAATATCTTGAAAGATGTTAGGCTTGAGTTTGAGGATGAAGACTTCATTGAAGAGTGTGGAAGAGGATGATTCCTTGAGCATTGCCATTGCAACTGAAGCTTGAAGGGCAAGAAAACAAGTTGATACTTGAAGACCCAATGAAGATTGAATGAAGAGTGAGGGGTTCCTTGCTTGAAGAAGATTGAAGGATGAAGTTGACACTTCTAAGTAATTGAAGACTACTATGAGAAGCTGGAGCTTGTAAGGGGAGAAAAGCTAGTTGATACTGGTAAAGCACAGAGAGCTGAAGCTTGAAGACTAAGTTGGTACTTGTGAAGAGGATTCAATAGAGATTGAGTGTAGAGCTGAGGCTTGAGGAATAAAAGATAAGTTGATACTTACATTGATGCTTTGAGAACCTGAAGGAATCAAGTTGATACTTGTAGTTAAGAGTGAAGCCTGAAGGTGAAGCTGAAGCTTGAAGAAAAGAGAATAAGTGGATACTTATGTTTGATGGGTTGAAACCTGGAAAAACAAATTGATATTTGTCATGAAAGATGATAGCCTTGGAAGGTGGTTGAAGTCTGAAGACTGGGTTGCTGTTAGAAGAGCTGAAGCTTGGAATTAAGAGGGAGTTGTTGATCTGCTTTCTTTCTTGTTTGTCTTCTTTTCTGTATTGATGTGCCTTGTTTGATTTGCTTGATGCATTAGAATAAGTCCATGACTAGACTGACTTTAATCTAGGGGCATGATTGCGCTAGAGGTTGAGTTACTCCCTCTGCTTGTATTGTTACTGTATGGCTTTGCTTGCGGGTATTCGGTAGAGCCTAGCTCCCTTGCCTATGTGGTTTGTGTTTTGCTTGATAGCATGTTTACTTTGCTTCTGTATGATTGCAGTTATTCTATTTTGCTGGATAGCATGTTATTTGTTGTATGATTGCAGTCATACATATCTGGCTTGAGGTTGAGATGAGCTTGTGGAGGCTGATGCCCCACACACATTTCCTCCCTCACTTGCATTGCATGCATTTTACTGTATATCTGTTTACTGTTTAAGCTGATGCTTTATCTGTTGTTGTTTACCATTGACATGATCCCCTAGGAATCTCATTTCCTTTGATAAGGAAGTGATGATAGAACTTTAGGTTGAAACCTATGCATGACAACTTCTAGGAGTTCCCTGTTTCAAACCTCAACTATAGGATGAATCCTTGGCATGACAACAGTAAGACTTGATAGTCTCCCTCTACTTGAGCCTGATCTCTTCTCATCTCAAAACAGCTTAAGATACAGTAATCATGAATGATTTCTTTCGTACGTCACGAGCCTTAAGCTATCTGAGAAAGGATTGTTGGAGAGTTTCTTTTCAACAGTCTGGATGTTTAGTATGGCACCCTTTGGGTGACATGCGACACATTCACTCTCAGGTCATAGTCTTTAGTGCGATTGAAATTGCAAACACAATAAAAACAGTTCTTTCGTAAAAGACAGAAAACAAACTTCAAACCTTTTTGCCCCGTGGGCCCATAATTCAAAAGAAGCTTTTCCGAAGAAAAGAGTGTCGTTAAACTTCAGCGCCACCGCAAACAGGCTTTGTCCCTAACTGCTGGAACTGCTGTTTAACCCTACTCGATAAAACAGATGAATCTGAATTCCGGTAATCCGTATTAACCCGAACTACATAAGCTCTGATATCTCATACCTGTTGGGAGTACGTAGGCACAATACTGATGTATTGGCGAGCCACCTTCCCCGTAACCCGTAGTTAGCCGAACTACGTTGACACTGATTTCTCATTCTCTGATGAGAATACGTAGGCATAAAGCGCGACACTTTGCCGAGTCATTTTCTTTTCTGTTTAAGCCAGCCTTGATAGGTAGATAGATAAACCAAATCGTTCAGTAAACACAACAAGCGTGGATCCCGTCGAGTACGACGGACGTGAGGGGTGCTAATACCTTCCCCTTGCGTAACCGACTCCCGAACCCAGACATTGGTTGCAATGACCTTGTCTTATACCTTTTCGTCAGGTTTTTTCCGATTGTTTCCTTTCCCGCTCTGAGGGATAAATAACGAAAGGTGGCGACTCTTCTGTTTTGCCGGCACCTTATTTTCGCAGTAGCGAAAGCTGGCGACTCTGCTGGGGACTTGATAGTTTCCTGGGATCCAACGTCCCGAATGCGAGTCAGTCTGGGGATCCAACGTCCCCTGCGAGAGTCAATCCTAGCGCTTGTATGATTACTTGTTGGGTTGTGTTTACTTATCGCATTTTTATTTCCCGCACTTTATTTTCAGTATGATATGATTATCTGTGCTGTTGTGGGAGGGGCATTCTGATGAATGAGAAGCCAGACCCAGGCTTGAGTGAACATAGCATTAGTTGTGGAAATTAGTGGGCGCATGCTTGCTTGGCAGGCACTAGTGTCTCATGAAATCCACGCTCAGACGAGGTTCTGCCGGTTGGCTTCTTTTTCAACCCTTTGGGTTGAGGGGGTCGTTGGTTTGGAGGATTGTCGACTCTGGGGACCGATCATTTGTGATTCAGCCGAGTGAGGCCGCTTCATGAGCTGGTGATGCCACACCTTCTGGGTATTGTATCACCCCTCTTGAATGTCTGTGACGCTGATGAACGTATAGGATGTCGAACTTGAGTTAATTTAGGTCCATACCTGTGAGCAGGGTTGGCTTTATTGCAGGAAACTTTGACCTTCAGACTACCTGGTTTTCTTGACAGTGAATCAGTTTTGATTGGGACCAGAGGATCTCATTACCAGATGTTTGTTCTTGACAGAGCAGGTTTATGATTGGGATCAGGGGATCTCATTACCGGATGTTTGTTCTTGACAGGGCAGGTTTATGACTAGGGTCTGAAGATCTCATCATCAGATATGTGTTCTTGACAGAGCAGAGTTTTGGTCCTGCATCAGAGGTCCTTATTTCCAAAGATATGTGTTCTTGACAGAGCAGAGTTTTGGTCCTGCATCAGAGGTCCTTATTTCCAGAGATATGTGTTCTTGACAGAGAAGAGTTGGTCTTGTGATAGAGGTCTTTATTATCAGATATGTGTTCGTTCTTGACAGAGCAGATTTGTGGTCCGATACCAGGGTTTTCTTATTACCAGATATAGTGGTTGTTCTTGATAGAGCAGGATTATGGTTTTGTTGATACAGAATCTCCACAGCACAGTTGCCTTGATCTCCTGCGGCATGATTGCATTTTACATTGCTCTGCATACTCATTTGCATTTCATTAACGTGTGTCTGTGTTGCATGTAACGTTTTCCCCGATCCAGGATTTCTTGCCTCCTATTGTATTGTTATGGGTTCTCTAAGGAAGACCGTGGCTTACAAGTTCCCTGCCCCTGATGTGGTTCGGTTGACTGGTTTGATTGCTTTAGCAGATGATTCTGTGAGAGAGGAGTTCAAAAAATCTTAAGGCAAATTGCTCAGTTTGGTTCGTAAACCTTCTGCGTTCGAGTTGAATGGGTTGCACGCTTTGCTGCAGTTCTACGATCCTCCGTTGAGATGCTTCACTTTCCAGGATTTTGTTCTTGCACCCACGCTAGAGGAATATGCTGATTTGTTAGGTGTGCCTATCAAGAGGCAGATGCCTTTTATTCATATGGATGTTGAGCCTGATCTGGCTGGTTTAGCTCCTTCACTTCATCTGGATGCCTCCGAGTTGGTATTGTCTAGTTGGAACAAGGTTCCCAGTTTCTCCTTGCAGTTCTTAGTGGGAAAGCCTCAGTAGTGCCCCAAAGACGGATGTTGGGTCGTGTTCAATGCCATTCTCGCTCTGTGCATATATGGCATCATTCTGTTCCCCAATATGCCCGATTTTGTAGACTTCGACGCCTTCCGCATCTTTGCTTCAGGGAATCCAGCCCCTACCTTGATAGGAGATGTCTACCATTCCGTCCATTATAAGAACGAGAACACAAGGGGCAAGAATGTCTCGTGTTGTGTGCCCCTGTTTTATAAATGGCTTGATAGTCATCTACCCAAGAGGGGTCCCTTTGCTTCGTCGGCAGCCACAGCTGAGTGGTCCGAGCGTTTGATGAGTCTATTTGCAGAGGATATTGACTGGTTTGACAGAGACAGGTTGGGTACTGAGATTATCTTCAGCTGCAACGGGTTTCCGAACGTGCCTTTGATAGGCAGGAAGGGCTGTATAAACTATAATCCGTCTTTGCTGGTCCGACAGTTCGCGTACACTTTGAGAGCTCCGCCGAAGGATGAAGAGGTGCAGGAATCTCTGTACCTCACTGGTCTTCTAGAGGGGGATCTGTTATCTAAGCTTCAGCGCGCTTGGAATGGTATCGGTAAGAGGGGAAAACCATTGCTGGGAAGAAGTAATAATCAAGCCTACCCTCCGTATATGGCGTGGATCAGAGCCAGAGCAGATGCTATAGGGATGTCGTTTCCTCCTGCCAAGCCAGAAAGCCCTCCAGTGATTGAAGAGCCCACCACTGTGCCTCTTCAGCAGCATAATCAGGTGTTAGCTGAGAGAGATGAATTGAAAAGGGCAAATGAAGAACTGGAGAAAGAATTGGCTTAGCTCTGAAGCGAGAGAAACGAAGCCGTTCATTCCTTCAAGAGGCAGACAGAGCTGGTGAACCGGCTAGGTACAGACTTGACTAAGCAGATAGCTGAGCGTGAGCGCATGGGTCAAGACTTCAAAGCTGTCAACGACGTACTGGCTACGAAGAAGCAGCACTTGAACGAAGCATATCGGAGGATATCCAAGTTCAACCAGCACTGGAAGGCCTCCCTAGCCACCAGGAAAGAGCGGGAGGATAAGCTGATGCAACACATTTCCAAGCTGAAAGCCCAGGTGAAGGCTAATGAGAAGAGGCTTGATGAAGAAACCGCTCGCAGATACGCCGTCGAAGGCCAGCTCAACAGAGCTCTCGCTAACCTGAAGGAGCGCAAACTGACGTTTGAATCCAAGAAATGGAAGTTAGAAGATTGTTTCGACGAAGGAGCATGGGAAGATTCGGTCGAAGGTCTTCAGTACACCATTGTGCAGAGGGAGCTGCTCGTCGAAGGGTTGCTCACTTGTCCTGATCATCCAGAAACGAAGGGGTTGTTAGAAGAGTTTCGTGCCCGTGGCCGTGCTTGACTATTTGTATTCCTTTTGTTTGATCATCGTTGTATGCTGACCATCACCAGGCTTGTTGGTCGAGGTCATGCTATCGATTCTGCTTGTACTCACTGATGTTGTGTACTGCCTTGATGGGCTTTCTTTATATATGAGATTGTTATTTCCATGATTGGACTCGGACTTCTTATTATCAGCACTGGCACTCAGGCACTAGGATCGGGGGAGATCTCCCTAATGCACAGACACACGTTTGCATTTGCATAACGAGCAATTTGTCGTTTTTCCTAACCCTTTTATGTTTCCAGGTTGTTTCAAGTGGTTCCAGGATTGATCAGATACCTATTCACCGCTATCCGACCAGAGCTAATCAAACCAGGATCATGGAGCAAGTGCAAACTGATGTTCAGGAACTCCGCGAAAGAATGGATCGCTTCATGGAGCTCGTGCAAGCGGTCGCCAATGGTCAGGATCAGCTCAGAACCTTGGTCCAGCCTCTGATTTCAAGGGTCGGTAGCAATGGCGTACTCCATGGTGGGACTGTGCCCACTCCTCCGCCAGTTGAAACTCCACAAAATGGTGTCCCCGTAACCGGGGGAAATGGCAGTGCCAACGGCAACGTGATAGATAACATGGGACTCAATGGTAATACGACGGGCGTCGGTAATGGGAGCCTGGAAGCTAATGTCAATGTTGGGCTGGGCAACGACAATGAAGGTGTTGGAAATCTGTTTGGGCCTCAGCCGTGGTTAGAAGATCGTCAGGACGATGTGTTCTCTCAGAGAGGTGCTGAAGGGGAACTGAATGCTGAAGCACGTCTAAGGTTCAAAACACTCGAGGATAAGATGAGAAATATCGAGAATCAGAACACTTTGGGCGTTGATATGTCCAAGTTGGGACTGATTGTGGATTTCAAGGTGCCTCCTAAGTTCAAGGTACCTGACTTCGAAAAGTATAAGGGCACCACTTGCCCTCGCGTCCACCTGAGATCGTATTACAGGAAAATGTCCGCTCATTCTGAGGACGAGAAGTTGCTGATGCACTTCTTTCAAGACAGTCTATCCAGACCCTCCCTCGAATGGTACATGAGTCTGGAACCTTCTAGTGTGCGCACGTGGAAGGACCTTACTGAAGCATTCGTGCACCACTACCAATACAACAGCGACTTGGCTCCGAACCGAGTCCAGCTGCAGAATCTGTCGCAAAGGAATAATGAAGGGTTCAAGGAATACGCCCAGCGGTGGCGTGAGTTGGCATCCAGGGTTCAGCCACCGATGGTTGAACGTGAGCTTGTGCAGATGTGCGTAGCCACCCTCCCAGGGGTTTACTATGAGAAGTTGGTCAGAGGTATGTCGGGAATGTTTTCAGATCTCATTATCACGGGTGAGCACATCGAAAATGGGATCAAACTCGGGAAAATTCAAGGTGAGGCATCCTCAGCTGGAGGAGGCGGAAAGAAACCTTATAGTGGCAAAAGACGGGAAGGAGAAACGAGCGTTGTGACCAACGCTCGAAGGAAGGGTAAAGGCCCTCACCAACAGGTGGCCAGCATAACTATCCCGGCAGTTCAACAGCCACAGCAGCAGCAGCAACCGAATCAACAAGGGTACAGAAAGTATCAGAATAGGGCACCTCTGTCGAGTCGTCACCTCGAGACACCGCCCATGTCGTACGCGCAACTATTGCAGACTTTGCTTCAGCTACAGTTGATCTAGAAGAGGACCTTGGCTCCCTTGACAGGGGCACCTCCGCCAGGTTATGACGTGAATGCAACTTGTGAGTTTCACTCAGGGGCACCAGGCCACACAATAGAGAACTGCAAGGCCTTTAAGCATAAGGTGCAAGACATGGTGGATGCCAAGATCATCAACTTCTCGGATAATGTGCTAAATGTCACGAAGAATCCTATGCCGAATCATGGGGAGGTGGAGTAAACGCCATTATTGAGGACGAGAGTTTTGATTTATTGACTGACGTCAGAGATCTGAAGACGCGCTTAGCTTCGTCAAAGCCAAGCTGATGAAAAGAGGGTTCTTCCCAGGTTGCGGAGAGCTGTGCATGGATTGTGCCACTAGTCCTGATGGATGTGAACAGTTGGTAGAAGGAATTCAAAGTCTGATGATAGAAGGGATTTTATAGTTTAGCCGGAAGGCCGAACGTGGATCAGGGGAGGTAGTGCTGAAGCAAGATGATGAGGTCGCCACCATCACCATCCCTCGCCAGACGATAACTATTTCTGCACCCAGGCCGCCCACGATTACCATCACCAAAGCTGGGCCAATACCGTTCGAAAGCACTAATGTTGTCCCATGGCATTATGGGGCTGAAGTCTACTGCAACGGCCAGAAGTTGGAGCTAGAACCATTTGGGTCGTCCGTGGAGTACCTTGCGGGAATCAGTGGTATTACTCGCAGCGGGAGAGTGTTTGCACCACCTGAGGTCGTGACACACAAGGCGGTTAGAGCCGAGGCAACTGATAAAGGTAAAAGTAAAGTCGTTGAAGAGATCCCGCGGGGGGCAGACAAAGACTTACTCGTTAAAGACGCCGAGGAGTTTATGCGGTTGATTAAAAATAGTGACTACAAGATTGTGGATCATCTCCATCAGACACCCTCGAAGATTTCTATTCTGAACTTGTTGCTGTGTTCTGAAGCATACCGCAACGCACTGCTGAAGGTGCTGAACGTCGAGTTTTGGTTGATGTGAAACTCGACGAGGCAGAACGGATTACGAACCGACTAAACCAACTCAGCCTGATGGACGAGAAGAGGTTAGCATCGATTGCGCATGGTCGTCTGTACTAAAGTCGAATGAAGAAAGCTTATGATAAGAAGGTGCGCCCTAGAAGCTTTCAGACGGGTGATCTCGTCCTGAAGAAGATTCTTCCTCCACACTCCGATCACCGGGGCATGTGGACTCCCAATTACGAAGGTCTGTACGTCGTCAGCAAGGTCTTTTCGGGAGGAGCTTTGTTGTTATCCACGATGGATGGTGAAGATTTTGCATCCCCGGTGAACGCGGACGCAGTTAAAAAATACTTTGCTTGAAAACGACCCGCTGGAAAGAAAAAGAGTATCTAGGCAAAAATGGGGAATCCTGGCGAACCATAAAAAAGGAAAAGGGTTCGGGCAAAAATTAGGGATATAAATTGAAAAGAACGTACACCCGCAAAGTCGAAAACCCGGATGGGCGACTGTGGCAAAAAAGGGTATCCCGGTGAACTGAAAACCCGCAAAGGGCGGTTCACGCAAAAGTTAGGGATTTGAAAAAGCAAATGACTGCGTTCCGCGTATGGACTGTATTTGTTTAGTGGTTTGGAAGACCTGAGGGCCGTTTATCTGAATCAATCTCTTCTGAAGCTGAAGCCTCGGAGAAGTATCGAAGTCGAGTGGGTCATAGAGGGATCAACTCATGGTGTTCGTCTACACCTCGTTGCCGACATTTGTATATACTGATGTATATTTATGTTTTATTGTTGCGCGGCTTCCTCATTCCAGGAGCTTGCATCTGTTGTAAAACATTTTTACCCATTCAGGGGTTCGTTATCAATAAAATGTATACTATTCAGCAATTTTGTTTGCTTGTTTAGCATTTATCTGTTTTGTTTGCGAAAAAGAACGCCAATGTTTTCGATAAAATGCACATACATAAACTTACTGGCCCAGGCCACTGATTGTTGAAACAATGAATTACTCAAACATTGTCACAAGATGATAACCTTGATAGGTCCCTTTGAGAAGGGCATCTTGTCTGTTTGTTTGTGTTGTTGCAGGTGTAGCATGTACCAGACAGTACGCCGTACGCGTCCCCAAGTAGGATGATTCCTCCTTCTCCAGCAAAGTTTACCAGCCTCTCCCCGTAGAGTCTGAACGTGAGATCGTAAGCGTTGATACGTTCCCCAGGCAGAGAGGATTATCTCCTTAATCAGATGCATCCTGAAGGATCATCATTTTCCCAGCTGAGTCGTTCACTGAAGTGTGCAGCAATTGATAGTTCCAGACTGAAGTCTCCAGCGGAATTGAAATTCCCCACAGAGTTGTGTCCTCCCCGAAGCAGGATGATTTCTTCTTCCCCAGCCGAGTTTGCAGATCCCCAAGAGAGCCGAGTCCTTGGAAAGCAGGTCAGGCCATGATTGGTTTTCCCCAGTAGAATGTTGAATAGCTGATGCCGTATTTCCCCACCGGAGTCGTACCTCCAAGAAGGTTCGGTCGCGAAGGCCGTGCAGTTTATTTCCGCGATTGACATCGTTCTCCTCAGCAGGTCCAGGTTCTCGTAGAGCTTCGTTCCCCTGCAGCAAGCGACTGAAGTTTGCTTCCCCATGCGGAGGCCGATTGAGATTGGCGGGACCTGCTGCAAGGGAATCTTGATGCCTGACGGCATGATCGACCATGTATCACTAGTTACCGTGTGACCAATTCCCCAGCTAGTTGTCGTGCAGCTAATATTTCAGTTTTTGAAGATTTGTTCCCATCAGAGTACCGTGTACTTGTTTAGTTGGCAAATTTCCGGGTTTGTTGGTATTCAACCGTCTTTCACCTTGATTGTTTGAGAGCCGTTTGCTTCTCACCCAGTTCAAGCCGTTTGAATAGGGGCAGCTGTTGCACCCCAAAATTTGACCAACATTTCTTTACCTAGCTTATGTTCATTTCATTCACATTAGCATTAGCATTATCATTTGCATTTCATTGACATGTGTGCAGGAGATCAAGAGGTATGATTACCAATCAAGGGATACACAAGACTAGGAAGCTAGCTAAGAAGGTTGTTCAGGTGTTCAAGGGTTGATATCCTTGTCAGAGAAGTTAAAAGATCCTCAGAAAGAGTGGTTGAAACCAAGAGTGTGTGCCTCCTAACTTGAGAGTTGTGAGAGCTCCTCAGATGATTCTGAAGCCAGGAATATGGACTTGAAGCCTTGAAAGAGCTTATGAGATGTCTTGAAAGCCATCATGAATACTAGACAGGTCATTGTGCAGGATTAAGAAGACTCAGCCATGAGTGGTGTAATTAGGGTTTGACTGGGTCAACCCTAGGTCAACTGATGATTTGAGGAAGGTTGAGACCTAATTCAAAGGCCATGTGATCATGGATTGATGCATTGAGATGCTATAAGGGTGATTCCAAGGTCAACTCATCATGATTGAAGAGTTTGAGAAGTTTCAAGCTAGGGTTTCTAAGGCTTGACAGTGTAAAATCCCCTAGTTTGACCCCTATCTTCAAGGCAGTTTAGCTCAAGATGTGATTGTCATCTCATCTTGCCCCCAACATGAATGTTGTAGAGCATCCTCTTAGATTTAATTTGAGTACTAGAAGTCCTTGATAGGATTTGTAGATCTCAAGTTATGACTTTGACAAGTTACAGGTCATCTGAGGTATGTGAATTTGGGGGCTTGAAAGTTACCCAACTTGCATCAAACTTTTTCCTAAGGATGATTCCTATGAACTTTTGGTCAACATGAATGTTGTTCCTTATCTTCTTAGCTTTCTAGAGAGTACTAGAAGTACTTGATAGGATTTGTAGAACTCAAGTTATGGCTTTGACAAGTCAAGGGCATTTTGGTCATTTGGAGATTACAGGTCATTTCAAGCATAAGGCCATAACTCCTATTTCCAAGATTCAAATGGAAACATCTTCAACATCAAACTTGCTTAAAATGATGTTTTAAGGCTAGTAACGAGGTCATGAGATGTTGAAAAGGCTTGTAGCTCAAAGTCACAAAAATGACCTAAAATAAGGGCATAAGTTAAATAAACCAAAGTTGGAAATTGAGATTTTCAACCTACACATCCAAACCATGGCATGTAATATATCATTTCGACTCTAGAAAACATTTTGAAAACAATGTTTAAGCCACATTTTTGAGTTGAGATTCAATTCATGGACTTGCTTTGAAAAACATTTGCTTGCATATTAAGTAACATATGCATAACTCAAAATTAAGGCATGAACAAGGAACTTGGCAAGCTAAACCCTTCCAAAATGTCACTAGGGGAGAAATTGAAAGAGATTGCGATAAATTTCAAGCTGCAAACAGAATTGAGCATGGCATGATACGTGATTCAAAATCTCATGACATGAGATGTGTAAAATCTCATTGGAAGGATCTAGAGGGTTCTAGATCATCCAAACTTCATCTATATATTGAGTAGAATGGATCCATGGCAGAGGTTGGTGATCATTGAAGGATTGAGCATAGTTTGTATTTTGAGTTTTCATAGCTTGCAAGTGCAATCGGTTTCACCAAATTCCTCCATTTCCTTCCATTTTCTTGATTGATTCTTCTTCCATGAGTATCAAGGATTGATTCCAGATCATTTCCAAGAAGAATTGGTGGCTAGATCGTGTAGGAGCAAGTGGTTTTCAGCACCTGCAACTCAGCATCATGTTTCAAGATTGAAGCACTTTCCATTGAATCTTTTGCATACAGAAGCAAGGAGGAGGTTCAGTGATCGTGTCCAGAAGATTTGAAAGCTTGAAGTGAAGATTTCGTGCATCTGTTATTCAAGAATTTCCAGGTTGGTAATCTTCTTCCTATAGCATGATTTAGGTAGAATTAGGTTGAATTAAGGTGCTAGATTAGTTGTAGAATGGCCTAGGATGGATTTCAGATGGTTAATTGCTGAATTAGAAACAAAATAGGAAGATCACCATTTTCGGTTGAGATTGGGAGATGTTGATTCTTGGGGTTTCAGAGGAAACTATGGGCATGGTTGAGTTCTGGCAAGATTTGGAGTGAGTTTCATGTTTTGACCTCTTGGATTGGAGGTCTCTAGGAAGAACTAGGGTTGAAGGGGACGATCGGAGCTCCATCGGCGGTGGCAGGAGCTGGGCGCGAAGTTCAGACGTTTGAAATGGAGAAGATGAAGTTCTCACCATTGGATGATGGATTGACCATTGACTGGGAGAAGATCCAAGGGCCACATTTTAATTCTGAGTTGTGAAGGGTTTCTGAAGGAAACGCTGCATTTCATTTATTTGGTGCTTTGGGCTTAGTAATCTGAATGTTATCCACACCCCCCAGCAAGCCCAATCCATGTTTTTAACTGAATCTGATTACTCCCTGCACCGTGTATTTATCCATTTTTATTTGATTTTCATTTAATTTCCATTTAATTCATGGTTTTTGTAAAATTCATAATTAATTGAATATTAATCCAATCAAACCCATTCTTTTTGCATATTAATCATGATTGAGTCTATTGTGTTTTAGAGAAAAAATATTTTCATTTCATATAATTTCTGATTTAATTGGAATTTTGTATTTTAATTGATATTAAAATGTTCATGTTTGATGCACATTTTTGTGGAATTTTGTTTGATCTCATGGTAATGATTTTGAGCTTAATTTTTTTTGTGTGATTAGGTTAGACATGTATGATCCCATAGAATTTTTCTCACATTTTTGTGATGAAAATAGGTGTGCTTTCTAGATTGATGTTTAGATGCTTCCTTTTTAGGGTTTTAGGTTGATGCCTTAGAATGTAGGATTTAGTTCTAGGTCCAATTTGATGGTTTGAGCTTTGAAACTAATGTGATAGAGTCATGATTGACCTAGGTTCCCATAGTAATTTTTGTAAGAATTTACAATTGATTTTAGTATTTTAGTTAGGACTAACTTTAGTGCTAGGTTTAAGGTGATCCTAAATTACTAATTCAACTAGTTTAACTCATCTAGTTCCCTTAGATTAGGGTTTGTGCTTGGTTTGCCTTTGATCAAGTTGAAGACAAGTTGAAGACAAGAGGAAGATGCTTGAAGTTGCTTGAGGTTGCTTGAAGCTTTTGATTTTGTGGGTGCCTGAAGGTGTCTGATGAAGATTAGGAGATAGGACACAGGGAGATCCTTGTAGTTAGAATGATTTCTTTCACAAACATGGAAAGCATCTTGTGCTTCCATTCCTCCCAATGACTAAGAGTCCTTCTCAGATATTCACATCCCTCCTTTGGAAGGATGAGTGGCTTTATCTGAGAACTAGAACTTTGAGGGAACCAGTCTCTCATAGTGATGAACCCTTACAGGCTTCCTTTGGTTGTCAGTAAGTTGTTTATCACTTCCACTCATCATGTTCAACCAATTATCTTCTGGTTTGAATATCTTGAAAGATGTTGGGCTTGAGTTTGAGGATGAAGACTTCATTGAAGAGTGTGGAAGAGGATGATTCCTTGAGCATTGCCATTGCAACTGAAGCTTGAAGGGCAAGAAAACAAGTTGATACTTGAAGACCCAATGAAGATTGAATGAAGAGTGAGGGGTTCCTTGATTGAAGAAGATTGAAGGATGAATTTGACACTTCTAAGTAATTGAAGACTACTCTGAGAAGCTGGAGCTTGTAAGAGGAGAAAAGCTAGTTGATACTGGTAAAGCACAGAGAGCTGAAGCTTGAAGACTAAGTTGGTACTTGTGAAGAGGATTCAATAGAGATTGAGTGTAGAGCTGAGGCTTGAGGAATAAAAGATAAGTTGATACTTACATTGATGCTTTGAGAACCTGAAGGAATCAAGTTGATACTTGTAGTTAAGAGTGAAGCCTGAAGGTGAAGCTGAAGCTTGAAGAAAAGAGAATAAGTGGATACTTATGTTTGATGGGTTGAAACCTGGAAAAACAAATTGATATTTGTCATGAAAGATGATAGCCTTGGAAGGTGGTTGAAGTCTGAAGACTGGGTTGCTGTTAGAAGAGCTGAAGCTTGGAGTTGAGAGGGAGCTGTTGATCTGCTTTCTTTCTTGTCTGTTTTCTTTTCTGTATTGATGTGCCTTGTTTGATTTGCTTGATGCATTAGAATAAGTCCATGACTAGACTGACTTTAATCTAGGGGCATGATTGCACTAGAGGTTGAGTTACTCCCTCTGCTTGTATTGTTACTGTATGGCTTTGCTTGCGGGTATTCGGTAGAGCCTAGCTCCCTTGCCTATGTGGTTTGTGTTTTGCTTAATAGCATGTTTACTTTTCTTCTGTATGATTGCAGGCTAATGTGGTCATCCATATCTGGCTTGAGGTTGAGATGAGCTTGTGGAGGCTGATGCCCCACACACATTTCCTCCCTCACTTGCATTGTATGCATTTTACTGTATATTTGTTTACTGTTTAAGCTGATGCTTTATCTGTTGCTGTTTACCATTGACATGATCCCCTAGGAATCTCATTTCCTTTGATAAGGAAGTGATGATAGAACTTTAGGTTGAAACCTATGCATGACAACTTCTAGGAGTTCCCTGTTTCAAACCTCAACTATAGGATGAATCCTTGGCATGACAACAGTAAGACTTGATAGTCTCCCTCTAGTTGAGCCTGATCTCTTCTCATCTCAAAACAGCTTAAGATACAGTAATCATGAATGATTTCTTTCGTACGTCACGAGCCTTAAGCTATCTGAGAAAGGATTGTTGGAGAGTTTCTTTTCAACAGTCTGGATGTTTAGTATGGCACCCTTTGGGTGACATGCGACACATTCACTCTCAGGTCATAGTCTTTAGTGCGATTGAAATTGCAAACACAATAAAAACAGTTCTTTCGTAAAAGACAGAAAACAAACTTCAAACCTTTTTGCCCCGTGGGCCCATAATTCAAAAGAAGCTTTTCCGAAGAAAAGAGTGTCGTTAAACTTCAGCGCCACCGCAAACAGGCTTTGTCCCTAACTGCTGGAACTGCTGTTTAACCCTACTCGATAAAACAGATGAATCTGAATTCCGGTAATCCGTATTAACCCGAACTACATAAGCTCTGATATCTCATACCTGTTGGGAGTACGTAGGCACAATACTGATGTATTGGCGAGCCACCTTCCCCGTAACCCGTAGTTAGCCGAACTACATTGACTCTGATTTCTCATTCTCTGATGAGAATACGTAGGCATAAAGCGCGACGCTTTGCCGAGTCATTTTCTTTTCTGTTTAATCCAGCCTTGATAGGTAGATAGATAAAACAACTCGTTCAGTAAACACAACAAGCGTGGATCCCGTCGAGTACGACGGACGTGAGGGGTGCTAATACCTTCCCCTTGCGTAACCGACTCCCGAACCCAGACATTGGTTGCGATGACCTTGTCTTATACCTTTTCGTCAGGTTTTTTCTGATCGTTTCCTTTCCCGCTCTGAGGGATAAATAATGAAAGGTGGCGACTCTTCTGTTTTTCCGGCACCTTATTTTCGCAGTAGCGACAGTGTTTAGCTAGGTCGGTAAGGTTTTAAGTTGAATAATAGCAGAATAAATGCGTAAACTAAAGGGAACTAAAGCTTTTACTTAAGATATGAATTTATGAATCGATATGCAATAATTTTGTTCTTCGGGGATTCGACAATTTACTGGCGTATTAAGTGTTTTCAAACTTAGTTTAAAAAGAAAATAGTGATCTAAAGACTTTTGTCTCACGATGGTTGTTGACGCTAGTCGCAACTCTAAGGCAGAACGTATGTTGTCGCTATCCCGTTCGGGGTTAAAGTTACTATTTGAAAATCTCTAAGTTCTAATCCTTTTTAAAGCGCTTTCGCTGTTTTTAAATAGAATGCCTAGTTTTTACTATCCGGTCTTAGCCGCAGCTGTCGCTTGTTGGTTCGTACCTTAGTTAATTTCCCACTGTCGTGGCAAAACTATTTTTTAAATAAGTTCCAGCTGTCGCGACGAACGTTTACTTAGAAATTTTAATTAAAAACTAAAACCATAACTGAGTTTTGAAAAGAGAAAGATTACGCCAATTATTATCAAATCCCGTCCGAATTATTATTACATATCGATTACGGTAATTTAGCTAGACATGGAAGAAGAAATGATAATACATAAATAAAAGCAGTAATTAAGAACATACATCCTAATGGAAATTGCGATTACGATTAAAATGAAAACCTGGAAATATCCCAATTGGCTTTTGGGCAGATCCTCCACAATGTTGGCAGGATTCTGGTCTTTGTGCCAATTGATCGTACAAGAAAATGGAAAGTACAAAATACCAAAGAATACAGAGAAGGAAAAGAGAAACAAATAAGAATATGAAAACGGTAAGGTTGCTCTGAAGATAAATTGGCAGCACTTCGTTGTCTTGAATGCGACTCCCTTTTTCAGGTCCCAACCTCTTCCTTTTATAGAGAGAGTATCTAACGGTTATTCCTTCAGGAAGTGGGTTTGAGGCAGAAAAGTAGGAGTTAGTGGTCACACTTTTGGTCTTTGAGGGGAAATTTTAGCACGTGACCTCATTCTGCACGTTCTGGGTGCATGACGGTCGTCATGGATGTGTGACGGTCGTCACACGCATGACGAGCGTAACGGCCATGTGACGGTCTTCACATCAGTAGAACTCGTATCTGCTATTTTTCTCTTGGTTTTTCATCTGTTTTTCACCTGTTTTTGCTCCTTTTCTTCATATTGCTTTGCTTGGACATGTTCTTTGAATACCTGCATAATACTTAGACAAATAGCATGGAATGCCCCAAATTCGGAGTGAAACCAGTCAAATATTAGTTAAAACACATGTCATTTTATATATACAAATTCGCGTTATCAGTAGTGGTCGGTGTTAGTTTCGCTCTGTCATCCTTTTGGTGGGGGGTCTGTCATGTAATTTAAGTCAGATTGTGCGATAGTCTTTGTCCTATCATCCTTTTGGTGGTAGTGGCCGGTGTGAGTTTCGCTCCTTCATCATTTTGGTGGGGGGTCTGTCATTTTAATTGATGTCAGATTGCGCGATAATGTTTGTCCTATCATCCTTTTGTTGGTAGTGGCCGGTGTGAGTTTCGCTATGTCATCTTTTTGGTGGGAGGTCTGTCATCTTAATTGATGACAGATTGTGCGATAGTTTTTGTCCTATCATCCTTTTGATGGTAGTGGCCGGTGTGAGTTTCTCTCTGTCATCCTTCTTGTGGGGGGTTATGTCATTGTAATTGATGTCAGATTGTGCGATAGTGTTTGTCCTATCATCCTTTTGGTGATAGTGCTTGGTGTGAGTTTCACTCCGTCATCCTTTTGGAAGGGGGGTCTGTCATCTTAATTGATGTTAGATGGTGCTATAGTGTTTGTCTTATCATCCTTTTAGTTGTAGTGGTCGGTGTGAATTTCACTGCGTCATCCTTTTGTCGGGGGGTATGTCATCTAACTGATGGCAGATTTTGCGATAGTGTTTGTCTTATCATCCTTATGGTAGTAGTGGCCAGTGTTAGTTTCACTTTGCATCCTTTTGGTGAAGGGTCTGTCATCTAATTGATGTCAGATTGTGCGATCGTGTTTGTTCTATCATCCTTTTGGTGGTTGTGGCCGGTGTAAGTTTCGCTCCGTCATCCTTTTGGTAGGGGATCTGTCATCTAATTAATGTCAGATTGTGCGATAGTGCTTGTCCTATCATCCTTTTGGTGGTAGTGGTTGGTGTGAGTTTCGCTTCGTAATCCTTTTGGTGGGGGGTCTGTCATCGTAATTGATGTCAGATTGTGCGATAGTCTTTGTGCTATCATCCTTTTGGTGGTACTGGCTGGTGTGAGTTTCGCTCCGTCATCATTTTGGTGGGGGGTCTGTCATTTTAATTGATGTTAGATTATGCGATAATATTTGTCCTATCATCCTTTTGGTGGTAATGGCCGGTGTGAGTTTCACTCCGTCATCCTTTTGGTGGGGGGTCTGTCATCTTAATTGATGTCAGATTATGCGATAGTGTTTGTCCTATCATCCTTTTGATGGTAGTGGTCGGTGTGAGTTTCTCTCTGTCATCCTTTTTGTGGGGGGTATGTCATCGTAATTGATGTCAGATTGTGCGATAGTATTTGTCCTATCATGCTTTTGGTGCTAGTGCTTGGTGTGAGTTTCGCCCAGTCATCCTTTTAGAAAGGGGGTCTGTCATCTTAATTGATGTCAGATGGTGCGATAGTGTTTGTCCTATATTCCTTTTAGTTGTAGTGGCCGGTGTGAATTTCGCTCTGTCATCCATTTAGTGAGGGGTATGTCATCTAATTGATGGCAGATTGTGCAATAGTCTTTATCCTATCATCCTTTTGGTGGTAGTGGCTGGTGTTAGTTTCACTCTGCATCCTTTTGGTGAGGGGTCTATCATCTAATTGATGTCAGATTGTGCGATCGTGTTTGTCCTATCATCCTTTTGGTGGTTGTGGTCGGTGTGAGTTTCGCTTCGTCATCCTTATGGTATGGGGTCTGTCATCTAATTGATGGCAGATTGTGCGATAGTGTTTGTCCAATCATCCTTTTGGAGGTAGTGGCCGGTGTGAGTCTCGCTCCGTCATCCTTTTGGTAGGGGGTATGTCATCTAATTAATGGCAGATTGTGCGATAGTGTTTGTCCTATCATCCTTTTAGTGGTAGTGGCCAGTGTTAGTTTCGCTCCGTCATCCTTTTTGTGGTGGGTCCATCATCAAATTTAAGTCAGATTGTGCGATAGTCTTTGTCCTATCATCCTTTTGGTGGTAGTGGCCGGTGTAAGTTTCACTCCGTCATCATTTTGGTGGGGGGTCTGTCATTTTAATTGATGTCAGATTGTGTGATGATGTTTGTCCTATCATCCTTTTGGTGGTAGTGGCCGGTGTGAGTTTTGCTCCGTCATCCTTTTGGTGGGGGGTCTGTCATCTTAATTGATGTCAGATTGTGCGATAGTGTTTGTCCTATTATCCTTTTGATGGTAGTGGCCGGTGTGAGTTTCTCTCCGTCATCCTTTTTGTGGGGGGTATGTCATCGTAATGGATGTCAGATTATACGATAGTGTTTCTCCTATCATCTTTTTGGCGGTAGTGTTTGGGGTGAGTTTCGCTTCGTCATCCTATTGGAGGGGGGTCTGTCATCATAATTGATGTCAGATGGTGTGATAGTGTTTGTCCTATCATCCTTTTAGTTGTAGTGGCCGGTGTGAGTTTCGCTCCATCATCCTTTTAGTGGGGGGTATGTTGTCTAATTGATGGCTAATTGTTCGATAGTGTTTGTCCTGTCATCCTTTTGGTGGTAGTGGTGGTGTTAGTTTCGCTCCGTCATCCTTTTGGTGGGGGATATGTCATCTAATTTATGTCAGATTGTCCTATAGTGTTGGTCCTATAATCCTTTTGGTGGTAGTGGTCGGTGTGAGTTTCGCTCCGTCATACTTTTGGTTGGGGGTCTGTCATTTTAATTGATGTTAGATTGTGCGATAATGTTTGTCCTATCATCCTTTTGGTGGTAATGGTCAGTGTGAGTTTCGCTCCGTCATCCTTTTGGTGGGGGGTCTGTCATCTTAGTTGATGTCAGATTATGCGATAGTGTTTGTCCTATCCTCCTTTTGATGGTAGTGGCCGGTGTGAGTTTCTCTCTGTCATCCTTTTTGTGGGGGGTATATCATCGTAATTGATGTCTGATTGTGCGATAGTGTTTGTCCTATCATCCTCTTGGTGGTAGTGCTTGGTGTGAGTTTCGCCCAGTCATCCTTTTATAAAGGGGGTTTGTCATCTTAATTGATGTCAGATGGTGCGATAGTGTTTGTCCTATCGTCCTTTTATTTGCAGTGGCCGGTGTGAGTTTCGCTCCGTCATCCTTTTGGTGGGGGGTATGTCATCTAATTGATGGCAGATTGTGCGATAGTGTTTGTCCTATCATCCTTTTGGTGGTAGTGGCTGGTGTTAGTTTCACTCTGCATCCTTTTGGTGAGGGGTCTGTCATCTAATTAATGTCAGATTGTGCGATCGTGTTTGTCCTATCATCCTTTTGGTGGTTGTGGCCGGTGTGAGTTTCGCTCCATCATCCTTATGGTAGGGGGTCTGTCATCTAATTGATGGAAGATTGTGCGATACTGTTTGTTCAATCATCCTTCTGGTGATAGTGGCCGGTGTGAGTTTCGCTCTGTCATCCTTTTGGTAGGGGGCCTGTCATCTAATTGATGGTAAATTGTGCGATAGTGTTTGTCCTATCATCCTTTTAGTGGTAGTGGCCAGTGTTAGTTTCGCTCCGTCATCCTTTTTGTGGTGGGTCCGTGTTGCACCCCAAAATTTGCTCAACCTTTTCTTACCTGGTTTATGTTTCATTGCATTATCATTTGCATAGTTATATCATTTGCATATCATGGTATCATTCATATAGCAGGGGATCAAGTGTGTTTCTTCTCAAGAGAAGCCTAGCAAGAGGTCTCATTCAAGATTGAGAAGTTATCAAAGTCATCAGGAGGTGGTTTGAATGCCTAAGGGTTTAGATGTTGGAATGAGAATCTTCTCCTAACTTGAGGATCAACTGAAGACCATCAGAGGGTTGTGAATGTTGAATATGAGAAGAGGATGTGTATGAAGCTCATAGAATGCCTGTGGGGCCATGGGAGAGTTTAATCAAGTCATTGTGTCAAATGCAAGAGCCACAGTTGAGGTGCAAGCAATTAGGGTTTCAAAGTCTACTTTTAGGTCATGGAGTTCATGAAATGATATGGTAAGACATTTGTGGTGTTGTGCCAAGATCAAATCAAGAAGAATCAAGAGTGTGGGAAGTTGCTAAATTAGGGTTTCAGTGCAAAATCCCCTGTTTAGTGCCTAACTTCAAGACCACATAAGTCAAGATGAAAGTTTCAAATGGATCTTTGGCCAACATGAAACTTGTAGAGCATCTCAATACCTTTAATTTGAGTACTAGAAGTCCTCAAGGGGATTCATAGAACTCAAGTTATGACCCAGACAAGTTACAAGTCCTCAGATGCCTCTGAAATTTGTCTGTGAAAATCATATGACTTCAAAGCTATTTTTGACCTAGAAATAGGTTTCACTTGAACTTTTGGAAAACATGAAAGTTGTTCCTCATGATTTTAGCTTTCTAAATTGTAGAACTCAAGTTATGAGGTTTACAAGTCAGAGGTATTTTGGGAAAGTGAGATTATAGGTCATTTTCAATCATAGGCCAAAATCTCCAACTCGCACTTGTCAAGTGCAATTTTGTTCAACATGAAATTTGTTCAAAATGTGGTTTTTAGGCTAGGCAAGAGGTCATGATGGATTGATTGAGCTCATAGCAAGACTTGGTTTGAAATGGTTTCAAAAAGGAAAATTTTCAAATGAATTAAGGAGGGAAAATGACAATTTTGAGTTATAGGACCAAAACAAGTCAAGTGACTACATTTTTTGAATGGAAATTGAAATTTAGACACTTTGGCATTACCAGAATTTTGAGTTTAGGCCAAGTTTCATGAGTTGTCATGTAGTTGCGTCAAATGCAAGTTACATAGCCAATTCATTCTACAATGCAATTCAGGTTGTGCTATCAATCCAATTTCATTCTAAAATCAATTTGCAAGCTGATAGAACCTTCTAGAGCAAGTGACACAGCCTGAAATCATGATTGTTACATTGGATTTCAAGGAAAAATCAGAAATTGCAATTGGCTGGATTGGGCTTCAAACACACTTCAAAAGCCCATAAAAAACATTCTATATATTCATTGCAGTGAATTCAGAGTGGTTTTGGCTTTCATTTTGGTGAAGAACACTGAAGTTGCAGTTGAGTTTTCAACAGGAGCAAGTGAAATCGTGTTTTGAGTTCTAGGCTGATTCAGAGCAAATTGAAGCTTACAACATCTTTCTCTTGCATCATTGAACGTATCTGGAGAGTTTTGAAGATTAAATCAAGCTCTAAGCACCTCTGTTACTAGATCTGCAACAGGTTAGTAACTTTCAATTTTCCACATGAATTAGCATGATGTAGTTAGATTTGAACTTGTGGTTAGGATCTAGACAAGATGTAGATCGTTTTAGGATCAATTTGGAAGCAATTAGTGATGTTTGATCATGAGGTGCCATTTCTGTTTTCATTCGAGTAGATCTAATCTTAAGGCTATGATATGATTTGGATAGATCAGGATGATCAGTGTAGCATAAGGATGATTTCTATGATCTTAATTGTGCAATTGGTGATGTTTGATCTGGATGCTATTTCTGAACATTGCTTCGTGTTTTAAAATCCATGGAGAGTTAGAACATTTGAGTAAGAGATTTAAGATCCTGATGAAATTCTGGAGATATTGATGTAAGGATTGTTGATGTTTGATCACCTGCAACCACCTGCTCACCGGAGAAGACGACCGGAGTCTTCTCCGGCCACCACGCTGAGTCTCACTCAGGCCAGGTTGAATTTTGGAGAAGATGAGTCCATAGCCATCAGATCTTGCCTTTGACCTTTACAGACCACCAGATTCAATGGACGTGTTTTAATCTGAGAAGTGAGACTTTTAATCCAAAACACAGGCGTTTCATTAATGAGGTGGCATGCCCTCAGCGCTTGGATCAGTGGACCAGTCTCCTCATCCAGTGGCTCTTGTTTTATTTCAGCATTTTATTTCTTTTATTTCATTTTTATTATTTTAAATGCTTTATTGATTCAAAAAATCACAATAAATTCAATTTTGATCCAAAAATTATTTTAAAAATATCTCCATATTTGATTTTTCTCATTTTTGTTAATTCTTTAATATTTGCATATTTGGTCATCTATTTTGCTGAATTTTGTTCTTCCAATTGGTGATAAATTTGGCTTTAATTTTTTAGTATGTTTTAGGGTAGATATTCATGTTCTCTTAGAATTTTTGTTGGAATTTTATAACAACTTTAGATTCTGTTTTAGATGTTGAGATTAGAGCCTTCCCAAACTTGTGGATTACCTTGATACCTTTCAATCTAGAAATTATTTAGGTGACTTAGAAGTTGAATTAGGCTTTAATATTTTAACCCTAGGTTGTTAAAACATGTATGTTCCCCTAGGAATTTTATTAGAATTTTACAACTTTGTTTTCTATTTTAGTTGAATTTTGCAAGTTGCTTGTGCTTGAGGTGTTCTATTTTATGTGCCTTTGCTTGCTTGGTTTTGTTGGTGACCTTGGAGCTGGATTTGCTTGGTTTCCTTTTTGGGAGGTCTTCCGAACTTGATGTAGTTGATGTGGCTTGAAGATTGGAGCTTGGAGTTGAAGTTTCCTTTTCTTTTAGGAGTTGTTTTAGGAGCTTAGGAAATTAGGGTTTTTAGGAAGAGCCATTAGAGCTAGTTTTGATTCTTTCATCAAACATAGAATGCATTGTGTGCTTCTATTCTATCCAATGATGTAAAGTCCTCCTAGGGAAACTCCATCTCTCCTTCGGAGGGATGTGTGGTATGCCCACAGTTGAGTAGAACTTTGAGGATACCTTTCTATTTCAATGTTGGCACTTGATGATTTCCTTGGGTTTTCATTTGGTTCACAACATTGCAACCTTGATCTTTGTGATTATTCCTCTGCTTGGAGTGTGCTTGCTAGAGCTTGAAGATGAAGTTTGATGAAGCTTGAAGATAGAAGCTAGCTTGAGGATGAAGCCTTGTTGCTGTTAACTTTGCTGTCAAGAGGATCTGCTGTTTAGAGTTGCTGTCTGCTGAAGACTGTTGTTGTTGTTTGGGCTGCTTTTTCTGTTTCTTTTCTTGTCTGTTTGCTTGTGTTGTTTACCTCTAGGTTTGAGGTGGAGCTTGTCTCCTCTTGCCTGTTGTTCTCTCCCTTGCCTCTCTTATACTGTTGCATAGCATGCATTTTACTGTTTACTGTTTACTGTTTGCTTTCTTTTGCTGCTTTCCCCTAGGATCTCTGATTCCCTCTGTGCAAGAGGGAATTGTGACAGACATTAGGTTTTGACCCATGCATGATAACTATAGGTAGATTCCCTTTCAACCATATTTTTAGGTTGTCTTTCTCTTCTCTTCTCAAAAACAATTCAAAAACACAGTAATAAGGTTAATTGAAGTCGTGCGTTACGAGCCTTAAGCTATCTGGGAAAAGGTTGGTGGAGGGTCTCTCTCCAGTAATCTGGATGCTAGTGTGGTACCCTTTGGGTGACATACGAAGCGTTCACTCCTGGGTCATAGTCTCTAGTGCGACTGAGATTGCAAACATCCTAAAAAAACATTTCTTTCGTAAAAAAACTCAAACAAACACTCAAACTCTGTTTTTGTCCTCTTGGACCTTTAATCAGCAAAACCCTTTCTTAAGGAGATAAAAAACTGTCAGACAAGCTTGTGTCTTCCGTAGCCCGAACTACGTTTGCTCTGATCCTTCATGCTGTATGAAAGTACGTAGGCACGAGATGCGACATCTCGGCGAGCAACCTTCCCCCATAACCCGTAGTTAGGCGAACTACGTTGACTCTGATTTCTCGTTCCAGACGGGAATACGTAGGCATAAAGTGTGATACTTTGCCGAGTCATTTTCTTTTCTTTTTAACCCAGACCTTTAGAGTAGATAGAATAACATACCCTTAGATAGAAAACAAGCGTGGATCCCGTCGAGTACGACGGACGTGAGGGATGCTAATACCTTCCCCTTGCGTAACCGACTCCCGAATCCAGGATTTGGTTGCGATGACCATTCCTTTCCCTCTTTGCGTTAGGTTTACTCTGAGCGTTTCCTTTCCCTCTTTTAGGATAAATAACGCACGGTGGCGACTCTTCTGTCATAGCAGGCGCCGATTTTCGCAGTAGCGACAATCCGTCATCAAATTTAAGTCAGATTGTGCGATAGTGTTTGTCCAATCATCCTTTTAGTGGTAGTGGCCGGTGTTAGTTTCGCTCCGTCATCCTTTTGGTAGGGGATCTGTCATCTAATAGATGTTAGATTGTGCGATAGTGTTTGTCCTATCATCCATTTGGTAGTAGTGGTTGGTGTGAGTTTCGCTCCATCATCCTTTTGGTGGGGGGTCTGTCATCGTAATTGATGTCAGATTATGCGATAGTCTTTGTCCTATCATCCTTTTGGTGGTAGTGGCCGGTGTGAGTTTCGCTCCGTCATCATTTTGGTGGGGGGTCTGTCATTTTAATTGATGTTAGATTGTGCGATAATGTTTGTCCTATCATCCTTTTGGTGGTAATGGCCGGTGTGAGTTTCACTCCGTCATCCTTTTGGTTGGGGGTCTGTCATGTTAATTGATGTCAGATTATGCGATAGTGTTTGTCCTATCATCCTTTTGATGGTAGTGGTCGGTGTGATTTTCTCTCTGTCATCCTTTTTGTGGGGGGTATGTCATCGTAATTGATGTCAGATTGTGTGATAGTATTTGTGCTATTATCTTTTGGTGGTAGTTCTTGGTGTGAGTTTCGCCCAGTCATCCTTTTAGAAAGGGGGTCTGTCATCTTAATTGATGTCAGATGGTGCGATAGTGTTTGTCATCCTTTTGGTGGGGGGTATGTCGTCTCACTGATGGCAGATTGTGCAATAGTCTTTATCCTATCATCCTTTTGGTGGTAGTGGGTGGTGTTAGTTTCACTCTGCATCCTTTAGGTGAGGGGTCTGTTATCTAATTGATGTCAGATTGTGCGGTCATGTTTGTCCTATCATCCTTTTAGTTGTTTTGGTCGGTGTGAGTTTCGCTCCGTCATCCTTATGGTAGGGGGTTTGTCATCTAATTGAAGGCAGATTGTGCGATAGTGTTTGTCCAATCATCCTTTTGATGGTAGTGGCCAGTGTGAGTTTCGCTCCGTCATCCTTTTGGTAGGGGGTATGTCATCTAATTAATGGCAGATTGTGCGATAGTGTTTGTCCTATCATCCTTTTAGTTGTAGTGGCCAATGTTAGTTTCGCTACGTCATCCTTTTTGTGGGGGGTATGTCATTGTAATTGATGTCAGATTTAAAGATAGTGTTTGTCCTATCATCTTTTTGGTGGCAGTGCTTGGTGTGAGTTTCGCTTCGTCATCCTTTTGGAAGAGGGTCTGTCGTCTTAATTGTTGTCAAATGGTGCGATAGTGTTTGTCCTATCATCCTTTTAGTTGTACTGGCCGGTGTGAGTTTCGCTCCATCATGCTTTTGGTGGGGGGGTATGTCATCTAATTGATGGCAGATTGTGCGATAGTGTTTGTCCTGTCATCCTTTTGGTGGTAGTGGTCGGTGTGAGTTTCACACCGTCATCCTTTTGGTAGGGGGTATGTCATCTAATTGAGGGCAGATTGTGCGATAGTGTTTGTCCTATCATCCTTTTAGTGGTAATGGCCGGTGCGAGTTCCGCTCCGTTATCCTTTTGGTGGGGGGTCTGTCATCTTAATTGTTGTCAGATTATGCTACCTATCATCCTTTTGGTGGTAGTGCTTTGTGTGAGTTTCTCTCTGTTATCCTTTTTGTGGGGGGTATGTCATCTAATTGATGTCAGATGGTGCGATAGTGTTTGTCCTATCGTCCTTTTAGTTGTAGTGACCGGTGTGAGTTTCGTTCTGGTGGGGGGTATGTCATCTAATTGATGGCAGATTGTGCGATAGTGTTTGTCCTATCATCCTTTTGGTGGTTGTGGTCGATGTGAGTTTCGCTCGGTCATCCTTATGGTAGGGGGTCTGTCATCTAATTGATGGCAGATTATGCGATAGTGTTTGTCCAATCATCCTTTTGGTGGTAGTGGCCGGTATGAGTTTCGCTCCGTCATCCTGTTGGTAGGGGGTCTGTCATCTAATTGATGGCACATTGTGCGATAGTGTTTGTCCTATCATCCGTTTAGTGGTAGTGGCCAGTGTTAGTTTCGCTCCGTCATCCTTTTTGTGGTGGGTCCATCATCAAATTCAATTCAGATTGTGCGATAGTCTTTGTCCTATCATCCTTTTGGTGGTAGTGGCCGGTGTGAGTTTCACTCCGTCATCATTTTGATTGGGGGTCTATCATTTTAATTGATGTCAGATTGTGCGATGATGTTTGTCCTATCATCCTTTTGGTGGTAGTGGCCGGTGTGAGTTTCGCTCTGTCATCCTTTTGGTGGGGGGTCTGTCATGTTAATTGATGTCAGATTATGCGATAGTGTTTGTCCTATCATCCTTTTGATGGTAGTGGTCGGTGTGATTTTCTCTCTGTCATCCTTTTTGTGGGGGGTATGTCATCGTAATTGATGTCAGATTGTGTGATAGTATTTGTGCTATTATCTTTTGGTGGTAGTTCTTGGTGTGAGTTTCGCCCAGTCATCCTTTTAGAAAGGGGGTCTGTCATCTTAATTGATGTCAGATGGTGCGATAGTGTTTGTCATCCTTTTGGTGGGGGGTATGTCGTCTCACTGATGGCAGATTGTGCAATAGTCTTTATCCTATCATCCTTTTGGTGGTAGTGGGTGGTGTTAGTTTCACTCTGCATCCTTTAGGTGAGGGGTCTGTTATCTAATTGATGTCAGATTGTGCGGTCATGTTTGTCCTATCATCCTTTTAGTTGTTTTGGTCGGTGTGAGTTTCGCTCCGTCATCCTTATGGTAGGGGGTTTGTCATCTAATTGAAGGCAGATTGTGCGATAGTGTTTGTCCAATCATCCTTTTGATGGTAGTGGCCAGTGTGAGTTTCGCTCCGTCATCCTTTTGGTAGGGGGTATGTCATCTAATTAATGGCAGATTGTGCGATAGTGTTTGTCCTATCATCCTTTTAGTTGTAGTGGCCAATGTTAGTTTCGCTACGTCATCCTTTTTGTGGGGGGTATGTCATTGTAATTGATGTCAGATTTAAAGATAGTGTTTGTCCTATCATCTTTTTGGTGGCAGTGCTTGGTGTGAGTTTCGCTTCGTCATCCTTTTGGAAGAGGGTCTGTCGTCTTAATTGTTGTCAAATGGTGCGATAGTGTTTGTCCTATCATCCTTTTAGTTGTACTGGCCGGTGTGAGTTTCGCTCCATCATGCTTTTGGTGGGGGGGTATGTCATCTAATTGATGGCAGATTGTGCGATAGTGTTTGTCCTGTCATCCTTTTGGTGGTAGTGGTCGGTGTTAGTTTCGCTCTGTCATCCTTTTGGTGGGGGATATGTCATTTAATTTATGTCAGATTGTGCGATAGTGTTTGTCCTATCATCCTTTTAGTGGTAATGGCCGGTGCGAGTTCCGCTCCGTTATCCTTTTGGTGGGGGGTCTGTCATCTTAATTGTTGTCAGATTATGCTACCTATCATCCTTTTGGTGGTAGTGCTTTGTGTGAGTTTCTCTCTGTTATCCTTTTTGTGGGGGGTATGTCATCTAATTGATGTCAGATGGTGCGATAGTGTTTGTCCTATCGTCCTTTTAGTTGTAGTGACCGGTGTGAGTTTCGTTCTGGTGGGGGGTATGTCATCTAATTGATGGCAGATTGTGCGATAGTGTTTGTCCTATCATCCTTTTGGTGGTTGTGGTCGATGTGAGTTTCGCTCGGTCATCCTTATGGTAGGGGGTCTGTCATCTAATTGATGGCAGATTATGCGATAGTGTTTGTCCAATCATCCTTTTGGTGGTAGTGGCCGGTATGAGTTTCGCTCCGTCATCCTGTTGGTAGGGGGTCTGTCATCTAATTGATGGCACATTGTGCGATAGTGTTTGTCCTATCATCCGTTTAGTGGTAGTGGCCAGTGTTAGTTTCGCTCCGTCATCCTTTTTGTGGTGGGTCCATCATCAAATTCAATTCAGATTGTGCGATAGTCTTTGTCCTATCATCCTTTTGGTGGTAGTGGCCGGTGTGAGTTTCACTCCGTCATCATTTTGATTGGGGGTCTATCATTTTAATTGATGTCAGATTGTGCGATGATGTTTGTCCTATCATCCTTTTGGTGGTAGTGGCCGGTGTGAGTTTCGCTCTGTCATCCTTTTGGTGGGGGGTCTGTCATGTTAATTGATGTCAGATTATGCGATAGTGTTTGTCCTATCATCCTTTTGATGGTAGTGGTCGGTGTGATTTTCTCTCTGTCATCCTTTTTGTGGGGGGTATGTCATCGTAATTGATGTCAGATTGTGTGATAGTATTTGTGCTATTATCTTTTGGTGGTAGTTCTTGGTGTGAGTTTCGCCCAGTCATCCTTTTAGAAAGGGGGTCTGTCATCTTAATTGATGTCAGATGGTGCGATAGTGTTTGTCATCCTTTTGGTGGGGGGTATGTCGTCTCACTGATGGCAGATTGTGCAATAGTCTTTATCCTATCATCCTTTTGGTGGTAGTGGGTGGTGTTAGTTTCACTCTGCATCCTTTAGGTGAGGGGTCTGTTATCTAATTGATGTCAGATTGTGCGGTCATGTTTGTCCTATCATCCTTTTAGTTGTTTTGGTCGGTGTGAGTTTCGCTCCGTCATCCTTATGGTAGGGGGTTTGTCATCTAATTGAAGGCAGATTGTGCGATAGTGTTTGTCCAATCATCCTTTTGATGGTAGTGGCCAGTGTGAGTTTCGCTCCGTCATCCTTTTGGTAGGGGGTATGTCATCTAATTAATGGCAGATTGTGCGATAGTGTTTGTCCTATCATCCTTTTAGTTGTAGTGGCCAATGTTAGTTTCGCTACGTCATCCTTTTTGTGGGGGGTATGTCATTGTAATTGATGTCAGATTTAAAGATAGTGTTTGTCCTATCATCTTTTTGGTGGCAGTGCTTGGTGTGAGTTTCGCTTCGTCATCCTTTTGGAAGAGGGTCTGTCGTCTTAATTGTTGTCAAATGGTGCGATAGTGTTTGTCCTATCATCCTTTTAGTTGTACTGGCCGGTGTGAGTTTCGCTCCATCATGCTTTTGGTGGGGGGGTATGTCATCTAATTGATGGCAGATTGTGCGATAGTGTTTGTCCTGTCATCCTTTTGGTGGTAGTGGTCGGTGTTAGTTTCGCTCTGTCATCCTTTTGGTGGGGGATATGTCATTTAATTTATGTCAGATTGTGCGATAGTGTTTGTCCTATCATCCTTTTAGTGGTAATGGCCGGTGCGAGTTCCGCTCCGTTATCCTTTTGGTGGGGGGTCTGTCATCTTAATTGTTGTCAGATTATGCTACCTATCATCCTTTTGGTGGTAGTGCTTTGTGTGAGTTTCTCTCTGTTATCCTTTTTGTGGGGGGTATGTCATCTAATTGATGTCAGATGGTGCGATAGTGTTTGTCCTATCGTCCTTTTAGTTGTAGTGACCGGTGTGAGTTTCGTTCTGGTGGGGGGTATGTCATCTAATTGATGGCAGATTGTGCGATAGTGTTTGTCCTATCATCCTTTTGGTGGTTGTGGTCGATGTGAGTTTCGCTCGGTCATCCTTATGGTAGGGGGTCTGTCATCTAATTGATGGCAGATTATGCGATAGTGTTTGTCCAATCATCCTTTTGGTGGTAGTGGCCGATATGAGTTTCGCTCCGTCATCCTGTTGGTAGGGGGTCTGTCATCTAATTGATGGCACATTGTGCGATAGTGTTTGTCCTATCATCCGTTTAGTGGTAGTGGCCAGTGTTAGTTTCGCTCCGTCATCCTTTTTGTGGTGGGTCCATCATCAAATTCAATTCAGATTGTGCGATAGTCTTTGTCCTATCATCCTTTTGGTGGTAGTGGCCGGTGTGAGTTTCACTCCGTCATCATTTTGATTGGGGGTCTATCATTTTAATTGATGTCAGATTGTGCGATGATGTTTGTCCTATCATCCTTTTGGTGGTAGTGGCCGGTGTGAGTTTCGCTCTGTCATCCTTTTAGTGGGGGGTCTGTCATCTTAATTGATGTCAGATTGTGCGATAGTGTTTGTCCTATCATCCTTTTGATGGTAGTGGCCGGTGTGAGTTTCTCTCCGCCATCCTTTTTGTGGGGGGTATGTCATCGTAATGGATGTCAGATTATACTATAGTGTTTGTCCTATCATCTTTTTGGCGGTAGAGCTTGGTGTGAGATTCATTTCATCATCCTCTTGCTGTGGGGTCTGTCATCTAATTGATGGCAGATTATGCGATAGTGTTTATCCTGTCATCCTTTTGGTGGTAGTGGTCGGTGTTAGTTTCGCTCTGCATCATTTTGGTGAGGGGTCTGTCATTTAATTGATGTCAGATTGTGAGATCGTGTTTGTCCTATCATCCTTTTGGTGATAAGGGCCGGTGTGAATTTTGCTCCGTCATCCTTTTGGTAGGGGGTCTGTCATCTAATTGATGGCAGATTGTGCGATAGTGTTTGTCCTATCATCCTTTTAGTGGTAGTGGCCGGTGTTAGTTTCGCTCCGTCATCCCTTTGGTGGGGGATATGTCATCTAATTGATGTCAGATTGTGCGATAGGGTTTGTCCTATCATCCTTTTGGTGGTAGCGGCCGGTGTGAGTTTAGCTCCGTCATCCTTTTGGTGGGGGATCTGTCATCTTAATTTATGTCAGATTGTGTGATAGTGTTTGTCCTATCATCCTTTTGATGGTAGTGGTCAGTGTGAGTTTCTCTCTGTCATCCTTTTAGAAAGGGGTATGTCATCGTAATTGATGTTAGATTGTGCGATAGTGTTTGTCCTATCATCCTTTTGGTGGTAGTGCTTGGTGTGAGTTTCGCTCCGTCATCCTTTTGGAAGGGGGTCTGTTATGTTAATTGATGTCAGATTGTGCGATACTGTTTTTCCTATCATCCTTTTATGTGTAGTGGCCGATTTTATTTTCGCTCTGTCATCCTTTTGGTGAGAGGTCTGTCATCTAATTGAGGCATATTGTGCGATAGTGTTTGTCCTATCATTGTTTTGGTGGTAGTGGTCGGTGTTAGTTTCGCTCTGTCATCCTTTTGGTGAGGGGTCTGTCATCTAATTGATGGAAGATTGTGGGATGGTGTTTGTCCTATCATCCTTTTAGTGCTAGTGGTCGGTGTGAGTTTCGCTCCTTCATCATTTTGGTGGGGGGTCTGTCATTTTAATTGATGTCAGATTGAGCGGTAATGTTTGTCCTATCATCCTTTTGTTGGTAGTGGCCGGTGTGAGTTTCGCTCAGTCATCCTTTTGGTGGGAGGTCTGTCATCTTAATTGATGTCAGATTGTGCGATAGTATTTGTCCTATTATCTTTTGGTGGTAGTTCTTGGTGTGAGTTTCGCCCAGTCATCCTCTTAGAAAGGGGGTCTGTCATCTTAATTGATGTCAGATGGTACGATAGTGTTTGTCCTATCGTCCTTTTAGTTGTAGTGGCCGGTGTATGTTTCGATCCGTCATCCTTTTGGTTGGGGGTATGTCGTCTAACTGATGGCAGATTGTGCAATAGTCTTTATCCTATCATCCTTTTGGTGGTAGTGCGTGCTGTTAGTTTCACTCTGCATCCTTTAGGTGAGGGGTCTATCATCTAATTGATGTCAGATTGTGCGATCGTGTTTGTCCTATCATCCTTTTAGTTGTTGTGGTCGGTGTGAGTTTCGCTCCGTCATCCTTATGGTAGGGGGTCTGTCATCTAATTGAAGGCAGATTGTGCGATAGTGTTTGTCCAATCATCCTTTTGGTGGTAGTGGTCGGTGTGAGTTTCTCTATGTCATCCTTTTTGTGGGGGGTATGTCATTGTAATTGATGTCAGATTGTGCGATAGTGTTTGTCCTATCATCCTTTTGGTGTGAGTTTCGCTCCGTCATCCTTTTGGAAGAGGGGTCTGTCATCTTAATTGATGTCAGATGGTGCTATAGTGTTTGTCTTATCATCCTTTTAGTTGTAGTGGCCGGTGTGAATTTGGCTCTGTCATCCTTTTAGTGGGGGGTATGTCATCTAATTGACGGCAGATTGTGCGATAGTGTTTGTCCTATCATCCTTTTAGTTATAGTGGTCGGTGTGAGTTTCGCTCCATCATCCTTTTGGTGGGGGGGTATGTCATCTAATTGATGGTAGATTGTGCGATAGTGTTTGTCCTATCATCCTTTTGGTGGTAGTAGTTGGTGTTCGTTTCGCTCCGTCATCCTTTTGGTGGGGGATATGTCATCTAATTTATGTCAGATTGTGCGATAGTGTTTGTCCTATCGTCCTTTTAGTTGAAGTGACCGGTGTGAGTTTCGTTCCGTCATTCTTTTGGTGGGGGGTATGTCATCTAATTGATGGCAGATTGTGCGATAGTGTTTGTCCTATCATCCATTTTGTGGTTGTGGCCGATGTGAGTTTCGCTCGGTCATCCTTATGGTAGGGGGTCTGTCATCTAATTGATGGCAGATTATGCGATAGTGTTTGTCCAATCATCCTTTTGGTGGTAGTGGCCGGTATGAGTTTCGCTCCGTCATCCTGTTGGTAGGGGGTCTGTCATCTAATTGATGGCACATTGTGCGATAGTGTTTGTCCTATCATCCGTTTAGTGGTAGTGGCCAGTGTTAGTTTCGCTCCGTCATCCTTTTTGTGGTGGGTCCATCATCAAATTCAATTCAGATTGTGCGATCGTCTTTGTCCTATCATCCTTTTGGTGGTAGTGGCCGGTGTGAGTTTCACTCCGTCATCATTTTGATTGGGGGTCTATCATTTTAATTGATATCAGATTGTGCGATGATGTTTGTCCTATCATCCTTTTGGTGGTAGTGGCCGGTGTGAGTTTCGCTCCGTCATCCTTTTAGTGGGGGGTCTGTCATCTTAATTGATGTCAGATTGTGCGATAGTGTTTGTCCTATCATCCTTTTGATGGTAGTGGCCGGTGTGAGTTTCTCTCCGCCATCCTTTTTGTGGGGGGGTATGTCATCGTAATGGATGTCAGATTATACTATAGTGTTTGTCCTATCATCTTTTTGGCGGTAGAGCTTGGTGTGAGTTTCATTTCATCATCCTTTTGGAGTGGGGTCTATCATCTAATTGATGGCAGATTATGCGATAGTGTTTGTCCTGTCATCCTTTTGGTGGTAGTGGTCGGTGTTAGTTTCGCTCTGCATCATTTTGGTGAGGGGTCTGTCATCTAATTGATGTCAGATTGTGAGATCGTGTTTGTCCTATCATCCTTTTGGTGATAGTGGCCGGTGTGGATTTTGCTCCGTCATCCTTTTGGTAGGGGGTCTGTCATCTAATTGATGGCAGATTGTGCGATAGTGTTTGTCCTATCATCCTTTTAGTGGTAGTGGCCGGTGTTAGTTTCGCTCCGTCATCCCTTTGGCGGGGGATATGTCATCTAATTGATGTCAGATTGTGCGATAGGGTTTGTCCTATCATCCTTTTGGTGGTAGTGGCCGGTGTGAGTTTAGCTCCGTCATCCTTTTGGTGGGGGGTCTGTCATCTTAATTTATGTCAGATTGTGTGATAGTGTTTGTCCTATCGTCCTTTTGATGGTAGTGGTCAGTGTGAGTTTCTCTCTGTCATCCTTTTAGAAAGGGGTATGTCATCGTAATTGATGTTAGATTGTGCGATAGTGTTTGTCCTATCATCCTTTTGGTGGTAGTGCTTGGTGTGAGTTTCGCTCCGTCATCCTTTTGGAAGGGGGTCTGTTATCTTAATTGATGTCAGATTGTGCGATACTGTTTTTCCTATCATCCTTTTATGTGTAGTGGCCAATTTTATTTTCGCTCTGTCCTCCTTTTGGTGAGAGGTCTGTCATCTAATTGAGGCATATTGTGCGATAGTGTTTGTCCTATCATTGTTTTGGTGGTAGTGGCCGGTGTTAGTTTCGCTCTGTCATCCTTTTGGTGAGGGGTCTGTCATCTAATTGATGGCAGATTGTGCGATAGTGTTTGTCCTATCATCCTTTTAGTGGTAGTGGTCGGTGTGAGTTTCGCTCCTTCATCATTTTGGTGGGGGGTCTGTCATTTTAATTGATGTCAGATTGAGCGATAATGTTTGTCCTATCATCCTTTTGTTGGTAGTGGCCGGTGTGAGTTTCGCTCTGTCATCCTTTTGGTGGGAGGTCTGTCATCTTAATTGATGTCAGATTGTGCGATAGTATTTGTCCTATTATCTTTTGGTGGTAGTTCTTGGTGTGAGTTTCGCCCAGTCATCCTTTTAGAAAGGGGGTCTGTCATCTTAATTGATGTCAGATGGTACGATAGTGTTTGTCCTATCGTCCTTTTAGTTGTAATGGCCGGTGTATGTTTCGATCCGTCATCCTTTTGGTTGGGGGCATGTCGTCTAACTGATGGCAAATTGTGCAATAGTCTTTATCCTATCATCCTTTTGGTGGTAGTGCGTGCTGTTAGTTTCACTCTGCATCCTTTAGGTGAGGGGTCTGTCATATAATTGATGTCATATTGTGCGATCGTGTTTGTCCTATCATCCTTTTAGTTGTTGTGGTCGGTGTGAGTTTCGCTCCGTCATCCTTATGGTAGGGGGTCTGTCATCTAATTGAAGGCAGATTGTGCGATAGTGTTTGTCCAATCATCCTTTTGGTGGTAGTGGTCGGTGTGAGTTTCTCTATGTCATCCTTTTTGTGGGGGGTATGTCATTGTAATTGATGTCAGATTGTGCGATAGTGTTTGTCCTATCATCCTTTTGGTGTGTGTTTCGCTTCGTCATCCTTTTGGAAGAGGGGTCTGTCATCTTAATTGATGTCAGATGGTGTTATAGTGTTTGTCTTTTCATCCTTTTAGTTGTAGTGGCCGGTGTGAATTTGGCTCCATCATCCTTTTGGTGGGGGGGGGTATGTCATCTAATTGACGGCAGATTGTGCGATAGTGTTTGTCCTATCATCCTTTTAGTTATAGTGGTCGGTGTGAGTTTCGCTCCATCATCCTTTTGGTAGGGGGGTATGTCATCTAATTGATGGTAGATTGTGCGATAGTGTTTGTCCTATCATCCTTTTGGTGGTAGTAGTCGGTGTTCGTTTCGCTTCGTCATCCTTTTGGTGGGGGATATGTCATCTAATTTATGTCAGATTGTGCGATAGTGTTTGTCCTATCATCCTTTTGGTGGTAACGGCCGGTGTGAGTTTCGCCTCGTCATTTTTTTGGTGGGGGTCTGTCATTTTAATTGATGTTAGATTGTGCGATAATGTTTGTCCTATCATCCTTTTGGTGGTAATGGTCGGTGTGAGTTTCGCTCCGTCATATTTTTGGTGGGGGGTCTGTCATCTTATTGATGTTAGATTATGCGATAGTGTTTGTCCTATCATCCTTTTGATGGTAGTGGCCGGTGTGAGTTTCTCTCTGTCATCCTTTTTGTGGGGGGTATTGTCGCTTGCGCGAAAATAAGGTGCCAGCATGACAGAAGAGTCGCCACCTTTCGTTATTTATCCCTCAGAGCGGGAAAGGAAACGATCGAAAAAACCTGACGAATAAGGGTAAGAAGAGTTCGTCGCAACCATTGTCTGGGTTCGGGAGTCGGTTACGCAAGGGGAAGGTATTAGCACCCCTCACGTCCGTCGTACTCGACGGGATCCTCGCTTGTTTGTTTACTTGGACGGGTTGGTTATAATCTATCTACCTATCAAGGCTGGCTGAAAAAGAAAAGAAACATGACTCGGCAAAGCGTCGCGCTTTATGCCTATGTATTCTCATCAGAGAATGAGAAATTAGAGTCAACGTAGTTCGGCCTAACTACGGGATTATGGGGGAAAGGTTGCTCGCTAGGACGTCGCATCTTATGCCTACGTACTTTCATCTGGTATGAAAGATCAGAGCAAACGTAGTTCGGGAAACTACGGGTTATCTCCTAAAAGAAGTGTTTTTTATTATGTTTTCGATTTCAACCGCACTAGAGACTATGACCTGAGAGGGAATGCGTCCTTTCTCAGATAGCTTAAGGCTCGTAACGTACGAAAGAAATCATTTCATGATTACTGTATTTTAAACTGCTCCGAGATGAGAAGAGAACAGGCCCAACTAGGAGGGAGACTATCAAGTCCTACTGTTGTCATGCCATGGATTCATCCTATGGTCGAGGTTTGAACAGGGAACTCCTAGATGTTGTCATGCATAGGTTTCAACCTAAAAGTCTATCATCAAATCCTCATCAGAAGAAATGAGAGTCCTAAGGGATCATGTCAATGATACACCAAAACAAACAAAAGCATCAGCTTTAACAGTAAAATGCATGCAATGCAAGTGAGGGAGGAAATGTGTGTGGGGCTTCAGCCTCCACAAGCTCGTCTCGACCTCAAGCCAGTCATGAAATAACAGTAATCATACTGAAGGGTAAACTACATGCTATCATGCAATGACAGATAAAAGAAATGAAGTGCCATCAGGCAAACAAAACACATGCTTGAGAAAGAATCATCTACTCTCTACTCCTAACCCTAACACAGAATCTGAATCAAATCTAAGCAAAGCCCTAAAGCAAAACCTAACCAAAAGAAAACAATCCCAGTCTTCAAGCTTCAGAACAAGCTTACCAAAGAAAGGGAGCTAAGTAAGCAGACCCATAGTGTCTTCCTCAGGAAAGCACTAGGAGGTGTATACTCAGGAGTCATACCCTATGTGGCTCAACCACTGTGATCAGTTTACATTCCTCCTCAGGAGAAATTAAACTCACAAGCAGGCTCCAACATCACTGGATACTTAGGAAATCCTATCTGAACTAGTGGAACTAAGTGAATAGACTCATAGGACCTTCCTCAGGAAAGTACTAGGAGGCTTCCACTTAGGAGTTGTATCCTATGTGGCTCAACAACTGTGATCAGTTTACATTCCTCCTCAGGAGAAACTAAACTCACAAGTTGGCTCCAACATCATTGGATACTTGAGAAATCCTAGATAAACTAATGGAACTAAGTGAATAGACCCATAGGACCTTCCTCAGGAAAGTACTAGGAGGCTTCCACTTAGGAATTATATCCCATGTGGCTCAACAACATGTGATCAGTTTACATTCCTCCTCAGGAGAAATTAAACTCACACGTTGGCTCCAACATCACTGGATACTTAAGAAAGAGGTGAGAAGAAAGAATGAAAGTCATTCATAGTGCCTTCCTTAGGAAAGTACCATGAACTTCCTTCAAACTTCAGGATCTCAAACCTCACAGACAGAGAACAAGCCAAGCTCTGGGTCTCTGAGTCTTGATCTACAATCTTCTCTTCATCATGCTCTCCAACAAGCTCTTCAAAACAACACAAGGCCCACAACAAACTCCCCACAATAAACCCCAGAGATGAACAAATAACCACAGAACAGACAAAATCACCAGGCAACTTCAGAAAATACCTAAAAATACTAAACCAAGCGGGAAAAATCTATCAATTATTCACAAGGGTCCATAACATCTACCCATAACATCCACATATGCCTCTACCCAAAAATCAAGACAAAGTTATCTAAAGAAAATGAATTTCCTTACCTATGCACAACCTAAACCCTAATTAGGATACCCTAATGCTAACCTAATTAAACTAATCAAATTTTAATCTAAAAATCAAGAATTAAATCCTATGGGGAACTATGGTTCAATATCTAATCACACCAAAAAGAATGAATTGAAAAGACTAAAGGAAGGTCCTAAAACAAATTCTACAAAATTGGATACCAAACTAAACATATTAAAAAGCTATTAAGATGAAAAATATACTAAAAATATGAAAAGAAAATAAAATGGAAATTTTATTCATTTATATTTTTCTAGACAGATTTATTAACATATGGAAAAAACAAGAATTAAGAAATATTTAATTTTCTATTTTTTTTATGAATTTTACAAGTTGCAAGAAAATATTAAAGGAATTTAAAATATAAAAGAATTCAAATAAAGGGAGGGGGTGAGAAAAGCAAGGCAGGCTAGTTTGTTATTAGATGGGCTGAATATGGGGGGGGGGGGTGCGCGTAGCATCTGGGGATAAGCCCACACGCGCTTCAGAAAAACCATGAAAAATTAAAACGAAAAATGGAACGCCCACGGTGCAGTTAGCAACTGAATTTAGTTCAAAATATGATTGGGCCGCTGGTGGGGTGTGTGGATAGTAAATTGTTGCTGAGCCCATGTTCAATAACTAATCTAAACGCCGCGTTTCACTTTTAAAATTCCCTCCGCTTTCTCGCTCAATCGGGACCGTAGATGGGGTAGAATTGGTCAAATTCTAGGGACGATCTGACGGCTGGAGCATCATCTTCTCCAATTAGCCATTAGGGTTTTCAGAAACCCTAGCCCATGCGCAGACCTTCCATCTCCTATATCTCCCTCGATACGCCATGAAACGACACGATCTAAAGACCAAAATGAATCTCCTCCTCGCCCTCTACACAGCCATGCCCATGGATTCCTCTAAAACCTAACCACTCAAGAGATACACACGATGGAAGTTCTGTCCATCATAGCTTGCACCTGGTATGCATGATCATGATCTTGGCTGAAACTAACCTAGAATGATCTACACTTCATGGTGATTATTCTAAACTACAAAACTAAGGTTATAGTACACTAAGGCATGAGTTCTTGAACTCAAAACAGAAATGGCCATAACACAAACCTACATGTAATGCTTTCAAACTAATCATAACACCTCCCTAATTGGTCTCTATCGTGTTTATCCTAACAACCAACCCTAAAACAGAATAAATAAAGAGATTCAAGAGAAAATGCATACCTTGCAAGTGATGATGGCTATGGTGTTTCTCTTCCAATTCAAGCCTTGGTGCTCTCTTGGAATGATCTTTAATGGCTCTATGTGCTTCTGTTTGCAGTAGTTTTTGCTCACACTTCTTGAATCAACCTAGCCAATCCCTCATGCAAGTTGGAGTGAAGCTTGTGATCTCATGAACCAGCCACGAATTCTCCTTGATTTTTCTTGCCAAATACTCAATGTTGCTTGTAGATGATGATGATAATCAGAATTGTAGTGATGGATGAAGTTTCAATGGAGTTTGAAATGAAAATGCACTTTGGAGTGAAAGAATCAAAATGTGGTATGCAAGCTCTAAGAATCTCTAACCAATGCATGGAGCCACTCTAGGGCTTATATAGATGAGAATAGAAGTGTGTGGAAGTTTGTAGAACCTTCCATGAAGCTTCTAGAACTTCTCATGCAATGATAATTTGAATTTGCCATATTTAGTAAATCTCATGCTATACCATGATACACCATGCAATCTCACTTAATTTCTCTTCAAATGATATGGTAAAATGAAAACAAAGCCTTACAAGTCCTCATGTAGCATTTTCCCATCTTTCCTTTTGATGCCTTAAAGTGCAAGTAACAAATTTACAAAGCAACTCCAATTTTTAAGCCTAAACTCAAAAATGTGGCTAAACCATTGTTTTTAAAATTATGTTTCCAATCAAAATGATATATTGGATGACCTATTTTGGATTCATAGATCTTCCAAACCAATTTTCAAATTCAACTTTTTCAACTTATAAGCCATTTACAAGCCATTTGAACCACTTTTAAAAATCCATGCTATAGGCCTTTTCAATAACTCATGACCACTTTTCTAGGCTTAAAATGCCATTTTGAACAACTTTCATGTTTTGAGTTTTTCCATTTGAGGCTTGGAAATAGGAGATATGGCCTTTGCTTAAAATGACCTATAACTGACAAATGACCAAAATACCCCTGTCTTGTTCCAACCATAAGTTGAGTTCCACAAATCCTATCAAGGACTTCTACCACTCAAATTAAAGCTAAGAAGATGCCCTTCAACATTCATGTTGACCAAGAGATCATAGGAATCATCCTACTAGGGCAAAAATTGTCTGCAAGTTGGGTGACTTTCAAGGACCCAGATTCACATACCTCTGCTGACCTGTAATTTGTCAAAACCATAACTTGAGCTCTGCAACTCCTATCAAGGACTTCCACCACTCAAATTAAAGCTAAGAACAAGCTCTACAACATTCATGTTTTGGGGAAGATGAGATATCAATCACATCTTGAGCTAAAACTGCCTGGAAGATAGGGATCAAATTAGGGTTTTTTCACTGACAATCCTTGGAAACCCTGACTTGAAACTTCTCAAACTCCTCAATCGTGATGAGTTGGTCTAGGAATCATCTTTATAACATCTATATGCATCATTCCATGATCTCATGGCCCTTGGATTAGGTCTCAACCTTCTCCAAATCTTCAGCTGATCTAGGGTTGACCCAGTCAAAACCCTAATTCTACCATTCATGGTTGAATCTTCTGAATTCTTGCATAATGACCTCTCTGGGCTTCATGATGGCTTTCAAGACATCTCATAGGCTTTCTCAAAACATCAAATTCATTCTCAAAGTCTCAGAATCATCTGAGGAGCACCCACAACTCTCAAGCTATGAAGCACACAACCCTGGTTTCAACCAATTCCTCTGAGGATCTCTTGAACTGTCTGATGAAGGTATCAACTTTCAAACACTCAGTGAATAAATAATTGTTGGTCAAATTTTTGGGTGCAACAGGTATGTCATCGTAATTCATGTCAGATTGTGCGATAGTGTTTGTCCTATCATCGTTTTGGTGGTAGTGCTTGGTGTGAGTTTCGCCCAGTCATCCTTTTAGAAAGGGGGTATGTCATCTTAATTGATGTTAGATGGTGCGATAGTGTTTGTCCTATCGTCCTTTTAGTTGTAGTGGTAGGTGTGAGTTTCGCTCCGTCATCCTTTTGGTGGGGGGTATGTCATCTAATTGATGGCAGATTGTACGATAGTGTTTGTCCTATCATCCTTTTGGTGGTTGTGGCCGGTGTGAGTTTCGCTCCGTCATCCTTATGGTAGGGGATCTGTCATCTAATTGATGGCAGATTATGTGATAGTGTTTGTCCTATCATCCATTTAGTGGTAGTGGCCAGTGTTAGTTTCGATCCGTCATCCTTTTTGTGGTGGGTCCGTCATCAAATTTAAGTCAGATTGTGCGATAGTCTTTGTCCTATCATCCTTTTGGTGGTAGTGGCCGGTGTGAGTTTCACTCCGTCATAATTTTGATGGGGGGTCTGTCATTTTAATTGATGTCAGATTGTGCGATGATGTTTGTCCTATCATCCTTTTGGTGGTAGTGGCCGGTGTTAGTTTCGCTCCGTCATCCTTTTGGTGGGGGGTCTGTCATCTTAATTGATGTCAGATTATGCAATAGTGTTTGTCCTATCATCCTTTTGATGGTAGTGGCCGGTGTGAGTTTCTCTCCGCCATCCTTTTTGTGGGGGGTATGTCATCGTAATTGATGTCAGATTATATGATAGTGTTTGTCCTATCATCTTTTTGGCGGTAGTGCTTGGTGTGAGTTTCTCTTCATCATCCTTTTGGAGGGGGGTCTGTCATCTTAATTGATGTCAGATGGTGCGATAGTGTTTGTCCTATCATCCTTTTAGTTGTAGTGGATGGTGTGAGTTTCGCTCCATCATCCTTTTGGTGGGGAGGTATGTCATCTAATTGATGGCAGATTGTGCGATACGTTTTTTCTGTCATCCTTTTGGTGGTAGTGGTCGGTGTTACTTTCGCTCTGCATCCTTTTGGTGAGGGGTCTGTCATCTAATTGATGTCAGATCGTGCGATCGTGTTTGTCCTATCATCCTTTTAGTGGTAGTGGCCGGTGTGAGTTTCACACCGTCATCCTTTTGGTAGGGGGTATGTCATCTAATTGAGGGCAGATTGTGCGATAGTGTTTGTCCTATCATCCTTTTAGTGGTAGTGGCCGGTGTTAGTTTTGCTCCGTCATCCTTTTGGTGGGGGATATATCATCTAATTGATGTCAGATTGTGCGATAATGTTTGTCATATCATCCTTTTGGTGGTAGTGGCCGGTGTGAATTTCGCTCCGTCATCCTTTTGGTGGGGGGTCTGTCATCTAAATTTATGTCAGATTGTGCGATAGTGTTTGTCCTATCATCCTTTTGATGGTAGTGGCCAGTGTGAGTTTCTCTCCGTCATCCTTTTGGAAGGGGGGTCTGTCATCGTAATTGATGTCAGATTGTGCGATAGTGTTTGTCCTATCATCCTTTTGGTGGTAGTGCTTGGTGTGAGTTTCGCTCCATCATCCTTTTGGAAGGGGGTATGTCATCTTAATTGATGTCAGATTGAGCGATAGTGTTTGTCCTATCATCCTTTTATGTGTAGTGGCCGGTTTTATTTTCGCTTTGTCATCCTTTTGGTGAGGGGTCTGTCATCTAATTGAGGCATATTGTGCGATAGTGTTTGTCCTATCATCGTTTTGGTGGTAGTGGCTGGTGTTAGTTTCGCCCTGTCATCCTTTTGGTGAGGGGTCTGTCATCTAATTGATGGCAGATTGTGGGATAGTGTTTGTCCTATCAACCTTTTAGTGGTAGTGGTCGGTGTTAGTTTCGCTATGTCATCCTTTTGGTGGGGGGTCTGTCATCTAATTTAAGTCCGATTGTGCGATAGTCTTTGTCCTATCATCCTTTTGGTTGTAGTGGCCGGTGTGAGTTTCGCTCCTTCATCATTTTGGTGGGGAGTTTGTCATTTTAATTGATGTCAGATTGTGCGATAATGTTTGTCCTATCATTCTTTTGTTGGTAGTGGCCGGTGTGAGTTTCACTCTGTCATCCTTTTGGTGGGAGCTCTGTCATCTTAATTGATGTCAGATTGTGCGATAGTCTTTGTTCTATCATCCTTTTGATAGTAGTGGCTGGTGTGAGTTTCTCTCTGTCATCCTTTTTGTGGGGGGTATGTCATTGTAATTGATGTCAGATTGTGTGATAGTGTTTGTCCTATCATCCTTTTGGTGTGAGTTTCGCTCCGTCATCCTTTTGGAAGGGGGGTCTGTCATCTTAATTGATGTCAAATGGTGCTATAGTGTTTGTCTTATCATCCTTTTAGTTGTAGTGACCGGTGTGAATTTCGCTCCGTCATCCTTTTGGTGGGGGTATGTCGTCTAATTGATGGCAGATTGTGCGATAATGTTTGTCCTATCATCCTTTTAGTTGTAGTGGTCGGTGTGAGTTTCGCTCCATCATCCTTTTGGTGGGGGTATGTCATCTAATTGATGGAAGATTGTGCGATAGTGTTTGTCCTATCATCCTTTTGGTGGTAGTGGTCGGTGTTAGTTTCACTCCGTCATCCTTTTGGTGGGGGATATGTCATCTAATTTATGTCAGATTGTGCGATAGTGTTTCTCCTATCATCCTTTTGGTGGTAGTGGCCGGTGTGAGTTTCACTCCGTCATTTTTTGGGTGGGGGGTCTGTCATTTTAATTGATGTCAGATTATGCGATAGTGTTTGTCCTATCATCCTTTTAGTTGTAGTGGCCGGTGTGAGTTTCGCTCCGTCATCTTTTTGGTGGGCGGTATGTCATGTAATTGATGGCTGATTGTGCGATAGTGTTTGTCCTATCATCCTTTTGGTGGTAGTGGCTGGTGTTAGTTTCACTCTGCATCCTTTTGGTAAGGGGTTTGTCATCTAATTGATGGCAGATTGTTCGATAGTGTTTGTCCAATCATCCTTTTGGTGGTAGTGGCCGGTGTGAGTTTCGCTCCGTCAGCCTTTTTGTAGGGGGTATGTCATCTAATTGACGACAGATTTTGCGATAGTGTTTGTCCTATCATCCTTTTAGTGGTAGTGGCCAGTGTTTTGTTCGCTCCGTCATCCTTTTTGTTATGGGTCCCTCATCAAATTTAAGTCAGATTGTGCGATATTCTTTGTCCTATCATTCTTTTGGTGGTAGTGGCCGGTGTGAGTTTAACTCCGTCATCATTTTGGTGGGGGGGTCTGTCATTTTAATTGATGTCAGATTGTGAGATGATGTTTATCCTATCATCCTTTTGGTGGTAGTGGCCGGTGTGAGTTTCGCTCCGTCATCCTTTTGGTGGGGGATTTGTCATCTTAATTGATGTCAGATTGTGCGATAGTGTTTGTCCTATCATCCTTTTGATGGTAGTGACCAGTGTGAGTTTCTCTTCGTCATCCTTTTTGTGGGGGGTATGTCATCGTAATTAATGTCAGATTATATGATAGTGTCTGTCCTATCATCTTTTTGGCGGTAGTGCTTGGTGTGAGTTTCGCTTCATCATCCTTTTGGAGGGGGGTCTGTCATCTTAATTGATGTCAGCTGGTGCGATAGTGTTTGTCCTATCATCCTTTTAGTTGTAGTGGAAGGTGTGAGTTTCGCTCCATCATCCTTTTGGTGGTGGGGGGGGGGGGGGGGTATGTCATCGAGTTGATGGCAGATTGTGCGATAGTGTTTGTGTTATTATCCTTTTGGTGGTACTGGTCGGTGTTAGTTTCGCTCTGCATCCTTTTGGTGAGGGGTCTGTCATCTAATTGATGTCAGATTGTGCGATCATGTTTGTCCTATCATCCTTTTGGTTGTAGTGGCCGGTGTGAGTTTCGCTCCGTCATCATTTTGGTAGGGGGTCTGTCATCTAATTGATGGTAGATTGTGCGATAGTGTTTGTCCTATCATCCTTTTAGTGGTAGTGGCCGGTGTTAGTTTCGCTCCGTCATCCTTTTGGTGGGGGATATGTCATCTATTTGATGTCATATTGTGCGATAGTGTTTGTCCTATCATCCTTTTGGTGGTTGTGGCCGGTGTGAGTTTTGCTTCGTCATCCTTATGGTAGGGGGTCTATCATCTAATTGGTGGCAGATTGTGCGATAGTGTTTGTCCAATCATCCTTTTGGTGGTAGTGGCCGGTGTGAGTTTCACTCCGTCATACTTTTTGTAGGGGGTCTGTCATCTAATTGATGGTAGATTGTGCGATAGTGTTTGTCCTATCATCCTTTTAGTGGTAGTGGCCAGTGTTTGTTCCGCTCCGTCATCCTTTTTGTTATGGGTCCGTCATCAAATTTAAGTCAGATTGTGCGATATTCTTTGTCCTATCATCATTTTGGTGGTAGTGGCCGGTGTGAGTTTCACTCCGTCATCATTTTGGTGGGGGGTCTGTCATTTTAATTGATGTCAGATTGTGCGATGATGTTTGTCCTATCATCCTTTTGGTGGTAGTGGTCGGTGTGAGTTTCGCTCCGTCATCCTTTTGGTGGGGGGTCTATCATCTTAATTGATGTCAGATTGTGCGATAGTGTTTGTCCTATCATCCTTTTGATGGTAGTGACCGGTGTGAGTTTCTCTCCGTCATCCTTTTTGTGGGGGTATGTCATCGTAATTGATGTCAGATTATACGATAGTGTTTTTCCTATCATCTTTTTGGCGGTAGTGCTTTGTGTGAGTTTCGCTTCATCATCCTTTTGGAGGGGGGTCTGTCATCTTAATTGATGTCAGATGGTGCGATAGTGTTTGTCCTATCATCCTTTTAGTTATAGTGGCCGGTGTGAGTTTCGCTCCATCATCCTTTTGGTGGGGGGGTATGTCATCGAATTGATGGCAGATTGTGCGATAGTGTTTGTCCTATCATCCTTTTGGTGGTAGTGGCCGGTGTTTGTCCGTCATCCTTTTGGTGGGGGGTCTGTCATCTTAATTGATGTTAGATTGTGCGATAGTGTTTGTGTTCTCATCCTTTTGATGGTAGTGACCGGTGTGAGTTTCTCTCTGTCATCCTTTTTGTGGGGGTATGTCATTGTAATTGATGTCAGATTGTGTGATAGTGTTTGTCCAATCATCCTTTTGGTGTGAGTTTCACTCTGTCATCCTTTTGGAAGGGGGGTCTGTAATCTTAATTGATTTCAGATGGTGCTATAGTGTTTGTCTTATCATCCTTTTAGTTGTAGTGGCTAGTGTGAATTTTGCTCCGTCATCCTTTTGGTGGGGGGTATGTCATCTAATTGATGGCAGATTGTGCGATAGTGTTTGTCCTATCATCCTTTTAGTTGTAGTGGTGGTTGTGAGTTTTGCTCCATCATCCTTTTGGTAGGGGGTATGTCATCTAATTGATGGCAAATTGTTCGATTGTGTTTGTCCTATCATCCTTTTGGTGGTAGTGGTTGGTGTTAGTTTCGCTCCGTCATCCTTTTGTGGGGGATATGTCATCTAATTTATGTCAGATTGTGCGATAGTGTTTGTCCTATCATCCTTTTGGTGGTAGTGGCCGGTGTGAGTTTCGCTCCATCATTTTTCTAGTGGGGGGTCTGTCATTTTAATTGATGTTAGATTGTGCGATAATGTTTGCCCTATGATCCTTTTGGTGGTAATGGCCGGTGTGAGTTTCGCTCCGTCATCCTTTTGGTGGAAGGTCTGTCATATAAATTGATGTCAGATTATGCGATAGTGTTTGTCATCCTTTTTGTGGGGGGTATGTCATCGTAATTGATGTTAGACTCTACGATAGTGTTTGTCCTATCATCGTTTTGGTGGTAGTGCTTGGTGTGAGTTTCGCCCAGTCGTCCTTTTAGAAAGGGGGTTTGTCATCTTAATTGATGTCAGATGGTGCGATAGTGTTTGTCCTATCATCCTTTTGGTTGTAGTGGCCGGTGTGAGTTTCTCTCCGTCATCCTTTTGGTGAGGGGTCTGTCATCTAATTGATGTCAGATTGTGCCATCGTGTTTGTCCTATCATCCTTTTGGTGGTTGTGGCCGGTGTGAGTTTCGCTCCATCATCCTTATGGTAGGGGGTCTGTCATCTAGTTGATGTTAGACTGTGCCATCGTGTTTGTCCTATCATCCTTTTGGTGGTTGTGGCCGGTGTGAGTTTCGCTCGTTCATCCTTATGGTAGGAGGTCTGTCATCTAGTTGATGGCAGATTGTGCGATAGTGTTTGTCCAATCATCCTTTTGGTGGTAGTGGTCGGTGTGACTTTCGCTCCGTCGTCCTTTTGGTAAGGGGTCTATCATCTAATTGATGGCAGATTGTGCGATACTGTTTGTCCTATCATCCTTTTAGTGGTAGTGGCCAGTGTTTGTTTCGCTCCTTCATCCTTTTTATGGTGGGTCCGTCGTCAAATTTAAGTCAGATTGTGCGATAGTCTTTGTCCTATCATCCTTTTGGTGGTAGTGGCCGGTGTGAGTTTCACTCCGTCATCATTTTGGTGGGAGGTCTGTCATTTTAATTGATGTCAGATTGTGCGATGATGTTTGTCCTATCATCCTTTTGGTGGTAGTGGCCGGTGTGAGTTTCACTCCGTCTTCCTTTTGGTGGGGGGTTTGTCATCTTAATTGATGTTATATTGTGCGATAGTGTTCGTCCTATCATCCTTTTGATGGTAGTGGCTGGTGTTAGTTTCACTCTGCATCCTTTTGGTAAGGGGTCTGTCATCTAATTGATGTCAGATTGTGCCAACGTGTTTGTCCTATCATCCTTTTGGTGGTTCTGGCCGGTGTGAGTTTCGCTACGTCATCCTTATGATAGGGGGTCTGTCATCTAGTTGATGGCAGATTGTGCGATAGTGTTTGTCCAATCATCCTTTTGGTGGTAGTGGTCGGTGTGAGTTTCGTTCTGTCATCCTTTTGGTAGGGGGTATGTCATCTAATTGATGGCAGATTGTGCGATAGTGTTTGTCCTATCATCCTTTTAGTGGTAGTGGTCAGTGTTTGTTTCGCTCCTTCATCCTTTTTGTGGTGGGTCCGTCATCAAATTTAAGTCAGATTGTGCGATAGTCTTTGTCCTATCATCCTTTTGGTGGTAGTGGCCGGTGTGAGTTTCACTCCGTCATCATTTTGGTGGAAGCTCTGTTATTTTAATTGATGTCAGATTGTGTGGTGATGTTTGTCCAATCATCCATTTGGTGGTAGTGACCGGTGTGAGTTTCGCTCCGTCTTCCTTTTGGTGGGGGTCTGTCATCTTAATTGATGTCAGATTGTGCGATAGTGTTTGTCATATCATCCTTTTGATTGTAGTGGCCGGTGTGAGTTTCTCTCTGTCATCCTTTTTGTGGGGGGTATGTCATTGTAATTGATGTCAGATTGTGCGATAGTGTTTGTCCTATCATCCTTTTGGTGGTAGTGGTCTGTGTTAGTTTCGCTCTGCATCCTTTTGGTGTGGGGTCTGTCATCTAATTGATGTCAAATTGTGCGATCGTGTTTGTCCTATCATCCTTTTGGTTGTAGTTGCCGGTGTGAGTTTCGCTCCGTCATCCTTTTGGTAGGGGGTCTGTCATCTAATTGATGGCAGATTGTGCGATAGTGTTTGTCCTATCATAATTTTAGTGGTAGTGGCCGGTGTTAGTTTCGCTCCGTCATCCTTTTGGTGGGGGATATGTCATCTAATTGATGTTAGATTGTGTGATAGTGTTTGTCCTATCATCCTTTTGGTGGTAGTGGCCGGTGTGAGTTTCGCTCTATCATCCTTTTGGTGGAGGGTCTGTCATCTTAATTGATGTTAGATTGTGCGATAGTGTTTGTGCTATCATCCTTTTGATGGTAGTGGCCGATGTGAGTTTCTCTCTGTCATCCTTTTTGTGGAGTTATGTCATCGTAATTGATGTCAGATTGTACGATAGTGTTTGTCCTATCATCATTTTTGTGGTAGTGCTTGGTGTGAGTTTCGCTCCGTCATCCTTTTGGAGGGGGGTCTGTCATCTTAATTGATGTCAGATTGTGCGATAATGTTTATCCTATCATCCTTTTATGTGTAGTGGCCGGTTTTATTTTTGTTCTGTCATCCTTTTGGTGAGGGGTCTGTCATCTAATTGAGGCATATTGTGCGATAGTGTTTGTCCTATCATCGTTTTGGTGGTAGTGGCCAGTGTTAGTTTCACTCCGTCATCCTTTTGGTGAGGGGTCTGTCATCTAATTGATGGCAGATTGTGGGATAGTGTTTGTCCTATCATCCTTTTGATGGGGTGTTAGTTTTGCTCTGTCATCCTTTTGATGGGGCGTCTGTCATCTAATTTAAGTCAGACTGTGCGATAGTCTTTGTCCTATCATCCTTTTGGTGGTAGTGGCCGGTGTGAGTTTCGCTCCTTCATCATTTTGGTGGGGGGTCTGTCATTTTAATTGATGTCAGATTGTGCGATAATGTATTTCCTATCATCTTTTTGTTGGTAGTGGCCGGTGTGAGTTTCGCTCCGCCATCCTTTTGGTGGGGGGTCTGTCATCTTAATTGATGTCAGATTCTGCGATAGTGTTTGTCCTATCATTCTTTTGATGGTAGTGGCCGGTGTGAGTTTCTCTCCGTCATCCTTTTTGTGGGGGGTATGTCATCGTAATTGATGTCAGATTATACGATAGTGTTTGTCCTATCTTCTTTTTGGCGGTAGTGCTTGGTGTGAGTTTCGCTTCGTCATCCTTTTGGAGGGGGGTCTGTTATCTTAATTGATGTCAGATGATGCGATAGTGTTTGTCCTATCATCTATTTAGTTGTAGTGGCCAGTGTGAGTTTCGCTCCATCATCCTTTTGGTGGGGGGGTATGTCATCTAATTGATGGCACATTGTGCGATAGTGTTTGTCTTATCATCCTTTTGGTGGTAGTGGTCGGTGTTAGTTTCGCTCTGCATCCTTTTGGTGAGGGGTCTGTCATCTAATTGATGTCAGATTGTGCGATCGTGTTTGTCCTATCATCCTTTTGGTGGTAGTGGCCGGTGTGAGTTTCGCTCCGTCATCCTTTTGGTAGGGGGTCTGTCATGTAATTGATGGTAGATTGTGCGATAGTGTTTGTCCTATCATCCTTTTAGTGTTAGTGGCCGGTGTTAGTTTCGCTCCGTCATCCTTTTTGTGGTAGTGCTTGGTGTGAGTTTCGCTCCGTCATCCTTTTGGAGGGGGGTCTGTCATCTTAATTGATGTCAGATTGTGCGATAATGTTTATCCTATCATCCTTTTATGTGTAGTGGCCGGTTTTATTTTTGTTCTGTCATCCTTTTGGTGAGGGGTCTGTCATCTAATTGAGGCATATTGTGCGATAGTGTTTGTCCTATCATCGTTTTGGTGGTAGTGGCCAGTGTTAGTTTCACTCCGTCATCCTTTTGGTGAGGGGTCTGTCATCTAATTGATGGCAGATTGTGGGATAGTGTTTGTCCTATCATCCTTTTGATGGGGTGTTAGTTTTGCTCTGTCATCCTTTTGATGGGGCGTCTGTCATCTAATTTAAGTCAGACTGTGCGATAGTCTTTGTCCTATCATCCTTTTGGTGGTAGTGGCCGGTGTGAGTTTCACTCCTTCATCATTTTGGTGGGGGGTCTGTCATTTTAATTGATGTCAGATTGTGCGATAATGTATGTCCTATCATCTTTTTGTTGGTAGTGGCCGGTGTGAGTTTCGCTCTGTCATCCTTTTGGTGGGAGGTCTGTCATCTTAATTGATGTCAGATTGTGTGATATACTATGTCCTATCATCCTTTTGATAGTAGTGGCGGGTGTGAGTTTCTCTCCGTCATCCTTTTTGTGGGGGGTATGTCATTGTAATTGATGTCAGATTGCGTGATAGTGTTTGTCCTATCATCCTTTTGGTGGTAGTGCTTGGTGTGAGTTTTGCTCCGTCATCCTTTTGGAAGGGGGGTCTGTCATCTTAATTGATGTCAGATGGTGCTATAGTGTTTGTCTTATCATCCTTTTAGTTGTAGTGGTCGGTGTGAGTTTCGCTCCATCATCCTTTTGGTGGGGGGTATGTCATCTAATTCATGGCAGATTGTGCGATAGTGTTTGTCCTATCATCCTTATGGTGGTAGTAGTCGGTGTTAGTTTCGCTCCGTCATCCTTTAGGTGGGGGATATGTCATCTAATTTATGTCAGATTGTGCGATAATGTTTGTCCTATCATCCTTTTGGTGGTAGTGGCCGGTGTGAGTTTCTTTCCGTCATCCTTTTGGTGGGGAGTCTGTCATTTTAATTGATGTTAGATTGTGCGATAATGTTTGTCCTATCATCCTTTTGGTGGTAATGGCCGGTGTGAGTTTTGCTCCGTCATTCTTTTGGTGGGGGGTCTGTCATCTTAATTGATGTCAGATTATGCGATAATGTTTGTCCTATCATCCTTTTAATGGTAGTGGCTGGTGTGAGTTTCTCTCTGTCATCCTTTTTGTGGGGGGTATGTCATCGTAATTGATGTCATATTGTGTGATAGTGTTTGTCCTGTCATCGTTTTGGTGGTAGTGCTTGTTGTGAGTTTCGCCCAGTCATCCTTTTAGAAAGGGGGTCTGTCATCTTAATTGATGTCAGATGGTGCGATAGTGTTTGTCCTATCGTCCTTTTAGTTGTAGTGGCCGGTGTGAGTTTCGCTCCGTCATCCTTTTGGTGGGGGGTATGTCATCTAATTGATGGCAGATTGTGCGGTTGTGTTTGTCCTATCATCTTTTTGGTGGTAGTGGCTGGTGTTAGTTTCACTCTGCATCCTTTTGGTGAGGGGTTTGTCATCTAATTGATGTCAGATTGTGCGATCGTGTTTGTCCTATCATCCTTTTGGTGGTTGTGGCCGGTGTGAGTTTCGCTCCGTCATCCTTATGGTAGGGGGTCTGTCATCTAATTGATGGCAGATTGTGCGATAGTGTTTGTCCAATCATCCTTTTGGTGGTAGTGGCCGGTGTGAGTTTCGCTCCGTCACCCTTTTGGTAGGGGGTCTGGCATATAATTGATGGCAGATTGTGCGATAGTGTTTGTCCTATCATCCTTTTAGTGGTAGTGGCCAGTGTTAGTTTCGCTACGTCATCCTTTTTGTGGTGGGTCCGTCATCAAATTTAAGTCAGATTATGCGATAGTCTTTGTCCTATCATCCTTTTGGTGGTAGTAGCCAGTGTGAGTTTCACTCCGTCATCATTTTGGTGGGGGGTCTGTCATTTTAATTGATGTCAGATTGTGGGATGATGTTTGTCCTATCATCCTTTTGGTGGTAGTGGCTGGTGTGAGTTTCGCTCCGCCATCCTTTTGGTGGGGGGTCTGTCATCTTAATTGATGTCAGATTCTGCGATAGTGTTTGTCCTATCATTCTTTTGATGGTAGTGGCCGGTGTGAGTTTCTCTCCGTCATCCTTTTTGTGGGGGGTATGTCATCGTAATTGATGTCAGATTATACGATAGTGTTTGTCCTATCTTCTTTTTGGCGGTAGTGCTTGGTGTGAGTTTCGCTTCGTCATCCTTTTGGAGGGGGGTCTGTTATCTTAATTGATGTCAGATGATGCGATAGTGTTTGTCCTATCATCTATTTAGTTGTAGTGGCCAGTGTGAGTTTCGCTCCATCATCCTTTTGGTGGGGGGTATGTCATCTAATTGATGGCAGATTGTGCGATAGTGATTGTCTTATCATCCTTTTGGTGGTAGTGGTCGGTGTTAGTTTCGCTCTGCATCCTTTTGGTGAGGGGTCTGTCATCTAATTGATGTCAGATTGTGCGATCGTGTTTGTCCTATCATCCTTTTGGTGGTAGTGGCCGGTGTGAGTTTCGCTCCATCTTCCTTTTGGTAGGGGGTCTGTCATGTAATTGATGGTAGATTGTGCGATAGTGTTTGTCCTATCATCCTTTTAGTGGTAGTGGCCGGTGTTAGTTTCGCTCCGTCATCCTTTTGGTGGAAGATATGTCATCTAATTGATGTCAGATTGTGCGATCGTGTTTGTCCTATCATCCTTTTGGTGGTTGTGGCCGGTGTGAGTTTCGCTCCATCATCCTTATTGTATGGGGTCTGTCATCTAATTGATGGCAGATTGTGCGATAGTGTTTGTCCAATCATCCTTTTGGTGGTAGTGGCCGGTGTGAGTTTCGCTCCGTCATCCTTTTGGTAGGGGGTCTGGCATCTAATTGATGGCAGATTGTGCGATAGTGTTTGTCCTATCATCCTTTTAGATGTAGTGGCCAGTGTTAGTTTCGCCTCGTCATCCTTTTTGTGGTGGGTCCGTCATCAAATTTAAGTCAGATTATGCGATAGTCTTTGTCCTATCATCCTTTTGGTGGTAGTGGCCGGTGTGAGTTTCACTCCGTCATCATTTTGGTGGGGGGTCTGTCATTTTAATTGAGGTCAGATTGTGGGATGATGTTTGTCCTATTATCCTTTTGGTGGTAGTGGCTGGTGTGAGTTTCGCTCCGTCATCCTTTTGGTGGGGGGTCTGTCATCTTAATTTATGTCAGATTGTGCGATAGTGTTTGTCCTATCATCCTTTTGATGGTAGTGGCCGGTGTGAGTTTCTCTCCGTCATCCTTTTTGTGGGGGGTATGTCATCGTAATTGATGTCAGATTATACGATAGTGTTTGTCCTATCTTCTTTTTAGCGGTAGTGCTAGGTGTGAGTTTCGCTTCGTCATCCTTTTGGATGGGGGTCTGTCATCTTAATTGATGTCAGATGGTGCAATAGTGTTTGTCCTATCATCTATTTAGTTGTAGTGGCCAGTGTGAGTTTCGCTCCATCATCCTTTTTGTGGGGGGTATGTCATCTAATTGATGGCAGATTGTGCGATAGTGTTTGTCTTATCATCCTTTTGGTGGTAGTGGTCGGTGTTAGTTTCGCTCTACATCCTTTTGGTGAGGGGTCTGTCATCTAATTAATGCCAGATTGTGCGATCGTGTTTGTCCTATCATCCTTTTGGTGGTAGTGGCCGGTGTGAGTTTCGCTCCGTCATCCTTTTGGTAGGGGGTCTGTCATCTAATTGATGGTAGATTGTGCGATAGTGTTTGTCCTATCATCCTTTTAGTGGTAGTGGCCGGTGTTAGTTTCGCTCCATCATCCTTTTGTGGGGGATATGTCATCTAATTGATGTCAGATTGTGCGATAGTGTTTGTCCTATCATCCTTTTGGTGGTAGTGGCCGGTGTGAGTTTCGCTCCTTCATCCTTTTGGTGGGGGGTCTGTCATCTTAATTGATGTTAGATTGTGCGATAGATTTTGTCCTATCATCCTTTTGATGGTAGTGGCCGGTGTGAGTTTCTCTCTGTCATCCTTTTTGTGGGGGTATGTCATCGTAATTGATGTCAGATTGTGCGATAGTGTTTGACCTATCATCCTTTTGGTGGTAGTGGTCTGTCATCTTAATTGATGTCAGATTGTGCGATAGTGTTTGTCCTATCATCCTTTTGGTGAGGGGTCTGTCATCTAATTGAGGCATATTGTGCGATAGTGTTTGTCCTATCATCCTTTTGGTGGTAGTGGCCGGTGTTAGTTTCGCTTTGTCATCCTTTTGGTGAGGGGTCTGTCATATAATTGATGGCAGATTTTGGGATAGTGTTTGTCCTATCATCCTTTTAGTGGTAGTGGTCGGTGTTAGTTTCGCTCCTTCATCATTTTTGTGGGGGGTCTGTCATTTTAATTGATGTCAGATTATGCGATAATGTTTGTCCTATCATCCTTTTGATGGTAGTGGCCTGTGTGAGTTTCTCTCTATCATCCTTTTTGTGGGGGTTATGTCATCGTAATTGATGTCAGATTGTGCGATAGTGTTTGTCCTATCATCGTTTTGGTGGTAGTGCTTAATGTGAGTTTCGCCCAGTCATCCTTTTAGAAAGGGGGTCTGTCATCTTAATTGATGTCAGATGGTGCGATAGTGTTTGTCCTATCGTCCATTTAGTTGTAGTGGCCGATGTGAGTTTTGCTCCGTCATCCTTTTGGTGGGGGGTATGTCATCTAATTGATGGCAGATTGTGCGATAGTGTTTGTCCTATCATCTTTTTGGTGGTAGTGGCTGGTGTTAGTTTCACTCTGCATCCTTTTGGTGAGGGGTTTGTCATCTAATTTATGTCAAATTGTGCGATCGTGTTTGTCCTATCATCCTTTTGGTGGTTGTGGCCGGTGTGATTTTCGCTCCGTCATCCTTATGGTAGGGGGTCTGTCATCTAATTGATGGCAGATTGTGTGATAGTGGTTCTCCTATCATCCTTTTGGTGGTAGTGGCCGGTGTGAGTTTCGCTCTGTCATCCTTTTGGTAGGGGGTCTGGCATCTAATTAATGGCAGATTGTGCGATAGTGTTTGTCCTATCATCCTTTTAGTGGTAGTGGCCAGTGTTAGTTTCGCTCCGTCATCCTTTTTGTGGTGGGTCCGTCATCAAACTTAAGTCAGATTGTGCGATAGTCTTTTTCCTATCATCCTTTTGGTGGTAGTGGCTATTGTGAGTTTCACTCCGTCATCATTTTGGTGGGGGGTCTGTCATTTTAATTGATGTTAGATTGTACGATGATGTTTGTCCTATCTTCCTTTTGGTGGTAGTGGCCGGTGTGAGTTTCGCTCCGTCATCCTTTTGGTGGGGAGTCTGTCATCTTAATTGATATCAGATTGTGCGATAGTGTTTGTCCTATCATCCTTTTGATGGTAGTGGCCAGTGTGAGTTTCTCTCCGTCATCCTTTTTGTGGGGGGTATGTCATCTTAATTGATGTCAGATTATACGATAGTGTTTGTCCTATCATCTTTTTGGAAGTAGTGCTTGGTGTGAGTTTCGCTCCGTCATCCTTTTGGTGGGGGGTCTGTCATCTTAATTGATTTCAGATTATGTGATAGTGTTTGTCCTATCATCCTTTTGATGGTAGTGGCCGGTGTGAGTTTCTCTCTGTCATCCTTTTTGTGGGGGTTATGTCATCGTAATTGATGTCAAATTGTGCGATAGTGTTTGTCCTATCATCGTTTTGGTGGTAGTGCTTGGTGTGAGTTTCGCCCAGTCATCCTTTTAGAAAGGGGGTATGTCATCTTAATTGATTTCAGATGGTGCGATAGTGTTTGTCCTATCATCCATTTAGTTGTAGTGGCCGGTGTGAGTTTCGCTCCGTCATCCTTATGGTGGGGGATATGTCATCTAATTGATGACAGATTGTGCGATAGTGTTTGTCCTATCATCTTTTTGGTGGTAGTGGCTGGTGTTAGTTTCGCTCCGTCATCCTTTTAGTGGGGGATATGTCATCTAATTGATGTCAGATTGTGCGATAGTCTTTGTCCTATCATCCTTTTGGTGGTCGTGGCCGGTGTGAGTTTCGCTCCGTCATCCTTTTGGTGGGGGGTCTATCATTTTAATTGATGTTAGATTGTGCGATAGTGTTTGTCCTATCATCCTTTTGATGGTAGTGGCCGGTGTGAGTTTCTCTCTGTCATCCTTTTTGTGAGGGTATGTCATCATAATTGATGTCAGATTGTGCGATAGTGTTTGTCCTATCATCCTTTTGGTGGTAGTGCTTGGTGTGAGTTTCGCTACGTCATCCTTTTGGAGGGGGGTCTGTCATCTTAATTGATGTCAAATTGTGCGATAGTGTTTGTCCTATCATCCTTTTATGTGTCGTGGCCGGTTTTATTTTCGCTCTCTCATCCTTTTGGTGAGGGGTCTGTCATCTAATTGAGGCATATTGTGCGATAATGTTTGTCCTATCATCCATTTGGTGGTAGTGGCCGGTGTTAGTTTTGCTCTGTCATCCTTTTGGTGAGGGGTCTGTCATATAATTGATGGCAGATTTTGGGATAGTGTTTGTCCTATCATCCTTTTAGTGGTAGTGGTCGGTGTTAGTTTCGCTCTGTCATCCTTTTGGTGGGGGGTCTGTCATCTAATTTAAGTCAGATTGTGCGATAGTATTTGTCCTATCATCCTTTTGGTGGGAGTGGCCGGTGTGAGTTTCGCTCCTTCATCATTTTGGTGGGGATCTGTCATTTTAATTGATGTCAGATTGTGCGATAATGTTTGTCCTTCATCCTTTTGTTGGTAGTGGCCGGTGTGAGTTTCGCTCTGTCATCCTTTTGATGGGAGGTATGTCATCTTAATTGATGTCGGATTGTGCGATAGTCTTTGTGCTATCATCTTTTTGATGGTAGTGGCCGGTGTGAGTTTCTCTCTATTATCCTTTTTGTGGGGGGTATGTCATTGTAATTGATGTCAGATTGTGCGATAGTGTTTGTCCTATCATCCTTTTGGTGGTAGTGCTTGGTGTGAGTTTCGCTCCGTCATCCTTTTGGAAGGGGGGTCTATCATCTTAATTGATGTCAGATGGTGCTATAGTGTTTGTCTTATCATCCTTTTAGTTGTAGTGGCCGGTGTGAATTTCGCTGCTAATTATGGGTGTTGGTTTGGCCTGAGGGTGTAATGATTAGAATTTGTGTGAACTTTGGAGGAGGGTGTTGTCATCATGTTGACAGCCCAAATTCATGTCAAGTGATTTTCAAATTGGTGGCATGCTGTTGTTGTGGATTTGGCATGGAAGTTGAATATTGCTGAACATAAACCTCAGTCAATAGTGCAGCTTTAGGACAGTTGTGATTTTTGAGGACAAATTGGATTTATGTTTTTTTTATTTGAAACTTGTGTACTGAGGGTTGTTTGTGTATCTGCTTTCAAACCACCCTCTTGAATCCTTATGATTAAGCTTCTAGCTGTGCTGTTTTCAAGAGTACCTTGCTAACTGTTTGATTTATGTGTGAGAGTGTGAACATACTTTGATTTTTGGAGCTGAAGCCACTATTCTGTGTGGCTGCTACAAGCCTTTTGTTTGAGGTCTTTTCTGTTGTTGCCAACTTAGTATCCTACCATACACGACTTTGACTAGTCTATTTGGTTCTAGGGATTTAAACCTTTGTCTCGTCTTGTAAACAGTTCAAGCAGTTTGTGGCAAGTTTAGGTTTGGCTGTTTTTAAGCTCATAAGTGTTGGTTACTAGAGGCTGGAATTCACACCAGGTTATGGATGTGGCTGTCATAAGGATAGTTTGTGGACTGGATGTGGCTGCCATTTGGAGATTGCAATGAGGGAATGTTTCTATTAAATAAGGAGAGTTTACACTATTTTGTTGTTAGTCATTGTGGACTATTTTGAATTATGATGATGGCAGTTTATGGTTCCAGACAGGTCTGCCACCAAATTTTGGGCTTGAATGTTGCTTAGCTTTAGTTTTCCTTGGCTACTTCTGTTTTGCAAACCAGCAGCCATGTTATATTCATCTTGCTGTTATTAAAGATTGCTAGTTGCCTCTCTTTTTCTCAAGCTTATTAGTTTTCCTTAAAAAAATCACAGCTGGTGTGACTCATGAATTTCAGTAACTTTGGTCATCATCCTCATCAACATGAGATGCTTTTTGTATGTGTTCATAATTGGTTGTGGATTTGGATGCTGCATCATGCCTGCTGTCATTACATTGTTTTTCTTATAATACCATTTCAAAACAATTTTGCATCTCACACCTCATTTCTCATTATAACTGTGTTCTGCTTAAACTAACTGTTGAAATACATCACATATATCATTTGTAACATGTTCAAAGCCTTTACTTGATTGAGATCACAATTAATTCATGTTGAGATACCAAAATGCATTTTTAAAACCTCATACTTGCATGATCATACCAATATTGGTTCTGTTATGTTTTGATCCAAATCAACTGTTGGAATACATCAAATATATCATTTGTAACATGTTCAAACCCTCATTTGATTATCACAACAGTTGGTTTGTGTTTTGGATTTAAAATGCATCTTTTAGCACAAAATTGCAACTCACATATCATTTTTTACCACAGCATAAATTGAGCCTTGACTCTTGCATGAACTTAGTCCTTGTCACTTATATGTTGTGTGGATGTGATTATTTTAATTCAAAGCCGGCTGTCATGAGTGTGTCACTCCAAATGCATTTTTCAAACATTACACTAGCATGACCATACCTTCATCCATTATGTTATGTTTTGATCCAAACTAAATATTGGAATTCACTAAATGCATCATGTATAATATGTTCAGATTTTCATTTAGTTGAAATAACATTTGGTTTATGTTTTAGACATCAAAATGCATTTTTCAAGTTTCAAAAGCATGTGCATTTGAATCTTTAAGTAGAAGGAGAATCTCAGAAAAATAACATCACCATCATGATCCTCATATTTTTCTGGTCAAGATGTATATAAATTTCATCTCATTTGGATAAGTATTGAGTGAGTTGCGTATCAAAACGTATTTTGAAAAATCACTTATTTTGTCTTGGATCTGTCCAGCTTGCATTGCATTTTACCCTTATATGTTTAAGGGGTGGAATCAATCAACGGATGTATAGCCACCCCAGTGGTAAGACCATTATGCCAAAAACGCCTTGCACGCCTTGTACCTGAGTTCGACCCCTGAGGAGGGCAACTCTTTTGTTATTTTTTGGCATTTTTCACCCCATTTTCAAAAATCCATATCTCTCTCAATTTTAATCATTTTTCACCCGTTATTTTTTCATTGTGTTCATCTTGATGTGTACTTTCATGACATATTTTTTATTTTCATGTTTGACAAATTTTTCATCTCTTTTGACTTCGTGCAAGTTAAGTGCATTTTACGTTCGTTTATGCATGTGCAGATGAATTTTTCTTTGATTACACTTGAATTTGTTTTTGATACTTGTTTGTATTTATATCCTTAAATGTTAGTTAACATGCTAGGATTTTATTTTTGGTTGTTACCATGTTCCCTCTGTTGAATGTAATTGAACTCGATCTGTCGTCACAATTCCCGTTAACTAATATGTGTTGATTGTCATCAATGCACTTTGATATTTATCATTCCATATGTTTATCTAATGGTTGTCACCATGAATATGCCTTTATCATGTTGTTAATTTTCTTGTTGATTTCTTTCCCCATGTGACGAAGCTTGTTAGCTCTCATCCTGTTGCCTCCCCTGTCTAATTCCAAAGGAAAAGTCTGTCCATTTGACCCTCATGTCATGGATACATCCCTTATCCCTCTCTTGATTTTTTTAAGTCACTTTAACCCTAGATTAGAAACCCTTAGAATTTTCTTTAAGTCTAAAAGACCCACCTGTACTAGGAGTGTTCTTCAACTAGGACCCTAGGAAGGAGTTTGTCAACTCTGTGTAAGAATCATCGTCATGATTTCTTACTTCCCCTTTTGAACATTACAACTTAGATTAGGCAGTTTTGTCAAACTCCACACAAACATTGTCATGTTTTTTCCCCCGTGAACCTTGATCATAATCAAGTGTTCTTTATCCCTTGTGAGGTGAACTACGATTGCTCTGATTCTATCCTAGTTAGGATACGTAGGCAGAAGATGCGACGTCTTTGCGAGCAAACTTAGTGTATATAACTTTAGGTTTCAACTCATATCTTTTCCCAATCCCAAATCCATAGTACATATCACAAACTTAGCAAGCAATCAAACAAAAGGTTCATGTAGAGTACTACAGATATTTAGGGTGCTAACACCTTCCCTAGGTATAACCAACCTCCGATCCCCGAATCTCTTAAGCGTTGTCGTTACATCGCGAAAAAGGTTTTTCTTTCTTTAGACCTTTCCTTTGGATAAAATAAAGTCCGGTTGTAAAAAGAATTAAGATTCAAGTTAATCTAATAGCTTGATATCCAATTTTCACCGCAACAGAAATGGCGACTTCACTGGGGACTTTTACTTTGAGGGTTTGGCCTATCTTGTTTGATTACTTGCTTATTTGTAGATACTTGTAAAAATGTACATATGTGCTCTGTTGGATCTTGGGAACTTGGAATGGTAAGACAACACTATACCCGTGTTTGAGCGTACTTATGATAGGATGGTGGTATATTCAAGGAGACTTATAGGGAGTTGATTCCCGACCAAGTTGACTAGAGAAAACCACCGCTCAGTAGAGGCCCTTCTGAGAGTTAGTATTGTTGATCGAGTATTCGTGAAAACAATGCTACTTTCTACATGGGAGCCCGTGATACTGAGAACCTTTAGATTACCTTTTCCCCCACCATGGATTTATTAGGATGTAGTGCGATGACTATAAGGAAGTAATTCCAAAGTAGTTGATACGCGATACTACACTTGGACGAGACTCTCTTGAGAATATTATCGACCACCAAGTATTTGGGAAATTGATAATATCCGAAAGATGGGTCGAGGACTCTGGGAACTCTTTTTAGAACCTTGTTCTGCAGTTTTGAAAACCTTAGTAGATACCTTTGGGGTGGGTAGACCTTGACTCCATTCTCATGTTCTCCAAACCAAAACCTTTATCTGTTTTTATCCATGTGTATATATGAATCTGTGCTTACCTGTGTTTGTGCATTCATGCATTCATGAACATCATATCATAAAGTTTTCATGGAACTCAGATCTCTTGTTTGTAAACAATAGGATCATCATGGACAGTGGAAAAAAGAAAACCATAAAGTACACTTACAAAAGTCCTAACTTGGATGACATAGAAAGGTTGAGCACTTTGATAACAGATCTAGAAGGATTCAAGAGCAGGTATGGGAACTTATTGTCATTGTTGAGGGTAAAAAGGAAGATGGATCTGGGACTTCTCTCCACACTCCTCCAGTTTTATGATCCACTCTATCCTTGTTTCACTTTTCCTGATTATCAGCTGGTACCTACACTTGAGGAATATTCTTGCTTGATTGGTTTACCTATTCTTGAAGACTCTCCTTTTCCAATCATGGAGAAGGACCCTAAGGAAGAATAAATTGCTAAAGCTACGCGTTTAGGATTGGTGGATATTCAGAAAAATATGGTTACTAAGGGAGGAGTCTTTGGTTTGACTGCAGAATTCTTGGTTGGAAAAACACAATGCTATGCTGATCATTTGAGTATGGATGCATTCGAAGCCATCTTTGCCTTGCTCATTTATGGAATCTTCTTGTTTCCGAGCTTTGATAATTTTGTGGATCTCAACGCCATCAAGATTTTCTTGAAGAAAAACCCTGTGCCTACTTTACTAGCTGACGCATATCATTCTGTTCACTTGAGAAATCTGCATAAAGGAGGAATGATTGTCTGTTGTGTCCCGTTGTTATATAAGTGGTTTATTTCTCACTTATCTAAGGCTCATGCTTTTTGGAAAGAAGGTTGGTGGTCTCAGAGGGTTATGGCTCTTACTCACTCTGATATTGATTGGTACATCCGTAGTTACGATGGGATAAAAATCATTGACAGTTGTGGAAGCTTTGGTAACGTACCTCTTCTGGGTACAGGTGGAGGAATCAGTTATAACCCTGTTCTCGCTCGCCGTCAGCTTGGATATCCTTTGAAAGACAAACCAAACAGCGCTCAAGTGGAGAATATTTTCTTTAAGGGAATTTCAAAATTGAAAAGAGAAATTCTAAAAGCTTGGGGACATGTACACAAGAAAGGAAAGGAAGACTTGGGGAAACCTAATTGCGTCTCTCTCGAGCCTTATCTCCAATGGATCCGAAAGAGAGCTATTCAGCTGAAGATGCCTTATTCTCAGCAGAAGCCCATGGCTTTAGAGGAGGAACACACAATGATCTTTATGTCTGAAGAGGAGAAGTTAAAGATCGCTTTGAGGAAGTCACAACAAACTAAAGTAGCCTGGAAGTACAAGTACCAAGTGGCCATGGAAGAGAATGATGAACTCCGGAGACAACTACAGGCGAAGGATGAAGAAATGAATGCTTATAAGAAGAGGAAGACACAGGAATGTTTATCTTCTTCCAACTCTCAGCCGCCTCCATGGAAGCTAGTCGTGGACAAACTCATTCTCGAGAAGACTCAGATGGAAGAAGAAATCAAGAAACTCAAAGCAAAAGAGGACTTTTATTTAGAACACTGTCAGCCTTATATTTAGGACTTTTGAAAAACGTACTAGATATTTTGTAATGCAATCTTGAAAATCAATGAAATGAAATGATGTTTTGATCTGAGTTCCATGAAACCTTTTGTATTTGAATTTGCATCAATTAATCATTCAAGGAACTAAAGAATATTTGGCTGGATGTATTTCAGTTTCAGAATCGTTGTTGTAAAACTCTCAGTTATTAATCCATAAGGACTTTTTTTCCCGTTATTATAATTTTTGCAAAAATTTCTTTGGGTTCCTTAAATGATTAATTTTGCATTATTGAATTTTTGCATTCATAAGCATTGCATGTGCATGTTCTTGTATTAAGTCTCATCTCGCTGTCTTGTCTCCAGAAAGAATCACATTAGGTCCTCAACACCGATACAACACCCGAGCCCAAGCTCGCCTAAGAATGGAAGGACAGAATTTGGATGTGGATAGAATTGATAATGAACTTGGAGAGCTACGAGGAGGCATGGGGCATATCATGGAAGCCCTACAAGTCATTCGTGCAAAGTTGGACACTCAAGCCACTGTTGTTTCTGAAATCACTAGCATAGCTGCAGAGCTGATTGTTGCACCCTAAAATTTGCTCAACCTTATTCACTTGGTTTATGTTTCAATATCATTTGCATATAGAGTCATGTACTGGGTTACTCATCTGCATAGCATAAGCATAGCAAGTCATTCAATAGGGGACCAACCATTATTCTTATCTCTAAAGGCCTATCAAAAGGTTATTACTCAAATTCAATCTCATTCAAGTCATCAGAAAGAATTGGGAAGCTATCAAGTCAATGGATCAAGCAGTTCATCTATCTCCTATCTGAGGGTATCTGGGGATCATCAAGGAAATTATGAGCTGTGAATTGAAGGCATGAGGAGTATATAGACATCTTGGAGGACTTAGAAAGACATTTGGAGAAGAATACAAGTCATTGGTGTAGTTACAAGAGTTGGGGAGAAAGACAGTCAACTAGGGTTTCATCTAGGTCAACCCTGGGTCAACTCTAGGTCAATTGATTGATTGAAAGGCATTGAGGGCTATTGAAGAGATGTGGGGTTCATCATTTGACATGAAGAATAAGGATAGGTTGTTATGATAAGAAGAAATCAAGAGAAATCAAGGAGAAGAGGAGTTTCTAAATTAGGGTTTCTATGTAAAATCCCCTAGATTAGGTCAAATTTCCAAGCAAGATAAGTCAAAATTCAAGCTTCAAATGGATCCTTGGACAACATGGAACTTGTAGAGGATCTCAAGACCTTTAATTTGAGTGGTGGAATACATCAAGGAGATTTATAGAACTCAAGTTATGGTCCTTGCAAGTTACAGGTCATCTGAGGTGTCTGAAATTTTGTCTGTGAAAGTGACTTGACTTCCAAGCAATATTTACCCCTCAAGGAAATTTCAAATGAATTTATGGTCAACATAAGAGTTGTTCCTCATTGTCTTAGATTTCTATAATGGTATAGTATGCCTTCATATGATTTGTTGAACTCTACTTATGGTCTTCGCAAGCAAAGGGTATTTTGGTCATCTGAGAATTACAGGTCATTTTAACCTATGCCCAAAACGCTTACAAGGAAGCTTCAAATGGAATACTTTACAACTTAAAACTTGTTCCAAATGACATTTTGAGTCTAGAAAAGTTACCATGAGAAATTGGAAAGATTCATAGCACAAGGTTTCAAAATTGTTGGATTTAATGAATAAAAATGGACTTAAAAATGAGATTTTTCATATCTTGGCCAAATGAAGCAAAATTATAGGTCATTTTGAATGGAAAGATCATTTTAAAGACATTGGCTAAAGTGGAATTTTGAGCATAGTTCACATTTTGGGAGTTATCCATGGTTGCTTGTAATGGAAGATACATAAACCAAATCCAAGGGAATTTGTGCAAGGGAAGCTTCTCCAAGTTTCTAGGAGGTTCTAACATCACCTATATATTGATACAAGATGGTTCATGCCATGGTTGGTGATTGCATTTTCTCAAAACCCCAAGTTATACACACTTTCTCCATTTTGCATAAGCATCACAAACTCTCTCAAATCTCCATCAATCTTCACATCTTTTGATTGAATCTTCATCATCATCATTCAAGCATCATAATTCACATCAAGATTGGTAGAACTGGAGGAAGAATCGTGCTGTTCAAGATAACCATCCAAGGAGCAAGAACTTCTCAAGTACAAGATTCAAGAAGTTTGAGCTTAGATATTTGCATACAGAATCAAAGTGGTGGTGTGTGGATCAGTTTCAAGTCCCTGCAAGCATTGATTCAAGGATTTCCATAGTTGTATCTCCATTTTAAACCAGGTTGGATTTCTATTCGAATTGCATGTTTTTAGTTAGCATGATAGGGTTTTGATAGCTTAGACTGGTTAAGTTAGGTTAGATGATGATTTCCATAGAGTTTGGAGAGGTTTAATGGAGTTTGATCATGGTGCACAAATTCTGTTGAGGTTCATAACACATGGAATATAGCACGATAATCCTTTTTTTATAGCTTAAAATGACCAGTATGAGGTGTAGAGTAGATGAGGATAAGTTTTGGCAAGAATTAAAGCATTTGATTGCAGGTGAAAATGTTGACTCATGACTGTTATTCCTATCGAGTTGTTTGATGGAGTGAGTTTTAGGAGAAATTATTATCATGGTTGTATAGATGGAAGTTCATAGAGCAACTTTGCTCTTGGAGTCGTGTGAATTCATGGAGGTATGAGGGAGAACAGAGAAGAGTATGATTCGTGCATGGTTAGGGTTTTAGAGCTTAGGGTTTTGGCTGGAGGTTGATGACGAAGCCATGGCCACACGATGGGGTAGTTGACATTGACTGGGAATCTGATCCAACGGACGCGATTAAAAGTGAGAAACGGAGGGAAATTCAAAGGAGTGAAACGCCCCGTTTCACTTAAAGTTTCTGAGTGGGCCTTGGAATTTGTTGCTTTTGACACCCCCAATAACCAGGCCCAGCATAAATGAACTGGAATTAATGCTATTTGCACCGTTTGATTTTTTTTGATTTTTTGTTGATACGCTGAAGCGCGTTGGGCCTGTGGTTTTGTTCTATTCGCACCCCTTCTCTCAGCCCACCTGGGAGAAACAACTGAGCGCGTTTGCTCTTCATACCCCCCCCCCCCTTTTTTATTTCTTTATATTTTCATTTTAATTTCTTTTTCATTTTTCATGCATTTTCTAAAAATCATAATAAATCATAAAAACATTATTTTTCAATAATTCTTTTTGCACAATTTTCTTTAAAGAGTCAAGAAAATTATAAAAAATAAAAATTGCATTTTATTTTTTATTTGATATTTTTTTCCATATTTTCCAAATAAATAGCATTTTAAATAGTTTAATTTCATACATGATTTTGATAATTTTTGTTCTGCTAGTTGCTTTAATATTTTTTGCCCATTCTTTTTAGGTTGATTAATAGACATTTTTATCTTGTAGATGCAATTTAGTTCATATTTTTAGGAGTTAGTTTTAGGTGATTAGCTTAGGTGAAAACAACATAAACAAAATTAGGGTTTTAAATCAACTTAGGTGAGATAGTTTAATCCTTTTAGGAGTTTTCATTTGATTTTTGGGGTATGGAATATAGGGGCTATGGGTATAAGATAGATCCCCTTAGAAATCAATAGGATTCCCCTACTTCTATTAGCATATACTGTCTATATTTGATTGATTGGTGTGGTGTGCCCTCTGGGGATTATTGTTTGTCTATGTGGGTATTGGGATTGCTTGGGGATTGGGGAAGCTGAAGAATGATGATGATGAAGCCATTGGAGATCCAGAGACTAAAGACCAACTTCCAGAGTTGATGAGGAGATTCTTGCTAGCAGCTGTTGAGGAGATTAGGGTTTAGAAGCTAGGCAGAGCCCTAGACTAGAAAGCTTGTTTCTCAAACATGGAATGCTTTGTCTGCATCCATCCTTTCCCTATGATTCAAAGTCTCTTTCAAATATCCACCTCCTTCCTTTGGAAGGATCAGTGAATATATTTGAAAGATAGAACTTTTGAGGGGGAACTTTCTGTTTAATGTTAACAGTTGATGAACCACCCTTGGTAGGTAATTAACTGTCTAACATTCACTCACTTCATCTTGTTGACTGATATTCCTCCTGGAGCCTGAGACTTGAAGAAAAGCCATTATAGATGGAAGACTGATGATCAAAACCTTGCTGAAAAGCTGTGGAGATGGAGAGTGATGCTTGTTGAAGCTTGTAGCTGATTGGAGATGACTTGAAGACTGATGTTGATGCTGAGCTGTTGTGGCTGTTTATTTTATTACTGCATTTCATTTCTGATGTATTGATTGGTTTTCCTGACTGTATTGTTTGCTGTTTACCCTGTTGGGTTGAAAGTGAAGTCTGTTCACTTTTGCCTATTGTTTTCTAGGTTCGAGGTTGAGTGGGACTCCCTTGCCTCGCTTGTATTGTTGCATCCATGCATTTTACTGCTTTACTGTATATATCTGCTATTGTTTCTGTTTCCGTCTATTCCCTTAGGATCTTTGTTTCTCTCTGCGCAAGAGAGGAGCATGATAGACACTAGGTCTTAACCCATGCATGATAACATTAGGGTAGTTTGATTCCCTTCGCAACCGTAGGTTAGAGCTCTGTCTCCTTCTTTCTCAAAACAAACGGAAAAAACACCATAAAGATTTCAAACACAATAAAAGACGCTTCTTTCGTAAAAGAACGTAAACTCATAAAGACGTCATTTTTGTCCGCTTGGACGGCTAATCAGAAAAACCTTTTTCAGAAGGAATAAAATCAACCAAGACAAACTTGTGTCGTACGTGGCCTGAACTACGTTTGCTCTGATCTTTCATGCTGTATGAAAGTACGTAGGCATAGGATGCGATATCCTAGCGAGCAACCTTCCCCTCCTTTCCCGTAGGTAGGCGAACTACGTTGACTGTGATTTCTCGTTCCAGACGGGAATACGTAGGCATAAAGTGCGATACTTTGCCGAGTCATTTTTATTTTTTATTTTCTTTTTAACCCTTGACCTATAGTTTAGATAGAATAACAATCCATACCCGAAAACAAGCGTGGATCCCGTCGAGTACGACGGACGTGAGGGGTGCTAATACCTTCCCCTTGCGTAACCGACTCCCGAATCCAGGTTTTGGTTGCGACGACCATACCTTTCCCGTGTTGTGCGAGGTTTATTCTGAGCGTTTCCTTTCCCTCCCGTGGGATAAATAACGCGCGGTGGCGACTCTTCTGTTCAGCCGGCGCCGATTTTCGCAGTAGCGACAGCTGGCGACTCTGCTGGGGATCCAACGTCCCCTGGCTGCTAAGGACTGCGATAGTCCTTGTGCATTTGGGATCCAATGTCCCTTAAGAGAGTCAATCCTCACGCTTGTTTTCCCGTCGAGGATTTTGTATGGATTTATATTTCTGACCTTTATTTTCAGCATTATATATATTGATTATTATTGCTGTATTGGGGTGTGATGGGTGGTTCTGTGATTGAGTGAGAAGCCGGACCTGGGCTTGAGTGCACCTAGAATTAGAGTAGAAAGTAGTGGGCGCGTGTCGGCTTTGCTTGCATTAGTGTCTCATGAAATCTACACTCGGACGAGGTTCTTCTGGTTGGCTTCTTTTTCTACCCTTTGGGTCGAAGGGGTTGTTGGTCAGCTGAATTGTCGACTCCGGGAACCGATCATTTGGAAGTCGGCTAAGTGAGGCCTCTTCAGGATTTGATGATGCCACTCCTTCTGGGAATCGTATCATCAACCCTGAAAGTCTGTGACGCCGACGACCGCATAGGATGTCGTACCTTGTCAGTTACTAGGACATCCACATGTGAGAGGGTTTGGGGTTATGCAGGTAACTAAACCTTCAGACTACCGGTTTTTTTCCTTGATCAGAGATCCTGGGTATTTATGGAGATGTGAGGTCTGTCAGAGACCATTTGGAGATGAGTTATGAGGTCTGTCAGAGACCAGTTGGAGATGTGTTCTGAGGTCTGTCAGAGACCAGTTGGAGATGTGATTTGAGGTCTACCAGAGACCAGTTGGAGTTATAGTTTGAGGTCTGTCAGAGACCAGTATTGAAGCTTTGTTTTAGGTCTATCTGAGACCAGGGTTGAGGACTTCTATAGAGTCTATCTGAGACTTCTTGATACGGTTCAGGCTATTCAGCTACGGCAGTTGGTCCCTATTTCATGTTACTTGCATTGCATTGTTTGCATACCCATTATCATTGCATCCCATTAACGTGTGTCTGTGCTGCAGGTGCATTTGCATATCCTCTGATTCTAGTGCCCCGACTTCTGAGTATTGATCATGGCCGGTTTGAGGAAAACAGTTGCGTATAAGCTGCCTTCACCTGATATTACTTCTTTGCTTGGTCTGATATCTCTTGCTGATGAGGAGGTCAGGAGAAGCTTCAGAATGAGTCACGGGAGGTTACTGAGATTAGTCTGCAAGCCCACTGCTGATGAGATGAACGGGCTGTACACCTTGATGCAGTTCTATGACCCTGCATTGAGATGTTTTACGTTTGCTGACTTCATTCTAGGGCCTACCATTGAGGAGTATGTGGAGTTTACTGAGTCACCTGTGCAAAACAAGGTTCCCTTTATTCATTCTGCTGCTGAGCCCAAGTTGGAGGACTTAGCCAAAGCCTTGCATATGGACGCTGCAGAACTGTTATTGACTTCTTGGCTTGGGGTTTCAGGTTTCTCTCTGGACTTTTTGGTTGGCAAAGCTCAGGAGTATGCCAAGAACGGATGTTGGGTGGTTTTCAATGCTATTTTGGCTTTATGCATTTATGGGATTGTGCTGTTCCCTAACTTGCCCAATTTCATAGACTTGGACGCTTTCCATCTATTCGCTGCCGACAATCCAGTGCCAACATTGATCGGAGACTTCTACCATTCCTTGCACTACAAGAACGAAAACCGAAGGGGAAAAGTTGTTTACTGCTGTGCTCCTTTATTGAATATGTGGTTCAAAAGTCATCTTCCCATGAAGGGATCTTTTGTGGAGAGTGCAACCACAACTAGCTGGTCAGAGCGCCTGATGAGGCTATCTTCCGAAGACGTCGAGTGGTTTGATAGAGACCTGCTGGGATCCGAGCTTATCTTCAGTTGTTCTGGGTACCCTAATGTGCCGCTGATTGGAAGAAAAGGGTGTATCAACTACAACCCATCCCTGTTGGTCCGTCAGTTCGGATATGCGCTGAAGAACCCGCCAAAAGAGGAAGAAGTACAGGAATCTCTGTACTTCACCGGAGATCTGAAGGGGGAGTTATTGGCCAAGCTGCAGCATGCCTGGACGCGTATTAACCGAAGAGGGAAGCCGTTGTTAGGGAAGAATGACTGTCAGGCCTATGCACCTTACAGAGAGTGGATCCAGGAGAGAGCCAGTCAGTTGAGGATGCCATTTCCAGATGCACCAGTTCTTGTCCCCATTCCGGCAGCAGAGCCAGCTATTGTTTCTAGGGAGGCCTACGAGCAAGTTGTGAAGGAAAAAGAAGCCTTGATGAAGATCAACGAAGGGTTAGAGCAGGAGCTAGCCCAGATACGCAGCGAGAAAAACAAGGCCGTATACGCTTTCCAACAGCAGATTGAGCTAATGAACAGGTTAGGGGCTGAGTTGACCGAGGAGAGGAAGAAGCGCGAACGTCTGGGGCAAGAGTTCAGAAGCTCACATGACATGCTTGAGTCTAAGAAGAAAGCGCTTGACATCGCTCACCGAGAGATCTCTTCTTGCAATAAGACCTGGAATGCCACGCTCACCAACAACAAGAAGAGGGAGGACAAGTTGAAGCAGCAAATCTCCAACCTCGAAGAGCAGTTGAAGTCCAGCATCAAGAAATGTGAAAAAGAAGTGATGACCCGATATAGTCTCCAGAACGCGCTGAACAAGGCCATCAAATGCAGAGATGAAGCTGTGTCTCAGAAGCGTAAACTAGAAGATCGCTTCGGAGAGGGGGCATGGGAAGAAACTGCTGAAGACGTACGCCGTGTTCTTAAGAAAAGGAACCAACTTGTTGAAGGGCTGCTTGCTCGACCCAGTCATCCGGAGACCAAGAAGTTGCTAGAAGAGTACCAGACTTATGGGAGGATTTGATCATTTCATGTAGTAACTTGTATGCTTTATTTGCATAGTGCTGACCATCACCAGGATTGTTGGTTGAGGTCATGCCTTCTCTTTGTACTCTCAGTAACATTGTATTCGTGGCTTATTGGTTTCTCAGCAATATATAAGGCTTTCTGTGATCCAGCTCCGATCTTTATATTGCTAGCACTGTCACTGCATCGGCACCTTCACACTAGAATCAGGGAATGAATTTCCCTAAGGCACAGACGCACACATTGCATTGCATTCATGTTCATATTGCATTACAGGTTTTCTTTGGATGGTGTCTTATTTCCTGCTCTGCACCAGGTACCTTTTCAGGATTGCAGATCAGCACCCGCACCGCTATTCTACTCGCACCAACTGTCGAAGAATCATGGACCAAATGCAGAACGAGATGCAAGATGTGCGCGAGAAGCTAGCTCTCTTTATGCAGACCATGGAAGCTATTGCAAAAGGTCAGGAAAATTTGCAAGCCATGGTCCAACCTTTGTTGGCCCGAAATGCTGGTCACGGTAATGAGGAGCATCAGTCTGTGCGAGTCGATACTGTTCATGGAGATGGCACTCCCATGCCAGTGGCTCCACCTGTAGTCAATATACCTGCTGCTAATGTCAACAACGCTACCGCTGCTGTGAACGGTAACGTCGGAGTTGGGAATGAGACTGCTGTCCATAACGTTGGGCTTGGTGATGTCAACTTGGGTGATAATATGGGAGGCAACGACTTCGGCAATACTGGATTCGGGTTCAATGATCAGGGATTCGATAATGCTGGGAAATATGGTTTCAATGCTCAAGGCTTTGGGCATGATGGTTATGGTGTGACCAATCAGGGTTACGGAGGTTTCGGAAATGGAAACGGCGTTGGGTTTATGGCTTTTGGGCCTGCTGGAGGTGTTCAAGGGTACGGCAACAAAGGCCGAGGCCCGGGGATGAATCAGATTAGAGCTGGCCGCAATAATGGATATGATGGGTATGGAGCTGGGAATGGTATGTGGCAAGAAGATCAGCAGGAGGATGCCTTCTCCGGTGGAGGTTTCGAAGGGCCGATGGATGATTCCCAGAAGATCAGAATGCTAGAAGAGCAGATGAGGGGGGTCCTGAACCAAAGTGCTGTGGGCTTGGACATGGCAACAATGGGTCTGGTACCTGGTTTGAGGGTGCCAATCAAATTCAAAGCTCCCGCGTTTGATAAGTATAAAGGGGACACATGTCCGAAAGTGCACGTACGAGCTTATTACAGAAAGATGTCTGCATACTCAACTGATCAGAGAATGCTAATGCATTTCTTTCAAGATAGTCTGTCAGGCCCTTCCCTAGAGTGGTACATGGGGTTGGAGCCAACCAATATCAAGACATGGAAACAATTGGCAGAGGCATTTGTAACTCACTACAAGTATAACAGCGATTTGGCGCCCAATCGGGTCCAATTGGCAGGACTGTCTCAGAAGAAGGGGGAGAGCTTTAAAGAGTACGCGCAAAGGTGGCGCGATAAGGCTGCCAGGGTCCGTCCTCCTGTAGAAGATAAGGAAATGAATGACATGTTCGTCGGCACATTCACAGGCTTGTTTCATGACATGTTGTTTCATACATCCCTGGCTAGTTTTTCAGACCTAATTTTGATGGGAGAAAAGATTGAACGTAACATCAAGCAGGGAAAGTTCTAGGCTGAGGAATCAACTGCATCTGGCAGTAATAGGAAGGCTTTTGGTGGGCGCCGTCAGGGCGAGGCCAGCGCAGTGTTTGGAGGCCGAGGCCGAGGCAGAGGTCGGAACCAATATCATCAGCCGCAGCAGGTGGCGAGTGTTACTATCCCGTATCAGCAACAACCACTTCAACAACAACCGTTTCAGCAGCAGCCAATGCAGCAACAACAACAGCAGCAGCAGCAGCAGCCTCAGCAGGGGGCACAACAGGCTCAGCGAAGATTCCAGGGCGGTAAACCGAGAAGAGTATTTGAGAAGCCTCCATCAACCTATGCAGATTTGTTGCAGACATTGTTGGGTTTGAATCTGGTAGAGAAGAGAACTCTGGCACCGATAACGGGGACTCCCCCGTATGGTTATGATGCAAGCAGGCACTGTGAGTTTCATTCTGGGGCGCCAGGCCACGATATAGAGGGTTGTCATGCTTTTAAGCACGTTGTGCAGGATCTTTTGGACAATAAGACTATCAATTTCGGAACAGCAGGTCCGAATATAGTGCAGAAACCCATGCCTAATCATGGGGAGAACGCCATTTTAACTGAGGAAGGGTTAAATCTGATTACGAATGTCGACGATTTAAAGACGCCGCTGAGCGAGATAAAGAGCAGACTGTTGCAAGGGGGTGTTTTTCCAGGATGTGACGAGTATTGCTTAGAATGCTGGACCCTAGCTGGGGGGTGTGATGATTTGAGGAAAGGCATTCAGGCCTTAATTGATGAAGGCACACTGCAGTTTGACCGAGCAGCAAATGAAGAGCCTGCAGGGGCAGTAGCAGATGATCAGAGAGATGTGGCCACTGTAACGATTCCTCGAAAAACAATCACTATTGCAGCACCGATCCAGCGACCACCGATCACCATAACTAAGGCCGGACCAATCCCGTACGAGAACACGAAGGCAGTCCCGTGGTCATATGGGTTAGAAGTGTATTGCGACGGGATAAAGATTGATGTTAATAAGTAGCCAGCCGAGACTGTAGACAACGTTGTTGGTTCAGGGGGTATGACAAGGAGTGGTAGGATCTTTATATCACCCGAGGTGGAGGCCGAAAGATTAGCGAAAGGGAAAGGGAAGATGGTTGAGAATGTCCCAGTGCAAGCAAGCGAAAAAGAATCAGCGTCGAAAGAGGTAGAAGAGTTCATGCGCCTGATTCGGAAAAGTGATTATAAGATTGTGGAGCATCTGCAGCAGACGCCGTCCAAAATATCTATCCTGTCATTGCTGTTGTGTTCTGAAGCCCACAGAAATGCTTTGTTGAAAGTCTTGGATACTTCCTTCGTACCCCAAGACGTCTCTGTAAATCAGCTGGAAGGAGTGTTGGCACATGTGAATGCAGGCCACAACTTGGGCTTTACCGACTTCGATTTGACCCCTAAAGGGAGGGATCATAATATGGCGCTGCATATATCTGTCGAGTGTAGAGGATCAGTAATGTCGCATGTATTGGTCGACACCAGATCGTCTTTGAATGTGATGCCCAAGAAAGCGATGATGAAGCTGGATATCAGAGGAATCTTGTGCACACCCAGTGACTAGGTAGTTAGAGCCTTTGACGACACGCGGAGAACAGTCTTTGGATCGATAACATTGCCCCTGCAAGTAGGGCCGGAGGTGTTTGCAACTGAGTTTTATATCATGGATATACAGCCTGCCTATAGCTGCCTGCTCGGAAGACCCTGGATTCATGGGGCTGGGGCAGTCACGTCTACCCTGCATCAGAAGTTGAAATATATGGTTGGAGACAGCGTAGTCACCGTATGCGGAGAAGAGGACATCCTGGTCAGCCATTTATCGTCATTTAAATATGTGGAGGTCGACGGAGAGATCCACGAAACACCTTGCCAGGCATTTGAAGGGTTGCGTATCAAGGACAAAGGTCCTGGGCCGAGCAAAGCGTCGGAGATAGCCGTCTCATCGTATAAAGAAGCTCAAGCTCTAGTGGAGGCCGGAGAAGCAAAGGGCTGGGGCAAAGTGCTGGATATTCCTGTAAAGATGGACCGGTTCGGGCTGGGGTACCAACCGTCGTCATCAACACCTGCTGTGGGAGCACCCCGTTTCAGAGGGCCAATAACCATCTCTGCCAGTGGAGTATGTCATGAAACCGTCAACGCTGCTTCGGAGTCTGACGAAGGAGACAGCGACTGTGATATGGATGCCTGGATTCAGCCAAGCACGCCAGGACAGGGACTGTGCAACTGGTCTATTCAGGAGCTTGTTCCTGTGACTCTTAAACAGTAATGCTTTGCTTTATTAATTGTTGAATAATCTGATGTCTTGCCCGGGGCATCGTGATTTGCTTAGGGTTGTGTTGTTATGAACATTGCGTGTTAATCATTAAATAAATGGCGTTTTTTCATGTGCAAATACTGTAATCCCTGTCTTTCTTGTTTTATATTTTTCAGTAAAATGGCAACGTGGTTATTCGCTTTATACGCATTTTGAAGCACTTAACCATTCCTTTTGCAGGATAACATTTTCAGATGACATCCTTGAACCACCTATGACTCGTCCCGACTTTGAGCACCCGGTATTTCAGGCCGAAGAAGAGGTTGTCGAAGATAGTGACGTTCCTGAAGAACTGTCTTGGTTGGTGAAGCAAGAGGAAAGAGCCATTCTGCCTCACGACGAGGTCATCGAAATTATCAACTTGGGGTCGGAAGGGGTTGAGAAGAATATTCGTATCGGAGCCGCACTACAGAGTGATATCAAGAGAAGACTGGTTGAAATGCTCCGAGAGTATAGTGATGTATTCGCTTGGTCGTATGAAGATATGCCAGGGCTCGATACAGACATGGTTGTGCACCGTCTGCCACTGAAAGAAGATTGCCCGCCAGTCAAACAAAAGCTTCGCAGAACCCGACCAGATATGGCAGTAAAGATCAAAGAGGAGGTTCAAAAACAATGGGACGCTGGTTTCCTGGCTGTGACAAAATATCCCTCATGGGTTGCTAACATCGTACCAGTGCCAAAGAAAGACGGCAAGGTGCGGATGTGCGTGGATTATAGAGATTTGAATAAAGCAAGCCCAAAAGACGATTTTCCGCTTCCTCATATCGACGTGCTAGTTGATAATACTGCTCAATACTCCGTATTCTCCTTCATGGATGGCTTTTCAGGCTATAACCAGATTAAAATGGCGCCAGAGGATATGGAGAAGACTACTTTCATAACGCCTTGGGGAACATTTTGCTACAAAGTGATGCCCTTCGGCTTGAAAAATGCTGGGGCAACATATCAGCATGCGATGACGACTCTTTTCCATGACATGATGCATAAAGAGATCGAAGTTTATGTTGACGATATGATTGCCAAGTCCCAGACGGAGGAAGAGCATCTGGTGAATCTGCTGAAGTTATTTAAAAGACTTAGGAAGTTCAGGCTGAGGCTGAACCCTAACAAATGCACCTTCGGGGTGAGATCAGGTAAGCTGCTGGGGTTTATCGTCAACGAAAGAGGAATAGAGGTCGATCCTGCTAAAATAAAAGCTATACAAGAGATGCCGACGCCTAAAACAGAGAAAGAGGTGCGCGGGTTCTTAGGGAGATTGAACTACATCGCTCGGTTTATATCTCACCTAACGGCCACGTGTGAACCATTATTCAAGCTGTTGAAGAAAGATCAAGTTGTAACGTGGAACGAAAATTGTCAAAAGGTGTTCGATAAGATAAAGCAGTACTTGCAGGAGCCTCCTATTTGGATACCCCCAGTGGCGGGCAGACCCTTGATCATGTATTTGACGGTTCTTGAGGGAAGCATGGGTTGTGTTCTCGGTCAACACGACGAGACAGGAAGAAAAGAGCATGCGATCTACTACTTGAGTAAGAAATTTACAGATTGTGAATCTCGATACTCAATGCTCGAGAAAACTTGTTGCGCGCTAGCCTGGGCCGCCAAGCGTTTGAGGCAATACATGCTGAATCATACAACTATGCTCATCTCGAAGATGGATCCTATCAAATATGTATTCGAAAAGCAGGCATTGTCAGGGAGAATTGCCCGTTGGCAGATGGTCTTGACTGAATACGACATCCAATACGTCTCGCAAAAGGCTATAAAGGGGAGTGTGCTGTCTGAGTATCTGACGGAGCAGCCTATTGAAGATTACCAATCGATGAGGTTTGATTTTCCTGACGAGGATATCATGTACCTAAAGATGAAAGATTGTGAAGAGCCGTTGCCAGACGAAGGACCAGAGTTGGGTTCCAAATGGAAGATGATATTTGACGGAGCTGTGAATGCTTACGGTAGCGGAATAGGGGCAATCATCACTACGCCACACGGGTCGCACATCCCGTTTACTGCCCGATTGACCTTTGCCGTTACCAATAATGAGGCCGAATACGAAACTTGTATAATGGGACTTGAAGAAGCCATTGATTTGCGAATCAAGAATTTAGACGTATACGGAGACTCAGCTCTAGTGGTGAATCAGATAAAAGGGGAATGGGAGACACGTCATCCAAACTTGATACGTTACATGAATTATGCAAGGAGATTGTTGTCTTTCTTCGACAAGGTTGAATTGCATCACGTACCGCGGGCAGAGAATCAAATGGCTGACGCCCTGGCCACTTTGTCTTCCATGTACAAAGTCAACTTCTGGAACGAGGCTCCCCGAATCATTATTTCTCGGCTTGACAGACCGGCTTACGTATTTGCTATTGATGAAGCATCCGACGACAAACCGTGGTATTTTGATATCCTTAATTTCCTGAAGAATAAAGAGTATCCGGCTGGGGTATCCAGTCAAGATCAGAAGACTCTCAGGAGATTAGCGGGTAACTTCTATTTGAATCCAGACGGTGTCTTATACAGAAGAAACCACGATTTGGTGCTGTTGCGTTGTGTAGACAAAAAAGAGGCGAAGCTGCTCATGGAGGAAATACATGAAGGTACATTTGGTACGCATGCTGGTGGGCATGCTATGACGAGAAAGCTGCTGAGGGCAGGTTATTTTTGGCTGACTATGGAGACTGATTGTTTCAAGTTTGCGAGGAAATGCCACAAGTGCCAAATTTATGCTGATAAGATCCATGTGCCTCCGAGTCCTCTAAATCTGATGTCATCGCCATGGCCATTCTCGATGTGGGGAATCGATATGATTAGAAAGATCGAGCCGACAACTTCTAATGGGCATCGGTTTATTCTAGTAGCAATCGATTATTTCACTAAGTGGGTAGAAGCGGCGTCTTACGCAAATGTAACTAAGCAAGTGGTGGCCAGATTCATCAAGAAAGATATCATTTGCCGATATGGGATCCCCGAGCGGATAATCACTGACAACGGTTCAAACCTGAACAACAAAATGATGAAGGAGCTCTGTCAGAATTTCAAGATCGAACATCACAACTCCTCCCCTTACCGACCCAAGATGAATGGCGCTGTCAAAGCGGCCAATAAGAATATCAAGAAGATCGTTCAAAAGATGGTGGTGACCTATAAGGATTGGCACGAGATGCTACCTTTTGCTTTGCACGGTTATCGTACGACGGTACGCACATCAACCGGGGAAACCCCGTTCTCGTTAGTATACGGAATGGAAGCGGTGTTACCATTGGAAGTTGAGATCCCTTCTCTGAGGGTATTGCGAGATGTTCAACTAGATGAGGCAGAATGGGTGAAAGACAGGTTGAACCAACTGAGTTTGATGGACGAGAAGAGGCTAGCTTCTCTAGCATACGGTCGTTTGTACCAGAGCCGAATGAAGAAAGCATATGATAAGAAGATACATCCGCGAAGCTTTCAGACGGGCGACCTTGTGCTGAAAAGGATTCTCCCGCCGCAGGCAGATCACAGGGGCAAGTGGACCCCCAACTACGAAGGGCCATACGTTGTCAGGAAAGTCTTTTCAGGAGGAGCGTTGTTGTTGTCCACCATGGACGGTGAAGACTTCACGTCACCTGTGAATTCGGACGCAGTTAAAAAATACTTTGCTTAAAATTGACCCGCTGGACAGAAAAAAGAGAGTCCAGGCAAAAATGGGGCATCCTGGCGAACCAAAAACAGAATGAAAGGTTCGGGCAAAAGTTAGGGATAAAATTGAAAAATGTACACCCGCGAAGTTGAAAACCTACACTGGGCGGCTTCGGCAAAAAAGGGTATCCCAGTGAACTGAAAACCCGTAGAGGGCGGTTCACGCAAAAGTTAGGGATTTGAAAAGCAAATGACTGCGGTCTGAATTTGATACTACAGTGAGCATCATTGCGGGAGAATACCTGAGGGGTCGATTATCAGATACAACCGCTTCGGAAGTAGGGATACCCGGAAAGCATTAGAGTCGGACGAGTCATAGGAGGATCAGTTCGTGGTGTTCGTCTGCATCCCGTTGCCGACATGTGTACAAATTTAGTTTGTCAATATATTTATGCTTCTTGTGCATACTTGTATATCTGATTTGCGTAGCTTCCTCTTTTCAGGAGTTACATCCCGTGTACAAAAAACTCCGCCCATTCAGGGGCCCAGTCAATAAAATATGTTATTCAGTACTTGATGCTGGTCCTTTACTGTTTTGTGTATGATAAAGCGCCTAAGTTTACTGAAACTAGCATGTGTATAACATCACTGGCCCCTGCCAACGATTACTAAAGCGTTGAATTAACTGAAAATGATGTTACTAACCAGAGTAGATTTGGTTGCATAGGCTTGTCTTGTCTTGTTGTGTTATTGCAGGTTCCATAGCCGTACGAGGAAGAGGATCAAAAGATTGCATTAACGAAAGACTTGATCTCCACGCAGGTCATGCATGTTCTTCCTGAAGAAGGATCGAATTCCCCAGCTAGTCGTAGCCTATCCAGAAGGCCTGCTCCAATAAAGCCAGTTATCCTCAGCAGAATTGGCGATTCCAAAATTGTAGGCTGTATTCAGACAGTGCACCTCAAGCAGAGTGGTTTAGCCGCAGAAGATTAATATTTGTGAGCTGTGTTCAGACAAGTTCACCTTTTCCCGCAGGGTCAGGTATTCTCTCCCCAATGGAGTCAGTTAATTTTCCCCAAGAGAATCATCCCATCCCTAGCGGAATCCTCTTCTCAGCAAGCATTTTCATTCCTTCCAGTGGAATTCGAAGATTAAGGTTCTCCCCGGCAGAGTTGGTGAGTCCTGGCATTTATTTTGCCGGAATACCGAGTGATACCCGTTCACTTTCCAGCAGAAGTCCAATTGTACCAGGCGCATCTGTTATTCTCCAACAGAGTTATATTCCCCAGCAGGGTGTCACTTCAATGAGGTGCTTGGTTTAAGTTCCCGATTTCCCAGCTGAGTCGACTTCATCCTTCCAGCATTTATTTTGCTGGAATAATTCTGTAGCATCTGGCTATCCCCAGCGGAGTCGGCATTGTCTTCAGCATTTATGTTGCTGAAGCGGTTTCCTGTATCCCAGCAGTTCGAGTCTGCATTTGCATCAGCATATAGGGTCATATTTGCATTGGCATATAGTGTCATACTTGCATCCATCAAATGAAAAATATAGCGTTTCCATGTCGAATGGAGCATTGCATCATTGTCAAACATATGCATTTTGAAACATAAACTAGGTTGGCTAACCGTTCGTTTCAAGTATTGTTTCTCTTGCAGGTAGAGAGATCCCTTGCTCAGGTGAATTAATAAATGTTCAAGATCTCGGCATGAGACATTCAGCGAAGTGTCAGCTGTGGCACTACTCCCCACAGAGTCAGCAGGATAAGTTTCTCTTTGTCCCTAAGCAGAGTTACTTATTTCCCCGCCAGGGTTTCTTGTTGAAGTTTCTCTAGTCCGACCAGCGGATTGTTTCCTTCAAGGTTTTTGTTACGTCAGCATTAAAGGGTTTCAGGAATCAGAATTTCAGAGACCCCCGCCGGTTATCAGAACAGGCGTCCGGTAGTTTGGTTTTCAGATATCCCCGGCGGAGTCAGCTCCGAAGTTGCTGTCACGTCAGTGATAAGGAGTTGGCGGACCAATGGAGGAGGAATCCTAACGTGGACATTTCTTCCAGCAGGTAGCTTTATTCGTAATGGTGAAACGTGCGTCCTGACGTGGACAAGTTTATAGTTCTGTGTGATGACAAGATGCGAGAGTCCTGATGCGGACAAATTATCTTTCTTCGTGGTGGTGGCAAAGTATGAGTCCTAACATGGACAAGTCTCATTTCCTAAGCAAGTCGAAGACGCGCAAGTCCTGACGTGGGCAAGTTTATTTCTTCAGCAGGTTGAGATATGGGTCCTGACGTGGACAAAGTTTTATTTCCTCAGCGGAGTCCTGACATGGACAAATCAAGACGAAACGTGAGTCCTGACGTGGACAGGTTTATTCCTTACATAGAAAGAGAAGCTTCAGTTCCTTACGTGGAAAAGCAAGTTCGGCCCTGACGCGGACAGATCCAGAAGAAAGTTATTCCTTACGTGGAAAGATGGAGTCCTTACGTGGACCGATCAAGACGAGTTGGTTTCCTTACGTGGAAAAATGTGATTCCTTACGTGGAACAAGTTGGAGTCCTTACGTGGACGAATCAAAATGTGTCGCCTTACGTGGAAAGAAGTTGATTCCTTACGTGGAAGAAAAATAGTTTCCTCACGTGGAAAGATGAGATTCCTTACGTGGAAAAGAATTGGTTTCCTTACGTGGAAAGACGAATTTATTCCTTACGTGGAAAGATTGGGTCCTTACGCGGACATAGCAAGATTGATTCCTTACGTGGAAAGATTGGAGTCCTTACGCGGACAGATCAAAGAAAAGAGTATTCCTGATGTGGAAAGAAAGAGTGTATCCCTGACGTGGAAGGGTTTAGTCCTGACGTGGACAGATTCAAAAGAAGACGTATTCCTTACGTGGAAGAGTTTGACGAAGAAGAAGTTCATTCCTAACGTGGAAAGGTGAGTCCTAACGTGGACGGTGTTATTCCTAACGTGGAAGAGTTTATTCCTGACGTGGACGATTTATTTCTGACAAGAAGGAAGACGAGCCATCCCCAGCAAAGTTGTTGAAGTTTTACCAAGTTGACAGCAGATAGAGTCCTGACGTGGACAAGCAAAGGACGAAGTTTCCGATGATTCAATATTTTTCAGGCTAACGAAAATAATCCCCAGCACGAGATTAGTGGGTTGTCGTGACAGTCATATTCAGCTGATGAATGTCGTTCCTCAAGCCGGAGCGCAATTTAGTTTTGCCGTTGGCAAATTTCTGGTTTCACTAGTATTCAACCGTCTCGTACCGCGAATGTCTGAAGGCTCCGGGCTCTTCACCCAATCGGGTCCAAGTCGTTTGAATAGGGGCAGCTGTTGCACCCTAAAATTTGCTCAACCTTATTCACTTGGTTTATGTTTCAATATCATTTGCATATAGAGTCATGTACATGGGTTACTCATCTGCATAGCATAAGCATAGCAAGTCATTCAATAGGGGACCAACCATTATTCTTATCTCTAAAGGCCTATCAAAAGGTTATTACTCAAATTCAATCTCATTCAAGTCATCAGAAAGAATTGGGAAGCTATCAAGTCAATGGATCAAGCAGTTCATCTATCTCCTATCTGAGGGTATCTGGGGATCATCAAGGAAATTATGAGCTGTGAATTGAAGGCATGAGGAGTATCTAGACATCTTGGAGAACTTATAAAGACATTTGGAGAAGAAGACAAGTCATTGGTGTAGTCACAAGAGTTGGGGAGGAAGACAGTCAACTAGGGTTTCATCTGGGTCAACCCTGGGTCAACTCTAGGTCAATTGATTGATTGAAAGGCATTGAGGGCTATTGAAGAGATGTGGGGTTCATCATTTGACATGAATAATAAGGATAGATTGTTATGCTAAGAAGAAATCAAGAGAAATCAAGGAGAAGAGGAGTTTCTAAATTAGGGTTTCTATGTAAAATCCCCTAGTTTAGGTCAAATTTCCAAGCAAGATAAGTCAAAATGCAAGATTCAAATGGATCCTTGGCCAACATGGAACTTGTATAGGATCTCAATACCTTTAATTTGAGTGGTGGAAGACATCAAGGAGATTTATAGAACTCAAGTTATGGTCCTTGCAAGTTACAGGTCATCTGAGGTGTCTGAAATTTTGTCTGTGAAAGTGACTTGACTTCCAAGCAATTTTTACCCCTCAAGGAGATTTAAAATGAATTTCTGGTCAACATAAGCGTTGTTCCTAATTGTCTTAGCTTTCTAGAATGGTATAGTATGCCTTCATATGATTTGTGGAACTCTACTTATGGTCTTGGTAAGCAAAGGGTATTTTGGTCATCTGAGAATTACAGGTCATTTTAACCTATGCCCAAAACTCTTACAAGGAAGCTTCAAATGGAAAACTTTACAACATAAAACTTGTTCCAAATGACATTTTGAGTCTAGAAAAGTGACTATGAGAGATTGGAAAGATTCATAGCACAAGGTTTCAAAATTGTTGGATTTAATGAATAAAAATGGACTTAAAAATGAGATTTTTCATATCTTGGCCAAATGAAGCAAAATTATAGGTCATTTTGAATGGAAAGATCATTTTAAAGACATTGGCTAAAGTGGAATTTTGAGCATAGTTCACATTTTGGGAGTTATCCATTGTTGCTTGTAATGGAAGATACATAAACCAAATCCAAGGGAATTTGTGCAAGGGAAGCTTCTCCAAGTTTCTAGGAGGTTCTAACATCACCTATATATTGATACAAGATGGTTCATGCCATGGTTGGTGATTGCATTTTCTCAAAACCCCAAGTTATACACACTTTCTCCATTTTGCATAAGCATCACAAACTCTCTCAAATCTCCATCAATCTTCACATCTTTTGATTGAATCTTCATCATCATCATTCAAGCATCATAATTCACATCAAGATTGGTAGAATTGGAGGAAGAATCGTGCTGTTCAAGATAACCATCCAAGGAGCAAGAACTTCTCAAGTACAAGATTCAAGAAGTTTGAGCTTAGATATTTGCATACAGAATCAAAGTGGTGGTGTGTGGATCAGTTTCAAGTCCCTGCAAGCATTGATTCAAGGATTTCCATAGCTGTATCTCCATTTTAAACCAGGTTGGATTTCTATTCGAATTGCATGTTTTTAATTAGCATGATAGGGTTTTGATAGCTTAGACTGGTTAAGTTAGGTTAGATGATGATTTCCATAGAGTTTGGAGAGGTTTAATGGAGTTTGATCATGGTGCACAAATTCTGTTGAGGTTCATAACACATGGAATATAGCACGATAATCCTTTTTTTATAGCTTAAAATGACCAGTATGAGGTGTAGAGTAGATGAGGATAAGTTTTGGCAAGAATTAAAGCATTTGATTGCAGGTGAAAATGTTGACTCATGACTGTTATTCCTATCGAGTTGTTTGATGGAGTGAGTTTTAGGAGAAATTATTATCATGGTTGTATAGATGGAAGTTCATAGAGCAACTTTGCTCTTGGAGTCGTGTGAATTCATGGAGGTATGAGGGAGAACAGAGAAGAGTATGATTCGTGCATGGTTAGGGTTTCAGAGCTTAGGGTTTTGGCTGGAGGTTGATGACGAAGCCATGGCCACACGATGGGGTAGTTGACATTGACTGGGAATCTGATCCAACGGACGCGATTAAAAGTGAGAAACGGAGGGAAATTCAAAGGAGTGAAATGCCCCGTTTCACTTAAAGTTTCTGAGTGGGCCTTGGAATTCGTTGTTTTTGACACCCCCAATAACCAGGCCCAGCATAAATGAACTGGAATTAATGCTATTTGCACCGTTTGAGTTTTTTTGATTTTTTGTTGATACGCTGAAGCGCGCTGGGCCTGTTGTTTTGTTCTATTCGCACCCCTTCTCTCAGCCCACCTGGGAGAAACAACTAAGCGCGTTTGCTCTTCATACCCCCCCCCCCCCCCCCCCGTTTTTATTTCTTTATATTTTCATTTTAATTTCTTTTTCATTTTTCATGCATTTTCTAAAAATCATAATAAATCATAAAAACATTATTTTTCAATAATTCTTTTTGCACAATTTTCTTTAAAGAGTCAAGAAAATTATAAAAAATAAAAATTGCATTTTATTTTTTATTTGATATTTTTTCCATATTTTCCAAATAAATAGCATTTTAAATAGTTTAATTTCATACATGATTTTGATAATTTTTGTTCTGCTAGTTGCTTTAATATTTTTTGCCCATTCTTTTTAGGTTGATTAATAGACATTGTTATCTTGTAGATGCAATTTATTTCATATTTTTAGGAGTTAGTTTTAGGTGATTAGCTTAGGTGAAAACAACATAAACAAAATTAGGGTTTTAAATCAACTTAGGTGAGACAGTTTAATCCTTTTAGGAGTTTTCATTTGATTTTTGGGGTATGGAATATAGGGGCTATGGGTATAGGATAGATCCCCTTAGAAATCAATAGGATTCCCCTACTGCTATTAGCATATACTGTCTATATTTGATTGATTGGTGTGGTGTGCCCTCTGGGGATTATTGTTTGTCTATGTGGGTATTGGGATTGCTTGGGGATTGGGGAAGCTGAAGAATGATGATGATGAAGCCATTGGAGATCCAGAGACTAAAGACCAACTTCCAGAGTTGATGAGGAGATTCTTGCTAGCAGCTGTTGAGGAGATTAGGGTTTAGAAGCTAGGCAGAGCCCTAGACTAGAAAGCTTGTTTCTCAAATATGGAATGCTTTGTCTGCATCCATCCTTTCCCTATGATTCAAAGTCTCTTTCAAATATCCACCTCCTTCCTTTGGAAGGATCAGTGAATATATTTGAAAGATAGAACTTTTGAGGGGGAACTTTCTGTTTAATGTTAACAGTTGATGAACCACCCTTGGTAGGTAATTAACTGTCTAACATTCACTCACTTCATCTTGTTGACTGATATTCCTTCTGGAGCCTGAGACTTGAAGAAAAGCCATTATAGATGGAAGACTGATGATCAAAACCTTGCTGAAAAGCTGTGAAGATGGAGAGTGATGCTTGTTGAAGCTTGTAGCTGATTGGAGATGACTTGAAGACTGATGTTGATGCTGAGCTGCTGTGGCTGTTTATTTTATTGCTGCATTTCATTTCTGATGTATTGATTGGTTTTCCTGACTGTATTGTTTGCTGTTTACCCTGTTGGGTTGAAAGTGAAGTCTGTTCACTTTTGCCTATTGTTTTCTAGGTTCGAGGTTGAGTGGGACTCCCTTGCCTCGCTTGTATTGTTGCATCCATGCATTTTACTGCTTTACTGTATATATCTGCTATTGTTTTTGTTTCCGTCTATTCCCTTAGGATCTTTGTTTCTCTCTGCGCAAGAGAGGAGCATGATAGACACGAGGTCTTAACCCATGCATGATAACATTAGGGTAGTTTGATTCCCTTCGCAACCGTAGGTTAGAGCTCTGTCTCCTTCTTTCTCAAAACAAACGGAAAAAACACCATAAAGATTTCAAACACAATAAAAGACGCTTCTTTCGTAAAAGAACGTAAACTCATCAAGACGTCATTTTTGTCCGCTTGGACGGCTAATCAGAAAAACCTTTTTCAGAAGGAATAAAATCAACCAAGACAAACTTGTGTCGTACGTGGCCTGAACTACGTTTGCTCTGATCTTTCATGCTGTATGAAAGTACGTAGGCATAGGATGCGATATCCTAGCGAGCAACCTTCCCCTCCTTTCCCGTAGGTAGGCGAACTACGTTGACTCTGATTTCTCGTTCCAGACGGGAATATGTAGGCATAAAGTGTGATACTTTGCCGAGTCATTTTCATTTTTTATTTTCTTTTTAACCCTTGACCTATAGTTTAGATAGAATAACAATCCATACCCGAAAACAAGCGTGGATCCCGTCGAGTACGACGGACGTGAGGGGTGCTAATACCTTCCCCTTGCGTAACCGACTCCCGAATCCAGGTTTTGGTTGCGACGACCATACCTTTCCCGTGTTGTGCGAGGTTTACTCTGAGCGTTTCCTTTCCCTCCCGTGGGATAAATAACGCGCGGTGACGACTCTTCTGTTCAGCCGGCGCCGATTTTCGCAGTAGCGACACTGATCCCAACGGCAGTCACTGTTGCAAATGTTCCACCATATGGGTTGCCACCTGGTTTTGTACCTCCACCAGTAGTCAATCAACAAGCAGTTCCTTTGGGGCCAGAAGTTCCTCAAGCTATTCCTACTTACACTCAACCTTCTATTCAGGTTCAAGCGTGCCCTGTTTTTCATAATCCTCCACCAGTGTACGAAGGTCTTGATGGGTATGAAGAAGAGAGCGGACGACATGATAAGTTGAAAGAAAGTGTAGAGACTATAGGCAAGAAAGTCAGAGCAATGGAAGGAAATGACATCTTTGGTACTGATGCCAGAGATATGTGCTTGGTATCCGGGTTGGTAATTCCGCCAAAGTTCAAAGTTTCTAATTTTGATCAGTATTCTGGGGCTACTTGTCCTCGGACGCATCTGATTATGTATTACCGAAGAATGGCCGCTCACGTGGAAGATGACAAGTTAATGATTCACTATTTCCAAGATAGTTTGAAAGGAGCTCCTGCTAAATGGTATTTGGGCTTTGATCAGTCTCGTATCCATAGTTTCCAAGACTTGGCCGATGCTTTTGTGAAACATTACAAGTACAACATGGATTTAGCCCCTAATAGACGACAGTTACTGAGTATGTCGCAGAAGAGTTCGGAATCTTTCAAAGAGTATGCACAAAGGTGGAGGGAAACTGCCTCTCAGGTAGAACCTCCTTTGAGTGAAAAAGAGTTAACAGATTGGTTCGTCGATACAGTAAGACCGGAGTTTTATGAGAAAATGATCAGTAGTGTAACCGCAAGTTTTTCTGATATAGTAGCAGTGGGGGTGAGAGTGGAGCTGGGAATGAAGAATGGGAAGGTAGCTAGGAGTTCTGGCAGTTCTGGTAACAACAATGTCAAAAAGTTCAGCAGTAGTTTTCATAGAAAGAAGGAAGGGGAAACAAATGCAGTAACCGTGGGAAGAAAGAATCGCACCTGGAGACCACCTTACCAACAATATCAGCAGAGTTATGTTCAACAACCTCAGCAAGACTTTGTTCAGTCGCATCAAGCGAGTTATGTTCAGCAAACCCAGCAACAACGACCAATGTATCCGTTGCAGTATGCCCAACAACCTTATGTGGCAGCTGTAACTCTGGCCTTCAGTCATCCTGTTCCCAGTTATCAGACAGTGCAACCAGCACTTGTATATCAGCCAATTCAACAAGGATATCAACAGGCGCCCAATGCTCGACCCTATCAACAACATCATCAGCCTAGAGCTCAGGCACCCAGATAGAACTATCAGAATCGGAGACCAACACCAAAACCTCCACTTCCTCAGATACCGGTGACGTACACGGAGTTGTACCCCTCCTTAGTGCAGCAGGGATTGGTAACAACACGACCATTAAATCCAGACACCACATCTCCTCACTATAATCCAAACGCTCATTGTGCCTTTCACGAAGGTGCTGCCGGTCATGATTTAGAAGGCTGTCTTGCTTTAAAACATCTTGTCAGGGAGTTTATGGAAAAGAAGATCTTGTCTTTTGATAATGTACCCCCGAATGTCAAAAGTAATCCATTGCCGAACCATGGAGGGGTCAATGCGGTAGAAGAAGTTTCAGATAAAAGGATGGTCAGAGATGTGTCAGAGATTAAAACCCTGTTGAGGTTACTTCACGAGAAATTACTGAAAGCAGGATTGATAGAGGATACCCATAATGATTGCGAAAAATGTTCTAGTGATTCCAGAGAGTGTGATGAAGCACGAAGAGGTATACAAAGGTTGATTAATGAAGGAATATTACAAGTGTGTATTAAGGTGAGGAAAGAAGAAGTTTCAATAATTGAGCCTGTTTTCAATTTACCAAAGAAAAGTGAGAAAGTTCTGGTGTTCAAAATGACTAACAAAGGTGTGAAGCCCGTTTTCAACAAGTCAGCTATCGATCAACCTCGACCGGTTATCATTCAGAAATCGAGACCGTTTCCTTTTGAAAGCACAAAGGCCGTTCCATGGAAGTATGACATGACTATGATAGACCGAGTATCAGGGAAGGTTAGTCAGAAGGAGACCGTAAGAGACGACGAAGTGGACGTAACAAACATTGCAGGTACAAGCAAAATGACCCGTAGTGGTCGCATCTATCAACCAAAAATGACAGTAGTCGCTCCAAAAGAGGTTACCTCTGCTGCAACAAGAGAACAAGAGGTACTAGGTACTGAAGGAAGCGATGAAGAATTCTTAAGGATTATTCAGAAAAGTGATTACAAGATTATTGATCAGCTTCACCAAACCCCATCAAAGATATCAATCTTGTCTCTCTTAATGAATTCTCCAGCTCACAGAGAAGCTCTGCAAAAAGTATTAAAACAGGCACATGTGACAAAAGACATAACTCTCAAACAATTTGATTCAGTAATAGCCAACATTACAGCCTGTAACACCCTGAGCTTTAGTGATGCTGAGTTGCCGAACGAAGGACGCAATCACAACCGTGCATTGCACATATCTGTCAGGTGCCAGGAAGACACAATGGCACGAGTTTTAGTCGATACTGGATCCTCATTGAATGTATTTCCCGCCAGGTCGCTCGCAAGGCTAGCATATGCAGGGGCAGAAATGAAACCAACGTCCTTGATTGTAAAAGCTTTTGATGGTTCAAGAAGAACGGTTGTTGGAGAAGTAGAACTGCCAATCATGATCGGACCTCATGTGTTCGATATTACATTCCAAGTCATGGACATTAACCCAGCTTATAGTTGTTTGTTGGGACGACCGTGGATTCACGCCGCTGGGGCAGTAACTTCCACCTTACATCAGAGAATGAAATTTGTTGTGAATGATAAATTAGTGATTGTACACGGTGAAGAAGACCTAATGGTGAGCAATTTGTCATCATTCAAGTATATTGAAGTAGATGAGGGCGCGTTAGAAACTTCCTTTCAACCACTTGAGATAGCTAATGCAGTGATGCTGGAAGAAACAGTGGCTAAGAGTGGTCCGTCTTTTGCATCCGCTCAGAGTATCAAGTCTACACTAGAAGAAGGCACTCCTGCAGGTTAGGGAGAGATTATCGAGGTAAAACCAAAGATGGATCGCCAAGGGTTGGGTTACAAACCAACTCATGATGAAGCACCGACACATGACAAAGGACGCCAGAAGACTATGCAAGAAGTATTCATCAGTGGATGTTTCCAAATCAGTGCTGTGGAGGAGAATTCCGAAGATGAACACCTTGAATAGTTAGTGTATCATTGCAACACTGCCTTGAGCAATTGGGAAGCTATTGAGATTCCATTGGTTTTTCCTGAGTCAAAGTAATTTGTTTGTTTTTCTTTTCTTGTTGTTTTAAATCTCCATAGCCATTCCCAAGGCTATAGGAATGTTTTGTAAGGGCCCCGAGCTTTCAAGAAATCAATGAAAAAGAACTATTTTGTTAGCAAGATACTTTCCTCCAAGCAAAACTGATATGCTTAGAGCTCAAATCAACGGATTTCGACAAAAAGATGTTGAATCTCTCTATGAAACGTGGGAAAGGTTTAAGGATATGACGAGAGCATGTCCTCACCATGGTTTAGAATACTGGGTGACGATCCATACTTTCTACAATGGGCTTATATATAACACCAGATTATCGGTAGACGCAGCCGCAGGCGGTGCACTTATGGATAAGTCATATGACGAAGCCTATCAACTTATTGAAAACATGTCTCAGAACCACTGCCAATGGAAAGGTGAAAGAACTCCAGCAGAGAAACCCGCCGCGAAAGGTGGGATGTACGAGATCAGCAGTCTTGAAAGTTCAACGCTATGGTGAATGCTCTAGCGCAGAAAATCGACAGTCTGACTGTTACCCCAACTGCCACCGTAGTTGTTGTAACTCCAAACTGCGAGTTATGTGGAATCGCCACTCATAATGCGCCTGAGTGCCCATTATTGGCAGGAATTCCACCAGACCAAGTAAACTACGCTCAAGGAAATCCTTACGCAAATACTTACAACCCAGGATGGAGGAACCACCCAAACTTTTCCTACAAAAGCGATAATGCCTTGCAAGCACCAGCTGGTCCGCCAGGATATCAGAAACCAGTCGCTGCTGCCCAGACTGCCCCTAGGAAATCAAATCTCGAAGTGATGATGGAAAAATTCATAGCTACTCAAGCTTAAACAAATAAAGAATTCCTGAATCAAAACATACACACTAGCGAGCAAATTAAACAGCTGACCGGAAAAGTAGACACTTTAGCCACCCACAATAAAATGCTCGAAACGCAGATATCACAAGTGGCTCAACAACAAGCCTCTGCAGCTGCACCAGCTGGGACATTTCCAGGTCAGCCAGAACCTAATCCGAAAGGTCATGCAAACGCTGTCATATTGAGAAGTGGAAAAGAATTGGAAGGCCCAACAGATCCTAGGAATCAAGGTCTAGTCATGCATCAGAAATCTGATAAACCAACAGAAAAGGAGTCTGAAACAGAAAAGAAGGAATGTGACGAGCAAAAGGCCACCAAAGATGAAAACCCACATGTGCCTCCAGCGCCATATAAACCACCGATCCCTTGTCCTCAAAGATTCATAAATTCCAAAACTTCAGGACAATTTAAGAAATTCGTTGAACTTCTGAAACAACTAAATATCACTATTCCTTTTACAGAAGCGATAACTCAAATGCCGTCATATGCTAAGTTTATTAAAGAAATCTTGTCTAACAAAAGGAAAATCGAGGATAACGAAATAGTTACACTTACTGCCGAATGTAGCGCAATCATTCAAAACAACATGCCTCCTAAACTAAAAGACCCGGGTAGTTTCTCCATACCTTGCGTCATAGGAAAGTTCGTCATAGACAAAGCTCTATGCGATCTAGGAGCCAGTATAAGTGTCATGCCCTTATCTATATGCAAAAAACTGAATATGGGAGAACTAAGAGCAACTAAAATATCCGTGCAATTGGCTGACCGGTCAGTTAAATATCCTGTCGGTGTGCTGGAAAATGTTCCAGTACGCATAGGCCAATTCTATATCCCAACCGACTTCATAATCATGGACATCAAAGAGGACTTTGTTACCCCAATTATCCTAGGAAGACCGTTCCTAGCGACAGCCGGAGCTATCATAGGCGTAAAGAAAGGAAGGCTAACATTCGAAGTAGGAGAAGAAAAGATAGAGTTCATCCTTACTAAGTTCTTGAAGGCACCAGCTATAGATGACACATGCTATATAGTAGATGTCATTGACGAATGCATACGAGAATTAGAAAAGGAGGAAACTACATATTCTGAAATCATGAAAATCTCGATCCCTGCTATTCATGAAGACGACAACTGGCGTGCACCATACAAAGATGATAGTCTGAGCGAGATCTTAGCACTCACTCCAAATCACATGCCAGGTCCGAAAAACCCAGCTTTAGAACTTAAAGAGCTACCCAAAACTCTCAGGTATGAATTCCTAGATACAGAATTCAAAAGACCAGTAATAGTAAACGCTAATTTAGGACAATCAGAAACTGAGCGATTATTAGAAGTCCTAAGGAGATACCCAACTGCGTTAGGCTATAATATAAGCGATCTAAAAGGCATAAGTCCCTCCATCTGTATGCACCATATCATGCTAGAGGAAGACTGCAAAACTTCAAGAGAACATCAGAGAAGGATAAACCCCATCCTAAGCACTGTAGTCAAAGACGAGGTGAAAAAGTTACTAGATGCAGGAATCATATACCCGATCTCCGACAGCCAATGGGTCAGCCCAGTACACGTAGTGCCAAAGAAAGGAGGCGTTACTGTAGTGAAGAATGCGAAAGGTGAATCGATAACCCAAAGAGTTATGACCGGAAGCAGGATGTGTATCGATTACAGAAAACTGAATAAGGCGACTCAGAAAGATCACTTCCCCTTACCTTTCATAGACCAGATGTTGGAAAGACTAGCGAAACATTCGTACTTCTGCTATCTAGATGGTTATTCGGGATTCTTTCAAATTCCTATTCACCCCGATGACCAAGAAAAGACAACATTCACCTGTCCTTATGGCACTTTTGCTTATCGCCGAATACCGTTCGGACTATGCAATGCTCCAGCAACCTTCCAAAGATGCATGATGGCAATCTTTGCGGATTTCATAGATGACATCATGGAAGTGTTTATGGATGACTTCTCTGTATGCGGACAAAGCTTTGAAAGCTGCCTGTCAAATTTAGAAATGGTACTCAAAAGATGCGCTAAAGTGAACCTTGACCTTAATTGGGAGAAATGTCATTTCATGGTCCGACAAGGCATCGTTTTAGGACACGTCATATCTGAAAAAGGGATTGAGGTTGACAAAGATAAAATAGAGATCATAAAGGATCTTTAACCTCCGAAAACCGTGCGAGAAATACGAAGCTTTTTAGGACACGCTGAATTCTACCGAATATTCATAAAAGATTTCTCGAAAATCACAAAACCTCTTACAGGTTTGTTAATGAAAGATGTCGAGTTCGTTTTCGACAAAGAATTCTTAGAAGCATTCGAAACTCTTAAGACAATGCTCATTACCGCACCAATCATGCAGCCCCCAGATTGGCGGCTACCATTCGAAATCATGTGTGATGCAAGTGATTATGTTGTAGGCGCAGTTCTAGGACAAAGGAAATACAAGAAGCTTCACGCAATCTACTACGCCAGTAGAACTTTAGACCCTGCCCAAATGAACTACGCCACAACTGAAAAGGAACTTCTAGCAGTTGTGTTTGCACTTGACAAATTCCGTTCCTACTTGGTAGGAGCCAAAATAATCATATACACAGATCACGCTGCCATTAGGTACCTAATAAGCAAAAAGGACGCCAAACCAAGATTATTGAGATGGATCCTATTATTACAAGAGTTCGACTTAGAAATTAAAGATAAGAAAGGGACCGAGAACGTAGTTGCAGATCACTTATCCCGAATAGAGGGCATTATACAAGAGTCAGTGCCTATCAATGACGATTTTCCCTACGAACGTCTAATAGCCAAATTGGAAAGCGATATATCCAACTCAACCTCGGAAGAACCATAACTTGAAAAAGTCGTGGAAGCTGTCTATTCCCAAGCCACTTTGCCTTGGTTTGCCGACATCGTTAATTACTTAGCCGCAGGCGTGCTTCCACCGGACCTAACTTATCAACAAAAGAAGAAATTCTTGCACGACTTAAAACATTACTATTGGGACGAACCTCTACTCTTCAAACGAGGCGCCGACAACATATACCATCGATGTGTCCCAGAGGAAGAAATAGAAGACATCATTTCCCAATGCCATTCAACACCTTATGGTGGTCATGCTAGTACTTCAAAGACGTGCGCTAAAATTCTACAATCTGGCCTATTTTGGCCCAGCCTCTGAAAGGATGTCCATATCGCTGTACTCAAATGCGATCGGTGCCAACACACTGGCAACATCTCACGACGCAATGAGATGCCTCATAAAGGAATTTTAGAAGTAGAAATCTTTGACGTCTGGGGAATAGACTTCATGGGACCTTTCCCGTCTTCTTTTGGAAACAAATATATACTCGTCGCTGTCGATTATGTATCCAATTGGATAGAGGCCGTTGTCGCTCCAACAAATGACGCGCGAGTAGTCATCAAACTCTTTAGAAACACAATCTTTCCTAGATTCGGTGTGCCCAGACTCGTCATTAGTGACGGTGGTTCGAACTTCATGTCGCGAATCTTTGACAAACTCCTCTCCAAATACGTAGTCAAACACCGCGTAGCTACACCGTATCATCCACAAACTAGTGGACAAGTGGAGGTTTCGAACAGAGAAATAAAGCAAATCTTGGAAAAGACTGTCGCAACCTCCAGGAAAGATTGGTCATCAAAACTGAATGAAGCTTTAGGGGCTTATAGGACCGCCTTTAAGACACCAATAGGTACCACACCATTTAAATTAGTTTAGGGAAAATCATTTCACCTGCCAGTGGAATTAGAACATAAAGCCTTTTGGGCTATTAAGACGCTGAACTTCAACTACACTGCGGCAGGAGAAAAACGAATCTTGAACCTTCACGAATTGGAAGAGCTCATGTTGGACGCATATGAGAATGCCCGCATCTACAAAGAAAGAACCAAGAAATGGCATGATAAACGTTCGATCCGGAAACAATTCAGTGTGGGAGACATCGTGCTCCTATTCAACTCAAGATTAAAACTTTTCCCTGAAAAATTAAAATCTAGATGGTCTGGACCTTTTGAGGTAACCAAAATCCTTAAAAGTGGAGCTGTTGAAATCAGAAATCAAATCAACGCACCGTTTATAGTAAACAGACAACGTTTGAAGCATTATAATCAAAACGAAAACAGCCACCACGTGAGCAGTGTGAAATTGCTCGAGCTTCCCGCTCAAACCCCTGAATAGCTTGCAGCCAGGCTATCGTCAGGCTTTTGACGTTAAAAACAGCGCTGATTGGGAGGCAACCCAAGTTTTCCCGTTTTTCCCTTCTAAATTTACTGAAACTATGTTTTCATTTTAACTAATAATTTCCATATTTTCTATTTTCTTATTTTCTACTATTTATTTTATTTTATTTTTCTTTCTTTTATCACCTTTTGCTTCTTAAAAGTCTAATATGAGTAAATGTGATTTCAACCTTTCCAGGATTTTAAAGTCATCCTACCTTTCTCCCTTTTTTATCCGACTAACCTCCGAGTATGGCTGACATCGACGTTACGACTGTTGTATTTAGAGGACTAGCTCACAAGGCCAGATTTGAGGCACTGACTCAGAGAAGCATCGCTTCGACTCTATACAACGATAGGTCCACCATGGATAAGCTAGGAATCCAGGATAGCATTTAGTATCTATTTAACCAATTAGGCTGGGAGCAAACTGCTCTAAAGACCCGATTTGCTACCTACCGCGAACTCACGTTCGAATTCCTTAGCTCCTTAAGCTACTTACCCGAACATGGCTATGGATCCACCAAAGAGCTGATAACCTTTTGAATGTTTGGAATGGACCACACCCACAACCGTACGTCGTTATCTAACATCCTAGGCTTCCCTAGCGGACCTTTTGTGTTTACCAACACTGAAGAGGATTTTGATCTCGAGTTAGAACAATTCTGGGGCACCATCACAGGTAACTATCACCCTGAACCTAATGACATGCACAATAACGAGATACATAATCCAGCACTCCGTTACTTTCATAGGATTTTAGCCCATACCCTTTTTGGGAAGGAAGAAAACATTACAACAGTTTCCAAAGAAGAGTTGTTCATCCTTTTCTATGCTTCACAAGGCCGCCCTGTCAATATTGTCCCTTTTATGATGAGGGCATTCATACGCCTTAATCAGGAACCTCATTCACCCATCTTAATAGGATGCTTAGTCACCATGATTGCCCACAAAATTGGCCTGAGGTACCACCTGAACAGAGCCATTGGTTTCGGCAACCTCAGATCAATGGACATCCAATTTGCTTCAACAGACGTATCTTAGGTACCTTAGGACCAGGAGCCTACGAATACCTCATCGCTGATCAACCTGTCCACCTTTTCACATTGCCCAACCACGAGCTAACGAGTATCCACAATAGAAACAATTGGCTTTATGAATTGGACGAGCCTATGGGACCTCCATCACCTCACTCCACACCCCAGGCTTACATGTACGACAGTGATCACATGTCAGAAGCACATGACTATATGTACTACAAAGATTATGAGTCTGAAGTGGAGACAGATCCTGAGACCCCTCCTAATTACTATACCTTTCCTGACCCCACTCCTGAACAAGATACAGACAAGTTGGACACTGTTCTGAGAACTATGGACGATTTCAAGCTGGAACTAACCACTATAAAAGATGAACTAAAGCAACTTCACATGGATGTCATTACTTATATGGACGTAGTTAGCGACCAATTTGATGAGGTTATTCAGCAGATCAACAACTTGAAGCAACCAAAGGAGTGATGTTTTAATTTCTTTTTAAGTTTAGTTTACTGCATTTCACGTTGTTTCCCTTTATTAAATTTCGCAATTGTTTCTGTTTTGAGTATTGTATTACATTAAACTCATTTTTTGATTCAATTTTATTTTAATTTCATCCCGGTATTCCCTTAATTTTGTTTTCCCGTTATCTTCTATTTTGTAACTAGTCTATCATACTGCAATAGAATTAAAAATCACATCTTCCACTGTGAAAACGCCCCATAAGCAAACTTCTGCAATTCTGAAGAATTTGCTGATGTGACGGTCGTCACACATCCATGACGGTCGTCACGCGTATTACGACCGTCACACACCCCTGACGGTCGTCACGCGAACAAAACCCCAATTCTGTCAAAATAGGGGTTACGAACCTTTCCACGTCCACTCTCTTAATTTCCCATTTTCACACTTTCAAACCCCACTACAACCTTCCGAATTCCCCATTAATCCTCCATCATTTCACCTTCCATTTCACTCCTATATATTGACCTCCGCGTTTCCCTACTTCTCCATCCACAGAAACTATCTACTTTCCCTCTCTGCACCTCTCTCACGAAAAAATGGCTAGGCAAAATCGTGAAAACCCCAACTTAAGCAATTTCCTTTTCCGAGAAGGCGAGGCCAGCGAAAGGCAAAGGACCAACTACATAGCCTTCCATCAACGGTTGCTTCAACCAACCCGATATGCTCACATAGATTCTTTGATAGAACTGGGAATTCTAGATGGTGTCACTTGGATGCTGCAGAGGGCCGGCATTTGGCATCTCTGCACCAACCCTCAACCCACCTACGAGCAACTCACACTGGAGTTTCTCAGTTCCTTCACGTACGTGACTTCACCCGGCGATACAAATCAGCTCACCGGCGCCGCTTGCTTCTGCATGTTCGGCACCGAATATCAAATCAACCAGGATCGTATCGCTGACATGCTGCAGTTTTCTCACGGCGACGAAGCTCATCGCCGCCCCTCCGATCAGTTCTACCATGAAGCTTTCACTCTATGGAACCAACTGACCGGCACCACTGCTGATAGTTGGGAGACTCTGAATGCCACTCACATCCACAACCCAACAATCCGCGACTTTCATCGCGTGTTGAGCAACACCATCTTCGCGCGTGACAGTAAACACAAAGTCAACTCGAAGGAGCTGTTCTTTCTCCGTTGTGTGTTTGTTTCGGAACCCGTCGACGTCTCCCCATTCCTCTTGGCTCACATTCAAGCCAACTGCAACCGCAGCTCAAAACCATTCTATTTTGGTGGCATCATCACATCTATCGCCTTAGGCCTCGGTCTTGGCGACCACCTCCAGAACCTTCGCCAGATGCCCCCTGTCTTCCTAGACACCGACCATTGTCGCGCCTCTTACCTAATCAGATCCTGCGCAGATAGGAAATATCATCCGGTAGTGCGAGGCCACACTATCCAAAGTATTATCATGCTCTCTCGAACCCAAATGCATCCGCAGGACAGAGCCAACTGGCTCTTCGATCCAAATGCTCCTGCTGCCCCAACTCAAGAAAATGCCCAAGGGCCCAGAGATGAAGTTCAAGAAGAGTTGGATAGAGCTGACCAGGCTGAGCCATCACAACCACCTCCTGCCGAAGGTCCTTCCTCGCGCCGCCGCCTCCGTCCTGAAACCGATGACACAACTGCGGCTCTCCTCCGCTGCATCGAACAGCAGAATCAGATGATGCTTATGATGGAACAACAAAACCGACGGGCTGAACAGTTCGAAGCTTGGCAGAGAGAACAAACCGGGCACATGAGGACATCTATGTAGCAGATCCAGGACGTCTAATCTGGCCTGGTCGATGACATGGCCAACCTCACCGTTCGAGTCGACGGCCTCCGCGAGTACATCTACCACACCGGAGCTTTGAACCTCGAGGCACGCGACAGAATAGCTAGAGGTAGAGGTAGAGACAGAGGAAGAGGAAGGGACTAGTAGTATTTTTCAATTCTTGTATTTTGTCTTTTCTTTCCTTTGTATTTTCCCCTTCCGCATTCTTTCAAATCAGTGAGGACACTGATTGAGATAGTGTGGGAGTGGAGCATTATTTCCCTTTTTCCCTGTTATTTCCTATTCCGATTGTACTTTCATTCAAATTTTCAATTTAAAGTATTTTTAATTTTGGCAAATGAAGCTCATTTATATATATCCCTCCGTTACGTGAACTCCCCGCGCTTTATCCGACAAATACAAAGAAACTTTTATCCTCTCCAAAGCATCACGTGACACGCCAAAGCTTACCCAAGTTTGGAATTCCCAAGAAGAAAATTCTAACAAATCCACTACCACCCTGACACCTTAGACCTCTGGTTTATGCGAGTCAGTCTCACTACTTACTCGTACCAAAGCCTCAAGTTTCGACTCAAACGGAGCCCCCAGTAGTTTATACGAGCAGTCAGCATCATCCTAAACATTTCTAAGTAAGAAACCGATGCAAATAAGTGCGTGATCTCTAGTATGAAATGAATAATCATGAAAAAAAGAAAAGCCATATAGCCTGAATATAGAGACATGTTCCCTCTAAGTTAGGTGCTCCTCGCCCGAGCATTTAGCCCAACGGTACGAAACTCTTGTAGATTATTAGCAGAATGACCATATGTGCGAAGAAAAATCAAACTAGCGAAGAGATCATAGTCACCAACAGGTTTGCTTGCCATGAACGTGTGTGGACAACGGGCTTAATGTGATTGCGCCAGAACGAATCCGGGTAAAATTTGTTGCGAGAAGATTGAAGTTGAGCTGCAGTAACGTGATTGGGACTGGCTTGCATAAAAGAGAGGCCTTCGAAGGCTTACAATCCAGTGTCATTGCCGTATATGTTTTGTTTCCATTGGACCCCCGGTTTTCCTAACTTGACGTCTGAGAAATCTTATCGAAGGAAGAGCGTGCCGCGTGCTTGCCAAATTTTAAATTTTTCCTACCTTTACTTGAGGACACGCAAAGATTTAAGTTTAGGGGAGTTTGATAACGCGAAATCGTATATATATAATGAATAACATTTTTACTAATCAGTAACTGGTTTCACTCCGATTTCGAGTATTTCCACATTATTTGTCCAGTATTTTGCATGTATTCAAAGTTCATGCTCAAATGGAGCAAGATGAAGAAAACAAGCAATTATAGATGAAAACCAGATGAAAAACAGGCCAAAAACAGCAAATACGAATTTTACTGATGTGACGACCGTCACAAGCCCATGACGACCGTCACAAAAGGAGTGGACCACTAACTCCTACATTTTCTGAGATCAATCCCACTTCCTGAGGCAATTAACAGTTGGAAATTTCATCTATAAAAGGAGGGAGCTGGTACTAGAAAAGGGGAGCTGCATTTAAGACACGAAGTGCTGCCAATTTATTTTTAGAGCAATTTTTGAGTTTCAGAATTTCTTATTGTTTATTGTTTCCTTTTTCTTTCCTTCCTTGCAATTGTGTTTTTACTTCTCAATTATATTCTGTACGAGTAATTGACACCAAGACTAAATCCTGCCGACATTTTGGAGGATTTCCCAAAAGCCAATTGAATTATTTATAGGTTCTCATTTTAATCGTTAATTGAATTCTATTTCCCATTATGATGCATATTTATATTTTCTGCCATTGTTTACGTGTTCTTAGTTTATATTCCATGTCTGGCTAAATTAAAGTAATCGGTATGTAATAGGTAGTCAGATGGGATTCGATAATAACTAGTGTATACTTTCTTTTTCAAACTTCTTTATGGCTTTAATTTTTAAATCGATTTTTCTAAAATAAATGTTCGTCGCGACAGTAAGAACTTATGTAAAAGCAGTTTTGCCACGACAGTGGGAAATTCATAAAGGTACGAACCAACAAGCGACAGTGGAGGTTAGGTCCAGATATTAAAAACTAAGCATTCGTTTTAAAAACAGCGACAGCGCTTTAAAAAGGATTAGAGCTTAATGGTTTTCAAAAAGTAATTTTAACCGCGAACGGGATAGCGATAGCATACGTTTTTCCTTAGAGTTGCGACTAGCGTCAACAACCATCGGGAGACAAAGGTCTTTAAACCGTCATTTTCTTCTTAAACTATTTTTGAAAACACCCAAAACACCGGTGACTTGTCGAATCCTTGAAGAACCAATATATTGCATACCGATTCACGCCTTTATACCTTAAGTAACGTTTTTAGTTTCCCTACAGTTTACATACTTATTTTACTTTTATTCCCCTAAAACCATACCAACCTAGCTAAACACAATAACACCCAAAAATACTAGCTTGATTACGAGTCCCTGTGGGATTGATATCTTTTATTACTACACGATAGACTGTGCACTTGCATTTAGTTCAGTTAGACATAGAAAGTCGCGATCACCTATCATCCTTTTGGTGGTAGTGCTTGGTGTGAGTTTCGCTCCGTCATCCTTTTGTAGGGGGGTATGTCATCTTAAATGATGTCAGATTGTGCGATAGTGTTTGTCCTATCATCCTTTTAAGCTGTAGTGGCCGGTGTGAGTTTGACTCCGTCATCCTTTTGGTGGGGGGTCCGTCATCTAATTGATGGCTAATTGTGCGATAGTGTTTGTCCTATCATCCTTTTGGTGGTTGTGACCGATGTTAGTTTCGCTCTGCATCCTTTTGGTGAGCGGTATGTCATCTAATTGATGTCAGATTGTGCGATTGTGTTTGGCCTATCATCCTTTTGGTGGTAGTGGCCGGTGTGAGTTTTGCTCCGTCATCCTTTATGTAGGGGGTATGTCATCTAATTGACGACAGATTGTGCGATAGTGTTTGTCCTATCATCCTTTTAGTGGTAGTGGTCGGTGTTAGTTTCGCTCCGTCATCCTTTTGGTGGGGGATCTGTCATCTAATTGATGGCAGATTGTGCGATAGTGTTTGTCCTATCATCCTTTTGGTGGTAGTGGCCGGTGTGAGTTTCGCTCTGTTATCCTTTTTGTGGGGGGTATGTCATCTAATTAATGTGAGATTGTGCGATAGTGTTTGTCCTATCATCCTTATGGTGGTAGTGGCCCATGTGAGTTTCGCTCCATCATCCTTTTGGTGGGGGCTCTGCCATCGTAATTGATGTCAGATTGTGCGATAGTGTTTGTCCTATCATCCTTTTTGTGGTAGTGGCCAGTGTGAGTTTCGCTCCGTCATCCTTTTGGCGGGGGGTCTGTCATTGTAATTGATGTCAGATTGTGCGATAGTATTTGTCCTATCATCCTTTTGGTGGTAGTCGTCGGTGTGAGTTTCGCTCCGTCATCATTTTAGTGGGGGGGTCTGTCATTTTAATTGATGTCAGATTGTGAAATAATGTTTGTCCTATCATCCTTTTGGTGGTAGTGGCCGGTGTGAGTTTCGCTCGATCATCCTTTTGATAGGGCGTCTGTCATCTAATTGATGGCAATAGTACGATAGTGTTTGTCCTATCATCTTTTTAGTGGTAGTGGCCCGTGTTAGTTTCGCTCCGTCATCCTTTTGGTGGGGTGTTTGTCATCAAATTTATGTCAGATTGTGCGATAGACTTTGTCCTATCATCCTTTTGGTGGTAGTGGTCTATGTGAGTTTCGCTCCGTCATCATTTTGGTTGGGGGTCTGTCATTTTAATTGATGTCAGATTGTGCGATAATGTTTGTCCTATCATCCTTTTGGTGGTAATGACTGGTGTGAGTTTCGCTCTGTCATCCTTTTGGTAGGGGGTCTGTCATCTAATTGCTGGCAGATTGTGCGATAGTGTTTGTTCTATCATCCTTTTAGTGGTTGTGGCCAGTGTTAGTTTCACTCTGTCATCCTTTTGGTGGGGGGTTTTTCATCAAATTTAAGTCAGATAGTGCGATAGTCTTTGTCCTATCATCCTTTTGATGGTAGTGGCCGGTGTGAGTTTCGCTCCGTCATCATTTTGGTGGAGGGTCAGTCATTTTAATTGATGTCAAATTGTGCGATAATGTTTGTCCTATCATCCTTTTGGTGTTAATTACTGGTGTGAGTTTCGCTCCATCATCCTTTTGGTGGGGGGTCAGTCATCTTAATTGATCTCAGATTGTGCGATAGTGTTTGTCCTATCATACTTTTGATGGGAGTGGCCGGTGTGAGTTTCTCTCTGTCATCCTTTTTGTGGGGGGTATGTCATCATAATTGATGTCAGATTGTGCGATAGTGTTTGTCATATCATCCTTTTGGTGGTAGTGCTTGGTGTGTGTTTCACTCCGTCATCCTTTTGGAGGGGGGTCTGTCATCTTAATTGATGTCAGATTGTGCGATAGTGTTTGTCCTATCATCCTTTTAGTTGTAGTGGCCGGTGTGAGTTTCACTCCGTCATCCTTTTGGTGGGGAGTCTGTCATCTAATTGATGGCAGATTGTGCGATAGTGTTTTTCCTATCATCCTTTTGGTGGTAGTAGCCGGTGTTAGTTTCGCTCTGGATCCTTTTGGTGAAGGGTCTGTCATCTAATTGATGTCAGATTGTGCGATAGTGTTTGTCCTATCATCTATTTGGTGGTAGTGGCCAGTGTGAGTTTCGCTCCTTCATCCTTTTGGCGGGGGGTCTGTCATTGTAATTGATGTCAGATTGTTCGATAATATTTGTCCTATCATCCTTTTGGTGGTAGTCGCCGGTGTGAGTTTGCACTTCGTCATCATTTTAGTGGGGGGTCTGTCATTTTAATTGATGTCAGATTGTGAAATAATGTTTGTCCTATCATCCTTTTGGTGGTAGTGGCCAGTGTGAGTTTCGCTCCTTCATCCTTTTGGCGAGGGGTCTGTCATTGTAATTGATGTCAGATTGTTTGATAGTATTTGTCCTATCATCCTTTTGGTGGTAGTCGCCGGTGTGAGTTTGCACTTCGTCATCATTTTAGTGGGGGGTCTGTCATTTTAATTGATGTCAGATTGTGAAATAATGTTTGTCCTATCATCCTTTTGGTGGTAGTGGCCAGTGTGAGTTTCGCTCCGACATCATTTTGGTGGAGGGTCTGTCATTTTAATTGATGTCAGATTGTGCGATAATGTTTGTCCTATCATCCTTTTGGTGGTAATGACTGGTGTGAGTTTCGCTCTGTCATCCTTTTGGTGGGGGGTCTGTCATCTAATTTATGGCAGATTGTGCGATAGTGTTTGTCCTATCATCCTTTTAGTGGTAGTGGCCAGTGTTAGTTTCGCTCTTTCATCCTTTTGGTGGGGGGTTTGTCATCTTAATTGATCTCAGATTGTGCGATAGTGTTTGTCCTATCATCCTTTTTGTGGTAGTGGACAGTGTGAGTTTCGCTCCGTCATCCTTTTGGTGGGGGGTCTGTCATTGTAATTGATGTCAGATTGTGCGATAGTATTTGTCCTATCATCCTTTTGGTGGTAGTCGCCGGTGTGAGTTTCGCTTCGTCATCATTTTAGTGGGGGGTCTGTCATTTCTATTGATGTCAGATTGTGAAATAATGTTTGTCCTAGCACCCTTTTGGTGGTAGTGGCCGGTGTGAGTTTCGCTCCATCATCCTTTTGATAGGGTGTCTGTCATCGTATTGATGGCAGATTGTGCGATAGTGTTTGTTCTATCATCTTTTTAGTGGTAGTGGCCTGTGTTAGTTTCGCTCCGTCATCCTTTTGGTGGGGTGTTTGTCATCAAATTTATGTCAGATTTTGCGATAGTCTTTGTCCTATCATCCTTTTGGTGGTAGTGGCCGGTGTGAGTTTCGCTCCGTCATCATTTTGGTGGGGGGTCTGTCATTTTAATTGATGTCAGATTGTGCGATAATGTTTGTCCTATCATCCTTTTGGTGGTAATGACTGGTGTGAGTTTCGCTCCGTCATCCTTTTGGTGGGGGGTCTGTCATCTAATTGCTGGCAGATTGTGCGATAGTGTTTGTCCTATCATCCTTTTAGTGGTAATGGCCAGTGTTAGTTTCGCTCTTTCATCCTTTTGGTGGGGGGTTTGTCATCAAATTTAAGTCAGATAGTGCAATAGTCTTTGTCCTATCATCCTTTTAATGGTAGTGGCCGGTGTGAGTTTCGCTCCGTCATCATTTTGGGGGGGGGGGGTCAGTCATTTTAATTGATATCAGATTGTGCGATAATGTTTGTCCTATCATCCTTTTGGTGTTAATTACCGGTGTGAGTTTCGCTCCATCATCCTTTTGTTGGGGGGTCAGTCATCTTAATTGATCTCAGATTGTGCGATAGTGTTTGTCCTATCATCCTTTTGATGGGAGTGGCCGGTGTGAGTTTCTCTCTGTCATCCTTTTTGTGGGGGGTATGTCATCTTAATTGATGTCAGATTGTGCGATAGTGTTTGTCCTATCATCCTTTTGGTGGTAGTGCTTGTTGTGTGTTTCGCTCCGTCATCCTTTTGGGGGGGGGGGTCTGTCATCTTAATTGATGTCAGATTGTGCGATAGTGTTTGTCCTATCATCCTTTTAGTTGTAGTGGGCGGTGTGAGTTTCACTCCGTCATCCTTTTGGTGGGGGGTCTGTCATCTAATTGATGGCAGATTGTGCGATAGTGTTTGTCCTATCATCCTTTTGGTGGTAGTAGCCGGTGTTAGTTTCGCTCTGGATCCTTTTGGTGAAGGGTATGTCTTCTAATTAATGTCAGATTGTGCGATAGTGTTTGTCCTATCATCCTTTTGGTGGCAGTGGCCGGTGTGAGTTTCGCTCGGTTATCCTTTTGGTGGGGGGTCTGTCATCGTAATTGATGTCAGATTGTGAGATAGTGTTTGTCCTATCATACTTTTGGTGGTTGTGGCCAGTGTGAGTTTCGCTTCCTCATCCTTTTGGCGGGGGGTCTGTCATTGTAATTGATGTCAGATTGTTCGATAGTATTTGTCCTATCATCCTTTTGGTGGTAGTCGCCGGTGTGAGTTTGCACTTCGTCATCATTTTAGTGGGGGGTCTGTCATTTTAATTGATGTCAGATTGTGAAATAATGTTTGTCCTATCATCCTTTTGGTGGTAGTGGCCGGTGTGAGTTTCGCTCCGTCATCCATTTGATAGGGCGTTTGTCATCTAATTGATGGCAGATTGTGCGATAGTATTTGTCCTATCATCTTTTTAGTGGTAGTGGCCGGTTTTAGTTTCGCTCCGTCATCCTTTTGGTGGGGTGTTTGTCATCAAATTTAAGTCAGATTGTGCGATAGTCTTTGTCCTATCATCCTTTTGGTGGTAGTGGCCGGTGTGAGTTTCGCTCCGGCATCATTTTGGTGGACGGTCTGTCATTTTAATTTATGTCAGATTGTGCGATAATGTTTGTCCTATCATCCTTTTGGTGGTAATGACTGGTGTGAGTTTCGCTCCGTCATCCTTTTGGTGGGGGGTCTGTCGTCTAATTTATGGCAGATTGTGCGATAGTGTTTGTCCTATCATCCTTTTAGTGGTAGTGGCCAGTGTTAGTTTCGCTCCGTCATCCTTTTGGTGGGGGGTTTGTCATCAAATTTAAGTCAGATAGTGCGATAGTCTTTGTCCTATCATCCGTTTGATGGTAGCGGCCGGTGTGAGTTTCGCTCCATCATCATTTTGGTGGGGGGTCTGTCATTTTAATTGATGTCAGATTGGGCGATAATGTTTGTCCTATCATCCTTTTGGTGTTAATGACCTGTGTAAGTTTCGCTCCGTCATCCTTTTGGTAGGGGGTCAGTCATCTTAATTGATCTCAGATTGTGCGATAGTGTTTGTCCTATCATTCTTTTGATGGGAGTGGCCGGTGTGAGTTTCACTCTGTCATCATTTTTGTGGGGGGTATGTCATCATAATTGATGTTAGATTGTGCGATAGTGTTTGTCTTACCATCCTTTTGGTGCTAGTGCTTGGTGTGAGTTTCGCCCCGTCATCCTTTTGGAGGGGGGTCTGTCATCGTAATTGATGTCAGATTGTGCGATAGTATTTGTCCTATCATGCTTTTGGTGGTAGTAAGTGGTGTGAGTTTCGCTCCGTCATCCTTTTGGTGGGGGGTCTGTCATTTTAATGGATGTTAGATTGTGTGTTAATGTTTGTCCTATCGTCCTTTTGGTGGAAGTGGCCGGTGTGAGTTTCGCTCCGTTATCCTTTTGGTGGGGGGTATGTCATCTAATTGATGTCAGATTGTGCGATAGTGTTTGTCCTATCATCCTTATGGTGGTAGTGGCCCGTGTGAGTTTCGCTCCGTCATCCTTTTGGTGGGGGCTCTGCCATCGTAATTGATGTCAGATTGTGCGATAGTGTTTGGCCTATCATCCTTTTTGTGGTAGTGGCCAGTGTGAGTTTCGCTCCGTCATCCTTTTGGTGGGGGGTCTGTCATTGTAATTGATGTCAGATTGTGCGATAGTATTTGTCCTATCATCCTTTTGGTGGTAGTCCCCGGTGTGAGTTTCGCTCCGTCATCATTTTAGTGGGGGTCTGTCATTTTAATTGATGTCAGATTGTGAAATATTGTTTGTCCTATCATCCTTTTGGTGGTAGCGGCCGGTGTGAGTTTCGCTCCATCATCCTTTTGATAGGGCGTCTGTCATCTAATTGATGGCAGATTCTGCGATAGTGTTTGTCCTATCATCTTTTTAGTGGTAGTGGCCCGTGTTAGTTTCGCTCCGTCATCCTTTTGGTGGGGTGTTTGTCATCAAATTTATGTCAGATTGTGCGATAGTCTTTGTCCTATCATCCTTTTGGTGGTAGTAGCCGGTGTGAGTTTCGCTCCGTCATCATTTTGGTGGGGGGTCTGTCATTTTAATTGATGTCAGATTGTGCGATAATGTTTGTCCTATCATCCTTTTGGTGTTAATGACCTGTGTAAGTTTCGCTCCGTCATCCTTTTGGTAGGGGGTCAGTCATCTTAATTGATCTCAGATTGTGCGATAGTGTTTGTCCTATCATTCTTTTGATGGGAGTGGCCGGTGTGAGTTTCACTCTGTCATCATTTTTGTGGGGGGTATGTCATCATAATTGATGTCAGATTGTGCGATAGTGTTTGTCTTACCATCCTTTTGGTGCTAGTGCTTGGTGTGAGTTTCGCCCCGTCATCCTTTTGGAGGGGGGTCTGTCATCGTAATTGATGTCAGATTGTGCGATAGTATTTGTCCTATCATGCTTTTGGTGGTAGTAAGTGGTGTGAGTTTCGCTCCGTCATCCTTTTGGTGGGGGGTCTGTCATTTTAATGGATGTTAGATTGTGTGTTAATGTTTGTCCTATCGTCCTTTTGGTGGAAGTGGCCGGTGTGAGTTTCGCTCCGTTATCCTTTTGGTGGGGGGTATGTCATCTAATTGATGTCAGATTGTGCGATAGTGTTTGTCCTATCATCCTTATGGTGGTAGTGGCCCGTGTGAGTTTCGCTCCGTCATCCTTTTGGTGGGGGCTCTGCCATCGTAATTGATGTCAGATTGTGCGATAGTGTTTGGCCTATCATCCTTTTTGTGGTAGTGGCCAGTGTGAGTTTCGCTCCGTCATCCTTTTGGTGAGGGGTCTCTCATTGTAATTGATGTCAGATTGTGCGATAGTATTTGTCCTATCATCCTTTTGGTGGTAGTCCCCGGTGTGAGTTTCGCTCCGTCATCATTTTAGTGGGGGTCTGTCATTTTAATTGATGTCAGATTGTGAAATATTGTTTGTCCTATCATCCTTTTGGTGGTAGCGGCCGGTGTGAGTTTCGCTCCATCATCCTTTTGATAGGGCGTCTGTCATCTAATTGATGGCAGATTCTGCGATAGTGTTTGTCCTATCATCTTTTTAGTGGTAGTGGCCCGTGTTAGTTTCGCTCCGTCATCCTTTTGGTGGGGTGTTTGTCATCAAATTTATGTCAGATTGTGCGATAGTCTTTGTCCTATCATCCTTTTGGTGGTAGTAGCCGGTGTGAGTTTCGCTCCGTCATCATTTTGGTGGGGGGTCTGTCATTTAAATTGATGTCAGATTGTGCGATAATGTTTGTCCTATCATCCTTTTGGTGGTAATGACTGTTGTGAGTTTCGCTCCGTCATCCTTTTGGTGGGGGGTCTGTCATCTAATTGCTGGCAGATTGTGCGATAGTGTTTGTCCTATCATCCTTTTAGTGTTAGTGGTCAGTGTTAGTTTCACTCTTTCATCCTTTTGGTGGGGGGTTTGTCATCTTAATTGATGTCAGATTGTGCGATAGTGTTTGTCGTATCATCCTTTTGGTGGTAGTGCTTGGTGTGTGTTTCACTCCGTCATCCTTTTGGAGGGGGGTTTGTCATCTTAATTGATGTCAGATTGTGCGATAGTGTTTGTCCTATCATCCTTTTAGTTGTAGTGGCCGGTGGGAGTTTCACTCTGTCATCCTTTTGGTGGGGGGTCTGTCATCTAATTGATGTCAGATTGTGCGATAGTGTTTATCCTATCATCCTTTTGGTGGCAGTGGCCGGTGTGAGTTTCGCTCCGTTATCCTTTTGGTGGGGGGTCTGTCATCGTAATTGATGTCAGATTGTGAGATAGTGTTTGTCCTATCATCCTTTTGGTGGTAGTGGCCAGTGTGAGTTTCGCTCCGTCATCCTTTTGGCGGGGGGTCTGTCATTGTAATTGATGTCAGATTTGTTCGATAGTATTTGTCCTATCATCCTTTTGGTGGTAGTCGCCGGTGTGAGTTTGCACTTCGTCATCATTTTAGTGGGGGGTCTGTCATTTTAATTGATGTCAGATTGTGAAATAATGTTTGTCCAATCATCCTTTTGGTGGTAGTGGCCGGTGTGAGTTTCGCTCCGTCATCCTTTTGATAGGGCGTTTGTCATCTAATTGATGGCAGATTGTGCGATAGTGTTTGTCCTATCATCTTTTTAGTGGTAGTGGCCGGTTTTAGTTTCGCTCCGTCATCCTTTTGGTGGGGTGTTTGTCATCAAATTTAAGTCAGATTGTGCGATAGTCTTTGTCCTATCATCCTTTTGGTGGTAGTGGCTGGTGTGAGTTTTGCTCCGTCATCATTTTGGTGGAGGGTCTGTCATTTTAATTGATGTCAGATTGTGCGATAATGTTTGTCCTATCATCCTTTTGATGGTAATGACTGGTGTTAGTTTCGCTCCGTCATCCTTTTTGGAGGGGGGTCTGTCATCGTAATTGATGTCAGATTGTGCGATAGTCTTTGTCCTATCATCCTTTTGGTGGTAGTAGGTGGTGTGAGTTTCGCTCCGTCATCCTTTTGGTGGGGGGTCTGTCATTTTAATGGATGTTAGATTGTGTGTTAATGTTTGTCCTATCGTCCTTTTGGTGTAAGTGGCCGGTGTGAGTTTCGCTCCGTTATCCTTTTGGTGGGGGGTATGTCATCTAATTGATGTGAGATTGTGCGATAGTGTTGCACCTCAAAATTTGACCAACATTTATTTACCCTGCAAGAGTTGTATGAGACTTTGAAGCTAGCCAAGAAAGTTATTCAAGTGCTCAAAGGTTGATATCTTTGTCAGAAAACTCAAGAAATCCTCAGGGAGATTGGTTGAAACCAAGGTTGTGTGTCTCATAACTTGAGAGTTGTGGGAGCTCCTCAGATGATTCTGAGACTATGAGGATGGACTTGAAACTTTGAGAAAGCTTATGAGATGTCTTGAAAGCCATCATGAAGCCTAGAGAGGTCATTGTACAAGGATTCAGAAGATTCAACCATGGGTGGTGGAATTAGGGTTTGACTGGGTCAACCCTAGGTCAACTGAGGATTTGGAGAGGGTTGAGACCTAATCCAAGAGCCATGTGATCATGGAATGATGCATTGAGATGCTATAAGGATGATTCCTAGACCAACTCATCATGATTGAGGAGTTTGAGAAGTTTCAAGCTAGGGTTTCTAAGGCTTGACAGTGTAAAATCCCCTAGTTTGATCCCTATCTTCAAGGCAGTTTAGCTCAAGATGTGATTATCATCTCATCTTCCCCATAACATGAATGTTGTAGAGCTTGTTCTTAGCTTTAATTTGAGTACTAGAAGTCCTTGATAGGATTTGTAGAGCTCAAGTTATGACTTTGACAAATTACAAGTCATCTGAGGTATGTGAATATGGGTCCTTGAAAGTCACCCAACTTGCATCCAACTTTTGCCCTAGTAGGATGATTCCTATGAACTCTTGGTCAACATGAATGTTGTAGAGCATCTTCTTAACTTTCTAGAGAGTACTAGAAGTCCTTGATAGGATTTGTAGAACTCAACTTATGGCTTTGGCAAGTCAAGGGCATTTTGGTCATTTGGAGGTTATAGGTCATTTCAAGCATAAAGCCATATCTCCTATTTCCAAGCTTCAAATGGAAAAATCTTCAACATCAAACTTGCTTAGAATGATGTTTTAAGGCTATTAGGGAGCTCATGAGATGTTGAAAAGGCTTGTATCAAAAAAGTGATAAAAATGACCTAAAATGGAGGCATAAGTTAAATAAGTTGAAATTGAAAGTTGGAAATCCCAAGTTATACATCCAAACCATGTCATATAATAGGTCATTTTGACTCTAAAGGACATTCTAAGAACAATGGTTCAGCCACAATTTTTATTTGAGGCCTAGATCATAGGGCTGTTTTGGAAATGGCTTACTTGCATCTTAAGGCACCAAAGCAAAACTCAAAGGAACTCAATAAACAAGTTAGTTAAGGGTTGTAACACACCATACATCTCATGTGGGGAGAATTTCAAGTCAGAATTGGTGGTTACAAGGACTATGGCATGATATGATACATGATATGAGATGAATTCATAATATCATGAGATGAGAAGTTCAAATACTCATTGGATTGTTCCAGAAAGTTCTGGACAGTTCTAACAAGTTCTATATAATGGTTAGAGCTTGCTCAGATGCAAGGTTGGTGAGAAAAGAGGTTTGAGAGAGAGAGAGTGCTATCTTGTTGCTTCCATTGCAAGTCAAGTTCCAATTCTACATTCTTCTTCAATTCCATTCATTTTTTCTATACAAACACACTCCATTGATGATTCTGAAGGTGTGCACATTGATTTGAGAGCAAATCCATGGTGAATTGAAGAGTTGGTGATTGAAATTTCAAGGTAGCAAGTCAGAATCGAATTCGGAGATTGAAGCTTCCTCCATCAAATTTGTTGCAAACAGTAGCAAGATTAGCATCCAAGGAAACTTTCTGAAGAGTTTCAAGGCTTGAAGTGAAGGATTTCACCATCTGTTGATCAAGAATAACCAGGTTTGCAAATTCTTCACTACACCATGATTTATGCATAATTAGGTTAGTTTGTTAGTGTAGAAAGGTTAGAGACACATAGGTGATGGATTTTGGAGAGTTAGAGAGCAATTGGTGAAGATTGAATATTGGACACCATTTCTTTGATGATCAAGAACTCGTGGTATAGTGAGATATAATTCATGTTAGATAGCTAATTTCATTCAGTGTGAGTTGGTGAGCATTCTGATGCAAGAAATTTCAAGAACCATGATAGTTGATGATTGAGCACATTTTTGATCTTGGATCAGGTTCAGTGATTTAGGATGATCCAGTTGATTTTAAGATCATGGTTGGATTCAGCATAAAATTCTAGGCAGGATAGGGTCTTGAATTTCTGTTTTCCATGAAGAATTGATGGAGTTCGTGTTTGAGGAAGAAAGAGCTTGAAGCTCTGCATTTTCATGGATTCTCCAAGAACCCTAGCTGGAGGTTGAAGACGACTTCATGGCCGTTGGATGGTGAGCTGACCATTGACTATTTCTTGATCCATTGGCCACGATTTAATTTCAGTTTGAGAGGGAATCTGAAACTAGGATGAAACGCCCCGTTTCATTAAAAGGAGTTCTTGGGCTTTAGTGAAGAAACCACTATCCACACCCCATCTTCGTGGCCCACCTGATTTTGAACTGGAAATCATTACTTCCTGCACCGTTACATTTTCTATTTTCGTTTCATTTTTTAATTTATTTTCTGATAATAATTGGGCTTAGCGCGTTACTACCTGCACCCCTCATGTTTAGCCCATTAATGAAATGAACAGCATCTGGTTACTATCTGCACCCCAGTTTCATATTTTAATTTCATTTTCTTCCATTTTTTTGTTAAACTTTGAAAATTCATATCAATTTGAAAATTAAAGATTTTTTAATGGGAATTTTTGCTCCCATTTCATAATAATGTCTAAAAAATTATCAAATAAAAATATTTTCATTTCATGCATTTTTAATATTTTTTGTGCATTTTCTATTTTAATTGCTTTTATATTCTTCTATGTTGATACATGAATTTGTAGAATTTTGTTTAGGTAGTTCCCTTAACATTTTTAGGCCATTCTTTTTAGGATAGTTAGATATAAGCTTTAGCTTTAGCTTTGATTAGATGACATTAGGTTGTGTAGAATTAGGTTAATCCTTAACATAGGTCCACAATAACATTAGAATTTTGGGTTTCTAGGTCAAGTTAGACATTGGGGCATATAAGGGTATTAAGGGTAGGTATGTAGGATCCCTTAGAAATTATATTAGGTTTTAATATAGTAGTATACTATTTTTAGATGATTTTTGTAGTTGATGATTGTTTGTGTTGCCCTTGTGGGCTTGTATTTTTGTTTTCTTTGCTTTGTGGGCTTGGAGAGCTTGGTTTTGTTCTAAGGAGAATTGAGGAGCATAGTAGGAGCATTGAGGAGCATTGAGGAGCTTGAGAGCTTGATCTTGTTTGTTTTGTTGATTGTTTTAGGGTTAGGGATTAGGAAGAGTTTAGACCTAGTTAACTTCTTTCTTAAACATGGATGGTATCTTCCACCTCCATTCCTCCCTATGATTCAAAGTCCTTCCATGGTATACACCTCTCTCCTTTGGAGGGATAAGTGATAGTACCTAGGAAGTAGAAATTTTGAGGGAACCATTCCTTGGATGTTGAACCCTTATAGGTCACCTTTGGTGGTCAATAAGCAGTTCAATATCCCCAGCTTATCCAGTAAGTGATTTCCTCTGGTTTGATTATCTTGAGAGATGCTGAGCCTGAGTGTGGAGATGAAGACTTCAATGAAGAGTGTTGAAGAGGATGAATCCTTGAGTATTTCCATTCCAGCTGAAGCTTGAAGAGCAACAAGAGCAAGCTGATACTTGAAGACCCCTGAAGATGAAGTAAAGACTGAAGGATGAAGTTGATACTTCTAAGGGATTGAAGATTATTCTAAAGAGATGAAGCTTGAAGAGCAAAGGAAGTTGATACTTACTTTGATACCTGGGGATCCTGAAGGAGCCAAGTTGATACTTGTGATTAATAGTGAAGCCTGAAGGTGGAGCTGATTAAAGAGCTGAAGCTTGAAGCTGAGAGAGGAGTTGGTCTGCTCTCTTGTCTTTTTCTTTGTTGTATTGACATGTTTTGTTTGACTTGCTTGATGCATTAGGATAAGTTCATATGTAGATTAGGTAGAATCTAGGAGCATGATTGCACTAGAGGTTGAGTTGCTCCCTCTGCTTGTATTGTTACTGTGTGGCTTTGCTTGCGGGTATTCGGTAGAGCCCAGCTCCCTTGCCCAAGTGGTTTGTTTGTCTGATGGCATTTTATTTGTATGATTGCAGTTTACTGTATTTTGCTTGATAGCATGTTGTTTATATTTCAGTATGATCACTGTTATCCATTCTGGCTTGAGGTTGAGATGAGCTTGTGGAGGCTGAAGACCCACACACATTTCCTCCCTCACTTGCGTTGCATGCATTTTACTGTTTAAGCTGATGCTTTGTCTGTTTTGGTGTATCATTGACATGATCCCTTAGAACTCTCATTTCCTTTGATAAGGAATTGATGATAGAACTTTAGGTTGAAACCTATGCATGACAACTTCTAGGAGTTCCCTGTTCAAACCTTGACCATAGGATGAATCCATGGCATGACAACAGTAGGACTTGATAGTCTCCCTCCTAGTTGGGCCTGTTCTCTTCTCATCTCAAAACAGTTTAAGATACAGTAATCATGGATGATTTCTTTCGTACGTTACGAGCCTTAAGCTATCTGAGAAAGGATTGTGGGAGAGTTTCTTTTCCACAGTCTGGATGTTTAGTATGGTACCCTTTGGGTGACATGCGATGCATTCACTCTCAGGTCATAGTCTCTAGTGCGATTGGAATCGCAAAACACAATAAAAAAACACTTCTTTCGTAAAAGACAGGAAATCAACCGTAGTTTCCCGAACTATGTAAGCTCTGATCTCTCATACCTGTTGAGAGTACGTAGGCACAATACTGATGTATTGGCGAGCTACCTTCCCCATAACCCGCAGTAGGCCGAACTACGTTGACTCTGATTTCTCGTTCTCTGATGAGAATACGTAGGCATAAAGCGCGACGCTTTGCCGAGTCATTTTTCTTTTCTGTTTAAGCCAGCCTTGATAGGTAGATAGATAAAACCAACCCGTCCAAGTAAACACAACAAGCGTGGACCCAGACAATGGTTGCGACGACCTTGTCTTACCCGTTCTCGTTAGGTTTTTTCCGATCGTTTCCTTTCCCGCTCCGAGGGATAAATAACGAAAGGTGGCGACTCTTCTGTTGTGCCGGCACCTTATTTTTGCGCAAGCGACAGCTGGTGACTCTGCTGGGGATTGAACCCAGAATCTGTGGTTCTCCGGTTCCCTATGCGAGTCAATCCTAACGCTTGTATGTTTACTTGTTGGGTTGCGTTTATTTATCGCATTTTACTTCTCGCACTTTATTTCCCGCATTTTATTTTCAGTATAATATGATTATCTGTGCTGTTGTGGGATGGGAGTTCTGATGAGTGAGAAGCCAGACCCAGGCTTGAGTGCACCATAGAATTAGTTGTGGAAATTAGTGGGCGCGTGCTTGCCTTGCAGGCACTAGTGTCTCATGAAATCCACGCTCAGACGAGGTTCATCCGATTGGCTTCTCTTTCAACCCTTTGGGTTGAGACGGTTGCTGGTTTGGTGTCGACTCTGGGGACCGATCATTTGTGATTCAGCCGAGTGAGGCCGCTTCATGAGCTGGTGATGCCACACCTTCTGGGTATCGTATCACCCCTCTTGAATGTCTGTGACGCTGATGAACGCATAGGATGCCGAACTTGAGTCAGTTTAGGTCCATACCTGTGAGCAGGGTTGGGTTTATTGCAGGAAACCTTGACCTTCAGACTACCTGGTTTTCTTGACAATGAATCAGTTTTGTTGGTATCGAGGTTTCTCAGTTGCAGATTTGTCTGTTCTTGATAGAGCAGGTTTTGATCAGAGGATCTTATCATCAGATGTGTATTTGTTCTTGATAGAGCATGTTTTGATTAGAGGATCTTATCATCATATGTGTATTTGTTCTTGATAGAGCAGGTTTTGATCAGAGGATCTCATCAGCAGCTATATGTTTGTTCTTGATAGGGAAGATTTTTGATTGGGGTCTGAAGACATCATCAACAGTTATTTCCTGATCCTATATCTGAGGTCCTTATTATCAGACATTGGTTCTTGACAGAGCAGAATTATGATCTTATGTATATGGTCCTATCAGATGGTTGTTCTTGACAGATCGGATTTGTGGTCCTACACCAGGGTTTTCTTCTTATCAGTGGTTGTTCTTGATAGAGCAGCGTCATGGTTTTGTTGATACAGAATCTCCACGGCAGCAATTGCCTTGGCCTATTATTGCATGATTGCATTTTGCATTAGTTTGCATGTTCATTTGCATTTCATTAACGTGTGTCTATGTTGCAGGTACCGTTTTCCCCGATCCAGGATTTCTTGCCTCCTATTGTATTGTTATGGGCTCTCTGAGGAAGACCGTGGCTTAAAAGTTCCCTGCCCCCGATGTGGTTAAGTTGACTGGTTTGATAGCTCTAGCAGATGATTCTGTGAGGGATGAGTTCAGAAAATCTCACGGCAGGTTGCTCAGTTTGGTTCATAAGCCTTCTGTGTTCGAGTTGAATGGGTTGCACGCTCTGCTGCAGTTCTACGACCCTCCGCTGAGATGTTTTACTTTTCAGGACTTTGTTCTCGCGCCTACGCTGGAAGAATATGCTGATCTACTAGGTGTGCCTATCAAGAGGCAGATGCCTTTTGTTCACATGGATGCTGAGCCTGATCTGGCTGGTTTAGCTCCTTCACTTCATCTGGACGCCTCCGAGTTAGTATTGACTAGTTGGAACAAGGTTCCTGGGTTCTCCTTGCAGTTTCTGGTAGGTAAAGCTCAGCAGTGTGCCAAGGACGGATGTTGGGTCGCGTTCAATGCCATCCTCGCTCTATGCATATATGACATCATCCTGTTCCCTAATATGCCCGATTTTGTAGACTTCGATGCATCTCACATCTTCGCATCAAGGAATCCAGTCCCTACCTTGATAGGAGATGTCTATCATTCAGTCCACCACAAAAATGAGAACAGGAGGGGGAAGAATGTCTCGTGCTGCGTACCCTTGCTGTACAAATGGCTGGATGGCCATCTGCCCAAGAGGGGTCCTTTTGTCTCGTCTGCAGCCACGGCTGAGTGGTCCGAGCGTCTGATGAGTTTATCTGCAGAGGATATTGACTGGTTCCACAGAGATAGGTTGGGTACTGAGGTGATCTTCAGTTGCAGCGGGTTTCCAAACGTGCCTTTGATAGGTAGGAAGGGTTGTATAAACTACAATCCTTCGTTGCTGGTTCGACAGTTCGCGTATGCTTTGAGAGCTCCGCCGAAGGATGAAGAGGTACAGGAATCTCTGTATCTCACTGGTCTTCTAGAGGGGGATTTGTTGTCCAAGCTTCAGCACGCGTGGAATGGCATCAGTAAGTGAGGAAAGCCATTCCTGGGAAAAAGCAACAATCAAGCCTACCCTCCGTACGTGACTTGGATCAGAGCCAGGGCTGATGCTATAGGGATGTCGTTTCCTCATGCCAAGCCAGAGAGCCCTCCAACGATCGAAGAGCCTACTACTGTGCCCATTCAGCAGCATAATCAGGTGTTAGCTGAGCGGGATGAATTGAAGCGGGCGAACGAAGAACTGGAGAAGGAATTAGCTCAGCTCCGAAGCGAGAGGAACGAAGCCGTTCATTCTTTCAAAAGGCAGACAGAGTTGGTGAACCAGCTAGGTACGGACTTGACTAAGCAGATAGCCGAGCGTGAACGCATGGGTCGAGACTTCAAAGCTGTTAACGATGTACTGGCTACGAAGAAGCAGCACTTGGACGAGGCATATCGGAGGATATCTAAGTTCAACCAGCACTGGAAAGCTTCCCTGGCCACCAGGAAAGAGCGAGAGGATAAGCTGATGCTACAGATCTCCAAGCTGGAAGCCCAAGTGAAGGACAGTGAGAAAAGGTTTGATGAAGAAACCGCCCGTAGATACGCCGCCGAAGGCCAGCTCAACAAAGCTCTCGCTAACTTGAAGGAGCGCAAGCTGACGTTTGAGTCCAAAAAGCGGAAATTAGAAGATTGCTTCGGCGAAGGAGCATGGGAAAGTTCGGTCGAAGGATTTCAGTATACCATTGTGCAGAGGGAATTACTCGTCAAAGGGTTGCTCACTCTGCCGGATCATCCAGAGACGAAGGAGTTGTTAGAAGAGTATCGCGCCCGTGGCCGTACTTGACTATTTGTATTCCTTTTGTTTTGATCATTGTTGTATGCTGACCATCACCAGGCTTGTTGGATGAGGTCACGCTGTTGATTCATCTTGTACTCGCTGATGCTATGTACTGCCTTGATAGGCTTTCTTTATATATGAAATTGTTGTTTCCCTGATTGGACTTGGACTTCTTCTTATTATTATTATCAGCACTGGCACTCAGGCACTAGGATCGGGGGAAATCTCCCAAACACACAGACACACGCATGCATTTGCATGAAGCATTTGCATGACGAGCATTTTGTTGTTTTCCCTAACCCTTCTGTGTTGTACAGGTTTTTCAGGTTTACAGGTTGTCCCAGGTTATTTCCGGTGGTTCCAGGATTGATCAGAGACCAGTTCACCGCTATCCTACCAGAGCTAATCAGACCAGAATCATGGATCAAGTGCAAACAGATGTTCAGGAGCTCCGCGAAAGGACGGATCGCTTTATGGAGCTCATGCAAGTAGTCGCCAATGGCCAGGATCAGCTCAGAACTTTGGTTCAGCCTTTGATCTCCAGGGTTGATAGAAATGGCGTGCTCCACGGTGGGATCGTGCCTACTCCTCCACCAGTTGAAACTCCGCAGAACGGTGTCCCCGTGGCCGGGGGCAACGACAGTGCTCAGGGCAATGTGATGGCCAACATCGGACTCAATACGACAGGCGTCGATAATGGGAGTCTGGGAGCTAATGTTAATATCGGGCTGGGCAACGGCAATGCAGGCGTCAGGAATCTGTTTGTGCCTCAGCCATGGCTTGAGGATCATCAGGATGATGTGTTCTCTCAGAAGGGTGCTGAAGGGGAGCTGAATGCCGAAGCACGGCTCAGATTCAAGGCACTTGAAGATAAAATGAGAGATATTGAGAATCATAATACTTTGGGCGTTGATATGTCCAAGCTGGGATTAATTGCTGACTTCAAGGTACCTCCTAAGTTCAGGGTACCTGAATTTGAAAAATATAAGGGTACCACCTGTCCTCGTGTCCACCTGAGATCGTACTACAGGAAGATGTCTGCCTATTCCGAAGACGAGAAGTTGCTGATGCACTTCTTCCAAGACAGTCTTTCCGGGCCATCCCTCGAGTGGTACATGGGTCTGGAGCCCACTAGCGTGCGCATATGGAATGATCTCGCTGAAGCGTTTGTGCACCATTACCAGTACAATAGCGACTTGGCCCCGAACCGAGTCCAGCTCCAGAACCTGTCGCAAAGGAATAATGAAGGGTTTAAGGAGTACACCCAGCAGTGGCGTGAATTGGCAGCCAGGGTTCAGCCGCCGATGGTTGAACGCGAGCTCGTGCAAATGTTTGTAGCCACCCTCCCAGGGGTTTACTATGAAAAGTTATTCAGCGGTATGTCTGGGACGTTCTCAGCTCTCATTATCATGGACGAGCACGTCGAGAATGGAATCAAGATCGGGAAAATTCAAGGCTAGTCATCCTCAGCTGGAGGAGGTGGAAAGAAACCTTAAGCTGGTAAAAGGAAAGAAGGAGAAGCGAGCGCTGTGACCAACGCTCGAAGAAAGGGCAAAGGCCCTCAGCAGCAGATAGCCAGTATAAATATCCCAGCGGCTCCGCAGCAGCAGCAGCAGCAACCGAATCAACAGGGATATAGAAAGTACTAGAATCGGGCATCTTTGACAAACCGTCACTTCGAGGCGCCGCCCATGTCGTACGCGCAACTCTTGCAGACTTGCTTCAGCTTCAGTTGGTCCAGAAGAGGACGATGGCTCCCTTGACAGGGGCACCTCCACCAGGGTACGACGCAAATGCCACATGCGATTTCCACTCAGGGGCACCTGGCCACACAATCGAGAACTACAAAGCCTTCAAGCACAAGGTGCAGGACCTGGTAGATGCCAAGATCATCAACTTCTCCGATAATGTGCCCAATGTCACGAAGAATCCTATGCTGAATCATAGGGGAGGCGGAGTGAATGCCATTATCAAAGAAGAGAGCGCAGATCTGTTGACTGATGTCAAAAACCTAAAGACGCCGCTTAGCTTCGTTAAAGCTAAGTTGCTGAAAAAAGGGTTCTTTCCAGGGTGCGGAGAACTATGCATGGACTGTGCTACACATTTTGATGGATGTGAGCAGTTGGTAGAAGGAATTCAAAGTCTGATAACTGAAGGGATTCTGCAGTTTAGCCGGAAAGCTGAAAGTGTATCAGGAGAGGTAGTGTTGAAGCAGGCCAATGAAGTCGCCACCATCACCATCCCTCGCCAGCCAATAACCATTTCTGCGCCCAGACCGCCCACCATCACTATTACTAAAGCTGGGCCAATACCATTCGAGAGCACTAACGCCGTTCCGTGGCATTATGGGGATGAAGTCTATTGCAACGGACAAAGGTTGGAGCTGGAACCGTATCGGTCGACTTGGAAAACCTTGCGGGAATCAGTGGTATTACTCGTAGCGGAAGAGTATTTGCGCCGCCAGAGGTCGTAGCGGATAAAGAGGTCAGAGCTGATGCGGCCGATAAAGGGAAAAATAAAGTCGTTGAAGAGGTCCCGCGTGGGGCAGAAGAAGATTTGCTTGTTAAAGATGCCGATGAGTTTATGCGGTTGATTAAAAAGAGCGACTACAAGATTGTAGACCATCTCCATCAAACGCCCTCGAAGATTTCTATTCTCAACTTGTTGCTGTGTTCTGAAGCACACCGCAACGCGCTGCTGAAGGTGTTGAACGCCGCCTACGTACCGCAAGAGATATCGGTGAATCAGTTAGAAGAGGTGGTAGCCCATGTAAATTCTGGAAATGGGCTAGGTTTCACGGATTTAGAGCTGACACCAAAAGGGAGGAATCACAATAGCGCCCTACACATCTCGATAGAGTGTAGGGGCACAATCATGTCGCACGTGCTGGTGGACACGGGTTCGTCGCTTAATGTTCTTCCGAAGAAGGCGTTAATGAAGTTGGACACTCGTGGAGTGCTCTGCACACCCAGTGATCTGGTGGTGAAGGCGTTCGACGGAACTAAACGCCACGTTTTCGGGGAGGTGACCCTGCCGATCCAAGTCGGTCCGGAAACGTTCGACGCGGTCTTTTATATTATGGACATCATGTCTGCCTACAGTTGCCTCTTGGGACGGCCGTGGATCCATGCTGCTGATGCTGTGACCTCCACGTTGCACCAAAAGCTCAAATATGCTGTCGGGGGAAGCATCGTAACCGTTTGCGGCGAGGAGGACATAATGGTGAGCCATTTGTCATCCTTTAAGTATGTTGAAATGGATGGCGAAATCCATGAAACTCTTTGTCAAGCGTTCGAGGCTGTCAAAGTGAAGGACGTGGCTCCTGTGGTCACAGAAAAGCCAGAGATGAATCTCTCCTCGTTCAAGGAAGCTCGGGCCGTTGTCCAAGCTGGATCTACCCCAGGTTGGGGGCGTATTTTGGAGATACCCAATAAGCAGGATAAGTTTGGGTTGGGGTATTCTCCTGGAGCTGAAGCTTCTTCTTCTTCGTCTAGCAGTGCGTCTCGAGGTAAAGGGCCGATCCAATTTACCAGTGGCGGAGTGATTTTCGAAAGTATCAACGCGACGTCTGAAGACAGCGGGGATAGCGATTGTGATCTCGACTCTTGGATTCAGCCAAGCAAGCCGGGCGAGGGCCTCAACAATTAGACCTTCAAGGATATCATCCAGATGACAAGTGAAGAGTAATGATTTACTTTTTCCAATCATTGTACAACCCTATGTCCTACCCGGGGCATAGCGGTTTTATTGTCAGGGCCTTGTTGGATTATGTACATGCATTTTGTTAATAAATCAAAGGCGTTTTCTTCGTATTCAAATATTGTGATCTCTGTTATTCCTGTTTTATATTTGTTTTGAAAAACAGTAAAATGGCAATGGGGTTTATGCTAACCTGCATATTCTTGTTTTAAACTTAACCCTTGTTATTGCAGGATCCACATAACAGATGATATCGACTCATGACCTTCTACGGATCACTTCGACTTCGATTGCCCGATCTATCAAGCCGAAGAAGAGATTGATGAAGACGAAGACCTTCCTGAAGAGTTGGCCCACTTGTTGAAACAAGAGGAGAAAGTTATTCTGCCTCATGAAGAGGAGTTCGAAATCGTGAACCTGGGTTCTGAAGAGCTCGTCAGAAATGTCAGGATAGGGGCTGCGTTGCAGAATGATGTCAAGCAGAGATTGGTCGAAATGCTAAGAGAGTATAGTGATGTCTTTGCTTGGTCATACAAAGATATTCCCGGACTTGACGCGGACATCGTGGTCCACCACTTGCCGCTGCGAGAAGATTGCCCTCCCGTTAAGCAGAAGCTTAGGAGGACGAGACCAGACATGGCCGTTAAGATCAAAGAAGAAGTGCAGAAACAGCTTGATGCTGGCTTCTTAGCGGTCACCACTTACCCTCCGTGGGTCGCCAACATAGTGCCTGTACCGAAGAAAGACGGTAAGGTACGCATGTGCGTCGATTATCGGGATTTGAATAGGGCGAGCCCTAAAGATGATTTCCCGTTGCCTCATACCGATGTGTTGGTCGACAACACAGCCCAGTTCTCCGTGTTTTCATTCATGGATGGCTTCTCCGGCTACAACCAGATCAAGATGGCGCTGGAGGACATGGAGAAAACGACGTTTATCACCCCCTGGGGAACATTTTGCTACAAGGTAATGCCCTTCGGTCTGAAGAACGCAGGGGCCACTTACCAAAGAGCAATGGTTACTTTGTTTCATGACATGATTCATCATGAGATTGAGGTCTATGTTGATGACATGATTGCGAAGTCCCAAACGGAGGAAGAGCATCTGGTCAACTTATTGAAGCTTTTTGAGAGGCTTAGGAAATTCAGGTTGAGGCTGAATCCTAACAAATGTACTTTCGGAGTACGGTCCGGAAAGCTACTGGGGTTTATCCTGAGTGAACGAGGCATCGAGGTTGATCCTGCAAAAATAAAAGACATTCAAGAAATGCCAGTGCCGAAAACAGAAAAAGAAGTTCGTGGTTTCTTGGGCAGAATAAACTACATTGCAAGGTTTATCTTTCAGCTCACGGCCACGTGTGAACCGATGTTCAAGCTTTTAAAGAAAGATCAGGTGATTACTTGGAATGAGGATTGCCAGAAGGCATTCGACAAGATAAAGCAGTATCTTCAAGAACCTCCAATCTTGATACCCCCAGTGGCTGGACGGCCTTTAATCATATACTTGACAGTTCTTGAGAATAGTATGGGGTGTGTTCTCGGTCAGCACGACGAGACGGGCAGAAAGGAGCATGCCATTTACTACTTGAGTAAAAAGTTCACAGACTGTGAATCTCGCTACTCGACACTAGAGAAAACGTGTTGCGCACTAGCCTGGGCTGCCAAACGTTTACGACAGTACATGCTCAATCACACCACTATGCTAATTTCGAAGATGGATCCGATCAAGTACGTCTTCGAAAAGCAGGCTCTTTCGGGCAGGATTTCCAGATGGCAAATGGTGTTGACGGAATATGATATTCAGTACGTGTCCCAGAAGGCCATCAAGGGAACCGTATTGTCTGAATACCTAGCCGAACAGTCGATCGAGGATTACCAGCCGATGAAATTTGAATTCCCTGATGAGGATATGATGTTTCTCAAAGCGAAGGATTGCGATGAGCCGTTGCCCGATGAGGGGCCAGATAGGAAATCCCAGTGGAAGTTGATATTCGACGGGGCGGTTAATTCCTATGGAAGTGGCATCGGGGCTATCATCACGACTCTCCACGGATCCCATATCCCGTTTACTGCGAGACTGACGTTTCCAGTCACCAATAATGAGGCGGAGTACTAAGCATGCATCATGGGTCTAGAAGATGCAATTGATTTGAGAATCAAAAACCTAGACGTATATGGTGACTCAGTGCTTGTGATCAACCAAATTAAAGGGGAGTGGGAAACTCGTCAATCGAATTTGGTGCCGTACATGAATTATGCCAGAAGGCTACTTCCGTTCTTTGATCGAGTGGAACTCCATCATGTGCCCAGGGCTAAAAATCAGATGGCTGATGCCTTAGCCACGTTGGCTTCAATGTATAAAGTCAATTTTTGGAACGAGGCTCCAAGAATTGTCCTTTCGCGTCTTGATAGACCTGCGTTTGTCTTTGCAATCGAGGAAGCCTCCGACGGCAAGCCATGGTTCCATGACATCCATACTTTCCTTATGACTAAGGAATATCCTGCGGGTGCGTCAACCCAGGATAAAAAGACTCTGAGGAGGCTGTCTGGAAATTTTTATCTCAATCCTGATGGAGTTCTGTATAAGAGAAAACACGATCTCGTACTACTCAGATGTGTAGATGAGAAAGAGGCGAGTATGCTCATGGAAGAAGTCCATGAAGGCACATTTGGTACGCACGCCGGCGGGCATGCTATGACGAGAAAAATCCTGAGAGCAGGATATTACTGGCTGACGATGGAGTCTGATTGCTTCAAATTCGCGAAGAGATGTCATAAATGCCAGATTTATGCTGATAAAGTTCATGTGTCGCCGTGCCCGTTAAATGTCATGTCATCCCCGTGGCCGTTCTCCATGTGGGGCATCGACATGATAGGCAAGATCGAGCCCACTGCATCTAACGGTCATCGCTTCATTTTAGTAGCCATCGACTACTTCACCAAGTGGGTGGAGGCAGCCTCATATGCTAATATGACCAAGCAGGTAGTGGCTAAATTCATAAAGAGGGACATCATCTGTCGTTACGGAATTCCCGAGCGGATCATTACTGATAATGGTTCGAATCTGAATAACAAGATGATGAAGGAGCTGTGCCAGAGTTTCAAGATTGAACACCACAACTCATCTCCTTATCGGCCGAAGATGAATGGCGCTGTTGAAGCAGCCAACAAGAACATAAAGAAGATTGTTCAGAAGATGGTTGTGACCTACAAAGACTGGCACGAGATGCTTCCATTTGCACTGCACGGTTATCATACGACGGTACGTAATAAACTGGGGCAACTCCTTTCTCCTTGGTGTACGGTATGGAAGCTGTCCTACCGTTAGAAGTGGAGATCCCTTATTTGCGAGTTTTGGTTGATGTGAAACTCGACGAGGCAGAATGGATTACGAACCGACTGAACCAACTCAGCTTGATGGACGAGAAGAGGTTATCATCGATTGTGTTTGGTCGTCTGTACCAAAGCCGGATGAAGAAAGCTTATGATAAGAAGGTGCGTCCTAGAAGCTTTCAGACGGGTGATCTCGTCCTGAAGAAGATTCTTCCGCCACACTGCGATCACCGGGGCAAGTGGACTCCGAATTACGAAGGTCCGTACGTCGTCAGCAAGGTCTTCTCGGGAGGAGCTTTGTTGTTATCCACGATGGATGGTGAAGATTTTGCATCCCCGGTGAACGCGGATGCAGTTAAAAAATACTTTGCTTGAAAGCGACCCACTGGACAAAAAAGGAGAGTCCAGGCAAAAAAGGGGCATCCCGGCGAACCAAAAACAGAATAGAAAGGTTCGGGCAAAAATTAGGGATATAAATTGAAAAAATGTACACCCGCGAAGTCGAAAACCTACACTGGGCGGCTTCGGTAAAAAAGGGTATCCCGGTGAACTGAAAACCCGCAAAGGGCGGTTAACGCAAAAGTTAGGGATTTGAAAAAGCAAATGACTGCGTTCCGCGTGTGGACTTTCATTGTTTAGTGGTTTGGAAGACCTGAAGGCCGTTTATCTGAATCAATCTCTTCCGAAGCTGAAGCGTCGGAGAAGTATCGAAGTCGAGTGGGTCATAGAGGGATCAACTCATGGTGTTCGTCTACGCCTCGTTGCCGACATTTTTATATACTGATGTATATTTATGTTTCATTTTTGCGCGGCTTCCTCATTCCAGGAGCTTGCATCTGTTGTAAAACATTTTTACCCGTTCAGGGGTTCGTTATCAATAAAATGTATACTATTCAGCAATTCTGTTTGTCTGTTTAGCATTTACCTGTTTTGTTTGCGAAAAAGAACGTCGATGTTTTTGATAAAATGCGCATACATAAACTTACTGGCCTAGGCCACTGATTGTTGAAACAATTAGTTACTTGAATATTGTCATGAGATAATAACCTTGATAGGTCCCTTTGAGAAGGGTATCTTTGTCGGTTTGTTTGTGTTGTTACAGGTGTAGCATATTCCAGACAGTGCGCCGTGCGCATCCCTGAAGCAGGATGATTCCTCTTTCTCTAGCAGAGTTCAGTAGCCTCTCCCCGCAGAGTCTGAACGCGAGATTGTGAGCATTGATATGTCTCCCCAGGCAGAGATGATTCTCTCCCCAATCAGATGTGTCCTGAAGGAACGTCATCGCCTCAGCTGAGTCGGGCGCCGAAGCTCGTGTTCATCCCCCAGCACCGGGTCACAAGTGCAGGTTTCGTAGGAAACTACTCGTACGCCGAAGTATGCAGCAACTGATAGTGCAAGACTGAAGTCTCCAGCGGAATTGAAATTCCCCACCAGAGTCGTACTCTCTCCCGAAGTCGGATGATTCCTTCTTCCCTAGCGGAATTGAGATTCCCTCGCAGAGTCGTACTCTCTCCAACGAAGCAGAATGATTTCTCCTTCCTCAGCCGAGTTTGCAGATCCCCAAGAGAGTCGAATCCTTGGAAGCTGCTCAAGCCATGATTGGTTTTTCCTCCAGTAGAGTGTTGATCAACTGAAGTTGTTTCCCCACAGAGTCGTTATCTCCAGAGAAGTAGCCGAGAAGGCCACGCAGGTTATTCCCGCGATTGACATCGCTTTCCCTCAGCAGGTCCAAGTTCTCGTAGAGCTTCATTCCCCCACAGCAGTCAACTGAAGTTGTGTCCCCTGCAGAGTCCAACTGATATTGGCGTGACCATGTTCTCCTCAGCAGGATGATTCCTCTATCTGAGTAGTTCTTTCTCCTTGATAGGAGGATTCTCCCTTCAGCATTTATTTTGCTGACGGGATCGCATCATTTTGCATGATTGCATAGCATTCATCAGGAACGCATAGCATTTCCACCGTGTGGAGCATTGCGCCATTGCCGAAGCATATGCATAATAAACATGATCAAGGTTGTTACCGTTCTTGTTTTGCAGGTGTTCTGCCGCAGAATTGATTGCTCAGGATGATTCCTGACATTCTTCCCAACCAAGTCGCTTGCTCAAGATGATTCTTAAGATCCCCATCGAAGTCTTCGGTTCAAAATGATTCTTGAATTCCTCAGCAGGGTCGTTTGCTTAAGATGATTCTTAAGTCCCCAGTGCAGTCGTCAGAATGGTTGCTCAAGTTGATACTTGGAGTCCCCAGTGAAGGTTGCCCAGGATGATTCCTGAAATCCCCAGCAGAGTGTTCGCTCAGGATGATTCCTGAAATCTCCAGGTTGGCCGACGGTTCAAGATGATTCTTGAAGTCCCTGGTGGAGTTATTTGTCCAAGATGATTCTTGAAGTCCTCAGCAGAGTTGATTCATCCAGAATGATTTCTGGACCCCCGGAGCGGAGTTACTTGATAGTTCTCCAGATTCCCCAGCGGCGAAGCGCCATCCCCAGCAGGTTTCTAACGGAGAAGTTGAAACATCCCTTAAAGACTCCATGATTGAAGTCTAACCGTGTTAATGAAGCAGTTCTCTCAGCTGATGCGGAGTGCCTGATGGCAGAGGTTTAGATGTTCCCAGTTGGCTCATGATTGACCAAGAATTCTATTCCCGACTTGCTGATGAATTCCGGCTGATGCCCGACAGTAATGCGGAATGCCTGATGGCATGATCAACCTTATGGTTGAAGTCCGGCTGATGCCTGACAGATGTCTTTGAATGCCTGATGGCATGATCAACCTGATGGTTGAAGTCCGGATGAAGCCCGACAGATTTCTTTGAATGCCTAATGGCATGATCAACCTGATGGTTGAAGTCCGGCTGATGCCCGACAGATATCTTTGAATGCCTGATGGCATGATCAACCTGATGGTTGAAGTCCGGCTGATGCCCGACAAGTTTCTTTAAATGCCTGATGGCATGATCAACCTGATGGTTGAAGTCCGGCTGATGCCCGACAGTTCTTTGAATGCCTGATGGCATGATCAACCTGATGGTTGAAGTCCGGCTGATACCCGACAGTGTTCTTTGAATGCCTGATGGCATGATCGACTATGTATTACCGGTTACCGTGTGACCAATTCCCTAGTAGGGTTGCCGTGCAACTATTATGCGCAGTGTCGAAGATGTTCCTACCGACTAGAGTATCGTTCACCTGTGTGTGGTATCCAGACCTCCAGTAAGATCATTGACGCGTGTTCACCTTATCATTCTCTCCAACAGAGTCTATTCTTCAAGTTCATATTTCCCCAATGGATTTCTTCACCCTGACGGCGAGGTCAGACGATGTTGAGAGTCAACGGCGAGGTCAGACGATGTTGAGAGTTGTCGGCGAAGTAGGATTATTTTGAGCACTTGACGGCGATGTCGGGTGTTTCTCGGAGTTATGTTCGGCTGGCGGCGATGTCAGATTCTTTGTTGTCCCAGCGGAAAGGTTGGATGTTTGGTTGGCGGCGATGTCAGGTGATTTAGTTCTCCAGCGGCGAGGTTGGATGTTTGGTTAACGGCGATGTCAGATTCTTTGTTGTCCCAGCCACGAGGTTGGATGTTTGTCTGGCGGCGATGTCAGATTCTTTGTTGTCCCAGCGGCGAGGTTGGATGTTTGGCTGGCGGCGATGTCAGATCCTTTGTAGTCCCAGCGGCGAGGTTGGATGTTTGTTTCTGGCAGCGATGTCAGGTGATTTAGTTCTCCAGTGGCGATGTTGGATGTTTGTTTCTGGCGGCGATGTCGGGTGATTTAGTTTTCCAGCGGCGATGTTGGGTGTTTTGGTTGTTCGACGGCGAGGTCAGACGCTTTATTTTCATGAATGCCTGACGGCGATGTCAGGTGTCTGATGACAATGATAGAGGAATTTAATGTGGATAACTGACGACAAGGTTCAGATCAGTATGTCTCCAGCTAGTTGCCGTGCAGCTATTATTTCAGTGTTCAAAGATACGTTCCCGTCAAAGTACCGTGTACTTGTGCAGTTTTCAAATTTCCGGGTTCATCGGTATTCAACCGTCTCGCACCTTGATTGGCTGAGATCCGTTAACTCCTCACCCAGTCAGGTTCAAGCCGTTTGAATAAGGGCAGCTGTTGCACCCCAAAATTTGACCAACATTTCTAGAGGTATGAGTACCCATGAGACTTTGAAGCTAGCCAAGAAGGTTATTCAAATGTTCAAAGGTTGATATCTTTGTCAGAGAACTCAAGAGATCCTCAGAGGGATTGGTTGAAACCAAGGTTGTGTGTCTCAAAACTTGGGAGTTGTGGGAACTCCTCAGATGATTCTGAGACTATGAGGATGGACTTGAAGCTTTGAGAAAGCTTGTGAGATGTCTTGAAAGCCATCATGAAGCCTAGAGAGGTAATTTACAAGAATTCAGAAGATTCAGCCATGAGTGGTGGAATTAGGGTTTGACTGGGTCAACCCTAGGTCAACTAATGATTTGGAGAGGGTTGAGACCTAATCCAAGAGCCATGTGATCATGGAATGATCCATTGAGAGGTTATAAGGATGATTCCTAGACCAACTCATCATGATTAAGGAGTTTGAGAAGTTTTAAGCTAGGGTTTCTAAGGCTTGATAGTGTAAAATCCCCTAGTTTGATCCCTATCTTCAAGGAAGTTTAGCTCAAGATGTGATTGTCATCTCATCTTCCCCATAACATGAATGTTGTAGGGATTGTTCTTAGATTTAATTTGAGTACTAGAAGTCCTTGATAGGATTTGTAGAGCTCAAGTTATGACTTTGACAAATTACAGGTCATCTGAGGTATGTGAATCTGGGTCCTTGAAAGTCACCCAACTTGCATCCAACTTTTGCCCTAGTAGGATGATTCCTATGAATTCTTGGTCAACATGAATGTTGTAGAGAATCTTCTTAGCTTTATAGAGAGTACTAGAAGTCCTTGATAGGATTTGTAGAACTCAAGTTATGGCTTTGGCAATTCAAGGGCATTTTGGTCATTTGGAGGTTATAGGTCATTTCAAGCATAAGGCCATATCTCCTATTTCCCAGCTTCAAATGGAAAAATATTCAACATCAAACTTGCTCAAAATGATGTTTTAAGGCTAGTAAGGAGGTCATGAGATGTTGAAAAGGCTTTTATCAAAAAGTGATAAAAATGGTCTAAAATGGAGGCATACGTTAAATAAGTTGAAATTGAAAATTGGAAGTCACAAGTTACACATCCAAACCATGTCATATAATAGGTCATTTTGACTCCAAAAGACATTCTAAGAACAATGGTTCAGCCACAATTTTGATTTGAGGCCTAGATCATAGGGCTGCTTTGGAAATGGCTTACTTGCATCTTAAGGCACCAAAGCAAAACTCGAGAAAACTCAATAAACAAGTTAGTGAAGGGTTGCAACACACCATAAATCTCATGTGGGGAGAATTTCAAGTCAGAATTGGTTATCACAAGAGGCTTGGCATGAGATAGCATATGGTGAGAAGTGAAATCAAAATGTCATGACATGAGATTTTCATTTTCTCATTGGAAGGTCCTAGATGGTTCTAGATGATTCTAAACCACTCTATATAACATGTTTAACTTGCTCAGATGCAAGGTTGGTGAGAGTTGGTGCAGAGAAGAGAGAGTGAGATAAAAAATCTTCCATTGCAAGTCACAATCGGTTTCATCAATTCTCTTATAATCAATCCATTTCTTTGGTGCAATTCAATTCCATATGTGTTTCTGAAGGTGTGCCAATCAAAATCAGAGAGGTTTCATGCTTGGATCGTGTTCTTGACATTGAGCTTCACCACCTGCAACTCCAGATCGGTTTCCAAGAATCAAGCAGTTTCAACCCTTCTTTTTGCATACAGAAGCAAGAATACTACTCAGTGAAGGAATTGGGAAAGATTGAAGGTCTGAATTGGAGGATTTCATCATCTATTCATCAAGATTTACCAGGTTTGTAAAATTCACTCTACACCATGTTTTATGCATAATTAGGTAGATTGGTTAGTTTAGAAAGGTTAGAGACACATAGGTGATGGATTTTGGAGAGTTAGGGATCAATTGGTGAAGATTGAATTATGGACACCATTTCTTTGATGACCAAGAACTCTTGTTATATTGAGATATAGAATGAACTAGACATCAAGAATCAGTCAGTGTGAGTTGGTGAGTGATCTGAGGTAGTTAATTGCAAGAATTGTTAAGATTGATGATTGAGCACATTGTTGATCTTGGATCGGGTTCAGTGATCTAGGATGTTTCAATTGATTTTAAGAGCATGGTTGTGTTCAGCATTAAAAATGGAGTATGTTAGTGCTTTATATTGTTAATTTTGAGCAAGAAATGAGAGAGCACGAATGGATGGAAGTTTGTGTAGGGGGCTCTGTTTCCATGGAGGAGTTGCAGCAAACCCTAGCTGAAGCTTGACCTCTTGACCCTCGTTTGATCCAACGGCTCATGTTCAATTTCATTTTGAGAGGGAATTCAGAAACGAGCGAAACGCACCGCTTCATTAAACGGTGGCTTCTTGGGCTTAAGTCAGGATTCACTATCCACACCCCCAGTCATGGCCCACTTGGATTTTACACTGCATTTGGTTTCTATTCGCACCGTGGATTTTTGTTTTTCTTTATGTTTTTTTTGATTTAATTTATGATGATGATTGGGCCTGGCACGTACTGTTATCTGCACCCCTATTTCAGGCCCATGTGGAAAATGAACTGTCCACGCTTGCTATCTGCACCACATCCTTTCATATTTTCATTTTATTTTCTTCCATTTTATTTCAAACTTTGAAAATTAAAGATTTTTTAATGGGAATTTTTGCTCCTATTTCATTATAATGTCTAGAAAATTATCAAATAAAAATAGTTGCATTTCATGCATTTTTGACATTTTTTGTGTATTTTCTATTTTTATTGCATTTTATTTCTTTTATGTTGATACATGAATTTGTAGAATTTTGTTTAGGTAGTTCCCTTAACATTTTTAGGCCATTCGTTTTAGGATAGTTAGATATAAGCTTTAGCTTCCCCCTGGATTTATTCCATAATTTTGTGATGAATTTTTGATTAGTTTTGGTTAGATGACATTAGGTTGTGTAGAATTAGGTTAATCCTTAACATAGGTCCACAATAACATTAGAATTTTGGGTTTCTAAGTCAAGATAGGTATTGGGACATATAAGGGTATTAAGGGTAGGTATGTAGGATCCCTTAGAAATTATATTAGGTTTTAATATAGTAGCATACTATTTTTAGATGATTTTTGTAGTTGATGATTGTATGTGTTGCCCTTGTGGGCTTGTATTGTTGTCTGCTTTGCTTTGTGGGCTTGGAGAGCTTGGTTTTGTTCTTAGGAGCATTGAGGAGCATAGTAGGAGCATTGAGGAGCATTGAGGAGCTTGAGAGCTTGATCTTATTTGTTTTGTTGATTGTTTTAAGGTTAGGGATTAGGAAGAGTTTAGACCTAGTTAACTTATTTCTTAAACATGGATGGTATCTTCCACCTCCATTCCTGCCTATGATTCAAAGTCCTTCCATGGTATACACCTCTCTCCTTTGGAGGGATAAGTGATTTTACCTAGGAAGTAGAACTTTTTAGGGAACCATTCCTTGGATGTTGAACCCTTATAGGTCACCTTTGGTGGTCAATAAGCAGTTCAATATCCCCAGCTTATCCAGTAAGTGATTTCCTCTGGTTTGATTATCTTGAGAGATGTTGAGCTTGAGCTTGAAGATGAAGACTTCCATGAAGAGTATGGAAGAGGATGAATCCTTGAGCATTGCCATTCCAGCTGAAGCTTGAAGAGCAGCAAGAGCAAATTGATACTTGAAGACCCCTGAAGATGAAGTAAAGACTGAAGGATGAAGTTGACACTTCTAAGTGATTGAAGATAATTCTGAAGAGCTGAAGCTTGAAGAACAAATGAAGTTGATACTTACTTTGATACCTGGAGATCCTGAAGGAGATCAAGTTGATACTTGTGATTGATAGTGAAGCCTGAAGGTGGAGCTGATCAAGGAGCTGAAGCTCAAAGGAGAAGATAAGTTGAAGCTTATGTTGAAGGGTTGAAACCTGGAAGAGCAAATTGATATTTGTCAAGAGTAATTGGAAGTCTGAAAACTGAATGGCTGTTGGAAGAGCTGAAGCTTGGAGTTGAGAGAGGAGTCTACTTTCTTTTCTTTTTCTTTTCTGTATTGATGTGTTTTTTTTGAATTGCTTGATGCATTAGAATAAGTCCATATCTAGAATAAGTAGAATCTAGGAGCATGATTGCACTAGAGGTTGAGTTGCTCCCTCTGCTTGTATTGTTACTGTGTGGCTTTGCTTGCGGGTATTCGGTAGAGCCTAGCTCCCTTGCCCATGTGGTTTGTTTGTCTGATGGCATTTTATTTCATTTCTTCTGTATGATTGCAGTTTACTGTATTGCTTGATAGCATGTTGTTTTATATTTCAGTATGATTACTGTTATCCATTATGGCTTGAGGTTGAGATGAGCTTGTGGAGGCTGAAGCCCCACACACATTTCCTCCCTCACTTGCATTGCATGCATTTTACTGTTAAGCTGATGCTTTGTTTTTTTTGGTGTATCATTGACATGACCCCTTAGGACTCTCATTTCCTTTGATAAGGAATTGATGATAGAACTTTAGGTTGAAACCTATGCATGACAACTTCTAGGAGTTCCCTGTTCAAACCTTGACCATAGGATGAATCCATGGCATGACAACAGTAGGACTTGATAGTCTCCCTCCTAGTTGGGCCTGTTCTCTTCTCATCTCAAAACAGTTTCAGATACAGTAATCATGAATGATTTCTTTCGTACGTTACGAGCCTTAAGCTATCTGAGAAAGGATTGTGGGAGAGTTTTTTTTCCACAGTCTGGATGTTTAGTATGGTACCCTTTGGGTGACATGCGACGCATTCACTCTCAGGTCATAGTCTCTAGTGCGATTGAAATCGCAAACACAATAAAAAACACTTCTTTCGTAAAAGACAGGAAATAAACCGTAGTTTCCCGAACTACGTGAGCTCTGATCTCTCATACCTGTTGAGAGTACGTAGGCACAATACTGATGTATTGGAGAGCTACCTTCCCCCATAACCCGTCGTAGGCCGAACTACGTTGACTCTGATTTCTCATTCTTTGATGAGAATACGTAGGCATAAAGTGCGACGCTTTGCCGAGTCATTTTTCTTTTCTGTTTAAGCCAGCCTTGATAGGTATGTAGAATAAAACCAACCCGTCCGAGTAAACACAACAAGCGTGGATCCCGTCGAGTACGACGGACGTGAGGGGTGCTAATACCTTCCCCTTGCGTAACCGACTCCCGAACCCAGACAATGGTTGCGACGACCTTGTCTTACCCTTATTCGTTAGGTTTTTCCGATCGTTTCCTTTCCCGCTCTGAGGGATAAATAACGAAAGGTGGCGACTCTTCTGTTGTGTCGGCACCTTATTTTCGCGCAAGCGACACACTGGAAGATGAAATGAGAGATATCGAGAATCAGAATACTTTGGGCGTTGATATGTCCAAGCTGGGATTAATTGCTGATTTCAAGGTACCTCCTAAGTTCAGGGTACCTGACTTTGAGAAATATAAGGGCACCACTTGCCCTCGTGTCCACCTAAGATCGTATTACAGGAAGATGTCTGCTTATTCAGAAGACGAGAAGTTGCTGATGCACTTCTTCCAAGACAGTCTTTCCGGGCCGTCCCTCGAGTGGTACATGGGTCTGGACCCCACTAGCGTGCGCATATGGAAGGATCTCGCTGAAGCGTTTGTGCACCACTACCAATACAATAGCGACTTGGCCCCGAACCGAGTCCAGCTGCAGAACCTGTCGCAGAGGAGTAATGAAGGATTTAAGGAGTACGCCCAGCGGTGGCGTGAGTTGGCAGCCCTGGTTTAGCCGCCGATGGTTGAACGCAAGCTCGTGCAGATGTTTGTAGCTACCCTCCCAGGGGTTTACTATGAAAAGTTAGTCAGCGGTATGTCTGGGTCGTTCTCATCTCTCATTATCATGGGCGAGCACGTCGAGAATGGAATCAAGATCAAGAAGATTCAAGGTGAGTCATCCTCAGCTGGAGGAGGTGGAAAGAAACCTTATGCTGGCAAACGACGAGAAGGAGAAGCGAGCGCTGTGACCAACGCTCGAAGGAAGGGCAAAGGCCCTCAGCAGCAGATAGCCAGTATAAATATCCCAGCGGCTCCGCAGCAGCAGCAGCAGTAACCGAATCAACATGGATATAGAAAGTACCAGAATCGGGCATCTTTGGCAAACCGTCACTTCGAGGCACCGCCCATGTCGTACGCGCAGCTCTTGCAGACTTTGCTTCAGCTACAGTTGGTCCAGAAGAGGACGATGGCTCCCTTGACAGGGGCACCTCCACCAGGGTACGACGCAAATGCCACTTGCGACTTCCACTCAGGGGCACCAGGCCACACAATCGAGAACTGCAAAGCCTTCAAGCATAAGGTGCAGGACCTGGTAGATGCCAAGATTATTAACTTCTCCGATAATGTGCCCAATGTCACGAAGAATCCTATGCCGAATCATATGGGAGGCGGAGTGAACGCCATTATCGAAGAAGAGAGCGCAGATCTGTTGACTGATGTCAGAGACCTAAAGACGCCGCTTAGCTTCGTCAAAGCTAAGTTGTTTAAAAGAGGGTTCTTTCCAGGGTGCGGAGAATTATGTATAGACTGTGCTACACGTTCTGATGGATGCGAGCAGTTAGTAGAAGGAATTCAAAGTTTGATGACTAAGGGGATTCTGCAGTTTAGCCGGAGGGCTGAGAGTGGATCAGGAGAGGTAGTGCTGAAGCAGGCCGATGAAGTCGCCACCATCACCATCCCTCGCCGGCCGATAACCATTTCTGCGCCCAGACCGCCCACAATCACTATTACCAAAGCTGGGCCAATACCCTTCGAGAGCACTAACGCCGTTCCGTGGCATTATGGGGCTGAAGTCTATTGCAACGGACAAAAGTTGGAGCTGGAGCCGTATGGGTCGACTATGGGAAACCTTGCAGGGATCAGTGGTATTACTCGCAGCGGAAGAGTATTTGCACCACTAGAGGTCGTGGCGGATAAAGCAGTCAGAGCTGATGCGGCCGATAAAGGTAAAAATAAAGTCGTTGAAGAGGTCCCGCGTGGGGCAGAAACAGACATGCTGGTCAAAGATGCCGAGGATTTCATGCGGTTGATTAAAAAGAGTGACTACAAGATTGTAGATCATCTCCATCAGACGCCCTCGAAGATTTCCATTCTCAACCTGTTGCTGTGTTCTGAAGCACACCGCAACGCGCTGTTGAAGGTGTTGAACGCCGCCTACGTACCGCAAGAGATATCGGTGAATCAGCTAGAGGAGGTGGTAGCCCACGTTAATGCTGGCAATGGGCTAGGGTTCACAGACTTAGAGCTGACGCCAAAAGGGAGGAATCACAATAGCGCCCTGCACATATCGATAGAGTGCAGGGGCACAATCATGTCGCACGTATTGGTGGACACGGGTTCGTCGCTTAATGTTCTTCCGAAGAAGGCATTAATGAAATTGGATACTCGTGGAGTGATCTGCACACCCAGTGATCTGGTTGTGAAGGCGTTCGACGGGACTAAACGCCACGTTTTTGGGGAAGTGACCTTGCCGATCCAAGTCGGTCCGGAAACGTTCAACGCGGTCTTTTATATTATGGACTTCATGCCTGCCTACAGTTGTCTCTTGGGCCGGCCGTGGATCCATGTTGCTGGTGCCGTGACTTCCACGTTGCACCAAAAGCTCAAATATGCTGTCGGGGGAAGCATCGTAACCGTGTGTGGCGAGGAAGACAAAATGGTGAGCCATTTGTCATCCTTTAAGTATGTTGAAATGGATGGCGAAATCCATGAGACTCTTTGTCAAGCGTTTGAGGCTGTCGAAGTGAAGGACGTAACTCCTGTGGTCACTGAAAAGCCAGAGATGACTCTCTCCTCTTTCAAGGAGGCTCGGGCCATTGTCCAAGTCGGATCTACCCCAGGTTGGGGGCGAATTTTGGAGATACCTAATAAGCAAGATAAGTTTGGGTTGGGATATTCTCCTGGAGCTGAAGCTTCTTCTTCTTCGTCTAGCAGTGCGTCTCGAGGTAAAGGGCCGATCCAATTTACCAGTGGCGGAGTGATCTTCGAAAGCATCAACGCGACGTCTGAAGACAGCGGGGATAACGATTGTGACCTCGACTCTTGGATTCAGCCAAGCAAGCCGGGCGAGGGCCTCAGCAATTGGACCATCAAGGATATCATCCAAATGACAAGTGAAGAGTAATGATTTACTTTTTCCAATCATTGTACAACCCTATGTCCTACCCGGGGCATAGCGGTTTTATTGTCAGGGCCTTGTTGGATTATGTACATGCATTTTGTTAATAAATCAAAGGCGTTTTCTTCGTATTCAAATATTGTGATCTCTGTTATTCCTGTTTTATATTTGTTTTGAAAAACAGTAAAATGGCAATGGGGTTTGTGCTAACCTGCATATTCTTATTTTAAACTTAACCCTTGTTATTGCAGGATCCACATAACAGATGACATCGACTCATGACCTTGTACGGCTCACTTCGACTTCGATTGCCCGATCTATCAAGCCGAAGAAGAGATTGATGAAGACGAAGACCTTCCTGAAGAGTTGGCCCGCTTGTTGAAACAAGAGGAGAAAGTTATTCTGCCTCATGAAGAGGAGATCGAAATCGTGAACCTGGGTTCTGAAGAGCTCGTCAGAAATGTCAGGATAGGGGCCGCATTGCAGAGTGATGTCAAGCAGAGATTGGTCGAGATGCTAAGAGAGTATAGTGACGTCTTTGCTTGGTCATACGAAGATATGCCCGGACTTGACACGGACATCGTGGTCCACCACTTGCCGCTGCGAGAAGATTGCCCTCCTGTTAAGCAGAAGCTTAGGAGGACGAGACCAGATATGGCCGTTAAGATCAAAGAAGAAGTGCAGAAACAACTCGATGTTGGCTTCTTAGCGGTCACCACTTACCCTCCATGGGTCGCCAACATAGTGCCTGTACCGAAGAAGGACGGTAAGGTATGCATGTGCGTCGATTATCGGGATTTGAATAGGGCGAGCCCTAAAGATGATTTCCCGCTGCCTCATATCGATGTGTTGGTCGACAATACAACCCAGTTCTCCGTGTTTTCGTTCATGGATGGCTTCTCCGGTTACAATCAGATCAAGATGGCGCCGAAGGACATGGAGAAAACGACGTTTATTACACCTTGGGGAACGTTTTGCTACAAGGTAATGCCTTTCGGTCAGAAGAACGTAGGGGCCACTTACCAATGAGCAATGGTAACTTTGTTTCATGACATGATTCATCATGAGATTGAGGTCTATGTTGATGACATGATTGCGAAGTCCCAAATGGAGGAAGAGCATCTGGTCAACTTATTGAAGCTTTTTGAGAGGCTTAGGAAATTCAGGTTGAGGCTGAATCCTAACAAATGTACTTTCGGAGTATGGTCCAGAAAGTTACTGGGGTTTATCGTGAGTGAGCGAGGCATCGAGGTTGATCCTGCGAAAATAAAAGCCATTCAAGAAATGCCAGCGCCGAAAACAGAAAAAGAAGTTCGTGGTTTCTTGGGCAGAATAAACTACATTGCAAGGTTTATTTCTCAGCTCACGGCCACTTGTGAACCGATGTTCAAGCTTTTAAAGAAAGATCAGGCAATTATCTGGAATGAGGATTGCCAGAAGGCATTTGACAAGATAAAGCAGTATCTCCAAGAACCTCCAATCTTGATACCTCCAGTGGCTGGACGACCATTAATCATGTACTTGACCGTTCTTGAGAATAGTATGGGGTGTGTTCTCGGTCAGCACGACAAGATGGGCAGAAAGGAGCATGCCATTTACTACTTGAGTAAAAAATTCACTGACTGTGAATCTCGCTACTCGATGCTGGAGAAGACGTGTTGTGCACTAGCCTGGGCCGCCAAACGTCTACGACAGTACATGCTCAATCACACCACCATGCTAATTTCGAAGATGGATCCGATCAAGTACGTCTTCGAGAAGCAGGCTCTTTCGGGCAGGATTGCCAGATGGCAAATGGTGTTAACGGAATATGATATTCAGTACGTGTCCCAGAAAGCCATCAAGGGATGCGTATTGTCTGACTACCTTGCCAAACAGCCGATCGAGGATTATCAGCCGATGAAATTTGAATTCCCTGACGAGGATATTATGTTTCTCAAAGCGAAGGATTGCGATGAGCCGTTGCCCGCCGAGGGGCCAGATAGGAAATCCCAGTGGAAATTGATATTCGATGGGGCAGTTAATTCCTACGGAAGTGGCATCGGGGCTATCATCACGACTCCCCACGGATCCCACATCCCGTTTACTGCGAGACTGACGTTTCCAGTCACCAATAATGAGGCGGAGTACGAAGCGTGCATCATGGATCTAGAAGAGGCGATTGATTTGAGAATCAAGATCTAGACGTATATGGTGACTCGGCGCTTGTGATCAACCAAATTAAAGGGGAGTGGGAGACTCGTCAATCAAATTTGGTGCCGTACATGAATTATGCCAGAAGGTTACTTCCATTCTTTGATCGAGTGGAACTCCATCATGTGCCCAGAGCGGAGAATCAAATGGCTGATGCCTTAGCCACGTTGGCTTCAATGTATAAAGTCAATTTTTGGAATGAGGCTCCAAGAATTGTACTATCTCGTCTTGATAGATCGACACTCGTCTTTGCAATCGAGGAAGCCGCCGACGGCAAGCCATGGTTCCATGACATCCAGACTTTCCTTATGACTAAGGAGTATCCTGCGGGTGCGTCAACCCAGGATAAGAAGACTCTGAGGAGGCTGTCTGGAGTGTTGTATAAAAGAAACCACGATCTCGTGCTACTCAGATGTGTAGATGAGAAAGAGGCGAGTATGCTCATGGAGGAAGTCCATGAAGGCACATTTGGTACACACGCCGGCGAGCATGCTATGACGAGGAAAATCCTGAGAGCAGGATACTACTGGTTGACGATGGAGTCTGATTGCTTCAGGTTCGCGAAGAGATGTCATAAGTGCCAGATTTACGCTGATAAAGTTCATGTGCCGCCGTGCCCGTTGTATGTCATGTCCTCCCCGTGGCCGTTCTCCATGTGGGGCATCGACATGATAGGCAAGATCGAGCCCACTGCATCTAACGGTCATCGCTTCATTCTAGTAGCTATCGACTACTTCACCAAGTGGGTGGAGGCAGCCTCGTATGCTAATGTGACCAAGCAGGTGGTGGCTAAATTCATAAAGAGGGACATCATCTGTCGTTACGGAATTCCCGAGCGGATCATTACTGATAATGGTTCGAATCTGAATAACATGATGATGAAGGAGCTGTGCCAGAGTTTCAAGATCGAAGACCACAACTCATCTCCTTACCGGCCAAAGATGAATGGCGCCGTTGAAGCGGCCAACAAGAACATAAAGAAGATTGTTCAGAAAATGGTTGTGACCTACAAAGATTGGCACGAGATGCTGCCATTTGCACTGCACGGTTATCGTACGACAGTACGTACTGCAACCGGGGCAACTCCTTTCTCCTTGGTGTACGGTATGGAAGTTGTCCTGCCGTTAGAAGTGGAGATCCCTTCTTTGCGAGTTTTGGTTGATGTGAAACTCGACGAGGCAGAATGGATTACGAACCGACTGAACCAGCTCAGCCTGATGGACGAGAAGAGGTTGGCATCGATTACGTTTGGTCGTCTATACCAAAGCCGAATGAAGAAAGCTTATGATAAGAAGGTGCGTCCTAGAAGCTTTCAGACGGGTGATCTCGTCCTGAAGAAGATTCTTCCTCCACACTCCGATCACCGGGGCAAGTGGACTCCGAATTACGAAGGTCCGTACGTCGTCAGCAAGGTCTTCTCGGGAGGGGCTTTGTTGTCATCCACGATGGATGGTGAAGATTTTGCATCCCCGGTGAACACGGACGCAATTAAAAAATACTTTGCTTGAAAGTGACCCGCTGGACAAAAAAGGAGAGTCCAGGCAAAAATGGGGCATCCCGGCGAACCAAAAACAAAATAAAAGGTTCGGGCAAAAATTAGGGATATAAATTGAAAAATGTACACCCGCGAAGTCGAAAACCTACAATGGGCGGCTTCGGCAAAAAAGGGTATCCCGGTGAACTGAAAACCCGCAAAGGGCGGTTCACGCAAAAGTTAGGGATTTGAAAAAGCAAATGACTGTGTTCCGCGTATGGACTTTCTTTGTTTAGAGGTTTGGAAGACCTGAGGGCCGTTCATCTGAATCAATCTCTTCCGAAGCTGAAGCGTCGGAGAAGTATCGAAGTCGAGTGGGTCATAGAGGGATCAACTCATGGTGTTCGTCTATCCCTCGTTGCCGACATTTGTATATACTGATGTATATTTATGTTTTATTTTGGCGCGGCTTCCTCATTCCAGGAGCTTGCATCTGTTGTAAAACATTTTTACCCATTCAGGGGTTCGTTATCAATAAAATGTATACTATTCAGCAATTCTGTTTGTCTGTTTAGCATTTATCTATTTTGTTTGCGAAAAAGAACGCCGATGTTTTTGATAAAATGCGCATACATAAACTTACTGGCCTAGGCCACTGATTGTTGAAACAATTAAATACTTGAATATTGTCACGAGATAATAACCTTGATAGGTCCCTTTGAGAAGGGTATCTTGTCTGTTTGCTTGTGTTGTTACAGGTGTAACATGTTTCAGATAGTGCGCCGTGCGCATCCCTGAAGCAGGATGATTCCTCCTTCTCTAGCAGAGTTCAGTAGCCTCTCTCCGCAGAGTCTGAACCCGAGATCGTGAGCATTGATATGTCTCCCCAGGCAGAGATGGTTCTCTCTCCAATCAGGTGCGTCCTGAAGGAACGTCATATCCTCAGCTGAGGCAGGCGCCGAAGCGCGTGTTCATCCCCCATCACCGGGTCACAAGTGCAGGTTTTGTAGGAAACTATTTGTACGCCGAAGTATGCAGCAATTGATGGTGCAAGACTGAAGTCTCCAGCGGAATTGAAATTCCCCACCAGAGTCGTACTTTCCAGCGAAGCAGAATGATTTCTCCTTCTTCAGCCGAGTTTGCAGATACCCAAGAGAGCCGAATCCTTGGAAGCTGCTCAAGCCATGATTGGTTTTCCCCAGTGGAGTGTTGAAAAGCTGATGCTGTTTCCCCACCGAGTCGTTATCTCCAGAGAAGTAGCCGAGAAGGCCATGCAGCTTATTCCCGCGATTGACATCGTTTTCCCTCAGCAGGTCCAGGTTCTCGTAGAGCTTCATTCCCCTGCAGCAATCAACTGAAGTTGTTTCCCCCGCAGCAGTCAACTGAAGTTGTGTCCCCCGCGGGGTCCAGTTGAGATTGGCGTGACTTTGTTCTCCTCAGCAGGATGATTCCTCTATCTGAGTAGTTCTTTCTCCTTGACAGGAGAATTCCCCCTCAGCATTTATTTTGCTGACGGGATCGCGTCAGATCGCATGACTGCATAGCATTTGTCATAAACGCATATCATTTCCACCGTGTGGAGCATTGCGCCATTACCGAAGCATATGCATAATAAACATGATTTAGGTTGTTACCGTTCTTGTTTTGCAGGTGTTCCGCCGCAGAATTGATTGCTCAGGATGATTCCTGGCATTCCCCCCAACGAAGCCGCTTGCTCAAGATGATTCTTGAAGTCCCCAGCGAAGTCTTCGGTTCAAGATGATTCTTGAATTCCCCAGCAGGGCCGTTTGCTTAAGATGATTCTTAAGACCCCAACGCAGTCACCAGAGTTGGTCGCTCAAGTTGATACTTCGAGTCCCCAGTGAAGGTTGCCCAGGATGATTCCTGAAATCCCCAACAGAGTGTCCGCTCAGGATGATTCCTGAAATCTCCAGAATGGTCGTCGGTTCAAGATGATTCTTGAAGTCCCCGACGAAGTTATTTGTCCAAGATGATTCTTGAAGTCCTCAGCAGAGTTGATTCATCCAGAATGATTTCTGGACCCCCGGAACAGAGTTGCTTGATAGTTCTCCAGAATCCCCAGCGGCGAAGCTTCATCCCCAACAGGTTTCTAACGGAGAAGTTGAAACCTCCCTTGAAGACTCCATGATTGAAGTCTGATCGTGTTAATGAAGCAGTTCTCTCAGCTGATGCGGAGTGCCTGATGGCAGAGGTTTAGATATTCCCAGTTGGCTCATGATTGACCAAGAATTCTATTCCCGACTTGCTGACGAAGTCCGGCTGATGCCCGACCGTAATGCGGGATGCCTGATGGCATGATCGACCTGATGGTTGAAGTCCGGCTGATGCCCGACAGTTTCTTTGAATGCCTGATGGCATGATCAACCTGATGGTTGAAGTCCGGCTGATGCCCGACAGTTTCTTTGAATGCCTGATTGCATGATCAACCTGATGGTTGATGTCCGGCTGATGCCCGACAGTTTCTTTGAATGCCTGATGGCATGATCGACTAGGTATTACCAGTTACCGTGTGACCAATTCTCCAGCTAGTTGTCGTGCAGCTATTATTTCAATGCTCGAAGATTTGTTCCCGCCAGAGTACCGTGTACTTGTGCAGTTGGAAAATTTCTGGGTTTATCGGTATTCAACCGTCTCGCACCTTGATTGGCTGAGAGCCGTTCGCTCCTCACCCAGTCAGGTTCAAGCCGTTTGAATAGGGGCAGCTGTTGCACCCCAAAATTTAACCAACATTTATTTACCCTGCAAGAGTTGTATGAGACTTTGAAGCTAGCCAAGAAAGTTATTCAAGTGTTCAAAGGTTGATATCTTTGTCAGAAAACTCAAGAAATCCTCAGGGAGATTGGTTGAAACCAAGGTTGTGTGTCTCATAACTTGAGAGTTGTGGGAGCTCCTAAGATGATTCTGAGACTATGAGGATGGACTTGAAACTTTGAGAAAGCTTATGATATGTCTTGAAAGCCATCATGAAGCCTAGAGAGGTCATTGTACAAGGATTCAGAAGATTCAGCCATGGGTGGTGGAATTAGGGTTTGACTAGGTCAACCCTAGGTCAACTGAGGATTTGGAGAGGGTTGAGACCTAATCCAAGAGCCATGTGATCATGGAATGATAAATTTAGATGCTATAAGGATGATTCCTAGACCAACTCATCATGATTGAGGAGTTTGAGAAGTTTCAAGCTAGGGTTTCTAAGGCTTGACAGTGTAAAATCCCCTAGTTTGATCCCTATCTTCAAGGCAGTTTAGCTCAAGATGTGATTGTCATCTCATCTTCCCCACAACATTAATGTTGTAGAGCTTGTTCTTATCTTTAATTTGAGTACTAGAAGTCCTTGATAGGATTTGTAGAGCTCAAGTTATGACTTTGACAAATTACAGGTCATCTGAGGTATGTGAATATGGGTCCTTGAAAGTCACCCAACTTGCATCCAACTTTTGCCCTAGTAGGATGGTTCCTATGAACTCTTTGTCAACATTAATGTTGTAGAGAATCTTCTTAGCTTTCTGGAGAGTACTAGAAGTCCTTGATAGGATTTGTAGAACTCAAGTTATAGCTTTCTGCTCTCAGGATTTTCCTCGTCATAGCATGCTCGCCGGCGTGTGTACCAAATGTGCCTTCATGGACTTCCTCCATAGTGAAGCCTGAACGTGGAGCTGATTAAAGAGATGAAGCTTGAAGCTGAGAGAGAAGTTGGTCTGCTCTCTTGTCTTTTTCTTTGTTGTATTGACATGTTTTGTTTGACTTGCTTGATGCATTAGGATAAGTTCATATGTAGATTAGGTAGAATCTAGGAGCATGATTGCACTAGAGGTTAAGTTGCTCCCCCTGCTTGTATTGTTACTGTGTGGCTTTGCTTGCGGGTATTCGATAGAGCCCAACTCCCTTGCCCAAGTGGTTTGTTTGTCTGATGGCATTTTATTTGTATGATTGCAGTTTACTGTATTTTGCTTGATAGCATGTTGTTTATATTTCAGTATGATCACTGTTATCCATTCTGGCTTGAGGTTGAGATGAGCTTGTGGAGGCTGAAGCCCCACACACATTTCCTCCCTCACTTGCGTTCCATGCATTTTACTGTTTAAGCTGATGCTTTGTCTGTTTTGGTGTATCATTGACGTGATCCCTTAGGACTCTCATTTCCTTTGATAAGGAATTGATGATAAAACTTTAGGTTGAAACCTATGCATGACAACTTCTAGGAGTTCCCTGTTCAAACCTTGACCAAAGGATGAATCCATGGCATGACAACAGTAGGACTTGATAGTCTCCCTCTTAGTTGGGCCTGTTCTCTTCTCATCTCAAAACTGTTTAAGATACAGTAATCATGGATGATTTCTTTCGTACGTTACGAGCCTTAAGCTATCTGAGAAAGGATTGTGGGAGAGTTTCTTTTCCACAGTCTGGATGTTTAGTATGGTACCCTTTGGGTGACATGCGACGCATTCACTCTCAGGCCATAGTCTCTAGTGCAATTGAAATCGCAAAACACAATAAAGAAAACTCTTCTTTCGTAAAAGAAAGGAAATCAACCGTAGTTTCCCGAACTACGTAAGCTCTGATCTCTCATACCTGTTGAGAGTACGTAGGCACAATACTGATGTATTGGCGAGCTACCTTCCCCATAACCCGCCGTAGGCCGAACTACGTTGACTCTGATTTCTCGTTCTCTGATGAGAATACGTAGGCATAAAGTGCGACGCTTTGCCGAGTCATTTTTCTTTTCTGTTTAAGCCAGCCTTGATAGGTAGATAGATAAAACCAACCCGTCCAAGTAAACACAACAAGCGTGGATCCCGTCGAGTACGACGGACGTGAGGGGTGCTAATACCTTTCCCTTGCGTAACCGACTCCCGAACCCAGACAATGGTTGCGACGACCTTGTCTTACCCGTTCTCGTTAGGTTTTTTCCGATCGTTTCCTTTCCCGCTCCGAGGGATAAATAACGAAAGGTGGCGACTCTTCTGTTGTGCCGGCACCTTATTTAAGCGCAAGCGACAGTGGCCTGTGTGAGTTTCGCTCCGTCATCCTTTTGGTGGGGGCTCTGCCATCGTGATTGATGTCAGATTGTGTGATAGTGTTTGTCCTATCATCCTTTTTGTGGTAGTGGCCAGTGTAAGTTTCGCTCCGTCATCCTTTTGGTGGGGGGTCTGTCATTGTAATTGATGTCAGATTGTGCGATAGTATTTGTCCTATCATACTTTTGGTGGCAGTCGCCGGTGTGAGTTTCGCTCCGTCATCATTTTAGTGGGGGGTCTGTCATTTTAATTGATGTCAGATTGTGAAATAATGTTTGTCCTATCATCCTTTTGGTGGTAGTGGCCGGTGTGAGTTTCGCTCCATCATCCTTTTGATAGGGCGTCTGTCATCTAATTGATGGCAGATTGTGCGATAGTGTTTGTCCTATCATCTTTTTAGTGGTAGTGACCCGTGTTAGTTTCGCTCCGTCATCCTTTTGGTGGGGTGTTTGTCATCAAATTTATGTCAGATTGTGCGATAGTCTTTATCCTATCATCCTTTTGGTGGTAGTGGCCGGTGTGAGTTTCGCTCCGTCATCATTTTGGTGGGGGGTCTTTCATTTTAATTGATGTCAGATTGTGCGATAATGTTTGTCTTATCATCCTTTTGGTGGTAATGACTGGTGTGAGTTTCGCTCCGTCATCCTTTTGGTGGGGGGTCTGTCATCTAATTGTTGGCAGATTGTGCGATAGTGTTTGTCCTATCATCCTTTTAGTGGTAGTGGCCAGTGTCAGTTTCGCTTCGTCATCCTTTTGGTGGGGGGTTTGTCATCAAATTTAAGTCAGATAGTGCGATAGTCTTTGTCCTATCATCCTTTTGATGGTAGTGGTCAGTGTGAGTTTCGCTCCGTCATCATTTTGGTGGTGGGTCAGTCATTTTAATTGATGTCAGATTGTGCGATAGTGTTTATCCTATCATCCTTTTGATGGGAGTGGCCGGTGTGAGTTTCTCTCTGTCATCCTTTTTGTGGGGGGTATGTGATCTTAGTTGATGTCAGATTGTGCGATAGTGTTTGTCCTATCATCCTTTTGGTGGTAGTGCTTGGTGTGTGTTTCGCTCCGTCATCCTTTTGGAGGGGGGTCTGTCATCTTAATTGATCTCAGATTGTGCGATAGTGTTTGTCCTATCATCCTTTTAGTTGTAGTGGCCGGTGTGAGTTTCACTCCGTCATCCTTTTGGTGGGGGGTCTGTCATATAATTGATGGCAGATTGTGCGATAGTGTTTGTCCTATCATCCATTTGGTGGTAGTAGCCGGTGTGAGTTTCGCTCCGTCATCCTTTTGGTGAAGGGTCTGTCATCTAATTGATGTCAGATTGTGCGATAGTGTTTGTCCTATCATCCCTTTAGTGGCAGTGGCAGGTGTGAGTTTCGCTCCGTCATTCTTTTGGTAGGGGGTCTGTCATCGTAATTGATGTCAGATTGTGCGATAGTGTTTGTCCTATCATCCTTTTGGTGAGAGTGGCCAGTGTGAGTTTCGCTCCGTCATCCTTTTGGCAGGGGGTCTGTCATTGTAATTGATGTCAGATTGTTCGATAGTATTTGTCCTATCATCCTTTTGGTGGTAGTCACCGGTGTGAGTTTGCACTTCGTCATCATTTTAGTGGGGGGTCTGTCATTTTAATTGATGTCAGAATGTGAAATAATGTTTGTCCTATCATCCTTTTGGTGGTAGTTGCCGTTGTGAGTTTCGCTCCATCATCCTTTTGATAGGGTGTCTGTCATCTAATTGATGGCAGATTGTGCGATACTGTTTGTCCTATCATCCTTTTGGTGGCAGTGGCCGGTGTGAGTTTTGCTCCGTCGTCCTTTTGGTGGGGGGTCTGATATCGTAATTGATGTCAGCTTGTGCGATAGTCTTTGTCCTCTCATCCTTTTGGTGGTAGTGGGTGGTGTGAGTTTTGCTACGTCATCCTTTTGGTGGGGGGGTCTGTCATTTTAATGGATGTTAGATTGTGTGTTAATGTTTGTCCTATCATCCTTTTGGTGGAAGTGGCCGGTGTGAGTTTCGCTTTGTTATCCTTTTGGTGGAGGGTATGTCATCTAATTGATGTGAGATTGTGCGATAGTGTTTGTCCTATCATCCTTATGGTGGTAGTGGCCGGTGTGAGTTTCGCTCTATCATCCTTTTGGTGGGGGGTATGTCATCGTAATTGATGTCAGATTGTGCGGTAGTCTTTGTCCTATCATCCTTTTGGTGGTAGTGGCCGGTGTGAGTTTCGCTCCGTCATCCTTTTGGTAGGGGGTCTATCATCTAATTGATGGCAGATTGTGTGATAGTGTTTGTCCTATCATCCTTTTAGTGGTAGTACCTAGTGTTAGTTTCGCTCTGTCATCCTTTTGGGGTGGGGATTTGTCATCAAATTTAAGTCAGATAGTGCGATAGTCTTTGTCCTATCATCCTTTTCATGGTAGTGGCCGGTGTGAGTTTCGCTCCGTCATCATTTTGGTGGAGGGTCTGTCATTTTAATTGATGTCAGATGGTGCGATAATGTTTGTCCTATCTTCCTTTTGGTGATAATGACCGGTGTGAGTTTCACTCCGTCATCCCTTTGGTGGGGGGTCTGTCATCTTAATTGATCTCAGATTGTGTGATAGTGTTTGTCCTATCATCCTTTTAGTTATAGTGGCCGATGTGAGTTTCACTCTGTCATCCTTTTGGTGGGGGGTCTGTCATCTAATTGATGGCAGATTGTGCGATAGTGTTTGTCCTATCTTCCTTTTGGTGGTAGTGGCCGGTGTTAGTTTCGCTCTACATCCTTTTGGTGAGGGGTATGTCATCTAATTGATATCAGATTGTGCGATAGTGTTTGTCCTATCATCCTTTTGGTGGCAGTGGCCGGTGTGAGTTTCGCTCCGTCATCCTTTTGGTGGGGGGTCTGTCATTGTAATTGATATCAGATTGTGCGATAGTCTTTGTCCTCTCATCCTTTTGGTGGTAGTGGATGGTGTGAGTTTCGCTCCGTCATCCTTTTGGTGGGGGGGGGGGGGTCTGTCATTTTAATGGATGTTAGATTGTGTGTTAATGTTTGTCCTATCATCCTCTTGGTGGAAGTGGCCGGTGTGAGTTTCGCTCCGTTATCCTTTTGGTGGGGGGTATCTCATCTAATTGATGTGAGATTGTGCGATACTGTTTGTCCTATCATCCTTATGGTGGTAGTGGTTGGTGTGAGTTTCGCTCCGTCATCCTTTTGGTGGGGGGTCTGCCATCGTAATTGATGTCAAATTGTGCGACAGTGTTTGTCCTATCATCCTTTTGGTGGTAGTGGCCAGTGTGAGTTTCGTTCCGTCATCATTTTGGTGGGGGGTCTGTCATCGTAATTGAAGTCAGATTGTGCGATAGTCTTTGTCCTATCATCCTTTTGGTGGTAGTGGCCGGTGTGAGTTTCGCTCCGTTATCATTTTAGTGGGGGGTCTATCATTTTAATTGATGTCAGATTGTGCAATAAGGTTTGTCATATCATCCTTTTGGTGGTAGTGGCCGGTGTGAGTTTCGCTTCGTCATCCTTTTGGTAGGGGGTCTGTCATCTAGTTGATGGCAGATTGTGCGATACTGTTTGTCCTATCATCCTTTTAGTGGTTGTGGCCAGTGTTAGTTTCGCTCCGTCATCCTTTTGGGGTGGGGGTTTGTCATCAAATTTAAGTCAGATAGTGCGATAGTCTTTGTCCTATCATCCTTTTGATGGTAGTGGCCGGTGTGAGTTTCGCTCCGTCATCATCTTGGTGGGGGGTCTGTCATTTTAACTGATGTAAGATTGTGCGATAATGTTTGTACTATCATCCTTTTGGTGCTAATGACCGGTCTGAGTTTCGCTCCGTCATCCTTTTGGTGGGGGGTCAGTCATTTTAATTGATCTCAGATTGTGCGATAGTGTTTGTCCTATCATCCTTTTGATGGGAGTAGCCGGTGTGAGTTTCTCTTTGTCATCCTTTTTGTGGGGGGTATGTCATCGTAATTGATGTTAGATTGTGCGATAGTATTTGTCCTATCATCCTTTTGGTGGTAGTGCTTGGTGTGAGTTTTGCTCCGTCATCCTTTTGGAGGGGGGTCTGTCATTTTAATTGATGTCAGATTGTGCGATAGTATTTGTCCTATCATCCTTTTAGTTGTAGTGGCCGGTGTGAGTTTCACTCCGTCATCCTTTTGGTGGGGGGTCTGTCATTGTAATTGATGTCAGATTGTGCGATAGTATTTGTCCTATCATACTTTTGGTGGTAGTCGCCGGTGTGAGTTTCGCTCCGTCATCATTTTAGTGGGGGGTTTGTCATTTTAATTGATGTCAGATTGTGAAATAATTTTTGTCCTATCATCCTTTTGGTGGTAGTGGCCGGTGTGAGTATCGCTCCATCATCCTTTTGATAGGGCGTCTGTCATCTAATTGATGGCAGATTGTGCGATAGTGTTTGTCCTATCATCTTTTTAGTGGTAGTGACCCGTGTTAGTTTCGCTCCGTCATCCTTTTGGTGGGGTGTTTGTCATCAAATTTATGTCAGATTGTGCGATAGTCTTTATCCTATCATCCTTTTGGTGGTAGTGGCCGGTGTGAGTTTCGCTCCGTCATCATTTTGGTGGGGGGGTCTTTCATTTTAATTGATGTCAGATTGTGCGATAATGTTTGTCCTATCATCCTTTTGGTGGTAATGACTGGTGTGAGTTTCGCTCCGTCATCCTTTTGGTGGGGGGTCTGTCATCTAATTGTTGGCAGATTGTGCGATAGTGTTTGTCCTATCATCCTTTTAGTGGTAGTGGCCAGTGTCAGTTTCGCTTCGTCATCCTTTTGGTGGGGGGTTTGTCATCAAATTTAAGTCAGATAGTGCGATAGTCTTAGCCTATCATACTTTTGATGGTAGTGGTCGGTGTGAGTTTCGCTCCGTCATCATTTTGGTGGAGGGTCAGTAATTTTAATTGATGTCAGATTGTGCGATAGTGTTTATCCTATCATCCTTTTGATGGGAGTAGCCGGTGTGAGTTTCTCTCTGTCATCCTTTTTGTGGGGGGTATGTCATCTTAGTTGATGTCAGATTGTGCGATAGTGTTTGTCCTATCATCCTTTTGGTGGTAGTGCTTGGTGTGTGTTTCGCTCCGTCATCCTTTTGGAGGGGGGTCTGTCATCTTAATTGATGTCAGATTGTGCGATAGTGTTTGTCCTATCATCCTTTTAGTTGTAGTGGACGGTGTGAGTTTCACTCCATCATCCTTTTGGTGGGGGGTCTGTCATATAATTGATGGCAGATTGTGCGATAGTGTTTGTCCTATCATCCTTTTGGTGGTAGTAGCCGGTGTGAGTTTCGCTCCGTCATCCTTTCGGTGGGGGGTCTGTCATTTTAATTGATGTAAGATTGTGCTATAGTGTTTGTCCTATCATCCCTTTAGTGGCAGTGGCCGGTGTGAGTTTCGCTTCGTCATCCTTTTGGTGGGGGGTCTGTCATTTTAATTGATGTAAGATTGTGCGATAATGTTTGTCCTATCATCCTTTTGGTGCTAATGACCGGTCTGAGTTTCGCTCCGTCATCCTTTTGGTGGGGGGTCTGTCATTTTAATTGATCTCAGATTGTGCGATAGTGTTTGTCCTATCATCCTTTTGGTGGTAGTGGCCGGTGTTAGTTTCGCTCTGCATCCTTTTGTTGAGAGGTCTGTCATCTAATTGATGTCAGATTATGCGATAGTGTTTGTCCTATCATCCTTTTGGTGGCAGTGGCCGGTGTGAGTTTTGCTCCGTCATCCTTTTGGTGGGGGGTCTGTAATTGTAATTGATGTTAGATTGTGCGATAGTCTTCGTCCTCTCATCCTTTTTATGGTAGTGGGTGGTGTGAGTTTTGCTCCGTCATCCTTTTGGTGGCGGGGTCTGTCATTTTAATGGATGCTAGGTTGTGTGTTAATATTTGTCGTATCGTCCTTTTAGTGGAAGTGGCCGGTGTGAGTTTCGCTCCGTTATCCTTTTGGTGGGGGGTATGTCATCTAATTGATGTGAGTTTGTGCGATAATGTTTGTCCTATCATCCTTATGGTGGTAGTGGCCGGTGTGAGTTTCGCTCTATCATCCTTTTGGTGGGGGGTATATCATCGTAATTGATGTCAGATTGTGCGGTAGTCTTTGTCCTATCATCCTTTTGGTGGTAGTGGCCGGTGTGAGTTTCGCTCCGTCATCCTTTTGGTAGGGGGTCTATCATCTAATTGATGGCAGATTGTGTGATAGTGTTTGTCCTATCATCCTTTTAGTGGTAGTACCTAGTGTTAGTTTCGCTCTGTCATCCTTTTGGGGTGGGGATTTGTCATCAAATTTAAGTCAGATAGTGCGATAGTCTTTGTCCTATCATCCTTTTCATGGTAGTGGCCGGTGTGAGTTTCGCTCTGTCATCATTTTGGTGGAGGGTCTGTCATTTTAATTGATGTCAGATGGTGCGATAATGTTTGTCCTATCTTCCTTTTGGTGTTAATGACCGGTGTGAGTTTCACTCCGTCATCCCTTTGGTGGGGGGTCTGTCATCTTAATTGATCTCAGATTGTGTGATAGTGTTTGTCCTATCATCCTTTTAGTTATAGTGGCCGATGTGAGTTTCACTCTGTCATCCTTTTGGTGGGGGGTCTGTCATCTAATTGATGGCAGATTGTGCGATAGTGTTTGTCCTATCTTCCTTTTGGTGGTAGTGGCCAGTGTTAGTTTCGCTCTACATCCTTTTGGTGAGGGGTATGTCATCTAATTGATATCAGATTGTGCGATAGTGTTTGTCCTATCATCCTTTTGGTGGCAGTGCCCGGTGTGAGTTTCGCTCCGTCATCCTTTTGGTGGGGGGTCTGTCATCGTAATTGATATCAGAATGTGCGATAGTCTTCGTCCTCTCATCCTTTTGGTGGTAGTGGATGGTGTGAGTTTCGCTTCGTCATCCTTTTGGTGGGGGAGTCTGTCATTTTAATGGATGTTAGATTGTGTGTTAATGTTTGTCCTATCATCCTCTTGGTGGAAGTGGCCGGTGTGAGTTTCGCTCCGTTATCCTTTTGGTGGGGGGTATGTCATCTAATTGATGTGAGATTGTGCGATAGTGTTTGTCCTATCATCCTTATGGTGGTAGTGGTTGGTGTGAGTTTCGCTCCGTCATCCTTTTGGTGGTGGGTCTGCCATCGTAATTGATGTCAAATTGTGCGACAGTGTTTGTCCTATCATCCTTTTGGTGGTAGTGGCCAGTGTGAGTTTCGTTCGGTCATCATTTTGGTGGGGGGTCTGTCATTGTAATTGAAGTCAGATTGTGCGATAGTCTTTTTCCTATCATCCTTTTGGTGGTAGTGGCCGGTGTGAGTTTCACTCCGTTATCATTTTAGTGGGGGGTCTATCATTTTAATTGATGTCAGATTGTGCAATAAGGTTTGTCCTATCATCCTTTTGGTGGTAGTGGCCGGTGTGAGTTTCGCTCCGTCATCCTTTTGGTAGGGGGTCTCTCATCTAGTTGATGGCAGATTGTGCGATACTGTTTGTCCTATCATCCTTTTAGTGGTAGTGGCCAGTGTTAGTTTCGCCTTGTCATCCTATTGGGGTGGGGGTTTGTCATCAAATTTAAGTCAGATAGTGCGATAGTCTTTGTCCTGTCATCCTTTTGATGGTAGTGGCCGGTGTGAGTTTCGCTCCGTCATCATCTTGGTGGGGGGTCTGTCATTTTAATTGATGTAAGATTGTGCGATAATGTTTGTCTTATCATCCTTTTGGTGCTAATGACCGGTCTGAGTTTCGCTCCGTCATCCTTTTGGCGGGGGGTCTGTCATTTTAATTGATCTCAAATTGTGCGATAGTGTTTGTCCTATCATCCTTTTGATGGGAGTAGCCGGTGTGAGTTTCTCTCTGTTATCCTTTTAGTGGGGGGTATGTCATTGTAATTGATGTTAGATTGTGCGATAGTATTTGTCCTATCATCCTTTTGGTGGTAGTGCTTGGTGTGAGTTTCGCTCCGTCATCCTTTTGGAGGGGGGTATGTCATCTAATTGATGTCAGATTGTGCTATAGTGTTTGTCCTATCATCCCTTTAGTGGCAGTGGCCGGTGTGAGTTTCGCTTCGTCATCCTTTTGGTGGGGGGTCTGTCATTTTAATTGATGTAAGATTGTGCGATAATGTTTGTCCTATCATCCTTTTGGTGGTAGTGCTTGGTGTGAGTTTCGCTCCGTCATCCTTTTGGTGAAGGGTCTGTCATCTAATTGATGTCAGATTGTGCTATAGTGTTTGTCCTATCATCCCTTTAGTGGCAGTGGCCGGTGTGAGTTTCGCTCCGTCATCCTTTTGGTGAAGGGTATGTCATCTAATTGATGTCAGATTGTGCTATAGTGTTTGTCCTATCATCCCTTTAGTGGCAGTGGCCGGTGTGAGTTTCGCTTTGTCATCCTTTTGGTGGGGGGTCTGTCATTTTAATTGATGTAAGATTGTGCGATAATGTTTGTCCTATCATCCTTTTGGTGCTAATGACCGGTCTGAGTTTCGCTCCGTCATCCTTTTGGTGGGGGGTCTGTCATTTTAATTGATCTCAGATTGTGCGATAGTGTTTGTCCTATCATCCTTTTGATGGGAGTAGCCGGTGTGAGTTTCTCTCTGTTATCCTTTTAGTGGGGGGTATGTCATTGTAATTGATGTTAGATTGTGCGATAGTATTTGTCCTATCATCCTTTTGGTGGTAGTGCTTGGTGTGAGTTTCTCTCTGTTATCCTTTTAGTGGGGGGTATGTCATTGTAATTGATGTTAGATTGTGCGATAGTATTTGTCCTATCATCCTTTTGGTGGTAGTGCTTGGTGTGAGTTTTGCTCCGTCATCCTTTTGGAGGGGGGTATGTCATTTTAATTGATGTCAGATTGTGCGATAGTATTTGTCCTATCATCCTTTTAGTTGTAGTGGCCGGTGTGAGTTTCACTCCGTCATCCTTTTGGTGCGGGGTCTGTCATCTAACTGATGGCAGATTGTGTGATAGTGTTTGTCCTATCATCCTTTTGGTGGTAGTGGCCGGTGTTAGTTTCGCTCTGCATCCTTTTGGTGAGAGGTCTGTCATCTAATTGATGTCAGATTGTGCGATAGTGTTTGTCCTATCATCCTTTTGGTGGCAGTTGCCGGTGTGAGTTTTGCTCCGTCATCCTTTTGGTGGGGGGTCTGTAATCGTAATTGATGTCAGATTGTGCGATAGTCTTCGTCCTCTCATCCTTTTTGTGGTAGTGGGTGGTGTGAGTTTTGCTCCGTCATCCTTTTGGTGGCGGGGTCTGTCATTTTAATGGATGCTAGGTTGTGTGTTAATGTTTGTCGTATCGTCCTTTTAGTGGAAGTGGCCGGTGTGAGTTTCGCTCCGTTATCCTTTTGGTGGGGGGTATGTCATCTAATTGATGTGAGATTGTGCGATAATGTTTGTCCTATCATCCTTATGGTGGTTGTGGCCGATGTGAGTTTCGCTCCGTCATCCTTTTGATGGGGGGTCTGCCATCGTAATTGATGTCAGATTGTGCGATAGTGTTGGCCCTATCATCCTTTTGGTAGTAGTGGCCAGTGTGAGTTTCGCTCCGTCATCCTTTTGGTGGGGGGTCTGTCATCGTAATTGATGTCAGATTGTGCAATAGTATTTGTCCTATCATCCTTTTGGTGGTAGTGGCCGGTGTGATTTTCACTCCGTCATCATTTTAGTGGGGGTCTATCATTTTAATTGATGTCAGATTGTGCAATAATGTTTGTCCTATCATCCTTTTAGTGGTAGTGGCCAGTGTTAGTTTCGGTACGTCATCCTTTTGGGGGGGGGGGGGGGTTGTCATCAAATTTAAGTCAGATAGTGCGATAGTCTATGTCCTATCATCCTTTTGATGGTAGTGACCGGTGTGAGTTTCGCTCCATCATCATTTTGGTGGGGGGGTCTGTCATTTTAATTGATGTCAGATTGTGCGATAATGGTTGTCCTATCATCCTTTTGGTGGTAATGGCCGGTGTGAGTTTCGCTCCGTCATCCTTTTGGTGGGGAGTCTGTCATCTTAATTGATCTCAGATTGTGCGATAGTGTTTGTCCTATCATCCTTTTGATGGGAGTGGCCGGTGTGAGTTTCTCTCTGTCATCCTTTTTGTGGGGGGTATGTCTTCGTAATTGATGTTAGTTTGTGCGATAGTGTTTGTCCTAACATCCTTTTGGTGGTAGTGCTTGGTGTGAGTTTCGCTCCGTCATCCTTTTGGAGGGGGGTCTGTCATCTTAATTGATGTCAGATTGTACGATAGTGTTTGTCCTATCATCCTTTTAGTTGTAGTGGCCGGTGTGAGTTTCTCTCTGTCATCCTTTTTGTGGGGGGTATGTCATCGTAATTGATGTTAGTTTGTGCGATAGTGTTTGTCCTATCATCCTTTTGGTGGTAGTGCTTGGTGTGAGTTTCGCTCCGTCATCCTTTTGGAGGGGGGTCTGTCATCTTAATTGATCTCAGATTGTGCGATAGTGTTTGTCCTATCATCCTTTTAGTTATAGTGGCCGGTGTGAGTTTCACTCCGTCATCCGTTTGGTGGTAGTGGATGGTGTGAGTTTCGCTCCGTCATCCTTTTGGTGGGGGGGTCTGTCATTTTAATGGATGTTAGATTGTGTGTTAACGTTTGTCATATCACCCTTTTGGTGGAAGTGGCCGGTGTGAGTTTCGCTCCGTTATCCTTTTGGTGGGGGGTATGTCATCTAATTGATGTGAGATTGTGTGATAGTGTTTATCCTATCATCCTTATGGTGGTAGTGGTTGGTGTGAGTTTCGCTCCGTCATCCTTTTGGTGGGGGGTCTGCCATCGTAATTGATGTCAAATTGTGCAATAGTGTTTGTCCTATCACCCTTTTGGTGGTAGGACAAACACTAATTGATGTCAAATTGTGCAATAGTGTTTGTCCTATCATCCTGTTGGTGGTAGCGGCCAGTGTGAGTTTCGTTCTGTCATCATTTTGGTGGGGGGTCTGTCATCGTAATTGAAGTCAGATTGTGTGATAGTCTTTGTCCTATCATCCTTTTGGTGGTAGTGGCCGGTGTGAGTTTCGCTCCGTTATCATTTTAGTGGGGGGTCTATCATTTTAATTGATGTCAGATTGTGCAATAATGTTTGTCCTATCATCCTTTTGGTGGTAGTGGCCAGTGTGAGTTTCGCTCCGTCATCCTTTTGGTAGGGGGTCTGTCATCTAGTTGATGGCAGATTGTGCGATATTGTTTATCCTATCATCCTTGTAGTGGTAGTGGCCAGTGTTAGTTTCGTTCCGTCATCCTTTTGGGGTGGGGGTTTGTCATCAAATTTAAGTCAGATAGTGCGATAGTCTTTGTCCTATCATCCTTTTGATGGTAGTGGCCGGTGTGAGTTTCGCTCCGTCATCATTTTGGTGGGGGGTCTGTCATTTTAATTGATGTCAGATTGTGCGATAATGTTTGTCCTATCATCCTTTTGGTGCTAATGACCGGTCTGAGTTTCGCTCCGTCATCCTTTTGGTGGGGGGTCTGTCATCTTAATTGATCTCAGATTGTGCGATAGTGTTTGTCCTATCATCCTTTTGATGGGAGTAGCCGGTGTGAGCTTCTCTCTGTCATCCTTTTTATGGGGGGTATGTCATCGTAATTGATGTTAGATTGTGCGATAGTATTTGTCCTATCATCCTTTTGGTGGTAGTGCTTGGTGTGAGTTTCGCTCCGTCATCCTTTTGGAGGGGGGGTCTGTCATTTTAATTGATGTCAGATTGTGCGATAGTGTTTGTCCTATCATCCTTTTAGTTGTAGTGGCCGGTGTGAGTTTCACTCCGTCATCCTTTTGGTGGGGGGTCTGTCATCTAATTGATGGCAGATTGTGCGATAGTGTTTGTCCTATCATCCTTTTGGTGGTAGTGGCCGGTGTTAGTTTAGCTCTGCATCCTTTTGGTGAGGGGTTTGTCATCTAATTGATGTCAGATTGTGCGATAGTGTTTGTCCTATCATCCTTTTGGTGGCAGTGGCCGGTGTGAGTTTTGCTCCGTCATCCTTTTGGTGGGGGGTCTGTAATCGTAATTGATGTCAGATTGTGCGATAGTCTTCGTCCTCTCATCCTTTTTGTGGCAGTGGGTGGTGTGCGTTTTGCTCCGTCATCCTTTTGGTGGCGGGGTCTGTCATTTTAATGGATGCTAGGTTGTGTGTTAATGTTTGTCGTATCGTCCTTTTAGTGGAAGTGGCCGGTGTGAGTTTTGCTCCGTTATCCTTTTGGTGGGGGGTATGTCATCTAATTGATGTGAGATTGTGCGATAATGTTTTTCCTATCATCCTTATGGTGGTTGTGGCCGATGTCAGTTTCGCTCCGTCATCCTTTTGATGGGGGGTCTGCCATCGTAATTGATGTCAGATTGTGCGATAGTGTTGGCCCTATCATCCTTTTGGTAGTAGTGGCCAGTGTGAGTTTCGCACCATCATCCTTTTGGTGGTGGGTCTGTCATTGTAATTGATGTCAGATTGTGCGATAGTCTTTGTCCTATCATCCTTTTGGTGGTAGTGGCCGGTGTGATTTTCACTCCGTCATCATTTTAGTGGGGGTCTATCATTTTAATTGATGTCAGATTGTGCAATAATGTTTGTCCTATCATCCTTTTAGTGGTAGTGGCCAGTGTTAGTTTCGCTCCGTCATCCTTTTTGGAGGGGGGGGGGGGTTGTCATCAAATTTAAGTCAGATAGTGCGATAGTCTTTGTCCTATCATCCTTTTGATGGTAGTGACCGGTGTGAGTTTCGCTCCGTCATCATTTTGGTGGTGGTGGGGGGGGGGGGTCTGTCATTTTAATTAATGTCAGATTGTGCGATAATGTTTGTCCTATCGTCCTTTTGGTGGTAATGGCCGGTGTGAGTTTCGCTCCGTCATCCTTTGGGGGGGGGGGGGGGGGGTTGTCATCAAATTTAAGTCAGATAGTGCGATAGTCTATGTCCTATCATCCTTTTGATGGTAGTGACCGGTGTGAGTTTCGCTCCGTCATCATTTTGGTGGGGGGGTCTGTCATTTTAATTGATGTCAGATTGTGCGATAATGTTTGTCCTATCATCCTTTTGGTGGTAATGGCCGGTGTGAGTTTCGCTTCGTCATCCTTTTGGTCGGGAGTCTGTCATCTTAATTGATCTCAGATTGTGCGATAGTGTTTGTCCTATCATCCTTTTGATGGGAGTGGCCGGTGTGAGTTTCTCTCTGTCATCCTTTTTGTGGGGGGTATGTCATCGTAATTGATGTTAGTTTGTGCGATAGTGTTTGTCCTAACATCCTTTTGGTGGTAGTGCTTAGTGTGAGTTTCGCTCCGTCATCCTTTTGGAGGGGGGTCTGTCATCTTAATTGATGTCAGATTGTACGATAGTGTTTGTCCTATCATCCTTTTAGTTGTAGTGGCCGGTGTGAGTTTCTCTCTGTCATCCTTTTTGTGGGGGGTATGTCATCGTAATTGATGTTAGTTTGTGCGATAGTGTTTGTCCTATCATCCTTTTGGTGGTAGTGCTTGGTGTGAGTTTCGCTCCGTCATCCTTTTGGAGGGGGGTCTGTCATCTTAATTGATCTGAGATTGTGCGATAGTGTTTGTCCTATCATCCTTTTAGTTATAGTGGCCGGTGTGAGTTTCACTCCATCATCCGTTTGGTGGTAGTGGATGGTGTGAGTTTCGCTCCGTCATCCTTTTGGTGGGGGGGTCTGTCATTTTAATGGATGTTAGATTGTGTGTTAATGTTTGTCCTATCACCCTTTTGGTGGAAGTGGACGGTGTGAGTTTCGCTCTGTTATCCTTTTGGTGGGGGGTATGTCATCTAATTGATGTGAGATTGTGCGATAGTGTTTATCCTATCATCCTTATGGTGGTAGTGGTTGGTGTGAGTTTCGCTCCGTCATCCTTTTGGTGGGGGGTCTGCCATCGTAATTGATGTCAAATTGTGCAATAGTGTTTGTCCTATCATCCTTTTGGTGGTAGGACAAACACTAATTGATGTCAAATTGTGCAATAGTGTTTGTCCTATCATCCTGTTGGTGGTAGCGGCCAGTGTGAGTTTCGTTCCGTCATCATTTTGGTGGGGGGTCTGTCATCGTAATTGAAGTCAGATTGTGTGATAGTCTTTGTCCTATCATCCTTTTGGTGGTAGTGGCCGGTGTGAGTTTCGCTCTGTTATCATTTTAGTGGGGGGTCTATCTTTTTAATTGATGTCAGATTGTGCAATAATGTTTGTCCTATCATCCTTTTGGTGGTAGTGGCCAGTGTGAGTTTCGCTCCGTCATCCTTTTGGTAGGGGGTCTGCCATCTAGTTGATGGCAGATTGTGCGATACTGTTTATCCTATCATCCTTTTAGTGGTAGTGGCCAATGTTAGTTTCGTTCCGTCATCCTTTTGGGGTGGGGGTTTGTCATCAAATTTAAGTCAGATAGTGCGATAGTCTTTGTCCTATCATCCTTTTGATGGTAGTGGCCGGTGTGAGTTTCGCTCCGTCATCATTTTGGTGGGGGGTCTGTCATTTTAATTGATGTCAGATTGTGCGATAATGTTTGTCCTATCATCCTTTTGGTGCTAATGACCGGTCTGAGTTTCACTCCGTCATCCTTTTGGTGGGGGGTCTGTCATCTTAATTGATCTCAGATTGTGCGATAGTGTTTGTCCTATCATCCTTTTGATGGGAGTAGCCGGTGTGAGTTTCTCCCTGTCATCCTTTTTATGGGGGGTATGTCATTGTAATTGATGTTAGATTGTGCGATAGTATTTGTCCTATCATCCTTTTGGTGGTAGTGCTTGGTGTGAGTTTCGTTCCGTCATCCTTTTGGAGGGGGGTCTGTCATTTTAGTTGATGTCAGATTGTGCGATAGTGTTTGTCCTATCATCCTTTTAGTTGTAGTGGCCGGTGTGAGTTTCACTCCGTCATCCTTTTGGTGGGGGGTCTGTCATCTAATTGATGGCAGATTGTGCGATAGTGTTTGTCCTATCATCCTTTTGGTGGTAGTGGCCGGTGTTAGTTTAACTCTGCATCCTTTTGGTGTGGGGTTTGTCATCTAATTGATGTCAGATTGTGCGATAGTGTTTGTCCTATCATCCTTTTGGTGGCAGTGGACGGTGTGAGTTTTGCTCCGTCATCCTTTTGGTGGGGGGTCTGTAATCGTAATTGATGTCAGATTGTGCGATAGTCTTCGTCCTCTCATCCTTTTTGTGGCAGTGGGTGGTGTGCGTTTTGCTCCGTCATCCTTTTGGTGGCGGGGTCTGTCATTTTAATGGATGCTAGGTTGTGTGTTAATGTTTGTCGTATCGTCCTTTTAGTGGAAGTGGCCGGTGTGAGTTTTGCTCCGTTATCCTTTTGGTGGGGGGTATGTCATCTAATTGATGTGAGATTGTGCGATAATGTTTGTCCTATCATCCTTATGGTGGTTGTGGCCGATGTCAGTTTCGCTCCATCATCCTTTTGATGGGGGGTCTGCCATCGTAATTGATGTCAGATTGTGCGATAGTGTTGGCCCTATCATCCTTTTGGTAGTAGTGGCCAGTGTGAGTTTCGCACCATCATCCTTTTGGTGGGGGGTCTGTCATTGTAATTGATGTCAGATTGTGCGATAGTCTTTGTCCTATCATCCTTTTGGTGGTAGTGGCCGGTGTGATTTTCACTCCGTCATCATTTTAGTGGGGGTCTATCATTTTAATTGATGTCAGATTGTGCAATAATGTTTATCCTATCATCCTTTTAGTGGTAGTGGCCAGTGTTAGTTTCGCTCCGTCATCCTTTTTGGAGGGGGGGGGGGGTTGTCATCAAATTTAAGTCAGATAGTGTGATAGTCTTTGTCCTATCATCCTTTTGATGGTAGTGACCGGTGTGAGTTTCGCTCCGTCATCATTTTGGTGGGGGGGGGGGGGTCTGTCATTTTAATTAATGTCAGATTGTGCGATAATGTTTGTCCTATCGTCCTTTTGGTGGTAATGGCCAGTGTGAGTTTAACTCCGTCATCCTTTTGGTGGGGGGTCTGTCATCTTAATTGATCTCAGATTGTGCGATAGTGTTTGTCCTATCATCCTTTTGATGGGAGTGGCCGGAGTGAGTTTCTCTCTGTCATCCTTTTTGTGGGGGGTATGTCATCATAATTGATGTTAGTTTGTGCGATAGTGTTTGTCGTAACATCCTTTTGGTGGTAGTGCTTGGTGTGAGTTTCGCTCCGTCATCCTTTTGGAGGGGGGTCTGTCATCTTAATTGATCTCAGATTGTGCGATAGTGTTTGTCCTTTCATCCTTTTAGTTATAGTGGCCGGTGTGAGTTTCACTCCGTCATCCGTTTGGTGGTAGTGGATGGTGTGAGTTTCGCTCCGTCATCCTTTTGGTGGGGGGGTCTGTCATTTTAATGGATGTTAGATTGTGTGTTAATGTTTGTCCTATCACCCTTTTGGTGGAAGTGGCCAGTGTGAGTTTTGCTCTGTTATCCTTTTGGTGGGGGGTATGTCATCTAATTGATGTGAGATTGTGTGATAGTGTTTATCCTATCATCCTTATGGTGGTAGTGGTTGGTGTGAGTTTCGCTCCGTCATCCTTTTGGTGGGGGTCTGCCATCGTAATTGATGTCAAATTGTGCAATAGTGTTTGTCCTATCATCCTTTTGGTGGTAGGACAAACACTAATTGATGTCAAATTGTGCAATAGTGTTTGTCCTATCATCCTGTTGGTGGTAGCGGCCAGTGTGAGTTTCGTTCCGTCATCATTTTGGTGGGGGGTCTGTCATCGTAATTGAAGTCAGATTGTGTGATAGTCTTTGTCCTATCATCCTTTTGGTGGTAGTGGCCGGTGTGAGTTTTGCTCCGTTATCATTTTAGTGGGGGGTCTATCATTTTAATTGATGTCAGATTGTGCAATAATGTTTGTCCTATCATCCTTTTGGTGGTAGTGGCCAGTGTGAGTTTCGCTCCGTCATCCTTTTGGTAGGGGGTCTGTCATCTAGTTGATGGCAGATTGTGCGATACTGTTTATCCTATCATCCTTTTAGTGGTAGTGGCCAATGTTAGTTTCATTCCGTCATCCTTTTGGGGTGGGGGTTTGTCATCAAATTTAAGTCAGATAGTGCGATAGTCTTTGTCCTATCATCCTTTTGATGGTAGTGGCCGGTGTGAGTTTCGCTCCGTCATCATTTTGGTGGGGGGTCTGTCATTTTAATTGATGTCAGATTGTGCGATAATGTTTGTCCTATCATCCTTTTGGTGCTAATGACCGGTCTGAGTTTCGCTCCGTCATCCTTTTGGTGGGGGGTCTGTCATCTTAATTGATCTCAGATTGTGCGATAGTGTTTGTCCTATCATCCTTTTGATGGGAGTAGCCGGTGTGAGCTTCTCTCTGTCATCCTTTTTATGGGGGGTATGTCATCGTAATTGATGTTAGATTGTGCGATAGTATTTGTCCTATCATCCTTTTGGTGGTAGTGCTTGGTGTGAGTTTCGCTCCGTCATCCTTTTGGAGGGGGGTCTGTCATTTTAGTTGATGTCAGATTGTGCGATAGTGTTTGTCCTATCATCCTTTTAGTTGTAGTGGCCGGTGTGAGTTTCACTCCGTCATACTTTTGGTGGGGGGTCTGTCATCTAATTGATGGCAGATTGTGCGATAGTGTTTGTCCTATCATCCTTTTGGTGGTAGTGGCCGGTGTTAGTTTAGCTCTGCATCCTTTTGGTGAGGGGTTTGTCATCTAATTGATGTCAGATTGTGCGATAGTGTTTGTCCTATCATCCTTTTGGTGGCAGTAGACGGTGTGAGTTTTGCTCCGTCATCCTTTTGGTGGGGGGTCTGTAATCGTAATTGATGTCAGATTGTGCGATAGTCTTCGTCCTCTCATCCTTTTTGTGGCAGTGGGTGGTGTGCGTTTTGCTCCGTCATCCTTTTGGTGGCGGGGTCTGTCATTTTAATGGATGCTAGGTTGTGTGTTAATGTTTGTCGTATCGTCCTTTTAGTGGAAGTGGCCGGTGTGAGTTTTGCTCCGTTATCCTTTTGGTGGGGGGTATGTCATCTAATTGATGTGAGATTGTGCGATAATGTTTGTCCTATCATCCTTATGGTGGTTGTGGCCGATGTCAGTTTCGCTCCGTCATCCTTTTGATGGGGGGTCTGCCATCGTAATTGATGTCAGATTGTGCGATAGTGTTGGCCCTATCATCCTTTTGGTAGTAGTGGCCAGTGTGAGTTTCGCACCATCATCCTTTTGGTGGGGGGTCTGTCATTGTAATTGATGTCAGATTGTGCGATAGTCTTTGTCCTATCATCCTTTTGGTGGTAGCGGCCGGTGTGATTTTCACTCCGTCATCATTTTAGTGGGGGTCTATCATTTTAATTGATGTCAGATTGTGCAATAATGTTTGTCCTATCATCCTTTTAGTGGTAGTGGCCAGTGTTAGTTTCGCTCCGTCATCCTTTTTGGAGGGGGGGGGGTTGTCATCAAATTTAAGTCAGATAGTGCGATAGTCTTTGTCCTATCATCCTTTTGATGGTAGTGACCGGTGTGAGTTTCGCTCCGTCATCATTTTGGTGGGGGGGTCTGTCATTTTAAATAATGTCAGATTGTGCGATAATGTTTGTCCTGTCGTCCTTTTGGTGGTAATGGCCAGTGTGAGTTTAACTCCGTCATCCTTTTGGTGGGGGGTCTGTCATCTTAGTTGATCTCAGATTGTGCGATAGTGTTTGTCCTATCATCCTTTTGATGGGAGTGGCCGGTGTGAGTTTCTCTCTGTCATCCTTTTTGTGGGGGGTATGTCATCATAATTGATGTTAGTTTGTGCGATAGTGTTTGTCGTAACATCCTTTTGGTGGTAGTGCTTGGTGTGAGTTTCGCTCCGTCATCCTTTTGGAGGGGGGTCTGTCATCTTAATTGATGTCAGATTGTACGATAGTGTTTGTCTTATCATCCTTTTAGTTGTAGTGGCCGGTGTGAGTTTCTCTCTGTCATCCTTTTTGTGGGGGGTATGTCATCGTAATTGATGTTAGTTTGTGCGATAGTGTTTGTCCTATCATCCTTTTAGTTGTAGTGGCCGGTGTGAGTTTCACTCCGTCATCCTTTTGGTGGGGGGTCTGTCATCTAATTGATGGCAGATTGTGCGATAGTGTTTGTCCTATCATCCTTTTGGTGGTAGTGGCCGGTGTTAGTTTAGCTCTGCATCCTTTTGGTGAGGGGTTTGTCATCTAATTGATGTCAGATTGTGCGATAGTGTTTGTCCTATCATCCTTTTGGTGGCAGTGGACGGTGTGAGTTTTGCTCCGTCATCCTTTTGGTGGGGGGTCTGTAATAGTAATTGATGTCAGATTGTGCGATAGTCTTCGTCCTCTCATCCTTTTTGTGGCAGTGGGTGGTATGCGTTTTGCTCCGTCATCCTTTTGGTGGCGGGGTCTGTCATTTTAATGGATGCTAGGTTGTGTGTTAATGTTTGTCGTATCGTCCTTTTAGTGGAAGTGGCCGGTGTGAGTTTTGCTCCGTTATCCTTTTGGTGGGGGGTATGTCATCTAATTGATGTGAAATTGTGCGATAATGTTTGTCCTATCATCCTTATGGTGGTTATGGCCGATGTCAGTTTCGCTCCGTCATCCTTTTGATGGGGGGTCTGCCATCGTAATTGATGTCAGATTGTGCGATAGTGTTGGCCCTATCATCCTTTTGGTAGTAGTGGCCAGTGTGAGTTTCGCACCATCATCCTTTTGGTGGGGGGTCTGTCATTGTAATTGATGTCAGATTGTGCGATAGTCTTTGTCCTATCATCCTTTTGGTGGTAGTGGCCGGTGTGATTTTCACTCCGTCATCATTTTAGTGGGGGTCTATCATTTTAATTGATGTCAGATTGTGCAATAATGTTTGTCCTATCATCCTTTTAGTGGTAGTGGCCAGTGTTAGTTTCGCTCCGTCATCCTTTTTGGAGGGGGGGGGGGGGGGTTGTCATCAAATTTAAGTAAGATAGTGCGATAGTCTTTGTCCTATCATCCTTTTGATGGTAGTGACCGGTGTGAGTTTCGCTCCGTCATCATTTTGGTGGGGGGGTCTGTCATTTTAATTAATGTCAGATTGTGCGATAATGTTTGTCCTATCGTCCTTTTGGTGGTAATGGCCAGTGTGAGTTTAACTCCGTCATCCTTTTGGTGGGGGGTCTGTCATCTTAATTGATCTCAGATTGTGCGATAGTGTTTGTCCTATCATCCTTTTGATGGGAGTGGCCGGTGTGAGTTTCTCTCTGTCATCCTTTTTGTGGGGGGTATGTCATCATAATTGTTGTTAGTTTGTGCGATAGTGTTTGTCGTAACATCCTTTTGGTGGTAGTGCTTGGTGTGAGTTTCGCTCCGTCATCCTTTTGGAGGGGGGTCTGTCATCTTAATTGATGTCAGATTGTACGATAGTGTTTGTCCTATCATGCTTTTAGTTGTAGTGGCCGGTGTGAGTTTCTCTCTGTCATCCTTTTTGTGGGGGGTATGTCATCGTAATTGATGTTAGTTTGTGCGATAGTGTTTGTCCTATCATCCTTTTGGTGGTAGTGCTTGGTGTGAGTTTCGCTCCGTCATCCTTTTGGAGGGGGGCCTGTCATCTTAATTGATCTCAGATTGTGCGATAGTGTTTGTGCTATCATCCTTGTAGTTATAGTGGCCGGTGTGAGTTTCACTCCGTCATCCTTTTGGTGGTAGTGGATGGTGTGAGTTTCGCTCCGTCATCCTTTTGGTGGGGGGGTCTGTCATTTTAATGGATGTTAGATTGTGTGTTAATGTTTGTCCTATCACCCTTTTGGTGGAAGTGGCTGGTTTGAGTTTCGCTCTGTTATCCTTTTGGTGGGGGGTATGTCATCTAATTGATGTGAGATTGTGCGATAGTGTTTATCCTATCATCCTTATGGTGGTAGTGGTTGGTGTGAGTTTCGCTCCGTCATCCTTTTGGTGGGGGGTCTGCCATCGTAATTGATGTCAAATTGTGCAATAGTGTTTGTCCTATCATCCTTTTGGTGGTAGGACAAACACTAATTAATGTCAAATTGTGCAATAGTGTTTGTCCTATCATCCTGTTGGTGGTAGCGGCCAGTGTGAGTTTCGTTCCGTTATCATTTTGGTGGGGGGTCTGTCATCGTAATTGAAGTAAGATTGTGTGATAGTCTTTGTCCTATCATCCTTTTGGTGGTAGTGGCCGGTGTGAGTTTCGCTCCGTTATCATTTTAGTGGGGGCTCTATCATTTTAATTGATGTCAGATTATGCAATAATGTTTGTCCTATCGTCCTTTTGGTGGTAATGGCCAGTGTGAGTTTAACTCCGTCATCCTTTTGGTGGGGGGTCTGTCATCTTAATTGATCTCAGATTGTGCGATAGTGTTTGTCCTATCATCCTTTTGATGGGAGTGGCCGGTGTGAGTTTCTCTCTGTCATCCTTTTTGTGGGGGGTATGTCATCATAATTGATGTTAGTTTGTGCGATAGTGTTTGTCGTAACATCCTTTTGGTGGTAGTGCTTGGTGTGAGTTTCGCTCCGTCATCCTTTTGGAGGGGGGTCTGTCATCTTAATTGATGTCAGATTGTACGATAGTGTTTGTCCTATCATGCTTTTAGTTGTAGTGGCCGGTGTGAGTTTCTCTCTGTCATCCTTTTTGTGGGGGGTATGTCATCGTAATTGATGTTAGTTTGTGCGATAGTGTTTGTCCTATCATCCTTTTGGTGGTAGTGCTTGGTGTGAGTTTTGCTCCGTCATCCTTTTGGAGGGGGGCCTGTCATCTTAATTGATCTCAGATTGTACGATAGTGTTTGTCCTATCATCCTTTTAGTTATAGTGGCCGGTGTGAGTTTCACTCCGTCATCCTTTTGGTGGTAGTGGATGGTGTGAGTTTCGCTCCGTCATCCTTTTGGTGGGGGGGTCTGTCATTTTAATGGATGTTAGATTGTGTGTTAATGTTTGTCCTATCACCCTTTTGGTGGAAGTGGCTGGTGTGAGTTTCGCTCTGTTATCCTTTCGGTGGGGGGTATGTCATCTAATTGATGTGAGATTGTGCGATAGTGTTTATCCTATCATCCTTATGGTGGTAGTGGTTGGTGTGAGTTTTGCTCCGTCATCCTTTTGGTGGGGGGTCTGCCATCGTAATTGATGTCAAATTGTGCAATAGTGTTTGTCCTATCATCCTTTTGGTGGTAGGACAAACACTAATTGATGTCAAATTGTGCAATAGTGTTTTTCCTATCATCCTGTTGGTGGTAGCGGCCAGTGTGAGTTTCGTTCCGTTATCATTTTGGTGGGGGGTCTGTCATCGTAATTGAAGTCAGATTGTGTGATAGTCTTTGTCCTATCATCCTTTTGGTGGTAGTGGCCGGTGTGAGTTTCGCTCCGTTATCATTTTAGTGGGGGCTCTATCATTTTAATTGATGTCAGATTGTGCAATAATGTTTGTCCTATCATCCTTTTGGTGGTAGTGGCCAGTGTGAGTTTCGCTCCGTCATCCTTTTGGTAGGGGGTCTATCATCTAGTTGATGGCAGATTATGCGATACTGTTTATCCTATCATCCTTTTAGTGGTAGTGGCCAGTGTTGGTTTCGTTCCGTCATCCTTTTGGGGTGGGGGTTTGTCATCAAATTTAAGTCAGATAGTGCGATAGTCTTTGTCCTATCATCCTTTTGATGGTAGTGGCCGGTGTGAGTTTCGCTCCGTCATCATTTTGGTGGGGGGTCTGTCATTTTAATTGATGTCAGATTGTGCGATAATGTTTGTCCTATCATCATTTTGGTGCTAATGACCGGTCTGAGTTTCGCTCCGTCATCCTTTTGGTGGGGGGTCTGTCATCTTAATTGATCTCAGATTGTGCGATAGTGTTTGTCCTATCATCCTTTTGATGGGAGTAGCCGGTGTGAGTTTCTCTCTGTCATGCTTTTTGTGGGGGGTATGTGATCGTAATTGATGTTAGATTGTGCGATAGTATTTGTCCTATCATCCTTTTGGTGGTAGTGCTTGGTGTGAGTTTCACTCCATCATCCTTTTGGAGGGGGGGTCTGTCATTTTAATTGATGTCAGATTGTGCGATAGTGTTTGTCCTATCATCCTTTTAGTTGTAGTGGCCGGTGTGAGTTTCACTCCGTTATCCTTTTGGTGGGGGGTCTGTCATCTAATTGATGGCAGATTGTGCGATAGTGTTTGTCCTATCATCCTTTTGGTGGTAGTGGGCGGTGTTAGTTTAGCTCTGCATCCTTTTGGTGAGGGGTCTGTCATCTAATTGATGGCAGATTGTGTGATAGTGTTTGTCCTATCTTCCTTTTGGTGGTAGTGGCCGGTGTTAGTTTCTCTTTGCATCCTTTTGGGGGGTATGTCATCTAATTGATGTCAGATTGTGCGATAGTGTTTGTCCTATCATCCTTTTGGTTGCAGTGGCCGGTGTGAGTTTCGCTCCGTCATCCTTTTGGTGGGGGGTCTGTCATCGTAATTGATATCAAATTGTGCGATAGTCTTCGTCCTCTCATCCTTTTGGTGGTAGTGGATGGTGTGAGTTTCGCTCCGTCATCCTTTTGGTGGGGGGGTCTGTCATTCTAATGGATGTTAGATTGTGTGTTAATGTTTGTCCTATCATCCTTTTGGTGGGAGTGGCCGGTGTGAGTTTCGCTGCGTTATCCTTTTGGTGGGGGGTATGTCATCTAATTGATGTGAGATTGTGCGATAATGTTTGTCCTATCATCCTTGTGGTGGTTGCGGCCGATGTGAGTTTCGCTCCGTCATCCTTTTGATGGGGGGTTTCCCATCGTAATTGATGTCAGATTGTGCGATAGTGTTGGGCCTATCATCCTTTTGGTAGTAGTGGCCAGTGTGAGTTTCGCTCCGTCATCCTTTTGGTGGGGGGTCTGTCATCGTAATTGATGTCAGATTGTGCATAGTCTTTGTCCTATCATCCTTTTGGTGGTAGTGGCCGGTGTGATTTTCACTCCGTCATCATTTTAGTGGGGGTCTATCATTTTAATTGATGTCAGATTGTGCAATAATGTTTGTCCTATCATCCTTTTAGTGGTAGTGGCCAGTGTTAGTTTCGCTCCGTCATCATTTTGGGGGGGGGGGGGGTTGTCATCAAATTTAAGTCAGATAGTGCGATAGTCTTTGTCCTATCATCCTTTTGATGGTAGTGACCGGTGTGAGTTTCGCTCCGTCATCATTTTGGTGGGGGGGTCTGTCATTTTAATTGATGTCAGATTGTGCGATAATGTTTGTCCTATCGTCCTTTTGGTGGTAATGGCCTGTGTGAGTTTCACTCCGTCATCCTTTTGGTGGGGGGTCTTTCATCTTAATTGATCTCAGATTATGCAATAGTGTTTGTCCTATCATCCTTTTGATGGGAGTGGCCTGTGTGAGTTTCTCTCTGTCATCCTTTTTGTGGGGGGTATGTCATCGTAATTGATGTTAGTTTGTGCGATAGTGTTTGTCCTAACATCCTTTTGGTGGTAGTGCTTGGTGTGAGTTTCGCTTCGTCATCCTTTTGGAGGGGGGTCTATCATCTTAATTGATGTCAGATTGTACGATAGTGTTTGTCCTATCATCCTTTTAGTTGTAGTGGCCAGTGTGAGTTTCTCTGTGTCATACTTTTTGTGGGGGGTATGTCATCGTAATTGATGTTTGTTTGTGCGATAGTGTTTGTCCTATCATCCTTTTGGTGGTAGTGCTTGGTGTGAGTTTCGCTCCGTCATCCTTTTGGAGGGGGGTCTGTCATCTTAATTCATCTCAGATTGTGCGATAGTGTTTGTCCTATCATCCTTTTAGTTATAGTGGCCGGTGTGAGTTTCACTCCGTCATCCTTTTGGTGGGGGTCTGTCATCTAATTGATGGCAGATTGTGCGATAGTGTTTGTCCTATCTTCCTTTTGGTGGTAGTGGTCGGTGTTAGTTTCGCTCTGCATCCTTTTGGGGGGGTATGCCATCTAATTGATGTCAGATTGTGCGATAGTGTTTGTGCTATCATCCTTTTGGTGGCAGTGGCCGGTGTGAGTTTCGCTCCGTCATCCTTTTGGTGGGGGGGTCTGTCATTGTAATTGATATCAAATTGTGCGATAGTCTTCGTCCTCTCATCCTTTTGGTGGTAGTGGATGGTGTGAGATTCGCTCCGTCATCCTTTTGGTGGGGGGGGTCTGTCATTCTAATGGATGTTAGATTGTGTGTTAATGTTTGTCCTATCATCCTTTTGGTGGTAGTGGCCGGTGTGAGTTTCGCTCCGTTATCCTTTTTGTGGGGGGTATGTCATCTAATTGATGTGAGATTGTGCGATAATGTTTGTCCTATCATCCTTATGGTGGTTGTGGCCGATGTCAGTTTCGCTCCGTCATCCTTTTGATGGGGGGTCTGCCATCGTAATTGATGTCAGATTGTGCGATAGTGTTGGCCCTATCATCTTTTTGGTAGTAGTGGCCAGTGTGAGTTTCGCTCCGTCATCCTTTTGGTGGGGGGTCTGTCATCGTAATTGATGTCAGATTGTGCGATAGTCTTTGTCCTATCATCCTTTTGGTGGTAATGGCCGGTGTGATTTTCACTCCGTCATCATTTTAGTGGGGGTCTATCATTTTAATTGATGTCAGATTGTGCAATAATGTTTGTCCTATCATCCTTTTAGTGGTAGTGGCCAGTGTTAGTTTCGCTCCGTCATCATTTTTTGGGGGGGGGGGGGGGGGTTGTCATCAAATTTAAGTCAGATAGTGCGATAGTCTTTGTCCTATCATCCTTTTGATGGTAGTGACTGGTGTGAGTTTCGCTCTGTCATCATTTTGGTGGGGGGGTCTGTCATTTTAATTGATGTCAGATTGTGCGATAATGTTTGTCCTATCGTCCTTTTGGTTTTAATGGCCGGTGTGAGTTTCACTCCGTCATCCTTTTGGGGGGGGGGGGGGTTGTCATCAAATGTAAGTCAGATAGTGCGATAGTCTTTGTCCTATCATCCTTTTGATGGTAGTGACCTGTGTGAGTTTCACTACGTCATCATTTTGGTGGGGGGGTCTGTCATTTTAATTGATGTCAGATTGTGCGATAATGTTTGTCCTATCGTCCTTTTGGTGGTAATGACCGGTGTGAGTTTCGCTCCGTCATCCTTTTTGTGGGGGGTCTGTTATCTTAATTGATCTCAGATTGTGCGATAGTGTTTGTCCTATCATCCTTTTGATGGGAGTGGCCGGTGTGAGTTTCTCTCTGTCATCCTTTTTGTGGGGGGTATGTCATCGTAATTGATGTTAGTTTGTGCGATAGTGTTTGTCCTATCATCCTTTTGGTGGTAGTGCTTGGTGTGAGTTTCGCTCCGTCATCCTTTTGGAGGGGGGTCTGTCATCTTAATTGATGTCAGATTGTACGATAGTGTTTTTCCTATCATCCTTTTAGTTGTAGTGGCCGGTGTGAGTTTCACTCGGTCATCCTTTTGGTGGGGGGTCTGTCATCTAATTGATGGCAGATTGTGCGATAATGTTTGTCCTATCATCCTTTTGGTGGTAGTGGCCGGTGTTAGTTTCGCTCTGCATCCTTTTGGTGAGGGGTCTGTCATCTAATTTATGTGCGATTGTGTTTGTCCTATCATCCTTTTGGTGGTAGTGGCCGGTGTGAGTTTTGCTCCGTCATCCTTTTTGTAGCTGGTCTGTCATCTAATTAATGGCAGATTATGCGATAGTATTGGTCCTATCATCCTTTTAGTGGTAGTGGTCGGTGTTAGTTTCGCTCCGTCATAATTTTGGTGGGGGGTTTGTCATCAAATTCAAGTCAGATAGTGCGATAGTCTTTGTCCTATCATCCTTTTGGTGGTAGCGGCCGGTGTGGGTTTCGCTCCGTCATCATTTTGGTGGGGGGTTTGTCATTTTAATTGATGTCAGATTGTGCGATAATGTTTGTCTTATCATCCTTTCGATGGTAGTGGCAAGTGTGAGTTTCTCAATGTCATCCTTTTTGTGGGGGGGTATGTCATCGTAATTGAAATTAGATTGTGCGATAGTGTTTGTCCTATCATCCTTTTGGTGGTAGTGGCCGGTGTGAGTTTCGCTCCGTCATCCTTTTGGAGGGGGGTGTGTCATCTTAATTGATGTCAGATTGGGCGATAATTTTTGTCCTATCATCCTTTTGGTGGTATTGGCCGGTGTGAGTTTTGCTCCGTCATCCTTTTTGTAGCGGGTCTGTCATCTAATTAATGGCAGATTGTGCGATAGTGTTGGTCCTATCATCCTTTTAGTGGTAGTGGTCGGTGTTAGTTTCGCTCCGTCATACTTTTGGTGGGGGATCTGTCATCTAATTGATGTCAGATTGTGCGATAGTGTTTGTCCTATCGTCCTTTTGGTGGCAGTGGCCGGTGTGAGTTTCGCTCCGTCATCCTTTTAGTGGGGGGTCTGTCATCTTAATTGATGTCAGATTGTGCGATAGTCTTCGTCCTCTCATCCTTTTTGTGGTAGTGTGTGGTGTGAGTTTCGCTCCGTCATCCTTTTGGTGGGGGGGTCTGTCATTTTAACGGATGTTAGATTGTGTGTTAATGTTTGTCCTATCATCCTTTTGGTGGTAGTGCTTGGTGTAAGTTTCGCTCCGTCATCCTTTTGGAGGAGGGTCTGTCATCTTAATTGATGTCAGATTGTGCGATAGTGTTTGTCCTATCATCCTTTTAGTTGTAGTGGCCGGTGTGAGTTTCACTCCGTCATCCTTTTGGTGGGGGGTCTGTCATCTAATTGATAGCAGATTGTGCGATAGTGTTTGTCCTATCATCCTTTTGCTGGTAGTGGCCGGTGTTAGTTTCGCTCTGCATCCTTTTGGTGAGGGGTCTGTCATCTAATTGATGTCAGATTGTGCGATAGTGTTTGTCCTATCATCCATTTGGTGGCAGTGGCCGGTGTGAGTTTCGCTCCGTCATCCTTTTGGTGGGGGGTCTGTAATCGTAATTGATGTCAGATTGTGCGATAGTTTTCGTCCTCTCATCCTTTTTATGGTAGTGGGTGGTGTGATTTTTGCTCCGTCAACCTTTTGGTGGGGGGGTCTGTCATTTTAATGGATGTTAGGTTGTGTGTAAATGTTTGTTGTATCGTCCTTTTAGTGGAAGTGGCCGGTGTGAGTTTCGCTCTGTTATCCTTTTGGTGGGGGGTATGTCATCTAATTGATGTGAGATTATGCGATTATGTTTGTCCATTCATCCTTATGGTGGTTGTGGCCGGCGTGAGTTTCGGTCCGTCATCCTTTTGATGGGGGGTCTGCCATCGTAATTGATGTCAGATTGTGCGATAGTGTTGGCCCTATCATCCTGTTGGTAGTAGTGGTCAGTGTGAGTTTCGCTCCGTCATCCTTTTGGTGAGGGGTCTGTCATCGTAATTGATGTCAGATTGTGCGATAGTCTTTGTCCTATCATCCTTTTGGTGGTAGTGGTCGGTGTGATTTTCACTTCGTCATCATTTTAGTGGGGGTCTATCATTTTAATTGATATCAGATTATGCTATAATGTTGGTCCTATCATCCTTTTGGTGGTAGTGGCTGGTGTGAGTTTCGCTTTGTCATCTTAATTGATGGCAGATTGTGCGATAGTGTTTGTCCTATCATCCTTTTAATGGTAGTGGCCAGTGTTAGTTTCGCTCCGTCATTCTTTTTTTTTTTTTGGGGGGGGGGGTTGTCATCAAATTTAAGTCAGATAGTGCGATAGTCTTTGTCCTGTCATCCTTTTGATGGTAGTGGCCGGTGTGAGTTTCGCTCTGTCATCATTTTGGTGGGGGGGTCTGTCATTTTAATTGATGTCAGATTGTGCGATAATGTTTGTCCTATCATCCTTTTGGTGGTAATGACCAGTGTGAGTTTCGCTCCGTCATCCTTTTGGTGGGGGGTCTGTCATCCTAATTGATCTCAGATTGTGCGATAGTGTTTGTCCTATCATCCTTTTGATGGGAGTGGCCGGTGTGAGTTTCTCTCTGCCATCCTTTTTGTGGGGGGTATGTCATCGTAATTGATGTTAGATTGTGCGATAGTGTTTGTCCTATCATCCTTTTGGTGGTAGTGCTTGGTGTGTGTTTCGCTCCGTCATCCTTTTGGAGGGGGGTCTGTCATCTTAATTGATGTCATATTGTACGATAGTGTTTGTCCTATCATCGTTTTAGTTGTAGTGGTCGGTGTGAGTTTCACCCCGTCATCCTTTTGGTGGGGGGTCTGTCATCTAATTGATGGCAGATTGTGCGATATTGTTTGTCCTATCATCCTTTTGGTGGTAGTGGTCGGAGTTAGTTTCGCTCTGCATCCTTTTGGTGAGGGGTCTGTCATCTAATTGATGTCAGATTGTGCGATTGTGTTTGTCCAATCATCCTTTTGGTGGTAGTGGCCGGTGTGAGTTTTGCTTCGTCATCCTTTTTATAGCGGGTCTGTCATCTAATTAATGGCTGATTGTGCGATAGTATTGGTCCTATCATCCTTTTAGTGGTAGTGGTCGGTGTTAGTTTCGCTCCGTCATACTTTTGGTGGCGGATCTGTCATCTAATTGATGTCAGATTGTGCGATAGTGTTTGTCCTATCATCCTTTTGGTGGCAGTGGCCGGTGTGAGTTTCGCTCCGTCATCCTTTTGGTGGAGAGTCTGTCATCGTAATTGATGTCAGATTGTGCGATAGTCTTCGTCCTCTCATCCTTTTGGTGGTAGTGTGTGGTGTGAGTTTTGCTCCGTCATCCTTTTGGTGGGGGGGTCTGTCATTTTAATGGATGTTAGATTGTATGTTAATGTTTGTCCTATCATCTTTTGGTGGAAGTGGCCAGTGTGAGTTTTGCTCCGTTATCCTTTTGGTGGGGGGTATGTCATCTAATTGATGTGAGATTGTGCAATAGTGTTTGTCCTATAATCCTTATAGTGGTAGTGGCCGGTGTGAGTTTCGCTCCGTCATCCTTTTGGTGGGGGGTCTGCCATCGTAATTGATGTCAGATTGTGCGATAGTGTTTGTCCTATCATTCTTTTGGTGGTAGTGGCCAATGTGAGTTTCGCTTCGTCATCCTTTTGGTGGGGGGTCTGTCATCGTAATTGATGTCAGATTGTGCGATAGTATTTGTCCTATCATCCTTTTGGTGGTAGTGGCCGGTGTGAGTTTCGCTCCGTCATCATTTTAGTGGGGGGTCTTTCATTTTAATTGATGTCAGATTGTGCAATAATGTTTGTCCTATCATCCTTTTGGTGGTAGTGGCCGTTGTGAGTTTTTCTCCGCCATCCTTTTGGTAGGGGTTCTGTCATCTAATTGATGGCAGATTGTGCGATAGTGTTTGTCCTATTATCCTTTTAGTGGTAGTGGCCGGTGTTAGTTTCGCTCCGTCATCCTTTAGGTGGGGGGTTTGTCATCCAATTTAACTCAAATTGTGCGATATTCTTTGTCCTATCATCCTTTTGGTGGTAGTGGCCTGTGTGAGTTTCGCTCGGTCATCATTTTGGTGGTGGGTCTGTCATGTTAATTGATGTCAGATTATGCGATAATGTTTGTCCTATCATCCTTTTGGTGGTAATGACCGGTGTGAGTTTCGCTCCGTCATCTTTTTGGTGGGGGGTCTCTCATCTAATTGATGGCAGATTGTGCGATAGTTTTTATCCTATCATCCTTTTAGTTGTAGTGGCCGGTGTTAGTTTCGCTCCGTCATCCTTTTGGTGGGGGGTTTGATCAAATTTAAGTCAGATAGTGCGATAGTCTTTGTCCTATCATCCTTTTGGTGGTAGTGGCCGGTGTGAGTTTCGCTCCGTCATCATTTTGGTGGGGGGTTTGTCATTTTAATTGATGTCAGATTGTGCGATAATGTTTGTGCTATCATCCTTTTGGTGGGGGGTCTTTCATCATAATTGATCTCAGATTGTGCGATAGTGTTTGTCTTATCATCCTTTCGATGGTAGTGGCTAGTGTGAGTTTCTCACTGTCATCCTTTTTGTGGGGGGGGTATGTCATCGTAATTGATATCAGATTGTGCGGTAGTGTTTGTCCTATCATCCTTTTGGTGGTAGTGGCCGGTGTGAGTTTCGCTCCGTCATCCTTTTGGAGGGGGGTCTGTCATCTTAATTGATGTCAGATTGGGCGATAATTTTTGTCCTATCATCCTTTTGGTGGTAGTGGCCGGTGTGAGTTTTGCTCCGTCATCCTTTTTGTAGCGGGTCTGTCATCTAATTACTGGCAGATTGTGCGATAGTGTTGGTTCTATCATCCTTTTAGTGGTAGTGGTCGGTGTTAATTTCGCTCCGTCATCCTTTTGATAGGGGATCTGTCATCTAATTGGTGTCAGATTGTGCGATAGTGTTTGTCCTATCATCCTTTTGGTGGTAGTGGCCGGTGTGAGTTTCGCTCCGTCATCCTTTTGGTGGGAGGTCTGTCATCATAATTGATGTCAGATTGTGCGATAGTCTTCGTCCCCTCATCCTTTTGGTGGTAGTGGGTAGTGTGAGTTTCGCTCCGTCATCCTTCTGGTGGGGGGGGGGGTCTGTCATTTTAATGGATGTTTGATTGTGTGTTAATGTTTGTCCTATCATCCTTTTGGTGGAAGTGGCCGCTGTGAGTTTCGCTCTGTTATCCTTTTGGTGGGGGGTATGTCATCTAATTGATGTGAGATTGTGCGATAGTGTTTGTCCTATCATCCTTATGGTGGTAGTGGCCGGTGTGAGTTTTGCTCCGTCATCCTTTTGGTGGGGGGTCTGCCATCGTAATTGATGTCAGATTGTGCGATAGTGTTTGTCCTATCATCCTTTTGGTGGTAGTGGCCAATGTGAGTTTCGCTCCGCCATCCTTTTGGTGGGGGGTCTGTCATCGTAATTGATGTTAGATTGTGCGTTAGTCTTTGTCCTATCGTCCTTTTGGTGGTAGTGGCCGGTGTGAGTTTCGCTCCGTCATCATTTTAGTGGGGGGTCTGTCATTTTAATTGATGTCAGATTGTGGAATAATAATTGTCCTATCATCCTTTTGGTGGTAGTGGCCGGTGTGAGTTTCGCTTCGTCATCCTTTTGTTAGTGGTTCTGTCATCTAATTGATGGCATATTGTGAGATAGTGTTTGTCCTATCATCCTTTTAGTGGTAGTGGCCGGTGTTAGTTTCGCTCCGTCATCCTTTTGGTGGGGGGTTTGTCATCCAATTTAACTCAAATTGTGTGATATTCTTTGTCCTATCATCCTTTTGGTGGTAGTGGCCTGTGTAAGTTTCGCTCGGTCATCATTTTGGTGGTGGGTCTGTCATGTTAATTGATGTCAGATTGTGCGATAATGTTTGTCCTATCATCCTTTTGGTGGTAATGACCGGTGTGAGTTTCACTCCGTCATCCTTTTGGTGGGTGGTCTGTCATCTTATTGATGGCAGATTGTGCGATAGTGTTTGTCCTATCATCCTTTTGGTGGTAGTGGCCGGTCTTAGTTTCGCTCTGCATCCTTTTGGTGAGGGGTCTGTCATCTAATTGATGTCAGATTGTGCGATAGTGTTTGTCCTATCATCCTTTTGGGGGCAGTGGCCGGTGTGAGTTTTGCTCCGTCATCATTTTGGTGGGGGGTCTGTAATCCTAATTAATGTCAGATTGTGCGATAGTCTTCGTCCTCTCATCCTTTTTGTGGTAGTGGGTGGTGTGAGTTTTGCTCCGTCATCATTTTGGTGGCGGGGTCTTTCATTTTAATGGATGTTAGGTTGTGTGTTAATGTTTGTCGTATCGTCCTTTTAGTGGAAGTGGCCGGTGTGAGTTTCGCTCCGTTATCCTTTTGGTGGGGGGTATGTCATCTAATTAATGTGGGATTGTGCGATAATGTTTGTCCTATCATCCTTATGGTAGTTGTGGCCGATGTGAGTTTCGCTCCGTCATCCTTTTGATGGGGGGTCTGCCATCGTAATTGATGTCAGATTGTGCGATAGTGTTGGCCCTATCATCCTTTTGGTAGTAGTGGCCAGTGTGAGTTTCGCTCCGTCATCCTTTTGGTGGGGGGTCTGTCATCGTAATTGATGTCAGATTGTGCGATAGTCTTTGTCCTATCATCCTTTTGGTGGTAGTGGCCGGTGTGATTTTCACTCCGTCATCATTTTAGTGGGGGTCTATCATTTTAATTGATGTCAGATTGTGCAATAATGTTTGTCCTATCATCCTTTTAGTGGTAGTGGCCAGTGTTAGTTCCGCTCTGTCATCCTTTTGGGGGGGGGGGGGTTGTCACAAAATTTAAGTCAGGTAGTGCGATAGTCTTTGTCCTATCATCCTTTTGGTGGTAGTGGCCGGTGTGAGTTTCGCTCCGTCATCATTTTGGTGGGGGGTTTGTCATTTTAATTGATGTCAGATTGTGCGATAATGTTTGTCCTATCATCCTTTTGGTGGGGGGTCTTTCATCATAATTGATCTCAGATTGTGCGATAGTGTTTGTCTTATCATCCTTTCGATGGTAGTGGCCAGAGTGAGTTTCACACTGTCATCTTTTTTGTCGGGGGGTATGTCATCGTAATTGATATTAGATTGTGCGATAGTGTTTGTCCTATCATCCTTTTGGAGGGGGGTATGTCAACTTAATTAATGTCAGATTGGGCGATAATTTTTGTCCTATCATCCTTTTGGTGGTATTGGCCGGTGTGAGTTTTGCTCCGTCATCCTTTTTGTAGCGGGTCTGTCATCTAATTAATGGCAGATTTTGCGATAGTGTTGGTCCTATCATCCTTTTAGTGGTAGTGGTCGGTGTTAGTTTCGCTCTGTCATACTTTTGGTGGGGGATCTGTCATCTAATTGATGTCAGATTATGCGATAATGTTTGTCCTAACATCCTTTTGGTGGCAGTGGCCGGTGTGAGTTTCGCTCCGTCATCCTTTAGGTGGGGGGTCTGTCATCGTAATTGATGTCAGATTGTGCGATAGTCTTCGTCCTCTCATCCTTTTGGTGGTAGTGGGTGGTGTGAGTTTCGCTCCGTCATCCTTTTGGTGGGGGGGTCTGTCATTTTAACGGATGTTAGATTGTGTGTTAATGTTTGTCCTATCATCCTTTTGGTGGTAGTGTTTGGTGTGAGTTTCGCTCCGTCATCCTTTTGGAGGGGGGTCTGTCATCTTAATTGATGTCAGATTGTGCGATAGTGTTTGTCCTATCATCCTTTTAGTTGTAGTGGCCGGTGTGAGTTTCACTCCGTCATCCTTTTAGTGGGGGGTCTGTCATCTAATTGATGGCAGATTGTGCGATAGTGTTTGTCCTATCATCCTTTTGGTGGTAGTGGCCGGTGTTAGTTTCGCTCTGCATCCTTTTGGTGAGGGGTCTGTCATCTAATTGATGTCAGATTGTGCGATAGTGTTTGTCCTATCATCCTTTTGGTGGCAGTGGCCGGTGTGAGTTTCGCTCCGTCATCCTTTTGGTGGGGGGTCTGTAATCGTAATTGATGTCAGATTGTGCGATAGTCTTGGTCCTCTCATCCTTTTTGTGGTAGTGGGTGGTGTGATTTTTGCTCCGTCAACCTTTTCGTGGGGGGTCTGATATTTTAATGGATGTTAGGTTGTGTGTTAATGTTTGTCGTATCGTCCTTTTAGTGGAAGTGGCCGGTGTGAGTTTCGCTCCGTTATCCTTTTGGTGGGGGGTATGTCATCTAATTGATGTGAGATTGTGCGATAATGTTTTTCCTATCATCCTTGTGGTGGTTGTGGCCGATGTGAGTTTCGCTCCGTCATCCTTTTGATGGGGGGTCTGCCATCGTAATTGATGTCAGATTGTACGATAGTGTTGACCCTATCATCCTTTTGGTAGTAGTGGCCAGTGTGAGTTTCGCTCCGTCATCCTTTTGGTGGGGGGTCTGTCATCGTAATTGATGTCAGATTGTGCGATAGTCTTCGTCCTCTCATCCTTTTGGTGGTAGTGGGTGGTGTGAGTTTCGCTCCGTCATCTTTTTGGTGGGGGGGTCTGTCATTTTAACGGATGTTAGATTGTGTGTTAATGTTTGTCCTATCATCCTTTTGGTGGTAGTGTTTGGTGTGAGTTTCGCTCCGTCATCCTTTTGGAGGGGGGTCTGTCATCTTAATTGATGTCAGATTGTGCGATAGTGTTTGTCCTATCATCCTTTTAGTTGTCGTGGCCGGTGTGAGTTTCACTCCGTCATCCTTTTAGTGGGGGGTCTGTCATCTAATTGATGGCAGATTGTGCGATAGTGTTTGTCCTATCATCCTTTTGGTGGTAGTGGCCGGTGTTAGTTTCGCTCTGCATCCTTTTGGTGAGGGGTCTGTCATCTAATTGATGTCAGATTGTGCGATAGTGTTTGTCCTATCATCCTTTTGGTGGCAGTGGCTGGTGTGAGTTTCGCTCCGTCATCCTTTTGGTAGGGGGTCTGTAATCGTAATTGATGTCAGATTGTGCGATAGTCTTTGTCCTCTCATCCTTTTTGTGGTAGTGGGTGGTGTGATTTTTGCTCCGTCAACCTTTTCGTGGGGGGGTCTGTCATTTTAATGGATGTTAGGTTGTGTGTTAATGTTTGTCGTATCGTCCTTTTAGTGGAAGTGGCCGGTGTGAGTTTCGCTCCGTTATCCTTTTGGTGGGGGGTATGTCATCTAATTGATGTGAGATTGTGCGATAATGTTTGTCCTATCATCCTTGTGGTGGTTGTGGCCGATGTGAGTTTCGCTCTGTCATCCTTTTGATGGGGGGTCTGCCATCGTAATTGATGTCAGATTGTGCGATAGTGTTGGCCCTATCATCCTTTTGGTAGTAGTGGCCAGTGTGAGTTTCGCTCCGTCATCCTTTCGGTGGGGGGTCTGTCATCGTAATTGATGTCAGATTGTGCGATAGTCTTTGTCCTATCATCCTTTTGGTGGTAGTGGCCGGTGTGATTTTCACTCTGTCATCATTTTAGTGGGGGTCTACCATTTTAATTGATGTCAGATTGTGCAATAATGTTGGTCCGATCATACTTTTAGTGGTACTGGCCAGTGTTAGTTTCGCTCCGTCATCTTTTTTTCGGGGGGGGGGGGGGGGGGTTGTCATCAAATTTAAGTCAGGTAGTGTGATAGTCTTTGTCCTATCATCCTTTTGGTGGTAGTGGCCGGTGTGAGTTTCGCTCCGTCATCATTTTGGTGGGCGGTTTGTCATTTTAATTGATGTCAGATTGTGCGATAATGTTTGTCCTATCATCCTTTTGGTGGTAGTGGCCGGTGTGAGTTTCGCTCCGTCATCCTTTTGGAGGGGGGTCTGTCATCTTAATTAATGTCAGATTGGGCGATAATTTTTGTCCTATCATCCTTTTGGTGGTATTGGCCGGTGTGAGTTTTGCTCTGTCATCCTTTTTGTAGCGGGTCTGTCATCTAATTAATGGCAGATTGTGCGATAGTGTTGGTCCTATCATCCTTTTAGTGGTAGTGGTCGGTGTAAGTTTCGCTCCGTCATACTTTTGGTGGGGGATCTGTCATCTAATTGATGTCAGATTGTGCGATAGTGTTTGTCGTATCATCCTTTTAGTGGCAGTGGCCGGTGTGAGTTTCGCTCCGTCATCCTTTTGGTGGGGGGTCTGTCATCGTAATTGATGTCAGATTGTGCGATAGTCTTCGTCCTCTCATCCTTTTGGTGGTAGTGGATGGTGTGAGTTTCGCTCCGTCATCCTTTTGGTGGGGGGGTCTGTCATTTTAACGGATGTTAGATTGTGTGATAATGTTTGTCCTATCATCCTTTTGGTGGAAGTGGCCGGTGTGAGTTTCGCTCTGTTATCCTTTTGGTGGGGGGTATGTCATCTAATTGATGTGAGATTGTGCGATAGTGTTTGTCCTATCATCCTTATGGTGGTAGTGGCCGGTGTGAGTTTCGCTCCGTCATCCTTTTGGTTGGGGGTATGCCATCGTAATTGATGTCAGATTGTGCGATAGTCTTTGTCCTATCATCCTTTTGGTGGTAGTGGCCGGTGTGAGTTTCGCACCGTCATCATTTTAGTGGGGGGTCTGTCATTTTAATTGATGTCAGATTGTGCAATAATGTTTGTCCTATCATCCTTTTGGTGGTAGTGGCCGGTGTGAGTTTCGCTACGTCATCCTTTTGTTAGGGGTTCTGTCATCTAATTAATGGCAGATTGTGCGATAGTGTTTGTCCTATCATCCTTTTGGTGGTAGTGGCCAATGTGAGTTTCGCTCCGCCATCCTTTTGGTGGGGGGTCTGTCATCGTAATTGATGTCAGATTGTGCGATAGTCTTTGTCCTATCATCCTTTTGGTGGTAGTGGCCGGTGTGAGTTTCGCACCGTCATCATTTTAGTGGGGGGTCTGTCATTTTAATTGATGTCAGATTGTGCAATAATGTTTGTCCTATCATCCTTTTGGTGGTAGTGGCCGGTGTGAGTTTCGCTACGTCATCCTTTTGTTAGGGGTTCTGTCATCTAATTAATGGCAGATTGTGCGATAGTGTTTGTCCTATCATCCTTTTAGTGGTAGTGGCCGGTGTTAGTTTCGCTCCGTCATCCTTTTGGTGGGGGGTTTGTCATCCAATTTAACTCAAATTGTGCGATATTCTTTGTCCTATCATCCTTTTGGTGGTAGTGGCCTGTGTGAGTTTCGCTCGGTCATCATTTTGGTGGTGGGTCTGTAATGTTAATTGATGTCAGATTGTGCGATAAGTATTGTCCTATCATCCTTTTGGTGGTAATGACCGGTGTGAGTTTCGCTCCGTCATCTTTTTGGTGGGGGGTCTCTCATCTAATTGATGGCAGATTGTGCGATAGTGTTTGTCCTATCATCCTTTTAGTGGTAGTGGCCGGTGTTAGTTTCGCTCCGTCATCCTTTTGGTGGGGGGTTTGTCATTTTAATTGATGTCAGATTGTGTGATAGTGTTTGTCCTATCATCCTTTTGGTGGGGGGGTCTTTCATCTTAATTGATCTCAGATTGTGCAATAGTGGTTGTCCTATCATCCTTTCGATGGTAGTGGCCAGTGTGAGTTTCTCACTGTCATCCTTTTTGTGAGGGGGTATGTCATCGTAATTGATATCAGATTGTGCGATAGTGTTTGTCCTATCATCCTTTTGGTGGTAGTGGCCGGTGTGAGTTTCGCTCCGTCATCCTTTTGGAGGGGTGTCTGTCATGTTAATTGATGTCAGATTGGGCGATAGTTTTTGTCCTATCATCCTTTTAGTTGTAGTGGCCGATGTGAGTTTCACTCCGTCATCCTTTTGGTGGGGGGTATGTCATCTAATTGATGGCATATTGTACGATAGTGTTTGTCCTATCATACTTTTGGTAGTAGTGGCTGGTGTTACTTTCGCTCTACATCCTTTTGGTGAGGGGTCTGTCATCTAATTGATGTTAGATTGTGCGATCGTGTTTGTCCTATCATCCTTTTGGCCGGTGTTAGTTTCGCTCCGTCATCCTATTTGTAGGGGGTCTGTCATCTAGTTGATGGCAGATTGTGCGATAGTGTTTGTCCTATCATCCTTTTAGTGGTAGTGGCCGGTGTTAGTTTCGCTCCGTCATCCTTTTGGTGGGGGATTTGTCATCAAATTTAAGTCAGATAGTGCGATAGTCTTTGTCCTATCATCCTTTTGGTGGTAGTGGCCGGTGTGAGTTTCGCTCTGTCATCATTTTGGTGGGGGTTTGTCATTTTAATTGATGTCAGATTGTGCGATAGTGTTTGTCCTATCACCCTTTTGGTGGGGGGGCTTTCATTTTAATTGATCTCAGATTGTGCGATAGTGTTTGTCCTATCATCCTTTCGATGGTAGTGGCCAGTGTGAGTTTCTCAATGTCATCCTTTTTGTGGAGGGGTATCTTATCGTAATTGATATTAGATTGTGCGATAGTGTTTGTCCTATCATCCTTTTGGTGGTAGTGGCCGGTGTGAGTTTCGCTCCGTCATCCTTTTGGAGGGGGGTCTGTCATCTTAATTGATGTCAGATTGTGCGATAGTGTTTGTCCTATCATCCTTTTAGTTGTAGTGGCCGGTGTGAGTTTCACTCCGTCATCCTTTTAGTGGGGGGTCTGTCATCTAATTGATGGCAGATTGTGCGATAGTGTTTGTCCTATCATCCTTTTGGTGGTAGTGGCCGGTGTTAGTTTCGCTCTGCATCCTTTTGGTGAGGGGTCTGTCATCTAATTGATGTCAGATTGTGCGATAGTGTTTGTCCTATCATCCTTTTGGTGGCAGTGGCCGGTGTGAGTTTCGCTCCGTCATCCTTTTGGTGGGGGGTCTGTAATCGTAATTGATGTCAGATTGTGCGATAGTCTTGGTCCTCTCATCCTTTTTGTGGTAGTGGGTGGTGTGATTTTTGCTCCGTCAACCTTTTCGTGGGGGGTCTGATATTTTAATGGATGTTAGGTTGTGTGTTAATGTTTGTCGTATCGTCCTTTTAGTGGAAGTGGCCGGTGTGAGTTTCGCTCCGTTATCCTTTTGGTGGGGGGTATGTCATCTAATTGATGTGAGATTGTGCGATAATGTTTTTCCTATCATCCTTGTGGTGGTTGTGGCCGATGTGAGTTTCGCTCCGTCATCCTTTTGATGGGGGGTCTGCCATCGTAATTGATGTCAGATTGTGCGATAGTGTTGACCCTATCATCCTTTTGGTAGTAGTGGCCAGTGTGAGTTTCGCTCCGTCATCCTTTTGGTGGGGGGTCTGTCATCGTAATTGATGTCAGATTGTGCGATAGTCTTCGTCCTCTCATCCTTTTGGTGGTAGTGGGTGGTGTGAGTTTCGCTCCGTCATCTTTTTGGTGGGGGGGTCTGTCATTTTAACGGATGTTAGATTGTGTGTTAATGTTTGTCCTATCATCCTTTTGGTGGTAGTGTTTGGTGTGAGTTTCGCTCCGTCATCCTTTTGGAGGGGGGTCTGTCATCTTAATTGATGTCAGATTGTGCGATAGTGTTTGTCCTATCATCCTTTTAGTTGTCGTGGCCGGTGTGAGTTTCACTCCGTCATCCTTTTAGTGGGGGGTCTGTCATCTAATTGATGGCAGATTGTGCGATAGTGTTTGTCCTATCATCCTTTTGGTGGTAGTGGCCGGTGTTAGTTTCGCTCTGCATCCTTTTGGTGAGGGGTCTGTCATCTAATTGATGTCAGATTGTGCGATAGTGTTTGTCCTATCATCCTTTTGGTGGCAGTGGCTGGTGTGAGTTTCGCTCCGTCATCCTTTTGGTAGGGGGTCTGTAATCGTAATTGATGTCAGATTGTGCGATAGTCTTTGTCCTCTCATCCTTTTTGTGGTAGTGGGTGGTGTGATTTTTGCTCCGTCAACCTTTTCGTGGGGGGGTCTGTCATTTTAATGGATGTTAGGTTGTGTGTTAATGTTTGTCGTATCGTCCTTTTAGTGGAAGTGGCCGGTGTGAGTTTCGCTCCGTTATCCTTTTGGTGGGGGGTATGTCATCTAATTGATGTGAGATTGTGCGATAATGTTTGTCCTATCATCCTTGTGGTGGTTGTGGCCGATGTGAGTTTCGCTCTGTCATCCTTTTGATGGGGGGTCTGCCATCGTAATTGATGTCAGATTGTGCGATAGTGTTGGCCCTATCATCCTTTTGGTAGTAGTGGCCAGTGTGAGTTTCGCTCCGTCATCCTTTCGGTGGGGGGTCTGTCATCGTAATTGATGTCAGATTGTGCGATAGTCTTTGTCCTATCATCCTTTTGGTGGTAGTGGCCGGTGTGATTTTCACTCTGTCATCATTTTAGTGGGGGTCTACCATTTTAATTGATGTCAGATTGTGCAATAATGTTGGTCCGATCATACTTTTAGTGGTACTGGCCAGTGTTAGTTTCGCTCCGTCATCTTTTTTTCGGGGGGGGGGGGGGTTGTCATCAAATTTAAGTCAGGTAGTGTGATAGTCTTTGTCCTATCATCCTTTTGGTGGTAGTGGCCGGTGTGAGTTTCGCTCCGTCATCATTTTGGTGGGCGGTTTGTCATTTTAATTGATGTCAGATTGTGCGATAATGTTTGTCCTATCATCCTTTTGGTGGTAGTGGCCGGTGTGAGTTTCGCTCCGTCATCCTTTTGGAGGGGGGTCTGTCATCTTAATTAATGTCAGATTGGGCGATAATTTTTGTCCTATCATCCTTTTGGTGGTATTGGCCGGTGTGAGTTTTGCTCTGTCATCCTTTTTGTAGCGGGTCTGTCATCTAATTAATGGCAGATTGTGCGATAGTGTTGGTCCTATCATCCTTTTAGTGGTAGTGGTCGGTGTAAGTTTCGCTCCGTCATACTTTTGGTGGGGGATCTGTCATCTAATTGATGTCAGATTGTGCGATAGTGTTTGTCGTATCATCCTTTTAGTGGCAGTGGCCGGTGTGAGTTTCGCTCCGTCATCCTTTTGGTGGGGGGTCTGTCATCGTAATTGATGTCAGATTGTGCGATAGTCTTCGTCCTCTCATCCTTTTGGTGGTAGTGGGTGGTGTGAGTTTCGCTCCGTCATCCTTTTGGTGGGGGGGTCTGTCATTTTAACGGATGTTAGATTGTGTGATAATGTTTGTCCTATCATCCTTTTGGTGGAAGTGGCCGGTGTGAGTTTCGCTCTGTTATCCTTTTGGTGGGGGGTATGTCATCTAATTGATGTGAGATTGTGCGATAGTGTTTGTCCTATCATCCTTATGGTGGTAGTGGCCGGTGTGAGTTTCGCTCCGTCATCCTTTTGGTTGGGGGTATGCCATCGTAATTGATGTCAGATTGTGCGATAGTCTTTGTCCTATCATCCTTTTGGTGGTAGTGGCCGGTGTGAGTTTCGCACCGTCATCATTTTAGTGGGGGGTCTGTCATTTTAATTGATGTCAGATTGTGCAATAATGTTTGTCCTATCATCCTTTTGGTGGTAGTGGCCGGTGTGAGTTTCGCTACGTCATCCTTTTGTTAGGGGTTCTGTCATCTAATTAATGGCAGATTGTGCGATAGTGTTTGTCCTATCATCCTTTTGGTGGTAGTGGCCAATGTGAGTTTCGCTCCGCCATCCTTTTGGTGGGGGGTCTGTCATCGTAATTGATGTCAGATTGTGCGATAGTCTTTGTCCTATCATCCTTTTGGTGGTAGTGGCCGGTGTGAGTTTCGCACCGTCATCATTTTAGTGGGGGGTCTGTCATTTTAATTGATGTCAGATTGTGCAATAATGTTTGTCCTATCATCCTTTTGGTGGTAGTGGCCGGTGTGAGTTTCGCTACGTCATCCTTTTGTTAGGGGTTCTGTCATCTAATTAATGGCAGATTGTGCGATAGTGTTTGTCCTATCATCCTTTTAGTGGTAGTGGCCGGTGTTAGTTTCGCTCCGTCATCCTTTTGGTGGGGGGTTTGTCATCCAATTTAACTCAAATTGTGCGATATTCTTTGTCCTATCATCCTTTTGGTGGTAGTGGCCTGTGTGAGTTTCGCTCGGTCATCATTTTGGTGGTGGGTCTGTAATGTTAATTGATGTCAGATTGTGCGATAAGTATTGTCCTATCATCCTTTTGGTGGTAATGACCGGTGTGAGTTTCGCTCCGTCATCTTTTTGGTGGGGGGTCTCTCATCTAATTGATGGCAGATTGTGCGATAGTGTTTGTCCTATCATCCTTTTAGTGGTAGTGGCCGGTGTTAGTTTCGCTCCGTCATCCTTTTGGTGGGGGGTTTGTCATTTTAATTGATGTCAGATTGTGTGATAGTGTTTGTCCTATCATCCTTTTGGTGGGGGGGTCTTTCATCTTAATTGATCTCAGATTGTGCAATAGTGGTTGTCCTATCATCCTTTCGATGGTAGTGGCCAGTGTGAGTTTCTCACTGTCATCCTTTTTGTGAGGGGGTATGTCATCGTAATTGATATCAGATTGTGCGATAGTGTTTGTCCTATCATCCTTTTGGTGGTAGTGGCCGGTGTGAGTTTCGCTCCGTCATCCTTTTGGAGGGGTGTCTGTCATGTTAATTGATGTCAGATTGGGCGATAGTTTTTGTCCTATCATCCTTTTAGTTGTAGTGGCCGATGTGAGTTTCACTCCGTCATCCTTTTGGTGGGGGGTATGTCATCTAATTGATGGCATATTGTACGATAGTGTTTGTCCTATCATACTTTTGGTAGTAGTGGCTGGTGTTACTTTCGCTCTACATCCTTTTGGTGAGGGGTCTGTCATCTAATTGATGTTAGATTGTGCGATCGTGTTTGTCCTATCATCCTTTTGGCCGGTGTTAGTTTCGCTCCGTCATCCTATTTGTAGGGGGTCTGTCATCTAGTTGATGGCAGATTGTGCGATAGTGTTTGTCCTATCATCCTTTTAGTGGTAGTGGCCGGTGTTAGTTTCGCTCCGTCATCCTTTTGGTGGGGGATTTGTCATCAAATTTAAGTCAGATAGTGCGATAGTCTTTGTCCTATCATCCTTTTGGTGGTAGTGGCCGGTGTGAGTTTCGCTCTGTCATCATTTTGGTGGGGGTTTGTCATTTTAATTGATGTCAGATTGTGCGATAGTGTTTGTCCTATCACCCTTTTGGTGGGGGGGCTTTCATTTTAATTGATCTCAGATTGTGCGATAGTGTTTGTCCTATCATCCTTTCGATGGTAGTGGCCAGTGTGAGTTTCTCAATGTCATCCTTTTTGTGGAGGGGTATCTTATCGTAATTGATATTAGATTGTGCGATAGTGTTTGTCCTATCATCCTTTTGGTGGTAGTGGCCGGTGTGAGTTTCGCTCCGTCATCCTTTTGGAGGGGGGTCTGTCATCTTAATTGATGTTAGATTGGGCGATAGTTTTTGTCCTATTATCCTTTTAGTTGTAGTGGCCGATGTGAGTTTCACTCCGTCATCCTTTTGGTGGAGGGTCTGTCATCTAATTGATGGCGGATTGTACGATAGTGTTTGTCCTATCATCCTTTTGGTGGTAGTGGCCGGTGTTAGTTTCGCTCTGCATCCTTTTGGTGATGGGTCTGTCATCTAATTGATGTCAGATTGTGCGATCGTGTTTGTCCTATCATCCTTTTGGTGGTAGTGGCCGGTGTGAGTTTAGCTCCGTCATCCTATTTGTAGGGGGTCTGTCATCTAATTGATGGCAGATTGTGCGATAGTGTTTGTCCTATCTTCCTTTTAGTAGTACTCGCCGGTGTTAGTTTCGCTCCGTCATCCTTTTGGTGGGGGATCTGTCATCTAATTGATGTTAGATTGTGCGATAGTGTTTGTCCTATCATCCTTTTGGTGGTAGTGGCTAGTGTGAGTTTCGCTCCGTCATCCTTTTGGTGGGGGTCTGTCATCGTAATTGATGTCAGATTGTTCGATAGTGTTTGTCCTATCATCCTTTTGGTGGTAGTGGGTGGTGTGAGTTTCGCTCCGTCATCCTTTTGATGGGGGGTCTGTCATTTTAATTTATGTTAGATTGTGTGTTAATGTTTGTCCTATCATCCTTTTTGGTGTTAGTGGCCGGTGTTAGTTTCGCTCTGCATCCTTTTGGTGTGGGGTCTGTCATCTAATTGATGTCAGATTGTGGGATCGTGTTTGTCCTATCATCCTTTCGGTGGTAGTGGCCAGTGTGAGTTTCGCTCCGTCATCCTTTTGGTGGGGGGTCTGTCATTGTAATTGATGTCAGATTGTGCGATAGTATTTGTCCTATCATCCTTTTGGTGGTAGTGGCCGGTTTAAGTTTTGCTCCGTCATCATTTTAGTGAGGGGTCTGTCATCATAATTGATGCTAGATTGTCCGATAATGTTTGTCCTATCATCCTTTTGGTGGTAATGCCCGGTCTGAGTTTCTCCCTGTCATCCTTTTTGTGGGGGGTATGTCATCGTAATTGATGTCAGATTGTGCGATATTGTTTGTCCTATCATCCTTTTGGTGGTAGTGTTTGGTGTGAGTCTCGCTCCGTCATCCTTTTGGAGGGGGTTCTGTCATCTTAATTGATGGCAGATTGTGAGATAGTATTTGTCCTATCATCCTTTTGGTGGTAGTGGTCGTTGTTAGTTTCGCCCTACAACCTTTTGGTGAGGGGTATGTCATTGTAATTGATGTCAGATTGTGCGATAGTATTTGTCCTATCATCCTTTTGGTGGTAGAGGCCGGTTTGTGTTTCGCTCCATCATCATTTTAGTGGGGGTCTGTCATTTTAATTGATGTCAAATTGTGCCATAATGTTTGTCCTATCATCCGTTTAGTGGTAATGGCTGGTGTGAGTTTCGCTCCATCATCATTTTACTGGGGGGTCTTTCATTTTAATTGATGTCAGATTGTGCGATAATGTTTGTCCTATCATCCTTTTGGTGGTAATGGCCGGTGTGAGTTTGGCTCCGTCATCCTTTTGGTGGGGGGTCTGTCATCTTAATTGATATCAGATTCTCCCATAGTGTTTGTCCTATCATCCTTTTAGTTGTAGTGGCATGTGTGAGTTCCACTCCATCATCCTTTTGGTAGGGGGCCTGTCATTTAATTGATGGCAGATTGTGCGATAGTGTTTGTCCTATCATCCTTTTGGTGGTAGTGGCCGGTGTTAGTTTCGCTCTGCATCCTTTTGGCGAGGGGTCTGTCATCTAATTGATGTCATATTGTGCAATCCTGTTTGTCCTATCATCCTTTTGGTGGTAGTGGTCGGTGTGAGTTTCGCTCTGTCATCCTTTTTGTAGGGGGTTTGTAATCTAATTGATGGCAGATTGTGTGATAGTGTTTGTCCTATCATCTTTTTAGTGGTAGTGGTCGGTGTTAGTTTCGCTCCGTCATCCTTTTGGTGGGGGATCTGTCATCTAATTGATGTCAGATTGGGCGATAGTCTTTGTCCTTTCATCCTTTTGGTGGTAGTGGCCAGTGTGTGTTTCGCTCTGTCATCCTTTTGGTGGGAGGTCTACCATCGTAATTGATGTCAGATTGTGCGATAGTCTTTGTCCTAGCATCCTTTTGGTGGTAGTGGCCAGTGTGAGTTTCGCTCCATCATCCTTTTGGTGGGGGTCTGTCATCGTAATTGATATCATATTGTGCGATAATATTTGTCCTATCATCCTTCTGGTGGTAGTGGCTAGTGTGAGTTTCACTCCGTCATCCTTTTGGAGGGGGGTCTGTCATCTTAATTGATGTCAGATTGTGCGGTAGTGTTTGTCCTATCATCTTTTTGGTGGTAATGGACGGTGTGAGTTTCGCTCCGTCATCCTTTTGGTGGGGGGTCTGTCATCTAATTAATGGTAGATTGTGCGATAGTGTTTGCCCTATCATCCTTTTCGTGGTAATGGCCGGTGTGAGTTTTGCTCTGTCATCCTTTTCGTGGGGGGTCTGTCATCTTAATTGATGTCAGATTGTGCGATAATGTTTGTCCTATCATCCTTTTGATGGTAGTCGCCGGTGTGAGTTTCTCTCTGTCATCCCTTTTTTGGGGGGTATGTCATCGTAATTGATGTCAGATTGTGCGATAGTGTTTGTCCTATCATCCTTTTCGTGGTAGTGCTTGGTGTGAGTTTCGCTTCGTCATCCTTTTGGTGGGGGGTCTGTCATCTTGATTGATGTCAGATTCTGCGATAGTCTTTGTCCTATCATCCTTTTAGTTGTAGTGGCCGGTGTGAGTTTCACTCCGTCATCCTTTTGGTGGGGGGTCTATCATCTAATTGATGGCAGATTGTGCGATAGTGTTTATCCTATCATCCTTTTGGTGGTAGTGGCCGGTGTTAGTTTCGCTCTGCATCCTTTTGGTGAGGGGTCTGTCATCTAATTGATGTCAGATTGTGCGATCGTGTTTGTCCTATCATCCTTTTAATGGTAGTGGCCGGTGTGAGTTTCGCTCCGTCATCTTTTTTTAGGGGGTCTGTCATCTAATTGATTGTAGATTGTGTGATAGGGTTTGTCCTATCATCCTTTTAGTGGGAGTGACCGGTGTTAGTTTCGCTCCGTTATCCTTTTGGTGGGGGATCTGTCATCTAATTGATGTCTGATTGTGCGATACTATTTGTCCTACCATCCTTTTGGTGGTAGTGGCCGGTGTGAGCTTCGCTCCGTCATCCTTTTGGTGGAGGGTCTGTCATCGTAATTGATGTCAGATTGTGCGATAGTCTTTGTCCTATCATCCTGTTGGTGGTAGTGGGTGGTGTGAGTTTCGCTCCGTCATCCTTTTGGTTGGGGGTCGGCCATCGTAATTGATGTCAGATTGTGCGATAGTGTTTGTCCTATCATCCTTTTGGTGGTAGTGGCCAGTGTGAGTTTTGCTTCGTCATCCTTTTGGTGGGGGGTATGTCATCGTAATTGATGTCAGATTGTGCGATAGTATTTGTCCTATCATCCTTTTAGTGGTAGTGGTCGGTGTGAGCTTCGCTCCGTCATCCTTTTTGTGGGGGGTCTGTCATCGTAATTTATGTCAGATTGTGCGATAGTGTTTGTCCTATCATCCTTTTGGTGGTAGTTGCCAGTGTGAGTGTCACTTCATCATCCTTTTGGAGGAGGGTCTGTCATCTTAATTGATTTCAGATGGTGTTGTAGTGTTTGTCCTATCATCCTTTTGGTGGTAATGGCCGGTGTGAGTTTCGCTCTGTTATCCTTTTGGTGGCGGGCCTGTCATATAATTGATGGTAGATTGTGTGATAGTGTTTTCCCTATCATCCTTTTGGTGGTAATGGCCGGTGTGAGTTTCGCTGTGTCATCCTTTTGGTGGGAGGTCTGTCATCTTAATTGATGTCAGATTGTGCGATAATGTTTGTCCTATCATCCTTTTGATGGTAGTGGCCGGTGTGAGTTTCTCTCTGTCATCCTTTTTGTAGGGGGTATGTCATCGTAATTGATGTCACATTGTGCGATAGTGTTTGTCCTATCATCCTTTTCGTGTTAGTGCTTGGTGTGAGTTTTGCTCCGTCATCCTTTTGGAGGGGGTTCTGTCATCTTAATTGATGTCAGATTGTGCGATAATGTTTGTCCTATCATCCTTTTAGTTGTAGTGGCCGGTGTGAGTTTCACTCCGTCATCCTTTTGGTGGGGGGTATGTCATCTAATTGATGGGAGATTGTGCGATAGTGTTTGACCTATAATCCTTTTGGTGGTAGTGGCCGGTGTTAGTTTCGCTCTGCATCCTTATGGTGAGGGGTCTGTCATCTAATTGATGTCAGATTGTGCGATCGTGTTTGTCCTATCACCCTTTAAATGGTAGTGGCCGGTGTGAGTTTCTCTACGTCATCCTTTTTGTAGGGGGTCTGTCATCTAATTGATTGCAGATTGTGTGATAGTGTTTGTCCTAGCATCCTTTTAGTGGTAGTGGTCGGTGTTAGTTTCGCTCCGTCATCCTTTTGGTGGGGGATCTGTCATCTAATTGATATCTGATTGTGCGATAGTGTTTGTCCTATCATCCTTTTGGTGGTAGTGGCCGGTGTGAGTTTCGCTCCGTCATCCTTTTGGTTGGGAGTCGGCCATCGTAATTGATGTCAGATTGTGCGATAGTGTTTGTCCTATCATCCTTTTGGTGGTAGTGGCCAGTGTGAGTTTCGCTTCGTCATCCGTTTGGTGGGGGGTCTGTCATCGTAATTGATGTCAGATTGTGCGATAGTATTTGTCCTGTCATCCTTTTGGTGGTAGTGGCTGGTGTGAGCTTCGCTCTGTCATCCTTTTGGTGGGGGGTCTGTCATCGTAATTTATGTCAGATTGTGCGATAGTGTTTGTCCTATCATCCTTTTGGTGGTAGTGGCCAGTGTGAGTTTCGCTTCGTCATCCGTTTGGTGGGGGGTCTGTCATCGTAATTGATGTCAGATTGTGCGATAGTATTTGTCCTGTCATCCTTTTGGTGGTAGTGGCTGGTGTGAGCTTCGCTCTGTCATCCTTTTGGCGGGGGGTCTGTCATCGTAATTTATGTCAGATTGTGTGATAGTGTTTGTCCTATCATCCTTTTGGGGGTAGTGGCCGGTGTGAGTTTTGCTCCGTCATCCTTTTTGTAGGGGGTCTGTCATCTAATTGATTGCAGATTGTGTGATAGTGTTTGTCCTAGCATCCTTTTAGTGGTAGTGGTCGGTGTTAGTTTCGCTCCGTCATCCTTTTGGTGGGGGATTTGTCATCTAATTGATATCTGATTGTGCGATAGTGTTTGTCCTATCATCCTTTTGGTGTTAGTGGCCGGTGTGAGTTTCGCTCCGTCATCCTTTTGGTTGAGGGTCGGCCATCGTAATTGATGTCAGATTGTGCGATAGTGTTTGTCCTATCATCCTTTTGGTGGTAGTGGCCAGTGTGAGTTTCGCTTCGTCATCCGTTTGGTGGGGGGTCTGTCATCGTAATTGATGTCAGATTGTGCGATAGTATTTGTCCTGTCATCCTTTTGGTGGTAGTGGCTGGTGTGAGCTTCGCTCTGTCATCCTTTTGGAGGGGGTTCTGTCATCTTAATTGATGTCAGATTGTGCGATAATGTTTGTCCTATCATCCTTTTAGTTGTAGTGGCCGGTGTGAGTTTCACTCCGTCATCCTTTTGGTGGGGGGTATGTCATCTAATTGATGGGAGATTGTGCGATAGTGTTTGACCTATAATCCTCTTGGTGGTAGTGGCCGGTGTTAGTTTCGCTCTGCATCCTTTTGGTGAGGGGTCTGTCATCTAATTGATGTCAGATTGTGCGATCGTGTTTGTCCTATCACCCTTTAAATGGTAGTGGCCGGTGTGAGTTTCTCTACGTCATCCTTTTTGTAGGGGGTCTGTCATCTAATTGATTGCAGATTGTGTGATAGTGTTTGTCCTAGCATCCTTTTAGTGGTAGTGGTCGGTGTTAGTTTCGCTCCGTCATCCTTTTGGTGGGGGATCTGTCATCTAATTGGTATCTGATTGTGCGATAGTGTTTGTCCTATCATCCTTTTGGTGGTAGTGGCCGGTGTGAGTTTCGCTCCGTCATCCTTTTGGTTGGGAGTCGGCCATCGTAATTGATGTCAGATTGTGCGATAGTGTTTGTCCTATCATCCTTTTGGTGGTAGTGGCCAGTGTGAGTTTCGCTTCGTCATCCGTTTGGTGGGGGGTCTGTCATCGTAATTGATGTCAGATTGTGCGATAGTATTTGTCCTGTCATCCTTTTGGTGGTAGTGGCTGGTGTGAGCTTCGCTCTGTCATCCTTTTGGTGGGGGGTCTGTCATCGTAATTTATGTCAGATTGTGCGATAGTGTTTGTCCTATCATCCTTTTGGTGGTAGTGGCCAGTGTGAGTTTCGCTTCGTCATCCGTTTGGTGGGGGGTCTGTCATCGTAATTGATGTCAGATTGTGCGATAGTATTTGTCCTGTCATCCTTTTGGTGGTAGTGGCTGGTGTGAGCTTCGCTCTGTCATCCTTTTGGCGGGGGGTCTGTCATCGTAATTTATGTCAGATTGTGTGATAGTGTTTGTCCTATCATCCTTTTGGGGGTAGTGGCCGGTGTGAGTTTTGCTCCGTCATCCTTTTTGTAGGGGGTCTGTCATCTAATTGATTGCAGATTGTGTGATAGTGTTTGTCCTAGCATCCTTTTAGTGGTAGTGGTCGGTGTTAGTTTTGCTCCGTCATCCTTTTGGTGGGGGATTTGTCATCTAATTGATATCTGATTGTGCGATAGTGTTTGTCCTATCATCCTTTTGGTGTTAGTGGCCGGTGTGAGTTTCGCTCCGTCATCCTTTTGGTTGGGGGTCGGCCATCGTAATTGATGTCAGATTGTGCGATAGTGTTTGTCCTATCATCCTTTTGGTGGTAGTGGCCAGTGTGAGTTTCGCTTCGTCATCCGTTTGGTGGGGGGTCTGTCATCGTAATTGATGTCAGATTGTGCGATAGTATTTGTCCTGTCATCCTTTTGGTGGTAGTGGCTGGTGTGAGCTTCGCTCTGTCATCCTTTTGGTGGGGGGTCTGTCATCGTAATTTATGTCAGATTGTGTGATAGTGTTTGTCCTATCATCCTTTTGGTGGTAGTGGCCGGTGTGAGTTTCACTCCGTCATCCTTTTGGTCGGGGGTCTGTCATTTTAATTGATGTTAAATTGTGTGATAATGTTTGTCCTATCATCCTTTTGGTGGTAGTGGCTGGTGTGAGTTTCACTACGTTATCCTTTTCGTGGGGGGTCTGTCATTTAATTGATGTCAGATTATGCGGTAGTGTTTGTCCTATCATTCTTTTGGTTATAGTGGCCGGTGTGAGTTTCGCTCCGTGATCCTTTTGGTGGGGGGTCTTCCATCGTAATTGATGTTAGATTGTGCGATAGTGTTTGTCCTATCATCCTTTTGGTGGTAGTGGCCAGTGCGAGTTTTGCTTCGTCATCCTTTTGGTGGGGGGTCTGTCATCGTAATTGATGTCAGATTGGGCGATAATATTTGTCTTGTCATCCTTTTGGTGGTAGTGGCCGGTGTGAGCTTCGCTCCGTCATCCTTTTGGTGGGGGGTCTGTCATCGTAATTTATGTCAGATTGTGCGATAGTGTTTGTCCTATCATCCTTTTGGTGGTAGTTTCCTGTGTGAGTGTCACTTCATCATCCTTTTGGAGGAGGGTCTGTCATCTTAATTGATGTCAGATGGTGCTGTAGTGTTTGTCCTATCATCCTTTTGGTGGTAATGGCCGGTGTGAGTTTCGCTCCGTTATCCTTTTGGTGGCGGGCCTGTCATATAATTGATGGTAGATTGTGTGGTAGTGTTTTCCCTATCATCCTTTTGGTGGTAATGGCCGGTGTGAGTTTCGCTCTGTCATCCTTTTGGTGGGAGGTCTGTCATCTTAATTGATGTCAGATTGTGCGATAATGTTTGTCCTATCATCCTTTTGATGGTAGTGGCCGGTGTGAGTTTCTCTCTGTCATCCTTTTTGTAGAGGGTATGTCATCGTAATTGATGTCACATTGTGCGATAGTGTTTGTCCTATCATCCTTTTCGTGGTAGTGCTTGGTGTGAGTTTTGCTCCGTCATCCTTTTGGAGGGGGTTCTGTCATCTTAATTGATGTCAGATTGTGCGATAATGTTTGTCCTATCATCCTTTTAGTTGTAGTGGCCGGTGTGAGTTTCACTCCGTCATCCTTTTGGTGGGGGGTATGCCATCTAATTGATGGGAGATTGTGCGATAGTGTTTGACCTATCATCCTTTTGGTGGTAGTGGCCGGTGTTAGTTTCGCTCTGCATCCTTTTGGTGAGGGGTCTGTCATCTAATTGATGTCAGATTGTGCGATCGTGTTTGTCCTATCACCCTTTAAATGGTAGTGGCAGGTGTGAGTTTCTCTCCGTCATCCTTTTTGTAGGGGGTCTGTCATCTAATTGATTGCAGATTGTGTGATAGTGTTTGTCCTAGCATCCTTTTAGTGGTAGTGGTCGGTGTTAGTTTCGCTCCGTCATCCTTTTGGTGGGGGATTTGTCATCTAATTGATATCTGATTGTGCGATAGTGTTTGTCCTATCATCCTTTTGGTGGTAGTGGCCGGTGTGAGTTTCGCTCCGTCATCCTTTTGGTTGGGGGTCGGCCATCGTAATTGATGTCAGATTGTGCGATAGTGTTTGTCCTATCATCCTTTTGGTGGTAGTGGCCAGTGTGAGTTTCGCTTCGTCATCCGTTTAGTGGGGGGTCTGTCATCGTAATTGATGTCAGATTGTGCGATAGTATTTGTCCTGTCATCCTTTTGGTGGTAGTGGCTGGTGTGAGCTTCGCTCTGTCATTCTTTTGGTGGGGGGTCTGTCATCGTAATTTATGTCAGATTGTGTGATAGTGTTTGTCCTATCATCCTTTTGGGGGTAGTGGCCGGTGTGAGTTTCGCTCCATCATCCTTTTGGTCGGGGGTCTGTCATTTTAATTGATGTTAAATTGTGTGATAATGTATGTCCTATCATCCTTTTGGTGGTAGTGGCTGGTGTGAGTTTCACTACGTTATCCTTTTCGTGGAGGTTCTGTCATTTAATTGATGTCAGATTATGCGGTAGTGTTTGTCCTATCATCCTTTTGGTTATAGTGGCCAGTGTGAGTTTCATTCCGTGATCCTTTTGGTGGGGGGTCTTCCATCGTAATTGATGTTAGATTGTGCGATAGTGTTGGTCCTATCATCCTTTTGGTGGTAGTGGCCAGTGCGAGTTTTGCTTCGTCATCCTTTTGGTGGGGGGTCTGTCATCGTAATTGATGTCAGATTGTGCGATCATATTTGTCTTGTCATCCTTTTGGTGGTAGTGGCCGGTGTGAGCTTCGCGTCGTCATCCTTTTGGTGGTAGTGGCCGGTGTGAGTTTCGCTCCGTCATCGTTTTTGTAGGGGGTCTGTCATCTAATTGATTGCAGATTGTGTGATAGTGTTTGTCCTAGCATCCTTTTAGTGGTAGTGGCCGGTGTTAGTTTCGCACCGTCATCCTTTTGGTGGGGGATCTGTCATCTAATTGATATCTGTTGTGCGATAGTGTTTGTCCTATCATCCTTTTGGTGGTAGTGGCCGGTGTGAGCTTCGCTCCGTCATCCTTTTGGTGGAGGGTCTGTCATCGTAATTGATGTCAGATTGTGCGATAGTCTTTGTCCTATCATCCTTTTGGTGGTAGTGGGTGGTGTGAGTTTCGCTCCGTCATCCTTTTGGTGGTAGTGGCCAGTGTGAGTTTTTGCTTTGTCATCCTTTTGGTGGGGGGTCTGTCATCGTAATTGATGCCAGATTGTGCGAGAGTATTTGTCCTGTCATCCTTTTGGTGGTAGTGGCTGGTGTGAGCTTCGCTCTATCATCCTTTTGGTGGGGGGTCTGTCATCGTAATTTATGTCAGATTGTGTGATAGTGTTTGTCCTATCATCCTTTTGGTGGTAGTGGTCGGTGTGAGTTTCGCTCCGTCATCCTTTTGGTCGGGGGTCTGTCATTTTAATTGATGTTAGATTGTGTGATAATGTTTGTCCTATCATCCTTTTGGTGGTAGTGGCTGGTGTGAGTTTCGCTACGTTATTCTTTTCGTGGGGGGTCTGTCATTTAATTGATGTCAGATTATGCTGTAGTGTTTGTCCTATCATCCTTTTGGTTATAGTGGCCGGTGTGAGTTTCGCTCCGTGATCCTTTTGGTGGGGGGTCTTCCATCGTAATTGATGTTAGATTGTGCGATAGTGTTTGTCCTATCATCCTTTTGGTGGTAGTAACCAGTGCGAGTTTTGCTTCGTCATCCTTTTGGTGGGGGGTCTGTCATTGTAATTGATGTCAGATTGTGCGATAAGATTTGTCTTGTCATCCTTTTGGTGGTAGTGGCCGGTGTGAGCTTCGCGCCGTCATCCTTTTGGTGGTAGTGGCCGGTGTGAGTTTCGCTCCGTCATCGTTTTTGTAGGGGGTCTGTCATCTAATTGATTGCAGATTGTGTGATAGTGTTTGTCCTAGCATCCATTTAGTGGTAGTGGCCGGTGTTAGTTTCGCACCGTCATCCTTTTGATGGGGGATCTGTCATCTAATTGATATCTGATTGTGCGATAGTGTTTGTCCTATCATCCTTTTGGTGGTAGTGGCCGGTGTGAGCTTCGCTCCGTCATCCTTTTGGTGGAGGGTCTGTCATCGTAATTGATGTCAGATTGTGCGATAGTCTTTGTCCTATCATCCTTTTGGTGGTAGTGGGTGGTGTGAGTTTCGCTCCGTCATCCTTTTGGTGGTAGTGGCCAGTGTGAGTTTCGCTTCGTCATCCTTTTGGTGGGGGGTCTGTCATCGTAATTGATGTCAGATTGTGCGATAGTATTTGTCCTGTCATCCTTTTGGTGGTAGTGGCTGGTGTGAGCTTCGCTCTGTCATCCTTTTGGTGGGGGTTCTGTCCTCGTAATTTATGTCAGATTATGTGATAGTGTTTGTCCTATCATCCTTTTGGTGTTAGTGGTCGGTGTGAGTTTCGCTCCGTCATCCTTTTGGTCGGGGGTCTGTCATTTTATTGATGTTAGATTGTGTGATAATGTTTGTCCTATCATCCTTTTGGTGGTAGTGGCTGGTGTGAGTTTCGCTACGTTATCCTTTTCGTGGGGGGTCTGTCATTTAATTGATGTCAGATTATGCTGTAGTGTTTGTCCTATCATCCTTTTGGTTATAGTGGCCGGTGTGAGTTTCGCTCCGTGATCCTTTTGGTGGGGGGTCTTCCATCGTAATTGATGTTAGATTGTGCGATAGTGTTTGTCCTATCATCCTTTTGGTGGTAGTGGCCAGTGCGAGTTTTGCTTCGTCATCCTTTTGGTGGGGGGTCTGTCATCGTAATTGATGTCAGATTGTGCGATAATATTTGTCTTGTCATCTTTTTGGTGGTAGTGGCCGGTGTGAGCTTCGCGCCGTCATCCTTTTGGTGGTAGTGGCCGGTGTGAGTTTCGCTCCGTCATCGTTTTTGTAGGGGGTCTGTCATCTAATTGATTGCAGATTGTGTGATAGTGTTTGTCCTAGCATCCATTTAGTGGTAGTGGCCGGTGTTAGTTTCGCACCGTCATCCTTTTGGTGGGGGATCTGTCATCTAATTGATATCTGATTGTGCGATAGTGTTTGTCCTATCATCCTTTTGGTGGTAGTGGCCGGTGTGAGCTTCGCTCCGTCATCCTTTTGGTGGAGGGTCTGTCATCGTAATTGATGTCAGATTGTGCGATAGTCTTTGTCCTATCATCCTTTTGGTGGTAGTGGGTGGTGTGAGTTTCGCTCCGTCATCCTTTTGGTGGCAGTGGCCAGTGTGAGTTTCGCTTCGTCATCCTTTTGGTGGGGGGTCTGTCATCGTAATTGATGTCAGATTGTGCGATAGTATTTGTCCTGTCATCCTTTTGGTGGTAGTGGCTGGTGTGAGCTTCGCTCTGTCATCCTTTTGGTGGGGGTTCTGTCATCGTAATTTATGTCAGATTATGTGATAGTGTTTGTCCTATCATCCTTTTGGTGGTAGTGGTCGGTGTGAGTTTCGCTCCGTCATCCTTTTGGTCGGGGGTCTGTCATTTTATTGATGTTAGATTGTGTGATAATGTTTGTCCTATCATCCTTTTGGTGGTAGTGGCTGGTGTGAGTTTCGCTACGTTATCCTTTTCGTGGGGGGTCTGTCATTTAATTGATGTCAGATTATGCTGTAGTGTTTGTCCTATCATCCTTTTGGTTATAGTGGCCGGTGTGAGTTTCGCTCCGTGATCCTTTTGGTGGGGGGTCTTCCATCGTAATTGATGTTAGATTGTGCGATAGTGTTTGTCCTATCATCTTTTTTGGTGGTAGTGGCCAGTGCGAGTTTTGCTTCGTCATCCTTTTGGTGGGGGGTCTGTCATCGTAATTGATGTCAGATTGTGCGATAATATTTGTCTTGTCATCCTTTTGGTGGTAGTGGCCGGTGTGAGCTTCGCGCCGTCATCCTTTTGGTGGTAGTGGCCGGTGTGAGTTTCGCTCCGTCATCGTTTTTGTAGGGGGTCTGTCATCTAATTGATTGCAGATTGTGTGATAGTGTTTGTCCTAGCATCCATTTAGTGGTAGTGGCCGGTGTTAGTTTCGCACCGTCATCCTTTTGGTGGGGGATCTGTCATCTAATTGATATCTGATTGTGCGATAGTGTTTGTCCTATCATCCTTTTGGTGGTAGTGGCCGGTGTGAGCTTCGCTCCGTCATCCTTTTGGTGGAGGGTCTGTCATCGTAATCGATGTCAGATTGTGCGATAGTCTTTGTCCTATCATCCTTTTGGTGGTAGTGGGTGGTGTGAGTTTTGCTCCGTCATCCTTTTGGTGGTAGTGGCCAGTGTGAGTTTCGCTTTGTCATCCTTTTGGTGGGGTGTCTGTCATCGTAATTGATGTCAGATTGTGCGATAGTATTTGTCCTGTCATCCTTTTGGTGGTAGTGGCTGGTGTGAGCTTCGCTCTGTCATCCTTTTGGTGGGGGTTCTGTCATCGTAATTTATGTCAGATTGTGTGATAGTGTTTGTCCTATCATCCTTTTGGTGGTAGTGGTCGGTGTGAGTTTCGCTCCGTCATCCTTTTGGTCGGGGGTCTTTCATTTTATTGATGTTAGATTGTGTGATAATGTTTGTCCTATCATCCTTTTGGTGGTAGTGGCTGGTGTGAGTTTCGCTACGTTATCCTTTTCGTGGGGGGTCTGTCATTTAATTGATGTCAGATTATGCTGTAGTGTTTGTCCTATCATCCTTTTGGTTATAGTGGCCGGTGTGAGTTTCGCTCCGTGATCCTTTTGGTGGGGGGTCTTCCATCGTAATTGATGTTAGATTGTGCGATAGTGTTTGTCCTATCATCCTTTTGGTGGTAGTGGCCAGTGCGAGTTTTGCTTCGTCGTCCTTTTGGTGGGGGGTCTGTCATCGTAATTGATGTCAGATTGTGCGATCATATTTGTCTTGTCATCCTTTTGGTGGTAGTGGCCGGTGTGAGCTTCGCGTCGTCATCCTTTTGGTGGTAGTGGCCGGTGTGAGTTTCGCTCCGTCATCGTTTTTGTAGGGGGTCTGTCATCTAATTGATTGCAGATTGTGTGATAGTGTTTGTCCTAGCATCCTTTTAGTGGTAGTGGCCGGTGTTAGTTTCGCACCGTCATCCTTTTGGTGGGGGATCTGTCATCTAATTGATATCTGATTGTGCGATAGTGTTTGTCCTATCATCCTTTTGGTGGTAGTGGCCGGTGTGAGCTTCGCTCCGTCATCCTTTTGGTGGAGGGTCTGTCATCGTAATTGATGTCAGATTGTGCGATAGTCTTTGTCCTATCATCCTTTTGGTGGTAGTGGGTGGTGTGAGTTTCGCTCCGTCATCCTTTTGGTGGTAGTGGCCAGTGTGAGTTTCGCTTTGTCATCCTTTTGGTGGGGGGTCTGTCATCGTAATTGATGTCAGATTGTGCGATAGTATTTGTCCTGTCATCCTTTTGGTGGTAGTGGCTGGTGTGAGCTTCGCTCTGTCATCCTTTTGGTGGGGGTTCTGTCATCGTAATTTATGTCAGATTGTGTGATAGTGTTTGTCCTATCATCCTTTTGGTGGTAGTGGTCGGTGTGAGTTTCGCTCCGTCATCCTTTTGGTCGGGGGTCTTTCATTTTATTGATGTTAGATTGTGTGATAATGTTTGTCCTATCATCCTTTTGGTGGTAGTGGCTGGTGTGAGTTTCGCTACGTTATCCTTTTCGTGGGGGGTCTGTCATTTAATTGATGTCAGATTATGCTGTAGTGTTTGTCCTATCATCCTTTTGGTTATAGTGGCCGGTGTGAGTTTCGCTCCGTGATCCTTTTGGTGGGGGGTCTTCCATCGTAATTGATGTTAGATTGTGCGATAGTGTTTGTCCTATCATCCTTTTGGTGGTAGTGGCCAGTGCGAGTTTTGCTTCGTCGTCCTTTTGGTGGGGGGTCTGTCATCGTAATTGATGTCAGATTGTGCGATCATATTTGTCTTGTCATCCTTTTGGTGGTAGTGGCCGGTGTGAGCTTCGCGTCGTCATCCTTTTGGTGGTAGTGGCCGGTGTGAGTTTCGCTCCGTCATCGTTTTTGTAGGGGGTCTGTCATCTAATTGATTGCAGATTGTGTGATAGTGTTTGTCCTAGCATCCTTTTAGTGGTAGTGGCCGGTGTTAGTTTCGCACCGTCATCCTTTTGGTGGGGGATCTGTCATCTAATTGATATCTGATTGTGCGATAGTGTTTGTCCTATCATCCTTTTGGTGGTAGTGGCCGGTGTGAGCTTCGCTCCGTCATCCTTTTGGTGGAGGGTCTGTCATCGTAATTGATGTCAGATTGTGCGATAGTCTTTGTCCTATCATCCTTTTGGTGGTAGTGGGTGGTGTGAGTTTCGCTCCGTCATCCTTTTGGTGGTAGTGGCCAGTGTGAGTTTCGCTTTGTCATCCTTTTGGTGGGGGGTCTGTCATCGTAATTGATGCCAGATTGTGCGATAGTATTTGTCCTGTCATCCTTTTGGTGGTAGTCGCTGATGTGAGCTTCGCTCTGTCATCCTTTTGGTGGGGGGTCTGTCATCGTAATTTATGTCAGATTGTGTGATAGTGTTTTTCCTATCATCCTTTTGGTGGTAGTGGTCGGTGTGAGTTTCGCTCCGTCATCCTTTTGGTCGGGGGTCTGTCATTTTAATTGATGTTAGATTGTGTGATAACGTTTGTCCTATCATCCTTTTGGTGGTAGTGGCTGGTGTGAGTTTCGCTACGTTATCCTTTTCGTGGGGGGTCTGTCATTTAATTGATGTCAGATTATGCTGTTGTGTTTGTCCTATCATCCTTTTGGTTATAGTGGCCGGTGTGAGTTTCGCTCCGTGATCCTTTTGGTGGGGGGTCTTCCATCGTAATTGATGTTAGATTGTGCGATAGTGTTTGTCCTATCATTCTTTTGGTGGTAGTGGCCAGTGCGAGTTTTGCTTCGTCATCCTTTTGGTGGGGGGTCTGTCATCGTAATTGATGTCAGATTGTGCGATAATATTTGTCTTGTCATCCTTTTGGTGGTAGTGGCCGGTGTGAGCTTCGCGCCGTCATCCTTTTGGTGGTAGTGGCCGGTGTGAGTTTCGCTCCGTCATCGTTTTTGTAGGGGGTCTGTCATCTAATTGATTGCAGATTGTGTGATAGTGTTTGTCCTAGCATCCATTTAGTGGTAGTGGCCGGTGTTAGTTTCGCACCGTCATCCTTTTGGTGGGGGATCTGTCATCTAATTGATATCTGATTGTGCGATAGTGTTTGTCCTATCATCCTTTTGGTGGTAGTGGCCGGTGTGAGCTTCGCTCCGTCATCCTTTTAGTGGAGGGTCTGTCATCGTAATTGATGTCAGATTGTGCGATAGTCTTTGTCCTATCATCCTTTTGGTGGTAGTGGGTGGTGTGAGTTTCGCTCCGTCATCCTTTTGGTGGTAGTGGCCAATGTGAGTTTCGCTTCGTCATCCTTTTGGTGGGGGGTGTGTCATCGTAATTGATGTCAGATTGTGCGATAGTATTTGTCCTGTCATCCTTTTGGTGGTAGTGGCTGGTGTGAGCTTCGCTCTGTCATCCTTTTGGTGGGGGTTCTGTCATCGTAATTTATGTCAGATTATGTGATAGTGTTTGTCCTATCATCCTTTTGGTGGTAGTGGTCGGTGTGAGTTTCGCTCCGTCATCCTTTTGGTCGGGGGTCTGTCATTTTGTTGATGTTAGATTGTGTGATAATGTTTGTCCTATCATCCTTTTGGTGGTAGTGGCTGGTGCGAGTTTCGCTACGTTATCCTTTTCGTGGGGGGTCTGTCATTTAATTGATGTCAGATTATGCTGTAGTGTTTGTCCTATCATCCTTTTGGTTATAGTGGCCGGTGTGAGTTTCGCTCCGTGATCCTTTTGGTGGGGGGTCTTCCATCGTAATTGATGTTAGATTGTGCGATAGTGTTTGTCCTATCATCCTTTTGGTGGTAGTGGCCAGTGCGAGTTTTGCTTCGTCATCCTTTTGGTGGGGGGTCTGTCATCGTAATTGATGTCAGATTGTGCGATAATATTTGTCTTGTCATCCTTTTGGTGGTAGTGGCCGGTGTGAGCTTCGCGCCGTCATCCTTTTGGTGGTAGTGGCCGGTGTGAGTTTCGCTCCGTCATCGTTTTTGTAGGGGGTCTATCATCTAATTGATTGCAGATTGTGTGATAGTGTTTGTCCTAGCATCCATTTAGTGGTAGTGGCCGGTGTTAGTTTCGCACCGTCATCCTTTTGGTGGGGGATCTGTCATCTAATTGATATCTGATTGTGCGATAGTGTTTGTCCTATCATCCTTTTGGTGGTAGTGGCCGGTGTGAGCTTCGCTCCGTCATCCTTTTGGTGGAGGGTCTGTCATTGTAATTGATGTCAGATTGTGCGATAGTCTTTGTCCTATCATCCTTTTGGTGGTAGTGGGTGGTGTGAGTTTCGCTCCGTCATCCTTTTGGTGGTAGTGGCCAGTGTGAGTTTCGCTTCGTCATCCCTTTGGTGGGGTGTCTGTCATCGTAATTGATGTCAGATTGTGCGATAGTATTTGTCCTGTCATCCTTTTGGTGGTAGTGGCTGGTGTGAGCTTCGCTCTGTCATCCTTTTGGTGGGGGTTCTGTCATCGTAATTTATGTCAGATTGTGTGATAGTGTTTGTCCTATCATCCTTTTGGTTGTAGTGGTCGGTGTGAGTTTCGCTCCGTCATCCTTTTGGTCGGGGGTCTGTCATTTTATTGATGTTAGATTGTGTGATAATGTTTGTCCTATCATCCTTTTGGTGGTAGTGGCTGGTGTGAGTTTCGCTACGTTATCCTTTTCGTGGGGGGTCTGTCATTTAATTGATGTCAGATTATGCTGTTGTGTTTGTCCTATCATCCTTTTGGTTATAGTGGCCGGTGTGAGTTTCGCTCCGTGATCCTTTTGGTGGGGGGTCTTCCATCGTAATTGATGTTAGATTGTGCGATAGTGTTTGTCCTATCATTCTTTTGGTGGTAGTGGCCAGTGCGAGTTTTGCTTCGTCATCCTTTTGGTGGGGGGTCTGTCATCGTAATTGATGTCAGATTGTGCGATAATATTTGTCTTGTCATCCTTTTGGTGGTAGTGGCCGGTGTGAGCTTCGCGCCGTCATCCTTTTGGTGGTAGTGGCCGGTGTGAGTTTCGCTCCGTCATCGTTTTTGTAGGGGGTCTGTCATCTAATTGATTGCAGATTGTGTGATAGTGTTTGTCCTAGCATCCATTTAGTGGTAGTGGCCGGTGTTAGTTTCGCACCGTCATCCTTTTGGTGGGGGATCTGTCATCTAATTGATATCTGATTGTGCGATAGTGTTTGTCCTATCATCCTTTTGGTGGTAGTGGCCGGTGTGAGCTTCGCTCCGTCATCCTTTTAGTGGAGGGTCTGTCATCGTAATTGATGTCAGATTGTGCGATAGTCTTTGTCCTATCATCCTTTTGGTGGTAGTGGGTGGTGTGAGTTTCGCTCCGTCATCCTTTTGGTGGTAGTGGCCAATGTGAGTTTCGCTTCGTCATCCTTTTGGTGGGGGGTGTGTCATCGTAATTGATGTCAGATTGTGCGATAGTATTTGTCCTGTCATCCTTTTGGTGGTAGTGGCTGGTGTGAGCTTCGCTCTGTCATCCTTTTGGTGGGGGTTCTGTCATCGTAATTTATGTCAGATTATGTGATAGTGTTTGTCCTATCATCCTTTTAGTGGTAGTGGTCGGTGTGAGTTTCGCTCCGTCATCCTTTTGGTCGGGGGTCTGTCATTTTATTGATGTTAGATTGTGTGATAATGTTTGTCCTATCATCCTTTTGGTGGTAGTGGCTGGTGTGAGTTTCGCTACGTTATCCTTTTCGTGGGGGGTCTGTCATTTAATTGATGTCAGATTATGCTGTAGTGTTTGTCCTATCATCCTTTTGGTTATAGTGGCCGGTGTGAGTTTCGCTCCGTGATCCTTTTGGTGGGGGGTCTTCCATCGTAATTGATGTTAGATTGTGCGATAGTGTTTGTCCTATCATCCTTTTGGTGGTAGTGGCCAGTGCGAGTTTTGCTTCGTCATCCTTTTGGTGGGGGGTCTGTCATCGTAATTGATGTCAGATTGTGCGATAATATTTGTCTTGTCATCCTTTTGGTGGTAGTGGCCGGTGTGAGCTTCGCGCCGTCATCCTTTTGGTGGTAGTGGCCGGTGTGAGTTTCGCTCCGTCATCGTTTTTGTAGGGGGTCTATCATCTAATTGATTGCAGATTGTGTGATAGTGTTTGTCCTAGCATCCATTTAGTGGTAGTGGCCGGTGTTAGTTTCGCACCGTCATCCTTTTGGTGGGGGATCTGTCATCTAATTGATATCTGATTGTGCGATAGTGTTTGTCCTATCATCCTTTTGGTGGTAGTGGCCGGTGTGAGCTTCGCTCCGTCATCCTTTTGGTGGAGGGTCTGTCATCGTAATTGATGTCAGATTGTGCGATAGTCTTTGTCCTATCATCCTTTTGGTGGTAGTGGGTGGTGTGAGTTTCGCTCCGTCATCCTTTTGGTGGTAGTGGCCAGTGTGAGTTTCGCTTCGTCATCCCTTTGGTGGGGTGTCTGTCAATTTAATTGATGTCAGATTGTGCGATAGTATTTGTCCTGTCATCCTTTTGGTGGTAGTGGCTGGTGTGAGCTTCGCTCTGTCATCCTTTTGGTGGGGGTTCTGTCATCGTAATTTATGTCAGATTGTGTGATAGTGTTTGTCCTATCATCCTTTTGGTGGTAGTGGTCGGTGTGAGTTTCGCTCCGTCATCCTTTTGGTCGGGGGTCTGTCATTTTATTGATGTTAGATTGTGTGATAATGTTTGTCCTATCATCCTTTTGGTGGTAGTGGCTGGTGTGAGTTTCGCTACGTTATCCTTTTCGTGGGGGGTCTGTCATTTAATTGATGTCAGATTATGCTGTAGTGTTTGTCCTATCATCCTTTTGGTTATAGTGGCCAGTGTGAGTTTCGCTCCGTGATCCTTTTGGTGGGGGGTCTTCCATCGTAATTGATGTTAGATTGTGCGATAGTGTTTGTCCTATCATCCTTTTGGTGGTAGTGGCCAGTGCGAGTTTTGCTTCGTCATCCTTTTGGTGGGGGGTCTGTCATCGTAATTGATGTCAGATTGTGCGATAATATTTGTCTTGTCATCCTTTTGGTGGTAGTGGCCGGTGGGAGCTTCGCGCCGTCATCCTTTTGGTGGTAGTGGCCGGTGTGAGTTTCGCTCCATCATCGTTTTTGTAGGGGGTCTGTCATCTAATTGATTGCAGATTGTGTGATAGTGTTTGTCCTAGCATCCTTTTAGTGGTAGTGGCCGGTGTTAGTTTCGCACCGTCATCCTTTTGGTGGGGGATCTGTCATCTAATTGATATCTGATTGTGCGATAGTGTTTGTCCTATCATCCTTTTGGTGGTAGTGGCCGGTGTGAGCTTTGCTCCGTCATCCTTTTGGTGGAGGGTCTGTCATCGTAATTGATGTCAGATTGTGCGATAGTCTTTGTCCTATCATCCTTTTGGTGGTAGTGGGTGGTGTGAGTTTCGCTCCGTCATCCTTTTGGTTGGGGGTCGGCCATCGTAATTGATGTCAGATTGTGCGATAGTGTTTGTCCTATCATCCTTTTGGTGGTAGTGGCCAGTGTGAGTTTCGCTTCGTCATCCTTTTGGTGGGGGGTCTGTCATCGTAATTGATGTCAGATTGTGCGATAGTATTTGTCCTGTCATCCTTTTGGTGGTAGTGGCTGGTGTGAGCTTCGCTCTGTCATCCTTTTGGTGGGGGGTCTGTCATCGTAATTTATGTCAGATTGTGTGATAGTGTTTGTCCTATCATCCTTTTGGTGGTAGTGGTCGGTGTGAGTTTCGCTCCGTCATCCTTTTGGTCGGGGGTCTGTCATTTTAATTGATGTTAGATTGTATGATAATGTTTGTCCTATCATCCTTTTGGTGGTAGTGGCTGGTGTGAGTTTCGCTACGTTATCCTTTTCGTGGGGGGTCTGTCAATTAATTGATGTCAGATTATGCGGTAGTGTTTGTCCTATCATCCTTTTGGTTATAGTGGCCGGTGTGAGTTTCGCTCCGTGATCCTTTTGGTGGGGGGTCTTCCATCGTAATTGATGTTAGATTGTGCGATAGCGTTTGTCCTATCATCCTTTTGGTGGTAGTGGCCAGTGCGAGTTTTGCTTCGTCATCCTTTTGGTGGGGGGTCTGTCATCGTAATTGATGTCAGATTGTGCGATAATATTTGTCTTGTCATCCTTTTGGTGGTAGTGGCCGGTGTGAGCTTCGCGCCGTCATCCTTTTGGTGGTAGTGGCCGGTGTGAGTTTCGCTCCGTCATCGTTTTTGTAGGGGGTCTGTCATCTAATTGATTGCAGATTGTGTGATAGTGTTTGTCCTAGCATCCTTTTAGTGGTAGTGGCCGGTGTTAGTTTCGCACCGTCATCCTTTTGGTGGGGGATCTGTCATCTAATTGATCTCTGATTGTGCGATAGTGTTTGTCCTATCATCCTTTTGGTGGTAGTGGCCGGTGTGAGCTTCGCTCCGTCATCCTTTTGGTGGAGTGTCTGTCATTGTAATTGATGTCAGATTGTGCGATAGTGTTTGTCCTATCATCCTTTTGGTGGTAGTGGGTGGTGTGAGTTTCGCTCCGTCATCCTTTTGGTGGTAGTGGCCAGTGTGAGTTTCGCTTCGTCATCCTTTTGGTGGGGGGTCTGTCATCGTAATTGATGTCAGATTGTGCGATAGTATTTGTCCTGTCATCCTTTTGGTGGTAGTGGCTGGTGTGAGCTTCGCTCTGTCATCCTTTTGGTGGGGGGTCTGTCATCGTAATTTATGTCAGATTGTGTGATAGTGTTTGTCCTATCATCCTTTTGGTGGTAGTGGTCGATGTGAGTTTCGCTCCGTCATCCTTTTGGTCGGGGGTCTGTCATTTTAATTGATGTTAGATTGTGTGATAATGCTTGTCCTATCATCCTTTTGGTGGTAGTGGCTGGTGTGAGTTTCGCTACGTTATCCTTTTCGTGGGGGGTCTGTCATTTAATTGATGTCAGATTATGCGATAGTGTTTGTCCTATCATCCTTTTTGTTATAGTGGCCGGTGTGAGTTTCGCTCCGTGATCCTTTTGGTGGGGGGTCTTCCATCGTAATTGATGTTAGATTGTGTGATAGTGTTTGTCCTATCATCCTTTTGGTGGTAGTGGCCAGTGCGAGTTTTGCTTCGTCATCCTTTTGGTGGGGGGTCTGTCATCGTAATTGATGTCAGATTGTGCGATAATATTTGTCTTGTTATCCTTTTGGTGGTAGTGGCCGGTGTGAGCTTCGCGCCGTCATCCTTTTGGTGGTAGTGGCCGGTGTGAGTTTCGCTCCGTAATCGTTTTTGTAGGGGGTCTATCATCTAATTGATTGCAGATTGTGTGATAGTGTTTGTCCTAGCATCCTTTTAGTGGTAGTGGCCGGTGTTAGTTTCGCACCGTCATCCTTTTGGTGGGGGATCTGTCATCTAATTGATCTCTGATTGTGCGATAGTGTTTGTCCTATCATCCTTTTGGTGGTAGTGGCCGGTGTGAGCTTCGCTCCGTCATCCTTTTGGTGGAGGGTCTGTCATCGTAATTGATGTCAGATTGTGCGATAGTCTTTGTCCTATCATCCTTTTGGTGGTAGTGGGTGGTGTGAGTTTCGCTCCGTCATCCTTTTGGTGGTAGTGGCCAGTGTGAGTTTCGCTTCGTCATCCTTTTGGTGGGGGGTCTGTCATCGTAATTGATGTCAGATTGTGCGATAGTATTTGTCCTGTCATCCTTTTGGTGGTAGTGGCTGGTGTGAGCTTCGCTCTGTCATCCTTTTGGTGGGGGGTCTGTCATCGTAATTTATGTCAGATTGTGTGATAGTGTTTGTCCTATCATCCTTTTGGTGGTAGTGGTCGGTGTGAGTTTCGCTCCGTCATCCTTTTGGTCGGGGGTCTGTCATTTTAATTGATGTTAGATTGTGTGATAATGTTTGTCCTATCATCCTTTTGGTGGTAGTGGCTGGTGTGAGTTTCGCTACGTTATCCTTTTCGTGGGGGTCTGTCATTTAATTGATGTCAGATTATGCGGTAGTGTTTGTCCTATCATCCTTTTGGTTATAGTGGCCGGTGTGAGTTTCGCTCCGTGATCCTTTTGGTGGGGGGTCTTCCATCGAAATTGATGTTAGATTGTGCGATAGTGTTTGTCCTATCATCCTTTTGGTGGTAGTGGCCAGTGCGAGTTTTGCTTCGTCATCCTTTTGGTGGGGGGTCTGTCATCGTAATTGATGTCAGATTGTGCGATAATATTTGTCTTGTCATCCTTTTGGTGGTAGTGGCCGGTGTGAGCTTCGCGCCGTCATCCTTTTGGTGGTAGTGGCCGGTGTGAGTTTCGCTCCGTCATCGTTTTTGTAGGGGGTTTGTCATCTAATTGATTGCAGATTGTGTGATAGTGTTTGTCCTAGCATCCTTTTAGTGGTAGTGGCCGGTGTTAGTTTCGCACCGTCATCCTTTTGGTGGGGGATCTGTCATCTAATTGATCTCTGATTGTGCGATAGTGTTTGTCCTACCATCCTTTTGGTGGTAGTGGCCGGTGTGAGCTTCGCTCCGTCATCCTTTTGGTGGAGGGTCTGTCATCGTAATTGATGTCAGATTGTGCGATAGTCTTTGTCCTATCATCCTTTTGGTGGTAGTGGCCAGTGTGAGTTTCGCTTCGTCATCCTTTTGGTGGGGGGTCTGTCATCGTAATTGATGTCAGATTGTGCGATAGTATTTGTCCTGTCATCCTTTTGGTGGTAGTGGCTGGTGTAAGCTTCGCTCTGTCATCCTTTTGGTGGGGGGTCTGTCATCGTAATTTATGTCAGATTGTGTGATAGTGTTTGTCCTATCATCCTTTTGGTGGTAGTGGCCGGTGTGAGTTTCGCTCCGTCATCGTTTTTGTAGGGGGTTTGTCATCTAATTGATTGCAGATTGTGTGATAGTGTTTGTCCTAGCATCCTTTTAGTGGTAGTGGCCGGTGTTAGTTTCACACCGTCATCCTTTTGGTGGGGGATCTGTCATCTAATTGATCTCTGATTGTGCGATAGTGTTTGTCCTATCATCCTTTTGGTGGTAGTGGCCGGTGTGAGCTTCGCTCCGTCATCCTTTTGGTGGAGGGTCTGTCATCGTAATTGATGTCAGATTGTGCGATAGTCTTTGTCCTATCATCCTTTTGGTGGTAGTGGGTGGTGTGAGTTTCGCTCCGTCATCCTTTTGGTGGTAGTGGCCAGTGTGAGTTTCGCTTCGTCATCCTTTTGGTGGGGGGTCTGTCATCGTAATTGATGTCAGATTGTGCGATAGTATTTGTCCTGTCATCCTTTTGGTGGTAGTGGCTGGTGTGAGCTTCGCTCTGTCATCCTTTTGGTGGGGGATCTGTCATCTAATTGATCTCTGATTGTGCGATAGTGTTTGTCCTATCATCCTTTTGGTGGTAGTGGCCGGTGTGAGCTTCGCTCCGTCATCCTTTTGGTGGAGGGTCTGTCATCGTAATTGATGTCAGATTGTGCGATAGTCTTTGTCCTATCATCCTTTTGGTGGTAGTGGGTGGTGTGAGTTTCGCTCCGTCATCCTTTTGGTGGTAGTGGCCAGTGTGAGTTTCGCTTCGTCATCCTTTTGGTGGGGGGTCTGTCATCGTAATTGATGTCAGATTGTGCGATAGTATTTGTCCTGTCATCCTTTTGGTGGTAGTGGCTGGTGTGAGCTTCGCTCTGTCATCCTTTTGGTGGGGGGTCTGTCATCGTAATTTATGTCAGATTGTGTGATAGTGTTTGTCCTATCATCCTTTTGGTGGTAGTGGTCGGTGTGAGTTTCGCTCCGTCATCCTTTTGGTCGGGGGTCTGTCATTTTAATTGATGTTAGATTGTGTGATAATGTTTGTCCTATCATCCTTTTGGTGGTAGTGGCTGGTGTGAGTTTCGCTACGTTATCCTTTTCGTGGGGGTCTGTCATTTAATTGATGTCAGATTATGCGGTAGTGTTTGTCCTATCATCCTTTTGGTTATAGTGGCCGGTGTGAGTTTCGCTCCGTGATCCTTTTGGTGGGGGGTCTTCCATCGAAATTGATGTTAGATTGTGCGATAGTGTTTGTCCTATCATCCTTTTGGTGGTAGTGGCCAGTGCGAGTTTTGCTTCGTCATCCTTTTGGTGGGGGGTCTGTCATCGTAATTGATGTCAGATTGTGCGATAATATTTGTCTTGTCATCCTTTTGGTGGTAGTGGCCGGTGTGAGCTTCGCGCCGTCATCCTTTTGGTGGTAGTGGCCGGTGTGAGTTTCGCTCCGTCATCGTTTTTGTAGGGGGTTTGTCATCTAATTGATTGCAGATTGTGTGATAGTGTTTGTCCTAGCATCCTTTTAGTGGTAGTGGCCGGTGTTAGTTTCGCACCGTCATCCTTTTGGTGGGGGATCTGTCATCTAATTGATCTCTGATTGTGCGATAGTGTTTGTCCTACCATCCTTTTGGTGGTAGTGGCCGGTGTGAGCTTCGCTCCGTCATCCTTTTGGTGGAGGGTCTGTCATCGTAATTGATGTCAGATTGTGCGATAGTCTTTGTCCTATCATCCTTTTGGTGGTAGTGGCCAGTGTGAGTTTCGCTTCGTCATCCTTTTGGTGGGGGGTCTGTCATCGTAATTGATGTCAGATTGTGCGATAGTATTTGTCCTGTCATCCTTTTGGTGGTAGTGGCTGGTGTAAGCTTCGCTCTGTCATCCTTTTGGTGGGGGGTCTGTCATCGTAATTTATGTCAGATTGTGTGATAGTGTTTGTCCTATCATCCTTTTGGTGGTAGTGGCCGGTGTGAGTTTCGCTCCGTCATCGTTTTTGTAGGGGGTTTGTCATCTAATTGATTGCAGATTGTGTGATAGTGTTTGTCCTAGCATCCTTTTAGTGGTAGTGGCCGGTGTTAGTTTCACACCGTCATCCTTTTGGTGGGGGATCTGTCATCTAATTGATCTCTGATTGTGCGATAGTGTTTGTCCTATCATCCTTTTGGTGGTAGTGGCCGGTGTGAGCTTCGCTCCGTCATCCTTTTGGTGGAGGGTCTGTCATCGTAATTGATGTCAGATTGTGCGATAGTCTTTGTCCTATCATCCTTTTGGTGGTAGTGGGTGGTGTGAGTTTCGCTCCGTCATCCTTTTGGTGGTAGTGGCCAGTGTGAGTTTCGCTTCGTCATCCTTTTGGTGGGGGGTCTGTCATCGTAATTGATGTCAGATTGTGCGATAGTATTTGTCCTGTCATCCTTTTGGTGGTAGTGGCTGGTGTGAGCTTCGCTCTGTCATCCTTTTGGTGGGGGGTCTGTCATCGTAATTTATGTCAGATTGTGTGATAGTGTTTGTCCTATCATCCTTTTGGTGGTAGTGGTCGGTGTGAGTTTCGCTCCGTCATCCTTTTGGTCGGGGGTCTGTCATTTTAATTGATGTTAGATTGTGTGATAATGTTTGTCCTATCATCCTTTTGGTGGTAGTGGCTGGTGTGAGTTTCGCTACGTTATCCTTTTCGTGGGGGGTCTGTCATTTAATTGATGTCAGATTATGCGGTAGTGTTTGTCCTATCATCCTTTTGGTTATAGTGGCCGGTGTGAGTTTCGCTCCGTGATCCTTTTGGTGGGGGGTCTTCCATCGTAATTGATGTTAGATTGTGCGATAGTGTTTGTCCTATCATCCTTTTGGTGGTAGTGGCCAGTGCGAGTTTTGCTTCGTCATCCTTTTGGTGGGGGGTCTGTCATCGTAATTGATGTCAGATTGTGCGATAATATTTGTCTTGTCATCCTTTTGGTGGTAGTGGCCGGTGTGAGCTTCGCGCCGTCATCCTTTTGGTGGTAGTGGCCGGTGTGAGTTTCGCTCCGTCATCGTTTTTGTAGGGGGTTTGTCATCTAATTGATTGCAGATTGTGTGATAGTGTTTGTCCTAGCATCCTTTTAGTGGTAGTGGCCGGTGTTAGTTTCGCACCGTCATCCTTTTGGTGGGGGATCTGTCATCTAATTGATATCTGATTGTGCGATAGTGTTTGTCCTATCATCCTTTTGGTGGTAGTGGCCGGTGTGAGCTTCGCTCCGTCATCCTTGTGGTGGAGGGTCTGTCATCGTAATTGATGTCAGATTGTGCGATAGTCTTTGTCCTATCATCCTTTTGGTGGTAGTGGGTGGTGTGAGTTTCGCTCCGTCATCCTTTTGGTTGGGAGTCGGCCATCGTAATTGATGTCAGATTGTGCGATAGTGTTTGTCCTATCATCCTTTTGGTGGTAGTGGCCAGTGTGAGTTTCGCTTCGTCATCCTTTTGGTGGGGGGTCTGTCATCGTAATTGATGTCAGATTGTGCGATAGTATTTGTCCTGTCATCCTTTTGGTGGTAGTGGCTGGTGTAAGCTTCGCTCTGTCATCCTTTTGGTGGGGGGTCTGTCATCGTAATTTATGTCAGATTGTGTGATAGTGTTTGTCCTATCATCCTTTTGGTGGTAGTGGTCGGTGTGAGTTTCGCTCCGTCATCCTTTTGGTAGGGGGTCTGTCATTTTAATTGATGTTAGATTGTGTGATAATGTTTGTCCTATCATCCTTTTGGTGGTAGTGGCTGGTGTGAGTTTCGCTACGTTATCCTTTTCGTGGGGGGTCTGTCATTTAATTGATGTCAGATTATGCGGTAGTGTTTGTCCTATCATCCTTTTGGTTATAGTGGCCGGTGTGAGTTTCGCTCCGTGATCCTTTTGGTGGGCGGTCTTCCATCGTAATTGATGTTAGATTGTGCGATAGTGTTTGTCCTATCATCCTTTTGGTGGTAGTGACCAGTGCGAGCTTTGCTTCGTCATCCTTTTGGTGGGGGGTCTGTCATCGTAATTGATGTCAGATTGTGCGATAGTATTTGTCCTGTCATCCTTTTGGTGGTAGTGGGTGGTGTGAGTTTCGCTCCGTCATCCTTTTGGTGGTAAGTGCCAGTGTGAGTTTCGCTTCGTCATCCTTTTGGTGGGGGGTCTGTCATCGTAATTAATGTCAGATTGTGCGATAGTATTTGTCCTGTCATCCTTTTGGTGGTAGTGGCTGGTGTGAGCTTCGCTCTGTCATCCTTTTGGTGGGGGGTCTGTCATCGTAATTTATGTCAGATTGTGTGATAGTGTTTGTCCTATCATCCTTTTGGTGGTAGTGGTCGGTGTGAGTTTCGCTCCGTCATCCTTTTGGTCGGGGGTCTCTCATTTTAATTGATGTTAGATTGTGTGATAATGTTTGTCCTATCATCCTTTTGGTGGTAGTGGCTGGTGTGAGTTTCGCTACGTTATCCTTTTCGTGGGGGGTCTGTCATTTAATTGATGTCAGATTATGCGGTAGTGTTTGTCCTATCATCCTTTTGGTTATAGTGGCCGGTGTGAGTTTCGCTCCGTCATCGTTTTGGTGGGAGGTCTTCCATCGTAATTGATGTTAGATTGTGCGATAGTGTTTGTCGTATCATCCTTTTGGTGGTAGTGGCCAGTGCGAGTTTTGCTTCGTCATCCTTTTGGTGGGGGGTCTGTCATCGTAATTGATGTCAGATTGTGCGATAATATTTGTCTTGTCATCCTTTTGGTGGTAGTGGCCGGTGTGAGCTTCGCGCCGTCATCCTTTTGGTGGTAGTGGCCGGTGTGAGTTTCGCTCCGTCATCGTTTTTGTAGGGGGTCTGTCATCTAATTGATTGCAGATTGTGTGATAGTGTTTGTCCTAGCATCCTTTTAGTGGTAGTGGCCGGTGTTAGTTTCGCACCGTCATCCTTTTGGTGGGGGATCTGTCATCTAATTGATATCTGATTGTGCGATAATGTTTGTCCTATCATCCTTTTGGTGGTAGTGGCCGGTGTGAGCTTCGCTCCGTCATCCTTTTGGTGGAGGGTCTGTCATCGTAATTGATGTCAGATTGTGCGATAGTCTTTGTCCTATCATCCTTTTGGTGGTAGTGGGTGGTGTGAGTTTCGCTCCGTCATCCTTTTGGTTGGGGGTCGGCCATCGTAATTGATGTCAGATTGTGCGATAGTGTTTGTCCTATCATCCTTTTGGTGGTAGTGGCCAGTGTGAGTTTCGCTTCGTCATCCTTTTGGTGGGGGGTCTGTCATCGTAATTAATGTCAGATTATGCGATAGTATTTGTCCTGTCATCCTTTTGGTGGTAGTGGCTGGTGTGAGCTTCGCTCTGTCATCCTTTTGGTGGGGGGTCTGTCATCGTAATTAATGTCAGATTGTGTGATAGTGTTTGTCCTATCATCCTTTTGGTGGTAGTGGTCGGTGTGAGTTTCGCTCCGTCATCCTTTTGGTCGGGGGTCTGTCATTTTAATTGATGTTAGATTGTGTGATAATGTTTGTCCTATCATCCTTTTGGTGGTAGTGGCTGGTGTGAGTTTCGCTACGTTATCCTTTTCGTGGGGTGTCTGTCATTTAATTGATGTCAGATTATGCGGTAGTGTTTGTCCTATCATCCTTTTGGTTATAGTGGCCGGTGTGAGTTTCGCTCCGTGATCCTTTTGGTGGGCGGTCTTCCATCGTAATTGATGTTAGATTGTGCGATAGTGTTTGTCCTATCATCCTTTTGGTGGTAGTGGCCAGTGCGAGTTTTGCTTCGTCATCCTTTTGGTGGGGGGTCTGTCATCGTAATTGATGTCAGATTGTGCGATAGTATTTGTCCTGTCATCCTTTTGGTGGTAGTGGCCGGTGTGAGCTTCGCGCCGTCATCCTTTTGGTGGGGGGTCTGTCATCGTAATTTATGTCAGATTGTGTGTGTCGCACCTCGAAAATTCATTCGAACATACGACCCTCGCGCGAAAGGCGCGGAAATGCGGTTCGACAGAGTCGCCACTGAACTTTATTTTTCCCAAATGAACGGGAGAGGAAAATATCGAGAAAACCTCTTAAAAGTGAAAGACTAGGAACAGGGCTGTCGCAACCATGTTCCGGGTTCGGGAGTCGGTTACGTGAGGGGAATGTATTACCACCCCTCACGTCCGTCGTACTCGACGGGAACCTCTTAAGGTACTTGTGGGGAGTGTTGTTTAGGTTTACTTGTTTTTCTTCTCGTTTGTTAAAGGTAGAATTGGTAGGTTTAAAAGGTTGAAGATACTAAGGAGAGATGGGTGGTTAGAGAATAGGGTGCTCGCCAAGGATTGGGGCCCTTGTGCCTACGTATGCTCATTCGGACGAGAATGAGAAATCAGAGCGTCGTAGTTCGACTACGGGAAAAGGATGGGAAAGTGTGGACGAAATAATGGAGGAAGATAGAAGTGTGGAATAGGGGAGAAAATGGGAAATGTGCTCGCCAAGATCATCGCAATCTTGTGCCTACGTATCTTACATTCGGACGAGAATGAAGAATCAGAGCAGTCGTAGTTCGTGGTAACAACCACGAAAAGATGAGGTTTGAAAAGGGTTGAAGTTTGAGCTTGAGACGAAAGGGTGATTGACAAGCAACCCAAGAGCATGCCTCAAGAGCTTGTCACTCAAGAATTCAAGGAATGCAAGACTCCAAGAACTCAGTTCTTTCGGGAATTGACTGAATAAATTGAAGGTAAAGAGTTGGATGTTTTTGAAATCGAAAGAATAAATTAATAACAACTCAAGGGCGTGCCTCGAGAGTTACTCATTCGAACATTCAAAGAGTGCTAGATTCTAAGAATATCTCTCTTTCGTAAGTTTAAAAAAAGTGCTTTTGAAAGGATCGAATCAGAAAATGGCACGCGAGGCCAAAAGGAAGTTGTTTTGAAGTAGCTCGACGACGTGTCGAAGATTTGATCGAAGATGGAACCGACTTGACGACGTGTCAAGTGTTAGGGTTGTGAGAAACGATATTAGTCCCTGAGGGCGCTCCTAATATCGGAACCACGAGGAATTGTGAATGAAAATGTGGGTTGCGAATGCGGACGAGCATTCGACTTAGGAGAATGTTTGAAAATGATTGAATTTGAGAGAATCGAAAGGTTGAGTGAATAACAACTCAAAGGGCGTGCCTCGAGGACTATTCACTCGAAAACTCAAGGAATGCTAGACTCCAAGAATCTTCTTCTTTCGGAGTTTTAATCGAGAAAATGTTGAGAAAATGCGTTTGAGAAAATCAAAAGATTGAGTGAATAACAACTCAAGAGCGTGCCTCGAGAATTATTCACTCAAAGATCCAAGGAATGCTAGATTCCAAGAATCTCCTTCTTTTGGAGTTTGATCGGGAAAATGTTTTAAAAATGATTTGAAGCGAAAAGGAAATAGTCTCGACTAAATTATCATCTATCAATAATTTAACCGATAATAATTATTAAAGTCATCATTGACTAAAGAATAAGAAAAAAAGGATAATGAAAGTTTTGACAAAAAAAAATGGTCTCGGGTTTGTTATTATCTGTCAATAATTTGACAAATTATAACTCGGGGTATCGTCATCGACCGCTAAAGGAGAAAGTGGAATAAAAAATCTAAATAAGAAATGAAACAAAGATTTAACTTCTAAACTGGAAAATAATATCTAAAAGAAAACATTTTTAAAAAAAAAAAAAAATTAAATAAATAAATGATAAAGAAAAGAAAAAGAATTAGAAACATAAATAATATATTTTACATAAAAGAATTTTTTCAAGAAATAGGATGCAGTACTGGTATGATGAGGAAAAACCGTGTGAGTCAATTGATTAAAGCCCCATCCGTTTTTTTTTAAAAAAAGATGTTGGATTTCAAAACAAGCCTGATAAATTAATTACCACAAACGAATACACGCATGAACCAAAACTGCATAAGCCCAATATCACCAACACACTAAATGATTCCCAAAACTAACAGAGCTATGGTTCGTCTTTTTTTAATAACAATCTTAACGCCACGAAAAGAGTATTGTCATTACCGTCACGATTTGCCCAAAAAAATGCTTCAGAATCGAGGAAGGAAGCGAGGTTGAACGTAGATGACGAACACCACACACCAAACCCCCTTGGATCGACCAAATACTCTTCAGTTTTACACGTTTGGGTCTACCTTTGATTTCTCCTTTCTCAACCAATCAGTCCTAAATGCTTTGACCATCACGTTTTCGAATCAATATCAGGTTTGACTCACTCTCGATTTGGGTCGTGATTCGATCCATCTGTTCTTCTCCTTCCTTTTCTGTTCTGTTTTGTGTATGTTGAAGGGTTTAGAGGTTTGTTGTTGTTTTAGTGAGAGGATTTGGAGATCGGAGAAGAAAAATCGTGTTTAGAGGTTTGGGATTTTTCTTTGATTTAGGGATTTGGAGGTTTGTGTGGTTATCAAGATGAATGTTTGGTATTGTAGTGGTGGCTTTCAAGTTTGAGAATGGTTTTTTCGGAAGAAGAAGATTGGGTTTGTGATTCTGATGTTGAAGGAGATGGTTTCCAAGCTGTGGCTGCTAGGGTTTTTTGAGGCTCCCCCCTTTTTACTCTGAAAGAAGATGGTATTTATGTAAGCTCTAAAGGGTATCATGGGAATTTGGGATAAGGTACGATGTTGTGGTTTTGCTACACTGTAGGATGAAAAGCAGAGAGGGTACGTGGTTCTGGGCTGAATTTTGTATAGGTTTCAATGTATTTTTCAGAATGGTACAAGTAGTGGTGTATTGTGAACTTTTTCGTACAGGTTATGTGTGTGACACATCTGTTGCCGTGTTGGTTTATTCTGTGTTTGAACTTTTCGCAGGGTCATTATGGTTGAAGTTAATAACAATGGGGGTGAAGGTCGATGTGGAAAGGAGGTCTCAGAGGAGTTTCAATGAAGAAAATGGTTGTTTTGATGCTGGTAGTTTCTAAAACAAGAGGTTGGTGAAGAAATTTAATGATTGAAGGTGCATATATCATGTGGTTTAAGTGAAAAGGAAAAAGGTAGCAAGTTGTTGTGTACTGCGCGCAGTGTTATACGTGTGGCTTCATGTGCTGTGACGTTTATGTGAAAGAAAGAAGTGGAGAGTCGAATGAAGGAGACGGAAACCGTGTTTGCTGCAGATTTATGATCAAGGTCAGAAAGTTTGCTTGATGAGGAGTGGTGTTGCGGTTTTTATGGTTTAGGATTGGTTCTATCTCATTGTATCCTTCTAATTAGTTTTGAATTTCTGATTTGCAGGTGGGAATTTGGATTGAAGAAGACAATTTAACGGTAATGTTTTGTTGTTTGGCTATGCTATGAAGGTTGGGGAATGGAAATAAACTGACAGCAGATGGAAGGAAAAAGGGTGGTCCGGGGCAGCTCGGTCGTGGTATTTTCTTTGTGATGTTTAGGGCGAACTGATGTTTGGGATGAACTAATTATTGAGAGGTTTTGTTGATGAAAGGAGAAATATGAAGATTATGTTTTTCTTTGTAGGTAATGTCCTTGATATTCATGCTTACTGAGCTGTTGTTGTTCGTTCAAAGTGAATAGAAACGGAGGAAGTGAGTTATATTGTTGCTGCTAAACCAAGTCATTGGTTGGAGAGTAGGTAAGGTTTTTTTTCGGTTATGGAAGATAGTTGAAGAATGGTTTTTTAAGGTTGGGGGTTGTGATAGCAGGTTTTTTTTAGAGGTTTGCTGCAAGATTCTTCTGGTGCTTCTCTAACGGACGTGGACTCTTCATTGCATTTTGCTCGTACACCTTTGTGGAGACTTTGTCCTGTATTGCCTTCTTTTAGTCTTATTTGCAATACCTTGTTTCATTTATTTTGTATAAATTCCACTCATCAAAAGTGGGCTGAGATTCGAAGGCTTGGTTTAAAATGTGCAGGGCATATATTTGTTGCGTTGGCTTGTATGGGCTTGTTTTATTTCCTCTTGATTTGTAGGTACGAATCGCAAAGGAGGTGGAGGTGTGATGAAGGTTGGCTCGTGGGCTATCGATAGCAGAACGTACGAAGGTTGTAAGCTTGGCGATTTGGCAAAGGTATTGTCGTATGTCTAGACTCAATCTCAATGCTTTGAATTGCCTTCTACAAGTTGCGGTTTGTGTAACATTTTTCTTTTGTCTGTTATGGATTTTGCAAAGTGTGGGGGTCTGCGGTTTTGGTCTGAAATTTGTTTTCAATTTGCTAACTGAAAGTTTTGTTTTGCAGGTGTTTTTGTTTGTGATGCTATGCTGCAGATTTGCGATTTGATAGCAAAGGGTGTGCGTGATGCCGCGAGCGAAGCTCTTAGGTAAAACATGGCAGGGTTGTCTTTGTTTTAGTACAGGTTAGTGATGCAGTTTATACTCACTTGGTGATGCACAGAAAGCGACTTTGTGGAGTTCCTTTATTTTCTTCTATGATGATAATTTCACAGCAAAGCGTCCTAGTTCCAATCACCCTCTTATGAAGAACCTGTTCCAGCAAAAGTAACTTTTCTTTCTCTGTTTGTTGGAGGCTTGATAGTGGTATACCAGTCCATTTGCTCACAATCTCAGTAATATCAAGGTCAGTGAGTTTTTTATCTCCAGTTTCAAGACCGCTCTATCTATCTCATCCAATTCTGTAGGCTTAGAGGTGATCTCCATCTTCAGTTTTGCAGCAGCTTTAAGATCAATAGCTTTGTCTGGTAGGCAGCGTTCCGTAATGTATCGATCTGCAAGGACTGCGGCTGAAACAAGTGCACTGTCTGATATTTTGACTTCATGGTGCAATTCATAACGCTCGCGTAACCCTCGGAGAATGGATATTGTATCTTCAACAAATGGTTGACAGCAAAATACTTGTTGAAATCTACGCTCAAGTGCAGGATTCTTCTCAATGTATTTTCTATACTCATTCAATGTAGTTGCTCCTATACATCGAAGTTCCCCCTTCCAAACATTGGCTTCGACAAGTTTCCGACATCCATTGCACCACTTTTATACTCATTCAATGTATGTTGCACTGTAGGTGATAACCCGTTACAACACTCGCACTCGGCTACCTTCATTAATGAATGAAATTACCACGTGAAACATTGGACTCATGTTGTGTGTATGGAATATCATTGGGGATGCCGTTCACATTGTACTAGTTTACTATAAGAAAGAGAAGTAGGGATTCTACTGTAAATTCTTTGACCAATTTCTGTAATGTTGGAGCTTTTGCAATTGAAATTGAATCAAAGATGAAATGACTTGAATGATATGGGCTTTGTAAAAGAAAAACAAGAATATTATGACCTTGTGCTTTATCTTGTGTATGAAATGGGCTCCTGAAAAGATGATGAATTTATGTACAATGACTCTTTTTCCCTTTTTGGATCTTCATGCAAATCAATTTCGATATTTTGATGCAAATATGGATTTTTGGTATGGACTGATAATTTAATTTGTAAACATTGTGAATGGACTTTGAAGTGGATATGAAGGACTGACAAATAACGGAAAATGGACAGTGGGTTTGAACTATAGAAGTTCGTCTGAAAACCAAAGAGGCACACTTGTACTGAACATAACCCCCCCCCCCCCCCCCCCCACTGCACTTCACTAACCTTAAAAGAGCATGAAGCAATGTGGATCTTTAATAATCTTTAATCATGAGCTACTGATAACCAATCGACAACTTGATTTATCCGCAATTGACGTGACCTGGAACACAACCCTAATGGGAACGATAAACCCACACCACTAAAATTAGGCGTACCCTGACCTTGATTATGAATCAAAACCTTGCCCAGCTAACGAAATGAATCAAAACCAAAGGACCTCAATCATTACACATACAACTGCTCCGGATATCCCCAAGTAAGCTTTCGAGTTGAACAACAAGAGGGATGAGCATACCTTCTTTTTTTGGATTATTCGAATAATGGTTAATGGGTGGATGTACAAGTGAAACTATATAAGGGTAGGACAAATTTGGGGTATGACAGATGCCCCTATCTAATTGGCTAAAACCGAGTAAGATGAAATGCTGCAGCGTTCATTTTTCGAGGTAGAAGACATGTATGATATGAAAAAAAAACCCTGAATTTGTCCGAAAAGGAAACACATGCTCGACAATTGAAGTGCTGGAAAATGTAAACCTCGAAGTAAATTGCAAGCAATTGGGAAAAAAAAGTCGTCATCACCAAAAGGATGATGGTATGAAAAACACACGACTACTACCACTAAAAGGACGGTAGAGCAAAACACTCGCACAAACTGACATCAGACGAGATAACAGACCCCCCACCAAAAGGATGACGGAGCGAGACAAACAAAATCCGCACAATCTATCATTAATGACCATGATAGACCCCCCACCAAAAGGATGACGGAGCGAAACTCAAAACATATCGCACAATCTATCATTAATGACCATGATAGACCCCCCACCAAAAGGATGACGGAGCGAGACAAACAAAATCTGCACAATCTATCATTAATGACCATGATAGACCCCCCACCAAAAGGATGACGGAGCGAAACTCAAAACAAATCGCGCAATCTATCATTAATGACCATGATAGACCCCCCACCAAAAGAATGACAGAGCGAAACTCAAAACATATCGCACAATCTATCATTAATGACCATGATAGACCCCCCACCAAAAGGATGACGGAGCGAAACTCAAAACATGTCGCACAATCTATCATTAATGACCATGATAGACCCCCCACCAAAAGGATGACGGAGCGAAACTCAAAACAAATCACGCAATTTATCATTAATGACCATGATAGACCCCCCACCAAAAGGATGACGGGGCGAAACTCAAAACATGTCGCACAATCTATCATTAATGACCATGATAGACCCCCCACCAAAAGGATGACGGAGCGAAACTCAAAACAAATCGTGTAATCTATCATTAATGACCATGATAGACCCCCCACCAAAAGGATGACGGAGCGAAACTCAAAACATATCGCACAATCTATCATTAATGACCATGATAGACCCCCCACCAAAAGGATGACGGAGCGAAACTCAAAACATGTCGCACAATCTATCATTAATGACCATGATAGACCCCCCACCAAAAGGATGACGGAGCGAAACACACACCAGTTACTACCACCAAAAGGATGATAGGACAAACACCATCGCACAATCTGACATCGACGAAATGCCAGACCCATCACCAAAAGGATGATGGAGCAAAACTCACACAAACTATCGCACAATCTGTCATTAATGACCATGATAGACCCCCCACCAAAAGGATGACAGAGCGAAACTCACACCAAACAATATCGCACAATCTGACATCGACGAAATGCCAGACCCACCACCAAAAGGATGATGGAGCGAAACACAAACAAAACATCGCGCAATCTAACATCGACGAAATGCCAGACCCACCACCAAAAGGATGACGAAGCGAAACTCGCACCAAACAATATCTCACAATCTGACATCGAAGAAATGCCAGACCCACCACCAAAAGGATGATGGAGCGAAACACAAACAAAACATCGCGCAATCTGACATCGACGAAATGCCAGACCCACCACCAAAAGGATGACGGAGCGAAACTCACACCAAACAATATCGCACAATCTGACATCGACGAAATGCTAGACCCACCACCAAAAGGATGATGGAGCGAAACACAAATAAAACATCGCGCAATCTGACATCGACGAAATGCCAGACCCACCACCAAAAGGATGATGGAGCGAAAACACAAACAAAATATCGCGCAATCTGACATCGACGAAATGCCAGACCCACCACCAAAAGGATGATGGAGTGAAAACACAAACAAAACATCGCCCAATCTGACATTGACGAAATGCCAGACCCACCACCAAAAGGATGATGGAGCGAAACACAACACACAGGTCGCTATCACTAGAAGGATGATAGGACAACACAGATTTGAGGTTTACCAACACCAAAAGGATGCAGGCTAGGTTGAACTGACGAAGTTCGACTATCACCAAAAGGATGATAGGAAGGCAATTGACAACGGTCACGCTTGCTGGGTACAACTCATTGGGTAACCCCCGAGAAGAAGATTGAATTGAAATGAGTCAACGGGGTACGCCCACCGTCTTGTTCGGAAATCATAGCTTTGCTGAAATGATTTCATGGTTACGCCCATGAATTCTGAAGAGGATGCCCCTGACTGGGCTGAGTTTGTCTTGAAATGTCTTGTTTCGCTCAACAAAAGGTTGAACAACTTCATGAGGAACGCTCACGGTTTCGCTGAAGATGCCCCTGCTCGGGTTGGATCTTGCTTTGAACTTCTTGGATTTTGCTCAACAAAAGTTTGAACAGCTTAGTGGGAATGCCCACGGTCTTGAACGGTATGCCCCTGATTAGGCTGAATGTTGATTTGCATATTTGATCAACCACGCGGTTGAAATACGTCGTGGGAGACGCCCATGGTCTTGAAAAGATGCCCCTGACTGGGCTGAATCTTGCTTTGAATACTTTGAAATTTTGGGAGAAATACACAATTGCGGAAGATTGCCCCTGCTTGGGCTGGTGATTGCTTTGAAGCTCTTGAAAATCGTGGGACAAACCCACCATCTTGCGGAAGATGCCCCTGACTGGGCGGTCGATGGTCTTGGAAATCTTCGGGATTGATCCTGGACCTTGACTTGCATATATGAATGCTGGATGATAAATAATATTCCATATGAGTGGACGTGCAAATGCAAATGCTGACGTGCGGAGATGCAAGAATTGGGGAAGTATGATATGGTTAGGTATGCATATGATGCAAGATGCTTATGATAGCGAATGTAATGCGCGTGATTGCATATGATTGCATACGGGTAATTGAAAATGCGCGTGAAGCCAGCATGGTAGATTTTGGTAGTTGCCAATGCGGATTGGACTTCGGGTGGTGGGAGGGATTGATTTCCTCGACACGCAGTTTATCGAAGACGCCACGATTGAAGTAAAAGATAACGCCCTGGATGCCCCAAGTCTGGGTACTTGGTGATTTGTTGTGAATTTCCTTCAGAAAAGGTTGCAACTCTGCTTGATGGTCAGGACGACCTGGTCTTGCCCCAGTCGGAACTTAGTAATGATATGCCCCTGCTCGAGCTGCTGAATGATTTGCCCCAGCCTGTAAGTTCTGAAATAGTCTTGCTTCGTGTCGGCCACTGAAAGTTAAGCTCCTCCTCGATTGCCTTTTGTTGAAATGTCTTTGAATACCTAGCACTGATTTGCAATTAAAATTGTACATTCATAAATGGTGACGTTAATGCAAAGTTCGATGTAAGTTTTGAAAAAGTGCGTCATTTATTGAGGTGTCGTGAAAGTGTAAGACGAATGGACTGCTAGCCCAGACGTTGTGCTAATTTGATTGGTGCGAAAGATATAGCAAGCAAAATGACACCAATATTGGCGATTAAAAATCATGTGAGGAGTCAGGTTACGCAACCTCGCAATAGTATGCTTTCAGAATAAACCTCGCCTCAATTAGGTCTTTCGAGGGTTGTAACGTGGTCTGGTTCACGGTTATGAAGCAAAAGGTTATTATGCTCAAAGTATGATTTACACCCACCCCTTCTTCTTAATGATCTCCAGTCCTACGCTCAGTTAATTCTACACTTGTCTTGACGGTATAAACTTGATGGTTCAAGGTTTGCTCGATACGGCTGTCAGCTTATTTTGATGGGTGTCAGTGCCCCTTTGATTTGGGTGGCCACTGAATCTTATTTTGTTTTTTTGTTGAGGGTTTGATGACCTCTTTTGTTTTTGTTTTTTATCCTTAATTTTTGCATGGATTGACTTTGTTTGTCAAATCCATCGGGACTGCCTTGGTTTTGCCTAAGTCCCCTTTTGAGGTGTCTGACTTGGCAGGCTTTTGATTTTTTTGGATTTTGTTGTGAGATTGTGACTGCCATGTCATGGGTCTTTGATGAATGACCGTCTTCTGGATTGATTCGAGTGCGGGATTAAATTAACTGAACACTACCCTGCCCCAGGTTGAATGTAAAGGGTTTGAATATCCGAAGGAAACTGCTACTTCTAGGCTCGAAGTGGTTGACTAGGGATTAACTCCTTATATCTCCGGTGTTTAGGGGAGTTGAAACAATGCCTGTACATCATCGACGAGATTCTGTCTGAAAGCATACGAGTTTGCAGTTATGGGTATCTCGTTTTCATCATCCTCCCTTAAATCAAGCTAAACAACAGTGAATAGAGTGGAGTGAATAAATGTGTCGGTGATAAATGAAAAATGAATGAATATGACATAACTAATTCAAAACATGCATAAACGGTACATTAATGAAAACCAAATACGAATGGCAATTGTTCAAAGCGTACAATACTTAAATAAGCAAAGACAAAACACAAGAAATGAGAAATATAAAATGGCAGCATGACGGCCTTCTTCGAGGAATGAACTTGACTGGAGTCGAACCGATGTTGGTACTAGTTGACCGGTGGCATCGGATTGTTGATGATATTTAGAGACTTCCCATTGAAGTTGATAGCATCTCTGTCGACCATGTCTTGAATTATGTGCTTGAAAGCCCTGCAGTCCTCAATGGTATGACCTGGAGCGCCCTCATGAAACTCACAATGAGCATTTGCATCGTAATCGGCAGGAATGATAGTTGGAGGAGCCAAATCTCTCGGAACAACAGCTTTCTTCTCCATCAACTGAGCAAAGATACTAGCATATTTCATTGGCAGGCGATCAAAGACTCTATCTGGTCTCCATGTTCTCTGCGGACGCTGTGGGCGAGTACCTTGTCGTTTCTGAGGAGGATACTGATATCCTTGCTGGTTGTAGACTTGTTGCTGAGGAGCCTGTTGCTGTGGCATCTGAGCTTGTGCTGCTTGAACAGCTGGCTGAAAAGGCATTGGAGCAGCAGCAACATATGGATACTGATAGTAGGGAACTTGATAAGGCATAGGAGCAGGAGCTTGTTGAGAAGCTTGCCCTTTCTGCAAAAAGATGGCATTTGTTTCGCCCTCTTTCTTCTTGTATCCATTAAAAGGCTTCTTGGCATTAGCCTGGCTGTTAGAACCTCCTGGGATCTTCCCGCTCTTCATCCCTTCTTCAATTCTTTCACCGACGATCACCAAGTCAGAGAATCCAGCGGAGACACTACCAATCAGCTTTTCGTAGTACTGGCCTTGCAAGGTAACCATGAAGATGTCAATCAATTCATGGTCAACAAGAGGTGGATGAACCCTTGCGGTTAACTCTCTCCATAGTTGCGCGTACTCCTTGAAGGATTCGTTATCCTTCTGAGTCATACTCTGAAGCTGAGTACGATTTGGAGCAAGATCAGTGTTGTATTTGTACTGCTTGACGAATGCATCGGCTAGCTCGGCCCAAGTGCGCACACTGTTACGCTCCAGCTGCATACACCATTCGAGTGATGCCCCAGACAAGCTGTCCTGGAAGCAATGGATCATGAGCTTCTCGTCTCTGGCATAGGCGGCCATCTTGCGACAGTACATCTTCAGATGAATGTTTGGGCAACTGAGACCTTTGTACTTTGAAAATTCGGGCACCTTGAACTTGGGAGGAATGACAACATCAGGCACCAAGCACAATTCCAGAGCACTGAAAGAATTTGAGTTATGCCCCTCCATGGCTCGGAGTTTCTCGGCTAGATCTCGGCACATCTTCATGGCTTCAGAATCCTGAGCGGCAACGAGACTGGAAATGGGGATAGCAGCATGATAGTTCTGAACGTCGTCATACTGATCCATCAGAGTATCTTCGACATGAGGAACCGGGATTTGCACAGCAGTAGGTTGGGCCTGCGGGATAACTCCAACAGTAACTCCAGGCGTTGGGATTGGCTAAGAAGTGTTTCCCTCGACTGCGTTGTTGAAGTTCAACGGCATCCTATGAGAATTTGGAATTGGAACTAAAGGGATGGAAGTAGACCCTTGTCCTTAACCATTGTTGTTGACGACAGCGGCGACTTCACGCTGTTCTTCCTCTCTCCTGGCTGCGAGGATGGCTTCGAGGATCTGGTCGATCTTTCCTTTCATAGAATCCAACTCTTCCCTGAAGGTAACTTGCTCCTGCTGAATCTGCTCCATCATACGTCTGGTATTGGCTCTAGTTGCGTACTGGTGTCGGGGAATCAGCTTGATTTACTGGAGAAGAAGGAACGGAGACATAAGATTCTGTTGGAGGACTGGAAATGCAAAATGCACAACATATGAAATGTAATGCGAGTGATATGTAAGATGCAATGCAAGATACAAGATCCAGGATCACAGGATCATAGTTCAAACAGATGCTGAAGCTGGTAACTGTAATAGATAAGTAACCATAATTTCCGATCAAAGAAACTGACAGGTACGACCTATGTGGGAAGATCTAAACATTCTACTCATAGACCCTCTTACTGGATGGTTTCTATGTTTGGTTCCTAGGATCACGGACACTAGTCGTATTAGCGTCGCGCAACACGCTGGCTGTATTACAACGATAATAATGATAAGGTCTCTCCTGAGCGGGGTCCTTGTGCTAGGCGCACAAGGAGCGAGTCCTTGGAGACTAACACTACACGACCGCCAATATCAGAACTGGTGCTAACAAAAGGTTCCCAGAATCACGGACCTTTCATTAATCAAGTCGTGTAACAGGCTAGCTGTGTTACAACAGGATCTACGAATAGGTCTCCTCTGGAGGAGCTTTCATGCTAGGCACACAAGAAGCGAATCCTTGGTGACTAACACTACTCGACTACCAATTCTAAACTAAGTGATTTCTCTGCTTTTACCAAAGCTCGGGCGTAGAGCCTTATTCATGATGTTAGATTGTGTGATAATGTTTGTCCTATCATCCTTTTCATGGTAGTGGCTGGTGTGAGTTTCGCTACGTTATCCTTTTCGTGGGGGGTTTGTCATTTAATTGATGTCAGATTATGCGGTAGTGTTTGTCCTATCATCCTTTTGGTTATAGTGGCCGGTGTGAGTTTCGATCCGTGATCCTTTTGGTGGGGGGTCTTCCATCGTAATTGATGTTAGATTGTGCGATAGTGTTTGTCCTATAATCCTTTTGGTGGTAGTGGCCAGTGCGAGTTTTGCTTTGTCATCCTTTTGGTGGGGGGTCTGTCATCGTAATTGATGTCAGATTGTGCGATAGTATTTGTCCTGTCATCCTTTTGGTGGTAGTGGCCGGTGTGAGCTTCGCGCCGTCATCCTTTTGGTGGGGGGTCTGTCATCGTAATTTATGTCAGATTGTGTGTGTCGCACCTCGAAAATTCATTCAAACATACGACCCTCGCGCGAAAGGCACGGAAATGCAGTTCGACAGAGTCGCCACCGAACTTTATTTTTCCCGAATGAACGGGAGAGGAAAATATCGAGAAAACCTCTTAAAAACGAAAGGATAGGAACAGGGCTGTCGCAACCATGTTCCGGGTTCGGGAGTCGGTTACGTGAGGGGAAGGTATTAACACCCCTCACGTCCGTCGTACTCGACGGGAACCTCTTAAGGTACTTGTGGGGAGTGTTGTTTAGGTTTACTTGTTTTTCTTCTCGTTTGTTAAAGGTAGAATTGGTAGGTTTAAAAGGTTGAAGATACTAAGGAGAGATGGGTGGTTAGAGAATAGGGTGCTCGCCAAGGATTGGGGCCCTTGTGCCTACGTATGCTCATTCGGACGAGAATGAGAAATCAGAGCGTCGTAGTTCGACTACGGGAAAAGGATGGGAAAGTGTGGACGAAATAATGGAGGAAGATAGAAGTGTGGAATAGGGGAGAAAATGGGAAATGTGCTCGCCAAGATCATCGCAATCTTGTGCCTACATATCTTACATTCGGACGAGAATGAAGAATCAGAGCAGTCGTAGTTCGTGGTAACAACCACGAAAAGATGAGGTTTGAAAAGGGTTGAAGTTTGAGTTTGAGACGAAAGGGTGATTGACAAGCAACCCAAGAGCACGCCTCAAGAGCTTGTCACTTAAGAATTCAAGGAATGCGAGACTCCAAGAACTCTGTTCTTTCGGGAATTGACTAAATAAATTGAAGGTAAAGAGTTGGATGTTTTTGAAATCGAAAGAATGAATTAATAACAACTCAAGGGCGTGCCTCGAGAGTTACTCATTCGAACATTCAAAGAATGCTAGATTCTAAGAATATCTCTCTTTCGTAAGTTTAAAAAAAGTGCTTTTGAAAGGATCGAATCGGAAAATGGCACACGAGGCCAAAAGGAAGTTGTTTTGAAGTAGCTCGACGACGTGTCGAAGATTTGATCGAAGATGGAACCGACTTGACGACGTGTCAAGTGTTAGGGTTGTGAGAAACGATATTAGTCCCTGAGGGTGCTCCTAATATCGGAACCACGAGGAATTGTGAATGAAAATGTGGGTTGCGATTGCGGACGAGCATTCGACTTAGGATAATGTTTGAAAATGATTGAATTTAAGAGAATCGAAAGGTTGAGTGAATAACAACTCAAAGGGCGTGCCTCGAGGACTATTCACTCGAAAACTCAAGGAATGCTAGACTCCAAGAATCTTCTTCTTTCGGAGTTTTAATCGAGAAAATGTTGAGAAAATGCGTTTGAGAAAATCAAAAGATTGAGTGAATAACAACTCAAGAGCGTGCCTCGAGAATTATTCACTCGAAGATCCAAGGAATGCTAGATTCCAAGAATCTCCTTCTTTTGGAGTTTGATCGGGAAAATGTTTTAAAAATGATTTGAAGCGAAAAGGAAATAGTCTCGACTAAATTATCATCTATCAATAATTTGACCGATAATAATTATTAAAGTCATCATTGACTAAAGAATAAGAAAAAAAGGATAATGAAAGTTTTGACAAAAAAAATGGTCTCGGGTTTGTTATTATCTGTCAATAATTTGACAAATTATAACTCGGGGTATCGTCATCGACTGCTAAAGGGGAAAGTGGAATAAAAAATCCAAATAAGAAATGAAACAAAGATTTAACTTCTAAACTGGAAAATAATATCTAAAAGAAAACATTTTTTTTTAAAAAAAAATTTTAAATAAATAAATGATAAAGAAAAGAAAAAGAATTAGAAACATAAATAATATATTTTACATAAAAGAATTTTTTCAAGAAATAGGATGCAGTACTGGTATGATGAGGAAAAACCGTGTGAGTCAATTGATTAAAGCCCCATCCATTTTTTTTAAAAAAAAGATGTTGGATTTCAAAACAAGCCTGATAAAGTAATTACCACAAACGAATACACGCATGAACCAAAACTGCATAAGCCCAATATCACCAACACACTAAATGATTCCCAAAACTAACAGAGCTATGGTTCGTCTTTTTTCTGAATAACAATCTTAACGCCGCAAAAAGAGTATTGTCATTACCGTCACGATTTGCCCAAAAAAATGCTTCAGAATCGAGGAAGGAAGTGAGGTTGAACGTAGATGACGAACACCACACACCAAACCCCCTTAGATCGACCAAATACTCTTCAGATTTACACGTTTGGGTCTACCTTTGATTTCTCCTTTCTCAACCAATCAGTCCTAAATGATTTGACCATCACATTTTCGAATCAATATCAGGTTTGACTCACTCTCGATTTGGGTCGTGATTCGATCCATCTATTCTTCTCCTTCCTTTTCTGTTCTGTTTTGTGTATGTTGAAGGGCTTAGAGGTTTGTTGTTGTTTTAGTGAGAGGATTTGGAGATCGGAGAAGAAAAATCGTGTTTAGAGGTTTGGGATTTTTCTTTGATTTAGGGATTTGGAGGTTTGTGTGGTTATCAAGATGAATGTTTGGTATTGTAGTGGTGGCTTTTAAGTTTGAGAATGGTTTTTTCGGAAGAAGAAGATTGGGTTTGTGATTCTGATGTTGAAGGAGATGGTTTCCAAGCTGTGGCTGCTAGGGTTTTTTGAGGCTCCCCCCTTTTTACTCTGAAAGAAGATGGTATTTATGTAAGCTCTAAAAGGTATCTTGGGAATTTGGGAGAAGGTACGATGTTGTGGTTTTGCTACACTGTAGGATGAAAAGCAGAGAGGGTACGTGGTTCTGGGCTGAATTTTGTACAGGTTTCAATGTATTTTTTAGAATGGTACAAGTAGTGGTGTATTGTGAACTTTTCCGTACAAGTTATGTGTGTGACACATCTGTTGCCGTGTTGGTTTATTCTGTGTTTGAACTTTTCGCAGGGTCATTATGGTTGAAGTTAATAACAATGGGGGTGAAGGTCGATGTGGAAAGGAGGTCTCGGAGGAGTTTCAATGAAGAAAATGGTTGTTTTGATGCTGGTAGTTTCCAAAACAAGAGGTTGGTGAAGAAATTTAATGATTGAAGGTGCATATATCATGTGGTTTAAGTGAAAAGGAAAAAGGTAGCAAGTTGTTGTGTACTGCGCGCAGTGTTATACGTGTGGCTTCATGTGCTGTGACGTTTATGTGAAAGAAAGAAGTGGAGAGTCGAATGAAGGAGACGGAAACCGTGTTTGCTGCAGATTTATGATCAAGGTCAGAAAGTTTGTTTGATGAGGAGTGGTGTTGCGGTTTTTATGGTTTAGGATTGGTTCTATCTCATTGTATCCTTCTAATTAGTTTTGAATTTCTGATTTGCAGGTGGGAATTTGGATTGAAGAAGACAATTTAACGGTAATGTTTTGTTGTTTGGCTATGCAATGAAGGTTGGGGAATGGAAATAAACTGACAGCAGATGGAAGGAAAAAGGGTGGTCCGGGGCAGCTCGGTCGTGGTATTTTCTTTGTGATGTTTAGGGCGAACTGATGTTTGGGATGAACTAATTATTGAGAGGTTTTGTTGATGAAAGGAGAAATATGAAGATTATGTTTTTCTTTGTAGGTAATGTCCCTGATATTCATGCTTGCTGAGTTGTTGTTGTTCGTTCAAAGTTAATAGAAACGGAGGAAGCGAGTTATATTGTTGCTGCTAAACCAAGTCATTGGTTGGAGAGTAGGTGAGGTTTTTTTTCGGTTATGGAAGATAGTTGAAGAATGGTTTATTAAGGTTGGGGGTTGTGATAGCAGGCTTTTTTTAGAGGTTTGCTGCAAGATTCTTCTGGTGCTTCTCTAACGGACGTGGACTCTTCATTGCATTTTGCTCGTACACCTTTGTGGAGACTCTGTCCTGTATTGCCTTCTTTTAGTCTTATTTGCAATACCTTGTTTCATTTATTTTGTATAAATTCCACTCATCAAAAGTGGGCTGAGATTCGAAGGCTTGGTTTAAAATGTGCAGGGCATATATTTGTTGCGTTGGCTTGTATGGGCTTGTTTTATTTCCTCTTGATTTGCAGGTACGAATCGCAAAGGAGGTGGAGGTGTGATGAAGGTTGGCTCGTGGGCTATCGATAGCAGAACGTACGAAGGTTGTAAGCTTGGCGATTTGGCAAAGGTATTGTCGTATGTCTAGACTCAATCTCAATGCTTTGAATTGCCTTCTACAAGTTGCGGTTTGTGTAACATTTTTCTTTTGTTTGTTATGGATTTTGCAAAGTGTGGGGGTCTGCAGTTTTGGTCTGAAATTTGTTTTCAATTTGCTAACTGAAAGTTTTGTTTTGCAGGTGTTTTTGTTTGTGATGCTATGCTGCAGATTTGCGATTTGATAGCAAAGGGTGTGCGTGATGCCGCGAGCGAAGCTCTTAGGTAAAACATGGCAGGGTTGTCTTTGTTTTAGTACAGGTTAGTGATGCAGTTTATACTCACTTGGTGATGCACAGAAAGCGACTTTGTGGAGTGCCTTTATTTTCTTCTATGATGATAATTTCACAGCAAAGCGTCCTAGTTCCAATCACCCTCTTATGAAGAACCTGTTCCAGCAAAAGTAACTTTTCTTTCTCTGTTTGTTGGAGGCTTGATAGTGGTATACCAGTCCATTTGCTCATAATCTCAGTAATATCAAGGTCAGTGAGTTTTTTATCTCCAGTTTCAAGACCGCTCTATCTATCTCATCCAATTCTGTAAGCTTAGAGGTGATCTCCATCTTCAGTTTTGCAGCAGCTTTAAGATCAATAGCTTTGTCTGGTAGGCAGCATTCCGTGATGTATCGATTTGCAAGGACTGCGGCTGAAACAAGTGCACTGTCTGATATTTTGACTTCATGGTGCAATTCATAACGCTCGCGCAACCCTCGGAGAATGGATATTGTATCTTCAACAAATGGTTGACAGCAAAATACTTGTTGAAATCTACGCTCAAGTGCAGGATTCTTCTCAATGTATTTTCTATACTCATTCAATGTAGTTGCTCCTATACATCGAAGTTCCCCCTTCCAAACATTGGCTTCGACAAGTTTCCAGCATCCATTGCACCACTTTTATAATCATTCAATGTATGTTGCACTGTAGGTGATAACCCGTTACAACACTCGCACTCGGCTACCTTCATTAATGAATGAAATTACCACGTGAAACATTGGACTCATGCTGTGTGTATGGAATATCATTGGGGATGCCGTTCACATTGTACTAGTTTACTATAAGAAACAGAAGTAGGGATTCTACTGTAAATTCTTTGACCAATTTTTGTAATGTTGGAGCTTTTGCAATTGAAATTGAATCAAAGATGAAATGACTTGAATGATATGGGCTTTGTAAAAGAAAAACAAGAATATTATGACCTTGTGCTTTATCTTGTGTATGAAATGGGCTCCTGAAAAGATGATGAATTTATGTACAATGACTCTTTTTCCCTTTTTGGATCTTCATGCAAATCAATTTCGATATTTTGATGCAAATATGGATTTTTGGTATGGACTGATAATTTAATTTGTAAACATTGTGAATGGACTTTGAAGTGGATATGAAGGACTGACAAATAACGGAAAATGGACAGTGGGTTTGAACTATAGAAGTTCGTCTGAAAACCAAAGAGGCACACTTGTACTAAACATAACCCCCCCCCCCCCACTGCACTTCACTAACCTTAAAAGAGCATGAAGCAATGTGGATCTTTAATAATCTTTAATCATGAGCTACTGATAACCAATCGACAACTTGATTTATCCGCAATTGACGTGACCTGGAACACAACCCTAATGGGAACGATAAACCCACACCACTAAAATTAGGCGTACCCTGACCTTGATTATGAAACAAAACCTTGCCCAGCTAACGAAATGAATCAAAACCAAAGGACCTCAATCATTACACATACAACTGCTCCGGATATCCCCAAGTAAGCTTTCGAGTTGAACAACAAGAGGGACGAGCATACCTTCTTTTTTTGGATTATTCGAATAATGGTTAATGGGTGGATGTACAAGTGAAAACTATATAAGGGTAGGACAAATTTGGGGTATGACAGATGCCCCTATCTAATTGGCTAAAACCGAGTAAGATGAAATGCTGCAGCGTTCATTTTTCGAGGTAGAAGACAATTAGATATGAAAAAAAACCTGAATTTGTCCGAAAAGGAAACACATGCTCGACAATTGAAGTGCTGGAAAATGTAAACCTCGAAGTAAATTGTAAGCAATTGGGAAAAAAAAAGTCGTCATCACCAAAAGGATGATGGTATGAAAAACACACGACTACTACCACTAAAAGGACGGTAGAGCAAAACACTCGCACAAACTGACATCAGACGAGATAACAGACCCCCCACCAAAAGGATGACGGAGCGAGACAAACAAAATCCGCACAATCTATCATTAATGACCATGATAGACCCCCCACCAAAAGGATGACGGAGCGAAACTCAAAACATATCGCACAATCTATCATTAATGACCATGATAGACCCCCCACCAAAAGGATGACGGAGCGAGACAAATAAAATCCGCACAATCTATCATTAATGACCATGATAGACCCCCCACCAAAAGGATGACGGAGCGAAACTCAAAACAAATCGCGCAATCTATCATTAATGACCATGATAGACCCCCCACCAAAAGGATGACGGAGCGAAACTCAAAACATATCGCACAATCTATCATTAATGACCATGATAGACCCCCCACCAAAAGGATGACGGAGCGAAACTCAAAACATGTCGCACAATCTATCATTAATGACCATGATAGACCCCCCACCAAAAGGATGACGGAGCGAAACTCAAAACAAATCGCGCAATCTATCATTAATGACCATGATAGACCCCCCACCAAAAGGATGACGGAGCGAAACTCAAAACATGTCGCACAATCTATCATTAATGACCATGATAGACCCCCACCAAAAGGATGACGGAGCGAAACTCAAAACAAATCGCGCAATCTATCATTAATGACCATGATAGACCCTCCACCAAAAGGATGACGGAGCGAAACTCAAAACATATCGCACAATCTATCATTAATGACCATGATAGACCCCCCACCAAAAGGATGACGGAGCGAAACTCAAAACATGTCGCACAATCTATCATTAATGACCATGATAGACCCCCCCACCAAAAGGATGACGGAGCGAAACACACACCAGTTACTACCACCAAAAGGATGATAGGACAAACACCATCGCACAATCTGACATCGACGAAATGCCAGACCCATCACCAAAAGGATGATGGAGCAAAACTCACATAAACTATCGCACAATCTGTCATTAATGACCATGATAGACCCCCCACCAAAAGGATGACGGAGCGAAACTCACACCAAACAATATCGCACAATCTGACATCGACGAAATTCCAGACCCACCACCAAAAGGATGATGGAGCGAAACACAAACAAAACATCGCGCAATCTAACATCGACGAAATGCCAGACCCACCACCAAAAGGATGACGGAGCGAAACTCACACCGAACAATATCGCACAATCTGACATCGACGAAATGCCAGACCCACCACCAAAAGGATGATGGAGCGAAACACAAACAAAACATCGTGCAATCTGACATCGACGAAATGCCAGACCCACCACCAAAAGGATGACGGAGCGAAACTCACACCAAACAATATTGCACAATCTGACATCGACGAAATGCCAGACCCACCACCAAAAGGATGATGGAGCGAAACACAAACAAAACATCGCGCAGTCTGACATCGATGAAATGCCAGACCCACCACCAAAAGGATGATGGAGCGAAAACACAAACAAAATATCGCGCAATTTGACATTGACGAAATGCCAGACCCACCACCAAAAGGATGATGGAGCGAAAACACAAACAAAACATCGCCCAATCTGACATTGACGAAATGCCAGACCCACCACCAAAAGGATGATGGAGCGAAACACAACACACAGGTCGCTATCAATAGAAGGATGATAGGACAACACAGATTTGAGGTTTACCAACACCAAAAGGATGCAGGCTAGGTTGAACTGACGAAGTTCGACTATCACCAAAAGGATGATAGGAAGGAAATTGACAACGGTCACGCTTGCTGGGTACAACTCATTGGGGAACCCCCGAGAAGAAGATTGAATTGAAATGAGTCAACGGGGTACGCCCACCGTCTTGTTCGGAGATCATAGCTTTGCTGAAATGATTTCATGGTTACGCCCATGAATTCTGAAGAGGAAGCCCCTGACTGGGCTGAGTTTGTCTTGAAATGTCTTGTTTCGCTCAACAAAAGGTTGAACAACTTCATGAGGAACGCTCACGGTTTCGCTGAAGATGCCCCTGCTCGGGTTGGATCTTGCTTTGAACTTCTTGGATTTTTCTCAACAAAAGTTTGAACAGCTTAGTGGGAATGCCCACGGTCTTGAACGGTATGCCCCTGATTAGGCTGAATGTTGATTTGCATATTTGATCAACCACGCGGTTGAAATACGTCGTGGGAGACGCCCATGGTCTTGAAAAGATGTCCCTGACTGGGCTGAATCTTGCTTTGAATACTTTGAAATTTTGGGAGAAACACACAATTGTGGAAGATTGCCCCTGCTTGGGCAGGTGATTGCTTTGAAGCTCTTGAAAATCGTGGGACAAACCCACCATCTTGCGGAAGATGCCCCTGACTGGGCGGTCGATGGTCTTGGAAATCTTCGGGATTGATCCTGGACCTTGACTTGCATATATGAATGCTGGATGATAAATAATATTCCATATGAGTGGACGTGCAAATGCAAATGCTGACGTGCGGAGATGCAAGAATTGGGGAAGTATGATATGGTTAGGTATGCATATGATGCAAGATGCTTATGATAGCGAATGTAATGCGCGTGATTGCATATGATTGCAGACGGGTAATTGAAAATGCGCGTGAAGCCAGCATGGTAGATTTTGGTAGTTGCCAATGCGGATTGGACTTCGGGTGGTGGGAGGGATTGATTTCCTCGACACGCAGTTTATCGAAGACGCCACGATTGAAGTAAAAGATAACGCCCTGGATGCCCCAAGTCTGGGTACTTGGTGATTTGTTGTGAATTTCCTTCAGAAAACGTTGAAACTCTGCTTGATGGTCAGGACGACCTGGTCTTGCCCCAGTCGGAACTTGGTAATGATATGCCCCTGCTCGAGCTGCTGAATGATTTGCCCCAGCCTGTAAGTTCTGAAGTAGTCTTGCTTCGTGTCGGCCACTGAAAGTTAAGCTCCTCCTCGATTGCCTTTTGTTGAAATGTCTTTGAATACCTAGCACTGATTTGCAATTAAAATTGTACATTCATAAATGGTGACGTTAATGCAAAGTTCGATGTAAGTTTTGAAAAAGTGCGTCATTTATTGAGGTGTCGTGAAAGTGTAAGACGAATGGACTGCTAGCCCAGACGTTGTGCTAATTTGATTGGTGCGAAAGATATAGCAAACAAAATGACACCAATATTGGCGATTAGAAATCATGTGAGGAGTCAGGTTACGCAACCTCGCAATAGTATGCTTTCAAAATAAACCTCGCCTCAATTAGGTCTTTCGAGGGTTCTAACGTGGTCTGGTTCACGGTTATGAAGCAAAAGGTTATTATGCTCAAAGTATGATTTACACCCACCCCTTCTTCTTAATGATCTCCAGTCCTACGCTCAGTTAATTCTACACTTGTCTTGACGGTATAAACTTGATGGTTCAAGGTTTGCTCGACACAGCTGTCATCTTATTTTGATGGGTGTCAGTGCCCCTTTGATTTGGGTGGCCACTGAATCTTATTTTGTTTTTTTGTTGAGGGCTTGATGACCTCTTTTGTTTTTGTTTTTTATCCCTAATTTTTGCATGGATTGACTTTGTTTGTCAAATCCATCGGGACTGCCTTGGTTTTGCCTAAGTCCCGTTTTGAGGTGTCTGACTTGGCAGACTTTTGATTTTTTTGGACTTTGTTATGAGATTGTGACTGCCATATCATGGGTCTTTGATGAATGACCGTCTTCTGGATTGATTCGAGTGCGGGATTGGATTAACTGAACACTACCCTGCCCCAGGTTGAATGTAAAGGGTTTGAATATCTGAAGGAAACTGCTACTTCTAGGCTCGAAGTGGTTGACTAGGGATTAACTCCTTATATCTCCGGTGTTTAGAGGAGTTGAAACAATGCCTGTACATCATCGACGAGATTCTGTCTGAAAGCATACGAGTTTGCAGTTATGGGTATCTCGTTTTCATCATCCTCCCTCAAATCAAGCTAAACAACAGTGAATAGAGTGGAGTGAATAAATGTGTTGGTGATAAATGAAAAATGAATGAATACGACATAACTAATTCAAAACATGCATAAACGGTACATTAATGAAAACCAAATACGAATGGCAATTGTTCAAAGCGTACAATACTTAAATAAGCAAAGACGAAACACAAGAAATGAGAAATATAAAATGGCAGCATGACGGCCTTCTTCGAGGAATGAACTTGACTGGAGTCGATCCGATGTTGGTACTAGTTGACCGGTGGCATCGGATTGTTGATGATATTTGGAGACATCCCATTGAAGTTGATAGCATCTCTGTCGATCATGTCTTGAATTATGTGCTTGAAAGCCCTGCAGTCCTCAATGGTATGACCTGGAGCGCCCTTATGAAACTCACAATGAGCATTTGCATCGTAATCGGCAGGAATGACAGTTGGAGGAGCCAAATCTCTCGGAACAACAGCTTTCTTCTCCATCAACTGAGCAAAGATACTAGCATATTTCATTGGCAGGCGATCAAAGACTCTATCTGGTCTCCATGTTCTCTGCGGACGCTGTGGGCGAGTACCTTGTCGTTGCTGAGTTGCTTGCATCTGCTGTTGTTGAGGAGGATACTGATATCCTTGCTGGTTGTAGACTTGTTGCTGTGGCATCTGAGCTTGTGCTGCTTGAACAGCTGGCTGATAAGGCATTGGAGCAGCAGCAACATATGGATACTGATAGTAGGGAACTTGATAAGGCATAGGAGCAGGAGCTTGTTGAGAAGCTTGCCCTTTCTGGAAAAAGATGGCATTTGTTTCGCCCTCTTTCTTCTTGTATCCGTTAAAAGGCTTCTTGGCATTAGCCTGGCTGTTAGAACCTCCTGGGATCTTCCCGCTCTTCAGCCCTTCTTCAATTCTTTCACCGACGATCACCAAGTCAGAGAATCCAGCGGAGACACTACCATCCTTTTGGTGGGGGATCTGTCATCTAATTGATATCTGATTGTGCCATAATGTTTATCCTATCATCCTTTTGGTGGTAGTGGCCGGTGTGAGCTTCGCTCCGTCATCCTTTTGGTGGAGGGTCTGTCATCGTAATTGATGTCAGATTGTGCGATAGTATTTGTCCTATCATCCTTTTGATGGTAGTGGGTGGTGTGAGTTTCGATCTGTCATCATTTTGGTTGGGGGTCGGCCATCGTAATTGATGTCAGATTGTGCGATAGTGTTTGTCCTATCATCCTTTTGGTGGTAGTGGCAAGTGTGAGTTTCGCTTCATCATCCTTTTGGTGGGGGGTCTGTCATCGTAATTGATGTCAGATTGTGCGATAATATTTGTCCTGTCATCCTTTTGGTGGTAGTGGCCGGTGTGAGCTTCGCTCCGTCATCCTTTTGGTGGGGGGTCTGTCATCGTAATTTATGTCAGATTGTGCGATAGTGTTTGTCCTATCATCCTTTTGGTGGTAGTGGCCAGTGTGAGTTTCGCTCAATCATCCTTTTGGTGGGGGGTCTGTCATCGTAATTGATATCAGATTGTGCGATAGTCTTTGTCCTATCATCCTTTTGGTGGTAGTTGGCAGTGTGAGTTTCGCTCCGTCATCCTTTTGGTCGGGGGTCTGTCATTTTAATTGATGTCAGATTGTGTGATAATGTTTGTCCTATCATCCTTTTGGTGGTAGTGGTTGGTGTGAGTTTCACTACGTTATCCTTTTCGTGGGGGGTCTGTCATTTAATTGATGTCAGATTATGCGGTAGTGTTTGTCCTATCAATCCTTTTGGTTATAGTGGCCGGTGTGAGTTTCGCTCCGTGATCCTTTTGGTGGGGGGTCTTCCATCGTAATTGATGTTAGATTGTGCGATAGTGTTTGTCCTATCATACTTTTGGTGGTAGTGGCCAGTGTGAGTTTTGCTCAGTCATCCTTTTGGTGGGGTTCAGTCATCATAATTGATGTCATATTTTACGATAATGTTTGTCATCATATCCTTTTGGTGGTAGTGCTTGGTGTGAGTTTCACTCCGTCATCCTTTTGGAGGGGGGTCTGTCATCTTAATTGATGTCAGATGGTGCGATAATGTTTATCCTATCATCCATTTAGTTGTAGTGGCCGGTGTGATTTTCACTCCGTCATCCTTTTGGTGGGGGGTCAGTCATCTAATTGATGGCAGATTGTGCGAGAGTGTTTGTCCTATCATCCTTTTGGTGGTAGTGACCGGTGTTAGTTTCTCTCTGCATCCTTTTGGTGAGGGGTCTGTCATCTAATTGATGTCAGATTGTGCGATCGTGTTTGTCCTATCATCCTTTTTGTGGTAGTGACCGGTATGAGTTTCGCTTCGTCATCCTTTTTGTAGGGGGTGTGTCATGTAATTGATGGCAGATTGTGTGATAGTGTTTGTCCTATCATCCTTTTAGTGGTAGTGGCCGATGTTAGTTTCGCTACGTCATCCTTTTGGTGGGAGATCTGTCATCTAATTGATGTTAGATTGTGTGATAGTGTTTGTCCTATCATCCTTTGGTTGGTAGTGCTTGGTGTGAGCTTCGCTCCGTCATCCTTTTAGAGGGGGGTCTGTCATCTTAATTGATGTCAGATTGTGCGATAGTGTTTGTCCTATCATCCTTTTAGTTGTAGTGGCCGGTGTGATTTTCACTCCGTCATCCTTTTGGAGGGGGGTCTGTCATCTTAATTGATGTCAGATTGTGCGATAATGTTTATCCTATCATCCTTTTGGTGTTTGTGGCCGGTGTTAGTTTCGCTCTGCATCCTTTTGGTGAGGGGTCTCTCATCTAATTGATGTCAGATTGTGCGATCGTGTTTGTCCTATCATCCTTTTGGTGGTAGTGGCCAGTGTGAGTTTCGCTCCGTCATCCTTTTGGTGGGGGTCTCTCATTGTAATTGATGTCAGATTGTGCGATAGTATTTGTCCTATCAACCTTTTGGTGGTAGTGGCCGGGTTGAGTTTTGCTCCATCATCATTTTAGTGGGGGGTCTGTCATTTTAATTGATGTCAGATTGTGCGATAATGTTTGTCCTATCATCCTTTTGGTGGTAATGGCCAGTGTGAGTTTCTCTCTGTCATCCTTTTTGTGGGAGGTATGACATCGTAATTAATGTCAGATTGTGCGATAGTGTTTGTCCTATCATCCTTTTGGTGGTAGTGCTTGGTGTGAGTTTCGCTTTGTGATCCTTTTGGAGGGGGTTCTGTCATCTTAATTGATGGCAGATTGTGCGATAGTGTTTGTCCTATCATTCTTTTGGTGGTAGTGGTCGGTGTGAGTTTCACTCCGTCATCCTTTTGGTAGGGGGTCTGTCATCTAATTGATGGCAGATTGTGCGATAGTGTTTGTCCTATCATCCTTTTGGTGGTAGTGGCCGGTGTTAGTTTTGCTCTGCATCCTTTTGGTGAGGGGTCTGTCATCTAATTGATGTCAGATTGTGCGATCGTGTTTGTCCTATCATCCTTTTAATGGTAGTGGCCGGTGTGAGTTTTGCTCCGTCTACGTTTTTGTACGGGGTCTGTCATCGAATTGATGGCAGATTGTGTGATAGTGTTTGTCCTATCATCCTTTTAGTGGTATTGGCCGGTGTTAGTTTTGCTCCGTCTTCCTTTTGGTGGGGGAACTGTCATCTAATTGATATCTGATTGTGCGATAGTGTTTGTCCTATCATCCTTTTGGTGGTAGTGGCCGGTGTGAGCGTCGCTCCGTCATCCTTTTGGTGGAAGGTCTGTCATCGTAATTGATGTTAGATTGTGCGATAGTCTTTCTCCTATCATCCTTTTGGTGGTAGTGGGTGGAGTGAGTTTCGCTCTGTCATCCTTTTGGTTGGGGGTCGGCCATCGTAATTGATGTCAGATTGTGCGGTAGTGTTTGTCCTATCATCCTTTTGGTGGTAGTGGCCAGTGTGAGTTTCGCTCCGTGATCCTTTTGGTGGGGGGTCTTCCATCGTAATTGATGTTAGATTGTGCGATAGTGTTTGTCCTATCATCCTTTTGGTGGTAGTGGCCAGTGTGAGTTTCGCTCAGTCATCCTTTTGGTGGGGTTCTATCATCATAATTGATATCAGATTGTGCGATAGTCTTTGTCCTATCATCCTTTTGCTGGTAGTCACTGGTGTGAAATTCGCTCCGTTATCCTTTTGGTGGGGGGTCGGTCGTCTAATTGATGTCATATTCTGCGATAGTGTTTGTCCTATCATCCGTTTGGTGGTAGTGCTTAGTGTGAGTTTCACTCTGTCATCCTTTTGGTGGGGGGTCTGTCATCTAATTGATGGCAGATTGTGCGATAGTGTTTGTCCAATCATCCTTTTAGTGTTAGTGGCCGGTGTTAGTTTCGCTCTGCATCCTTTTGGTGGGGGTCTCCCATTGTAATTGATGTCAGATTGTGCGATAGTATTTGTCCTATCAACCCTTTGGTGGTAGTGGCCGGTTTGAGTTTCGCTCCATCATCATTTTAGTGGGGGGTCTGTCATTTTAATTGATGTCAGATTGTGCGATAATGTTTGTCCTATCATCCTTTTGGTGGTAATGGCCGGTGTGAGTTTCTCTCTGTCATCCTTTTTGTGGGAGGTATGTCATCGTAATTAATGTCAGATTGTGCGATAGTGTTTGTCATATCATCCTTTTGGTGGTAGTGCTTGGTGTGAGTTTCGCTCCGTCATCCTTTTGGAGGGGGTTCTGTCATCTTAATTGATGGCAGATTGTGCGATAGTGTTTGTCCTATCATCGTTTTGGTGGTTGTGGTCGGTGTGAGTTTCACTCCGTCATCCTTTTGGTGGGGGGTCTGTCATCTAATTGATGGCAGATTGTGCGATAGTGTTTGTCCTATCATCCTTTTGGTGGTAGTGGCCGGTGTTAGTTTCTCTCTGCATCCTTTTAGTGAGGGGTCTGTCATCTAATTGATGTCAGATTGTGCGATTGTGTTTGTCCTATCATCCTTTTTATGGTAGTGGCCGGTATGAGTTTCGCTCTGTCATCCTCTTTGCAGGGGGTGTGTCATCTAATTGATGTCAGATTGTGTGATAGTGTTTGTCCTATCATGCTTTGGTTGGTAGTGCTTGGTGTGAGTTTCGCTCCGTCACCTTTTAGAGGGGGGTCTGTCATCTTAATTGATGTCAGATTGTGCGATAGTTATTGTCCTATCATCCTTTTAGTTGTAGTGGTCGGTGTGAGTTTCACTCCGTCATCCTTTTGGTGGGGGGTCTGTCATCTAATTGATGGCAGATTGTGCAATAGTGTTGTCCTATCATCCTTTTAGTGTTAGTTTCGCTCTGCATCCTTTTGGTGAGGGGTCTGTCATCTAATTGATGTCAGATTGTGCGATCGTGTTTGTCCTATCATCCTTTTGGTGGTAGTGGCCAGTGTGAGTTTCGCTTCGTCATCCTTTTGGTGGGGGTCTCTCATTGTAATTGATGTCAGATTGTGCGATAGTATTTGTCCTATCATCCTTTTGGTTATAGTGGCCGGTTTGAGTTTCGCTCCATCATCATTTTAGTGGGGGTCTGTCATTTTAATTGATGTAAGATTGTGCGATAATGTTTGTCCTGTCATCCTTTTGGTGGTAATGGCCGGTGTGAGTTTCTCTCTGTCATCCTTTTTGTAGGGGGTATGTCATCGTAATTGAAGTCAGATTATGCGATAGTGTTTGTCCTATCATCCTTTTGGTGGTACTGCTTGGTGTGAGTTTCGCTCCGTCATCCTTTTGGAGGGGGTTCTGTCATCTTAATTGATGGCAGATTGTGCGATAGTGTTTGTCCTATCATCCTTTTGGTGGTAGTGGTCGTTGTTAGTTTCGCTCTGCATCCTTTTGGTGAGGGGTTTGTCATTGTAATTGATGTCAGATTGTGCGATAGTATTTGTCCTATCATCCTTTTAATGGTAGTAGCCGGTTTGAGTTTCGCTCCATCATCATTTTCATGGGGGGTATGTCATTTTAATTGATGTCAGATTGTGCAATAATGTTTGTCCTATCATCCTTCTGGTGGTAAGGGCCGGTGTGAGTTTCGCTGCATCGTCATTTTATTGGGGGGTCTGTCATTTTAATTGATGTCAGATTGTGCGATAATGTTTGTCCTATCATCCTTTTGGTGGTAATGGTCGGTGTGAGTTTGGCTCCGTCATCCTTTTGGTGGGGGGTCTGTCATATTAATTGATGTCAGATTGTGCCATAGTGTTTGTCCTATCATCCTTTTGATGGTAGTGGCCGGTGTGAGTTTCACTCTGTCATCCTTTTTGTGGGGGGTATGTCATTGTAAAAGATGTCATATTGTGCGATAGTGTTTGTCCTATCATCCTTTTAGTGGTAGTGCTTGGTGTGAGTTTCGCTCCGTCATCCTTTTGGAGGGGGGTCTCTCATCTTACTTAATGTCAGATTGTGGGATAGTGTTTGTCCTATCATCCTTTTAGTTGTAATGGCATCTGTGAGTTCCACTCCGTCATCCTTTTGGTGGAGGGTCTGTCATCTTATTTGATGTCAGATTGTGCGATAGTGTTTGTCCTATCATCCTTTTGGTGGTAATGTCCGGTGTGAGTTTATCTCTGTCATCCTTTTTGTGGGGGGTATTTCATCGTAATTGATGTCAGATTGTGCGATAATGTTTGTCTTATCATCCTTTTGGTGGTAGAGCTTGGTCTGAGTTTCGCTCCATCATCCTTCTGGAGGGGGTCTCTCATCTTAATTTATGTCAAATTGTGCGGTAGTGTTTGTCCTATCATCCTTTTGGTGGTAGAGGCCAGTGTGAGTTTCGCTCTGTCATCCTTTTGGAAGGGGGTCTGTCATCTTAGTTGATGTCAGATTGTGCGATAGTGTTTGTCCTATCATCCTTTTGGTGGTAGTGGCCAGTGTTAGTTTCGCTCTGTCATCCTTTTGGTGGGGGGTCTATCATCTAATTGATGGCAGATTGTGCGATATTATTTGTCCTATCATCCTTTTGGTGGTAGTGGTCGGTGTGAGTTTCGCTCTGTCATCCTTTTGGTGAGGGGTCTGTCATCGTCATTGATGTCATATTGTGCGATAGTCTTTGTCCTATCATCCTTTTGGTTGTAGTGGGTGGTGTGAGTTTCGCTCCGTCATCCTTTTGGTGGGGGGTCTGCCATCGTAATTGATGTCAGATTGTGTGATAATGTTTTTCCTATCATCCTTTTGGTGGTAATGGCTCGTGTGAGCTTGGCTACGTCATCCTTTTCGTGGGGGGTATGTCATCTTAATTGATGTCAGATTGTGCGATAGTGTTTGTCCTATCATCCTTTTGATGGTAGTGGCCGGTCTGAGTTTCTCTCTGTCATCCTTTTTGTGGAGGGTATGTCATAGTAATTGATGTCAGATTGTGCGGTAGTGTTTGTTCTATAATCCTTTTGGTGGTAGTGCTTTGTGTGAGTTTCCCTCCGTCATCCTTTTGGAGGGGGGTCTCTCATATTAATTGATGTCAGATTGTGCGATAGTGTTTTTCCTATCATCCTTTTAGTTGTAGTGGCCGTTGTGAGTTTCACTCCGTCATCCTTTTGGTGGGGGGTCTGTGATCTAATTGATGGCAGATTGTGCGATAGTGTTTGTCCTATCATCCTTTTGGTGGTAGTGGTCGGTGGTTGTTTCGCTCTGTCATCCTTTTGGTGGGGGATCTGTCATCTAATTGATGTCATATTGTGCGATAGTGTTTGTCCTATCATCCTTTTGGTGGTAGTGACTGGTGTGAGTTTCGCTCCGTCATCCTTTTAGTGGGGGGTCTGTCATCGTCATTGATGTCATATTGTGCGATAGTGTTTGTCCTCTCATCCTTTGTGTAGTAGTGCTTGGTGTGAGTTTCACTCTGTCATCCTTTTGGTGGGGGTTCTGTCATTTTAATTGATGTCTGATTATGCGATAATGTTTGTCGTATCATCCTTTTGGTGGTAATGGCCGGTGTGAGTTTCGCTCCGTCATTCTTTTGGTGGGGGGTCTGTCATCTTAATTGATATCAAATTGTGCGGCAGTGTTTATCCTATCATCCTTTTAGTTGTAGTGGCAGGTGTGAGTTTCACTCCGTCATCCTTTTGGTGGGGGGTCTGTCATCTAATTGATGGCAGATTGTGGGATAGTGTTTGTCCTATCATCCTTTTGGTGGTAGTGGCCGGTGTTAGTTTCGCTCTGCATCCTTTTGGAGAGGGGTCTGTCATCTAAATGATGTCAAATTGTGCGATCGTGTTTGTCCTATCATCCTTTTAATGGTAGTGGCCGGTGTGAGTTTCGCTCCGTCATTGTTTTTGTAGGGGGTCTGTCATCTAATTGATGGGAGATTGTGTGATAGTGTTTGTCCTATCATCCTTTTAGTGGTAGTGGCCGGTGTTAGTTTCGCTCCGCCATCCTTTTGGTGGGGGATCTGTCATCTAATTGATGTCTGATTGTGCGATAGTATTTGTCCTATCATATTTTTGGTGGTAGTGGCCGGTGTGCGCTTGCTTCCGTCAACCTTTTGGTGGAGGGTCTGTCATTGTAATTGATGTCAGATTATGCGATAGTCTTTGTCCTATCATCCTTTTGGTGGTAGTGGGTGGTGTGAGTTTCCTCCGTCATCCTTTTGGTTGGGTTTCTGCCATCGTAATTGATGTCAGATTGTGCGATAGTGTTTTTCCTATCATCCTTTTGGTGGTAGTGGCCAGTGTGAGTTTCGCTTCGTCATCCTTTTGGTGGGGGGTCTGTCATCGTAATTGATGTCAGATTGTGCCATAGTATTTGTCCTGTCATCCTTTTGGTGGTAGTGGCCGGTGTGAGCTTCGCTCCGTCATCTTTTGGTGGGGGGTCTGTCATCGTAATTGATGGCAGATTATGCGATAGTGTTTGTCCTATCATCCTTTTAGTTGTAGTGACCAGTGTGAGTTTTGCTCAGTCATCTTTTTGGTGGGGATGTCTGTCATCGTAATTGATATCACATTGTGCGATAGTCTTTGTCCTATCATCCTTTTGGTGGTAGTGACTGGTGTGAGTTTCGCTCCGTTATGCTTTTGGTGGGGGGTCTGTCATCTAATTGATGTCAGATTGAGCGATAGTGTTTGTCCTATCATCCTTTTGGTTGTAGTAGCCGGTGTGAGTTTCGCTGTGTGATCCTTTCGGTGGGGGGTCTTCCATCGTAATTGATGTCAGATTGTGTGATAGTGTTTGTCCTATCATCCTTTTGGTGGTAGTGGCCGGTTTGAGTTTCGCTCCATCATCATTTTCGTGGGGGGTCTGTCATTTTAATTGATGTCAGATTGTGCAATAATGTTTGTCATATCATCCTTCTGGTGGTAAGGGCTGGTGTGAGTTTCGCTCCATCATCATTTTAGTGGGGGTCTGTCATTTTAATTGATGTCAGATTGTGCGATAATGTTTGTCCTATCATCCTTTTGGTGGTAATGGCCGTTGTGTGTTTGGCTCCGTCATCCTTTTGGTGGGGGGTCTGTCATCTTAATTGATCTCAAATTGTGCCATAATGTTTGTCCTATCATCCTTTTGATGGTAGTGGCCGGTGTGAGTTTCACTCTGTCATTCTTTTTGTGGGGGGTATGTCATCGTAATAGATGTCATATTGTGCGATAGTGTTTGTCCTATCATCCTTTTAGTGGTAGTGCTTGGTGTGAGTTTCGCTCCGTCATCCTTTTGGAGGGGGGTCTCTCATCTTACTTAATGTCAGATTGTGGGATAGTGTTTGTCCTATCATCCTTTTAGTTGTAATGGCATGTGTGAGTTCCACTCCGTCATCCTTTTGGTGGGGGGTCTGTCATCTAATTGATGGCAGATTGTGCGATAGTGTCTGTCCTATCATCCTTTTTGTGGTAGTGGCCGGTGTTAGTTTCGCTCTGTATCCTTTTGGTGAGGGATATGTCATCGTTATTGATGTAAGATTGTGCGATCATGTTTGTCCTATCATGCTTTTGGTGGTAGTGGACGGTGTGAGTTTCGCTCTATCATCCTATTTGTAGGGGGCTTGTCATCTAATTGATGGCAGATTATGTGATAGTGTTTGTCCAATCATCCTTTTAGTGGTAGTGGTCGGTGTTAGTTTCGCTCCGTCATCCTTTTGGTGGGGGATCTATCATCTAATTGATGTCAGATTGTGCGATAGTGTTTGTCCTATCATCCTTTTGGTGGTAGTGGACGGTGTGAGTTTTGCTCCGTCATCCTTTTGGTGGGGGGGTCTGTCATCGTAATTGATGTCAGATTGTGCGATAATCTTTGTCCTATCATCCTTTTGGTGGTAGTGGGTGATGTGAATTTCGCTCCATCATCGTTTTGGTGGGAGGTCTGCCATCGTCATTGATGTCAGATTGTGCGATAGTCTTTGTCCTATCATCCTTTTGGTGGTAGTGGCCTGTGTGAGTTTCGCTCCGTCATCCTTTTAGTGGGGGGTCTGTCATTGTAATTGATGTCAGATTGTGTGATAGTATTTGTCCTATCATCCTTTTGGTGGTAGTGGCCGGTGTTAGTTTCGCTCCGTCATCCTTTTGGAGGAGGGTCTGTCATCTTAATTGATGTCAGATTGTGCGATAGTGTTTGTCCTATCATCCTTTTGGTGGTAATGTCCGGTGTGAGTTTCTCTCTGTCATCCTTTTTGTGGGGGGGTATTTCATCGTAATTGATGTCAGATTGTGCGATAACATTTGTCTTATCATCCTTTTGGTGGTAGAGCTTGGTCTGAGTTTCGCTCCGTCATCCTTTTAGAGAGGGGTCTCTCATCTTAATTTATGTCAAATTGTGCGATGGTGTTTTTCCTATCATCCTTTTGGTGGTAGAGGCCAGTGTGAGTTTCGCTCTGTCATCCTTTTGGAGGGGGGTCTGTCATCTTAATTGATGTCAGATTGTGCGATAGTGTTTGTCCTATCATCCTTTTTGTGGTAATGGCCGGTGTGAGTTTCACTCTGTCATCCTTTTGGTGGGGGGTCTGTCATATAATTGATGGCAGATTATGCGATATTGTTTGTCCTATCATCCTTTTGGTGGTAGTGGCAAGTGTGAGTTTCGCTCCGTCATCCTTTGGGAGGGGGGTCTGTCATCTTATTTGATGTCAAATTGTGCGATAATGTTTGTCCTATCATCTTTTTGGTGGTAGAGCTTGATGTGAGTTTCGCTCCGTCATCCTTTTGGAGGGGGGTCTCTCATCTTAATTGATGTCAGATTGTGCGATAGTGTTTGTCCTATCATCCTTTTAGTGGTAGTGGCCGGTGTTAGTTTCGCTCCGTCATCCTTTTGGTGGGGGATCTGTCATCTAATTGATGTCAAATTATGCGATAGTGTTTGTCCTATCATCCTTTTGGTGGTAGTGGTCGGTGTGAATTTCGCTCCGTCATCCTTTTGGTGGGGGGTCTGCCATCGGAATTGATGTCAGATTGTGTGATAGTGTTTTTCCTATCATCCTTTTGGTGGTAATGGCTCGTGTGAGCTTGGCTCCATCATCCTTTTCGTGGGGGGTCTGTCATCTTAATTGTTGTCAGATTGTGCGATAGTGTTTGTCCTATCATCCTTTTGATGGTAGTGGCCGGTCTGAGTTTCTCTCTGTCATCCTTTTTGTGGAGGGTATGTCATAGTAATTGATGTCAGATTGTCCGATAGTGTTTGTTCTATTATCCTTTTGGTGGTAGTGCTTGGTGTGAGTTTCCCTCCGTCATCCTTTTGGAGGGGGTTCTCTCATATTAATTGATGTTAGATTGTGCGATAGTGTTTGTCCTATCATCCTTTTAGTTGTAGTGGCCGTTGTGAGTTTCACTCCGTCATCCTTTTGGTGGGGGGTCTGTCATCTAATTGATGGCAGATTGTGCGATAGTGTTTGTCCTATCATCTTTTGGTGGTAGTGGTCGGTGTTAGTTTCGCTCTGTCATCCTTTTGGTGGGGGATCTGTCATCTAATTGATGTCAGATTGTGTGATAGTGTTTGTCCTATCATCCTTTTGGTGGTAGTGGCCAATGTGAGTTTCGCTCCGTCATCCTTTTAGTGGGGGGTCTGTCATCGTCATTGATGTCAGATTGTGCGATAGTGTTTGTCCTCTCATCCTTTTTGTGGTAGTGCTTGGTGTGAGTTTCACTCCGTCATCCTTTTGGTGGGGGTTCTGTAATTTTAATTGATGTCTGATTATGCGATAATGTTTGTCGTATCATCCTTTTGGTGGTAATGGCCGGTGTGAGTTTCGCTCCGTCATCCTTTTGGTGGGGGGTCTGTCATCTTAATTGATATCAAATTGTGCGATAGTGTTTAACCTATCATCCTTTTAGTTGTAGTGGCAGGTGTGAGTTTCACTCCGTCATCCTTTTGGTGGGGGGTCTGTCATCTAATTGATGGCAGATTGTGGGATAATGTTTGTCCTATCATCCTTTTAGTGGTGGTGGTCGGTGTTAGTTTCGCTCTGTCATCCTTTTGGTGGGGGATCTGTCATCTAATTGATGTCAGATTGTGCGATAGTGTTTGTCCTATCATCCTTTTGGTGGTAGTGGCAGATGTGAGTTTCGCTCCATCATCCTTTTAGTGGGGGGTCTGTCATCGTCACTGATGTCAGATTGTGCGATAGTGTTTGTCCTCTCATCCTTTTTGTGGTAGTGATTGGTGTGAGTTTCGCTCCGTCATCCTTTTGGTGGGGGTTTTGTCATTTTAATTGATGTCTGATTGTGCGATAATGTTTGTCGTATCATCCTTTTGGTGGTAATAGCCGGTGTGAGTTTCGCTCCGTCATCCTTTTGGTGGGGGGTCTGTCATCTTAATTGATATCAGATTGTGCGATAGTGTTTATCTTATCATCCTTTTAGTTGTAGTGGCAGGTGTGAGTTTCACTCCGTCATCCTTTTGGTGGGGGGTCTGTCATCTAATTGATGGCAGATTGTGGGATAGTGTTTGTCCTATCATCCTTTTGGTGGTGGTGGCCGGTGTTAGTTTCGCTCTACATCCTTTTGGTGAGGGGTCTGTCATCTAATTGATGTCAGATTGTGCGATCATGTTTGTCCTATCATCCTTTTAATGGTAGTGGCCGGTGTGAGTTTCGCTCCGTCATCCTTTTTGTAGGGGGTTTGTCATCTAATTGATGGCAAATTGTGTGATAGTGTTTGTCCTATCATCCTTTTAGTGGTAGTGGCCGGTGTTAGTTTCGCTCTGCCATCCTTTTGGTGGGGGATCTGTCATCTAATTGATGTCTGATTGTGCGATAGTATTTGTCCTATCATCTTTTTGGTGGTAGTGGTCGGTGTGCGCTTCCCTCTGTCAACCTTTTGGTGGAGGGTCTGTCATCGTAATTGATGTCACATTGTGCGATAGTCTTTGTCCTATCATCCTTTTGGTGGTAGTGGCCGGTGTTAGTTTCGCTCTGCCATCCTTTTGGTGGGGGATCTGTCATCTAATTGATGTCTGATTGTGCGATAGTATTTGTTCTATCATCTTTTTGGTGGTAGTGGCCGGTGTGCGCTTCCCTCCGTCAACCTTTTGGTGGAGGGTCTGTCATCGTAATTGATGTCACATTGTGCGATAGTCTTTGTCCTATCATCCTTTTGGTGGTAGTGGGTGGTGTGAGTTTCCTCCGTCATCCTTTTGGTTGGGGGTCTGCCATCGTAATTGATGTTAGATTATGCGATAGTGTTTTTCCTATCATCCATTTGGTGGTAGTGGCCAGTGTGAGTTTCGCTTTGTCATCCTTTTGGTGGGGGGTCTGTCATCGTAATTGATGTCAGATTTTGCCATAGTATTTGTCCTGTCATCCTTTTGGTGGTAGTGGCCGGTGTGAGCTTCGCTCCGTCATCCTTTTGGTGGGGGGTCCGTCATTGTAATTGATGGCAGATTGTGCGATAGTGTTTGTCCTATCATCCTTTTAGTTGTAGTATCCGGTGTGAGTTTCACTCGGTCTTCCTTTTGGTAGAGGGTCTTCCATAGTAATTGATGTCAGATTGTGCGATAGTGTTTGTCCTATCATCCTATTAGTGGTAGTGGCCAGTGTGAGTTTGGCTCAGTCATCTTTTTGGTGGGGATGTTTGTCATCGTAATTTATAGCACATTGTGCGATAGTCTTTGTCCTATCATCCTTTTGGTGGTAGTGGCCAGTATGAGTTTCGCTCGCTCATCCTTTTGGTGGGGGGTTTGTCATCATAATTGATATCAGATTGTGCAATAGTCTTTGTCCTATCATCCTTTTGGTGGTAGTGACTGGTGTGAGTTTTGCTCCGTTATGCTTTTGGTGGGGGGTCTGTCATCTAATTGATCTCAGATTGTGCGATAGTGTTTGTCCTATCATCCTTTTGGTTGTAGTAGCCGGTGTGAGTTTCGCTCCGTGATCCTTTCGGTGGGGGGTCTTCCATCGTAATTGATGTCAGATTGTGCGATAGTGTTTGTCCTATCATCCTTTTGGTCGTAGTGGCCAGTGTGAGTTTCGCTCCGTCATGCTTTTTGTGGGGGGTCTGTGTAACACCCCACTTACCAAATTAAATAAATTATAAACATTATAAATAAACATAATCAGAGTTCCAATTCACCCAAGTGGGATATCACATAAAAACAACGTTTCCTTATAAAAAGGTTTTTCTCCAAATATAGCGGAATGTTAAATAATAAAATTCAATAAAAGTTTGATACGTTCACAGGGAAATAAAATATAAGTTCAACATAAAACAAATAAGAACGCCCAAGTCCCGTGCTACGTATCAGAGCATCCTAGACTCGACAATCACACCAATATCCAAGCTAGCTAAGCACCTGGATTATCTGTACTTCCGAAGAAGCACAGACCACAACAACAACAAAGGGGTGAGAAAACATGATCAAAAATATAATGGTAATGTAATACATGTAAATAAGGTAGTACAACACACCAACACACCAAGATTCACCCCTAACAACACCATATGACGAACCTACTGTTCAAATTACAATATAACATATTATAATGCAAAATGCAACTCAACACCATGCATGCGGTACCGACTCGTTGGTTCATTCAATCGAACCTGGATAGATCACTTACGCTCCTCTTGAGACATGATCTATCCCCCACCATTCTCCACAAAGGAGTACGGATGAATCACTTACGCTCCTCCTGAGACATGATTCATCCCACCAAAACACCATGATATGCACACACCAATGCATAACTAATATATTTAGGCACTCAACGTGCACACGATCCTCCTGATCATATCATCATACATCAATGCATATATGTAAAGATATAACATACACCAACACCATATAAATCAACCAGATAGTAAACAAGTTCATATTCTATCACCAAGATACAAACACATCCCACTACTCAGGGATACACGATACTATTGATCACTACATACATATACATCAACTAATTGTCCACCAGTCATTATTACGGGAAACATGCGCTATCACCAAGTACACAAGTTAGTTCCCACACTCATCATTCTTACAGTGCATCAAGGCCAAAGGGATCACACAAGCCCAAGCTCAAGGCCAAAACATCACAAAAATCACATTCTGGTGCTGCTACGTTCGCTGGCATTCGCCAGGCGAAGCCCCGTAGCGAACCTTCGCTAGCATTCGCCAGGCGAACCTGCTGGCGAAGCCCCCCCTTTCCACTATCGTGCACTCGCCAGGCGAACCTTCCTTCGCCAGGCGAACCTTCGCTGGCCACACTCGCCAGGCGAAGTTCCTACCCTTTAGGTCTGTGACTTAATTCTGAATTATTCGCTGCCACTCGCCTCAGCTCGCCAGGCGAACTCTCGCCCCCCACTCGCCAGGCGAATCTTCGCCAACACTCGCCAGGCGAAGCCCAGCGAATGCTGCGATTTACTAATTTTTCTGACAGTTCTGCAGATTGCTATCTAGGCCAAATAACTCTAATCTCCTATCCCAATTCACACCTTAACATCAGTACCACCATTACACGTAATTCAGCCTAAATGATTCCTAATCCCAATCCCAAAATCATCACCTAGACACTTTATTGATACATCAAAATCCCTACAGAATTTCCCTAAAAACCGTAAAATCACCTATATGCCAAATTGGCCAAAAACAACAATTCATCAACGATTACTATACAATTAACAACAATCATCATCAATCATAACATATCAACTCACAATATCATATATAGATGATCTTTCTACGGGGTTAAGGAATCCCCAACTACCCTATACATGTATAAACCATTTCCCAATCAAGTTTCTCCCCCCTTACCTTGTTAATCGGTTGATCGATGAAAGAATCCTCCAAGGTTTGGCCAATTCTGATTTTCCCCCGTTCCTTCGTTCTTCGCTCCCTTTTCCGTTCTTCTCACTTCTCTCCTTTCTATCGTTCTTTTTCCACTTTCTCTAACTTCTCACAATGTATCGTAAAACTACTCACCCCTCACATTCTCTATTTTAATTCTCTAATCCCAATAATAATAATAACTTAATAATATAATAATAATAAAAATAATAATAATAATAGTAAAAATAATAATAATAATAGTAATAATAATACTATTATTATCTCACCAAAATAATAATAATATTAATAACAATAGTAACTATAATAAATATAATAATAATAATAATATTCCCACCAATATTAATATTATACACTATATTATTATATTCACCAAAACACCACCAATAATCCTCCCACATTAGGGACACCCACCAAACATCACCAAATACACCCCCACCAAAGGGCACACCAACATATAATATTTAAAATAATAATGAAATGACTAAATAATTAAAAATGGGTGTTACAGTCTGTCATCGTAATAGATATCAGATTGTGCGATAGTCTTTGTCCTATCATCCTTTTGGTGGTAGTGGCCAGTGTGAGTTTCGCTCTATCATCCTTTCGGTGGGGGGTCTGTCATCGTAATTGATGTCAGATTGTGCGATAATCTTTGTCCTATCATCCTTTTGGTGGTAGTGTTCAGTGTAAGTTTTGCTGTGTCATCATTTTGGTGGGGGGTCTGTCATTTTAATTGATGTCAAATTGTGCGATAATGTTTGTCCTATCGTCCTTTTGGTGGTAGTCGCCGATGTGAGTTTCGCTCCTTCATCCCTTTGCTGGGGGGGTCTGTCATCTTAATAGATGTCAGATTGTGCGATAATGTTTGTCCCATCATCCTTTTGATGGTAGTGCTTGGTGTGAGTTTCGCTCCGTCATCCTTTTGGAGGGGGTCTATCATCTTAAATGATGTCAGATTGTACGATAGTGTTTGTCCTATCATCCTTTGGGTGGTAGTGGCCGGTGTTAGTTTCGCTTCGTCATCCTTTTGGTAGGGGGTCTGTCATCTAATTGATGTCAGATTTTGCGATCGTGTTTGTCCTATCATCCTTTTGGGGGTATTGACCAGTGTGATTTTCGCTCCGTCATCCTTTTGGTGGGGGGTCTTTCATCGTATTTGATGTCAGATTGTGCGATAGTGTTTGTCCTATCATCCTTTTGGTGGTAGTGGCCGTAGTGAGTTTCGATCCGTCAGCCTTTTGGTGGGGGGTATGTCATTTTAATTGATGTTAGATTGTGTGATAATGTTTGTCATATCATCCTTTTGGTAGTAGTGGCTGGTGTGAGTTTCTCTCCGTTATCCTTTTGGTGGGGGGTCTGTCATCTAATTGATGTCAGATTGTCCGATAGTGTTTGTCCTAACATCCTTTTTCGTGGTAGTAGCCGGTGTGAGTTTCGATCAGTCATCCTTTTGGTGGGAGGTCTGTCATCGTATTTGATATCAGATTGTGCGATAGTCTTTGTCCTATCATCCTTTTGGTGGTAGTGGTCGGTGTGAGTTCCGCTCTGTCATCATTTTGGTGGGGTGTCTGTCATTTTAATTGATGTCAGATTGTGCGATAATGTTTCTCCTATCGTCCTTTTGGTGGTAAAGGCCGGTGTGAGTTTCGCTCCGTTATGCTATTGGTGGGAGGTCTTCCATCGTAATTTATGTCAGATTATGCGATAGTGTTTGTCCTATCATCCTTTTTGTGGTAGTGGCTAGTGTGAGTTTCGCTCAGTCATCCTTTTGGTGGGAAGTCTGTCATCGTAATTGATATAAGATTGTGCGGTAGTCTTTGTCCTATCATCCTTTTGCTGGTAGTGGTTGGTGTGAGATTCGCTCCGTTATCCTTTTGGTGGGGGGTATGTCATGATGTCAGATTGTGCGATAGTGTTTGTCCTATAATCCTTTTTGTTGTAGTGGCCAGTGCGATTTTCGCTCCGTATTCCTTTTGGTGGGGGGTCTTCCATCGTAATTGATGTCAGATTGTGCGATAGTGTTTGTCCTATAATCCTTTTGGTGGTAGTGGCCAGTGTGAATTTCGCTCCGTCATCCTTTTGGTGGGGGGTCTGTCATCGTAATTGATGTCAGATTGTGCAATAGTCTTTGTCCTATCATCCTTTTGGTCGTAGTGGCCGGTGTGAGTTTCGATCTATCATCATTTTGGTGGGGGGTCTGTCATTTTAATTGATGTCAGATTGTGCGATAATCTTGGTCCTATCATCCTTTTGATGGTAGTGGCCGCTGTGAGTTTCTCTCTGTCATTCTTTTTGTGGGGGTTCTATCATTGTAATTGATGTCAGATTATGCGATAGTGTTTGTCCTATCATCCTTTTGGTGGTAGTGTTTGGTGTGAGTTTCGCTCTGTCATCCTTTTGGATGGGGGTCTGCCATCTTAATTGATGTCAGATTGTGCAATAGTGTTTGTCCTATCATCCTTTTGGTGGTAGTGGCCGGTGTGAGTTTCGCTCCGTCGTCTTTTTGGTGAGGGGTCTGTCATCTAATTGATGTCAGATTGTACGATAGTGTTTATCCTATCATCCTTTTGGTTGTAGTGGACGGTGTGAGTTTCGCTCTGTCATCCTTTTGGTGGGGGGTCTGTCATTTTAATTGATGTTAGATTGTGCGATAGTGTTTGTCCTAACATCCTTTTGGTGGTAGTGGCCGGTGTGAGTTTCGCTCCGTCATCCTTTTGGTGGGGGTCTGTCATTTTAATTGATGTTAGATTGTGTGAGAATGTTAGTCCTATCATCCTTTTGGTGGTACTGTCTGGTGTGTGTTTTGCTTCGTCATCCTTTTGGTGGGGGGTCTGTCATCTAATTGATGGCAGATTGTGCGATAGTGTTTGCCCTATCATCCTTTTGGTGGTAGTGGTCGGTGTTAGTTTCACTCAGTCATCCTTTTGGAGGGGGGTCTGTCATCTTAATTGATGTCAGATTGTACGATAGTGTTTGTCCTATCATCCTTTTGGTGGTAGTGGCCGGTGTGAGTTTCGCTCCGTCATCCTTTTGGTAGGGGGTCTGTCATCTAGTTGATGTCAGATTTTTTGATCGTGTTTGTCCTATCATCCTTTTGGTGGTAGTGACCAGTGTAATTTTCGCTCCGTCATCCTTTTGGTGGGGGGTCTTTCATCGTATTTGATGTCAAATTGTGCGATAGTGTTTGTCCTGTCATCCTTTTGGTCGTAGTGGCCGGTGTGAGTTTCACTCAGTCATCCTTTTGGTGAGGGGTCTGTCATCGTAATTGATGTCAGATTGTGCGATAGTGTTTGTCCTATCATCCTTTTAGTGGTAGTGGCATGTGTGAGTTTTGCTTCATCATCCTTTTGGTGGGGGGTTTGTGATCGTAATTGATATCAGATTGTGCGATAGTCTTTGTCCTATCATCCTTTTGGTGGTAGTGGTCAGCGTGAGTTTTGTGCTGTCATCCTTTTGGTGGGGGGTCTGTGATAGTAATTGATGTCAGATTTTGTGATAGTCTTTGTCCTATCATCCTTTTGGTGGTAGTGGCCAGGATGAGTTTCGCTCTGTCATCATTTTGGTGGGTGGATGTCATTTTAATTGATGTCAGATTGTGCGATAATGTTTGTCCTATCTTCCTTTTGGTGGTAGTGCCCGTGTGTGTTTCGCTCCGTCATCCTTTTGTTGGGGGTCTGTCATCTTAATTGATGTCAGATTGTGCGATCATGTTTGTCCTATCATCCTTTTAATGGTAGTGGCCGGTGTGAGTTTCGCTCCGTCATCCTTTTTGTAGGGGATCTGTCATCTAATTGATGGCAGATTGTGTGATAGTGTTTGTCCTATCATCCTTTTAGTGGTAGTGGCCGGTGTTAGTTTCGCTCTGCCATCCTTTTGGTGGGGGATCTGTCATCTAATTGATGTCTGATTGTGCGATAGTATTTGTCCTATCATCTTTTTGGTGGTAGTGGCCGGTGTGCGCTTCCCTCCGTCAACCTTTTGGTGGAGGGTCTGTCATCGTAATTGATGTCACATTGTGCGATAGTCTTTGTCCTATCATCCTTTTGGTGGTAGTGGGTGGTGTGAGTTTCCTCCGTCATCCTTTTGGTTGGGGGTCTGCCATCGTAATTGATGTTAGATTATGCGATAGTGTTTTTCCTATCATCCATTTGGTGGTAGTGGCCAGTGTGAGTTTCGCTTTGTCATCCTTTTGGTGGGGGGTCTGTCATCGTAATTGATGTCAGATTTTGCCATAGTATTTGTCCTGTCATCCTTTTGGTGGTAGTGGCCGGTGTGAGCTTCGCTCCGTCATCCTTTTGGTGGTGGGTCTGTCATTGTAATTGATGGCAGATTGTGCGATAGTGTTTGTCCTATCATCCTTTTAGTTGTAGTAACCGGTGTGAGTTTCACTCGGTCTTCCTTTTGGTAGAGGGTCTTCCATAGTAATTGATGTCAGATTGTGCGATAGTGTTTGTCCTATCATCCTATTAGTGGTAGTGGCCAGTGTGAGTTTGGCTCAGTCATATTTTTGGTGGGGATGTTTGTCATCGTAATTTATAGCACATTGTGCGATAGTCTTTGTCCTATCATCCTTTTGGTGGTAGTGGCCAGTATGAGTTTCGCTCGCTCATCCTTTTGGTGGGGGGTCTGTCATCATAATTGATATCAGATTGTGCAATAGTCTTTGTCCTATCATCCTTTTGGTGGTAGTGACTGGTGTGAGTTTTGCTTCGTTATGCTTTTGGTGGGGGGTCTGTCATCTAATTGATCTCATATTGTGCGATAGTGTTTGTCCAATCATCCTTTTGGTTGTAGTAGCCGGTGTGAGTTTCGCTCCGTGATCCTTTCGGTGGGGGGTCTTCCATCGTAATTGATGTCAGATTGTGCGATAGTGTTTGTCCTATCATCCTTTTGGTCGTAGTGGCCAGTGTGAGTTTCGCTCCGTCATGCTTTTGGTGGGGGGTCTATGTAACACCCCACTTACCAAATTAAATAAATTATAAACATTATAAATAAACATAATCAGAGTTCCAATTCACCCAAGTGGGATATCACATAAAAACAACGTTTCCTTATAAAAAGGTTTTTCTCCAAATATAGCGGAATGTTAAATAATAAAATTCAATAAAAGTTTGATACGTTCACAGGGAAATAAAATATAAGTTCAACATAAAACAAATAAGAACGCCCAAGTCCCGTGTTACGTATCAGAGCATCCTAGACTCGACAATCACACCAATATCCAAGCTAGCTAAGCACCTGGATTATCTGTACTTCCGAAGAAGCACAGACCACAACAACAACAAAGGGGTGAGAAAACATGATCAAAAATATAATGGTAATGTAATACATGTAAATAAGGTAGTACAACACACCAACACACCAAGATTCACCCCTAACAACACCATATGACGAACCTACTGTTCAAATTACAATATAACATATTATAATGCAAAATGCAACTCAACACCATGCATGCGGTACCGACTCGTTGGTTCATTCAATCGAACCTGGATAGATCACTTACGCTCCTCTTGAGACATGATCTATCCCCCACCATTCTCCACAAAGGAGTACGGATGAATCACTTACGCTCCTCCTGAGACATGATTCATCCCACCAAAACACCATGATATGCACACACCAATGCATAACTAATATATTTAGGCACTCAACGTGCACACGATCCTCCTGATCATATCATCATACATCAATGCATATATGTACAGATATAACATACACCAACACCATATAAATCAACCAGATAGTAAACAAGTTCATATTCTATCACCAAGATACAAACACATCCCACTACTCGGGGATACACGATACTATTGATCACTACATACATATACATCAACTAATTGTCCACCAGTCATTATTACGGGAAACATGCGTTATCACCAAGTACACAAGTTAGTTCCCACACTCATCATTCTTACAGTGCATCAAGGCCAAAGGGATCACACAAGCCCAAGCTCAAGGCCAAAACATCACAAAAATCACATTCTGGTTCTGCTACGTTCGCTGGCATTCGCCAGGCGAAGCCCCGTAGCAAACCTTCGCTAGCATTCGCCAGGCGAACCTGCTGGCGAAGCCCCCCTTTCCACTATCGTGCACTCGCCAGGCGAACCTTCCTTCGCCAAGCGAACCTTCGCTGGCCACACTCGCCAGGCAAAGTTCCTACCCTTTAGGTCTGTGACTTAATTCTGAATTATTCGCTGCCACTCGCCTCAGCTCGCCAGGCGAACTCTCGCCCCCACTCGCCAGGCGAATCTTCGCCAACACTCGCCAGGCGAAGCCCAGCGAATGCTGCGATTTACTAATTTTTCTGACAGTTCTGCAGATTGCTATCTAGGCCAAATAACTCTAATCTCCTATCCCAATTCACACCTTAACATCAGTACCACCATTACACGTAATTCAGCCTAAATGATTCCTAATCCCAATCCCAAAATCATCACCTAGACACTTTATTGATACATCAAAATCCCTACAGAATTTCCCTAAAAACCGTAAAATCACCTATATGCCAAATTGGCCAAAAACAACAATTCATCAACGATTACTATACAATTAACAACAATCATCATCAATCATAACATATCAACTCACAATATCATATATAGATGATCTTTCTACGGGGTTAAGGAATCCCCAACTACCCTATACATGTATAAACCATTTCCCAATCAAGTTTCTCCCCCCTTACCTTGTTAATCGGTTGATCGATGAAAGAATCCTCCAAGGTTTGGCCAATTCTGATTTTCCTCCGTTCCTTCGTTCTTCGCTCCCTTTTCCGTTCTTCTCACTTCTCTCCTTTCTATCGTTCTTTTTCCACTTTCTCTAACTTCTCACAATGTATCGTAAAACTACTCACCCCTCACATTCTCTATTTTAATTCTCTAATCCCAATAATAATAATAACTTAATAATATAATAATAATAAAAATAATAATAATAATAGTAAAAATAATAATAATAATAATAGTAATAATAATACTATTATTATCTCACCAAAATAATAATAATATTAATAACAATAGTAACTATAATAAATATAATAATAATAATAATAATAATATTCCCACCAATATTAATATTATACACTATATTATTATATTCACCAAAACACCACCAATAATCCTCCCACATTAGGGACACCCACCAAACATCACCAAATACACCCCCACCAAAGGGCACACCAACATATAATATTTAAAATAATAATGAAATGACTAAATAATTAAAAATGGGTGTTACAGTCTGTCATCGTAATAGATATCAGATTGTGCGATAGTCTTTGTCCTATCATCCTTTTGGTGGTAGTGGCCAGTGTGAGTTTCGCTCTGTCATCCTTTCGGTGGGGGGTCTGTCATCGTAATTGATGTCAGATTGTGCGATAATCTTTGTCCTATCATCCTTTTGGTGGTAGTGTTCAGTGTAAGTTTTGCTCTGTCATCATTTTGGTGGGGGGTCTGTCATTTTAATTGATGTCAAATTGTGCGATAATGTTTGTCCTATCGTCCTTTTGGTGGTAGTCGCCGATGTGAGTTTCGCTCCTTCATCCCTTTGCTGGGGGGGTCTGTCATCTTAATAGATGTCAGATTGTGCGATAATGTTTGTCCCATCATCCTTTTGATGGTAGTGCTTGGTGTGAGTTTCGCTCCGTCATCCTTTTGGAGGGGGTCTATCATCTTAAATGATGTCAGATTGTACGATAGTGTTTGTCCTATCATCCTTTTGGGGGTATTGACCAGTGTGATTTTCGCTCCGTCATCCTTTTGGTGGGGGGTCTTTCATCGTATTTGATGTCAGATTGTGCGATAGTGTTTGTCCTATCATCCTTTTGGTGGTAGTGGCCGGTGTGAGTTTCGATCCGTCAGCCTTTTGGTGGGGGGTCTGTCATTTTAATTGATGTTAGATTGTGTGATAATGTTTGTCATATCATCCTTTTGGTAGTAGTGGCTGGTGTGAGTTTCTCTCCGTTATCCTTTTGGTGGGGGGTCTGTCATCTAATTGATGTCAGATTGTCCGATAGTGTTTGTCCTAACATCCTTTTTCGTGGTAGTAGCCGGTGTGAGTTTCGATCAGTCATCCTTTTGGTGGGAGGTCTGTCATCGTATTTGATATCAGATTGTGCGATAGTCTTTGTCCTATCATCCTTTTGGTGGTAGTGGTCGGTGTGAGTTCCGCTCTGTCATCATTTTGGTGGGGCGTCTGTCATTTTAATTGATGTCAGATTGCGCGATAATGTTTCTCCTATCGTCCTTTTGGTGGTAATGGCGGGTGTGAGTTTCGCTCCGTTATGCTGTTGGTGGGAGGTCTTCCATCGTAATTTATGTCAGATTATGCGATAGTGTTTGTCCTATCATCCTTTTTGTGGTAGTGGCTAGTGTGAGTTTCGCTCAGTCATCCTTTTCGTGGGAAGTCTGTCATCGTAATTGATATAAGATTGTGCGGTAGTCTTTGTCCTATCATCCTTTTGCTGGTAGTGGTTGGTGTGAGTTTCGCTCCGTTATCCTTTTGGTGGGGGGTATGTCATGATGTCAGATTGTGCGATAGTGTTTGTCCTATAATCCTTTTTGTTGTAGTGGCCAGTGCGAGTTTCGCTCCGTATTCCTTTTGGTGGGGGGTCTTCCATCGTAATTGATGTCAGATTGTGCGATAGTGTTTGTCCTATAATCCTTTTGGTGGTAGTGGCCAGTGTGAATTTCGCTCCGTCATCCTTTTGGTGGGGGGTCTGTCATCGTAATTGATGTCAGATTGTGCGATAGTCTTTGTCCTATCATCCTTTTGGTGGTAGTGGTCGGTGTGAGTTTCGATCTATCATCATTTTGGTGGGGGGTCTGTCATTTTAATGGATGTCAGATTATGCGATAATCTTTGTCCTATCATCCTTTTGATGGTAGTGGCCGCTGTGAGTTTCTCTCTATCATTCTTTTTGTGGGGGTTCTATCATTGTAATTGATGTCAGATTGTGCGATAGTGTTTGTCCTATCATCCTTTTGGTGGTAGTGTTTGGTGTGAGTTTCGCTCTGTCATCCTTTTGGATGGGGGTCTGCCATCTTAATTGATGTCAGATTGTGCAATAGTGTTTGTCCTATCATCCTTTTGGTGGTAGTGGCCGGTGTGAGTTTCGCTCCGTCGTCTTTTTGGTGAGGGGTCTGTCATCTAATTGATGTCAGATTGTACGATAGTGTTTATCCTATCATCCTTTTGGTTGTAGTGGACGGTGTAAGTTTTGCTCTGTCATCCTTTTGGTGGGGGGTCTGTCATTTTAATTGATGTTAGATTGTGCGATAGTGTTTGTCCTAACATCCTTTTGGTGGTAGTGGCCGGTGTGAGTTTCGCTCCGTCATCCTTTTGGTGGGGGTCTGTCATTTTAATTGATGTTAGATTGTGTGAGAATGTTAGTCCTATCATCCTTTTGGTGGTACTGTCTGGTGTGTGTTTTGCTTCGTCATCCTTTTGGTGGGGGGTCTGTCATCTAATTGATGGAAGATTGTGCGATAGTGTTTGCCCTATCATCCTTTTGGTGGTAGTGGCCGGTGTTAGTTTCACTCAGTCATCCTTTTGGAGGGGGGTCTGTCATCTTAATTGATGTCAGATTGTACGATAGTGTTTGTCCTATCATCCTTTTGGTGGTAGTGGCCGGTGTGAGTTTCGCTCCGTCATCCTTTTGGTAGGGGGTCTGTCATCTAGTTGATGTCAGATTTTTTGATCGTGTTTGTCCTATCATCCTTTTGGTGGTAGTGACCAGTGTAATTTTCGCTCCGTCATCCTTTTGGTGGGGAGTCTTTCATCGTATTTGATGTCAAATTGTGCGATAGTGTTTGTCCTGTCATCCTTTTGGTCGTAGTGGCCGGTGTGAGTTTCACTCAGTCATCCTTTTGGTGAGGGGTCTGTCATCGTAATTGATGTCAGATTGTGCGATAGTGTTTGTCCTATCATCCTTTTAGTGGTAGTGGCATGTGTGAGTTTTGCTTCGTCATCCTTTTGGTGGGGGGTTTGTGATCGTAATTGATATCAGATTGTGCGATAGTCTTTGTCCTATCATCCTTTTGGTGGTAGTGGTCAGCGTGAGTTTTGCTCTGTCATCCTTTTGGTCGGGGGTCTGTGATAGTAATTGATGTCAGATTTTGTGATAGTCTTTGTCCTATCATCCTTTTGGTGGTAGTGGCCAGGATGAGTTTCGCTCTGTCATCATTTTGGTGGGTGGATGTCATTTTAATTGATGTCAGATTGTGCGATAATGTTTGTCCTATCTTCCTTTTGGTGGTAGTGCCCGTGTGTGTTTCACTCCGTCATCCTTTTGTTGGGGGTCTGTCATCTTAATTGATGTCAGATTGTGCGATAATGTTTGTCCTATCATCCTTTTGATGGTAGTGGCCGGTGTAAGTTTCTCTCTATCATCCTTTTTTGGAGGGGTCTGTCATCGTAATTGATGTCAGATTGTGCGATAGTGTTTGTCCTATCATCCTTTTTGTGGCAGTGCTTGGTGTGAGTTTCGCTCCATCGTCCTTTTGGAGGGGGGTCTGTCATCTTAATTTATGTCAGGTTGTGCGATAGTGTTTGTCCAATCATCCTTTTAGTTGTAGTGGCCGGTGTGCGTTTCGCGTCGTCATCCTTTTGGTGGGGGGTCTGTCATCTAATTGATGGCAGATTGTGCGATAGTATTTTCCAATCATCCTTTTGGTGGTAGTGGCCGGTGTGAGTTTTGCTCCGTGATCCTTTTGGTGGGGGCTCTGTCATCTAATTGATGTCAGATTGTGCGATAAGGTTTGTCCTAATATCCTTTTGGTTGTAGTGGTCGGTGTGAGTTTCGCTCTGTGATCCTTTTTGTGAGGGGTCTTCCATCGTAATTGATGTCAGATTGTGAGATAGTGTTTATCCTATCATCCTTTTGGCGGTAGTGGCCAGTGTGAGTTTCGTTCAGTCATCCTTTTAGTGGAAGGTCTATCATCGTAATTGATATCAGATTGTGCGATAGTTTTTGTCCTATCATCCTTTTGCTGGTAGTGGCTGGTGTGAGTTTCGCTCCGTTATCCTTTTGATGGGGGGTCTGTCATCTTCATTGATGTCAGATTGTGCGATAGTGTTTGTCCTATCATCCTTTTGGTGGTAGTCCTTGGTGCGAGTTTCGCTCCGTCATCCTTTTGGAGGGGGGTCTATCATCTTAATTGATGTCAGATTGTGCGATAGTGTTTGTCATAACATCCTTTTGGTGGTAGTGGCCGGTGTGAGTTTCGCTCTGTCATCTTTTTGGTGAGGGGTCTGTCATTTAATTGATGTCAGATTGTACGATAGTGTTTATCCTATCATCCTTTTGGTGGTAGTGGCTGGTGTGAGTTTCGCTCCGTCATCCTTTTGGTGGGGGGTCTGTCATTTTAATTGATGTTAGATTGTGTGATAGTGTTTGTCCTATCATCCTTTTGGTGGTAGTGGCCGGTGTGAGTTACGCTTCGTCATCCTATTGGTGGGGGTCTGTCATTTTAATTAATGTTAGATTGTGTCATAATGTTAGTCCTATCATCCTTTTCGTGGTAGTGGCTGGTGTGAGTTTCGCTTCATCACCCTTATGGTGGGGGGTCTTTCATCTAATTGATAGCAGATTGTGCGATAATGTTTGCCCTATCATCCTTTTACTGGTACTGGCCGGTGTTAGTTTCACTCCGTCATCCTTTTGGGTGGGGGTCTGTCATCTAATTGATGTCAGATTGTGCGATCATGTTTGTCCTATCATCCTTTTGGTGGTAGTGGTCGGTGTGAGTTTCGCTCTGTCATCCTTTTGGTGGGGGGTCTGTCATCTAATTGATGTCAGATTGTGCGATAGTGTTTGTCCTATCATCCTTTTGGTGGTAGTGGCCGATGTGAGTTTCGCTCCGTCATCTTTTTGGTGAGGGGTCTGTCATCTAATTGATGTCAGATTGTACGATAGTGTTTATCCTTTCATCCTTATGGTGGTAGTGGCCAGTGTGAGTTTCGCTCCGTCATCCTTTTGGTGGTGGGTCTTTCATCGTAATTGATGTCAGATTGTGCAATAGTGTTTGCCCTATCATCCTTTTGGTGGTATTGGCCAGTGTGAGTTTTGCTCCGTCATCCTTTTGGTGGTAGTGCTTGGTGTGAGTTTCGCTCCGTCATCCTTTTGGAGGGGGGTCTGTCATCTTAATTGATGTCAGATTGTGCGATAGTGTTTGTCCTATCATCCTTTTGTTGGTAGTGGCCGATGTGAGTTTCGCTCCGTCATATTTTTGGTGAGGGGTCTGTCATCTAATTGATGTCATATTGTATGATAGTGTTTATCCTATCTTTCATTTGGTGGTAGTGGCCGGTGTGAGTTTCGCTCCGTCATCCTTTTGGTGGGGGGTCTGTCATTTTAATTGATGTTAGATTGTGTGATAATGTTAGTCCTATCATCCTTTTGGTGGTAGTGGCTGGTGTGAGTTTCGCTTCGTCATCCTTATGATGGGGGGTCTGTCATCTAATTGATGGCAGATTGTGTGATAGTGTTTGCCTTATCATCCTTTTGATGGTAGTGGTCGGTGTTAGTTTCACTCCGTCATCCTTTTAGTGGGGGGTCTGTCATCTAATTGATGTCAGATTATGCGATCGTGTTTGTCCTATCATCCTTATGGTGGTAGTGGTCGGTGTGAGTTTTGCTCCGTCATCCTTTTGATGGGTGGTCTGTCATCTAATTGATGTCAGATTGTGCGATAGTGTTTGTCGTATCATCCTTTTGGTGGTAGTGTCCGGTGTGAGTTTTGCTCCGTCATCTTTTTGGTGGGGGGTCTGTCATCTAATTGATGTCAGATTGTATGATAGTGTTTACCCTTTCATCCTTATGGTTGTAGTGGCCAGTGTGAGTTTCGCTCTGTCATCGTTTTGATGGTAGGTCTTTCATCGTAATTGATGTCAGATTGTGCGATAGTGTTTGTCCTATCATCCTTTTGGTGGTATTGGCCGGTGTGAGTTTCGCTCCGTCATCATTTTGTTTGGGGGTCTGTCATTTTAATTGATGTTAGATTGTGCGATAGTGTTTGTCCTATCATCCTTTTGGTGGTAGTGGCCGATGTGAGTTTCGCTTCGTCATCCTTTTGGTGGTGGGTCGTTCATCGTAATTGATGTCAGATTGTGCGATAGTGTTTGCCCTATCATCCTTTTGGTGGTAGTGGTCGGTGTGAATTTCGCTCCGTCATCCTTTTGGTGGGGGGGTCTGTCATCTAATTGGTGTCAGATTGTGCGATAGTGTTTGTCCTATCATGCTTTTGGTGGTAGTGTCCGGTGTGAGTTTCGCTCCGTCATCTTTTTGGTGAGGGGTCTGTCATCTAATTGATGTCAGATTGTACGATAGTGTTTTTCCTTTCATCCTTATGGTGGTAGTGGCCAGTGTGAGTTTCGCTCTGTCATCCTTTTGATGGTGGGTCTTTCATCGTAATTGATGTCAGGTTGTGCGATAGTGTTTGTCCTATCATCCTTTTGGTGGTATTGGCCAGTGTGAGTTTCGCTCCGTCATCCTTTTGGTTGGGGGTATGTCATTTTAATTGATGTTAGATTGTGCGATAGTGTTTGTCCTATCATCCTTTTGGTGGTAGTGGCCGGTGTGAGTTTCGCTCCGTGATCCTTTTGGTGGGGGTCTGTCATTTTAATTGATGTTAGATTGTGTGATAATGTTAGTCCTATCATCCTTTTGGTGGTAGTGGCTGGTGTGAGTTTCGCTTCGTCATCCTTATGGTGGGGGGTCTGTCATCTAATTGATGGCAGATTGTGTGATAGTGTTTGCCCTATCAGCCTTTTGGTGGTAGTGGCCGGTGTTAGTTTCACTCTGTCATCCTTTTGGTGGGGGGTATGTCATCTAACTGATGTCAGATTATGCCATCGTGTTTGTCCTATCATCCTTTTGGTGGTAGTAGCTGGTGTGAGTTTCGCTTCGTCATCCTTATGGTGGGGGGTCTGTTATCTAATTAATGGCAGATTGTGCGATAGTGTTTCCCTATCATCCTTGTGGTGGTAGTGGCCAGTGTTAGTTTCACTCCGTCAGCTTTTTGGTGAGGGGTCTGTCATCTAATTGATGTCAGATTGTGCGATAGTGTTTGTCGTATCATCCTTTTGGTGGTAGTGTCCGGTGTGAGTTTCGCTCCGTCATCTTTTTGGTGAGGGGTCTGTCATCTAATTGATGTCAGATTGTACGATAGTGTTTATCCTTTCATCCTTATGGTGGTAGTGGCCAGTGTGAGTTTCGCTCTGTCATCCTTTTGGTGGTGGGTCTTTCATCTTAATTGATGTCAGATTGTGCGATAGTGTTTGTCCTATCATCCTTTTGGTGGTATTGGCCGATGTGAGTTTCGCTCCGTCATCATTTTGGTTGGGGGTCTGTCATTTTAATTGATGTTAGATTGTGCGATAGTGTTTGTCCTATCATCCTTTTGGTGGTAGTGGCCGGTGTGAGTTTCGCTTCGTCATCCTTATGGTGGGGGTCTGTCATTTTAATTGATGTTAGATTGTGCGATAGTGTTTGCCCTATCATCCTTTTGGTGGTAGTGGTCGGTGTTAGTTTCACTCCGTCATCCTTATGGTTGGGGGTCTGTCATCTAATTGATGTCAGATTGTGCGATCGTGTTTGTCCTATCATCCTTATGGTGGTAGTGGTCGGTGTGAGTTTCACTCCGTCATCCTTTTGGTGGGGGGGGGGGGGGGTATGTCATCTAATTGGTGTTAGATTGTGCGATAGTGTTTGTCCTATCATGCTTTTGGTGGTAGTGTCCGGTGTGAGTTTCGCTCCGTCATCTTTTTGGTGAGGGGTCTGTCATATAATTGATGTCAGATTGTACGATAGTGTTTATCCTTTCATCCTTATGGTGGTAGTGGCCAGTGTGAGTTTCGCTCCGTCATCCTTTTGGTGGTGGGTCTTTCATCGTAATTGATGTCAGATTGTGCAATAGTGTTTGCCCTATCATCCTTTTGGTGGTATTGGCCAGTGTGAGTTTTGCTCCGTCATCCTTTTGGTGGTAGTGCTTGGTGTGAGTTTCGCTCCGTCATCCTTTTGGAGGGGGGTCTGTCATCTTAATTGATGTCAGATTGTGCGATAGTGTTTGTCCTATCATCCTTTTGTTGGTAGTGGCCGATGTGAGTTTCGCTCCGTCATATTTTTGGTGAGGGGTCTGTCATCTAATTGATGTCATATTGTATGATAGTGTTTATCCTATCTTTCATTTGGTGGTAGTGGCCGGTGTGAGTTTCGCTCCGTCATCCTTTTGGTGGGGGGTCTGTCATTTTAATTGATGTTAGATTGTGTGATAATGTTAGTCCTATCATCCTTTTGGTGGTAGTGGCTGGTGTGAGTTTCGCTTCGTCATCCTTATGATGGGGGGTCTGTCATCTAATTGATGGCAGATTGTGCGATAGTGTTTGCCTTATCATCCTTTTGATGGTAGTGGTCGGTGTTAGTTTCACTCCGTCATCCTTTTGGTGGGGGGTCTGTCATCTAATTGATGTCAGATTATGCGATCGTGTTTGTCCTATCATCCTTATGGTGGTAGTGGTCGGTGTGAGTTTTGCTCCGTCATCCTTTTGGTGGGTGGTCTGTCATCTAATTGATGTCAGATTGTGCGATAGTGTTTGTCGTATCATCCTTTTGGTGGTAGTGTCCGGTGTGAGTTTTGCTCCGTCATCTTTTTGGTGGGGGGTCTGTCATCTAATTGATGTCAGATTGTATGATAGTGTTTACCCTTTCATCCTTATGGTTGTAGTGGCCAGTGTGAGTTTCGCTCTGTCATCGTTTTGATGGTAGGTCTTTCATCATAATTGATGTCAGATTGTGCGATAGTGTTTGTCCTATCATCCTTTTGGTGGTATTGGCCGGTGTGAGTTTCGCTCCGTCATCATTTTGTTTGGGGGTCTGTCATTTTAATTGATGTTAGATTATGCGATAGTGTTTGTCCTATCATCCTTTTGGTGGTAGTGGCCGATGTGAGTTTCGCTTCGTCATCCTTTTGGTGGTGGGTCGTTCATCGTAATTGATGTCAGATTGTGCGATAGTGTTTGCCCTATCATCCTTTTGGTGGTAGTGGTCGGTGTGAATTTCGCTCCGTCATCCTTTTGGTGGGGGGGTCTGTCATCTAATTGGTGTCAGATTGTGCGATAGTGTTTGTCCTATCATGCTTTTGGTGGTAGTGTCCGGTGTGAGTTTCGCTCCGTCATCTTTTTGGTGAGGGGTCTGTCATCTAATTGATGTCAGATTGTACGATAGTGTTTATCCTTTCATCCTTATGGTGGTAGTGGCCAATGTGAGTTTCGCTCTGTCATCCTTTTGATGGTGGGTCTTTCATCGTAATTGATGTCAAGTTGTGCGATAGTGTTTGTCCTATCATCCTTTTGGTGGTATTGGCCAGTGTGAGTTTCGCTCCGTCATCCTTTTGGTTGGGGGTATGTCATTTTAATTGATGTTAGATTGTGCGATAGTGTTTGTCCTATCATCCTTTTGGTGGTAGTGGCCGGTGTGAGTTTCGCTCCGTGATCCTTTTGGTGGGGGTCTGTCATTTTAATTGATGTTAGATTGTGTGATAATGTTAGTCCTATCATCCTTTTGGTGGTAGTGGCTGGTGTGAGTTTCGCTTCGTCATCCTTATGGTGGGGGGTCTGTCATCTAATTGATGGCAGATTGTGTGATAGTGTTTGCCCTATCAGCCTTTTGGTGGTAGTGGCCGGTGTTAGTTTCACTCTGTCATCCTTTTGGTGGGGGGTATGTCATCTAACTGATGTCAGATTATGCCATCGTGTTTGTCCTATCATCCTTTTGGTGGTAGTAGCTGGTGTGAGTTTCGCTTCGTCATCCTTATGGTGGGGGGTCTGTTATCTAATTAATGGCAGATTGTGCGATAGTGTTTCCCTATCATCCTTGTGGTGGTAGTGGCCAGTGTTAGTTTCACTCCGTCAGCTTTTTGGTGAGGGGTCTGTCATCTAATTGATGTCAGATTGTGCGATAGTGTTTGTCGTATCATCCTTTTGGTGGTAGTGTCCGGTGTGAGTTTCGCTCCGTCATCTTTTTGGTGAGGGGTCTGTCATCTAATTGATGTCAGATTGTACGATAGTGTTTATCCTTTCATCCTTATGGTGGTAGTGGCCAGTGTGAGTTTCGCTCTGTCATCCTTTTGGTGGTGGGTCTTTCATCTTAATTGATGTCAGATTGTGCGATAGTGTTTGTCCTATCATCCTTTTGGTGGTATTGGCCGATGTGAGTTTCGCTCCGTCATCCTTTTGGTGGGGGGTCTGTCATTTTAATTGATGTTAGATTGTGTGATAATGTTAGTCCTATCATCCTTTTGGTGGTAGTGGCTGGTGTGAGTTTCGCTTCGTCATCCTTATGATGGGGGGTCTGTCATCTAATTGATGGCAGATTGTGCGATAGTGTTTGCCTTATCATCCTTTTGATGGTAGTGGTCGGTGTTAGTTTCACTCCGTCATCCTTTTGGTGGGGGGTCTGTCATCTAATTGATGTCAGATTATGCGATCGTGTTTGTCCTATCATCCTTATGGTGGTAGTGGTCGGTGTGAGTTTTGCTCCGTCATCCTTTTGGTGGGTGGTCTGTCATCTAATTGATGTCAGATTGTGCGATAGTGTTTGTCGTATCATCCTTTTGGTGGTAGTGTCCGGTGTGAGTTTTGCTCCGTCATCTTTTTGGTGGGGGGTCTGTCATCTAATTGATGTCAGATTGTATGATAGTGTTTACCCTTTCATCCTTATGGTTGTAGTGGCCAGTGTGAGTTTCGCTCTGTCATCGTTTTGATGGTAGGTCTTTCATCATAATTGATGTCAGATTGTGCGATAGTGTTTGTCCTATCATCCTTTTGGTGGTATTGGCCGGTGTGAGTTTCGCTCCGTCATCATTTTGTTTGGGGGTCTGTCATTTTAATTGATGTTAGATTGTGCGATAGTGTTTGTCCTATCATCCTTTTGGTGGTAGTGGCCGATGTGAGTTTCGCTTCGTCATCCTTTTGGTGGTGGGTCGTTCATCGTAATTGATGTCAGATTGTGCGATAGTGTTTGCCCTATCATCCTTTTGGTGGTAGTGGTCGGTGTGAATTTCGCTCCGTCATCCTTTTGGTGGGGGGGTCTGTCATCTAATTGGTGTCAGATTGTGCGATAGTGTTTGTCCTATCATGCTTTTGGTGGTAGTGTCCGGTGTGAGTTTCGCTCCGTCATCTTTTTGGTGAGGGGTCTGTCATCTAATTGATGTCAGATTGTACGATAGTGTTTATCCTTTCATCCTTATGGTGGTAGTGGCCAATGTGAGTTTCGCTCTGTCATCCTTTTGATGGTGGGTCTTTCATCGTAATTGATGTCAGGTTGTGCGATAGTGTTTGTCCTATCATCCTTTTGGTGGTATTGGCCAGTGTGAGTTTCGCTCCGTCATCCTTTTGGTTGGGGGTATGTCATTTTAATTGATGTTAGATTGTGCGATAGTGTTTGTCCTATCATCCTTTTGGTGGTAGTGGCCGGTGTGAGTTTCGCTCCGTGATCCTTTTGGTGGGGGTCTGTCATTTTAATTGATGTTAGATTGTGTGATAATGTTAGTCCTATCATCCTTTTGGTGGTAGTGGCTGGTGTGAGTTTCGCTTCGTCATCCTTATGGTGGGGGGTCTGTCATCTAATTGATGGCAGATTGTGTGATAGTGTTTGCCCTATCAGCCTTTTGGTGGTAGTGGCCGGTGTTAGTTTCACTCTGTCATCCTTTTGGTGGGGGGTATGTCATCTAACTGATGTCAGATTATGCCATCGTGTTTGTCCTATCATCCTTTTGGTGGTAGTAGCTGGTGTGAGTTTCGCTTCGTCATCCTTATGGTGGGGGGTCTGTTATCTAATTAATGGCAGATTGTGCGATAGTGTTTCCCTATCATCCTTGTGGTGGTAGTGGCCAGTGTTAGTTTCACTCCGTCAGCTTTTTGGTGAGGGGTCTGTCATCTAATTGATGTCAGATTGTGCGATAGTGTTTGTCGTATCATCCTTTTGGTGGTAGTGTCCGGTGTGAGTTTCGCTCCGTCATCTTTTTGGTGAGGGGTCTGTCATCTAATTGATGTCAGATTGTACGATAGTGTTTATCCTTTCATCCTTATGGTGGTAGTGGCCAGTGTGAGTTTCGCTCTGTCATCCTTTTGGTGGTGGGTCTTTCATCTTAATTGATGTCAGATTGTGCGATAGTGTTTGTCCTATCATCCTTTTGGTGGTATTGGCCGATGTGAGTTTCGCTCCGTCATCATTTTGGTTGGGGGTCTGTCATTTTAATTGATGTTAGATTGTGCGATAGTGTTTGTCCTATCATCCTTTTGGTGGTAGTGGCCGGTGTGAGTTTCGCTTCGTCATCCTTATGGTGGGGGTCTGTCATTTTAATTGATGTTAGATTGTGCGATAGTGTTTGCCCTATCATCCTTTTGGTGGTAGTGGTCGGTGTTAGTTTCACTCCGTCATCCTTATGGTTGGGGGTCTGTCATCTAATTGATGTCAGATTGTGCGATCGTGTTTGTCCTATCATCCTTATGGTGGTAGTGGTCGGTGTGAGTTTCACTCCGTCATCCTTTTGGTGGGGGGGGGGGGGGTATGTCATCTAATTGGTGTTAGATTGTGCGATAGTGTTTGTCCTATCATGCTTTTGGTGGTAGTGTCCGGTGTGAGTTTCGCTCCGTCATCTTTTTGGTGAGGGGTCTGTCATATAATTGATGTCAGATTGTACGATAGTGTTTATCCTTTCATCCTTATGGTGGTAGTGGCCAGTGTGAGTTTCGTTCTGTCATCCTTTTGGTGGTGGGTCTTTCATCGTAATTGATGTCAGATTGTGCGATAGTGTTTGTCCTATCTTCCTTTTGGTGGTATTGGCCGGTGTGAGTTTCGCTCCGTCATCCTTTTGGTTAGGAGTCTGTCATTTTAATTGATGTTAGATTGTGCGATAGTGTTTGTCCTATCATCCTTTAGGTGGTAGTGGCCGGTGTGAGTTTCGCTCCGTGATCCTTTTGGTGGGGGTCTGTCATTTTAATTGATGTTAGATTGTGTGATAATGTTAGTCCTATCATCCTTTTGGTGGTAGTGGCTGGTGTGAGTTTCTCTTCGTCTTCCTTAGGGTCGGGGGTCTGTCATCTATTTGATGGTAGATTGTGCGGTAGTGTTTGCCCTATCAGCCTTTTGGTGGTAGTGGCCGGTGTTAGTTTCACTCCGTCATCCTTTTGGTGGGGGGTATGTCATCTAATTGATGTCAGATTGTGCCATCGTGTTTGTCCTATCATCCTTTTGGTGGTAGTGGTCGGTGTGAGTTTCGCTTCGTCATCCTTTTGGTGAGGGGTCTGTCATCTAATTGATGTCAGATTGTTCGATAGTGTTTGTCCTATCATCCTTTCGGTGGTAGTGGCCGGTGTGAGTTTCCCTCTGACATCTCTTTGGTGAGGGGTCTGTCATCTAATTGATATCAGATTGTATGATATTGTTTATCCTATCAACCTTATGGTGGTAGTGGCCTGTGGAGGGTCTTTCATCGTAATTGATGTCAGATTGTGTTATAGTGTTTGTCCTATCATCCATTTGGTGGTATTGGCCGGTGTAAGTTTCGCTTCGTCATCCTTATGGTAGGGGGTCTGTCATTTTAATTGATGTTAGATTGTGCGATAGTGTTTATCCTATCATCCTTTTGGTGGTAGTGGTCGGTGTGAGTTTCGCTCCGTGATCGTTTTGGTGGGGGTCTGAAATTTTAATTGATGTTAGATTGTGTGATAATGTTAGTCCTATCATCCTTTTCGTGGTAGTGGCTGGTGTGAGTTTCGCTTTGTCATCCTTATCGTGGGGGGTCTTTCATCTAATTGATGGCAGATTGTGCGATAGTGTTTGCCCTATCAGCCTTTTGGTGGTAGTGGTCGGTGTTAGTTTCACTCCGTCATTCTTTTGGTGGGGGGTATGTCATCTAATTAATGTCAGATTGTGCGATCGTGTTTGTCCTATCATCCTTTTGATGGTAGTGGTCGGTGTGAGTTTCGCTCCGTCATCCTTTTGGTGAGGGGTCTGTCATCTAATTGATGTCAGATTGTGCGATAGTGTTTGTCCTATCATCCTTTCGGTGGTAGTGGCCTGTATGAGTTCCGCTTCGTCATCTTTTTGGTGAAGGGTCTATCATCTATTTGATGTCAGATTGTACGATAGTGTTTATCCTATCATCCTTATGGTGGTAGTGGCCAGTGTGAGTTTCGCTCCGTCATCCTTTTGGTGATGGGTCTTTCATCGTAATTGATGTCAGATTATGCGATAGTGTTTGTCCTATCATCCTTTTGGTGGTATTGGCCGGTGCGAGTTTCGCTTCGTCATCCTTTTGGTTGAGGGTCTGTCATTTTAATTGATGTTAGATTGTGCGATAGCGTTTGTCCTATCGTCCTTTTGGTGGTAGTGGCCGGTGTGAGTTTCGCTCTGTGATAATTTTGGTGGGGGTCTGTCATTTTAATTGATGTTAGATTGTGTGATAATGTTAGTCCTATCATCCTTTTGGTGGTAGTGGCTGGTGTGAGTTTCGCTTCGTCATCCTTATGGTTGGGGGTCTGTCATCTAATTGATGGTAGATTGTGCGACAGTGTTTGCCTATCAGCCTTTTGGTGGTAGTGGCCGGTGTTAGTTTCACTCCGTCATCCTTTTGGTGGGTGGTATGTCATCTAATTGATGTCAGATTATGCCATCGTGTTTGTCCTATCATCCTTTTGGTGGTAGTCGTCGGTGTGAGTTTCGCTCCGTCATCCTTTTGGTGAGGGGTTTGTCATCTAATTGATGTCAGATTGTGCAATAGTGTTTGTCCTATCATCCTTTTGGTGGTAGTGGTCGGTGTGAGTTTCGCTCCGTCATCTTTTTGGTGAGGGGTCTGTCATCTAATTGATGTCAGATTGTACGATAGTGTTTATCCTTTCATCCTTATGGTGGTAGTCGCCAGTGTGAGTTTCGCTCTGTCATCCTTTTGGTGGTGGGTCTTTCATCTTAATTGATGTCAGATTGTGCGGTAGTGTTTGTCCTATCATCCTTTTGGTGGTATTGGCCGGTGTGAGTTTCGCTCCGTCATCATTTTGGTTGGGGGTCTGTCATTTTAATTGATGTTAGATTGTGCGATAGTGTTTGTCTTATCATCCTTTTGGTGGTAGTAGCCGGTGTGAGTTTCGCTTTGTCATCCTTATGGTAGGGGTCTGTCATTTTAATTGATGTTAGATTGTGCGATAGTGTTTGTCCTATCATCCTTTTCGTGGTAGTGGCTGGTGTGAGTTTCGCTTCGTCATCCTTATCGTGGGGGGTCTGTCATCCAATTGATGGCAGATTGTGCGATAGTGTTTGCCCTATCAGCCTTTTGGTGGTAGTGGTCGGTGTTAGTTTCACTTCGTCATTCTTTTGGTGGGGGGTATGTCATCTAATTAATGTCAGATTGTGCGATCGTGTTTGTCCTATCATCCTTTTGGTGGTTGTGGTCGGTGTGAGTTTCGCTCCGTCATCCTTTTGGTGAGGGGTCTGTCATCTAATTGATGTCAGATTGTGCGATAGTGTTTGTCCTATCTTCCTTATGGTGGTAGTGGCCAGTGTGAGTTTCAATCCGTCATCCTTTTGGTGATGGGTCTGTCATCAAATTGATGTCAGATTGTGCGATAGTGTTTGTCCTATCATCCTTTTGGTGGTATTGGCCGGTGCGAGTTTCGCTTCGTTATCCTTTTGGTTGAGGGTCTGTCATTTTAATTGATGTTAGATTGTGCGATAGTGTTTGTCCTATCATCCTTTTGGTGGTAGCGGCCGGTGTGAGTTTCGCTCCGTGATCCTTTTGGTGGGGGTCTGTCATTTTAATTGATGTTAGATTGTGTGATAATGTTAGTCCTATCATCCTTTTGGTGGTAGTGGCTGGTGTGAGTTTCGCTTCGTCATCCTTATGGTGGGGGGTCTGTCATCTAATTGCTGGTAGATTGTGCGATAGTGTTTGCCCTATCAGCCTTTTGGTGGTAGTGGCCGGTGTTAGTTTCACTCTGTCATCCTTTTGGTGGGTGGTATGTCATCTAATTGATGTCAGATTGTGCCATCGTGTTTGTCCTATCATCCTTTTGGTGGTAGTGGTCGGTGTGAGTTTCGCTCCGTCATCCTTTTGGTGAGGGGTCTGTCATCTAATTGATGTCAGATTGTTCGATAGTGTTTGTCCTATCATCCTTTTGGTGGTAGTGGCCGGTGTGAGTTTCGCTCTGACATCTTTTTGGTGAGGGGTCTGTCATCTAATTGATATCAGATTGTACGATATTGTTTATCCTATCATCCTTATGGTGGTAGTGGCCAGTGTGAGTTTCACTCTGTCATCCTTTTGGTGGTGGGTCTTTCATCGTAATTGATGTCAGATTGTGTGATAGTGTTTGTCCTATCATCCTTTTGGTGGTATTGGCCGGTGTAAGTTTCGCTCCGTCATCCTTTTAGTAGGGGGTTTGTCATTTTAATTGATGTTAGATTGTGCGATAGTGTTTGTCCTATCATCCTTTTGGTGGTAGTGGCCGGTGTGAGTTTTGCTCCGTGATCCTTTTGGTGGGGGTCTGAAATTTTAATTGATGTTAGATTGTGTGATAATGTTAGTCCTATCATCCTTTTGGTGGTAGTGGCTGGTGTGAGTTTCACTTCGTCATCCTTATGGTGGGGGGTCTGTCATCTAATTGATGGCAGATTGTGCGATAGTGTTTGCCCTATCAGCCTTTTGGTGGTAGTGGCCGGTGTTAGTTTCACTCCGTCATTCTTTTGGTGGGGGGTATGTCATCTAATTAATGTCAGATTGTGCGATCGTGTTTGTCCTATCATCCTTTTGGTGGTAGTGGTCGGTGTGAGTTTCGCTCCGTCATCCTTTTGGTGAGGGGTCTGTCATCTAATTGATGTCAGATTGTGCGATAGTGTTTGTCCTATCATCCTTTCGTTGGTAGTTGCCTGTGTGAGTTTCGCTCCGTCATCTTTTTGGTGAAGGGTCTGTCATCTAATTGATGTCAGATTGTACGCTAGTGTTTATCCAATCATCCTTATGGTGGTAGTGGCCAGTGTGAGTTTCACTCCGTCATCCTTTTGGTGGTGGGTCTTTCATCGTAATTGATGTCATATTGTGCGATAGTGTTTGTCCTATCATCCTTTTGGTGGTAGTGGTCGGTGTGAGTTTCGCTCCGTCATCCTTTTGGTGAGGGGTCTGTCATCTAATTGATGTCAGATTGTGCGATAGTGTTTGTCCTATCATCCTTTTGGTGGTATTGGCCGGTGCGAGTTTCGCTTCGTCATCCTTTTGGTTGAGGGTCTGTCATTTTAATTGATGTTAGATTGTGCGATAGTGTTTGTCCTATCATCCTTTTGGTGGTAGCGGTCGGTGTGAGTTTCGCTCCGTGATCCTTTTGGTGGGGGTCTGTCATTTTAATTGATGTTAGATTGTGTGATAATGTTAGTCCTATCATCCTTTTGGTGGTAGTGGCTGGTGTGAGTTTCGCTTCGTCATCCTTATGGTGGGGGGTCTGTCATCTAATTGATGGTAGATTGTGCGATAGTGTTTGCCCTATCAGCCTTTTGGTGGTAGTGGCCGGTGTTAGTTTCACTCTGTCATCCTTTTGGTGGGTGGTATGTCATCTAATTGATGTCAGATTGTGCCATCGTGTTTGTCCTATCATCCTTTTGGTGGTAGTGGTCGGTGTGAGTTTCGCTCCGTCATCCTTTTGGTGAGGGGTTTGTCATCTAATTGATGTCAGATTGTTCGATAGTGTTTGTCCTATCATCCTTTTGGTGGTAGTGGCCGGTGTGAGTTTCGCTCTGACATCTTTTTGGTGAGGGGTCTGTCATCTAATTGATATCAGATTGTACGATATTGTTTATCCTATCATCCTTATGGTGGTAGTGGCCAGTGTGAGTTTCGCTCTGTCATCCTTTTGGTGGTGGGTCTTTCATCGTAATTGATGTCAGATTGTGTGATAGTGTTTGTCCTATCATCCTTTTGGTGGTATTGGCCGGTGTATGTTTCGCTCCGTCATCCTTTTAGTAGGGGGTCTGTCATTTTAATTGATGTTAGATTGTGCGATAGTGTTTGTCCTATCATCCTTTTGGTGGTAGTGGCCGGTGTGAGTTTTGCTCCGTGATCCTTTTGGTGGGGGTCTGAAATTTTAATTGATGTTAGATTGTGTGATAATGTTAGTCTTATCATCCTTTTGGTGGTAGTGGCTGGTGTGAGTTTCACTTCGTCATCCTTATGGTGGGGGGTCTGTCATCTAATTGATGGCAGATTGTGCGATAGTGTTTGCCCTATCAGCCTTTTGGTGGTAATGGCCGGTGTTAGTTTCACTCTGTCATTCTTTTGGTGGGGGGTATGTCATCTAATTAATGTCAGATTGTGCGATCGTGTTTGTCCTATCATCCTTTTGGTGGTAGTGGTCGGTGTGAGTTTCGCTCCGTCATCCTTTTGGTGAGGGGTCTGTCATCTAATTGATGTCAGATTGTGCGATAGTGTTTGTCCTATCATCCTTTCGTTGGTAGTTGCCTGTGTGAGTTTCGCTCCGTCATCTTTTTGGTGAAGGGTCTGTCATCTAATTGATGTCAGATTGTACGCTAGTGTTTATCCAATCATCCTTATGGTGGTAGTGGCCAGTGTGAGTTTCACTCCGTCATCCTTTTGGTGGTGGGTCTTTCATCGTAATTGATGTCATATTGTGCGATAGTGTTTGTCCTATCATCCTTTTGGTGGTAGTGGTCGGTGTGAGTTTTGCTCCGTCATCCTTTTGGTGAGGGGTCTGTCATCTAATTGATGTCAGATTGTGCGATAGTGTTTGTCCTATAATCCTTATGGTGGTAGTGGCCAGTGTGAGTTTCGCTCCGTCATCCTTTTGGTGATGGGTCTTTCATCGTAATTGATGTCAGATTGTGCGATAGTGTTTGTCCTATCATCCTTTTGGTGGTATTGGCCGGTGCGAGTTTCGCTTCGTCATCCTTTTGGTTGAGGGTCTGTCATTTTAATTGATGTTAGATTGTGCGATAGTGTTTGTCCTATCATCCTTTTGGTGGTAGCGGCCGGTGTGAGTTTCGCTCCGTGATCCTTTTGGTGGGGGTCTGTCATTTTAATTGATGTTAGATTGTGTGATAATGTTAGTCCTATCATCCTTTTGGTGGTAGTGGCTGGTGTGAGTTTCGCTTCGTCATCCTTATGGTGGGGGGTCTGTCATCTAATTGATGGTAGATTGTGCGATAGTGTTTGCCCTATCAGCGTTTTGGTGGTAGTGGCCGGTGTTAGTTTCACTCCGTCATCCTTTTGGTGGGTGGTATGTCATCTAATTGATGTCACATTGTGCCATCGTGTTTGTCCTATCATCCTTTTGGTGGTAGTGGTCGGTGTGAGTTTCACTCCGTCATCCTTTTGGTGAGGGGTCTGTCATCTAATTGATGTCAGATTGTTCGATAGTGTTTGTCCTATTATCCTTTTGGTGGTAGTGGCCGGTGTGAGTTTCGCTCTGACATCTTTTTGGTGAGGGGTCTGTCATCTAATTGATATCAGATTGTACGATATTGTTTATCCTATCATCCTTATGGTGGTAGTGGCCAGTGTGAGTTTCGCTCTGTCATCCTTTTGGTGGTGGGTCTTTCATCGTAATTGATGTCAGATTGTGTGATAGTGTTTGTCCTATCATCCTTTTGGTGGTATTGGCCGGTGTAAGTTTCGCTCCGTCATCCTTTTAGTAGGGGGTCTATCATTTTAATTGATGTTAGATTGTGCGATAGTGTTTGTCCTATCATCCTTTTGGTGGTAGTGGCCGGTGTGAGTTTTGCTCCGTGATCCTTTTGGTGGGGGTCTGAAATTTTAATTGATGTTAGATTGTGTGATAATGTTAGTCCTATCATCCTTTTGGTGGTAGTGGCTGGTGTGAGTTTCGCTTCGTCATCCTTATGGTGGGGGGTCTGTCATCTAATTGATGGCAGATTGTGCGATAGTGTTTGCCCTATCAGCCTTTTGGTGGTAGTGGCCGGTGTTAGTTTCACTCCGTCATTCTTTTGGTGGGGGGTATGTCATCTAATTAATGTCAGATTGTGCGATCGTGTTTGTCCTATCATCCTTTTGGTGGTAGTGGTCGGTGTGAGTTTCGCTCCGTCATCCTTTTGGTGAGGGGTCTGTCATCTAATTGATGTCAGATTGTGCGATAGTGTTTGTCCTATCATCCTTTCGTTGGTAGTTGCCTGTGTGAGTTTCGCTCCGTCATCTTTTTGGTGAAGGGTCTGTCATCTAATTGATGTCAGATTGTACGCTAGTGTTTATCCAATCATCCTTATGGTGGTAGTGGCCAGTGTGAGTTTCACTCCGTCATCCTTTTGGTGGTGGGTCTTTCATCGTAATTGATGTCATATTGTGCGATAGTGTTTGTCCTATCATCCTTTTGGTGGTAGTGGTCGGTGTGAGTTTCGCTCCGTCATCCTTTTGGTGAGGGGTCTGTCATCTAATTGATGTCAGATTGTGCGATAGTGTTTGTCCTATCATCCTTTTGGTGGTATTGGCCGGCGCGAGTTTCGCTTCGTCATCCTTTTGGTTGAGGGTCTGTCATTTTAATTGATGTTAGATTGTGCGATAGTGTTTGTCCTATCATCCTTTTGGTGGTAGCGGCCGGTGTGAGTTTCGCTCCGTGATCCTTTTGGTGGGGGTCTGTCATTTTAATTGATGTTAGATTGTGTGATAATGTTAGTCCTATCATCCTTTTGGTGGTAGTGGCTGGTGTGAGTTTCGCTTCGTCATCCTTATGGTGGGGGGTCTGTCATCTAATTGATGGTAGATTGTGCGATAGTGTTTGCCCTATCAGCCTTTTGGTGGTAGTGGCCGGTGTTAGTTTCACTCTGTCATCCTTTTGGTGGGTGGTATGTCATCTAATTGATGTCAGATTGTGCCATCGTGTTTGTCCTATCATCCTTTTGGTGGTAGTGGTCGGTGTGAGTTTCGCTCCGTCATCCTTTTGGTGAGGGGTCTGTCATCTAATTGATGTCAGATTGTTCGATAGTGTTTGTCCTATCATCCTTTTGGTGGTAGTGGCCGGTGTGAGTTTCGCTCTGACATCTTTTTGGTGAGGGGTCTGTCATCTAATTGATATCAGATTGTACGATATTGTTTATCCTATCATCCTTATGGTGGTAGTGGCCAGTGTGAGTTTCGCTCTGTCATCCTTTTGGTGGTGGGTCTTTCATCGTAATTGATGTCAGATTGTGTGATAGTGTTTGTCCTATCATCCTTTTGGTGGTATTGGCCGGTGTATGTTTCGCTCCGTCATCCTTTTAGTAGGGGGTCTGTCATTTTAATTGATGTTAGATTGTGCGATAGTGTTTGTCCTATCATCCTTTTGGTGGTAGTGGCCGGTGTGAGTTTTGCTCCGTGATCTTTTTGGTGGGGGTCTGAAATTTTAATTGATGTTAGATTGTGTGATAATGTTAGTCTTATCATCCTTTTGGTGGTAGTGGCTGGTGTGAGTTTCACTTCGTCATCCTTATGGTGGGGGGTCTGTCATCTAATTGATGGCAGATTGTGCGATAGTGTTTGCCCTATCAGCCTTTTGGTGGTAGTGGCCGGTGTTAGTTTCACTCTGTCATTCTTTTGGTGGGGGGTATGTCATCTAATTAATGTCAGATTGTGCGATCGTGTTTGTCCTATCATCCTTTTGGTGGTAGTGGTCGGTGTGAGTTTCGCTCCGTCATCCTTTTGGTGAGGGGTCTGTCATCTAATTGATGTCAGATTGTGCGATAGTGTTTGTCCTATCATCCTTTCGTTGGTAGTTGCCTGTGTGAGTTTCGCTCCGTCATCTTTTTGGTGAAGGGTCTGTCATCTAATTGATGTCAGATTGTACGCTAGTGTTTATCCAATCATCCTTATGGTGGTAGTGGCCAGTGTGAGTTTCACTCCGTCATCCTTTTGGTGGTGGGTCTTTCATCGTAATTGATGTCATATTGTGCGATAGTGTTTGTCCTATCATCCTTTTGGTGGTAGTGGTCGGTGTGAGTTTTGCTCCGTCATCCTTTTGGTGAGGGGTCTGTCATCTAATTGATGTCAGATTGTGCGATAGTGTTTGTCCTATAATCCTTATGGTGGTAGTGGCCAGTGTGAGTTTCGCTCCGTCATCCTTTTGGTGATGGGTCTTTCATCGTAATTGATGTCAGATTGTGCGATAGTGTTTGTCCTATCATCCTTTTGGTGGTATTGGCCGGTGCGAGTTTCGCTTCGTCATCCTTTTGGTTGAGGGTCTGTCATTTTAATTGATGTTAGATTGTGCGATAGTGTTTGTCCTATCATCCTTTTGGTGGTAGCGGCCGGTGTGAGTTTCGCTCCGTGATCCTTTTGGTGGGGGTCTGTCATTTTAATTGATGTTAGATTGTGTGATAATGTTAGTCCTATCATCCTTTTGGTGGTAGTGGCTGGTGTGAGTTTCGCTTCGTCATCCTTATGGTGGGGGGTCTGTCATCTAATTGATGGTAGATTGTGCGATAGTGTTTGCCCTATCAGCGTTTTGGTGGTAGTGGCCGGTGTTTATTTCACTCCGTCATCCTTTTGGTGGGTGGTATGTCATCTAATTGATGTCACATTGTGCCATCGTGTTTATCCTATCATCCTTTTGGTGGTAGTGGTCGGTGTGAGTTTCACTCCGTCATCCTTTTGGTGAGGGGTCTGTCATCTAATTGATGTCAGATTGTTCGATAGTGTTTGTCCTATCATCCTTTTGGTGGTAGTGGCCGGTGTGAGTTTCGCTCTGACATCTTTTTGGTGAGGGGTCTGTCATCTAATTGATATCAGATTGTACGATATTGTTTATCCTATCATCCTTATGGTGGTAGTGGCCAGTGTGAGTTTCGCTCTGTCATCCTTTTGGTGGTGGGTCTTTCATCGTAATTGATGTCAGATTGTGTGATAGTGTTTGTCCTATCATCCTTTTGGTGGTATTGGCCGGTGTAAGTTTCGCTCCGTCATCCTTTTAGTAGGGGGTCTGTCATTTTAATTGATGTTAGATTGTGCGATAGTGTTTGTCCTATCATCCTTTTGGTGGTAGTGGCCGGTGTGAGTTTTGCTCCGTGATCCTTTTGGTGGGGGTCTGAAATTTTAATTGATGTTAGATTGTGTGATAATGTTAGTCCTATCATCCTTTTGGTGGTAGTGGCTGGTGTGAGTTTCGCTTCGTCATCCTTATGGTGGGGGGTCTGTCATCTAATTGATGGCAGATTGTGCGATAGTGTTTGCCCTATCAGCCTTTTGGTGGTAGTGGCCGGTGTTAGTTTCACTCCGTCATTCTTTTGGTGGGGGGTATGTCATCTAATTAATGTCAGATTGTGCGATCGTGTTTGTCCTATCATCCTTTTGGTGGTAGTGGTCGGTCTGAGTTTCACTCCGTCATCCTTTTGGTGAGGGGTCTGTCATCTAATTGATGTCAGATTGTGCGATAGTGTTTGTCCTATCATCCTTTCGTTGGTAGTTGCCTGTGTGAGTTTCGCTCCGTCATCTTTTTGGTGAAGGGTCTGTCATCTAATTGATGTCAGATTGTACGCTAGTGTTTATCCAATCATCCTTATGGTGGTAGTGGCCAGTGTGAGTTTCACTCCGTCATCCTTTTGGTGGTGGGTCTTTCATCGTAATTGATGTCATATTGTGCGATAGTGTTTGTCCTATCATCCTTTTGGTGGTAGTGGTCGGTGTGAGTTTCGCTCCGTCATCCTTTTGGTGAGGGGTCTGTCATCTAATTGATGTCAGATTGTGCGATAGTGTTTGTCCTATCATCCTTATGGTGGTAGTGGCCAGTGTGAGTTTCGCTCCGTCATCCTTTTGGTGATGGGTCTTTCATCGTAATTGATGTCAGATTGTGCGATAGTGTTTGTCCTATCATCCTTTTGGTGGTATTGGCCGGTGCGAGTTTCGCTTCGTCATCCTTTTGGTTGAGGGTCTGTCATTTTAATTGATGTTAGATTGTGCGATAGTGTTTGTCCTATCATCCTTTTGGTGGTAGCGGCCGCTGTGAGTTTCGCTCCGTGATCCTTTTGGTGGGGGTCTGTCATTTTAATTGATGTTAGATTGTGTGATAATGTTAGTCCTATCATCCTTTTGGTGGTAGTGGCTGGTGTGAGTTTCGCTTCGTCATCCTTATGGTGGGGGGGTCTGTCATCTAATTGATGGTAGATTGTGCGATAGTGTTTGCCCTATCAGCCTTTTGGTGGTAGTGGCCGGTGTTAGTTTCACTCCGTCATCCTTTTGGTGGGTGGTATGTCATCTAATTGATGTCAGATTGTGCCATCGTGTTTGTCCTATCATCCTTTTGGTGGTAGTGGTCGGTGTGAGTTTCGCTCCGTCATCCTTTTGGTGAGGGGTCTGTCATCTAATTGATGTCAGATTGTTCGATAGTGTTTGTCCTATCATCCTTTTGGTGGTAGTGGACGGTGTGAGTTTCGCTCTGACATCTTTTTGGTGAAGGGTCTGTCATCTAATTGATATCAGATTGTACGATATTGTTTATCCTATCATCCTTATGGTGGTAGTGGCCAGTGTGAGTTTCGCTCTGTCATCCTTTTGGTGGTGGGTCTTTCATCGTAATTGATGTCAGATTGTGTGATAGTGTTTGTCCTATCATCCTTTTGGTGGTATTGGCCGGTGTAAGTTTCGCTCCGTCATCCTTTTCGTAGGGGGTCTGTCATTTTAATTGATGTTAGATTGTGCGATAGTGTTTGTCCTATCATCCTTTTGGTGGTAGTGGCCGGTGAGAGTTTTGCTCCGTGATCCTTTTGGTGGGGGTCTGAAATTTTAATTGATGTTAGATTGTGTGATAATGTTAGTCCTATCATCCTTTTGGTGGTAGTGGCTGGTGTGAGTTTCGCTTCGTCATCCTTATGGTGGGGGGTCTGTCATCTAATTGATGGCAGATTGTGCGATAGTGTTTGCCCTATCAGCCTTTTGGTGGTAGTGGCCGGTGTTAGTTTCACTCCGTAATTCTTTTGGTGGGGGGTATGTCATCTAATTAATGTCAGATTGTGCGATCGTGTTTGTCCTATCATCCTTTTGGTGGTAGTGGTCGGTGTGAGTTTCGCTCCGTCATCCTTTTGGTGAGGGGTCTGTCATCTAATTGATGTCAGATTGTGCGATAGTGTTTGTCCTATCATCCTTTCGTTGGTAGTTGCCTGTGTGAGTTCCGCTCCGTCATCTTTTTGGTGAAGGGTCTGTCATCTAATTGATGTCAGATTGTACGCTAGTGTTTATCCAATCATCCTTATGGTGGTAGTGGCCAGTGTGAGTTTCACTCCGTCATCCTTTTGGTGGTGGGTCTTTCATCGTAATTGATGTCATATTGTGCGATAGTGTTTGTCCTATCATCCTTTTGGTGGTATTGGCCGGTGTGAGTTTCGCTCCGTCATCCTTTTGGTGGTAGTGCTTGGTGTGAGTTTCGCTCCGTCATCCTTTTGGAGGGGGGTCTGTCATCTTAATTGATGTCAGATTGTGCGATAGTGTTTGTCCTATAATCCTTTTGGTGGTAGTGGCCGGTGTGAGTTTCATTCCGTCATCTTTTTGGTGAGGGGTCTGTTATCTAATTGATGTCAGATTGTACGATAGTGTTTATCCTTTCATCCTTATGGTGGTAGTGGCCAGTGTCAGTTTCGCTCTGTCATCCATTTGGTGGGGAGTCTGTCATTTTAATTGATGTTAGATTGTGTAATAGTATTTGTCCTATCATGCTTTTGGTGGTAGTTGCCGGTGTGAGTTTCGCTCCGTCATCCTTTTGTTGGGGGTCTGTCATTTTAATTGATGTTAAATTGTGTGAGAATGTTAGTCCTATCATCCTTTTGGTGGTAGTGGCTGGTGTGAGTTTCGCTTCGTCATCCTTATGGTGGGGGGTCTATTATCTAATTGATGGCAGATTGTGCGATAGTGTTTCCCTATCACCCTTTTGGTGGTAGTGGCTAGTGTTAGTTTCACTCCGTCAGCTTTTTGGTGAGGGGTCTGTCATCTAATTGATGTCAGATTGTACGATAGTGTTTATCCTATCATCCTTATGGTGGTAGTGGCCAGTGTGAGTTTCGCTCTGTCATCCTTTTGGTGGTGGGTCTTTCATCGTAATTGATGTCAGATTGTGTGATAGTGTTTATCCTATCATCCTTTTGGTGGTATTGGCCGGTGTGAGTTTCGCTCCGTCATCCTTTTGGTTGGGGGTCTGTCATTTTAATTGATGTTAGATTGTGCGATAGTGTTTGTCCTATCATCCTTTTGGTGGTAGTGGCCGGTGTGAGTTTCGCTCCGTGATCCTTTAGGTGGAGGTCTGTCATTTTAATTCTTGTTAGATTGTGTGATAATGTTAGTCCTATCATCCTTTTGGTGGCAGTGGCTGGTGTGAGTTTCGCATCGTCATCCTTATGGTGGGGGGTCTGTCATCTAATTGATGGCTGATTGTGCGATAGTGTTTGCCCTATCATCTTTTTGGTGGTAGTGGTCGGTGTTAGTTTCACTCCGTCATCCTTTTGGTAGGGGGTATGTCATCTAATTGATGTCAGATTGTGCGATCGTGTGTGTCCTATCATCCTTTTGGTGGTAGTGGTCGGTGTGAGTTTCGCTCCGTCATCCTTTTGGTGAGGGGTCTGTCATCTAATAGATGTCACATTGCGCGATAGTGTTTTTCCTATCATCCTTTTAGTGGTAGTGTCCGGTGTGAGTTTCGCTCCGTCATCTTTTTGGTGAGGGGTCTGTCATCTAATTGATGTCAGATTGTACGATAGTGTTTATCCTATCATCCTTATGGTGGTAGTGGCCAGTGTGAGTTTCGCTCTGTCATCCTTTTGGTTGTGGGTCTTTCATCGTAATTGATGTCAAATTATGCGATAGTGTTTATCCTATCATCCTTTTGGTGGTATTGGCCGGTGTGAGTTTCGCTCCGTCATCCTTTTGGTTGGGGGTCTGTCATTTTAATTGATGTTAGATTGTGCGATAGTGTTTGTCCTATCATCCTTTTGGTGGTTGTGGCCGGTGTGAGTTTCGCTCTGTGATCCTTTTGGTGGGGGTCTGTCATTTTAATTGATGTTAGATTGTGTGATAATGTTAGTCCTATCATCCTTTTGGTGGTAGTGGCTGGTGTGAGTTTCGCTTCGTCATCCTTATGGTGGGGGGTCTGTCATCTAATTGATGGCTGATTGTGCGATAGTGTTTGCCTTATCATCCTTTTGGTGGTAGTGGCCGGTGTTAGTTTCACTGCGTCATCCTTTTGGTAGGGGGTATGTCATCTAGTTGATGTCAGATTGTGCGATCGTGTGTGTCCTAGCATCCTTTTGGTGGTAGTGGTCGGTGTGAGTTTCGCTCTGTCATCCTTTTGGTGAGGGGTCTGTCATCTAATTGATGTCACATTGCGCGATAGTGTTTTTACTTGCATCCTTTTGGTGGTAGTGTCCGGTGTGAGTTTCGCTCCGTCATCTTTTTGGTGAGGGGTCGGTCATCTAATTGATGTCAGATTGTATGATAGTGTTTATCCTATCATCCTTATGGTGGTAGTGGCCAGTGTGAGTTTCACTCCGTCATCCTTTTGGTGGTGGGTCTTTCATCGTAATTGATGTCATATTGTGCGATAGTGTTTGTCCTATCATCCTTTTGGTGGTATTGGCCGGTGTGAGTTTCGCTCCGTCATCCTTTTGGTGGTAGTGCTTGGTGTGAGTTTCGCTCCGTCATCCTTTTGGAGGGGGGTCTGTCATCTTAATTGATGTCAGATTGTGCGATAGTGTTTGTCCTATAATCCTTTTGGTGGTAGTGGCCGGTGTGAGTTTCATTCCGTCATCTTTTTGGTGAGGGGTCTGTTATCTAATTGATGTCAGATTGTACGATAGTGTTTATCCTTTCATCCTTATGGTGGTAGTGGCCAGTGTCAGTTTCGCTCCGTCATCCATTTGGTGGGGAGTCTGTCATTTTAATTGATGTTAGATTGTGTAATAGTATTTGTCCTATCATGCTTTTGGTGGTAGTTGCCGGTGTGAGTTTCGCTCCGTCATCCTTTTGTTGGGGGTCTGTCATTTTAATTGATGTTAAATTGTGTGAGAATGTTAGTCCTATCATCCTTTTGGTGGTAGTGGCTGGTGTGAGTTTCGCTTCGTCATCCTTATGGTGGGGGGTCTATTATCTAATTGATGGCAGATTGTGCGATAGTGTTTCCCTATCACCCTTTTGGTGGTAGTGGCTAGTGTTAGTTTCACTCCGTCAGCTTTTTGGTGAGGGGTCTGTCATCTAATTGATGTCAGATTGTACGATAGTGTTTATCCTATCATCCTTATGGTGGTAGTGGCCAGTGTGAGTTTCGCTCTGTCATCCTTTTGGTGGTGGGTCTTTCATCGTAATTGATGTCAGATTGTGTGATAGTGTTTATCCTATCATCCTTTTGGTGGTATTGGCCGGTGTGAGTTTCGCTCCGTCATCCTTTTGGTTGGGGGTCTGTCATTTTAATTGATGTTAGATTGTGCGATAGTGTTTGTCCTATCATCCTTTTGGTGGTAGTGGCCGGTGTGAGTTTCGCTCCGTGATCCTTTAGGTGGAGGTCTGTCATTTTAATTCTTGTTAGATTGTGTGATAATGTTAGTCCTATCATCCTTTTGGTGGCAGTGGCTGGTGTGAGTTTCGCATCGTCATCCTTATGGTGGGGGGTCTGTCATCTAATTGATGGCTGATTGTGCGATAGTGTTTGCCCTATCATCTTTTTGGTGGTAGTGGTCGGTGTTAGTTTCACTCCGTCATCCTTTTGGTAGGGGGTATGTCATCTAATTGATGTCAGATTGTGCGATCGTGTGTGTCCTATCATCCTTTTGGTGGTAGTGGTCGGTGTGAGTTTCGCTCCGTCATCCTTTTGGTGAGGGGTCTGTCATCTAATAGATGTCACATTGCGCGATAGTGTTTTTCCTATCATCCTTTTAGTGGTAGTGTCCGGTGTGAGTTTCGCTCCGTCATCTTTTTGGTGAGGGGTCTGTCATCTAATTGATGTCAGATTGTACGATAGTGTTTATCCTATCATCCTTATGGTGGTAGTGGCCAGTGTGAGTTTCGCTCTGTCATCCTTTTGGTTGTGGGTCTTTCATCGTAATTGATGTCAAATTATGCGATAGTGTTTATCCTATCATCCTTTTGGTGGTATTGGCCGGTGTGAGTTTCGCTCCGTCATCCTTTTGGTTGGGGGTCTGTCATTTTAATTGATGTTAGATTGTGCGATAGTGTTTGTCCTATCATCCTTTTGGTGGTTGTGGCCGGTGTGAGTTTCGCTCTGTGATCCTTTTGGTGGGGGTCTGTCATTTTAATTGATGTTAGATTGTGTGATAATGTTAGTCCTATCATCCTTTTGGTGGTAGTGGCTGGTGTGAGTTTCGCTTCGTCATCCTTATGGTGGGGGGTCTGTCATCTAATTGATGGCTGATTGTGCGATAGTGTTTGCCTTATCATCCTTTTGGTGGTAGTGGCCGGTGTTAGTTTCACTGCGTCATCCTTTTGGTAGGGGGTATGTCATCTAGTTGATGTCAGATTGTGCGATCGTGTGTGTCCTAGCATCCTTTTGGTGGTAGTGGTCGGTGTGAGTTTCGCTCTGTCATCCTTTTGGTGAGGGGTCTGTCATCTAATTGATGTCACATTGCGCGATAGTGTTTTTACTTGCATCCTTTTGGTGGTAGTGTCCGGTGTGAGTTTCGCTCCGTCATCTTTTTGGTGAGGGGTCGGTCATCTAATTGATGTCAGATTGTATGATAGTGTTTATCCTATCATCCTTATGGTGGTAGTGGCCAGTGTGAGTTTCACTTTGTCATCCTTTTGGTTGTGGGTCTTTCATCGTAATTGATGTCAAATTGTGTGATAGTGTTTGGCCGGTGTAAGTTTCGCTCCGTCATCCTTTTGGTAGGGGGTCTGTCATTTTAATTGATGTTAGATTGTGCGATAGTGTTTGACCTATCATCCTTTTGGTGGTAGTGGCCGGTGTGAGTTTTGCTCCGTGATCCTTTTGGTGGGGGTCTGAAATTTTAATTGATGTTAGATTGTGTGATAATGTTAGTCCTATCATCCTTTTGGTGGTAGTGGCTGGTGTGACTTTCGCTTCGTCATCCTTATGGTGGAGGGTCTGTCATCTAATTGATGGCAGATTGTGCGATTGTGTTTTCCCTATCAGCCTTTTGGTGGTAGTGGCCGGTGTTAGTTTCACTCCGTCATTCTTTTGGTGGGGGGTATGTCATCTAATTAATGTCAGATTGTGCGATCGTGTTTGTCCTATCATCCTTTTGGTGGTAGTGGTCGGTGTGAGTTTCGCTCCGTCATCCTTTTGGTGAGGGGTCTGTCATCTAATTGATGTCAGATTGTGCGATAGTGTTTGTCCTATCATCCTTTCGTTGGTAGTTGCCCGTGTGAGTTCCACTCCGTCATCTTTTTGGTGAAGGGTCTGTCATCTAATTGATGTCAGATTGTACGCTAGTGTTTGTCCAATCATCCTTATGGTGGTAGTGGCCAGTGTGAGTTTCGCTCCGTCATCCTTTTGGTGGTGGGTCTTTCATCGTAATTGATGTCATATTGTGTGATAGTGTTTGTCCTATCATCCTTTTGGTGGTATTGGCCGGTGTGAGTTTCGCTCCGTCATCCTTTTGGTGGTAGTGCTTGATGTGAGTTTCGCTCCGTCATCCTTTTGGAGGGGGGTCTGTCATCTTAATTGATGTCAGATTGTGCGATAGTGTTTGTCCTATAATCCTTTTGGTGGTAGTGGCCGGTGTGAGTTTCGCTCCGTCATCTTTTTGGTGAGGGGTCTGTCATCTAATTGATGTCAGATTGTACGATAGTGTTTATACTTTCATCCTTATGGTGGTAGTGGCCAGTGTCAGTTTCGCTCCGTCATCCATTTGGTGGGGAGTCTGTCATTTTAATTGATGTTAGATTGTGTAATAGTATTTGTCCTATCATGCTTTTGGTGGTAGTTGCCGGCGTGAGTTTCGCTCCGTCATCCTTTTGTTGGGGGTCTGTCATTTTAATTGATGTTAGATTGTGTGATAATGTTAGTCCTATCATCCTTTTGGTGGTAGTGGCTGGTGTGAGTTTCGCTTCGTCATCCTTATGGTGGGGGGTCTGTTATCTAATTGATGGCAGATTGTGCGATAGTGTTTCCCTATCATCCTTTTGGTGGTAGTGGCCAGTGTTAGTTTCACTACGTCAGCTTTTAGGTGTGGGGTCTGTCATCTAATTGATGTCAGATTGTACGATAGTGTTTATCCTATCATCCTTATGGTGGTAGTGGCCAGTGTGAGTTTCGCTCCGTCATCCTTTTGGTGGTGGGTCGTTCATCGTAATTGATGTCAGATTGTGCGATAGTGTTTGTCCTATCATCCTTTTGGTGGTAGTGTCCGGTGTGAGTTTCGCTCCGTCAGCTTTTTGGTGTGGGGTCTGTCATTTAATTGATGTCAGATTGTACGATAGTGTTTATCCTATCATCCTTATGGTGGTAGTGGCCAGTCTGAGTTTCGCTCCGTCATCCTTTTGGTGGTGGGTCTTTCATCGTAATTGATGTCAGATTGTGCGATAGTGTTTGTCCTATCATCCTTTTGGTGGTAGTGTCCGGTGTGAGTTTCGCTCCGTCATCTTTTTGGTGAGGGGTCTGTCATCTAATTGATGTCAGATTGTACGATAGTGTTTATCCTTTCATCCTTATGGTGGTAGTGGCCAGTGTGAGTTTCGCTCTGTCATCGTTTTGGTGGTGGGTCTTTCATCGTAATTGATGTCAGATTGTGCGATAGTGTTTATCCTATCATCCTTTTGGTGGTATTGGCCGGTGTGAGTTTCGCTCCGTCATCCTTTTGGTTGGGGGTCTGTCATTTTAATTGATGTTAGATTGTGCGATACTGTTTGTCCTATCATCCTTTTGGTGGTAGTGGCCGGTGTGAGTTTCGCTCCGTGATCCTTTAGGTGGAGGTCTGTCATTTTAATTCTTGTTAGATTGTGTGATAATGTTAGTCCTATCATCCTTTTGGTGGTAGTGGCTGGTGTGAGTTTCGCATTGTCATCCTTATGGTGGGGGGTCTGTCATCTAATTGATGGCTGATTGTGCGATAGTGTTTGCCCTATCATCCTTTTGGTGGTAGTGGTCGCTGTTAGTTTCACTCCGTCATCCTTTTGGTAGGGGGTATGTCATCTAATTGATGTCAGATTGTGCGATCGTGTGTGTCCTATCATCCTTTTGGTGGTAGTGGTCGGTGTGAGTTTCGCTCTGTCATCCTTTTGGTGAGGGGTCTGTCATCTAATTGAGGTCACATTGCGCGATAGTGTTTTTCCTATCATCCTTTTGGTGGTAGTGTCCGGTGTGAGTTTCGCTTCGTCATCTTTTTGGTGAGGGGCCTGTCATCTAATTGATGTCAGATTGTACGATAGTGTTTATCCTATCATCCTTATGGTGGTAGTGGCTAGTGTGAGTTTCGCTCTGTCATCCTTTTGGTTGTGGGTCTTTCATCGTAATTGATGTCAAATTGTGCGATAGTGTTTATCCTATCATCCTTTTGGTGGTATTGGCCGGTGTGAGTTTCGCTCCGTCATCCTTTTGGTCGGGGGTCTGTCATTTTAATTGATGTTAGATTGTGCGATAGTGTTTGTCCTATCATCCTTTTGGTGGTTGTGGCCGGTGTGAGTTTCGCTCCGTTATCCTTTTGGTGGGGGTCTGTCATTTTAATTGATGTTAGATTGTGTGATAATGTTAGTCCTATCATCCTTTTGGTGGTAGTCGCTGGTGTGAGTTTCGCTCCGTCATCCTTATGGTGGGGGGTCTGTCATCTAATTGATGGCAGATTGTGCGATAGTGTTTTCCCTATCATCCTTTTGGTGGTTGTGGCCGGTGTGAGTTTCGCTCCGTGATCCTTTTGGTGGGGGTCTGTCATTTTAATTGATGTTAGATTGTGCGATAGTGTTTGTCCTATCATCCTATTGGTGGTTGTGGCCGGTGTGAGTTTCGCTCCGTGATCCTTTTGGTGGGGGTCTGTCATTTTAATTGATGTTAGATTGTGTGATAATGTTAGTCCTATCATCCTTTTGGTGGTAGTCGCTGGTGTGAGTTTCGCTTCGTCATCCATATGGTGGGGGGTCTGTCATCTAATTGATGGCTGATTGTGCGATAGTGTTTGCCTTATCATCCTTTTGGTGGTAGTGGCCGGTGTTAGTTTCACTCCGTCATCCTTTTGGTAGGGGGTATGTCATCTAATTGATGTCAGATTGTGCGATCGTGTGTGTCCTATCATCCTTTTGGTGGTAGTGGTCGGTGTGAGTTTCGCTCCGTCATCCTTTTGGTGAGGGGTCTGTCATCTAATTGATGTCACATTGCGCGATAGTGTTTTTACTTGCATCCTTTTGGTGGTAGTGTCCGGTGTGAGTTTCGCTCCGTCATCTTTTTGGTGAGGGGTCGGTCATCTAATTGATGTCAGATTGTACGATAGTGTTTATCCTATCATCCTTATGGTGGTAGTGGCCATTGTGAGTTTCACTCTGTCATCCTTTTGGTTGTGGGTCTTTCATCGTAATTGATGTCAAATTGTGCGATAGTGTTTGTCCTTTCATCCTTTTGGTGGTATTGGCCGGTGTAAGTCTCGCTCCGTCATCCTTTTGGTGGGGGGTCTTTCATTTTAATTGATGTTACATTGTGCGATAGTGTTTGTCCTATCATCCTTTTGGTGGTAGTGGCTGGTGTGAGTTTCGCTCCGTGATCCTTTTGGTGGGGGTCTGAAATTTTAATTGATGTTAGATTGTGTGATAATGTTAGTCCTATCATCTTTTTAGTGGTAGTGGCTGGTGTGAGTTTCGCTTCGTCATCCTTATGGTGGGGGGTCTGTCATCTAATTGATGGCAGATTGTGCGATAGTGTTTTCCCTATCATCCTTTTGGTGGTAGTGGTCGGTGTTAGTTTCACTCCGTCATCCTTCTGGTGGGGGGTATGTCATCTAATTGATGTCAGACTGTGCGATAGTGTTTGTCCTATCATCCTTTCGGTGGTAGTGCCCGGTGTGAGTTTCGCTCCGTCATCTTTTTGGTGAGGGGTCTGTCATCTAATTGATGTCAGATTCTACAATAGTGTTTATCCTATCATCCTTATGGTGGTAGTGGCCAGTGTGAATTTTGCTCCGTCATCCTTTTGGTGGTGGGGCTTTCATCGTAATTGTTGTCATATTGTGCGATAGTGTTTGTCCTATCATCCTTTTGGTGGTATTGGCCGGTGTGAGTTTCGCTCCGTCATCTTTTTGGTGGTAGTGCTTGGTGTGAGTTTCGCTCCATCATCCTTTTGGAGGGGGGTCTGTCATCTTAATTGATGTCAGATTGTGCGATAGTGTTTGTCCTATCATCCTTTTGGTGGTTGTGGCCGGTGTGAGTTTCGCTCCGTGATCCTTTTGGTGGGGGTCTGTCATTTTAATTGATGTTAGATTGTGCGATAGTGTTTGTCCTATCATCCTATTGGTGGTTGTGGCCGGTGTGAGTTTCGCTCCGTGATCCTTTTGGTGGGGGTCTGTCATTTTAATTGATGTTAGATTGTGTGATAATGTTAGTCCTATCATCCTTTTGGTGGTAGTCGCTGGTGTGAGTTTCGCTTCGTCATCCATATGGTGGGGGGTCTGTCATCTAATTGATGGCTGATTGTGCGATAGTGTTTGCCTTATCATCCTTTTGGTGGTAGTGGCCGGTGTTAGTTTCACTCCGTCATCCTTTTGGTAGGGGGTATGTCATCTAATTGATGTCAGATTGTGCGATCGTGTGTGTCCTATCATCCTTTTGGTGGTAGTGGTCGGTGTGAGTTTCGCTCCGTCATCCTTTTGGTGAGGGGTCTGTCATCTAATTGATGTCACATTGCGCGATAGTGTTTTTACTTGCATCCTTTTGGTGGTAGTGTCCGGTGTGAGTTTCGCTCCGTCATCTTTTTGGTGAGGGGTCGGTCATCTAATTGATGTCAGATTGTACGATAGTGTTTATCCTATCATCCTTATGGTGGTAGTGGCCATTGTGAGTTTCACTCTGTCATCCTTTTGGTTGTGGGTCTTTCATCGTAATTGATGTCAAATTGTGCGATAGTGTTTGTCCTTTCATCCTTTTGGTGGTATTGGCCGGTGTAAGTCTCGCTCCGTCATCCTTTTGGTGGGGGGTCTTTCATTTTAATTGATGTTACATTGTGCGATAGTGTTTGTCCTATCATCCTTTTGGTGGTAGTGGCTGGTGTGAGTTTCGCTCCGTGATCCTTTTGGTGGGGGTCTGAAATTTTAATTGATGTTAGATTGTGTGATAATGTTAGTCCTATCATCTTTTTAGTGGTAGTGGCTGGTGTGAGTTTCGCTTCGTCATCCTTATGGTGGGGGGTCTGTCATCTAATTGATGGCAGATTGTGCGATAGTGTTTTCCCTATCATCCTTTTGGTGGTAGTGGTCGGTGTTAGTTTCACTCCGTCATCCTTCTGGTGGGGGGTATGTCATCTAATTGATGTCAGACTGTGCGATAGTGTTTGTCCTATCATCCTTTCGGTGGTAGTGCCCGGTGTGAGTTTCGCTCCGTCATCTTTTTGGTGAGGGGTCTGTCATCTAATTGATGTCAGATTCTACAATAGTGTTTATCCTATCATCCTTATGGTGGTAGTGGCCAGTGTGAATTTTGCTCCGTCATCCTTTTGGTGGTGGGGCTTTCATCGTAATTGTTGTCATATTGTGCGATAGTGTTTGTCCTATCATCCTTTTGGTGGTATTGGCCGGTGTGAGTTTCGCTCCGTCATCTTTTTGGTGGTAGTGCTTGGTGTGAGTTTCGCTCCATCATCCTTTTGGAGGGGGGTCTGTCATCTTAATTGATGTCAGATTGTGCGATAGTGTTTGTCCTATCATCCTTTTGATGGTAGTGGCCGGTGTGAGTTTCACTCCGTCATCTTTTTGGTGAGGGGTCTGTCATCTAATTGATGTCAGATCGTACGATAGTGTTTATTCTATCATCCTTTTGGTGGTAGTGGCCAGTGTCAGTTTTGCTCCGTCATCCTTTTGGTGGGGGGTCTGTCATTTTAATTGATGTTACATTATGCAATAGTGTTTGTCCTATCATCCTTTTGTTGGTAGTTGCCGGTGTGAGTTTCGCTCAGTCATCCTTTTGGTGGGGGTCTGTCATTTTAATTGATGTTAGATTGTGTTATAATGTTAGTCCTATCATCCTTTTGGTGGTAGTGGCTGGTGTGAGTTTCGCTTCGTCATCCTTATGGTGGGGGGTCTGTTATCTAATTGATGGCTGATTGCGCGATAGTGTTTCCCTATCATCCTTTTGGTGGTAGTGGCCAGTGTTAGTTTCACTACGTCATCTTTTTGGTGAGGGGTCTGTCATCTAATTGATGTCAGATTGTACGATAGTGTTTATCCTATCATCCTTATGGTGGTAGTGGCCAGTGTGAGTTTCGCTCTGTCATCCTTTTGGTTGTGGGTCTTTCATCGTAATTGATGTCAAATTGTGCGATAGTGTTTGTCCTATCATCCTTTTGGTGGTATTGGCCGGTGTAAGTTTCGCTCTGTCATCCTTTTGGTGGGGGGTCTGTCATTTTAATTGTTGTTAGATTGTGAGATAGTGTTTGTCCTATCATCCTTTTGGTGGTAGTGGCCGGTGTGAATTTCGCTACGTGATCCTTTTGGTTGGGGTCTGAAATTTTAATTGATGTTAGATTGTGTGATAATGTTACTCCTATCATCTTTTTGGTGGGAGTGGCTGGTGTGAGTTTCGCTTCATCATCCTTATGGTGGGGGGTCTTTCATCTAATTGATGGCAGATTGTGCGATAGTGTTTTCCCTATCATCCTTGTAGTGGTAGTGGCCGATGTTAGTTTCACTCCATCATCCTTTTGGTGGAGGGTATGTCATCTGATTGATGTCAGATTGTGCGATAGTGTTTGTCCTATCATCCTTTTGGTGGTAGTGGTCGGTGTGAGTTTCGCTCCGTCATCCTTTTGGTGAGGGGTCTGTCATCTAATTGATGTCAGATTGTGCGATAGTGTTTGTCCTATCATCCTTTTGGTGGTAGTGGTCGGTGTGAGTATCGCTCCGTCATCTTTTTGGTGAGGGGTCTGTCATCTAATTGATGTCAGATTCTACGATAGTGTTTATCCTATCATCCTTATGGTGGTAGTGGCCAATGTGAGTTTTGCTCCGTCATCCTTTTGGTGGTAGGTCTTTCATCGTAATTGTTGTCATATTGTGCGATAGTGTTTGTCCTATCATCCTTTTGGTGGTATTGGCCGGTGTGAGTTTCGCTCCGTCATCATTTTGGTGGTAGTGCTTGGTGTGAGTTTCGCTCCATCATCCTTTTGGAGGGGGGTCTGTCATCTTAATTGATGTCAGATTGTGCGATAGTGTTTGTCCTATCATGCTTTTGGTGGTAGTGGCCGGTGTGAGTTTCACTCCGTCATCTTTTTGGTGAGGGGTCTGTCATCTAATTGATGTCAGATCGTACGATAGTGTTTATTCTATCATCCTTTTGGTGGTAGTGGCCAGTGTCAGTTTTGCTCCATCATCCTTTTGGTGGGGGGTCTGTCATTTTAATTGATGTTAGATTATGCAATAGTGTTTGTCCTATCATCCTTTTGTTGGTAGTTGCCGGTGTGAGTTTCGCTCAGTCATCCTTTTGGTGGGGGTCTGTCATTTTAATTGATGTTAGATTGTGTGATAATGTTAGCCCTATCATCCTTTTGGTGGTAGTGGCTGGTGTGAGTTTCGCTTCGTCATCCTTATGGTGGGGGGTCTGTTATCTAATTGATGGTTGATTGCGCGATAGTGTTTCCCTATCATCCTTTTGGTGGTAGTGGCCAGTGTTAGTTTCACTACGTCATCTTTTTGGTGAGGGGTCTGTCATCTAATTGATGTCAGATTGTACGATAGTGTTTATCCTATCATCCTTATGGTGGTAGTGGCCAGTGTGAGTTTCGCTCTGTCATCCTTTTGGTTGTGGGTCTTTCATCGTAATTGATGTCAAATTGTGCAATAGAGTTTGTCCTATCATACTTTTGGTGGTATTGGCCGGTGTAAGTTTCGCTCTGTCAGCCTTTTGGTGGGGGGTCTGTCATTTTAATTGTTGTTAGATTGTGCGATAGTGTTTGTCCTATCATCCTTTTGGTGGTAGTGGCCGGTGTGAATTTCGCTCCGTGATCCTTTTGGTTGGGGTCTGAAATTTTAATTGATGTTAGATTGTGTGATAATGTTAGTCCTATCATCTTTTTGGTGGGAGTGGCTGGTGTGAGTTTCGCTTCATCATCCTTCTGGTGGGGGGTCTGTCATCTAATTGATGGCAGATTGTGCGATAGTGTTTTCCCTATCATCCTTTTAGTGGTAGTGGCCGATGTTAGTTTCACTCCGTCATCCTTTTGGTGGAGGGTATATCATCTAATTGATGTCAGATTGTGCGATAGTGTTTTTCCTATCATCCTTTTGGTGGTAGTGGTCGGTGTGAGTTTCGCTCCGTCATCCTTTTGGTGAGGGGTCTGTCATCTAATTGATGTCAGATTGTGCGATAGTGTTTGTCATATCATCCTTTTGGTGGTAGTGGTCGGTGTGAGTATCGCTCCGTCATCTTTTTGGTGAGGGGTCTGTCATCTAATTGATGTTAGATTCTACGATAGTGTTTATCCTATCATCCTTATGGTGGTAGTGGCCAATGTGAGTTTTGCTCCGTCATCCTTTTGGTGGTAGGTCTTTCATCGTAATTGTTGTCATATTGTGCGATAGTGTTTGCCCTATCATCCTTTTGGTGGTATTGGCCGTTGTGAGTTTCGCTCCGTCATCTTTTTGGTGGTAGTGGTTGGTGTGAGTTTCGCTCCGTCATCTTTTTGGTGAGGGGTCTGTCATCTAATTGATGTCAGATCGGACGATAGTGTTTATTCTATCATCCTTTTGGTGGGAGTGGCCAGTGTTAGTTTCTCTCCGTCATCCTTTTGGTGGGGGGTCTGTCATTTTAATTGATGTCAGACTGTGCGATAGTGTTTTTCCTATCATCCTTTTGGTGGTAGTGGCCGGTGTGAGTTTCGCTCCGTCATCTTTTTGGTGAGGGGTCTGTCATCTAATTGATGTCAGATCGGACGATAGTGTTTATTCTATCATCCTTTTGGTGGGAGTGGCCAGTGTTAGTTTCTCTCCGTCATCCTTTTGGTGGGGGGTCTGTCATTTTAATTGATGTTAGATTGTGCAATAGTGTTTGTCCTATCATCCTTTTGTTGGTAGTTGCCGGTGTGAGTTTCGCTCAGTCATCCTTTTGGTGGGGGTCTGTCATTTTAATTGATGTTAGATTGTGTGATAATGTTAGTCCTATCATCCTTTTGGTGGTAGTGGCTGGTGTGAGTTTTGCTTCGTCATCCTTACGGTGGGGGGTCTGTCATCTAATTGATGGCAGATTGTGTGATTGTGTTTGCCCTATCATCCTTTTGGTGGTAGTGGCCGGTGTTAGTTTCACTGCGTCATCCTTTTGGTGGGGGTATGTCATTTAATTGATGTCAGATTGTGCGATCGTGTGTGTCCTATCATCCTTTTGGTGGTAGTGGTCGGTGTGAGTTTCGCTCTGTCATCCTTTTGGTGAGGGGTCTGTCATCTAATTGATGTCACATTGCGCGATAGTGTTTTTACTTGCATTCTTTTGGTGGTAGTGTCAGGTGTGAGTTTCACTCCTTCATCTTTTTGGTGAGGGGTTGGTCATCTAATTGATGTCAGATTGTACGATAGTGTTTATCCTATCATCCTTATGGTGGTAGTGGCCAGTGTGAGTTTCACTCTGTCATCCTTTTGGTTGTGGGTCTTTCATCGTAATTGATGTCAAATTGTGTGATAGTGTTTGTCCTATCATCATTTTGGTGGTATTGACCGGTGTAAGTTTCGCTCCGTCATCCTTTTGGTAGGGGGTCTGTCATTTTAATTGATGTTAGATTGTGCGATAGTGTTTGTCCTATCATCCTTTTGGTGGTAGTGGCCGGTGTGAGTTTTGCTCCGTGATCCTTTTGGTGGGGGTCTGAAATTTTAATTGATGTTAGATTGTGTGATAATGTTAGTCCTATCATCCTTTTGGTGGTAGTGGCTGGTGTGAGTTTCGCTTCGTCATCCTTATGGTGGGGGGTCTGTCATCTAATTGATGGCAGATTGTGCGATAGTGTTTGCCCTATCAGCCTTTTGGTGGTAGTGGCCGGTGTTAGTTTCACTCCGTCATTCTTTTGGTGGGGGTATGTCATCTAATTAATGTCATATTGTGCGATCGTGTTTGTCCTATCATCCTTTTGGTGGTAGTGGTCGGTGTGAGTTTCGCTCCGTCATCCTTTTGGTGAGGGGTCTGTCATCTAATTGATGTCAGATTGTGCGGTAGTGTTTGTCCTATCATCCTTTCGTTGGTAGTTTCCCGTGTGAGTTCCGCTCCGTCATCTTTTTGGTGAAGGGTCTGTCATCTAATTGATGTCAGATTGTACGCTAGTGTTTGTCCAATCATCCTTATGGTGGTAGTGGCCAGTGTGAGTTTCGCTCCGTCATCCTTTTGGTGGTGGGTCTTTCATCGTAATTGATGTCATATTGTGTGATAGTGTTTGTCCTATCATCCTTTTGGTGGTATTGGCCGGTGTGAGTTTCGCTCCGTCATCCTTTTGGTGGTAGTGCTTGGTGTGAGTTTCGCTCCGTCATCCTTTTGGAGGGGGGTCTGTCATCTTAATTGATGTCAGATTGTGCGATAGTGTTTGTCCTATAATCCTTTTGGTGGTAGTGGCCGGTGTGAGTTTCGCTCCGTCATCTTTTTGGTGAGGGGTCTGTCATCTAATTGATGTCAGATTGTACGATAGTGTTTATCCTTTCATCCTTATGGTGGTAGTGGCCAGTGTCAGTTTCGCTTCGTCATCCATTTGGTGGGGAGTCTGTCATTTTAATTGATGTTAGATTGTGTAATAGTATTTGTCCTATCATGCTTTTGGTGGTAGTTGCCGGTGTGAGTTTCGCTCCGTCATCCTTTTGTTGGGGGTCTGTCATTTTAATTGTGTTAGATTGTGTGATAATGTTAGTCCTATCATCCTTTTGGTGGTAGTGGCTGGTGTGAGTTTCGCTTCGTCATCCTTATGGTGGGGGGTCTGTTATCTAATTGATGGCAGATTGTGCCATAGTGTTTCCCTATCATCCTTTTGGTGGTAGTGGCCAATGTTAGTTTCACTACGTCAGCTTTTTGGTGTGGGGTCTGTCATCTAATTGATGTCAGATTGTACGATAGTGTTTATCCTATCATCCTTATGGTGGTAGTGGCCAGTGTGAGTTTCGCTCCGTCATCCTTTTGGTGGTGGGTCGTTCATCGTAATTGATGTCAGATTGTGCGATAGTGTTTGTCCTATCATCCTTTTGGTGGTAGTGTCCGGTGTGAGTTTCGCTCCGTCATCTTTTTGGTGAGGGGTCTGTCATCTAATTGATCTCAGATTGTACGATAGTGTTTATCCTTTCATCCTTATGGTGGTAGTGGCCAGTGTGAGTTTCGCTCTGTCATCCTTTTGGTGGTGGGTCTTTCATCGTAATTGATGTCAGATTATGCGATAGTGTTTATCCTATCATCCTTTTGGTGCTATTGGCCGGTGTGAGTTTCGCTCCGTCATCCTTAAGGTTGGGGGTCTGTCATTTTAATTGATGTTAGATTGTGCGATAGTGTTTGTCCTATCATCCTTTTGGTGGTAGTGGCCGGTGTGAGTTTCGCTCTGTGATCCTTTAGGTGGAGGTCTGTCATTTTAATTCTTGTTAGATTGTGTGATAATGTTAGTCATATCATCCTTTTGGTGGTAGTGGTTGGTGTGAGTTTCGCATCGTCATCCTTATGGTGGGGGGTCTGTCATCTAATTGATGGCTGATTGTGCGATAGTGTTTGCCCTATCATCCTTTTGGTGGTAGTGGTCGGTGTTAGTTTCACTCCGTCATCCTTTTGGTAGGGGGTATGTCATCTAATTGATGTCAGATTGTGCGATCGTGTGTGTCCTATCATCCTTTTGGTGGTAGTGGTCGGTGTGAGTTTCGCTCCGTCATCCTTTTGGTGAGGGGTCTGTCATCTAATTGATGTCACATTGCGCGATAGTGTTTTTCCTATCATCCTTTTGGTGGTAGTGTCCGGTGTGAGTTTCGCTGCGTCATCTTTTTGGTGAGGGGTCTGTCATCTAATTGATGTCAGATTGTACGATAGTGTTTATCCTATCATCCTTATAGTGGTAGTGGCCAGTGTGAGTTTCGCTCTGTCATCCTTTTGGTTGTGGGTCTTTCATCGTAATTGATGTCAAATTGTGCGATAGTGTTTGTCCTATCATCCTTTTGGTGGTATTGGCCGGTGTAAGTCTCGCTCCGTCATCCTTTTGGTGGGGGGTCTTTCATTTTAATTGATGTTAGATTGTGCGATAGTGTTTGTCCTATCATCCTTTTGGTGGTAGTGGCTGGTGTGAGTTTCGCTCCGTGATCCTTTTGGTGGGGGTCTGAAATTTTAATTGATGTTAGATTGTGTGATAATGTTAGTCCTATCATCTTTTTGGTGGTAGTGGCTGGTGTGAGTTTCGCTTCGTCATCCTTATGGTGGGGGGTCTGTCATCTAATTGATGGCAGATTGTGCGATAGTGTTTTCCCTATCATCCTTTTGGTGGTAGTGGCCGATGTTAGTTTCACTCTGTCATCCTTTTGGTGGGGGGTATGTCATCTAATTGATGTCAGACTGTGCGATAGTGTTTGTCCTATCATCCTTTCGGTGGTAGTGGCCGGTGTGAGTTTCGCTCCATCATCTTTTTGGTGAGGGGTCTGTCATCTAATTGATGTCAGATTCTACAATAGTGTTTATCCTATCATCCTTATGGTGGTAATGGCCAGTGTGAATTTTGCTCTGTCATCCTTTTGATCGTGGGGCTTTCATCGTAATTGTTGTCATATTGTGCGATAGTGTTTGTCCTTTCATCCTTTTGGTGGTATTGGCCGGTGTGAGTTTCGCTCCGTCATCTTTTTGGTGGTAGTGCTTGGTGTGAATTTTGCTCCATCATCCTTTTGGAGGGGGGTCTGTCATCTTAATTGATGTCAGATTGTGCGATAGTGTTTGTCCTATCATCCTTTTGGTGGTAGTGGCCGGTGTGAGTTTCACTCCGTCATCTTTTTGGTGAGGGGTCTGTCATCTAATTGATGTCAGATCGTACGATAGTGTTTATTCTATCATCCTTTTGGTGGTAGTGGCCAGTGTCAGTTTTGCTCCGTCATCCTTTTGGTGGGGGGTCTCTCATTTTAATTGATGTTAGATTATGCAATAGTGTTTGTCCTATCATCCTTTTGTTGGTAGTTGCCGGTGTGAGTTTCGCTCAGTCATCCTTTTGGTGGGGGTCTGTCATTTTAATTGATGTTAGATTGTGTGATAATGTTAGTCCTATCATCCTTTTGGTGGTAGTGGCTGGTGTGAGTTTCGCTTCGTCATCCTTATGGTGGGGGGTCTGTTATCTAATTGATGGTTGATTTCGCGATAGTGTTTCCCTATCATCCTTTTGGTGGTAGTGGCCAGTGTTAGTTTCACTACGTCATCTTTTTGGTGAGGGGTCTGTCATCTAATTGATGTCAGATTGTACGACAGTGTTTATCCTATCATCCTTATGGTGGTAGTGGCCAGTGTGAGTTTCGCTCTGTCATCCTTTTGGTTGTGGGTCTTTCATCGTAATTGATGTCAAATTGTGCGATAGTGTTTGTCCTATCATCCTTTTGGTGGTATTGGCCGGTGTAAGTTTCGCTCTGTCATCCTTTTGGTGGGGGGTCTGTCATTTTAATTGTTGTTAGATTGTGCGATAGTGTTTGTCCTATCATCCTTTTGGTGGTAGTGGCCGGTGTGAATTTCGCTCCGTGATCCTTTTGGTTGGGGTCTGAAATTTTAATTGATGTTAGATTGTGTGATAATGTTAGTCCTATCATCTTTTTGGTGGGAGTGGCTGGTGTGAGTTTCGCTTCATCATCCTTCTGGTGGGGGGTCTGTCATCTAATTGATGGCAGATTGTGCGATAGTGTTTTCCTTATCATCCTTTTAGTGGTAGTGGCCGATGTTAGTTTCACTCCGTCATCCTTTTGGTGGAGGGTATGTCATCTAATTGATGTCAGATTGTGCGATAGTGTTTGTCCTATCATCCTTTTGGTGGTAGTGGTCGGTGTGAGTTTCGCTCCGTCATCCTTTTGGTGAGGGGTCTGTCATCTAATTGATGTCAGATTGTGCGATAGTGTTTGTCCTATCATTCTTTTGGTGGTAGTGGTCGGTGTGAGTATCGCTCCGTCATCTTTTTGGTGAGGGGTCTGTCATCTAATTGATGTTAGATTCTGTGATAGTGTTTATCCTATCATCCTTATGGTGGTAGTGGCCAATGTGAGTTTTGCTCCGTCATCCTTTTGGTGGCAGGTCTTTCATCGTAATTGTTGTCATATTGTGCGATAGTGTTTGTCCTATCATCCTTTTGGTGGTATTGGCCGGTGTGAGTTTCGCTCCGTCATCTTTTTGGTGGTAGTGCTTGGTGTGAGTTTCGCTCCGTCATCCTTTTGGAGGGGGGTCTGTCATCTTAATTGATGTCAGATTCTGAGATAGTGTTTGTCCTATCATCCTTTTGGTGGTAGTGGCAGGTGTGAGTTTCGCTCCGTCATCTTTTTGGTGAGGGGTCTGTCATCTAATTGATGTCAGATCGTACGATAGTGTTTATTCTATCATCCTTTTAGTGGTAGTGGCCAGTGTTAGTTTCGCTCCGTCATCCTTTTGGTGGGGGGTATGTCATTTTAATTGATGTTAGATTGTGCAATAGTGTTTGTCCTATCATCCTTTTGTTGGTAGTTGCCGGTGTGAGTTTCGCTCAGTCATCCTTTTGGTGGGGGTCTGTCATTTTAATTGATGTTAGATTGTGATTGATAATGTTAGTCCTATCATCCTTTTGGTGGTAGTGGCTGGTGTGAGTTTCGCTTCGTCATCCTTATGGTGGGGGGTCTGTCATCTAATTGATGGCAGATTGTGTGATTGTGTTTGCCCTATCATCCTTTTGGTGGTAGTGGCCGGTGTTAGTTTCACTGCGTCATCCTTTTGGTGGGGGTATGTCATTTAATTGATGTCAGATTGTGCGATCGTGTGTGTCCTATCATCCTTTTAGTGGTAGTGGTTGGTGTGAGTTTCGCTCCGTCATCCTTTTAGTGGGGGGTCTGTCATCTAATTGATGTCACATTGCGCGATAGTGTTTTTCCTATCATCCTTTTGGTGGTAGTGTCCGGTGTGAGTTTCGCTCCGTCATCTTTTTGGTGAGGGGTCTGTCATCTAATTGATGTCAGATTGTACGATAGTGTTTATCCTATCATCCTTATGGTGGTAGTGGCCAGTGTGAGTTTCGCTCTGTCATCCTTTTGGTTGTGGGTCTTTCATCGTAATTGATGTCAAATTGTGCGATAGTGTTTGTCCTATCATCCTTTTGGTGGTATTGGCCGGTGTAAGTTTCGCTCTGTCATCCTTTTGGTGGAGGGTCTGTCATTTTAATTGTTGTTAGATTGTGCGATAGTGTTTGTCCTATCATCCTTTTGGTGGTAGTGGCCGGTGTGAATTTCGCTCCGTGATCCTTTTGGTTGGGGTCTGAAATTTTAATTGATGTTAGATTGTGTGATAATGTTAGTCCTATCATCTTTTTAGTGGTAGTGGATGGTGTGAGTTTCGCTTCATCATCCTTATGGTGGGGGGTCTGTCATCTAATTGATGGCAGATTGTGCGATAGTGTTTTCCCTATCATCCTTTTGGTGGTAGTGGCCGGTGTTAGTTTCACTCCGTCATCCTTTTGGTGGGGGGTATGTCATCTAATTGATGTCAGATTGTGCGATAGTGTTTGTCCTATCATCCTTTTGGTGGTAGTGGTCTGTGTGAGTTTCGCTCCGTCATCCTTTTGGTGAGGGGTCTGTCATCTATTTGATGTCAGATTGTGCGATAGTGTTTGTCCTATCATCCTTTCGGTGGTAGTGGCCGGTGTGAGTTTCGCTCCGTCATCTTTTTGGTGAGGGGTCTGTCATCTAATTGATGTCAGATTGTACGATAGTGTTTATCCTATCATTCTTATGGTGGTAGTGGCCAGTGTGAGTTTTGCTCCGTCATCCTTTTGGTGGAGGGTCTTTCATCGTAATTGATGTCATATTGTGCGATAGTGTTTGTCCTATCATCCTTTTGGTGGTATTGGCCGGTGTGAGTTTCGCTCCGTCATCCTTTTGGAGGGGGGTCTGTCATTTTAATTGATGTCAGATTGTGCGATAGTGTTTGTCCTATCATCCTTTTGGTGGTAGTGGCCGGTGTGAGTTGCGATCCGTCATCTTTTTGGTGAGGGGTCTGTCATCTAATTGATGTCAGATCGTACGACAGTGTTTATTCTATCATCCTTTTGGTAGTAGTGGCCAGTGTTAGTTTCGCTCTGTCATCCTTTTGGTAGTAGTGGCCGGTGTGAGTTTCGCTCCGTCATCTTTTTGGTGAGGGGTCTGTCATCTAATTGATGTCAGATTGTACGATAGTGTTTATCCTATCATCCTTATGGTGGTAGTGGCCAGTGTGAGTTTTGCTCCGTCATCCTTTTGGTGGAGGGTCTTTCATCGTAATTGATGTCATATTGTGCGATAGTGTTTGTCCTATCATCCTTTTGGTGGTATTGGCCGGTGTGAGTTTCGCTTCGTCATCCTTTTGGTGGTAGTGCTTGGTGTGAGTTTCGCTCCGTCATCCTTTTGGAGGGGGGTCTGTCATTTTAATTGATGTCAGATTGTGTGATAATGTTAGTCCTATCATCCTTTTGGTGGTAGTGGCTGGTGTGAGTTTCGCTTCGTCATCCTTATGGTGGGGGGTCGGTTATCTAATTGATGGCTGATTTCGCGATAGTGTTTCCCTATCATCCTTTTGGTGGTAGTGGCCAGGGTTAGTTTCACTACGTCATCTTTTTGGTGAGGGGTCTGTCATCTAATTGATGTCAGATTGTACGATAGTGTTTATCCTATCAACCTTATGGTGGTAGTGGCCAGTGTGAGTTTTGCTCTGTCATCCTTTTGGTTGTGGGTCTTTCATCGTAATTGATGTCAAATTGTGCGATAGTGTTTGTCCTATCATCCTTTTGGTGGTATTGGCCGGTGTAAGTTTCGCTCTGTCATCCCTTTGGTGGGGGGTCTGTCATTTTAATTGTTGTTAGATTGTGTGATAGTGTTTGTCCTATCATCCTTTTGATGGTAGTGGCCGGTGTGAATTTCGCTCCATGATCCTTTTGGTTGGGGTCTGAAATTTTAATTGATGTTAGATTGTGTGATAATGTTAGTCCTATCATCTTTTTGGTGGGAGTGGCTGGTGTGAGTTTCGCTTCATCATCCTTATGGTGGGGGGTCTGTCATCTAATTGATGGCAGATTGTGCGATAGTGTTTTCCCTATCATCCTTTTAGTGGTAGTGGCCGATGTTAGTTTCACTCCGTCATCCTTTTGGTGAGGGGTCTGTCATCTAATTGATGTCAGATTGTGCGATAGTGTTTGTCCTATCATCCTTTTGGTGGTAGTGGTCGGTGTGAGTATCGCTCCGTCATCTTTTTGGTGAGGGGTCTGTCATCTAATTGTTGTCAGATTCTACGATAGTGTTTATCCTATCATCCTTATGGTGGTAGTGGCCAATGTAAGTTTTGCTCCGTCATCCTATTGGTGGTAGGTCTTTCATCGTAATTGTTGTCATATTGTGCGATAGTGTTTGTCCTATCATCCTTTTGGTGGTATTGGCCGATCTGAGTTTTGCTCCGTCATCTTTTTGGTGGTAGTGCTTGGTGTGAGTTTCGCTCCGTCATCCTTTTGGAGGGGGGTCTGTCATCTTAATTGATGTAAGATTGTGCGATAGTGTTTGTCCTATCATCCTTTTGGTGGAAGTGGCCGGTGTGAGTTTCGCTTCGTCATCTTTTTGGTGAGGGGTCTGTCATCTAATTGATGTCAGATCGTACGATAGTGTTTATTCTATCATCCTTTTGGTGGTAGTGGCCAGTGTTAGTTTCGCTCCGTCATCCTTTTGGTGGGGGGTCTGTCATTTTAATTGATGTTAGATTGTGCAATAGTGTTTGTCCTATCATCCTTTTGTTGGTAGTTGCCGGTGTGAGTTTCGCTCAGTCATCCTTTTGGTGGGGGTCTGTCATTTTAATTGATGTTAGATTGTGTGATAATGTTAGTCCTATCATCCTTTTGGTGGTAGTGGCTGGTGTGAGTTTCGCTTCGTCATCCTTATGGTGGGGGGTCTGTCATCTAATTGATGGCAGATTGTGTGATTGTGTTTGCCCTATCATCCTTTTGGTGGTAGTGGCCGGTGTTAGTTTCACTGCGTCATCCTTTTGGTGGGGGTATGTCATTTAATTGATGTCAGATTGTGCGATCGTGTGTGTCCTATCATCCTTTTGGTGGTAGTGGTCGGTGTGAGTTTCGCTCCGTCATCCTTTTAGTGGGGGGTCTGTCATCTAATTGATGTCACATTGCGCGATAGTGTTTTTCCTATCATCCTTTTGGTGGTAGTGTCCGGTGTGAGTTTCGCTCCGTCATCTATTTGGTGAGGGGTCTGTCATCTAATTGATGTCAGATTGTATGATAGTGTTCATCCTATCATCCTTATGGTGGTAGTGGCCAGTGTGAGTTTCGCTCTGTCATCCTTTTGGTTGTGGGTCTTTCATCGTAATTGATGTCAAATTGTGCGATAGTGTTTGTCCTATCATCCTTTTGGTGGTATTGGCCGGTGTAAGTTTCGCTCTGTCATCCTTTTGGTGGGGGGTCTGTCATTTTAATTGTTGTTAGATTGTGCGATAGTGTTTGTCCTATCATCCTTTTGGTGGTAGTGGCCGGTGTGAATTTCGCTCCGTGATCCTTTTGGTTGGGGTCTGAAATTTTAATTGATGTTAGATTGTGTGATAATGTTAGTCCTATCATCTTTTTGGTGGGAGTGGATGGTGTGAGTTTCGCTTCATCATCCTTATGGTGGGGGGTCTATCATCTAATTGATGGCAGATTGTGCGATAGTCTTTTCCCTATCATCCTTTTAGTGGTAGTGGCCGATGTTAGTTTCACTCTGTCATCCTTTTGGTGGAGGGTATGTCATCTAATTGATGTCAGATTGTGCGATAGTGTTTGTCCTATCATCCTTTTGGTGGTAGTGGTCGGTGTGAGTATCGCTCCGTCATCTTTTTGGTGAGGGGTCTGTCATCTAATTGATGTCAGATTCTACGATAGTGTTTATCCTATCATCCTTATGGTGGTAGTGGCCAATGTGAGTTTTGCTCCGTCATCCTTTTGGTGGTAGGTCTTTCATCGTAATTGTTGTCATATTGTGCGATAGTGTTTGTCCTATCATCCTTTTGGTGGTATTGGCCGATCTGAGTTTTGCTCCGTCATCTTTTTGGTGGTAGTGCTTGGTGTGAGTTTCGCTCCGTCATCCTTTTGGAGGGGGGTCTGTCATCTTAATTGATGTAAGATTGTGCGATAGTGTTTGTCCTATCATCCTTTTGGTGGAAGTGGCCGGTGTGAGTTTCGCTTCGTCATCTTTTTGGTGAGGGGTCTGTCATCTAATTGATGTCAGATCGTACGATAGTGTTTATTCTATCATCCTTTTGGTGGTAGTGGCCAGTGTTAGTTTCGCTCCGTCATCCTTTTGGTGGGGGGTCTGTCATTTTAATTGATGTTAGATTGTGCAATAGTGTTTGTCCTATCATCCTTTTGTTGGTAGTTGCCGGTGTGAGTTTCGCTCAGTCATCCTTTTGGTGGGGGTCTGTCATTTTAATTGATGTTAGATTGTGTGATAATGTTAGTCCTATCATCCTTTTGGTGGTAGTGGCTGGTGTGAGTTTCGCTTCGTCATCCTTATGGTGGGGGGTCTGTCATCTAATTGATGGCAGATTCTGTGATTGTGTTTGCCCTATCATCCTTTTGGTGGTAGTGGCCGGTGTTAGTTTCACTGCGTCATCCTTTTGGTGGGGGTATGTCATTTAATTGATGTCAGATTGTGCGATCGTGTGTGTCCTATCATCCTTTTGGTGGTAGTGGTCGGTGTGAGTTTCGCTCCGTCATCCTTTTAGTGGGGGGTCTGTCATCTAATTGATGTCACATTGCGCGATAATGTTTTTCCTATCATCCTTTTGGTGGTAGTGTCCGGTGTGAGTTTCGCTCCGTCATCTATTTGGTGAGGGGTCTGTCATCTAATTGATGTCAGATTGTATGATAGTGTTCATCCTATCATCCTTATGGTGGTAGTGGCCAGTGTGAGTTTCACTCTGTCATCCTTTTGGTTGTGGGTCTTTCATCGTAATTGATGTCAAATTATGCGATAGTGTTTGTCCTATCATCCTTTTGGTGGTATTGGCCGGTGTAAGTTTCGCTCTGTCATCCTTTTGGTGGGGGGTCTGTCATTTTAATTGTTGTTAGATTGTGCGATAGTGTTTGTCCTATCATCCTTTTGGTGGTAGTGGCCGGTGTGAATTTCGCTCCGTGATCCTTTTGGTTGGGGTCTGAAATTTTAATTGATGTTAGATTGTGTGATAATGTTAGTCCTATCATCTTTTTGGTGGGAGTGGATGGTGTGAGTTTCGCTTCATCATCCTTATGGTGGGGGGTCTGTCATCTAATTGATGGCAGATTGTGCGATAGTCTTTTCCCTATCATCCTTTTAGTGGTAGTGGCCGATGTTAGTTTCACTCTGTCATCCTTTTGGTGGAGGGTATGTCATCTAATTGATGTCAGATTGTGCGATAGTGTTTGTCCTATCATCCTTTTGGTGGTAGTGGTCGGTGTGAGTTTCGCTCCGTCATCCTTTTGGTGAGGGGTCTGTCATCTAATTGATGTCAGATTGTGCGATAGTGTTTGTCCTATCATCCTTTTGGTGGTAGTGGTCGGTGTGAGTATCGCTCCGTCATCTTTTTGGTGAGGGGTCTGTCATCTAATTGATGTCAGATTCTACGATAGTGTTTATCCTATCATCCTTATGGTGGTAGTGGCCAATGTGAGTTTTGCTCCGTCATCCTTTTGGTGGTAGGTCTTTCATCGTAATTGTTGTCATATTGTGCGATAGTGTTTGTCCTATCATCCTTTTGGTGGTATTGGCCGATCTGAGTTTTGCTCCGTCATCTTTTTGGTGGTAGTGCTTGGTGTGAGTTTCGCTCCGTCATCCTTTTGGAGGGGGGTCTGTCATCTTAATTGATGTAAGATTGTGCGATAGTGTTTGTCCTATCATCCTTTTGGTGGTAGTGGCCGGTGTGAGTTTCGCTCCGTCATCTTTTTGGTGAGGGGTCTGTCATCTAATTGATGTCAGATCGTACGATAGTGTTTATTCTATCATCCTTTTGGTGGTAGTGGCCAGTGTTAGTTTCGCTCCGTCATCCTTTTGGTGGGGGGTCTGTCATTTTAATTGATGTTAGATTGTGCAATAGTGTTTTTCCTATCATCCTTTTGTTGGTAGTTGCCGGTGTGAGTTTCGCTCAGTCATCCTTTTGGTGGGGGTCTGTCATTTTAATTGATGTTAGATTGTGTGATAATGTTAGTCCTATCATCCTTTTGGTGGTAGTGGCTGGTGTGAGTTTCGCTTCGTCATCCTTATGGGGGGGGGGGGGGGGGTCTGTCATCTAATTGATGGCAGATTGTGTGATTGTGTTTGCCCTATCATCCTTTTGATGGTAGTGGCCGGTGTTAGTTTCACTGCGTCATCCTTTTGGTGGGGGTATGTCATTTAATTGATGTCAGATTGTGCGATCGTGTGTGTCCTATCATCCTTTTGGTGGTAGTGGTCGGTGTGAGTGTCGCTCTGTCATCCTTTTGGTGAGGGGTTTGTCATCTAATTAATGTCACATTGCGCGATAGTGTTTTTACTTGCATCCTTTTGGTGGTAGTGTCCGGTTTGAGTTTTGCTCCGTCATCTTTTTGGTGAGGGGTCGGTCATCTAATTGATGTCAGATTGTACGATAGTGTTTATCCTATCATCCTTATGGTGGTAGTGGCCAGTGTGAGTTTCACTCTGTCATCCTTTTGGTTGTGGGTCTTTCATCGTAATTGATGTCAAATTGTGTGATAGTGTTTGTCCTATCATCTTTTTGGTGGTATTGGCCGGTGTAAGTTTCGCTCCGTCATCCTTTTGGTAGGGGGTATGTCATTTTAGTTGATGTTAGATTGTGCGATAGTGTTTGTCCTATCATCCTTTTGGTGGTAATGGCCGGTGTGAGTTTTGCTCCGTGATCCTTTTGGTGGGGGTCTGAAATTTTAATTGATGTTAGATTGTGTGATAATGTTAGTCCTATCATCCTTTTGGTGGTAGTGGCTGGTGTGAGTTTCGCTTCGTCATCCTTATGGTGGGGGGTCTGTCATCTAATTGATGGCAGATTGTGCGATAGTGTTTGCCTTATCAGCCTTTTGGTGGTAGTGGCCGGTGTTAGTTTCACTCCGTCATTATTTTGGTGGGGGGTATGTCATCTAATTAATGTCAGATTGTGCGATCGTGTTTGTCCTATCATCCTTTTGGTGGTAGTGGTCGGTGTGAGTTTCGCTCCGTCATCCTTTTGGTGAGGGGTCTGTCATCTAATTGATGTCAGATTGTGCGATAGTGTTTGTCCTATCATCTTTTCGTTGGTAGTTGCCCGTGTGAGTTCCGCTCCGTCATCTTTTTGGTGAAGGGTCTGTCATCTAATTGATGTCAGATTGTACGCTAGTGTTTGTCCAATCATCCTTATGGTGGTAGTGGCCAGTGTGAGTTTCGCTCCGTCATCCTTTTGGTGGTTGGTCTGTCATCTAATTGATGTCACATTGCGCGATAGTGTTTTTCCTATCATCCTTTTGGTGGTAGTGTCCGGTGTGAGTTTCGCTCCGTCATCTTTTTGGTAAGGGGTCTGTCATCTAATTGATGTCAGATTGTATGATAGTGTTTATCCTATCATCCTTATGGTGGTAGTGGCTAGTGTGAGTTTCGCTCTGTCATCCTTTTGGTTGTGGGTCTTTCATCGTAATTGATGTTAAATTGTGCGATAGTGTTTGTCCTATCATCCTTTTGGTGGTATTGGCCGGTGTAAGTTTCGCTCTGTCATCCTTTTGGTGGGGGGTCTGTCATTTTAATTGTTGTTAGATTGTGCGATAGTGTTTGTCCTATCATCCTTTTGGTGGTAGTAGCCGGTGTGAATTTCGCTCCGTGATCCTTTTGGTGGGGGTCTGAAATTTTAATTGATGTTTGATTGTGTGATAATGTTAGTCCTATCATCTTTTTGGTGGTAGTGGCTGGTGTGAGTTTCACTTCGTCATCCTTATGGTGGGGGGTCTGTCATCTAATTGATGGCAGATTGTGCGATAGTGTTTTCCCTATCATCATTTTGGTGGTAGTGGCCGGTGTTAGTTTCACTCCGTCATCCTTTTGGTGGGGGGTATGTCATCTAATTGATGTCAGATTGTGCGATAGTGTTTGTCCTATCATCCTTTTGCTAGTAGTGGTCGGTGTGAGTTTCGCTCCGTCATCCTATTGGTGAGGGGTCTGTCATCTATTTGATGTCAGATTGTGCGATAGTGTTTGTCCTATCATCCTTTCGGTGGTAGTGGCCGGTGTGAGTTTCGCTCCGTCATCTTTTTGGTGAGGGGTCTGTCATATAATTGATGTCAGATTATACGATAGTGTTTATCCTATCATCCTTATGGTGGTAGTGGCCAGTGTGAGTTTTGCTTCGTCATCCTTTTGGTGGAGGGTTTTTCATCGTAATTGATGTCATATTGTGCGATAGTGTTTGTTCTATCATCCTTTTGGTGGTAGTGCTTGGTGTGAGTTTCGCTCCGTCATCCTTTTGGAGGGGGGTCTGTCATTTTAATTGATGTCAGATTGTGCGATAGTGTTTGTCCTATCATCCTTTTGGTAGTAGTGGCCGGTGTGAGTTGCGCTTCGTCATCTTTTTGGTGAGGGGTCTATCATCTAGTTGATGTCAGATCGTACGACAGTGTTTATTCTATCATCCTTTTGGTAGTAGTGGCCAGTGTTAGTTTCGCTCTGTCATCCTTTTGGTGGGGGGTCTGTCATTTTAATCGATGTTAGATTGTGCAATAGTGTTTGTCCTATCATCCTTTTGTTGGTAGTTGCCGGTGTGAGTTTCGCTCCGTCATCCTTTTGGTGGGGGTCTGTCATTTTAATTGATGTTAGATTGTGTGATAATGTTAGTCCTATCATCCTTTTTGTGGTAGTGGCTGGTGTGAGTATCGCTTCGTCATCCTTATGGTGGGGGCTCTGTTATCTAATTGATGGCTGATTGTGCGATAGTGTTTCCCTATCATCCTTTTGGTGGTAGTGGCCAGTGTTAGTTTCACTACGTCATCTTTTTGGTGAGGGGTCTGTCATCTAATTGATATCAGATTGTACGATAGTGTTTACCCTATCATCCTTTTGGTGGTAGTGGCCAGTGTGAGTTTCATTCCGTCATCCTTTTGATGGTGGGTCTTTCATCGTAATTGATGTCAGATTGTGTGATAGTGTTTGTCCTATCAACCTTTTGGTGGTATTGGCCGGTGTGAGTTTCGCTCCGTCATCCTTTTGGTGGTAGTGCTTGGTGTGAGTTTCGCTCCGTCATCCTTTTGGAGGGGGGTCTGTCATCTTAATTGTTGTCATATTGTGCGATAGTGTTTGTCCTATCATCCTTTTGGTGGTAGTGGCCGGTGTGAGTTTTGCTCCGTCATCTTTTTGGTGAGGGGTCTGGCATCTAATTGATGTCACATTGTACGATAGTGTTTATTCTATCATCCTTTTGGTGGTAGTGGCTAGTGTCAGTTTCGCTACGTCATCCTTTTGGTGGGGGGTCTGTCTTCTAATTGATGTCAGATTGTGCGATAGTGTTTGTCCTATCAACCTTTTGGTGGTAGTGGCCGGTGTGAGTTTCGCTCCGTCATCTTTTTGGTGAGGGGTCTGTCATCTAATTGATGTCAGATTGTACGATAGTGTTTATCCTATCATCCTTATTATGGTAGTGGCCAGTGTGAGTTTCGCTCTATCACCCTTTTGGTGGTGGGTCTTTCATCGTAATTGATGTCTGATTGTGCGATAGTGTTTTTCCTATCATCCTTTTGGTGGTATTGGCCGGTGTGAGTTTCGCTCCTTCATCCTTTTGGTGGGGGGTCTGTCATTTTAATTGATGTTAGATTGTGCAATAGTGTTTGTCCTATCATCCGTTTGGTGGTAGTGGCCGGTGTGCGTTTCGCTCCGTGATCCTTTTGGTGGGGGTCTGTCATTTTAATTGATGTTAGATTGTGTGATAATGTTAGTCCTATCATCCTTTTGATGGTAGTGGATGGTGTGAGTTTCGCTTCGTCATCCTTATGGTGGGGGGTCTGTCATCTAATTGATGGCAGATTGTGCGATAGTGTTTGCCCTATCATCCTTTTGGTGGTATTGGTCGGTGTTAGTTTCACTCCGTCATCCTTTTCGTGGGGGGTATGTCATTTAATTGATGTCAAATTGTGCGATCGTGTGTGTCCTATCATCCTTTTGGTGGTAGTGGTCGGTGTGAGTTTCGCTCCGTCATCCTTTTTGTGGGGGGTCTGTCATCTAATTGATGCCACATTGCGCGATAGTGTTTTTCCTATCATTCTTTTGGTGGTAGTGTCTGGTGTGAGTTTCGCTCCGTCATCTTTTTGGTGAGGGTTCTGTCATCTAATTGATGTCAGATTGTACGATAGTGTTTATCCTATCATCCTTATGGTGGTAGTGGCCAGTGTGTGTTTCGCTGTGTCATCCTTTTGGTTGTGGGTCTTTCATCGTAATTGATGTCAAATTGTGCGATAGTGTTTGTCCTATCATCCTTTTGGTGGTATTGGCCGGTGTAAATTTCGCACCGTCATCCTTTTGGTGGGGGGTCTGTCATTTTAATTGATGTTAGATTGTGCGATAGTGTTTGTCCCATCATCCTTTTGGTGGTAGTGGCAGGTGTGAATTTTTCTCCGTGATCCTTTTGGTGGGGGTCTGAAATTTAAATTGATGTTAGATTGTGTGATAATGTTAGTCCTATCATCTTTTTAGTGGGAGTGGCTGGTGTGAGTTTCGCTTCATCATCCTTATGGTGGGGGGTCTGTCATCTAATTGATGGCAGATTGTGCGATAGTGTTTTCCCTATCATCCTTTTGGTGGTAGTGGCCGGTGTTAGTTTCACTCCGTCATCCTTTTGGGGGAGGGTATGTCATCTAATTGATGTCAGATTGTGCGATAGTGTTTGTCCTATCATCCTTTTGGTGGTAGTGGTCGGTGTGAGTTTCGCTCCGTCATCCTTTTGGTGAGGGGTCTGTCATCTAATTGATGTCAGATTGTGCGATAGTGTTTGTCTTATCATCCTTTTGGTGGTAGTGGTCGGTGTGAGTTTCGCTCCGTCATCTTTTTGGTGAAGGGTCTGTCATCTAATTGATGTCAGATTATACGATAGTCTTTATCCTATCATCCTTATGGTGGTAGTGGCCAATGTGAGTTTTGCTCCGTCATCCTTTTGGTGGTCGGTCTTTCATCGTAATTGATGTCATATTGTGCGATAGTGTTTGTCCTATCATCCTTTTGGTGGTATTGGCCGGTGTGAGTTTTGCTCCGTCATCCTTTTGGTGGTAGTGCTTGGTGTGAGTTTCGCTCCGTCATCCTTTTGGAGGGGGGTCTGTCATCTTAATTGATGTCAGATTGTGCGATAGTGTTTGTCCTATCATCCTTTTGGTGGTAGTGGCCGGTGTGAGTTTCGCTCCGTCATCTTTTTGGTGAGGGGTCTGTCATCTAATTGATGTCAGATCGTACGATAGTGTTTATTCTATCATCCTTTTGGTGGTGGTGGCCAGTGTTAGTTTCGCTCTGTCATGCTTTTGGTGGGGGGTCTGTCATTTTAATTGATGTTAGATTGTGCAATAGTGTTTGTCCTATCATCCTTTTGTTGGTAGTTGTCAGTGTGAGTTTCGCTCAGTCATCCTTTTGGTGCGGGTCTGTCATTTTAATTGATGTTAGATTGTGTGATAATGTTAGTCCTATCATCCTTTTGATGGTAGTGGCTGGTGTGAGTTTCGCTTCGTCATCCTTATGGTGGGGGGTCTGTCATCTAATTGATGGCAGATTGTGCGATTGTGTTTGCCCTATCATCCTTTTGGTGGTAGTGGCCGGTGTTAGTTTCATTGCGTCATCCTTTTGGTGGGGGGTATGTCATCTAATTGATGTCAGATTGTGCGATCGTGTGTGTCCTATCATCCTTTTGGTGGTAGTGGTCGGTGTGAGTTTTGCTCCGTCATCCTTTTGGTGGGGGGTCTGTCATCTAATTGATGTCAGATTGTACGATAGTGTTTATCCTATCATCCTTATGGTGGTAGTGGCCAATGTGAGTTTCGCTCTGTCATCCTTTTGGTTGTCGGTCTTTCATCGTAATTGATGTCAAATTGTGCGATAGTGTTTGTCCTATCATCCTTTTGGTTGTATTGGCCGGTGTAAGTTTCGCTCTGTCATCCTTTTGGTGGGGGGTCTATCATTTTAATTGATGTTAGATTGTGCGATAGTGTTTGTCCTATCATCCTTTTGGTGGTAGTGGTCGGTGTGAATTTCGCTCCGTGGTCCTTTTGGTGGGGGTCTGAAATTTTAATTGATGTTAGATTGTGTGATAATGTTAGTCCTATCATCCTTTTGGTGTTAATGGCCGGTGTTAGTTTCACTCCGTCATCCTTTTGGTGGGGGGTATGTCATCTAATTTATGTTAGATTGTGCGATAGTGTTTGTCCTATCATCCTTTTGGTGGTAGTGGTCGGTGTGAGTTTCTCTCCGTCATCCTTTTGGTGAGGGGTCTGTCATCTAATTGATGTCAGATTGTGCGATAATGTTTGTCCTATCATCCTTTCGGTGGTAGTGGCCGGTGTGAGTTTCGGTCCGTCATCTTTTTGGTGAGGGGTCTGTCATCTAATTGATGTCAGATTGTACGATAGTGTTTATCCTATCATCCTTATGGTGGTAGTGGCCAGTGTGAGTTTTGCTCCGTCATCCTTTTGGTGGTGGGTCTTTCATCGTAATTGATGTCATATTGTGCGATAGTGTTTGTCCTATCATCCTTTTGGTGGTATTGGCTGGTGTGAGTTTCGCTCCGTCATCCTTTTGGTGGTAGTGCTTGGTGTGAGTTTCGCTCTGTCATCCTTTTGGAGGGGGGTCTGTAATTTTAATTGATGTCAAATTGTGCGATAGTGTTTGTCCTATCATCCTTTTGGTGGTAGTGGCCGGTGTGAGTTTCGCTCCGTCATCTTTTTGGTGAGGGGTCTGTCATCTAATTGATGTCAGATCGTACGACAGTGTTTATTCTATCATCCTTTTGGTAGTAGTGGCCAGTGTTAGTTTCGCTCCGTCATCCTTTTGGTGGGGGGTCTGTCATTTTAATTGATGTTAGATTGTGCAATAGTGTTTGTCCTATCATCCTTTTGTTGGTAGTTGCCGGTGTGAGTTTCGCTCAGTCATCCTTTTGGTGGGGGTCTGTCATTTTAATTGATGTTAGATTGTGTGATAATGTTAGTCCTATCATCCTTTTGGTGGTAGTGGCTGGTGTGAGTTTCGCTTCGTCATCCTTATGGTGGGGGGTCTGTCATCTAATTGATGGCAGATTGTGTGATTGTGTTTGCCCTATCATCCTTTTGATGGTAGTGGCCGGTGTTAGTTTCACTGCATCATCCTTTTGGTGGGGGTATGTCATTTAATTGATGTCAGATTGTGCGATCGTGTGTGTCCTATCATCCTTTTGGTGGTAGTGGTCGGTGTGAGTTTCGCTCTGTCATCCTTTTGGTGAGGGGTTTGTCATCTAATTAATGTCACATTGCGCGATAGTGTTTTTACTTGCATCCTTTTGGTGGTAGTGTCCGGTTTGAGTTTTGCTCCGTCATCTTTTTGGTGAGGGGTCGGTCATCTAATTGATGTCAGATTGTACGATAGTGTTTATCCTATCATCCTTATGGTGGTAGTGGCCAGTGTGAGTTTCACTCTGTCATCCTTTTGGTTGTGTGTCTTTCATCGTAATTGATGTCAAATTGTGTGATAGTGTTTGTCCTATCATCTTTTTGGTGGTATTGGCCGGTGTAAGTTTCGCTCCGTCATCCTTTTGGTAGGGGGTCTGTCATTTTAGTTGATGTTAGATTGTGCGATAGTGTTTGTCCTATCATCCTTTTGGTGGTAATGGCCGGTGTGAGTTTTGCTCCGTGATCCTTTTGGTGGGGGTCTGAAATTTTAATTGATGTTAGATTGTGTGATAATGTTAGTCCTATCATCTTTTTAGTGGGAGTGGCTGGTGTGAGTTTCGCTTCATCATCCTTATGGTGGGGGGTCTGTCATCTAATTGATGGCAGATTGTGCGATAGTGTTTTCCCTATCATCCTTTTGGTGGTAGTGGCCGGTGTTAGTTTCACTCCGTCATCCTTTTGGGGGAGGGTATGTCATCTAATTGATGTCAGATTGTGCGATAGTGTTTGTCCTATCATCCTTTTGGTGGTAGTGGTCGGTGTGAGTTTCGCTTCGTCATCCTTTTGGTGAGGGGTCTGTCATCTAATTGATGTCAGATTGTGCGATAGTGTTTGTCTTATCATCCTTTTGGTGGTAGTGGTCGGTGTGAGTTTCGCTCCGTCATCTTTTTGGTGAAGGGTCTGTCATCTAATTGATGTCAGATTATACGATAGTCTTTATCCTATCATCCTTATGGTGGTAGTGGCCAATGTGAGTTTTGCTCCGTCATCCTTTTGGTGGTCGGTCTTTCATCGTAATTGATGTCATATTGTGCGATAGTGTTTGTCCTATCATCCTTTTGGTGGTATTGGCCGGTGTGAGTTTTGCTCCGTCATCCTTTTGGTGGTAGTGTTTGGTGTGAGTTTCGCTCCGTCATCCTTTTGGAGGGGGGTCTGTCATCTTAATTGATGTCAGATTGTGCGATAGTGTTTGTCCTATCATCCTTTTGGTGGTAGTGGCCGGTGTGAGTTTCGCTCCGTCATCTTTTTGGTGAGGGGTCTGTCATCTAATTGATGTCAGATCGTACGATAGTGTTTATTCTATCATCCTTTTGGTGGTGGTGGCCAGTGTTAGTTTCGCTCTGTCATGCTTTTGGTGGGGGGTCTGTCATTTTAATTGATGTTAGATTGTGCAATAGTGTTTGTCCTATCATCCTTTTGTTGGTAGTTGTCGGTGTGAGTTTCGCTCAGTCATCCTTTTGGTGCGGGTCTGTCATTTTAATTGATGTTAGATTGTGTGATAATGTTAGTCCTATCATCCTTTTGATGGTAGTGGCTGGTGTGAGTTTCGCTTCGTCATCCTTATGGTGGGGGGTCTGTCATCTAATTGATGGCAGATTGTGCGATTGTGTTTGCCCTATCATCCTTTTGGTGGTAGTGGCCGGTGTTAGTTTCATTGCGTCATCCTTTTGGTGGGGGGTATGTCATTTAATTGATGTCAGATTGTGCGATCGTGTGTGTCCTATCATCCTTTTGGTGGTGGTGGTCGGTGTGAGTTTTGCTCCGTCATCCTTTTGGTGGGGGGTCTGTCATCTAATTGATGTCAGATTGTACGATAGTGTTTATCCTATCATCCTTATGGTGGTAGTGGCCAATGTGAGTTTCGCTCTGTCATCCTTTTGGTTGTCGGTCTTTCATCGTAATTGATGTCAAATTGTGCGATAGTGTTTGTCCTATCATCCTTTTGGTGGTATTGGCCGGTGTAAGTTTCGCTCTGTCATCCTTTTGGTGGGGGGTCTATCATTTTAATTGATGTTAGATTGTGCGATAGTGTTTGTCCTATCATCCTTTTGGTGGTAGTGGTCGGTGTGAATTTCGCTCCGTGGTCCTTTTGGTGGGGGTCTGAAATTTTAATTGATGTTAGATTGTGTGATAATGTTAGTCCTATCATCCTTTTGGTGGTAATGGCCGGTGTTAGTTTCACTCCGTCATCCTTTTGGTGGGGGGTATGTCATCTAATTTATGTTAGATTGTGCGATAGTGTTTGTCCTATCATCCTTTTGGTGGTAGTGGTCGGTGTGAGTTTCTCTCCGTCATCCTTTTGGTGAGGGGTCTGTCATCTAATTGATGTCAGATTGTGCGATAATGTTTGTCCTATCATCCTTTCGGTGGTAGTGGCCGGTGTGAGTTTCGGTCCGTCATCTCTTTGGTGAGGGGTCTGTCATCTAATTGATGTCAGATTGTACGATAGTGTTTATCCTATCATCCTTATGGTGGTAGTGGCCAGTGTGAGTTTTGCTCCGTCATCCTTTTGGTGGTGGGTCTTTCATCGTAATTGATGTCATATTGTGCGATAGTGTTTGTCCTATCATCCTTTTGGTGGTATTGGCCGGTGTGAGTTTCGCTCCGTCATCCTTTTGGTGGTAGTGCTTGGTGTGAGTTTCGCTCCGTCATCCTTTTGGATGGGGGGTCTGTAATTTTAATTGATGTCAAATTGTGCGATAGTGTTTGTCCTATCATCCTTTTGGTGGTAGTGGTCGGTGTGAGTTTCGCTCCGTCATCTTTTTGGTGAGGGGTCTGTCATCTAATTGATGTCAGATCGTACGACAGTGTTTATTCTATCATCCTTTTGGTAGTAGTGGCCAGTGTTAGTTTCGCTCCGTCATCCTTTTGGTGGGGGGTCTGTCATTTTAATTGATGTTAGATTGTGCAATAGTGTTTGTCCTATCATCATTTTGTTGGTAGTTGTCGGTGTGAGTTTCGCTCCGTCATCCTTTTGTTGGGGGTCTGTCATTTTAATTGATGTTAGATTGTGTGATAATGTTAGTCCTATCATCCTTTTGGTGGTAGTGGTTGGTGTGAGTTTCGCTTCGTCATCCTTATGGTGGGGGGTCTGTCATCTAATTGATGGCAGATTGTGGGATTGTGTTTGCCTATCATCCTTTTGGTGGTAGTGGCCAGTGTTAGTTTCACTCCGTCATCTTTTTGGTGAGGGGTCTGTCATCTATTTGATGTCAGATTGTACGATAGTGTTTATCCTATCATCCTTATGGTGGTAGTGGCCAGTGTGAGTTTCGCTCCGTCATCCTTTTGGTGGTGGATCTTTCATCGTAATTGATGTCAGATTGTGTGATAGTGTTTGTCCTATCATCCTTTTGGTGGTATTGACCGGTGTGAGTTTCGCTCCGTCATCCTTTTGGTGGTAGTGCTTGGTGTGAGTTTCGCTCCGTCATTCTTTTGGAGGGGGGTCTGTCATCTTAATTGATGTCAGATTGTGCGATAGTGTTTGTCCTATCATCCTTTTGGTGGTAGTGGCCGTTGTGAGTTTCGCTCCGTCATCTTTTTGGTGAGGGGTCTGTCATCTAATTGATGTCAGATTGTACGATAGTGTTTATTCTATCATCCTTTTGGTGGTAGTGGCCAGTGAGAGTTTCGTTTCGTCATCCTTTTGGTGGGGGGTCTGTCATTTTAATTGATGTTAGATTGTGCAATAGTGTTTGTACTATCATCCTTTTGGTGGTAGTGGCTGGTGTGAGTTTCGCTTCGTCATCCTTTTGGTTGGGGGTCTGTTATCTAATTGATGGTAGATTGTGCGATAGTGTTTCCCTATCATCCTTTTGGTGGTAGTGACTAGTGTTAGTTTCACTCTTTCATCCTTTTGGTGGGGGGTCTGTCATCTAATTGATGTCAGATTGTGCGATCGTGTTTGTCCTATCATCCTTTTGGTGGTAGTGGTCGGTGTGAGTTTCGCTCCGTCATCCTTTTAGTGGGGGGTCTGTCATCTAATTGATGTCAGATTGTGCGATAGTGTTTGTCCTATCAACCTTTTGGTGGTAGTGGCTGCTGTGAGTTTCGCTCCGTCATCTTTTTGGTGAGGGGTCTGTCATCTAATTGATGTCAGATTGTACGATAGTGTTTATCCTATCATCGTTATGGTGGTAGTGGCCAGTGTGAGTTTCGCTCTGTCATCCTTTTGGTGGTGGGTCTTTCATCGTAATTGATGTCAGATAGTGCGATATTGTTTTTCCTATCATCCTTTTGGTGGTATTGGCCGGTGTGAGTTTCGCTCCGTCATCCTTTTGGTGAGGGGTCTGTCATTTTAATTAATGTTAGATTGTGCAATAGTGTTTGTCGTCTCATCCTTTTGGTGGTAGTGGCCGGTGTGAGTTTCGCTCCATCATCCTTTTGGTGGGGGTCTGTCATTTTAATTGGTGTTAGATTGTGTGATAATGTTAGTCCTATCATCCTTTTGGTGGTAGTGGCTGGTGTGAGTTTCGCTTCGTCATCCTTATGGTGTGGGTCTGTTATCTAATTGATGGCAGATTGTGTGATAGTGTTTCCCTATCATCCTTTTGGTGGTAGTGGCCGGTGTTAGTTTCACTCCGTCATCTTTTTGGTGAGGGGTCTGTCATCTAATTGATACAGATTGTACGATAGTGTTTATCCTATCATCGTTATGGTGGTAGTGGCCAGTGTGAGTTACGCTCTGTCACCCTTTTGGTGGTGGGTCGTTCATCGTAATTGATGTCAGATTGTGCGATAGTGTTTTTCCTATAATCCTTTCGGTGGTATTGGCCGGTGTGAGTTTCGTTCCTTCATCCTTTTGGTGGGGGGTCTGTCATTTTAATTGATGTTAGATTGTGCAATAGTGTTTGTCCTATCATCCTTTTGGTGGTAGTGGTCGGTGTGCGTTTCGCTCCGTCAGCCTTTTGATGGGGGTCTGTCATTTTAATTGATGTTAGATTGTGTGATAATGTTAGTCCTATCATCCTTTTGGTGGTAGTGGCTGGTGTGAGTTTCGCTTCGTCATCCTTTTGGAGGGGGGTCTGTTATCTAATTGATGGCATATTGTGCGATAGTGTTTCCCTATCATCCTTTTGGTGGTAGTGACTGGTGTTAGTTTCACTCTGTCATCCTTTTGGTGGGGGGTCTGTCATCTAATTAATGTCAGATTGTGCGATCGTGTTTGTCCTATCATCCTTTTGGTGGTAGTGGTCGGTGTGAGTTTCACTCCGTCATCCTTTTAGTGGGGGGTATGTCATCTAATTGATGTCAGATTGTGTGATAGTGTTTGTCCTATCAACCTTTTGGTGGTAGTGGCTGGTGTGAGTTTCGCTCCGTCATCTTTTTGGTGAGGGGTCTGTCATCTAATTGATGTCAGATTGTACGATAGTGTTTATTCTATCATCCTTTTGGTGGTAGTGGCCAGTGAGAGTTTCGTTTCGTCATCCTTTTGGTGGGGGGTCTGTCATTTTAATTGATGTTAGATTGTGCAATAGTGTTTGTACTATCATCCTTTTGGTGGTAGTGGCTGGTGTGAGTTTCGCTTCGTCATCCTTTTGGTTGGGGGTCTGTTATCTAATTGATGGTAGATTGTGCGATAGTGTTTCCCTATCATCCTTTTGGTGGTAGTGACTAGTGTTAGTTTCACTCTTTCATCCTTTTGGTGGGGGGTCTGTCATCTAATTGATGTCAGATTGTGCGATCGTGTTTGTCCTATCATCCTTTTGGTGGTAGTGGTCGGTGTGAGTTTCGCTCCGTCATCCTTTTAGTGGGGGGTCTGTCATCTAATTGATGTCAGATTGTGCGATAGTGTTTGTCCTATCAACCTTTTGGTGGTAGTGGCTGCTGTGAGTTTCGCTCCGTCATCTTTTTGGTGAGGGGTCTGTCATCTAATTGATGTCAGATTGTACGATAGTGTTTATCCTATCATCGTTATGGTGGTAGTGGCCAGTGTGAGTTTCGCTCTGTCATCCTTTTGGTGGTGGGTCTTTCATCGTAATTGATGTCAGATAGTGCGATATTGTTTTTCCTATCATCCTTTTGGTGGTATTGGCCGGTGTGAGTTTCGCTCCGTCATCCTTTTGGTGAGGGGTCTGTCATTTTAATTAATGTTAGATTGTGCAATAGTGTTTGTCGTCTCATCCTTTTGGTGGTAGTGGCCGGTGTGAGTTTCGCTCCATCATCCTTTTGGTGGGGGTCTGTCATTTTAATTGGTGTTAGATTGTGTGATAATGTTAGTCCTATCATCCTTTTGGTGGTAGTGGCTGGTGTGAGTTTCGCTTCATCATCCTTATGGTGTGGGTCTGTTATCTAATTGATGGCAGATTGTGTGATAGTGTTTCCCTATCATCCTTTTGGTGGTAGTGGCCGGTGTTAGTTTCACTCCGTCATCTTTTTGGTGAGGGGTCTGTCATCTAATTGATACAGATTGTACGATAGTGTTTATCCTATCATCGTTATGGTGGTAGTGGCCAGTGTGAGTTTCGCTCTGTCACCCTTTTGGTGGTGGGTCGTTCATCGTAATTGATGTCAGATTGTGCGATAGTGTTTTTCCTATAATCCTTTCGGTGGTATTGGCCGGTGTGAGTTTCGTTCCTTCATCCTTTTGGTGGGGGGTCTGTCATTTTAATTGATGTTAGATTGTGCAATAGTGTTTGTCCTATCATCCTTTTGGTGGTAGTGGTCGGTGTGCGTTTCGCTCCGTCAGCCTTTTGATGGGGGTCTGTCATTTTAATTGATGTTAGATTGTGTGATAATGTTAGTCCTATCATCCTTTTGGTGGTAGTGGCTGGTGTGAGTTTCGCTTCGTCATCCGTTTGGAGGGGGGTCTGTTATCTAATTGATGGCATATTGTGCGATAGTGTTTCCCTATCATCCTTTTGGTGGTAGTGACTGGTGTTAGTTTCACTCTGTCATCCTTTTGGTGGGGGGTCTGTCATCTAATTAATGTCAGATTGTGCGATCGTGTTTGTCCTATCATCCTTTTGGTGGTAGTGGTCGGTGTGAGTTTCACTCCGTCATCCTTTTAGTGGGGGGTATGTCATCTAATTGATGTCAGATTGTGTGATAGTGTTTGTCCTATCAACCTTTTGGTGGTAGTGGCTGGTGTGAGTTTCGCTCCGTCATCTTTTTGGTGAGGGGTCTGTCATCTAATTGATGTCAGATTGTACGATAGTGTTTATCCTATCATCGTTATGGTGGTAGTGGCCAGTGTGACTTTTGCTCTGTCATCCTTTTGGTTGTGGGTCTTTCATCGTAATTGATGTCAGAATGTGCGATAGTGTTTTTCCTATCATCCTTTTGGTGGTATTGGCCGGTGTGAGTTTCGCTCCGTCATCCTTTTGGTGAGGGGTCTGTCATTTTAATTGATGTTAGATTGTGCAATAGTGTTTTATCGTATCATCCTTTTGGTGGTAGTGCTCGGTATGAGTTTCGCTCCGTCATACTTTTGGTGGGGGTCTGTCATTTTAATTGGTGTAAGATTGTGTGATAATGTTAGTCCTATCATCCTTTTAGTGGTAGTGGCTGGTGTGAGTTTCGCTTCGTCATCCTTATGGTGGGGGGTCTGTTATCTAATTGATGGCAGATTGTGCGATAGTGTTTTCCTATCATCCTTTTGGTGGTAGTGGCCGGTGTTAGTTTCACTCCGTCATCCTTTTGGTGGGGGGTCCATCATCTAATTGATGTCAGATTGTATGATCGTGTTTGTCCTATCATCCTTTTGGTGGTAGTGGTCGGTGTGAGTTTCGCTCCGTCATCCTTTTGGTTGGGGGTCTGTCATCTAATTGATGTCAGATTGTGCGAGAGTGTTTGTCCTATCAACCTTTTGGTGGTAGCGTTCGGTGTGAGTTTCGCTCCGTCATCTTTTTGGTGAGGGGTCTGTCATCTAATTGATGTCAGATTGTACGATAGTGTTTATCCTATCATCGTTATGGTGGTAGTGGCCAGTGTCAATTTTGCTATGTCATCGTTTTCGTGGTGGGTCTTTCATCGTAATTGATGACAGATTATGCGATAGTGATTTTCCTATCATCCTTTTGGTGGTATTGGCCAGTGTGAGTTTCGCTCAGTCATCCTTTTGGTGAGGGGTCTGTCATTTTAATTGATGTTAGATTGTGCAATAGTGTTTGTCGTATCATCCTTTTGGTGGTAGTGGCCGGTGTGAGTTTCGCTCCGTCATCCTTTTGGTGGGGGTCTGTCATTTTAATTGGTGTTAGATTGTGTGATAATGTTAGTCCTATCATCCTTTTGATGGTAGTCGCTGGTGTGAGTTTCGCTTCGTCATCCTTATGGTGGGGGTCTGTCATCTAATTGATGGCAGATTGTGCGATAGTGTTTCCCTATCATCCTTTTGGTGGTAGTGGCCGGTGTTAGTTTCACTCCGTCATCCTTTTGGTGGGGGGTCCGTCATCTAATTGATGTCAGATTGTGTGATCGTGTTTGTCCTATCATCCTTTTGGTGGTGGTGGTCGGTGTGAGTTTCGCTCCGTCATCCTTTTGGTTGGGGGTCTGTCATCCAATTGATGTCAGATTGTGCGATAGTGTTTGTCCTATCAACCTTTTGGTGGTAGTGGTCGGTGTGAGTTTCGCTCCGTCATCTTTTTGGTGAGGGGTCTGTCATCTAATTGATGTCAGATTGTACGATAGTGTTTATCCTATCATCCTTATGGTGGTAGTGGCCAGTGTGAGTTTCGCTCTGTCACCATTTTGGTGGTGGGTCTTTAATCGTAATTGATGTCAGATTGTGCGATAGTGTTTTTCCTATCATCCTTTTGGTGGTATTGGCCGGTGTGAGTTTCGCTCCTTCATCCTTTTGGTGGGGGGTCTGTCATTTTAATTGATGTTAGATTGTGCCATAGTGTTTGTCGTATCATCCTTTTGGTGGTAGTGGCCGGTGTGTGTTTCGCTCCGTCATCCTTTTGGTGGGGGTCTGTCATATTAATTGGTGTTAGATTGTGTGATAATGTTAGTCCTATCATCCTTTAGGTGGTAGTGGCTGGTGTGAGTTTCGCTTCGTCATCCTTTTGGAGGGGGGTCTGTTATCTAATTGATGGCATATTGTGCGATAGTGTTTCCCTATCATCCTTTTGGTGGTAGTGACTGGTGTTAGTTTCACTCTGTCATCATTTTGGTGGGGGGTCTGTCATCTAATTAATGTCAGATTGTGAGATTGTGTTTGTCCTATCATCCTTTTGGTGGTAGTGGTCGGTGTGAATTTCGCTCCATCATCCTTTTAGTGGGGGGTCTGTCATCTAATTGATGTCAGATTGTGCGATAGTGTGTGTCCTATCAACCTTTTGGTGGTAGTGGCTGGTGTGAGTTTCGCTCCGTCATCTTTTTGGTGAGGGGTCTGTCATCTAATTGATGTCAGATTGTACGATAGTGTTTATCCTATCATCGTTATGGTGGTAGTGGCCAATGTGACTTTTGCTCTGTCATCCTTTTGGTTATGGGTCTTTCATCGTAATTGATGTCAGATTGTGCGATAGTGTTTTTCCTATCATCCTTTTGGTGGTATTGGCCGGTGAGAGTTTCGCTCCATCATCCTTTTGGTGAGGGGTCTGTCATTTTAATTGATGTTAGATTGTCCAATAGTGTTTGTCGTATCATCCTTTTGGTGGTAGTGGCCGGTGTGAGTTTCGCTCCGTCATCCTTTTGGTGGAGGTCTGTCATTTTAATTGGTGTAAGATTGTGTGATAATGTTAGTCCTATCATCCTTTTGGTGGTAGTGGCTGGTGTGAGTTTCGCTTCGTCATCTTTATGGTCGGGGGTCTGTTATCTAATTGATGGCAGATTGTGCGATAGTGTTTCCATATCATCCTTTTGGTGGTAGTGGCCGGTGTTAGTTTCACTCCGTCATCCTTTTGGTGGGGGTTCCGTCATCTAATTGATGTCAGATTGTGTGATCGTGTTTGTCCTATCATCCTTTTGGTGGTGGTGGTCGGTGTAAGTTTCGCTCCGTCATCCTTTTGGTTGAGGGTATGTCATCTAATTGATGTCAGATTGTGCGATAGTGTTTGTCCTATCAACCTTTTGGTGGTAGTGGTCGTTGTGAGTTTCGCTCCGTCATCTTTTTGGTAAGGGGTCTGTCATCTAATTGATGTCAGATTGTACGATAGTGTTTATCCTATCATCCTTATGGTGGTAGTGGCCAGTGTGAGTTTCGCTCTGTCACCCTTTTGGTGGTGGGTCTTTCATCGTAATTGATGTCAGATTGTGCGATAGTGTTTTCCTATCATCCTTTTGGTGGTATTGGCCGGTGTGAGTTTCGCTCCTTCATCCTTTTGGTGGGGGGTCTGTCATTTTAATTGATGTTAGATTGTGCCATAGTGTTTGTCGTATCATCCTTTTGGTGGTAGTGGCCGGTGTGTGTTTCGCTCCGTCATCCTTTTGGTGGGGGTCTGTCATATTAATTGGTGTTAGATTGTGTGATAATGTTAGTCCTATCATCCTTTAGGTGGTAGTGGCTGGTGTGAGTTTCGCTTCGTCATCCTTTTGGAGGGGGGTCTGTTATCTAATTGATGGCATATTGTGCGATAGTGTTTCCCTATCATCCTTTTGGTGGTAGTGACTGGTGTTAGTTTCACTCTGTCATCATTTTGGTGGGGGGTCTGTCATCTAATTAATGTCAGATTGTGCGATTGTGTTTGTCCTATCATCCTTTTGGTGGTAGTGGTCGGTGTGAATTTCGCTCCATCATCCTTTTAGTGGGGGGTCTGTCATCTAATTGATGTCAGATTGTGCGATAGTGTGTGTCCTATCAACCTTTTGGTGGTAGTGGTTGGTGTGAGTTTCGCTCCGTCATCTTTTTGGTGAGGGGTCTGTCATCTAATTGATGTCAGATTGTACGATAGTGTTTATCCTATCATCGTTATGGTGGTAGTGGCCAATGTGACTTTTGCTCTGTCATCCTTTTGGTTATGGGTCTTTCATCGTAATTGATGTCAGATTGTGCGATAGTGTTTTTCCTATCATCCTTTTGGTGGTATTGGCCGGTGAGAGTTTCGCTCCATCATCCTTTTGGTGAGGGGTCTGTCATTTTAATTGATGTTAGATTGTCCAATAGTGTTTGTCGTATCATCCTTTTGGTGGTAGTGGCCGGTGTGAGTTTCGCTCCGTCATCCTTTTGGTGGAGGTCTGTCATTTTAATTGGTGTAAGATTGTGTGATAATGTTAGTCCTATCATCCTTTTGGTGGTAGTGGCTGGTGTGAGTTTCGCTTCGTCATCCTTATGGTGGGGGTCTGTTATCTAATTGATGGCAGATTGTGCGATAGTGTTTCCATATCATCCTTTTGGTGGTAGTGGCCGGTGTTAGTTTCACTCCGTCATCCTTTTGGTGGGGGTTCCGTCATCTAATTGATGTCAGATTGTGTGATCGTGTTTGTCCTATCATCCTTTTGGTGGTGGTGGTCGGTGTGAGTTTCGCTCCGTCATCCTTTTGGTTGAGGGTATGTCATCTAATTGATGTCAGATTGTGCGATAGTGTTTGTCCTATCAACCTTTTGGTGGTAGTGGTCGTTGTGAGTTTCGCTCCGTCATCTTTTTGGTGAGGGGTCTGTCATCTAATTGATGTCAGATTGTACGATAGTGTTTATCCTATCATCCTTATGGTGGTAGTGGCCAGTGTGAGTTTCGCTCTGTCACCCTTTTGGTGGTGGGTCTTTCATCGTAATTGATGTCAGATTGTGCGATAGTGTTTTCCTATCATCCTTTTGGTGGTATTGGCCGGTGTGAGTTTCGCTCCTTCATCCTTTTGGTGGGGGGTCTGTCATTTTAATTGATGTTAGATTGTGCAATAGTGTTTGTCTTATCATCCTTTTGGTGGTAGTGGCCGGTGTGAGTTTTGCTCCGTCATCCTTTTGGTGGGGGTCTGTCATATTAATTGGTGTTAGATTGTGTGATAATGTTAGTCCTATCATCCTTTTGGTGGTAGTGGCTGGTGTGAGTTTCGCTTCGTCATCCTTTTGGAGGGGGGTCTGTTATCTAATTGATGGCATATTGTGCGATAGTGTTTTCCTATCATCCTTTTGGTGGTAGTGACTGGTGTTAGTTTCACTCTGTCATCATTTTGGTGGGGGGTCTGTCATCTAATTAATGTCAGATTGTGCGATCGTGTTTGTCCTATCATCCTTTTGGTGGTAGTGGTCGGTGTGAGTTTCGCTCCGTCATCCTTTTAGTGGGGGGTCTGTCATCTAATTGATGTCTGATTGTGCGATAGTGTTTGTCCTATCAACCTTTTGGTGGTAGTGGCTGGTGTGAGTTTCGCTCCGTCATCTTTTTGGTGAGGGGTCTGTCATCTAATTGATGTCAGATTGTACGATAGTGTTTATCCTATCATCGTTATGGTGGTAGTGGCCAGTGTGACTTTTGCTCTGTCATTCTTTTGGTTGTGGGTCTTTCATCGTAATTGATGTCAGATTGTGCGATAGTGTTTTTCCTATCATCCTTTTGGTGGTATTGGCCGGTGTGAGTTTCTCTCCATCATCCTTTTGGTGAGGGGTCTGTCATTTTAATTGATGTTAGATTGTGCAATAGTGTTTGTCGTATCATCCTTTAGGTGGTAGTGGCCGGTGTGAGTTTCGCTCCGTCATCCTTTTGGTGGGGGTCTGTCATTTTAATTGGTGTAAGATTGTGTGATAATGTTAGTCCTATCATCCTTTTGGTGGTAGTGGCTGGTGTGAGTTTCGCTTAGTCATCCTTATGGTGGGGGGTCTGTTATCTAATTGATGGCAGATTGTGCGATAGTGTTTCCCTATCATCCTTTTGGTGGTAGTGGTCGGTGTTAGTTTCACTCCGTTATCCTTTTGGTGGGGGGTCCGTCATCTAATTGATGTCAGATTGTGTGATCGTGTTTGTCCTATCATCCTTTTGGTGGTAGTGGTCGGTGTGAGTTTCGCTCCGTCATCCTTTTTGTTGGGGGTCTGTCATCTAATTGATGTCAGATTGTGCGATAGTGTTTGTCCTATCAACCTTTTGGTGGTAGCGGTCGGTGTGAGTTTCGCTCCGTCATCTTTTTGGTGAGGGGTCTGTCATCTAATTGATGTCATATTGTACGATAGTGTTTATCCTATCATCGTTATGGTGGTACTGGCCAGTGTGACTTTCGCTCTGTCATCCTTTTGGTGGTGGGTCTTTCATCGTAATTGATGTCAGATTGTGCGATAGTGTTTTTCCTATCATCCTTTTGGTGGTATTGGCCAGTGTGATTTTCGCTCCGCCATCCTTTTGGTGAGGGGTCTGTCATTTTAATTGATGTTAGATTGTGCAATAGTGTTTATCGTATCATCCTTTTGGTGGTAGTGGTCGGTGTGAGTTTCGCTCCGTCATCCTTTTGGTGGGGGTCTGTCATTTTAATTGGTGTTAGATTGTGTGATAATGTTAGTCCTATCATCCTTTTGGTGGTAGTGGCTGGTGTGAGTTTCGCTTCGTCATCCTTATGGTGGGGGGTCTGTTATCTAATTGATGGCAGATTGTGCGATAGTGTTTCCCTATCATCCTTTTGGTGGTAGTGGCCGGTGTTAGTTTCACTCCGTCATCCTTTTGGTGGGGGGTCCGTCATCTAATTGATGTCAGATTGTGTGATCGTGTTTGTCCTATCATCCTTTTGGTGGTGGTGGTCGGTGTGAGTTTCGCTCCGTCATCCTTTTGGTTGGGGGTCTGTCATCTAATTGATGTCAGATTGTGCGATAGTGTTTGTCCTATCAACCTTTTGGTGGTAGTGGTCGTTGTGAGTTTCGCTCCGTCATCTTTTTGGTGAGGGGTATGTCATCTAATTGATGTCAGATTGTACGATAGTGTTTATCCTATCATCCTTATGGTGGTAGTGGCCAGTGTGAGTTTCGCTCTGTCACCCTTTTGGTGGTGGATCTTTCATCGTAATTGATGTCAGATTGTGCGATAGTGTTTTCCTATCATCCTTTTGGTCGTATTGGCCGGTGTGAGTTTCGCTCCTTCATCCTTTTGGTGCGGGGTCTGTCATTTTAATTGATGTTAGATTATGCAATAGTGTTTGTCGTATCATCCTTTTGGTGGTAGTGGCCGGTGTGAGTTTCGCTCCGTCATCCTTTTGGTGGGGGTCTGTCATATTAATTGGTGTTAGATTGTGTGATAATGTTAGTCCTATCATCCTTTTGGTGGTAGTGGCTGGTGTGAGTTTCGCTTCGTCATCCTTTTGGAGGGGGGTCTGTTATCTAATTGATGGCATATTGTGCGATAGTGTTTTCCTATCATCCTTTTGGTGGTAGTGACTGGTGTTAGTTTCACTCTGTCATCATTTTGGTGGGGGGTCTGTCATCTAATTAATGTCAGATTGTGCGATTGTGTTTGTCCTATCATCCTTTTGGTGGTAGTGGTCGGTGTGAGTTTCGCTCCGTCATCCTTTTAGTGGGGGGTCTGTCATCTAATTGATGTTTGATTGTGCGATAGTGTTTGTCCTATCAACCTTTTGGTGGTAGTGGCTGGTGTGAGTTTCGCTCCGTCATCTTTTTGGTGAGGGGTCTGTCATCTAATTGATGTCAGATTGTACGATAGTGTTTATCCTATCATCGTTATGGTGGTAGTGACCAGTGTGACTTTCTCTCTGTCATCCTTTTGGTGGTGGGTCTTTTATCGTAATTGATGTCAGATTGTGCGATAGTGTTTTTCCTATTATCCTTTTGGTGGTATTGGCCAGTGTGAGTTTCACTCCGTCATCCTTTTGGTGAGGGGTCTGTCATGTTAATTGATGTTAGATTGTGCAATAGTGTTTGTCGTATCATCCTTTTGGTGGTAGTGACTGGTGTTAGTTTCACTCTGTCATCATTTTGGTGGGGGGTCTGTCATCTAATTAATGTCAGATTGTGCGATCGTGTTTGTCCTATCATCCTTTTGGTGGTAGTGGTCGGTGTGAGTTTCGCTCCGTCATCCTTTTAGTGGGGGGTCTGTCATCTAATTGATGTCTGATTGTGCGATAGTGTTTGTCCTATCAACCTTTTGGTGGTAGTGGCTGGTGTGAGTTTCGCTCCGTCATCTTTTTGGTGAGGGGTCTGTCATCTAATTGATGTCAGATTGTACGATAGTGTTTATCCTATCATCGTTATGGTGGTAGTGGCCAGTGTGACTTTTGCTCTGTCATCCTTTTGGTTGTGGGTCTTTCATCGTAATTGATGTCAGATTGTGCGATAGTGTTTTTCCTATCATCCTTTTGGTGGTATTGGCCGGTGTGAGTTTCGCTCCATCATCCTTTTGGTGAGGGGTCTGTCATTTTAATTGATGTTAGATTGTGCAATAGTGTTTGTCGTATCATCCTTTAGGTGGTAGTGGCCGGTGTGAGTTTCGCTCCGTCATCCTTTTGGTGGGGGTCTGTCATTTTAATTGGTGTAAGATTGTGTGATAATGTTAGTCCTATCATCCTATTGGTGGTAGTGGCTGGTGTGAGTTTCGCTTAGTCATCGTTATGGTGGGGGGTCTGTTATCTAATTGATGGCAGATTGTGCAATAGTGTTTCCCTATCATCCTTTTGGTGGTAGTGGCCGGTGTTAGTTTCACTCCGTCATCTTTTTGGTGGGGGGTCCGTCATCTAATTGATGTCAGATTGTGTGATCGTGTTTGTCCTATCATCCTTTTGGTGGTGGTGGTCGGTGTGAGTTTCGCTCCGTCATCCTTTTGGTTGGGGGTCTGTCATCTAATTGATGTCAGATTGTGCGATAGTGTTTGTCCTATCAACCTTTTGGTGGTAGTGGTCGTTGTGAGTTTCGCTCCGTCATCTTTTTGGTGAGGGGTATGTCATCTAATTGATGTCAGATTGTACGATAGTGTTTATCCTATCATCCTTATGGTGGTAGTGGCCAGTGTGAGTTTCGCTCTGTCACCCTTTTGGTGGTGGGTCTTTCATCGTAATTGATGTCAGATTGTGCGATAGTGTTTTCCTATCATCCTTTTGGTGGTATTGGCCGGTGTGAGTTTCGCTCCTTCATCCTTTTGGTGGGGGGTCTGTCATTTTAATTGATGTTAGATTGTGCAATAGTGTTTGTCGTATCATCCTTTTGGTGGTAGTGGCCAGTGTGAGTTTCGCTCCGTCATCCTTTTGGTGGGGGTCTGTCATATTAATTGGTGTTAGATTGTGTGATAATGTTAGTCCTATCATCCTTTTGGTGGTAGTGGCTGGTGTGAGTTTCGCTTCGTCATCCTTTTGGAGGGGGGTCTGTTATCTAATTGATGGCATATTGTGCGATAGTGTTTTCCTATCATCCTTTTGGTGGTAGTGACTGGTGTTAGTTTCACTCTGTCATCATTTTGGTGGGGGGTCTGTCATCTAATTAATGTCAGATTGTGCGATCGTGTTTGTCCTATCATCCTTTTGGTGGTAGTGGTCGGTGTGAGTTTCGCTCCGTCATCCTTTTAGTGGGGGGTCTGTCATCTAATTGATGTTTGATTGTGCGATAGTGTTTGTCCTATCAACCTTTTGGTGGTAGTGGCTGGTGTGAGTTTCGCTCCGTCATCTTTTTGGTGAGGGGTCTGTCATCTAATTGATGTCAGATTGTACGATAGTGTTTATCCTATCATCGTTATGGTGGTAGTGGCCAGTGTGACTTTTGCTCTGTCATCCTTTTGGTTGTGGGTCTTTCATCGTAATTGATGTCAGATTGTGCGATAGTGTTTTTCCTATCATCCTTTTGGTGGTATTGGCCGGTGTGAGTTTCGCTCCATCATCCTTTTGGTGAGGGGTCTGTCATTTTAATTGATGTTAGATTGTGCAATAGTGTTTGTCGTATCATCCTTTAGGTGGTAGTGGCCAATGTGAGTTTCGCTCCGTCATCCTTTTGGTGGGGGTCTGTCATTTTAATTGGTGTAAGATTGTGTGATAATGTTAGTCCTATCATCCTATTGGTGGTAGTGGCTGGTGTGAGTTTCGCTTAGTCATCGTTATGGTGGGGGGTCTGTTATCTAATTGATGGCAGATTGTGCGATAGTGTTTCCCTATCATCCTTTTGGTGGTAGTGGCCGGTGTTAGTTTCACTCCGTCATCTTTTTGGTGGGGGGTCCGTCATCTAATTGATGTCAGATTGTGTGATCGTGTTTGTCCTATCATCCTTTTGGTGGTGGTGGTCGGGGTGAGTTTCGCTCCGTCAACCTTTTGGTTGGGGGTCTGTCATCTAATTGATGTCAGATTGTGCGATAGTGTTTGTCCTATCAACCTTTTGGTGGTAGTGGTCGTTGTGAGTTTCGCTCCGTCATCTTTTTGGTGAGGGGTATGTCATCTAATTGATGTCAGATTGTACGATAGTGTTTATCCTATCATCCTTATGGTGGTAGTGGCCAGTGTGAGTTTCGCTCTGTCACCCTTTTGGTGGTGGGTCTTTCATCGTAATTGATGTCAGATTGTGCGATAGTGTTTTCCTATCATCCTTTTGGTGGTATTGGCCGGTGTGAGTTTCGCTCCTTCATCCTTTTGGTGGGGGGTCTGTCATTTTAATTGATGTTAGATTGTGCAATAGTGTTTGTCGTATCATCCTTTTGGTGGTAGTGGCCAGTGTGAGTTTCGCTCCGTCATCCTTTTGGTGGGGGTCTGTCATATTAATTGGTGTTAGATTGTGTGATAATGTTAGTCCTATCATCCTTTTGGTGGTAGTGGCTGGTGTGAGTTTCGCTTCGTCATCCTTTTGGAGGGGGGTCTGTTATCTAATTGATGGCATATTGTGCGATAGTGTTTTCCTATCATCCTTTTGGTGGTAGTGACTGGTGTTAGTTTCACTCTGTCATCATTTTGGTGGGGGGTCTGTCATCTAATTAATGTCAGATTGTGCGATCGTGTTTGTCCTATCATCCTTTTGGTGGTAGTGGTCGGTGTGAGTTTCGCTCCGTCATCCTTTTAGTGGGGGGTCTGTCATCTAATTGATGTTTGATTGTGCGATAGTGTTTGTCCTATCAACCTTTTGGTGGTAGTGGCTGGTGTGAGTTTCGCTCCGTCATCTTTTTGGTGAGGGGTCTGTCATCTAATTGATGTCAGATTGTACGATAGTGTTTATCCTATCATCGTTATGGTGGTAGTGGCCAGTGTGACTTTCTCTCTGTCATCCTTTTGGTGGTGGGTCTTTCATCGTAATTGATGTCAGATTGTGCGATAGTGTTTTTCCTATTATCCTTTTGGTGGTATTGGCCAGTGTGAGTTTCACTCCGTCATCCTTTTGGTGAGGGGTCTGTCATGTTAATTGATGTTAGATTGTGCAATAGTGTTTGTCGTATCATCCTTTAGGTGGTAGTGGCCGGTGTGAGTTTCGCTCCGTCATCCTTTTGGTGGGGGTCTGTCATTTTAATTGGTGTAAGATTGTGTGACAATGTTAGTCCTATCATCCTTTTGGTGGTAGTGGCTGGTGTGAGTTTCGCTTAGTCATCCTTATGGTGGGGGGTCTGTTATCTAATTGATGGCAGATTGTGCGATAGTGTTTCCCTATCATCCTTTTTGTGGTAGTGGCCGGTGTTAGTTTCACTTCGTCATCCTTTTGGTGGGGGGTCCATCATCTAATTGATGTCAGATTGTGTGATCGTGTTTGTCCTATCATCCTTTTGGTGGTAGTGGTCGGTGTGAGTTTCGCTCCGTCATCTTTTTGGTGAGGGGTCTGTCATCTAATTGATGTCAGATTGTACGATAGTGTTTATCCTATCATCGTTATGGTGGTAGTGGCCAGTGTGACTTTCTCTCTATCATCCTTTTGGTGGTGGGTCTTTCATCGTAATTGATGTTAGATTGTGCGATAGTGTTTTTCCTATTATCCTTTTGGTGGTATTGGCCAGTGTGAGTTTCGCTCCGTCATCCTTTTGCTGAGGGGTCTGTCATGTTAATTGATGTTAGATTGTGCAATAGTGTTTGTCGTATCATCCTTTTGGTGGTAGTGGCCGGTGTGAGTTTCGCTCTGTTATCCTTTTGGTGGGGGTCTGTCATTTTAATTGGTGTTAGATTGTGTGATAATGTTAGTCCTATCATCCTTTTGGTGGTAGTGGCTGGTGTGAGTTTCGCTTCGTCATCCTTTTGGAGGGGGGTCTGTTATCTAATTGATGGCATATTGTGCGATAGTGTTTCCCTATCATCCTTTTGGTGGTAGTGGCCGGTGTTAGTTTCACTCCGTCATCCTTTTGGTGGGGGGTCCATCATCTAATTAATGTCAGATTGTGTGATCGTGTTTGTCCTATCATCCTTTTGGTGGTGGTGGTCGGTGTGAGTTTCGCTCCGTCATCCTTTTGGTTGGGGGTCTGTCATCTAATTGATGTCAGATTGTGCGATAGTGTTTGTCCTATCAACCTTTTGGTGGTAGTGGTCAGCGTGAGTTTCGCTCCGTCATCTTTTTGGTGAGGGGTTTGTCATCTAATTGATGTCAGATTGTACGATATTGTTTATCCTATCATCCTTATGGTGGTAGTGGCCAGTGTGAGTTTCGCTCTGTCACCCTTTTGGTGGTGGGTCTTTCATCGTAATTGATGTCAGATTGTGCGATAGTGTTTTTCCTATCATCCTTTTGGTGGTATTGGCCGGTGTGAGTTTCGCTCCTTCATCCTTTTGGTGGGGGGTCTGTCATTTTAATTGATGTTAGATTGTGCAATAGTGTTTGTCGTATCATCCTTTTGGTGGTAGTGGCCGGTGTGAGTTTTGCTCCGTCATCCTTTTGGTGGGGGTCTGTCATTTTAATTGGTGTTAGATTGTGTGATAATGTTAGTCCTATCATCCTTTTCGTGGTAGTGGCTGGTGTGAGTTTCGCTTCGTCATCCTTTTGGAGGGGGGTCTGTTATCTAATTGATGGCATATTGTGCGATAGTGTTTTCCTATCATCCTTTTGGTGGTAGTGACTGGTGTTAGTTTCACTCTGTCATCATTTTGGTGGGGGGTCTGTCATCTAATTAATGTCAGATTGTGCGATCGTGTTTGTCCTATCATCCTTTTGGTGGTAGTGGTCGGTGTGAGTTTCGCTCCGTCATCCTTTTAGTGGGGGGTCTGTCATCTAATTGATGTTTTATTGTGCGATAGTGTTTGTCCTATCAACCTTTTGGTGGTAGTGGCTGGTGTGAGTTTCGCTCCGTCATCTTTTTGGTGAGGGGTCTGTCATCTAATTGATGTCAGATTGTACGATAGTGTTTATCCTATCATCGTTATGGTGGTAGTGGCCAGTGTGACTTTCTCTCTGTCATCCTTTTGGTGGTGGGTCTTTCATCGTAATTGATGTCAGATTGTGCGATAGTGTTTTTCCTATTATCCTTTTGGTGGTATTTGCCAGTGTGAGTTTCACTCCGTCATCCTTTTGGTGAGGGGTCTGTCATGTTAATTGATGTTAGATTGTGCAATAGTGTTTGTCGTATCATCCTTTAGGTGGTAGTGGCCGGTGTGAGTTTCGCTCCGTCATCCTTTTGGTGGGGGTCTGTCATTTTAATTGGTGTAAGATTGTGTGATAATGTTAGTCCTATCATCCTTTTGGTGGTAGTGGCTGGTGTGAGTTTCGCTTAGTCATCCTTATGGTGGGGGGTCTGTTATCTAATTGATGGCAGATTGTGCGATAGTGTTTCCCTATCATCCTTTTGGTGGTAGTGGCCGGTGTTAGTTTCACTTCGTCATCCTTTTGGTGGGGGATCCATCAACTAATTGATGTCAGATTGTGTGATCGTGTTTGTCCTATCATCCTTTTGGTGGTAGTGGTCGGTGTGAGTTTCGCTCCGTCATCCTTTTGGTTGGGGGTCTGTCATCTAATTGATGTCAGATTGTGCGATAATGTTTGTCCTATCAACCTTTTGGTGATAGCGGTCGGTGTGAGTTTCGCTCCGTCATCTTTTTGGTGAGGGGTTTGTCATCTAATTGATGTCAGATTGTACGATAGTGTTTATCCTATCATCGTTATGGTGGTAGTGGCTAGTGTGACTTTCTCTCTATCATCCTTTTGGTGGTGGGTCTTTCATCGTAATTGATGTTAGATTGTGCGATAGTGTTTTTCCTATTATCCTTTTGGTGGTATTGGCTAGTGTGAGTTTCGCTCCGTCATCCTTTTGCTGAGGGGTCTGTCATGTTAATTGATGTTAGATTGTGCAATAGTGTTTGTCGTATCATCCTTTTGGTGGTAGTGGCCGGTGTGAGTTTCGCTCCGTTATCCTTTTGGTGGGGTCTGTCATTTTAATTGGTGTTAGATTGTGTGATAATGTTAGTCCTATCATCCTTTTGGTGGTAGTGGCTGGTGTGAGTTTCGCTTTGTCATCCTTTTGGAGGGGGGTCTGTTATCTATTTGATGGCATATTGTGCGATAGTGTTTCCCTATCATCCTTTTGGTGGTAGTGGCCGGTGTTAGTTTCACTCCGTCATCCTTTTGGTGGGGGGTCCATCATCTAATTAATGTCAGATTGTGTGATCGTGTTTGTCCTATCATCCTTTTGGTGGTGGTGGTCGGTGTGAGTTTCGCTCCGTCATCCTTTTGGTTGGGGGTCTGTCATCTAATTGATGTCAGATTGTGCGATAGTGTTTGTCCTATCAACCTTTTGGTGGTAGTGGTCGGCGTGAGTTTCGCTCCGTCATCTTTTTGGTGAGGGGTCTGTCATCTAATTGATGTCAGATTGTACGATATTGTTTATCCTATCATCCTTATGGTGGTAGTGGCCAGTGTGAGTTTCGCTCTGTCACCCTTTTGGTGGTGGGTCTTTCATCGTAATTGATGTCAGATTGTGCGATAGTGTTTTTCCTATTATCCTTTTGGTGGTATTTGCCAGTGTGAGTTTCACTCCGTCATCCTTTTGGTGAGGGGTCTGTCATGTTAATTGATGTTAGATTGTGCAATAGTGTTTGTCGTATCATCCTTTAGGTGGTAGTGGCCGGTGTGAGTTTCGCTCCGTCATCCTTTTGGTGGGGGTCTGTCATTTTAATTGGTGTAAGATTGTGTGATAATGTTAGTCCTATCATCCTTTTGGTGGTAGTGGCTGGTGTGAGTTTCGCTTAGTCATCCTTATGGTGGGGGGTCTGTTATCTAATTGATGGCAGATTGTGCGATAGTGTTTCCCTATCATCCTTTTGGTGGTAGTGGCCGGTGTTAGTTTCACTTCGTCATCCTTTTGGTGGGGGGTCCATCATCTAATTGATGTCAGATTGTGTGATCGTGTTTGTCCTATCATCCTTTTGGTGGTAGTGGTCGGTGTGAGTTTCGCTCCGTCATCCTTTTAGTGGGGGGTCTGTCATCTAATTGATGTTTGATTGTGCGATAGTGTTTGTCCTATCAACCTTTTGGTGGTAGTGGCTGGTGTGAGTTTCGCTCCGTCATCTTTTTGGTGAGGGGTCTGTCATCTAATTGATGTCAGATTGTACGATAGTGTTTATCCTATCATCGTTATGGTGGTAGTGGCCGGTGTGACTTTCTCTCTGTCATCCTTTTGGTGGTGGGTCTTTCATCGTAATTGATGTCAGATTGTGCGATAGTGTTTTTCCTATTATCCTTTTGGTGGTATTGGCCAGTGTGAGTTTCGCTCCGTCATCCTTTTGGTGAGGGGTCTGTCATGTTAATTGATGTTAGATTGTGCAATAGTGTTTGTTGTATCATCCTTTAGGTGGTAGTGGCCGGTGTGAGTTTCGCTCCGTCATCCTTTTGGTGAGGGTCTGTCATTTTAATTGGTGTAAGATTGTGTGATAATGTTAGTCCTATCATCCTTTTGGTGGTAGTGGCTGGTGTGAGTTTTGCTTAGTCATCCTTATGGTGGGGGGTCTGTTATCTAATTGATGTCAGATTGTGCGATAGTGTTTCCCTATCATCCTTTTGGTGGTAGTGGCCGGTGTTAGTTTCACTTCGTCATCCTTTTGGTGGGGGGTCCATCATCTAATTGATGTCAGATTGTGTGATCGTGTTTGTCCTATCATCCTTTTGGTGGTAGTGGTCGGTGTGAGTTTCGCTCCGTCATCCTTTTGGTTGGGGGTCTGTCATCTAATTGATGTCAGATTGTGCGATAATGTTTGTCCTATCAACCTTTTGGTGATAGCGGTCGGTGTGAGTTTCGCTCCGTCATCTTTTTGGTGAGGGGTCTGTCATCTAATTGATGTCAGATTGTATGATAGTGTTTATCCTATCATCGTTATGGTGGTAGTGGCCAGTGTGACTTTCTCTCTATCATCCTTTTGGTGGTGGGTCTTTCATCGTAATTGATGTTAGATTCTGCGATAGTGTTTTTCCTATTATCCTTTTGGTGGTATTGGCTAGTGTGAGTTTCGCTCCGTCATCCTTTTGCTGAGGGGTCTGTCATGTTAATTGATGTTAGATTGTGCAATAGTGTTTGTCGTATCATCCTTTTGGTTGTAGTGGCCGGTGTGAGTTTCGCTCTGTTATCCTTTTGGTGGGGGTCTGTCATTTTAATTGGTGTTAGATTGTGTGATAATGTTAGTCCTATCATCCTTTTGGTGGTAGTGGCTGGTGTGAGTTTCGCTTCGTCATCCTTTTGGAGGGGGGTCTGTTATCTAATTGATGGCATATTGTGCGATAGTGTTTCTCTATCATCCTTTTGGTGGTAGTGGCCGGTGTTAGTTTCACTCCGTCATCCTTTTGGTGGGGGGTCCATCATCTAATTAATGTCAGATTGTGTGATCGTGTTTGTCCTATCATCCTTTTGGTGGTGGTGGTCGGTGTGAGTTTCGCTCCGTCATCCTTTTGGTTGGGGGTCTGTCATGTAATTGATGTCAGATTGTGCGATAGTGTTTGTCCTATCAACCTTTTGGTGGTAGTGGTCGGCGTGAGTTTCGCTCCGTCATCTTTTTGGTGAGGGGTCTGTCATCTAATTGATGTCAGATTGTACGATATTGTTTATCCTATCATCCTTATGGTGGTAGTGGCCAGTGTGAGTTTCGCTCTGTCACCCTTTTGGTGGTGGGTCTTTCATCGTAATTGATGTCAGATTGTGCGATAGTGTTTTTCCTATCATCCTTTTGGTGGTATTGGCCGGTGTGAGTTTCGCTCCTTCATCCTTTTGGTGGGGGGTCTGTCATTTTAATTGATGTTAGATTGTGCAATAGTGTTTGTCGTATCATCCTTTTGGTGGTAGTGGCCGGTGTGAGTTTCACTCCGTCATCCTTTTGGTGGGGGTCTGTCATTTTAATTGGTGTTAGATTGTGTGATAATGTTAGTCCTATCATCCTTTTGGTGGTAGTGGCTGGTGTGAGTTTTGCTTCGTCATCCTTTTGGAGGGGGGTCTGTTATCTAATTGATGGCATATATAGTGTTTCCCTATCATCCTTTTGGTGGTAGTGATTGGTGTTAGTTTCACTCTGTCATCCTTTTGGTGGGGGGTCTGTCATCTAATTAATGTCAGATTGTGCGATCGTGTTTGTCCTATCATCCTTTTGGTGGTAGTGGTCGGTGTGAGTTTCGCTCCGTCATCCTTTTAGTGGGGGGTCTGTCATCTAATTGATGCCAGATTGTGCGATAGTGTTTGTCCTATCAACCTTTTGGTGGTAGTGGTTGGTGTGAGTTTCGCTCCGTCATCTTTTTGGTGAGGGGTTTGTCATCTAATTGATGTCAGATTGTACGATAGTGTTTATCCTATCATCGTTATGGTGGTAGTGGCCAGTGTGACTTTTGCTCTGTCATCCTTTTGGTTGTGGGTCTTTCATCGTAATTGATGTCAGATTGTGCGATAGTGTTTTTCCTATCATCCTTTTGGTGGTATTGGCCGGTGTGAGTTTCGCTCCGTCATCCTTTTGGTGAGGGGTCTGTCATTTTAATTGATGTTAGATTGTGCAATAGTGTTTGTCGTATCATCCTTTTGGTGGTAGTGGCCGGTGTGAGTTTCGCTCCGTCATCCTTTTGGTGGGGGTCTGTCATTTTAATTGGTGTTAGATTGTTTGATAATGTTAGTCCTATCATCCTTTTGGTGGTAGTGCTTGGTGTGAGTTTCGCTTCGTCATCCTTATGGTGGGGGGTCTGTTATCTAATTGATGGCAGATTGTGCGATAGTGTTTCCCTATCATCCTTTTGGTGGTAGTGGCGGGTGTTAGTTTCACTCCGTCATCCTTTTTGTGGGGGGTCCGTCATCTAATTGATGTCAGATTGTGTGATCGTGTTTGTCCTATCATCCTTTTGGTGGTAGTGGTCGGTGTGAGTTTCGCTCCGTCATCCTTTTGGTTGGGGGTCTGTCATCTAATTGATGTCAGATTGTGCGATAGTGTTTGTCCTATCAACCTTTTGGTGGTAGTGGTCGGTGTGAGTTTCGCTCCGTCATCTTTTTGGTGAGGGGTCTGTCATCTAGTTGATGTCAGATTGTACGAAAGTGTTTATCCTATCATCGTTATGGTGGTAGTGGCCAGTGTGACTTTCGCTCTGTCATCCTTTTGGTGGTGGGTCTTTCATCGTAATTGATGTCAGATTGTGCGGTAGGTATTTTCCTATCAACCTTTTGGTGGTATTGGCCAGTGTGAGTTTCGCTCCGTCATCCTTTTGGTGAGGGGTCTGTCATTTTAATTGATGTTAGATTGTGCAATAGTGTTTGTCGTATCATCCTTTTGGTGGTAGTGGCCGGTGTGAGTTTCGCTCCTTCATCCTTTTGGTGGGGGTCTGTCATTTTAATTGGTGTTAGATTGTGTGATAATGTTAGTCCTATCATCCTTTTGGTGGTAGTGGCTGGTGTGAGTTTCGCTTCGTCATCCTTATGGTGGGGGGTCTGTTATCTAATTGATGGCAGATTGTGCGATAGTGTTTCCCTATCATCCTTTTGGTGGTAGTGGCCGGTGTTAGTTTCACTCCGTCATCCTTTTGGTGGGGGGGTCCGTCATTTAATTGATGTCAGATTGTGCGATCGTGTTTCTCCTATCATCCTTTTGGTGGTGGTGGTCGGTGTGAGTTTCGCTCCGTCATCCTTTTGGTTGGGGGTCTGTCATCTAATTGATGTCAGATTGTGTGATCGTGTTTGTCCTATCATCCTTTTGGTGGTAGTGGTCGGTGTGAGTTTCGCTCCGTCATCCTTTTGGTTGGGGGTCTGTCATCTAATTGATGTCAGATTGTGCGATAGTGTTTGTCCTATCAAACTTTTGGTGGTAGTGGTCGGTGTGAGTTTCGCTCCATCATCTTTTTGGTGAGGGGTCTGTCATCTAATTGATGTCAGATTGTACGATAGTGTTTATCCTATCATCGTTATGGTGGTAGTGGTCAGTGTGACTTTAGCTCTGTCATCCTTTTGGTGGTTTGTCTTTCATCGTAATTGATGTCAGATTGTGCGATAGGTATTTTCCTATCATCCTTTTGGTGGTATTGGCCAGTGTGAGTTTCACTCCGTCATCCTTTTGGTGAGGGGTCTGTCATTTTAATTGATGTTAGATTGTGCAATAGTGTTTGTCGTATCATCATTTTGGTGGTAGTGGCCGGTGTGAGTTTCGCTCCTTCATCCTTTTGGTGGGGGTCTGTCATTTTAATTGGTGTTAGATTGTGTGATAATGTTAGTCCTATCATCCTTTTGGTGGTAGTGGCTGGTGTGAGTTTCGCTTCGTCATCCTTATGGTGGGGGGTGTGTTATCTAATTGATGGCAGATTGTGCGATAGTGTTTCCCTATCATCCTTTTGGTGGTAGTGGCCGGTGTTAGTTTCACTCCGTCATCCTTTTGGTGGGGGGGTCCGTCATTTAATTGATGTCAGATTGTGCGATCGTGTTTGTCCTATCATCCTTTTGGTGGTGGTGGTCGGTGTGAGTTTCGCTCCGTCATCCTTTTGGTTGGGGGTCTGTCATCTAATTGATGTCAGATTGTGCGATAGTGTTTGTCCTATCAACCTTTTGGTGGTAGTGGCTGGTGTGAGTTTCGCTCCGTCATCTTTTTGGTGAGGGGTCTGTCATCTAATTGATGTCAGATTGTACGATAGTGTCTATCCTATCATCGTTATGGTGGTAGTGGCCAGTGTGAGTTTCGCTCTGTCATCCTTTTGGTGGTGGGTCTTTCATCGTAATTGATGTCAGATTCTGCGATAGTGTTTTTCCTATCATCCTTTTGGTGGTATTGGCCGGTGTGAGTTTCGCTCCGTCATCCTTTTGGTGAGGGGTCTGTCATTTTAATTGATGTTAGATTGTGCAATAGTGTTTGTCGTATCATCCTTTTGGTGGTAGTGGCCGGTGTGAGTTTTGCTCCGTCATCCTTTTGGTGGGGGTCTGTCATTTTAATTGGTGTTAGATTGTGTGATAATGTTAGTCCTATCATCCTTTTGGTGGTAGTGGCTGGGGTGAGTTTCGCTTTGTCATCCTTATGGTGGGGGGTCTATTATCTAATTGATGGTAGATTGTGCGATAGTGTTTCCATATCATCCTTTTGGTGGTAGTGGCCGGTGTTAGTTTCACTCCGTCATCCTTTTGGTGGGAGGTCCGTCATCTAATTGATGTCAGATTGTGTGATCGTGTTTTTCCTATCATCCTTTTGGTGGTGGTGGTCGGTGTGAGTTTCGCTCCGTCATCCTTTTGGTTGGGGGTCTGTCATCTAATTGTTGTCAGATTGTGCGATAGTGTTTGTCCTATCAACCTTTTTGTGGTTGTGGTCGGTGTGAGTTTCGCTCCGTCATCTTTTTGGTGAGGGGTCTGTCATCTAATTGATGTCAAATTGTACGATAGTGTTTATCCTATCATCCTTATGGTGGTAGTAGCCAGTGTGAGTTTCTTTCTGTCACCCTTTTGGTGGTGGGTCTTTCATCGTAATTGATGTCAGATTTGTGCGATAGTGTTTTTCCTATCATCCTTTTGGTGGTATTGGCCGGTGTGAGTTCCGCTTCTTCATCCTTTTGGTGGGGGGTCTGTCATTTTAATTGATGTTAGATTGTGCAATAGTGTTTGTCCTATCATCCTTTTGGTGGTAGTGGTCGGTGTGAGTTTCGCTCCGTGATCCTTTTGGTGGGGGTGTGTTATTTTAATTGATGTCAGATTGTGTGATAATGTTAGTCCTATCATCCTTTTGGTGGTAGTTGCCGGTGTGAGTTTCGCTTCGTCATCCTTTTGGTGGGCGGTCTGTCATCTAATTGATGGCAGATTGTGCGATAGTGTTTGCCCTATCATCCTTTTGGTGGTAGTGGCCGATGTTAGTTTCACTCCGTCATCCTTTTGGTGGGGGGTATGTCATCTTATTGTTGTCAGATTGTGCGATCGTGTTTGTCGCATCATCCTTTTGGTGGTAGTGGTAGGTGTGAGTTTCGCTCCGTCATCCTTTTGGTGGGCGGTATGTCATCTAATTGATGTCAGATTGTGCAATAGTGTTTGTCCTATCATCCTTTTGGTGGTAGTGGCCGGTGTGATTTTTGCTCCGTCATCTTTTTGGTGAGGGGTCTGTCATCTAATTGATGTCAGATTGTACGATAGTGTTTATCGTATCATCCTTATGGTGGTAGTGGCCAGTGTGAGTTTCGCCCCGTTATCCTTTTGGTGGGGGGTCTTTCATCTAATTGATGTCAGATTGTGCGATAGTGTTTGTCCTATCATCCTTTTGGTTGTAGTGGTCGGTGTGAGTTTCACTCCGTGATCCTTTTGGTGGGGGGTCATCCATCGTAATTGATGTCAGATTGTGCGATAGTGTCTGTCCTATCATCCTTTTGGTGGTAGTGGCCAGTTTCAGTTTCGCACAGTCATCCTTTTGGTGAGGGGTCTGTCATCGTAATTGATATTAGATTGTGTGATAGTATTTGTCCTATCATACTTTTGCTGGTAGTGGTTGGTGTGAGTTTCGCTCCGTTATCCTTTTGGTGGGGGGTCTGTCAACTAATTGATGTCTGATTGTGCGATAGTGTTTGCCTATCATCCTTTAGGTGGTAGTGGCCAGTGTGAGTTTCGTTCCGTAATCCATTTGGTGGGGGGTCTGTGATCGTAATTGATATCAGATTCTGCGATAATCTTTGTCCTATCATCCTTTTGGTTGTAGTGGCCAGTGTGAGTTTTGCTCTATCATCCTTTTGGTGGGGGGTCTGTCATCGCAATTGATGTAAGATGCTACGATAGTGTTTGTCCTATCATCCTTTTGGTGGTAGTGCTTGGTGTGAGTTTCGCTCCGTCATCCTTTTGGAGGGGGGTTTGTCATCTTAATTGATGTCAGATTGTGCGATAGTGTTTGTCCTATCATCCTTTTAGTTGTAGTGGTCGGTTGGAGTTTCGCTCCGTGATCCTTTTGGTGGGGGGTCTTCCATCGTAATTGATGTCAGATTGTGCGATAGTGTCTGTCCTATCATCCTTTTGGTGGTAGTGACCAGTTTGAGTTTCGCTCAGTCATCCTTTTGGTGAGGGGTCTGTCATCGTAATTGATATTAGATTTTGCGATAGTCTTTGTCCTATCATACTTTTGCTGGTAGTGGTTGGTGTGAGTTTCGCTCCATTATACTTTTGATGGGGGGTCTGTAATCTAATTGATGTCTGATTGTGCGATAGTGTTTGTCCTATCATCCTTTTGGTGGTAGTGGCTAGTGTGAGTTTCGCTCCGTCATCCATTTGGTGGGGGGTCTGAGATCGTAATTGATATCAGATTGTGCGATAGTCTTTGTCCTATCATCCTTTTGGTGGTAGTGGCCAGTGTGAGTTTTGCTCTATCATCCTTTTGGTGGGGGGTTTGTCATCATAATTGATGTCAGATTGTGCGATAGTCTTTGTCCTATCATCCTTTTGGTGGTAGTGGCCGGTGTGAGTTTCGCTCTGTCATCATTTTGGTGGGGGGTCTGTCATTTTAATTGATGTCAGATTGTGCGATAATGTTTGTCCTATCGTCCATTTGGTGGTAGTGGTCGGTGTGTGTTTCGCTTTGTCATTCTTTTGTTGGGGGGTCTGTCATCTTAATTGATGTCAGATTGTGCGATAATGTTTGTCCTATCATCCTTTTGATGGTAGTGGCTGGTGTAAGTTTCTCTCCATCATCCTTTTTGTGGGGGGTCTGTCATCGTAATTGATGTCAGATGCTACGATAGTGTTTGTCCTATCAGCCTTTTGGTGGTAGTGCTTGGTGTGAGTTTCGCTCCGTCATCCTTTTGGAGGGGGGTCTGTCATCTTAATTGATGTCAGATTGTGCGATAGTGTTTGTCCTATCATCCTTTTAATTGTAGTGGTCGGTGGGAGTTTCGCTCCGTGATCCTTTTGGTGGGGGGTCTTCCATCGTAATTGATGTCAGATTGTGCGATAGTGTTTGTCCTATCATCCTTTTGGTGGTAGTGGCTGGTGTGAGTTTCGCTCCGTCATCCTTTTGGTGGGGGGTCTGTGATCATAATTGATATTAGATTGTGCGATAGTCTTTGTCCTATCATCCTTTTGGTGGTAGTGGCTAGTGTGAGTTTTGCCCTGTCATCCTTTTTTTGGGGGGGGGGGGGGGGGGGTCTGTCATCGTAATTGATGTCAGATTGTGTGATAGTCTTTGTCCTATCATCCTTTTGGTCGTAGTGGTCGGTGTGAGTTTCGCTCCGTCATCCTTTTGGTGGGGGGTTGTTGCATCCTAATTTTTGACTCTAAGATCCCGCATATTTTTGCATCATCGGTATAGTTTATCATCTCTTACATTTTTCATAATATCCAATTTATCAGCTGAAATAAACCTTTTAGGCAGTTTAAGTCGTTTTAGCGGATAAAGTTTATTTCAAAATTTGACAAAACGCTGTATTTTTCCGAATCGTGTATTTTTTGCTGATCACTTTGGTGTATTCATTTTATTTTTTCGAGTACTTCGGTACCGACCTAATTATTCGTTTTTTACTGTCTTTATTTCTACTTTTAATTAATATATTCTTTTAATCCATCAAATCTTTATTTTAGACTCTATTGTAAATATTTTATTTTTTTTATATTTATCTTTTCCTTATTTTGAGGAACTTTTAAAAAGTTTTTGATCTTATAGTACTTTTTAGATTTTGTTCAAGTTTTTAGTAATATAATAGACATAGCATGTACTACCCTCTCTCTCATAGCCACATCAATCTACACACTGCATCTCCCAACCCTACTGTACTTTCTTCTTTCATTTTTTGTTTTCTTTTCATATGCTACCACAACACATACAAAGGGAACCTACTGCTTCCATTCATACACATGCTATATTAAATGTGAGTTGTTGAAAATTCCGTGGTTCTTCTACTTTGATTTATATTGCTGGATATTTATTGATTCATCCTCTCCAACTTTGCCACGCATCTCTTCCATTTTTGGCTCAGGTAAACTTCAATTTATATAGAAAGCCTTATTATTTCTTCATGTTCAACTACAACTTTTCTTTGATTAATTTTTGGGTCTGTTAGACTAATAAACTACAACTTTTTTCTTTGATTAATTTTGGGTCTGTTTTGAATAATAAACTACCATTATGTGTTTGTTAAATGTTAGTGTAATTATAGCTTGTTATCTCTTAGTGTAATCATAATGTTAGTTTGTTAGATTAAAAGTTATAATTATGGTGTTAGCGGTTAGATTAGAAATTATTATTGTATTTTATATGTATATATGTTAGTTTTTATTTCAACTATTATATATGCATTGCTACTGCTAATTATATATGTATGCTAATGTTTCAGCGATGAATGTATATTCACATTTCTACTTTAAATTTTTAGCCATATGTATGTATATATATGTTAATTTTTAAATAATTTTATTTTAATACTATCTTTTTTTGTGTTGTTATTTATACAATTTAAAAGTGTGAAAATAATTTATATTATTAATTGATTTAAATATTTTTATTTAATATTGATTAATTAAATTATTAATTAATCTTATTAAATATTTATATTTAAGTTAATTAATAATTCTTGTTGCCCGATTCTATTTATGACTTGCTCGTTTCCATGTTTTGGGTATTGTTCTATCAGATTTAGTCTTGATCATTTTCCATAATTAATCGGATTGTCTCTCCGCGATGTTTTGCTGCGTATTTTTTATGATTATTTACATGATGCTTTTCCGTGTATCTGTTGCTTTTATTTTGATCTCTGTGACCTAATCCGGGGGAAGGGACTGTGTGTTGACTTATCGTCATTGTGCATGTCCCTCGTCTGTTTTTTACTTGTCTTAGTTATTCTCGGTTCTTAGAACCTGGTAACTCGTAGTTCCACGAACTACGAACGCTCTGATTTCTCGAGTCCCTCTTGAGGATACGTAGGCACAAGATGCGATTTCTTGGCGAGCTCATTAACCACTAACTTCCTGTTAACTTTCGCAACTTAGGATCGGAGTCGCCGTGCTCCAGGTAGTTGTCCCGCCGTGGATATCCTTTACCTTTACCCTTTATCCTAGCCTTAGGATCTGAGTCGCCGTACTCATGTTTAGCGTCCCGCCGTGGACATTCTCTACCATAACAATCACAACGTAGATTCAGGAGTCGCCGCACTCCATGTAAGTACTTCCCTATGAATGCTTACATCCCCTTGGAACCTTGACCAAAGTCAAGAGTTCCTCACCCCTAGTTAGGGGAACTACGAACGCTCTGATTTCTCAAAGTACCTTTTGAGAATACGTAGGCACAAGGTCCCAATCCTTGGCGAGCAACCTTTTTCTTTTTAGTTTTTTTCCAACCTTTTCTTTTTTCCTTTGTTTCAATCTTTATATCTTTACCCTTAGCACATTTCCTTAAGCAAGCAAACTTTAGCAAACACAAATATTAACAAGAGGTTCCTGTAGACTACTACAAATGTTTAGGATTTGAAATACCTACCCTATGCATAACCAACCCCCGAACCTTTAGATCTCTCTTTGCTTAGCTTTAAGCCTTGCTTTTTACTTTGCATTTTTATAGGTCTTTCTTTCTTTAAACCTTTCCTATTTGGATAAATTAAAGTCCGGTTGTGAATTTAAGAATTAAGATTCAAGTTAATCAATAGCTTGGTATCACGATTCTTACCGTAACAGAAATGGCGACTTCACTGGGGACTCCCCCTAAGAGGGTTAAGCCCACCTTGTTTATAATTATGTTTGCTATATGTTTACTTGCTTTTATATTTGTACATCTATCTGTTTGTGCTTCGGTTTTTCTGTATGCAAGTTTGTTACCTTGAGTGGTGAGGATAAGTCCTATACCCGGACTTGAGTGCACTTATGATAGGATGGTGGTATATTCAAGAAGGCTTATAGGGAGTTGATTCCCAACCAAGCTAACTTGAGAAACCACCGCTCAGTGGAGGCCTTCTTGAGAGTTAGTTTTGTTGAACGAGTATTCGTGAAAACATTACTACTTTCGATTTAAGAGCCTTTGACACTGAGGACCTTTAGCTACCTTTTACCCCCCACTTGGCCTTTTAGGACGTAGTGCGACGACTATGAGGGAGTATTCCCGAAGTAGTTGATACGCGATACTACACTCAAACGAGACTCTCTTGAGAATATTATTGATTTCCAAGTAATTGGTGTGTCAATAATATCCGAAAGATGGGTCAATGACTTTGGGAACTTTGTTAGAACCCGTTGTGCAGGTGCTTTACCCCTAGTATATACCCTGTGGTTGGTTCTTTACCCAGACCTCATGCTGTGATCTCGAACCTTTGATCCTGTTATGTGTGTTTTGCTTCCTGTCTTGTATCACATTGCATTGCATTTGCATCTTTGCATGGTTCGTAGCATACCTCTGTTTGTCCAGTCGCTCATCTTCAGTTGTCTTCATCGTCCAGTGTGCCTTTGAGTCGCCAAACTGATTCCTCGACACCGATATCAGACTAGAGCTAACTATAAACGCAAGATGTCAGAGCAAGAAGCACATAATGCAGAAGTCCGAATGGAGATCGATGAGTTGAAGTCAGGCATGACTAAACTTACCGAGATGCTTCAAGTATTGATTGCCAGAGGAGAGCCATCTCAAAGGACTGTCATTCAAGAAGTTTCAAATGTTGATGCTCCTCCTGTTCAGATGCCACAATCTACTTGGCCAGAGTTTGGTTTACCTTCCAACTACTCTCCACCCCTTGCATCTACTACTATGATTGGTCCGACTATCAGACCAGTTTTTCAAGCTCCCATCTTTACATAGCCCAGACCTGTGGTCCACGCTGTTGCCCAGAATGGCCGAGCTCCCTTTGAGACTCCTTTCTTTGACTACAATGCTGCCAGTGCTCAAGGAGAAGACCATGAAGATTTTGTTGAGACTGAGATTGTCCGCGAACAGTTTCAGAACATAGACAAGAGACTCAAGGCCGTTGAGGGTACTGATTTCTTCAATGTCGATGCTGATAATATGTGCTTAGTCTCTGGCCTCGTCATGCCTCCTAAATTCAAGATTCCAGATTTCGTGAAATATAAGGGTCACTCATGTCCAAGAGCCCATTTGGTCATGTACTACTGAAGGATGGCAGCCTACACCAACAACCAGAAGCTGCTCATCCATTGCTTTCAAGACAGCTTGAGTGGTGCCTCTCTCAAATGGTATATGAACTTAGAGCATAACAGCATTCACTACTTCCAGGATCTCACCAACGCTTTTATGAAGCAATACAAATACAATCTGGACATGGCTCCTGATCGCCGCCAACTTCAAAACATGTCTCAAAGTGAAAGAGAATCATGCAAAGAATACGCTCAACGTTGGAGAGAGTTAGCTTCTCAAGTTGAACCCCCCTGGCAGAAAAGGAGCTAGCTGGAATGTTTATGGATACTTTGTCTCCCTTCTATTGGGAAAAGATGATTGGGAGCGTCTCTTCGAGCTTTACAGACTTGGTAACCATCGGCCAAAGGTTAGAAGAAGGGCTGAAAAGTGGTAAAGTGTCCAAAGTTGTTGAATCTTCTAACGGTGCAAAGAAATCCTTTGGGAATTTCCATAAGAAGAAGGAAGAGCAAACCAACGCTGTCATGGTTGAAGTGAGAAATCCTCGTCCTCAGCCAAGGTATAACCACCCTGCTATTGCTGTCGTTACTGCTGTTGCTGCTCCACGACCAGCTCAGATTCCTCAACGTCTAACTGTTGGACAAAACCAGTATCGAAATAGGAATCAATTTGATCCTATTCCCATGACATATACAGAACTTTATCCTGATCTGGTTCAACAAGGGTTGATTACTACAAAGGCTTTGCAAACTCCTAATCCTCCTCCAGCTGGATTTAGAGCTGATCTTCATTGTGCTTTCCATGAGGGTGCCCCAGGCCACGACTTAGAACAGTGTTATGCATTGAAAGCCAGAGTGCGGGAGTTGATTCGAACTGGAATCCTTGGTTTTAAGAATGACCATCTGAATATCCAGAACAATCCATTGCCATAACATCAAAAGTGAAGCTTCAGTCCGACTCCAGCAGACTATCTTTTTTGAGTGCCAGTGTTTCAGACAAGACAAATTTAGTCACTAGGCCTTTTGTTTCTCATTGTTTGCATTTTCCTTCATTTTGTTTAAGCTTGTTTGCTTTTATTTAGTGTTTGTACTTTCATCTTAATGAATGAGCATCACAACTTTTGATTCCAAATCATTTTGCCTATTGTTTGCACTTTTATGCTTTATCTTTCAAATATTTACTCCTTGTCCAAACTTTTGATTATGCAAATTTTTGAGGGAGAATGATGAAAACGTATTATCCATAACTGTTGTTGGTATGCTTTCAATCAAACTTTGTTGACGAAGTAAGGCATTGTTTCAAACCCTAAACACTGCAGAAATAAGGAAGGTAATCCCTCGTTAACCCCTTCGAGCCTAGAAGTTGGAGTTTCTTTCTTTTCAAAAACCTGCAATTTTAACCTTAGGGTGGGTAGTTCTCAGTTAACTTGGTTGTGTGTTCATGCAAGACACCTTTTATATAAAGGTTGCAACCACAATTTATTTTCCTTCGCACACAACAAGCAAGTGTCGGAGATGTTTTTCAATACCAAAAAGCCGATGATGGTTCACCGTGATCATTAAGCCAGACAGTCACTTTCTTTCAAAAAAAATCAAAAGATAAAAGCCCGCTAAGTCAAAACCTATGAAGGAAACTTAGGAAAAACTGGGGCATCCCGCTGACTGTAAGCTTCAAAAGAAGCAGTTCAGGCACAAGTTAGGGATAATAAAAGAGGAGATCTTTAAATCCTTTAATTTCAAAAACAACAAAATGTTATAAAGAGTAGTGACTACCTTTTTTAGAAAGTCCCTTGACTTCTGAACCATCATCACAATAATCAGTGCAATTCCTAACCTATGGGAAACTGAGTGAATAATATGAGTTAACTGAGCATAGGACTGAAGATCATCACGTAGATTGGGTGGGCACAAATAAACTTTGAGCCTTTATCCTTTGTTTCTTAAACCGTGAACCAGAACACGTTACAACCCTCAAAAGACCTAACTGAAGCAAGGTTATTTTGAAAGCATACTACAACAAGGTTGCGTAAACTGACTCCAAAAGATCTTTGCAAATCAATTATTTTGGCAGTACACCTTTGCTTTAAACTTTGGGTGTCTTGAACCACCATGTTCTGACCAATGACTCATTTATTTTGCACCTTTCAAAAATGATTTTTGATTTCAAAAGTTGCATGCTTTGCATTACCATGTTTGTATGAACACTTTTGTTTGCAAATTGGCTTTCCTCTTAAGGATTTTTCAAACATTGAGAAACTTGGATGGTGATCCTATAAGGGGCAAGTTCCTTTTACATCCTGTTTAAGAATCAATTGAAGATTTGTTCAAGGCATGATATTCTCAGATTTGGTTTATCTAGAATATATTTCAAGACTCAGACTGGGACAAGCTCTCCAAGCACCCAATGCCTCGGTCAACATCAGACAAGCTGAATTCATCATCAGTTCATCTTTAACAGACAGCTAAGCTGGGGCAGTTTACTTGAAGAAACCCCAATCAGCTCCTTATCCTTCCTACAAGGGTTATCTATTTGATACAATTTATCAGTGCAGCATAGATGTGTTCATCAACAACATCTTTAGTCCCCAAGCAGATTGAAAGTGATCTTCGTGTTGAGGAATCATGTCTTCCAGCCTTGTCTTCTCACCAAAAGAGTCGAGCCTTGTCGTCGACATTTGCATTTGCATTTGATCATATGGCATCTGCATAATTTACACATGCGTATATCATAAGCATAATTCATGTACATGTGCACATCATGGGTGTTTTATCCCCATTTGCTTTTTCTCCCGAGGTCGTGTTTTACCCGCGTCTTACCTTGTGGATGAATTTCAATTTATCTAGCATCATGGGTGTTTTATCCCCATTTGCTTTTTCACCCGAGGTCGTGTTTTACCCGTGTCTTACCTTGTGGATGAATTTCAATTTATCTAGCATCATGGGTGTTTTATCCCCATTTGCTTTTTCACCCGAGGTCGTGTTTTACCCGCGTCTTACCTTGTGGATGAATTTCAATTTATCTAGCATCATGGGTGTTTTATCCCCATTTGCTTTTTCACCCGAGGTCGTGTTTTACCCGCGTGTTACCTTGTGGATGAATTTCAATTTATCTAGCATCATGGGTGTTTTATCCCCATTTGCTCTTTCTCTCGAGGTCGTGTTTTACCCGCGTCTTACCTTGTGGACAAATTTCAATTTACCTAGCATCATGGGTGTTTTATCCCCATTTTCTTTTTCTCCCGAGGTCGCGTTTTATCCGCGTCTTACCTTTTGGACAAATTTCAATTTACCTGGCGTCATGGGTGTTTTATCCCCATTTGCTTTTTCTCCCGAGTTCGCGTTTTACCCGCGTCTTACCTTGTGGACGAATTCCAACTCACTTGGCACCTACCAAACAGTTTGTGTCGTGACTTATCTGATGGTTTTCCAGATATTTATTTCTCTCTCTGATGGGTTTCCAGATTGAGTCTTTGTTCTTTGTTCTGATGTTCTTCCAGAACTTATCTGATGGTTTTCCAGATATTTATTTCTCTCTCTGATGGGTTTCCAGATCGAGTCTTTGTTCTTTGTTCTGATGTTCTTCCAGAACTTATCTGATGGTTTTCCAGATATTTATTTCTCTTTCTGATGGTTTTCCAGATTGAGTCTCTGTCTGATGTTTTTCCAGATTGAGTCTTTGTTCTGATGTTTTTCCAGAACTTATATGATGGTTTTCCAGATATTTACCTTGATTCTGATGTTTTTCCAGAATCCATCCGTTGTTTTTCCGGATATGTTTCTCTTCCTGATGTTTTACCAGAATTTATTTCTTTTGTCGTCTGATGTTTTTCCAGAACCCCTTTGTGTCTTTAAATTCTGATGTTTTACCAGAATTTATTTCTTTTGTCGTCTGATGTTTTTCCAGAACACCTTTGTGTCTATCAGAGTTTTGTTCAATGCACTTCTGACAAAACCTCTGGTGACTGTGACTTTTCCCCCAGTAAGTTTCATTTGCTTTCTATATGTTTTTGTTATCTCACTGTGTGTTACTTTCAGCATCTGATGTTTTTCCGGATGTTTGTGTCTTTGTTTAGGGTTTGTCCCTCTCTTTTCAAGTATTACTGGATACTCTTTGTCACATTGGCAGATGTTCATAATATTTTATTTTCCTCAATTGTGTCTCCTAGATACTTTCTCCCGTGAATTTGTCAGTCTTTCCCTAGTGGAGTTGCAGCATCTTCCTAATATATATTCGTCTCCTGTGGCATCTTTCCTCATAAAATCTTTATCTTGCATATCATATCATATCATAAGTATTTTGTGGCATCTTAGGGTCAAAAATTGTGCATGTTTGTATTTAAGTCTCTCCGACCGTGTCGAGACAAAAATTTCAATTTTCACCTCTCCGGATCGAAGAAACTGAAATAGGGGCATCTGTTGCATCCTAATTTTTGACTCTAAGATCCCGCATATTTTTGCATCATCGGTATAGTTTACCATCTCTTACATTTTTCATAATATCCAATTTATCAGCTGAAATAAACTTTTTAGGCAGTTTAAGTCGTTTTAGCGGATAAAGTTTATTTCAAAATTTGACAAAACGCTGTATTTTTCCGAATCGTGTATTTTTTGCTGATCACTTTGGTGTATTTATTTTATTTTTTCGAGTACTTCGGTACCGACCCAATTATTCGTTTTTTACTGTCTTTATTTCTACTTTTAATTAATATATTCTTTTAATCCATCAAATCTTTATTTTAGATTCTATTGTAAATATTTTATTTTTTTTATATTTATCTTTTCCGTATTTTGAGGAACATTTAAAATGTTTTTGATCTTATAGTACTTTTTAGATTTTGTTCAAGTTCTTAGTAATATAATAGACATAACATGTACTACCCTCTCTCTCATAGCCACATCAATCTACACACTGCATCTCGCCACCCTACTGTACTTTCTTCTTTCAATTTTTGTTTTCTTTTCATATGCTACCACAACACATACAAAGGGAACCTACTGCTTCCATTCATACACATGCTATATTAAATGTGAGTTGTTGAAAATTCCGTGGTTCTTCTACTTTGATTTATATTGCTGGATATTTATTGATTCATCCTCTCCAACTTTGCCACGCATCTCTTCCATTTTTGGCTCAGGTAAACTTCAATTTATATAGAAAGCCTTATTATTTCTTCATGTTCAACTACAACTTTTCTTTGATTAATTTTTGGGTCTGTTAGACTAATAAACTACAACTTTTTTCTTTGATTAATTTTGGGTCTGTTTTGAATAATAAACTACCATTATGTGTTTGTTAAATGTTAGTGTAATTATAGCTTGTTATCTCTTAGTGTAATCATAATGTTAGTTTGTTAGATTAAAAGTTATAATTATGGTGTTAGCGGTTAGATTAGAAATTATTATTGTATTTTAAATGTATATATATATATATATATATATATATATATATATATATATATATATATATATATATATATATATATATATATATATATATATATATATATATATATATATATATATATATATATATATATATATATATATATATATATATATATATATATATATATATATATATATATATATATATATATATATATATATATATATATATATATATATATATATATATATATATATATATATATATATATATATATATATATATATATATATATATATATATATATATATATATATATATATATATAGAGAGAGAGAGAGAGAGAGAGAGAGAGAGAGAGAGAGAGAGAGAGAGAGAGAGAGAGAGAGAGAGAGATTTTTTTTAACGTATATAGACTTTTTTTATATATATGTTAGTTTTTATTTCAACTATTATATATGCATTGCTACTGTTAATTATATATGTATGCTAATGTTTCAGCGATGAATGTATAGTCACATTTCTACTTTAAATTTTTAGCCATATGTATGTATATATATGTTAATTTTTAAATAATTTTATTTTAATACTATCTTTTTTTGTGTGTTTATACAATTTAAAAGTGTGAAAATAATTTATATTATTAATTGATTTAAATATTTTTATTTAATATTGATTAATTAAATTATTAATTAATCTTATTAAATATTTATATTTAAGTTAATTAATAATTCTTGTTGCCCGATTCTATTTATGACTTGCTCGTTTCCATGTTTTGGGTATTGTTCTATCTGATTTAGTCTTGATCATTTTCCATAATTAATGGATTGTCTCTCCACGATGTTTTGCTGCGTATTTTTTATGATTATTTACATGATGATTTTTCGTGTATCTGTTGCTTTTCTTTTGATCTCTGTGACCTAATCCGGGGGAAGGGACTGTGTGTTGACTTATCGTCATTGGGCATGTCCCTCGTCTGTTTTTTACTTTCTTAGTTATTCTCGGTTTATAGAACCTGGCAACTCGTAGTTCCACGAACTACGAACGCTCTGATTTCTCGAGTCCCTCTTGAGGATACGTAGGCACAAGATGCGATTTCTTGGCGAGCTCATTAACCACTAACTTCCTGTTAACTTTCACAACTTAGGATCGGAGTCGCCGTGCTCCAGGTAGTTGTCCCGCCGTGGATATTCTTTACCTTTACCCTTTATCCTAGCCTTAGGATCTGAGTCGCCGTACTCATGTTTAGCGTCCCGCCGTGGACATTCTCTAACATAACAATCTCAACGTAGATTCAGGAGTCGCCGCACTCCATATAAGTACTTCCCTATGAATGCTTACATCCCCTTGGAACCTTGACCAAAGTCAAGAGTTCCTCACCCCTGGTTAGGGGAACTACGAACGCTCTGATTTCTCAAAGTACCTTTTGAGAATACGTAGGCACAAGGCCCCGATCCTTGGCGAGCAACCTTTTTCTTTTTTCTTTTTTTCCAACCTTTTCTTTTTTCCTTTGTTTCAACCTTTATATCTTTACCCTTAGAACATTTCCTTTAGCAAGCAAACTTTAGCAAACACAAATATTAACAAGAGGTTCCTGTAGAGTACTACAGATGCTTAGGATGTGAAATACCTACCCTATGCATAACTAACCCCCGAACCTTTAGATCTCTCTTTGCTTAGCTTTAAGCCTTGCTTTTTGCTTTGCATTTTAATAGGTCTTTCTTTCTTTAAACCTTTCCTATTTGGATAAATTAAAGTCCGGTTGTGAATTTAAGAATTAAGATTCAAGTTAATCAATAGCTTGGTATCACGATTCTTACCGCAACAGGGGTCTGTTATCTAATTGATGTCAGATTGTGCGATAGTGTTTTTCCTATCATCCTTTTGGTTGTAGTGGTCAGTGGGAGTTTCGCTCCGTGATCCTTTTGGTGGGGGATCTTCCATCGTAATTGATGTCAGATTGTGCGATAGTGTTTGTTCTATCATCCTTTTGGAGGTAGTGGCTGGTGTGAGTTTTGCTCCGTCATCCTTTTGGTGGGGGGTCTGTGATCATAATTGATATCAGATTGTGCGATAGTCTTTGTCCTATCATCCTTTTGGTGGTAGTGGCTAGTGTGAGTTTTGCCCTGTCATCCTTTTGGTGGGGGGTCTGTCATCGTAATTGATGTCAGATTGTGCGATAATGTTTGTCCTATCGTCCTTTTGGTGGTAGTGGTTGGTGTGTGTTTCGCTCCGACATTCTTTTGTTGGGGGGTCTGTCATCTTAATTGATGTCAGATTGTGCGATAATGTTTGTCCTATCATCCTTTTGATGGTAGTGGCCGGTATAAGTTTCTCTCTGACATCCTTTTTATGGTAGGTCTGTCATCGTAATTGTTGTCAGATTGTGCGATAGTGTTTCTCCTATCATCCTTTTGGTGGTAGTTGCCAGTGTGACTTTCGCTCAGTCATCCTTTTGGTGGGGGGTATGTCATCGTATTGTTGTCAGATTGTGCGATCGTGTTTGTCCTATCATCCTTTTGGTGGTAGTGGTCGGTGTGAGTTTTGCTCCGTCATCCTTTTGGTGGACGGTCTATCATCTAATTGATGTTAGATTGTGCGATAGTGTTTGTCCTATCATCCTTTTGGTGGTAGTCGCCGGTGTGAGTTTCGCTCCGTCATCTTTTTGGTGAGGGGTCTGTCATCTAATAGATGTTAGATTGTACGATAGTGTTTATCGTATCATCCTTATGGTGGTAGTGGCCAGTGTGAGTTTCGCTCCGTTATCCTTTTGGTGGGGGGTCTTTCATCTAATTGATGTCAGATTGTGCGATAGTGTTTGTCCTATCATCCTTTTGGTTGTAGTGGTCGGTGTGAGTTTCACTCCGTGATCCTTTTGGTGGGGGGTCTTTCAACGTAATTGATGTCAGATTGTGCGATAGTGTTTGACCTATCATCCTTTTGGTGGTAGTGGCCAATGTGAGTTTGGCTCAGTCATCCTTTTGGTGAGGGGTCTGTCATCGTAATTGATATCAGATTGTGCGATAGTCTTTGTCCTATCATACTTTTGCCGGTAGTGGTTGGTGTGAGTTTCGCTCCGTTATCCTTTTGGTGGGGGTTCTGTCATCTAATTGATGTCTGATTGTGCGATAGTGTTTGTCCTATCATCCTTTTGGTGGTAGTGGCCAGTGTAAGTTTCGCTCCATCATCCATTTGGTGGGGGGTCTGTGATCGTAATTGATATCAGATTGTGCGATAGTCTTTGTCCTATCATCCTTTTGGTGGTAGTGGCTAGTGTGAGTTTTGCTCTGTCATCCTTTTGGTGGGGGGTCTGTTATCGTAATTGATGTCAGATTGTGCGATAGTTTTTTTCCTATCATCCTTTTGGTGGTAGTGGCCGGTGTGAGTTTCGCTCTTTCATCATTTTGGTGGGGGGTCTGTCATTTTAATTGATGTCAGATTTTGTTTGATAATGTTTGTCCTATCGTCCTTTTGGTGGTAGTGGCTGGTGTGTGTTTCGCTTTGTCATTCTTTTGTTGGGGGGTCTGACATCTTAATTAATGTCAGATTGTGCGATAATGTTTGTCCTATCATCCTTTTGATGGTAGTGGCTGGTGTAAGTTTCTCTCCGTCATCCTTTTTGTGGGGGGTCTGTCATCGTAATTGAAGTCAGATACTACGATATTGTTTGTCCTATCATCCTTTTGGTGGTAGTGCTTGGTGTGAGTTTCGCTCCGTCATCTATTTGGAGGGGGGACTGTCATCTTAATTGATGTCAGATTGTGCGATAGTGTTTGTCCTATCATCCTTTTAGTTGTAGTGGTCGGTGGGAGTTTCACTCCGTGATCCTTTTGGTGGGGGGTCTTCCATCGTAAATGATGTCAGATTGTGCGATAGTGTTTGTCCTATCATCCTTTTGGTGGTAGTGGCTGGTGTGAGTTTCGCTCTGTGATCCTTTTGGTGGGGGGTCTGTGATCATAATTGATATCAGATTGTGCGATAGTCTTTGTCCTATCATCCTTTTGGGGGTAGTGGCTAGTGTGAGTTTTGCCCTGTCATCCTTTTGGTGGGGGGTCTGTCATCGTAATTGATGTCAGATTGTGCGATAGTCTTTGTCCTATCATCCTTTTGGTGGTAGTGGCCGGTGTGAGTTTTGCTTTGTCATCATTTTGGTGGGGGTCTGTCATCTAATTGATGTCAGATTGTGCGATAGTGTTTGTTCTATCATCCGTTTGGTTGTAGTGGTCGGTGGGAGTTTCGCTCCGTGATCCTTTTGGTGGGGGGTCTTCCATCGTAATTGATGTCAGATTGTGCGATAGTGTTTGTCCTATCATCCTTTTGGTGGTAGTGGCTGGTGTGAGTTTCGCTCCGTCATCCTTTTGGTGGGGGGTCTGTGATCATAATTGATATCAGATTGTGCGATAGTCTTTGTCCTATCATCCTTTTGGTGGTAGTGGCTAGTGTGAGTTTTGCATTGTCATCCTTTTGGTGGGGGGTCTGTCATTGTAATTGATGTCAGGTTGTGCGATAGTCTTTGTCCTATCATCCTTTTGATGGTAGTGGCCGGTGTGAGTTTTTCTCTGTCATCATTTTGGTGGGGGGTCTGTCATTTTAATTGATGTCAGATTATGCGATAATGTTTGTCCTATCGTCCTTTTGGTGGTAGTAGCTGGTGTGTGTTTCGCTCCGTCATTCTTTTGTTGGGGGGTCTGTCATCTTAATTGATGTCAGATTGTGCGATAATGTTTGTCCTATCATCCTTTTGATGGTAGTGGCCGGTATAAGTTTCTCTCTGTCATCCTTTTTGTGGTGGGTCTGTCATCGTAATTGATGTCAGATTGTACGATAGTGTTTGTCCTATCATCCTTTTGGTGGTAGTGCTTGGTGTGAGTTTCTCTCTGTCATCCTTTTGGAGGGGGGTCAGTCATCTTAATAGATGTCAGATTGTGCGATAGTGTTTGTCCTATCATCTTTTTGGTGGTAGTGGCCGGTGTGAGTTTCGCTCCGTCATCTTTTTGGTGAGGGGTCTGTCATCTAATTTATTTCAGATTGTACGATAGTGTTTATCGTATCATCCTTAGGGTGGTAGTGGCCAGTGTGAGTTTCGCCCCGTTATCCTTTTGGTGAGGGGTCTTTCATCTAATTGATGTTAGATTGTGCGATAGGTTTGTCGTATCATCCTTTTGGTTGTAGTGGTCGGTGTGAGTTTCACTCCGTGATCCTTTTGGTGGGGGGTCTTCCACCGTAATTGATGTCAGATTGTGCGATAGTGTTTGTCCTATCAGCCTTTTGGTGGAAGTGGCCAGTGTGAGTTTCGCTCAGTCATCCTTTTGGTAAGGGGTCAGTCATCGTAATTGATATCAGATTGTGCGATAGTCTTTGTCCTATCATCCTTTTGCTGGTAGTGGCTGGTGTGAGTTTCGCTTTGTCATTCTTTTGTTGCGGGGTCTGTCATCTTAATTGATGTCAGATTGTGTGATAATGTTTGTCCTATCATCCTTTTGATGGTAGTGGCTGGAGTAAGTTTCTCTCCGTCATCCTTTTTGTGGGGGGTCTGTCATCGTAATTGATGTCAGATGCTACGATAGGGTTTGTCCTATCATCCTTTTGGTGGTAGTGCTTGGTGTGAGTTTCGCTCCGTCATCCTTTTGGAGGGGGGTCTGTCATCTTAATTGATGTCATATTGTGCGATAGTGTTTGTCCTATCATCCTTTTAGTTGTAGTGGTCGGTGGGAGTTTCGCTCCATGATTCTTTTGGTGGGGGGTCTTCCATCGTAATTGATGTCAGATTGTGCGATAGTGTTTGTCCTATCATCCTTTTGGTGGTAGTGGCTGGTGTGAGTTTCGCTCCGTCATCCTTTTGGTGGGGGGTCTGTGATCATAATTGATATCAGATTGTGCGATAGTCTTTGTCCTATCATCCTTTTGGTGGTAGTGGCTAGTGTGAGTTTTTCCCTGTCATCCTTTTGGTGGAGGGTCTGTCATCGTAATTGATGTCAGATTCTGCGATAGTCTTTGTCCTATCATCCTTTTGGTGGTAGTGGCCGGTGTGAGTTTTGCTCTGTCATCATTTTGGTGGGGAGTCTGTCATCTAATTGATGTCAGATTGTGCGATAGTGTTTGTCCTATCATCCTTTTGGTTGTAGTGGTCGGTTGGAGTTTCGCTCCGTGATCCTTTTGGTAGGGGGTCTTCCATCGTAATTGATGTCAGATTGTGCGATAGTGTTTGTCCTATCATCCTTTTGGTGATAGTGGCTGGTGTGAGTTTCGCTCCGTCATCCATTTGGTGGGGGGTCTGTGAACATAATTGATATCAGATTGTGCGATAGTCTTTGTCCTATCATCCTTTTGGTGGTAGTGGCTAGTGTGAGTTTTGCCTTGTCATCCTTTTGGTGGGGGGTCTGTCATCGTAATTGATGTCAGATTATGCGATAGCCTTTGTCCTATCATCCTTTTGATGGTAGTGGCCGGTGTGAGTTTTGCTCTGTCATCATTTTGGTGGGGGGTCTGTCATTTTAATTGATGTCAGATTGTGCGATAATGTTTGTCCTATCGTCCTTTTGGTGGTAGTGGCTGGTGTGTGTTTCGCTCCGTCATTCTTTTGTTGGGGGGTCTCTCATCTTAATTGATGTCAGATTGTGCGATAATGTTTGTCCTATCATCCTTTTGATGGTAGCGGTCGGTATAAGTTTCTCTCTGTCATCCTTTTTTGTGGTGAGTCTGTCATCGTAATTGATGTCAGATTGTACGATAGTGTTTGTCCTATCATCCTTTTGGTGGTATTGCTTGGTGTGAGTTTCGCTCTGTCATCCTTTTGGAGGGGGGTCAGTCATCTTAATTGATGTCAAATTGTGCGATAGTGTTTGTTCTATCTTCCTTTTGATTGTAGTGGTCGGTGGGAGTTTCGCTCCGTGATCCTTTTGGTGGGGGGTCTTCCATCGTAATTGATGTCAGATTGTGCGATAGTGTTTGTCCCATCATCCTTTTGGTGGTAGTTGCCAGTGTGACTTTCGCTCAGTCATCCTTTCGGTAGGGGGTATGTCATCGTAATTGATATCAGATTGTGCGATAGTCTTTGTCCTATCATCCTTTTGCTGGTAGTGGCTGGTGTGAGTTTCACTCCGTTATCCTTTTGGTGGGGGGTCTGTCATGTAATTAAAGTCAGATTGTGCGATAGTGTTTGTCCTATCATCCTTTTGGTTGTAGTGGCCAGTGTGAGATTCGCTCCGTGATCCTTTTGGTGGGGGGTATGTCATCTTATTGTTGTCTGATTGTGCGATCGTGTTTGTCCTATCATCCTTTTGGTGGTAGTGGCCGGTGTGAGTTTCGCTCCGTCATCCTTTTGGTGGGCGGTCTGTCATCTAATTGATGTCAGATTGTGGGATAGTGTTTGTCCTATCATCCTTTTGGTGGTAGTGGCCGGTGTGAGTTTCGCTCTGTCATCTTTTTGGTGAGGGGTCTGTCATCTAATTGATGTCAGATTGTACGATAGTGTTTAGCGTATCATCCTTATGGTGGTAGTTGCCAGTGTGAGTTTCTCCCTGTTATCCTTTTGGTGGGGGGTCTTTCATCTAATTGATGTCAGATTGTGCGATAGTGTTTGTCCTATAATCCTTTTGGTTGTAGTGGTCGGTGTGAGTTTCACTCCGTGATCCTTTTGGTGGGGGGTCTTCCATCGTAATTGATGTCAGATTGTGCGATAGTGTTTGTCCTATCATCCTTTTGGTGGTAGTGGCCAGTGTGAGTTTCGCTCAGTCATCCTTTTGGTGAGGGGTCTGTCATCGCAATTGATATCAGATTGTGCGATAGTCTTTGTCCTATCATCCTTTTGCTGGTAGTGGCTGGTGTGAGTTTCGCTTTGTCATTCTTTTGTTGGGGGGTCTGTCATCTTAATTGTTGTCAGATTGTATGGTAATGTTTGTCCTATCATCCTTTTGATGGTAGTGGCTGGTGTATGTTTCTCTCCGTTATCCTTTTTGTGGGGGGTCTGTCATCGTAATTGATGTCAGATGCTACGATAGTGTTTGTCCTGTCATCCTTTTGGTGGTAGTGCTTGGTGTGAGTTTCGTTCCGTCATCCTTTTGGAGGGGGGTCTGTCATCTTAATTGATGTCAAATTGTGCGATAGTGTTTGTCCTATCATCCTTTTAGTTGTAGTGGTCGGTGGGAGTTTCGCTCTGTGATCCTTTTGGTGGGGGGTCTTCCATCGTAATTGATGTCAGATTGTGCGATAGTGTTTGTCCTATCATCCTTTTGGTGGTAGTGGCTTGTGTGAGTTTCGCTCCGTCATCCTTTTGGTGAGGGATCTGTGATCATAATTGATATCAGATTGTGCGATAGTCTTTGTCCTATCATCCATTTGGTGGTAGTGGCTAGTGTGAGTTTTGCCCTGTCATCCTTTTGGTGGGGGGTCTGTCATCGTAATTGATGTCAGATTGTGCGATAGTCTTTGTCCTATCATCCTTTTGGTGGTAGTGGCCGATGTGAGTTTTGCTCTGTCATCATTTTGGTGGGGGGTCTGTCATCTAATTGATGTCAGATTGTGCAATAGTGTCTGTCCTATCATCCTTTTGGTTGTAGGGGTCGGTGGGAGTTTCGCTTCATGATCCTTTTGGTGGGGGGTCTTCCATCGTAATTGATGTCAGATTGTGCGATAGTGTTTGTCCTATCACCCTTTTGATGGTAGTGGCTGGTGTGAGTTTCGCTCCGTCATCCATTTGGTGGAAGGTTTGTGATCATAACTGATATCAGATTGTGCGATAGTCTTTGTCCTATCATCCTTTTGGAGGTAGTGGCTAGTGTGAGTTTTGCCTTGTCATCCTTTTGGTGGGGGGTCTGTCATTGTAATTGATGTCAGATTGTGCGATAGTCTTTGTCCTATCATCCTTTTGATGGTAGTGGCCGGTGTGAGTTTTGCTCTGTCATCTTTTTGGTGGGGGGTCTGTCATTTTAATTGATGTCAGATTGTGCGATAATGTTTGTCCTATCGTCATTTTGGTGGTAGTGGCTGGTGTGTGTTTCGCTCCGTCATTCTTTTGTTGGTGGGTCTGTAATTGATGTCAGATTGTGCGATAGTGTTTGTCCAATCATCCTTTTGATGGTAGTGACCGGTATAAGTTTCACTCTGTCATGCTTTTTGTTGTGGGTCTGTCATCGTAATTGATTTCAGATTGTACGATAGTGTTTGTCCTATCATCCTTTTGGTGGTAGTGTTTGGTGTGAGTTTTGCTCTGTCATCCTTTGGGAGGGGGGTCACTCATCTTAATTGATGTCAGATTGTGCGATAGTGTTTGTTATATCTTCCTTTTGGTTGTGGTGGTCGCTGGGAGTTTCGCTCCGTGATCCTTTTGGTGGGGGGTCTGTCATCTAATTGAAGTCAGATTGTGCGATAGTGTTTGTCCTATCATACTTTTGGTTGTAGTGGCCGGTGTGAGTTTTGCTCTGTGATCCTTTTGGTGGGGGGTATGTGATCTTATTGTTGTCAGATTGTGCGATCATGTTTGTCCTATCATCCTTTTGGTGGTAGTGGCCGGTGTGAGTTTCGCTCCGTCATCTTTTTGGTGAAGTGTATGTCATCTAATTGATGCCAGATTATACGATAGTGTTTATCGTATCATCCTTATGGTGGTAATGGCCAGTGTAAGTTTCGCCCCGTTATCCTTTTGGTGGGGGGTCTGTCATCTAATTGATGTCAGATTGTGCAATAGTGTTTGTCCTATCATCCTTTTGGTTGTAGTGGTCGGTGGGAGTTTCGCTCCATGATCCTTTTGGTGGGGGGTCTTCCATCGTAATTGATGTCAGATTGTGCGATAGTGTTTGTCCTATCATCCTTTTGATGGTAGTGGCTGGTGTGAGTTTCGCTCCGTCATCCTTTTGGTGGGGGGTCTGTGATCATAATTGATATCAGATTGTGCGATAGTCTTTGTCCTATCATCCTTTTGGAGGTAGTGGCTAGTGTGAGTTTTGCCTTGTCATCCTTTTGTTGGGGGGTCTGTCATCGTAATTGATGTCAGATTGTGCGATAGTCTTTGTCCTATCATCCTTTTGATGGTAGTGGCCGGTGTGAGTTTTGCTCTGTCATCTTTTTGGTGGGGTGTCTGTCATTTTAATTGATGTCAGATTGTGCGATAATGTTTGTCCTATCGTCCTTTTGGTGGTAGTGGCTGGTGTGTGTTTCGCTCCGTCATTCTTTTGTTGGGGGGGTCTGTAATTGATGTCAGATTGTGCGATAGTGTTTGTCCTATCATCCTTTTGATGGTAGTGGCCGGTATAAGTTTCTCTCTGTCATGCTTTTTGTGGTGGGTCTGTCATCGTAATAGATTTCAGATTGTACGATAGTGTTTGTCATATCATCCTTTTGATGGTAATGCTTGGTGTGAGTTTTGCTCTGTCATCCTTTTGGAGGGGGGTCACTCATCTTAATTGATGTCAGATTGTGCGATAGTGTTTGTTCTATCTTCCTTTTGGTTGTAGTGGTCGGTGGGAGTTTCGCCCCGTGATCCTTTTGGTGGGGGGTCTGTCATCTAATTGAAGTCAGATTGTGCGATAGTGTTTGTCCTATCATACTTTTGGTTGTAGTGGGCGGTGTGAGTTTCACTCCGTGATCCTTTTGGTGGGGGGCATGTCATCTTATTGTTGTCAGATTGTGCGATCATGTTTGTCCTATCATCCTTTTGGTGGTAGTGGTCGGTGTGAGTTTCGCTCCGTCATCCTTTTGGTGGGCGGTCTGTCATCTAATTGATGTCAGATTAAGCGATAGTGTTTGTACTATCATCCTTTTGGTGGTAGTGGCCGGTGTGAGTTTCGCTCCGTCATCTAATTGATGTCAGATTGTACGATAGTGTTTATCGTATCATCCTTATGGTGGTAGTGGCCAGTGTGAGTTTCGCCCCGTTATCCATTTGGTGGGGGGTCTTTCATCTAACTGATGTCAGATTGTGCGATAGTGTTTGTCCTATCATCCTTTTGGTTGTAGTGGTCGGTGTGAGTTTAAATCCGTGATCCTTTTGGTGGGGGGTCTTCCATCGTAAATGATGTCAGATTGTGCGATAGTGTTTGTCCTATCATCCTTTTGGTGGTAGTGGCCAGTGTGAGTTTCGCTGAGTCATCCTCTTGGTGAGGGGTTTGTCATCGTAATTGATATCAGATTGTGCGATAGTCTTTGTCCTATCATACTTTTGCTGGTAGTGGTTGGTGTGAGTTTCACTCCGTTATCCTTTTGGTGGGGGGTCTGTCATCTAATTGATGTCTGATTGTGCGATAGTGTTTGTCCTATCATCCTTTTGGTGGTAGTGGCCAGTGTGAGTTTCGCTCCGTCATCCTTTTGGTGGGTGGTCTGTCATCTAATTGATGGTAGATTGTGCGATAGTGTTTGTCCTATCATCCTTTTGGTGGTAGTGGTCGGTGTGAGTTTCGCTCCGTCATCCTTTTGGTGGGGGGTCTGTCATCTAATTGATGTCAGATTGTGCGATAGTGTTTGTCCTATCATCCTTTTGGTTGTAGTGGTTGGTGGGAGTTTCACTCCGTGATCCTTTTGGTGGGGGGTCTTCCATCGTAATTGATGTCAGATTGTGCGATAGTCTTTGTCCTGTCATCCTTTTGGTGGTAGTGGCCGATGTGAGTTTTGTTTTGTCATCATTTTGGTGGTGGGTCTGTCATCTTAATTGATGTCAGATTGTATGATAGTGTTTGTCCTATCGTCCTTTTGGTGGTAGTGCTTTGTGTGAGTTTCGCTCTGTCATCCTTTTGGAGGGCGGTCAGTCATCTTAATTGATGTCAGATTGTGCGATAGTGTTTGTTCTATCTTCCTTTTGGTTGTAGTGGTCGGTGGAAGTTTCGCTCCGTGATCCTTTTGGTGGGGGGTCTTCCATCGTAAATGATGTCAGATTGTGCGATAGTGTTTGTCCTATCATCCTTTTAGTGGTAGTTGCCAGTGCGACTTTCGCTCAGTCATCCTTTTGGTGGGGGGTATGTCATCGTAATTGATATCAGATTGTGCGATAGTCTTTGTCCTACCATCCTTTTGCTGGTAGTGGCTGGTGTGAGTTTCGCTCCGTTATCCTTTTGGTGGGGGGTCTGTCATCTAATTGAAGTCAGATTGTGCGTTAGTGTTTGTCCTATCATCCTATTGGTTGTAGTGGCCGGTGTGAGTTTCGCTTTGTGATCCTTTTGGTGGGGGGTCTTCCATCGTAATTGATGTCAGATTGTGCGATAGTGTTTGTACTATCATCCTTTTGGTGGTAGTGGCCAGTGTGAGTTTCGGTCCGTCATCCTTTTGGTGAGGGGTCTGTGATCGTAATTGATATCAGATTGTGCGATAGTCTTTGTGTTATCATCCTTTTGGTGGTAGTGGCCAGTGTGAGTTTTGCTCTGTCATCCTTTTGGTGGGAGTCTGTCATCGTAGTTGATGTCAGATTGTGCGATAGTCTTTGTCCTATCATCCTTTTGGTGGTAGTGGCCGGTGTGAGTTTCGCTCTGTCATCATTTTGTTGGGGGGTCTGTCATTTTAATTGATGTCAGATTGTGCGATAATGTTTGTCCTATCGTCCTTTTGGTGGTAGTGGCAAGTGTGAGTTTCGCTCAGTCAACCTTTTGGTGGAGGGTCTGTCATTGTAATTGATATCAGATTGTGCGATAGTCTTTGTCCTATCATCCTTTTGCTAGTAGTGGCTGGTGTGAGTTTCGCTCCGTTATCCTTTTTGTGGTGGGTCTGTCATCGTAATTAATGTCAGATTGTACGATAGTGTTTCCTTATCATCCTTTTGGTGGTAGTGGCCGGTGTTAGTTTCACTCCGTCATCCTTTTGGTGGGGGGTCTATCATCTAATTGATGTCAGATTGTGCGATCGAGTTTGTCCTATCATCCTATTGGTGGTAGTGGTCGGTGTGAGTTTCGCTCCGTCATCCTTTTGGTGGGGGGTCTGTCATCTAATTGATGTCAGATTTTGCGATAGTGTTTGTCCTATCAACCTTTTGGTGGTAGTGGCTGTGTGAGTTTCTCTCCGTCATCTTTTTGGTGGTGGGTCTTTCATCGTAATTGATGTCAGATTGTGCGATAGTGTTTTTCCTATCATCCTTTTGGTGGTATTGGCTGGTGTGAGTTTCGCTCCGTCATCCTTTTGGAGAGGGGTCTGTCATTTTAATTGATGTTAGATTGTGCAATAGTGTTTGTCGTATCATCCTTTTGGTGGTAGTGGTCGGTGTGAGTTTCGCTCCGTCATCCTTTTGGTGGGGGTCTGTCATTTTAATTGGTGTTAGATTGTGTGATAATGTTATTTCTATCATCCTTTTAGTGGTAGTGGCTGGTGTGAGTTTCGCTTCGTCATCCTTATGGTGGGGGGTCTGTTATCTATTTGATGGCAGATTGTGCGATAGTGTTTCCCTATCATCCTTTTAGTGGTAGTGGCCGTTGTTAGTTTCACTCTGTCATCCTTTTGGTGGGGGATCTGTCATCTAATTGATGTCAGATTGTGCGATCGTGTTTGTCCTATCAACCTTTTGGTGGTAGTGGTCGGTGTGAGTTTCGCTCCGTCATCCTTTTGGTGGGGGGTCCGTCATCTAATTGATGTCAGATTGTGCGATAGTGTTTGTCTTATCAACTTTTTGGTGGTAGTGGCTGGTGTGAGTTTCGCTCCGTCATCTTTTTGGTGAGGGGTCTGTCATCTAATTGATGTCAGATTGTAGGATAGTGTTTATCCTATCATCGTTATGGTGGTAGTGGCTAGTGTGAGTTTCGCTCTGTCATCCTTTTGGTGGTGGGTCTTTCATCGTAATTGATGTCAGATTGTGCGATAGTGTTTTTCCTATCATCCTTTTGGTGGTATTGGCCGGTGTGAGTTTCGCTCTGTCATCCTTTTGGTGAGGGGTCTGTCATTTTAATTGATGTTAGATTGTGCAATAGTGTTTGTCGTATCATCCTTTTGGTGGTAGTGGCCGTTATGAGTTTCGCTCCGTCATCCTTTTGGTGGGGGTCTGTCATTTTAGTTGGTGTTAAATTGTGTGATAATGTTAGTCCTATCATCCTTTTGGTGCTAGTGGCTGGTGTGAGTTTCGCTTCGTCATCCTTATGGTGGGGGGTCTGTTATCCAATTGATGGCAGATTGTGCGATAGTGTTTCCCTATCATCCTTTTGGTGGTAGTGGCCGGTGTTAGTTTCACTCCGTCATCCTTTTGGTGGGGGGTCTGTCATCTAATTGATGTCAGATTGTGCGATCGAGTTTGTCCTATCATCCTATTGGTGGTAGTGGTCGGTGTGAGTTTCGCTCCGTCATCCTTTTGGTGGGGGGTCTGTCATTTAATTGACGTCAGATTGTGTGATAGTGTTTTTCCTATCATCCTTTTGGTGGTATTGACCGGTGTCAGTTTCGCTCCGTCATCCTTTTGGTGAGGGGTCTGTAATTTTAATTGATGTTAGATTGTGCAATAGTGTTTGTCGTATCATCCTCTTGGTGGTAGTGGCCGGTATGAGTTTCGCTCCGTCATCCTTTTGGTGGGGGTCTGTCATTTTAATTGGTGTTAGATTGTGTGATAATGTTAGTCCTATCATCCTTTTGGTGCTAGTGGCTGGTGTGAGTTTCGCTTCGTCATCCTTATGGTGGGGGGTCTGTTATCCAATTGATGGCAGATTGTGAGATAGTGTTTCCCTATCATCCTTTTGGTGGTAGTGGCCGGTGTTAGTTTCACTCCGTCATCCTTTTGGTGGGGGGTCTGTCATCTAATTGATGTCAGATTGTGCGATCGAGTTTGTCCTATCATCCTATTGGTGGTAGTGGTCGATGTGAGTTTCGCTCCGTCATCCTTTTGGTGGGGGGTCTGTCATCTAATTGATGTCAGATTATGCGATAGTGTTTGTCCTATCAACCTTTTGGTGGTAGTGGCTGGGATGAGTTTCGCTCCATCATCTTTTTGGTGAGGGGTCTGTCATCTAATTGATGTTAGATTGTACGATAGTGTTTATCCTATCATCGTTATGGTGGTAGTGGCCAGTGTGAGTTTCGCTCTGTCATCCTTTTGGTGGTGGGTCTTTCATCGTAATTGACGTCAGATTGTGTGATAGTGTTTTTCCTATCATCCTTTTGGTGGTATTGAACGGTGTCAGTTTCGCTCCGTCATCCTTTTGGTGAGGGGTCTGTAATTTTAATTGATGTTAGATTGTGCAATAGTGTTTGTCGTATCATCCTCTTGGTGGTAGTGGCCGGTATGAGAATTGCTCCGTCATCCTTTTGGTGGGGGTCTGTCATTTTAATTGGTGTTAGATTGTGTGATAATGTTAGTCCTATCATCCTTTTGGTGGTAGTGGCTGGTGTGAGTTTTGCTTCATCATCCTTATGGTGGGGGGTCTGTTATCTAATTAATGGCAGATTGTGCGATAGTGTTTCCTTATCATCCTTTTGGTGGTAGTGGTCGGTGTTAGTTTCACTCCGTCATCCTTTTGGTGGGGGGTCTGTCATCTAATTGATGTCAGATTGTGCGATCGTGTTTGTCCTATCATCCTTTTGGTGGTAGTGGTCGGTGTGAGTTTCGCTCCGTCAATCTTTTGATGGGGGGTCTGTCATCTAATTGATGTCAGATTGTGCGATAGTGTTTGTCCTATCAACCTTTTGGTGGTAGTGGCCGGTGTGAGTTTCGCTCCGTCATCTTTTTGGTGAGGGGTCTGTCATCTAATTTATGTCAGATTGTACGATAGTGTCTATCCTATCATCCTTATCGTGGTAGTGGCCAATGCGAGTTTCGCTCTGTCACTGTTTTGGTGGTGGGTCTTTCATCGTAATTGATGTCAGATTGTGTGATAGTGTTTTTCCTATCATCCTTTTGGTGGTATTGGCCGGTGTGAGTTTCGCTCCTTCATCCTTTTGGTGGGGGCTCTGTCATTTTAATTGATGTTAGATTGTGCAATAGTGTTTGTCCTATCATTCTTTTGGTGGTAGTGGCCGGTGTGAGTTTCGCTCCGTGATCCTTTTGGTGGGGGTCTGTCATTTTAATTGATGTTACATTGTGTGATAATGTTAGTCCTATCATCCTTTTGATGGTAGTGGCTGGTGTGAGTTCCGCTTCATCATCCTTATGGTGGGAGGTCTGTCATCTAGTCGATGGCAGATTGTGCGATAGTGTTTGCCCTATCATCCTTTTGGTGGTAGTGGCCGGTGTGAGTTTCGCTCCGTCATCCTTTTGGTGGGGGGTCTGTCATCTAATTGATGTTAGATCGTGTTCGTCGTGTTTTTATGGATTTGTGGTGCAAGACATGCAGTGATCGTGTTCGCTATGCCACATGTTCCCCTAGCAGAGTTGCTTGGTCAAGCACTTCTCTTTCTCCCCAGCCGAGTCCTTATCACGGTACGGTGGAAATAGCATGATGCAGATTTTGGGTGGTTACCCACAGTTACCCCAGTAGAGACGTAATCCCCAGCGGGGTGATTTTCAACGAGATACTTGGTTAAGTTCCTCGTAGTCCCCGACAGGATATTCTTTGACAAGTCGCTTGGTTAAGTTACTTGTATTCCCCCGTCTGAGTCTTTCTCAGGATGCTGCGGAGTCAGCATTAGAAGACGGTAATGCAGTTTGTGAGTCGTTACCCGTAGTTCCCCCAGCGGAGTTATGTGCTCCAGCAGGGTGTTACTTCAATGAGTTAATTGCTTAAGTCCCTCACAGTCCCCGGCAGGGTATTCGCCACGGGAGTTGTTTGGTTAAATTCCTCGTATTTTTCAACAAGGTTATTCTCGTCAGGGTACTTGGTTAAGTTCCCAATTTCCCCAGCAGGTGTTTGACGGCAATCGTCAGAATTGGCCTCAGAGTTATTTAGTTAAGTTTCTCGTTTCCCCGCAGAGTCGGTTGTGCATGTCTTCGAACATTGCCCCGCTTGGTAAGCGTTTGCTCGTTTCTTCAGGATACGAAAGGTTGATCAGTGAAGTCAACATGACAAGTGAAGTCAATATTCTCCCGCTGGTTAGCGTGTGCTTGGTTGATAAGTGAGATCAACAGAGGTTGATAAGTGATATCAACAATTTCTCGTTGTTTGGTGTATGCCCATTTCTTCGGAATGGAGTGGTCTGCGGACAATATCAAATTATTTTACAAAAGCACATTGACAGAGGAGTGGTTAGTTGTTGTCGTGACAACATAAGTCATTTCCCTGAAGGGTTTTCCCCAAGCAGTAGTCGTATGCGCAATTTATTTTTGTGGTTGGCAAATTTCCGGGTTCTTTCGTATTCAACCGTCTCGTACCTCGAATGTCTGAAAGCTGCGCGCTCTTCATCCAGTCGGGTCCAAGCCGCTTGAATAGGGGCAGCTGTTGCACCCCAAAATTTGCCCAACCTTTTTAACCTAGGTTTTTGTTTCAATTGCATAATCATTTGCATTGGCATCATGTACATAGTGTACTCATCTGCATTGCATAGCATAAGCAAGCTATCTTAATCAGGGGATCAAGTGCTATTCTTATCTCAAGAGGCATATTCAAGGGTTTCATTCATATTCAAGACTACTCAGGTCATCAGGGAAGAATTTGAGCTTTGAAGAGTTGACAGGTTGATCAGTGAGTTCTCCCCTATCTTGAGGTTATTTGGGGATCATCAGAGGAAGTGTGAGCCATGAGCCAAGAGCATGAGGTGTGTATGGATGTTATGAAGAGCCTAGATGATCATTTTTGAGGAGTAACCAAGTCATTGGAATGATTGCAAGAGCCTCAGTTGAAGTCAGTCAACTAGGGTTTTATCTGGGTCAACACTAGGTCAACCCTAGGTCAAAGACTTGTTTTGAGAGGCATCCAGGATCATTTGAAGAATGTGGGATTCATTATTTGCTACATGGATATGGATGTGGTGTTGTGCCAAAGAAAAATCAGAAGGAGTCAAGGAGAAGTGGAGTTACTAAATTAGGGTTTCAGTGTAAAATCCCCTGATTTAGGTCAAACTTCAAAGCAGTGTAACCCAAGATGCAAGCTTCATATGAATTTCTGGTCCACATGAAACTTGTAGAATATCTTCATAGCTTTAATTTGAGTGGTGGAATTCATCAAGATGATTTACAGAACTCAAGTTATAGCTCTTGCAAGTTACAGGTCATTTGAGGGCACTGAAATTTGTCTGTGAAAGTTGTCTGTCTTCCAAGCAACTTTTGACCTTCAAGGAGATTTCAAATGGATTTCTGGCCAACATGAGAGTTGTTCCTTATTGTCTTAGCTTTATAGTAAGGTATGGTATGCCTTCATATGATTTGTGGAACTCTAGTTATGTCCTTGGCAAGAAAAGGGTATTTTGGTCATTTGAGAATTACAGGTCATTCTTAGCCTATGCCTAAAACTCATGCAAGGAAGCTTCAAATGAAAAACTTCACAACATCAAAGTTGCTCAAAATGGAATTTTAAGTCTAGGAAAGAAGTCATGGAAGTTTGGAAATGCATAGAACTCAAGTTGACCAAAGTTGGTGAAAAATGACTTAAAAAGGGCATATAACTTGAAAAAGTTCAAATGGAAAATTGGTTTGGGCAATCTACAAATCCAAAATGGGTCATGTAATATACCAAATTGATTCCAAACAACATTTTAGAGACAATGGTTTAAACACATTTTTGAGTTGAGGCCTAAAAATGGGACTTTCTTTGTAATGTTGTTACTTGCATATTAAGGCAACTTTGGAAAACTTCACACAAGGCAAGGAGATGCTTGTTTTTTGCACATACCATCTCAATATCTCATGAGGAGAGATTTTAACACAAGTTTAGAGGGATGCAAGCATGATATGAGATGGTTCAATATGTCATCACATGAGAATTTCCACATTCTTCCACTTCATACTAGAAGGTTCTAGGGACTTCTAAATTGGTTTATATATTGATTGCAAAGTCCATGGGGTGATGGTTGGTGATTGTTGGTGGTGATTAGTGAGTGTTAGTGCAAAAGAGAGAGTGAGATACCATTTCTTCCATTTTTGCAATTCAATATCAAACTTCACTTTCTTCTTCATCTCCATTTCATTCTTCTCCACAAATCCATTCTCTGGATCATACTGAACACGTGCATACAGATTTGAGTGGCCATTGATGAAGGTTTGAAGGTGTGGCTTCAAAATTGCAAGAAAAGCAAATTGGATCCAAACTCACAATCCAAGCACTGTCCATCCAAGATCTTGCAAACAGAAAGATTATCATCCATTAAAGATCATTCTTGGCAAGTTTCAAGCATTGGATTGAAGAGTAACTACACTTGCCATCATCAATTTTCAGGTTTGCAAAAGCTTTCGAAACTCTTTATTTATGCAGCATTAGGTGAAATGGTTAGGATAAGCATGATTAGATACCATAGGTGATTGATTTCTGAGAGTTAGAGAGGATTACATGAGGTTCAATGGCAGGGTGCAGTTTCTTTCAAGATCAAGATTGGGCTGTGTAGTGAGTATTAATCAACATGTGATAGCTTAATGAAACCAGTGCAATATGAAGAACACATTAATACCATTAGAATCAAGAATTGTGAGAGTCCATTGCAGTGTAAAGTTGGTGAACCAGAGGTTTCTATCTATCGGGTTTGGAGTTTTAGGGGTTTTTAGGGAGAGATATTGGCATGGCTGGATTCCTGAGAGATTGTAGTGTGATTTTGCTTCTTATAGTTCTTGATTTCATGGCCATATGAGAGAGCACGATGGACTGGAAAATTCGTGCATGGAGCTGGTAAATCCTGAAAACCCTAGGTTGAATGAGGAAGACGATACAATAGCCGTTGGATCATTTTAATTTTCTTGACTTGTTAAACCAATCGCACGGCTGAGATTTAAAGTTGAAAACGGAGGGAAATGAAACACGCTGAACGCAGCGTTTCATTAAACCCAAACCCTGGGCCTGAATCCCAACCTCTTATTCGCACCCCCTATCTCAAAGCCCAAGTGAAATGAACTTGATTCTAATGCTATTAGCACCGGGTTCTTAATCATTTTTCTTTTGATTTTTCATTTAATTTTCTGAAGCATAATGGGCCTAGCGTTTCTGCTCTTCGCGCCCCCACCTTCTGGCCCATCAGCTATAATGAACTGGGCGTGGTTACTTGTGACACCCCCTCCCCAATTTAATTCATTTTTGTGATTTTTATTTTCTTTTATATTTTTAGCATCTTTAAAAAATCATATAAAATCAGAAAATTGATATTTTTAGTTGCTTCTTTTTGTGGTAGCTTCATAGTTCTGTTAAGAAGAATAATAAATAATAAAATTAGCATTTTATTTTGTTTTAGTATTTTTTGTGCATTTTTCTTTTAAATAGCTTTTTAAGTGGTTTAATTTGATGCATAATTTTGTTGATTTTAGTTCAATTAGCTCCCCTTAGATTTAGGGTCCATTCTTTTTAGGGTGATTAATTTAGGACTTTAGCTTCCTCATAGGATTTAATTCATAATTGTAGGATTAATTTTTAGATGATTTGATTAGGTGAGATTAGAGTGGTTAAAATTAGGGTTTTAAATGAGCATAGGTGAGATAGATCATTTCTTTTAGGAATTTTGATTTGATTTTGGGGTATGGGACTATAGGGGTTATGGGTAGATAATAGATCCCTTAGAAAATATTAGGCTTCCCCTATTACTATTAGTATATTGCTTGTATTTGATTGACTGTGTGGTGTGCCCTCTTTAGGGTTATTATTTGACTGTGTGGGGTATTGGGTTTGTTTGGGGCTTGGGGTTTGAGCTGAAGACTGTGTTGATGAAGCCCATTTGAAGAATAAGGAATGAAGACCAACTTCCAGAGTTGATGAGGAGTATCTTTTGCTGGCAGCTGTTGAAGGTTATAGGATCTAGGAGTTAGGCAGAGCTCTAGAGTAGAAAACTTGGTTCACGAACATGGAAGGTCTTGATTGCCTCCATCCCTCTCTATGATGCAGAGTCTCTCTAAGACACTCACCCCCTTCCTTTGTAAGGCTTGGTGATAGTGTCTAAGAGATAGAACTCTTGAGAGAAATATTCTATGTGTTGTTAGCAGTTTGTTTGCCACCTTTGGTGGTCAACTAATTGCTTAACATCCAGTTCATTCTTGTGATTGGTTCCTCAGCTGGGAGATTGAGACTTGAAGAAAAGCCATTGGGAGATTGAAGATAAAAGACTGATGCTTGCTTGAAGCTTGTGGATAGTGGATGCTGACTTGAAGACAGATGCTGATGAAGATTGCTTTGCTGTTTAGTTTTAGCTGTTTTAATTCTTGATGTATTGATTGAATTTCCCTGACTGTATTGTTTGCTGTTTAATCTGTTAGGTTGAAAGTGAATTCTGTTCACTTTTGCCCATTGTTTTCTAGGTTCGAGGTTGAGTGGGACTCCCTTGCCTCGCTTGTATTGTTGCATCCATGCATTTTACTGCTTTATTGTATATCTGCTGTTTCTGTTTTCGTTTATCCCTTAGGATCTCTGTTTCTCTCTGCGCAAGAGAGGAGCATGATAGACATTAGGTCTTAACCCATGCATGATAACATTAGGGTAGATTTTATCCCTTTTTTCAACCCTAGGATTGGTAGAGTGTCATCTCTTCTTTCTTCAAAACAACAGAAAAACATTAATAAAGGTTATAACAAAGGTCAATTCATTTCTTCCGTCAAAAGATTTGAACGAACATCAACCTTTTTTGCAATAAGAAAACCCTTGTTTAAGGTGATATTTTTCATAAAAGACACTTGAACAGCTTGTGTCGTGCGTAGCCCGAACTACGTTTGCTCTGATCTTCCATGCTGTGTGGAAGTACGTAGGCATAGGATGCGATATCCTAGCGAGCAACCTTCACCCATCCTTTCTCGTAGTTAGGCGAACTACGTTGACTCTGATTTCTCGTTCCAGACGGGAATACGTAGGCATAAAGTGCGATGCTTTGCCGAGTCATGTTTTCTTTTCTTTTCAGACCTCATCCTTTAGTTTAGATAGAAGTGTAATCCGTACAAACCCAAACAAGCGTGGATCCCATCGAGTACGATGGACGTGAGGGATGCTAATACCTTCCCCTTGCGTAACCGACTCCCGAACCCAGGTTTTGGTTGCGATGACCATACCTTTCCCATTTTTTGCGAGGTTTACTTCGAGCGTTTCCTTTCCCTCCTTTGGGATAAATAACGCACGGTGGCGACTCTTCTGGTCAGCCGGCGCCGATTTTCGCAGTAGCGACACGTATCATCCTTTTGGTGGTAGTGGCCGTTATGAGTTTCGCTCCGTCATCCTTTTGGTGGGGGTCTATCATTTTAATTAGTGTTAGATTGTGTGATAATGTTAGTCCTATCATACTTTTGGTGGTAGTGGCTGGTGTGAGTTTCGCTTCGTCATCCTTATGGTGGGGGGTCTGTTATCTAATTGATGGCAGATTGTGCGATAGTGTTTCCCTATCATCCTTTTGGTGGTAGTGGCCGGTTGTAGTTTCACTCCGTCATCCTTTTGGTGGGGGGTCTGTCATCTAATTGATGTCAGATTATGCGATCGTGTTTTTCCTATCATCCTTTTGGTGGTAGTGGTCGGTGTGAGTTTCGCTCCGTCATCCTTTTGGTGGGGGGTCTGTCATCTAATTGATGTCAGATTGTGCGATAGTGTTTGTCCTATCATCCTTTTGGTTGTAGTGGTCGGTGTGAGTTTCACTCCGTGATCCTTTTGGTGGGGGGTCTTCCATCGTAATTGATGTCAAATTGTGCGATAGTGTTTGTCCTATCATCCTTTTGGTGGTAGTGGCCAGTGTGAGTTTCGCTCAGTCATCCTTTTGGTGAGGGGTTTGTCATCATAATTGATATCAGATTGTGCGATAGTCTTTGTCCTATCATACTTTTGCTGGTAGTGGTTGGTGTGACTTTCACTCCGTTAACCTTTTGGTGGGGGGTTTGTCATCTAATTGATGTATGACTGTGCGTTAATGTTTGTCCTATCATCCTTTTGGTGGTAGTGGTCAGTGTGAGTTTCACTCCGTCATCCATTTGGTGGGGGGTCTGTGATCGTAATTGATATCAGATTGTGCGATAGTCTTTGTCCTATCATCCTTTTGATGGTAGTGGCCAGTGTAAGTTTTGCTCTGTCATCCTTTTGGTGGGGGGTCTGTCATCGTAATTGATGTCAGATTGTGCGATAGTCTTTGTCCTATCATCCTTTTGGTGGTACTGGCCGGTGTGAGTTTCGCTCTGTCATCATTTTGGTGGGGGGTCTGTCATTTTAATTGATGTCAGATTGTGCGATAATGTTTGTTCTATGATCCTTTTGGTGGTAGTGGCCGGTGTGTGTTTCGCTTTGTCATTCTTTTGTTGGGGGGTCTGTCATCTTAATTGATGTCAGATTGTGCGATAATGTTTGTCCTATCATCCTTTTGATGGTAGTAGCTGGTGTAAGTTTCTCTTTGTCATCCTTTTTTTGGGGGGTCTGTCATCGTAATTGATGTCAGATGCTACGATAGTGTTTGTCCTATCATCCTTTTGGTGGTAGTGTTTGGTGTGAGTTTTGCTCCGTCATCCTTTTGGAGGGGGGTCTGTCATCTTAATTGATGTCAGATTGTGCGATAGTGTTTGTCCTATCATCCTTTTAGTTGTAGTTGCCGGTGTGAGTTTCGCTTCTTCATCCTTTTGGTGGGTGGTCTGTCATCTAATTGATGGTAGATTGTGCGATAGTGTTTGTCCTATCATCCTTTTGGTGGTAGTGGACGGTGTGAGTTTCGCTCCGTCATCCTTTTAGTGGGGGGTCTGTCATCTAATTGAGGTCAGATTGTGCGATAGTATTTGTCCTATCATCCTTTTGATTGTAGTGGTTGGTGGGAGTTTCGCTCCGTGATCCTTTTGGTGGGGGGTCTTCCATCGTAATTGATGTCAGATTATGCGATAGTGTTTGTCCTATCATCCTTTTGTTGGTAGTGGCTGGTGTGAGTTTCGCTCCGTCATCCTTTTGGTGGGGGGTCTGTGATCATAATTGATGTCAGATTGTGCAATAGTCTTTGTCCTATCATCCTTTTGGTGGTAGTGGCTAGTGTGAGTTTCGCTCCGTCATCCTTTTGGTGAGGGGTCTGTCATTTTAATTGATGTTAGATTATGCGATAGTGTTTGTCGTATCATCCTTTTGGTGGTAGTGGCCGTTATGAGTTTCGCTCCGTCATCCTTTTGGTGGGGGTCTGTCATTTTAATTAGTGTTAGATTGTGTGATAATGTTAGTCCTATCATCCTTTTGGTGGTAGTGGCTGGTGTGAGTTTCGCTTCGTCATCCTTATGGTGGGGGGTCTGTTATCTAATTAATGGCAGATTGTGCGATAGTGTTTCCCTATCATCCTTTTGGTGGTAATGGCCGGTGTTAGTTTCACTCCGTCATCCTTTTGGTGGGGGGTCTATCATCTAATTGATGTCAGATTGTGCAATCGAGTTTGTCCTATCATCCTATTGGTGGTAGTGGTCGGTGTGAGTTTCGCTCCGTCAATCTTTTGGTGGGGGGTCTGTCATCTAATTGATGTCAGATTGTGCGATAGTGTTTGTCCTATAAACCTTTTGGTGGTAGTGGCCGGTGTGAGTTTCGCTCCGTCATCTTTTTGGTGAGGGGTCTGTCATCTAATTTATGTCAGATTGTACGATAGTGTTTATCCTATCATCCTTATCGTGGTAGTGGCCAGTGCGAGTTTCGCTCTGTCACTGTTTTGGTGGTGGGTCTTTTATCGTAATTTATGTTAGATTGTGCGATAGTGTTTTTCCTATCATCCTTTTGGTGGTATTGGCCGGTGTGAGTTTCGCTCCTTCATCCTTTTGGTGGGGGCTCTATCATTTTAATTGATGTTAGATTGTGCAATAGTGTTTGTCCTATCATTCTTTTGGTGGTAGTGGCCGGTGTGAGTTTCGCTCCGTGATCCTTTTTGTGGGGGTCTGTCATTTTAATTGATGTTAGATTGTGTGATAATGTTAGTCCTATCATCCTTTTGATGGTAGTGGCTGGTGTGAGTTTCGCTTCATCATCCTTATGGTGGGAGGTCTGTCATCTAGTCGATGGCAGATTGTGCGATAGTGTTTGCCCTATCATCCTTTTGGTGGTAGTGGCTGGTGTTAGTTTCACTACGTCATCCTTTTGGTGGGGGGTATGTCATCTAATTGATGTCAGATTGTGCGATCGTGTTTGTCCTATCATCCTTTTGGTGGTAGTGGTCGGTGTGAGTTTCGCTCCGTCATCCTTTTGGTGGGGGGTATGTCATCTAATTGATGTTAGATTGTGCGATAGTGTTTGTCCTATCATCCTTTTGGTGGTATTGGCCGGAGTGAGTTTCGCTCCTTCATCCTTTTGGTGGTAGTGCTTGGTGTGAGTTTCGCTCCGTCATCGTTTTGGAGGTGGGTCTGTCATCTTAATTGATGTCAGATTGTGCGATAGTGTTTTTCCTATCATCCTTTTAGTTGTATTGGCCGGTGTGAGTTTCGCTCCGTCATCCTTTTGGTGAGGGGTCTGTAATTTTAATTGATGTTAGATTGTGCAATAGTGTTTGTCGTATCATCCTTTTGGTGGTAGTGGCCGGTATGAGTTTCGCTCCGTCGTCCTTTTGGTGGGGGTCTATCATTTTAATTGGTGTTAGATTGTGTGATAATGTTAGTCCTGTCATCCTTTTGGTGGTAGTGGCTGGTGTGAGTTTCGCTTCGTCATCCTTATGGTGGGGGGTCTGTTATCTAATTGATGGCAAATTGTGCGATAGTGTTTCCCTATCATCCTTTTGGTGGTAGTGGCCGGTTTTAGTTTCACTCCGTCATCCTTTTGGTGGGGGATCTGTCATCTAATTGATGTCAGATTGTGCGATCGTGTTTGTCCTATCATCCTTTTGGTGGTAGTGGTCGGTGTGAGTTTCGCTCCGTCATCCTTTTGGTGGGGGGTCTGTCATCTAATTGATGTCAGATTGTGTGATAGTGTTTGTCCTATCATCCTTTTGGTTGTAGTGGTCGGTGTGAGTTTCACTCCGTGATCCTTTTGGTGGGGGGTCTTCCATCGTAATTGATGTCAAATTGTGCTATAGTGTTTGTCCTATCATCCTTTTGGTGGTAGTGGCCAGTGTGAGTTTCGCTCAGTCATCCTTTTGGTGAGGGGTTTGTCATCATAATTGATATCAGATTGTGCGATAGTCTTTGTCCTATCATACTTTTGCTGGTAGTGGTTGGTGTGAGTTTCACTCCGTTATCCTTTTGGTGGGGGGTCTGTCATCTAATTGATGTATGATTGTGCGATAGTGTTTGTCCTATCATCCTTTTGGTGGTAGTGGCCAGTGTGAGTTTCGCTCCGTCATCCATTTGGTGGGGGGTCTTTGATCGTAATTGATATCAGATTGTGCGATAGTCTTTGTCCTATCATCCTTTTGAGGGTAGTGGCCAGTGTAAGTTTTGCTCTGTCATCCTTTTGGTGGGGGGTCTGTCATCGTAATTGATGTCAGATTGTGCGATAGTCTTTGTCCTATCATCCTTTTGGTGGTACTGGCCGGTGTGAGTTTCGCTCTGTCATCATTTTGGTGGGGGGTCTGTCATTTTAATTGATGTCAGATTGTGCGATAATGTTTGTTCTATGATCCTTTTGGTGGTAGTGGCCGGTGTGTGTTTCGCTTTGTCATTCTTTTGTTGGGGGGTATGTCATCTTAATTGATGTCAGATTGTGCGATAATGTTTTTCCTATCATCCTTTTGATGGTAGTAGCTGGTGTAAGTTTCTCTCTGTCATCCTTTTTTGGGGGGGTCTGTCATCGTAATTGATGTCAGATGCTACGATAGTGTTTGTCCTATCATCCTTTTGGTGGTAGTGCTTGGTGTGAGTTTTGCTCCGTCATCCTTTTGGAGGGGGGTCTGTCATCTTAATTGATGTCAAATTGTGCGATAGTGTTTGTCCTATCATCCTTTTGGTGGTAGTGGCCAGTGTGAGTTTCGCTCAGTCATCCTTTTGGTGAGGGGTTTGTCATCATAATTGATATCAGATTGTGCGATAGTCTTTGTCCTATCATACTTTTGCTGGTAGTGGTTGGTGTGACTTTCACTCCGTTAACCTTTTGGTGGGGGGTTTGTCATCTAATTGATGTATGACTGTGCGTTAATGTTTGTCCTATCATCCTTTTGGTGGTAGTGGTCAGTGTGAGTTTCACTCCGTCATCCATTTGGTGGGGGGTCTGTGATCGTAATTGATATCAGATTGTGCGATAGTCTTTGTCCTATCATCCTTTTGATGGTAGTGGCCAGTGTAAGTTTTGCTCTGTCATCCTTTTGGTGGGGGGTCTGTCATCGTAATTGATGTCAGATTGTGCGATAGTCTTTGTCCTATCATCCTTTTGGTGGTACTGGCCGGTGTGAGTTTCGCTCTGTCATCATTTTGGTGGGGGGTCTGTCATTTTAATTGATGTCAGATTGTGCGATAATGTTTGTTCTATGATCCTTTTGGTGGTAGTGGCCGGTGTGTGTTTCGCTTTGTCATTCTTTTGTTGGGGGGTCTGTCATCTTAATTGATGTCAGATTGTGCGATAATGTTTGTCCTATCATCCTTTTGATGGTAGTAGCTGGTGTAAGTTTCTCTTTGTCATCCTTTTTTTGGGGGGTCTGTCATCGTAATTGATGTCAGATGCTACGATAGTGTTTGTCCTATCATCCTTTTGGTGGTAGTGTTTGGTGTGAGTTTTGCTCCGTCATCCTTTTGGAGGGGGGTCTGTCATCTTAATTGATGTCAGATTGTGCGATAGTGTTTGTCCTATCATCCTTTTAGTTGTAGTTGCCGGTGTGAGTTTCGCTTCTTCATCCTTTTGGTGGGTGGTCTGTCATCTAATTGATGGTAGATTGTGCGATAGTGTTTGTCCTATCATCCTTTTGGTGGTAGTGGACGGTGTGAGTTTCGCTCCGTCATCCTTTTAGTGGGGGGTCTGTCATCTAATTGAGGTCAGATTGTGCGATAGTATTTGTCCTATCATCCTTTTGGTTGTAGTGGTTGGTGGGAGTTTCGCTCCGTGATCCTTTTGGTGGGGGGTCTTCCATCGTAATTGATGTCAGATTATGCGATAGTGTTTGTCCTATCATCCTTTTGTTGGTCGTGGCTGGTGTGAGTTTCGCTCCGTCATCCTTTTGGTGGGGGGTCTGTGATCATAATTGATGTCAGATTGTGCAATAGTCTTTGTCCTATCATCCTTTTGGTGGTAGTGGCTAGTGTGAGTTTCGCTCCGTCATCCTTTTGGTGAGGGGTCTGTCATTTTAATTGATGTTAGATTATGCGATAGTGTTTGTCGTATCATCCTTTTGGTGGTAGTGGCCGTTATGAGTTTCGCTCCGTCATCCTTTTGGTGGGGGTCTGTCATTTTAATTAGTGTTAGATTGTGTGATAATGTTAGTCCTATCATCCTTTTGGTGGTAGTGGCTGGTGTGAGTTTCGCTTCGTCATCCTTATGGTGGGGGGTCTGTTATCTAATTAATGGCAGATTGTGCGATAGTGTTTCCCTATCATCCTTTTGGTGGTAATGGCCGGTGTTAGTTTCACTCCGTCATCCTTTTGGTGGGGGGTCTATCATCTAATTGATGTCAGATTGTGCAATCGAGTTTGTCCTATCATCCTATTGGTGGTAGTGGTCGGTGTGAGTTTCGCTCCGTCAATCTTTTGGTGGGGGGTCTGTCATCTAATTGATGTCAGATTGTGCGATAGTGTTTGTCCTATCAACCTTTTGGTGGTAGTGGCCGGTGTGAGTTTCGCTCCGTCATCTTTTTGGTGAGGGGTCTGTCATCTAATTTATGTCAGATTGTACGATAGTGTTTATCCTATCATCCTTATCGTGGTAGTGGCCAGTGCGAGTTTCGCTCTGTCACTGTTTTGGTGGTGGGTCTTTTATCGTAATTTATGTTAGATTGTGCGATAGTGTTTTTCCTATCATCCTTTTGGTGGTATTGGCCGGTGTGAGTTTCGCTCCTTCATCCTTTTGGTGGGGGCTCTATCATTTTAATTGATGTTAGATTGTGCAATAGTGTTTGTCCTATCATTCTTTTGGTGGTAGTGGCCGGTGTGAGTTTCGCTCCGTGATCCTTTTTGTGGGGGTCTGTCATTTTAATTGATGTTAGATTGTGTGATAATGTTAGTCCTATCATCCTTTTGATGGTAGTGGCTGGTGTGAGTTTCGCTTCATCATCCTTATGGTGGGAGGTCTGTCATCTAGTCGATGGCAGATTGTGCGATAGTGTTTGCCCTATCATCCTTTTGGTGGTAGTGGCTGGTGTTAGTTTCACTACGTCATCCTTTTGGTGGGGGGTATGTCATCTAATTGATGTCAGATTGTGCGATCGTGTTTGTCCTATCATCCTTTTGGTGGTAGTGGTCGGTGTGAGTTTCGCTCCGTCATCCTTTTGGTGGGGGGTATGTCATCTAATTGATGTTAGATTGTGCGATAGTGTTTGTCCTATCATCCTTTTGGTGGTATTGGCCGGAGTGAGTTTCGCTCCTTCATCCTTTTGGTGGTAGTGCTTGGTGTGAGTTTCGCTCCGTCATCGTTTTGGAGGTGGGTCTGTCATCTTAATTGATGTCAGATTGTGCGATAGTGTTTTTCCTATCATCCTTTTAGTTGTATTGGCCGGTGTGAGTTTCGCTCCGTCATCCTTTTGGTGAGGGGTCTGTAATTTTAATTGATGTTAGATTGTGCAATAGTGTTTGTCGTATCATCCTTTTGGTGGTAGTGGCCGGTATGAGTTTCGCTCCGTCGTCCTTTTGGTGGGGGTCTATCATTTTAATTGGTGTTAGATTGTGTGATAATGTTAGTCCTGTCATCCTTTTGGTGGTAGTGGCTGGTGTGAGTTTCGCTTCGTCATCCTTATGGTGGGGGGTCTGTTATCTAATTGATGGCAAATTGTGCGATAGTGTTTCCCTATCATCCTTTTGGTGGTAGTGGCCGGTTTTAGTTTCACTCCGTCATCCTTTTGGTGGGGGATCTGTCATCTAATTGATGTCAGATTGTGCGATCGTGTTTGTCCTATCATCCTTTTGGTGGTAGTGGTCAGTGTGAGTTTCGCTCCGTCATCCTTTTGGTGGGGGGTCTGTGATCATAATTGATGTCAGATTGTGCAATAGTCTTTGTCCTATCATCCTTTTGGTGGTAGTGGCTAGTGTGAGTTTCGCTCCGTCATCCTTTTGGTGAGGGGTCTGTCATTTTAATTGATGTTAGATTGTGCGATAGTGTTTGTCGTATCATCCTTTTGGTGGTAGTGGCCGTTATGAGTTTCGCTCCGTCATCCTTTTGGTGGGGGTCTGTCATTTTAATTAGTGTTAGATTGTGTGATAATGTTAGTCCTATCATCCTTTTGGTGGTAGTGGCTGGTGTGAGTTTCGCTTCGTCATCCTTATGGTGGGAGGTCTGTTATCTAATTGATGGCAGACTGTGCGATAGTGTTTCCCTATCATCCTTTTGGTGGTAGTGGCCGGTGTTAGTTTCACTCCGTCATCCTTTTGGTGGGGGGTCTGTCATCTAATTGATGTCAGATTGTGCGATCGAGTTTGTCCTATCATCCTATTGGTGGTTGTGGTCGGTGTGAGTTTCGCTCCGTCATCCTTTTGGTGGGGGGTCTGTCATCTAGTTGATGTCAAATTATGCGATAGTGTTTGTCCTATCAACCTTTTGGTGGTAGTGGCTGGTGTGAGTTTCGCTCCGTCATCTTTTTGGTGAGGCGTCTGTCATCTAATTGATGTCAGATTGTACGATAGTGTTTATCCTATCATCGTTATGGTGGTAGTGGCCAGTGTGAGCTTCGCTCTGTCATCCTTTTGGTGGTGGGTATTTCATCGTAATTGATATCAGATTGTGCGATAGTGTTTTTGCTATCATCCTTTTAATGGTATTGACCGGTGTGAGTTTGGCTCCGTCATCCTTTTGGTGAGGGGTCTGTAATTTTAATTGATGTTAGATTGTGCAATAGTGTTTGTCGTATCATCCTTTTGGTGGTAGTGGCCGGTATGAGTTTCGCTCCGTCATCCTTTTGGTGGGGGTCTGTCATTTTAATTGGTGTTAGATTGTGTGATAATGTTAGTCCTATCATCCTTTTGGTGGTAGTGGCTGGTGTGAGTTTCGCTTCGTCATCCTTATGGTGGGGGGTCTGTTATCTAATTAATGGCAGATTGTGCGATAGTGTTTCCCTATCATCCTTTTGGTGGTAGTGGCCGGTGTTAGTTTCACTCCGTCATCCTTTTGGTGGGGGGTCTGTCATCTAATTGATGTCAGATTGTGCGATCGTGTTTGTCCTATCATCCTTTTGGTGGTAGTGGTCGGTGTGAGTTTCGCTCCGTCATCCTTTTGGTGGGGGGTCTGTCATCTAATTGATGTCAGATTGTGCGATAGTGTTTGTCCTATCAACCTTTTGGTGGTAGTGGCCGGTGTGAGTTTCGCTCCGTCATCTTTTTGGTGAGGGGTCTGTCATCTAATTTATGTCAGATTGTACGATAGTGTTTATCCTATCATCCTTATGGTGGTAGCGGCCAGTGCGAGTTTCGCTCTGTCACAATTTTGGTGGTGGGTCTTTCATCGTAATTGATGTCAGATTGTGCGATAGTGTTTTTCCTATCATCCTTTTGGTGGTATTGGCCGGTGTGAGTTTCGCTCCTTCATCCTTTTGGTGGGGGCTCTGTCATTTTAATTGATGTTAGATTGTGCAATAGTGTTTGTCCTATCATTCTTTTGGTGGTAGTGGTCGGTGTGAGTTTCGCTCCGTGATCCTTTTGGTGGTGGTCTGTAATTTTAATTGATGTTAGATTGTGTGATAATGTTAGTCCTATCATCCTTTTGATGGTAGTGGCTGGTGTGAGTTTCGCTTCATCATCCTTATGGTGGGAGGTCTGTCATCTAGTCGATGGCACATTGTGCGATAGTGTTTGCCCTATCATACTTTTGGTGGTAGTGGCCGGTGTTAGTTTCACTACGTCATCCTTTTGGTGGGGGGTATGTCATCTAATTGATGTCAGATTGTGCGATCGTGTTTGTCTTATCATCCTTTTGGTGGTAGTGGTGGTGTGAGTTTCGCTCCGTCATCCTTTTGGTGGGGGGTCTGTCATCTAATTGATGTTAGATTGTGCGATAGTGTTTGTCCTGTCATCCTTTTGGTGGTTTTGGCCGGTGTGAGTTTCGCTCCTTCATCCTTTTGGTGGTAGTGCTTGGTGTTAGTTTCGCTCCGTCATCCTTTTGGAGGGGGGTCTGTCATCTTAATTGATGTCAGATTGTGCGATAGTGTTTTTCCTATCATCCTTTTGGTTGTATTGGCCAGTGTGAGTTTCGCTCCGTCATCCTTTTGGTGAGTGGTCTATAATTTTAATTGATGTTAGATTGTGCAATAGTGTTTGTCGTATCATCCTTTTGGTGGTAGTGGCCGGTATGAGTTTTGCTCCGTCATCCTTTTGGTGGGGGTCTATCATTTTAATTGGTGTTGGATTGTGTGATAATGTTAGTCCTAGCATCCTTTTGGTGGTAGTGGCTGGTGTGAGTTTCGCTTCGTCATCCTTATGGTGGGGGGTCTGTTATCTAATTGATGGCAGATTGTGCGATAGTGTTTCCCTATCATCCTTTTGGTGGTAGTGGCCGGTGTTAGTTTCACTCCGTCATCCTTTCGATGGGGGGTCTGTCATCTACTTGATGTCAGATTGTGCGATCGTGTTTGTCCTATCATCCTTTTGGTGGTAGTGGTCGGTGTGAGTTTCGCTCCGTCATCCTTTTGGTGGGGGGTCTGTCATCTAATTGATGTCAGATTGTGCGATAGTGTTTGTCCTATCAACCTTTTGATGGTAGTGGCCGGTGTGAGTTTCGCTCCGTCATCTTTTTGGTGAGGGGTCTGTCATCTAATTGATGTCAGATTGTACGATAGTGTTTATCCTATCATCCTTATGGTGGTAGTGGCCAGTGCGAGTTTCGCTCTGTCACCGTTTTGGTGGTGGGTCTTTCATCGTAATTGATGTCAGATTGTGCGATAGTGTTTTTCCTATCATCCTCTTGGTGGTATTGGCCGGTGTGAGTTTCGCTCCTTCATCCTTTTGGTGGGGGATCTGTCATTTTAATTGATGTTAGATTGTGCAATAGTGTTTGTCCTATCATTCTTTTGGTGGTAGTGGCCGGTGTGAGTTTCGCTCCGTGATCCTTTTGGTGGGGGTCTGTCATTTTAATTGATGTTAGATTGTGTGATAATGTTAGTCCTATCATCCTTTTGGTGGTAGTGGCTGGTGTGAGTTTCGCTTCATCATCCTTATGGTGGGAGGTCTATCATCTAGTTGATGGCAGATTGTGCGATAGTGTTTGCACTATCATCCTTTTGGTGGTAGTGGCCGGTGTTAGTTTCACTACGTCATCCTTTTGGTGGGGGGTATGTCATCTAATTGATGTCAGATTGGGCGATCGTGTTTGTCCTATCATCCTTTTGGTGGTAGTGGTCGGTGTGAGTTTCGCTCCGTCATCCTTTTGGTGGGAGGTCTGTCATCTAATTGATGTTAGATTGTGCGATAGTGTTTGTCCTATCATCCTTTTGGTGGTATTGGCCTGTGTGAGTTTCGCTCCTTCATCCTTTTGGTGGTAGTGCTTGGTGTGAGTTTCGCTCCGTCATCCTTTTGGTGGGGGGTCTGTCATCTAATTGATGTTAGATTGTGCGATAGTGTTTGTCCTGTCATCCTTTTGGTGGTTTTGGCCGGTGTGAGTTTCGCTCCTTCATCCTTTTGGTGGTAGTGCTTGGTGTTAGTTTCGCTCCGTCATCCTTTTGGAGGGGGGTCTGTCATCTTAATTGATGTCAGATTGTGCGATAGTGTTTTTCCTATCATCCTTTTGGTTGTATTGGCCAGTGTGAGTTTCGCTCCGTCATCCTTTTGGTGAGTGGTCTATAATTTTAATTGATGTTAGATTGTGCAATAGTGTTTGTCGTATCATCCTTTTGGTGGTAGTGGCCGGTATGAGTTTTGCTCCGTCATCCTTTTGGTGGGGGTCTATCATTTTAATTGGTGTTGGATTGTGTGATAATGTTAGTCCTATCATCCTTTTGGTGGTAGTGGCTGGTGTGAGTTTCGCTTCGTCATCCTTATGGTGGGGGGTCTGTTATCTAATTGATGGCAGATTGTGCGATAGTGTTTCCCTATCATCCTTTTGGTGGTAGTGGCCGGTGTTAGTTTCACTCCGTCATCCTTTCGGTGGGGGGTCTGTCATCTACTTGATGTCAGATTGTGCGGTCGTGTTTGTCCTATCATCCTTTTGGTGGTAGTGGTCGGTGTGAGTTTCGCTCCGTCATCCTTTTGGTGGGGGGTCTGTCATCTAATTGATGTCAGATTGTGCGATAGTGTTTGTCCTATCAACCTTTTGATGGTAGTGGCCGGTGTGAGTTTCGCTCCGTCATCTTTTTGGTGAGGGGTCTGTCATCTAATTGATGTCAGATTGTACGATAGTGTTTATCCTATCATCCTTATGGTGGTAGTGGCCAGTGCGAGTTTCGCTCTGTCACCGTTTTGGTGGTGGGTCTTTCATCGTAATTGATGTCAGATTGTGCGATAGTGTTTTTCCTATCATCCTCTTGGTGGTATTGGCCGGTGTGAGTTTCGCTCCTTCATCCTTTTGGTGGGGGATCTGTCATTTTAATTGATGTTAGATTGTGCAATAGTGTTTGTCCTATCATTCTTTTGGTGGTAGTGGCCGGTGTGAGTTTCGCTCCGTGATCCTTTTGGTGGGGGTCTGTCATTTTAATTGATGTTAGATTGTGTGATAATGTTAGTCCTATCATCCTTTTGGTGGTAGTGGCTGGTGTGAGTTTCGCTTCATCATCCTTATGGTGGGAGGTCTATCATCTAGTTGATGGCAGATTGTGCGATAGTGTTTGCACTATCATCCTCTTGGTGGTAGTGGCCGGTGTTAGTTTCACTACGTCATCCTTTTGGTGGGGGGTATGTCATCTAATTGATGTCAGATTGGGCGATCGTGTTTGTCCTATCATCCTTTTGGTGGTAGTGGTCGGTGTGAGTTTCGCTCCGTCATCCTTTTGGTGGGAGGTCTGTCATCTAATTGATGTTAGATTGTGCGATAGTGTTTGTCCTATCATCCTTTTGGTGGTATTGGCCTGTGTGAGTTTCGCTCCTTCATCCTTTTGGTGGTAGTGCTTGGTGTGAGTTTCGCTCCGTCATCCTTTTGGTGGGGGGTCTGTCATCTAATTGATGTTAGATTGTGCGATAGTGTTTGTCCTGTCATCCTTTTGGTGGTTTTGGCCGGTGTGAGTTTCGCTCCTTCATCCTTTTGGTGGTAGTGCTTGGTGTTAGTTTCGCTCCGTCATCCTTTTGGAGGGGGGTCTGTCATCTTAATTTATGTCAGATTGTGCGATAGTGTTTTTCCTATCATCCTTTTGGTTGTATTGGCCAGTGTGAGTTTCGCTCCGTCATCCTTTTGGTGAGTGGTCTATAATTTTAATTGATGTTAGATTGTGCAATAGTGTTTGTCGTATCATCCTTTTGGTGGTAGTGGCCGGTATGAGTTTTGCTCCGTCATCCTTTTGGTGGGGGTCTATCATTTTAATTGGTGTTGGATTGTCTGATAATGTTAGTCCTATCATCCTTTTGGTGGTAGTGGCTGGTGTGAGTTTCGCTTCGTCATCCTTATGGTGGGGGGTCTGTTATCTAATTGATGGCAGATTGTGCGATAGTGTTTCCCTATCATCCTTTTGGTGGTAGTGGCCGGTGTTAGTTTCACTCCGTCATCCTTTCGGTGGGGGGTCTGTCATCTACTTGATGTCATATTGTGCGATCGTGTTTGTCCTATCATCCTTTTGGTGGTAGTGGTCGGTGTGAGTTTCACTCCGTCATCCTTTTGGTGGGGGGTCTGTCATCTAATTGATGTCAGATTGTGCGATAGTGTTTGTCCTATCAACCTTTTGATGGTAGTGGCCGGTGTGAGTTTCGCTCCGTCATCTTTTTGGTGAGGGGTCTGTCATCTAATTGATGTCAGATTGTACGATAGTGTTTATCCTATCATCCTTATGGTGGTAGTGGCCAGTGCGAGTTTCGCTCTGTCACCGTTTTGGTGGTGGGTCTTTCATCGTAATTGATGTCAGATTGTGCGATAGTGTTTTTCCTATCATCCTCTTGGTGGTATTGGCCGGTGTGAGTTTCGCTCCTTCATCCTTTTGGTGGGGGATCTGTCATTTTAATTGATGTTAGATTGTGCAATAGTGTTTGTCCTATCATTCTTTTGGTGGTAGTGGCCGGTGTGAGTTTCGCTCCGTGATCCTTTTGGTGGGGGTCTGTCATTTTAATTGATGTTAGATTGTGTGATAATGTTAGTCCTATCATCCTTTTGGTGGTAGTGGCTGGTGTGAGTTTCGCTTCATCATCCTTATGGTGGGAGGTCTATCATCTAGTTGATGGCAGATTGTGCGATAGTGTTTGCACTATCATCCTCTTGGTGGTAGTGGCCGGTGTTAGTTTCACTACGTCATCCTTTTGGTGGGGGGTATGTCATCTAATTGATGTCAGATTGGGCGATCGTGTTTGTCCTATCATCCTTTTGGTGGTAGTGGTCGGTGTGAGTTTCGCTCCGTCATCCTTTTGGTGGGAGGTCTGTCATCTAATTGATGTTAGATTGTGCGATAGTGTTTGTCCTATCATCCTTTTGGTGGTATTGGCCTGTGTGAGTTTCGCTCCTTCATCCTTTTGGTGGTAGTGCTTGGTGTGAGTTTCGCTCCGTCATCCTTTTGGTGGGGGGTCTGTCATCTAATTGATGTTAGATTGTGCGATAGTGTTTGTCCTGTCATCCTTTTGGTGGTTTTGGCCGGTGTGAGTTTCGCTCCTTCATCCTTTTGGTGGTAGTGCTTGGTGTTAGTTTCGCTCCGTCATCCTTTTGGAGGGGGGTCTGTCATCTTAATTTATGTCAGATTGTGCGATAGTGTTTTTCCTATCATCCTTTTGGTTGTATTGGCCAGTGTGAGTTTCGCTCCGTCATCCTTTTGGTGAGTGGTCTATAATTTTAATTGATGTTAGATTGTGCAATAGTGTTTGTCGTATCATCCTTTTGGTGGTAGTGGCCGGTATGAGTTTTGCTCCGTCATCCTTTTGGTGGGGGTCTATCATTTTAATTGGTGTTGGATTGTCTGATAATGTTAGTCCTATCATCCTTTTGGTGGTAGTGGCTGGTGTGAGTTTCGCTTCGTCATCCTTATGGTGGGGGGTCTGTTATCTAATTGATGGCAGATTGTGCGATAGTGTTTCCCTATCATCCTTTTGGTGGTAGTGGCCGGTGTTAGTTTCACTCCGTCATCCTTTCGGTGGGGGGTCTGTCATCTACTTGATGTCATATTGTGCGATCGTGTTTGTCCTATCATCCTTTTGGTGGTAGTGGTCGGTGTGAGTTTCGCTCCGTCATCCTTTTGGTGGGGGGTCTGTCATCTAATTGATGTCAGATTGTGCGATAGTGTTTGTCCTATCAACCTTTTGATGGTAGTGGCCGGTGTGAGTTTCGCTCCGTCATCTTTTTGGTGAGGGGTCTGTCATCTAATTGATGTCAGATTGTACGATAGTGTTTATCCTATCATCCTTATGGTGGTAGTGGCCAGTGCGAGTTTCGCTCTGTCACCGTTTTGGTGGTGGGTCTTTCATCGTAATTGATGTCAGATTGTGCGATAGTGTTTTTCCTATCATCCTCTTGGTGGTATTGGCCGGTGTGAGTTTCGCTCCTTCATCCTTTTGGTGGGGGATCTGTCATTTTAATTGATGTTAGATTGTGCAATAGTGTTTGTCCTATCATTCTTTTGGTGGTAGTGGCCGGTGTGAGTTTCGCTCCGTGATCCTTTTGGTGGGGGTCTGTCATTTTAATTGATGTTAGATTGTGTGATAATGTTAGTCCTATCATCCTTTTGGTGGTAGTGGCTGGTGTGAGTTTCGCTTCATCATCCTTATGGTGGGAGGTCTATCATCTAGTTGATGGCAGATTGTGCGATAGTGTTTGCACTATCATCCTTTTGGTGGTAGTGGCCGGTGTTAGTTTCACTACGTCATCCTTTTGGTGGGGGGTATGTCATCTAATTGATGTCAGATTGGGCGATCGTGTTTGTCCTATCATCCTTTTGGTGGTAGTGGTCGGTGTGAGTTTCGCTCCGTCATCCTTTTGGTGGGAGGTCTGTCATCTAATTGATGTTAGATTGTGCGATAGTGTTTGTCCTATCATCCTTTTGGTGGTATTGGCCTGTGTGAGTTTCGCTCCTTCATCCTTTTGGTGGTAGTGCTTGGTGTGAGTTTCGCTCCGTCATCCTTTTGGTGGGGGGTCTGTCATCTAATTGATGTCAGATTGTGCGATAGTGTTTGTCCTGTCATCCTTTTGGTGGTAGTGGCCGGTGTGAATTTCGCTCCTTCATCCTTTTGGTGGTAGTGCTTGGTGTTAGTTTCGCTCCGTCATCCTTTTGGAGGGGGGTCTGTCATCTTAATTGATGTCAGATTGTGCGATAGTGTTTTTCCTATCATCCTTTTGGTTGTATTGGCCAGTGTGAGTTTCGCTCCGTCATCCTTTTGGTGAGTGGTCTATAATTTTAATTGATGTTAGATTGTGCAATAGTGTTTGTCGTATCATCCTTTTGGTGGTAGTGGCCGGTATGAGTTTTGCTCCGTCATCCTTTTGGTGGGGGTCTATCATTTTAATTGGTGTTGGATTGTCTGATAATGTTAGTCCTATCATCCTTTTGGTGGTAGTGGCTGGTGTGAGTTTCACTTCGTCATCCTTATGGTGGGGGGTCTGTTATCTAATTGATGGCAGATTGTGCGATAGTGTTTCCTTATCATCCTTTTGGTGGTAGTGGCCGGTGTTAGTTTCACTCCGTCATCCTTTCGGTGGGGGGTCTGTCATCTACTTGATGTCATATTGTGCGATCGTGTTTGTCCTATCATCCTTTTGGTGGTAGTGGTCGGTGTGAGTTTCGCTCCGTCATCCTTTTGGTGGGGGGTCTGTCATCTAATTGATGTCAGATTGTGCGATAGTGTTTGTCCTATCAACCTTTTGATGGTAGTGGCCGGTGTGAGTTTCGCTCCGTCATCTTTTTGGTGAGGGGTCTGTCATCTAATTGATGTGAGATTGTACGATAGTGTTTATCCTATCATCCTTATGGTGGTAGTGGCCAGTGCGAGTTTCGCTCTGTCACCGTTTTGGTGGTGGGTCTTTCATCGTAATTGATGTCAGATTGTGCGATAGTGTTTTTCCTATCATCCTCTTGGTGGTATTGGCCGGTGTGAGTTTCGCTCCTTCATCCTTTTGGTGGGGGATCTGTCATTTTAATTGATGTTAGATTGTGCAATAGTGTTTGTCCTATCATTCTTTTGGTGGTAGTGGCCGGTGTGAGTTTCGCTCCGTGATCCTTTTGGTGGGGGTCTGTCATTTTAATTGATGTTAGATTGTGTGATAATGTTAGTCCTATCATCCTTTTGGTGGTAGTGGCTGGTGTGAGTTTCGCTTCATCATCCTTATGGTGGGAGGTCTATCATCTAGTTAATGGCAGATTGTGCGATAGTGTTTTCCCTATCATCCTTTTGGTGGTAGTGGCCGGTGTTAGTTTCACTACGTCATCCTTTTGGTGGGGGGTATGTCATTTAATTGATGTCAGATTGTGCGATCGTGTTTGTCCTATCATCCTTTTGGTGGTAGTGGTCGGTGTGAGTTTCGCTCCGTCATCCTTTTGGTGGGAGGTCTGTCATCTAATTGATGTTAGATTGTGCGATAGTGTTTGTCCTATCATCCTTTTGGTGGTATTGGCCTGTGTGAGTTTCGCTCCTTCATCCTTTTGGTGGTAGTGCTTGGTGTGAGTTTCGCTCCGTCATCCTTTTGGAGGGGGGTCTGTCATCTTAATTGATGTCAGATTGTGCGATAGTGTTTCTCCTATCATCCTTTTGGTGGTAGTGGCCGGTGTGAATTTCGCTCCGTCATCTTTTTGGTGAGGGGTCTGTCATGTAATTGATGTCAGATTGTACGATAGTGTTTATCCTATCATCCTTTTGGTGGTAGTGGCCGGTGTGAGTTTCGCTCCGTCATCTTTTTGGTGGGGGGTCTGTCATTTTAATTGATGTTAGATTAGCGATAGTGTTTGTCCTATCATCCTTTTGATGGTAGTGGCCGGTGTATGTTTCGCTCTGTCATCCTTTTGGTGGGGGTCTGCCATTTTAATTGATGTTAGATTGTATGATACTGCTAGTCCTATCATCCTTTTGGTGGTAGTGGCTGGTGTGAGTTTCTCTTCGTCATCCTTATGGTGGGGGGTCTGTTATCTAATTGATGGCAGATTGTGCGATAGTGTTTCCCTATCATCCTTTTGGTGGTAGTGGTCGGTGTTAGTTTCACTCCGTCATCCTTTTGGTGGGGGGTCTGTCATCTAATTGATGTCAGATTGTGCGATCGTGTTTGTCCTATCATCCTTTTGGTGGTAGTGGTCGGTGTGAGTTTCGCTCCGTCATCCTTTTGGTGGGGGGGTCTGTCATCTAATTGATGTCAGATTGTGCAATAGTGTTTGTCCTATCAACCTTTTGGTGGTAGTGGCCGGTGTGAGTTAGCTCCGTCATCTTTTTGGTGAGGGGTTTGTTATCTAATTGATGTCAGATTGTACGATAGTGTTTATCCTATCATCCTTATGGTGGTAGTGGCAGGTGTGAGTTTCGCTCCGTGATCCTTTTGGTGGGGGTCTGTCATTTTAATTGATGTTAGATTGTGTGATATTGTTAGTCCTATCATCCTTGTGGTGGTATTGGCGTGTGTGAGTTTCGCTTCGTCATCTTTATGGTGGGGGGTCTGTCATCTAATTGATGGCAGATTGTGCGATAATGTTTGCCCTATCATCCTTTTGGTGGTAGTGGCCGGTGTGAGTTTCGCTCCGTCATCTTTTTGGTGAGGGGTCTGTCATCTAATTGATGTTAGATTGTACGAAACTGTTTATCCTATCATCCTTATGGTGCTAGTGGCCAGTGTGAGTTTTGCTCCGTCATCCTTTTGGTGGTGGGTTTTTCATCGTAATTGATTTCAGATTGTGCGATAGTGTTTGTCCTATCATCCTTTTGGTGGTAGTGCTTGGTGTGAGTTTCGCTCCGTCATCCTTTTGGAGGGGGGTCTGTCATCTTAATTGATGTCAAATTGTGCGATAGTGTTTGTCCTATCATCCTTTTAGTTGTAGTGGCCGGTATGAGTTTCGCTCCGTGATCCTTTTGGTGGGGGGTCTGTCATCTAATTGATGGTAGATTATGCGATAGTGTTTGTCCTATCATCCTTTTGGTGGTAGTGGCCGGTGTGAGTTTCGCTCCGTCATCCTTTTGGTGGGGGGTCTTCCATCGTAATTGATGTCAGATTGTGCGATAGTGTTTGTCCTATCATCCTTTTGGTGGTAGTGGCCGGTGTTAGTTTCACTCCGTCATCATTTTGGTGGGGGGTCTGTCATTTTAATTGATGTCAGATTGTGCGATAGTGTTTGTCCTATCGTCCTTTTGGTGGTAGTGGCTGATGTGTGTTTCGCTCCGTCATTATTTTGTTGGGGGGTCTGTCATCTTAATTGATGTCAGATTGTGCGATAATGTTTGTCCTATCATCCTTTTAATGGTAGTGGCCGGTGTGAGTTTCGCTCAGTCATCCTTTTGGTGAGGGGTCTGTCATCGTAATTGATATCAGATTGTGTGATAGTCTTTGTCCTATCATACTTTTGCTGGTAGTGGTTGGTGTGAGTTTCGCTTTGTTATCCTTTTGGTGGGGGGTCTGTCATCTAATTGATGTCTGATTGTGTGATAGTGTTTGTCCTATCATCCTTTTGGTGGTAGTGGCCAGTGTGAGTTTCACTCCGTCATCCATTTGGTGGGGGGTCTGTGATCGTAATTGATATCAGATTGTGCGATAGTCTTTGTCCTATCATCCTTTTGGTGGTAGTGGCCAGTGTGAGTTTTGCTCTGTCATCCTTTTGGTGGGGGGTCTGTCAACGTAATTGATGTCAGATTGTGCGATAGTCTTTGTTCTATCATCCTTTTGGTGGTAGTGGCCGGTGTGAGTTTCGCTCTGTCATCATTTTGGTGGGGGGTCTGTCATTTTAATTGATGTCAGATTGTGCGATAATGTTTGTCCTATCGTCCTTTTGGTGGTAGTGGCCGGTGTGTGTTTTGCTTTATCATTCTTTTGTTGGGGGGTCTGTCATCTTAATTGATGTCAGATTGTGCGATAATGTTTGTCCTATCATCCTTTTGATGGTAGTGGCTGGTGTAAGTTTCTCTCCGTCATCCTTTTTGTGGGGGGTCTGTCATCGTAATTGATGTAAGATGCTACGATAGTGTTTGTCCTATCATCCTTTTGGTGGTAGTGCTTGGTGTGAGTTTCGCTCCGTCATCCTTTTGGAGGGGGGTCTGTCATCTTAATTGATGTCAGATTGTGCGGTAGTGTTTGTCCTATCATCCTTTTAGTTGTAGTGGTCGGTGGGAGTTTCGCTCCGTGATCCTTTTGGTGGGGGGTCTTCCATCGTAATTGATGTCAGATTGTACGATAGTGTTTGTCCTATCATCCTTTTGGTGGCAGTGGCTGGTGTGAGTTTCGCTCCGTCATCCTTTTGGTGGGGGGTATGTGATCATAATTGATATCAGATTGTGCGATAGTCTTTGTCCTATCATCCTTTTGGTGGTAGTGGCTAGTGTGAGTTTTGCCCTGTCATCCTTTTGGTGGGGGGTCTATCATCGTAATTGATGTCAGATTGTGCGATAGTCTTTGTCCTATCATCCTTTTGGTGGTAATGGCCGGTGTGAGTTTCGCTCCGTCATCCTTTTGGTGGGGGGTCTGTCACCTAATTGATGTCAGATTGTGCGATAGTGTTTTTCCTATCATCCTTTTGGTTGTAGTGGTCGGTGGGAGTTTCGCTCCGTGATCCTTTTGGTGGGGGGCCTTCCATCGTAATTGATGTCAGATTGTACGATAGTGTTTGTCCTATCATCCTTTTGGTGGTAGTGGCTGGTGTGAGTTTCGCTCCGTCATCCTTTTGGTGGGGGGTCTGTGATCATAATTGATATCAGATTGTGCGATAGTCTTTGTCCTATCATCCTTTTGCTGGTAGTGGCTAGTGTGAGTTTTGCCCTATCATCCTTTTGGTGGGGGGTCTGTCATCGTAATTGATGTCAGATTGTGCGATAGTCTTTGTCCTATCATCCTTTTGGTGGTAGTGGCCGGTGTGAGTTTTGCTCTATAATAATTTTCGTGGGGGGTCTGTCATTTTAATTGATGTCAGATTGTGCGATAATGTTTGTCCTATCGTCCCTTTGGTGGTAATGGCTAGTGTGTGTTTCGCACCGTCATTCTTTTGTTGGGCGGTCTGTCATCTTAAGTGATGTCAGATTGTGCGATAATGTTTGTCCTATCATCCTTTTGATGGTAGTGGCCGGTATAAGTTTCTCTCTGTCATCCTTTTTGTGGTGGGTCTGTCATCGTAATTGATGTCAGATTGTATGATAGTGTTTGTCCTATCATCCTTTTGGTGGTAGTGCTTGGTGTGAGTTCGCTCTGTCATCCTTTTGGAGGGGGGTCAGTCATCTTAATTGATGTCAGATTGTGCGATAGTGTTTGTTCTATCTTCCTTTTGGTTATAGTGGTCGGTGGTAGTTTCGCTCCGTGATCCTTTTGGTGGGGGGTCTTCCATCGTAATTGATGTCAGATTGTGCGATAGTGTTTGTCCTATCATCCTTTTGCTGGTAGTTTCCAGTGTGACTTTCGCTCAGTCATCCTTTTGGTGGGGGGTATGTCATCATAATTGATATCAGATTGTGCGATAGACTTTGTCCTATCATCCTTTTGCTGGTAGTGGCTGGTGTGAGTTTCGCTCCGTTATCCTTTTGGTGGAGGGTCTGTCATCTAATTGAAGTCAAATTGTGCGATAGTGTTTGTCCTATCATCCTTTTGGTTGTAGTGGCCGGTGTGAGTTTCGCTCCGTGATCCTTTTGGTGGGGGGTATGTCATCTTATTATTGTCAGATTGTGCGATCGTGTTTGTCCTATCATCCTTTTGGTGGTAGTAGTCGATGTGAGTTTCGCTCCGTCATCCTTTTGGTGCGCGGTCTGTCATCTAATTGATGTCAGATTGTGCGATAGTGTTTGTCCTATCATCCTTTTGGTGGTAGTGGCCGGTGTGAGTTTCGCTCCGTCATCTTTTTGGTGAGGGGTCTGTCATCTAATTGATGTCAGATTGTACGATAGTGTTTATCGCATCATCCTTATGGTGGTAGTGGCCAGTGTGAGTTTCGCCCCGTTATCCTTTTGGTGGGGGTCTTTCATCTAATTGATGTCAGATTGTGCGATAGTGTTTGTCCTATCATCCTTTTGGTTGTAGTGGTCGGTGTGAGTTTCACTCCGTGATCCTTTTGGTGGGGGGTCTTCCATGGTAATTAATGTCAGATTGTGCGATAGTGTTTGTCCTATCATCCTTTTGGTGGTAGTGGCCAGTGTGAGTTTTGCTCAGTCATCCTTTTGGTGAGGGGTCTGTGATAGTAATTGATATCAGATTGTGCAATAGTCTTTTTCCTATCATCCATTTGGTTGTAGTGGCCAGTGTGAGTTTTGCTCTGTCATCCTTTTGGTGGGGGGTTTGTTATCGTAATTGATGTCAGATTGTGCGATAGTATTTGTCCTATCATCCTTTTGGTGGTAGTGGCCGGTGTGAGTTTCGCTCTGTCATCATTTTGGTGGGGGGTCTGTCATTTTAATTGATGTGAGATTGTGCGATAATGTTTGTCCTATTGTCCTTTTGGTGGTAGTGGCCGGTGTGTGTTTCGCTTTGTCATTCTTTTGTTGGGGGGTCTGTCATCTTAATTAATGTCAGATTATGCGATAATGTTTGTCCTATCATCCTTTTGATGGTAGTGGCTGGTGTAAATTTCTCTCCGTCATCCTTTTTGTGGGGGGTCTGTCATCGTAAATGAAGTCAGATGCTACGATAGTGTTTGTCCTATCATCCTTTTGGTGGTAGTGCTTGGTGTGAGTTTCGCACCGTCATCCTTTAGGAGGGGGGTCTGTCATCTTAATTGATGTCAGATTGTGCGATAGTGTTTGTCCTATCATCCTTTTAGTTGTAGTGGTCGGTGGGAGTTTTGCTCCGTGATCCTTTTGGTGGGGGGTCTTCCATCGTAATTGATGTCAAATTATGCGATAGTGTTTGTCCTATCATCCTTTTGGTGGTAGTGGCTAGTGTGAGTTTCGCTCCGTCATCCTTTTGGTGGGGGGTCTGTGATCATAATTGATATCAGATTGTGCGATACTCTTTGTCCTATCATCCTTTTGGTGGTAGTGGCTAGTGTGAGTTTTGCCCTGTCATCCTTTTGGTGGGGGGTCTGTCATCGTAATTGATGTCAGATTGTGCGATAGTCTTTGTCCTATCATCCTTTTGGTGTTAGTGGCCGGTGTGAGTTTCGCTCTGTCATCATTTTGGTGGGGGGTCTGTCATTTTAGTTGATGTGAGATTGTGCGATAATGTTTGTCCTATCGTCCTTTTGGTGGTAGTGGCTGGTGTGTGTTTCGCTTTGTCATTCTTTTGTTGGGGGGGCTTTTATCTTAATTAATGTCAGATTGTGCGATAATGTTTGTCCTATCATCCTTTTGATGGTAGTGGCTGGTGTAAGTTTCTCTCCGTCATCCTTTTTGTGGGGGGTCTGTCATCGTAATTGAAGTCAGATGCTACGATAGTGTTTGTCCTATCATCCTTTTGGTGGTAGTGCTTGGTGTGAGTTTCGCTCCGTCATCCTTTTGGAGGGGGGTCTGTCATCTTAATTGATGTCAGATTGTGCGATAGTGTTTGTCCTATCATCCTTTTAGTTGTAGTGGTCGGTGGGAGTTTCACTCCGTGATCCTTTTGGTGGGGGGTCTTCCATCGTAATTGATGTCAGATTATGCGATAGTGTTTGTCCTATCATCCTTTTGGTGGTAGTGGCTGGTGTGAGTTTCGCTCAGTCATCCTTTTGGTGGGGGGTCTGTGATCATAATTGATATCAGATTGTGCGATAGTCTTTGTCCTATTATCCTTTTGGTGGTAGTGGCTAGTGTGAGTTTTGCCCTGTCATCCTTTTGGTGGGGGGTCTGTCATCGTAATTGATGTCAGATTGTGCGATAGTCTTTGTCCTATCATCCTTTTGGTGGTAGTGCTTGGTGTGAGTTTCGCTCCGTCATCCTTTTGGAGGGGGGTCTGTCATCTAATTGATGTCAGATTGTGCGATAGTGTTTGTCCTATCATCCTTTTGGTTATAGTGGTCGGTGGGAGTTTCGCTCCGTGATCCTTTTGGTGGGGGGTCTTCCATCGTAATTGATGTCAGATTGTGCGATAGTGTTTGTCCTATCATCCTTTTGGTGGTAGTGGCTGGTGTGAGTTTCGCTCCGTGATCCTTTTGGTGGGGGGTCTGTGATCATAGTTGATGTCAGATTGTGCGATAGTCTTTGTCCTATCATCCTTTTGATGGTAGTGGCCGGTGTGAGTTTTGCTCTGTCATCATTTTGGTGGGGGGTCTGTCATTTTAATTGATGTCAGATTGTGCGATAATGTTTGTCCTATCGTCCTTTTGGTGGTAGTGGCTGGTGTGAGTTTCGCTCTGTCATCCTTTTGGAGGGGGATCAGTCATCTTAATTGATGTCAGATTGTGCGATAGTGTTTGTTCTATCTTCCTTTTGGTTGTAGTGGTCGGTGGGAGTTTCGCTCCGTGATCCTTTTGGTGGGGGCTCTTCCATCCTAATTGACGTCAGATTGTGCGATAGTGTTTGTCCTATCATCCTTTTGGTGGTAGTTGCCAGTGTGACTTTCGCTTAGTCATCCTTTTCGTGGGGGGTATGTCATCGTAATTGATATCAGATTGTGTGATAGTCTTTGTCCTATCATCCTTTTGCTGGTAGTGGCTGGTGTGAGTTTCGCTCCGTTATCCTTTTGGTGGGGGGTCTGTCATCTAATTGAAGTCAGATTGTGCGATAGTGTTTGTCCTATCATCCTTTTGGTTGTAGTGACCGGTATGAGTTTCGCTCCGTGATCCTTTTGGTGGGGGGTATGTCATCTTATTGTTGTCAGATTGTGCGATCGTGTTTGTCCTATCATCCTTTTGGTGGTAGTGGTCGATGTGAGTTTCGCTCCGTCATCCTTTTGGTGCGTGGTCTGTCATCTAATTGATGTCAGATTGTGTGATAGTGTTTGTCCTATCATCCTTTTGGTGGTAGTGGCCGGTGTGAGTATCGCTCCGTCATCTTTTTGGTGTGGGGTCTGTCATCTAATTGATGTCAGATTGTACGATAGTGTTTATCGTATCATCCTTATGGTGGTAGTGTCCAGTGTGAGTTTCGCCCCGTTATCCTTTTGGTGGGGGGTCTTTCATCTAATTGATGTCGGATTGTGCGATAGTGTTTGTCCTATCATCCTTTTGGTTGTAGTGGTCGGTGTGAGTTTCACTCCGTGATCCTTTTGGTGGGGGGTCTTCCATCGTAATTGATGTCAGATTGCGCGATAGTGTTTGTCCTATCATCCTTTTGGTGGTAGTGGCCAGTGTGAGTTTCGCTCCGTCATCTTTTTGGTGAGGGGTCTGTCATCTAATTGATGTCAGATTGTACGATAGTGTTTATCGTACCATCCTTATGGTGGTAGTGGCCAGTGTGAGTTTCGCCCCGTTATCCTTTTGGTGGGGGTCTTTCATCTAATTGATGTCAGATTGTGCGATAGTGTTTGTCCTATCATCCTTTTGGTTGTAGTGGTCGGTGTGAGTTTCACTCCGTGATCCTTTTGGTGGGGGGTCTTCCATGGTAATTAATGTCAGATTATGCGATAGTGTTTGTCCTATCATCCTTTTGGTGGTAGTGGCCAGTGTGAGTTTCGCTCAGTCATCCTTTTGGTGAGGGGTCTGTGATAGTAATTGATATCAGATTGTGCAATAGTCTTTTTCCTATCATCCATTTGGTGGTAGTGGCCAGTGTGAGTTTTGCTCTGTCATCCTTTTGGTGGGGGGTTTGTTATCGTAATTGATGTCAGATTGTGCGATAGTATTTGTCCTATCATCCTTTTGGTGGTAGTGGCCGGTGTGAGTTTCGCTCTGTCATCATTTTGGTGGGGGGTCTGTCATTTTAATTGATGTGAGATTGTGCGATAATGTTTGTCCTATTGTCCTTTTGGTGGTAGTGGCCGGTGTGTGTTTCGCTTTGTCATTCTTTTGTTGGGGGGTCTGTCATCTTAATTAATGTCAGATTATGCGATAATGTTTGTCCTATCATCCTTTTGATGGTAGTGGCTGGTGTAAATTTCTCTCCGTCATCCTTTTTGTGGGGGGTCTGTCATCGTAAATGAAGTCAGATGCTACGATAGTGTTTGTCCTATCATCCTTTTGGTGGTAGTGCTTGGTGTGAGTTTCGCACCGTCATCCTTTAGGAGGGGGGTCTGTCATCTTAATTGATGTCAGATTGTGCGATAGTGTTTGTCCTATCATCCTTTTAGTTGTAGTGGTCGGTGGGAGTTTTGCTCCGTGATCCTTTTGGTGGGGGGTCTTCCATCGTAATTGATGTCAGATTATGCGATAGTGTTTGTCCTATCATCCTTTTGGTGGTAGTGGCTAGTGTAAGTTTCGCTCCGTCATCCTTTTCGTGGGGGGTCTGTGATCATAATTGATATCAGATTGTGCGATAGTCTTTGTCCTATCATCCTTTTGGTGGTAGTGGCTAGCGTGAGTTTTGCCCTGTCATCCTTTTGGTGGGGGGTCTGTGATCGTAATTGATGTCAGATTGTGCGATAGTCTTTGTCCTATCATCCTTTTGGTGTTAGTGGCCGGTGTGAGTTTCGCTCTGTCATCATTTTGGTGGGGGGTCTGTCATTTTAGTTGATGTGAGATTGTGCGATAATGTTTGTCCTATCGTCCTTTTGGTGGTAGTGGCTGGTGTGTGTTTCGCTTTGTCATTCTTTTGTTGGGGGGGCTTTTATCTTAATTAATTTCAGATTGTGCGATAATGTTTGTCCTATCATCCTTTTGATGGTAGTGGCTGGTGTAAGTTTCTCTCCGTCATCCTTTTTGTGGGGGGTCTGTCATCGTAATTGAAGTCAGATGCTACGATAGTGTTTGTCCTATCATCCTTTTGGTGGTAGTGCTTGGTGTGAGTTTCGCTCCGTCATCCTTTTGGAGGGGGGTCTGTCATCTTAATTGATGTCAGATTGTGCGATAGTGTTTGTCCTATCATCCTTTTAGTTGTAGTGGTCGGTGGGAGTTTCGCTCCGTGATCCTTTTGGTGGGGGGTCTTCCATCGTAATTGATGTCAGATTATGCGATAGTGTTTGTCCTATCATCCTTTTGGTGGTAGTGGCTGGTGTGAGTTTCGCTCCGTCATCCTTTTGGTGGGGGGTCTGTGATCATAATTGATATCAGATTGTGCGATAGTCTTTGTCCTATTATCCTTTTGGTGGTAGTGGCTAGTGTGAGTTTTGCCCTGTCATCCTTTTGGTGGGGGGTCTGTCATCGTAATTGATGTCAGATTGTGCGATAGTCTTTGTCCTATCATCCTTTTGGTGGTAGTGCTTGGTGTGAGTTTCGCTCCGTCATCCTTTTGGAGGGGGGTCTGTCATCTAATTGATGTCAGATTGTGCGATAGTGTTTGTCCTATCATCCTTTTGGTTATAGTGGTCGGTGGGAGTTTCGCTCCGTGATTCTTTTGGTGGGGGGTCTTCCATCGTAATTGATGTCAGATTGTGCGATAGTGTTTGTCCTATCATCCTTTTGGTGGTAGTGGCTGGTGTGAGTTTCGCTCCGTGATCCTTTTGGTGGGGGGTCTGTGATCATAGTTGATGTCAGATTGTGCGATAGTCTTTGTCCTATCATCCTTTTGATGGTAGTGGCCGGTGTGAGTTTTGCTCTATCATCATTTTGGTGGGGGGTCTGTCATTTTAATTGATGTCAGATTGTGCGATAATGTTTGTCCTATCGTCCTTTTGGTGGTAGTGGCTGGTGTGAGTTTCGCTCTGTCATCCTTTTGGAGGGGGATCAGTCATCTTAATTGATGTCAGATTGTGCGATAGTGTTTGTTCTATCTTCCTTTTGGTTGTAGTGGTCGGTGGGAGTTTCGCTCCGTGATCCTTTTGGTGGAGGCTCTTCCATCCTAATTGACGTCAGATTGTGCGATAGTGTTTGTCCTATCATCCTTTTGGTGGTAGTTGCCAGTGTGACTTTCGCTTAGTCATCCTTTTCGTGGGGGGTATGTCATCGTAATTGATATCAGATTGTGTGATAGTCTTTGTCCTATCATCCTTTTGCTGGTAGTGGCTGGTGTGAGTTTCGCTCCGTTATCCTTTTGGTGGGGGGTCTGTCATCTAATTGAAGTCAGATTGTGCGATAGTGTTTGTCCTATCATCCTTTTGGTTGTAGTGACCGGTATGAGTTTCGCTCCGTGATCCTTTTGGTGGGGGGTATGTCATCTTATTGTTGTCAGATTGTGCGATCGTGTTTGTCCTATCATCCTTTTGGTGGTAGTGGTCGATGTGAGTTTCGCTCCGTCATCCTTTTGGTGCGTGGTCTGTCATCTAATTGATGTCAGATTGTGTGATAGTGTTTGTCCTATCATCCTTTTGGTGGTAGTGGCCGGTGTGAGTATCGCTCCGTCATCTTTTTGGTGTGGGGTCTGTCATCTAATTGATGTCAGATTGTACGATAGTGTTTATCGATTCATCCTTATGGTGGTAGTGTCCAGTGTGAGTTTCGCCCCGTTATCCTTTTGGTGGGGGGTCTTTCATCTAATTGATGTCGGATTGTGCGATAGTGTTTGTCCTATCATCCTTTTGGTTGTAGTGGTCGGTGTGAGTTTCACTCCGTGATCCTTTTGGTGGGGGGTCTTCCATCGTAATTGATGTCAGATTGCGCGATAGTGTTTGTCCTATCATCCTTTTGGTGGTAGTGGCCAGTGTGAGTTTCGCTCCGTCATCTTTTTGGTGAGGGGTCTGTCATCTAATTGATGTCAGATTGTACGATAGTGTTTATCGTACCATCCTTATGGTGGTAGTGGCCAGTGTGAGTTTCGCCCCGTTATCCTTTTGGTGGGGGTCTTTCATCTAATTGATGTCAGATTGTGCGATAGTGTTTGTCCTATCATCCTTTTGGTTGTAGTGGTCGGTGTGAGTTTCACTCCGTGATCCTTTTGGTGGGGGGTCTTCCATGGTAATTAATGTCAGATTATGCGATAGTGTTTGTCCTATCATCCTTTTGGTGGTAGTGGCCAGTGTGAGTTTCGCTCAGTCATCCTTTTGGTGAGGGGTCTGTGATAGTAATTGATATCAGATTGTGCAATAGTCTTTTTCATATCATCCATTTGGTGGTAGTGGCCAGTGTGAGTTTTGCTCTGTCATCCTTTTGGTGGGGGGTTTGTTATCGTAATTGATGTCAGATTGTGCGATAGTATTTGTCCTATCATCCTTTTGGTGGTAGTGGCCGGTGTGAGTTTCGCTCTGTCATCATTTTGGTGGGGGGTCTGTCATTTTAATTGATGTGAGATTGTGCGATAATGTTTGTCCTATTGTCCTTTTGGTGGTAGTGGCCGGTGTGTGTTTCGCTTTGTCATTCTTTTGTTGGGGGGTCTGTCATCTTAATTAATGTCAGATTATGCGATAATGTTTGTCCTATCATCCTTTTGATGGTAGTGGCTGGTGTAAATTTCTCTCCGTCATCCTTTTTGTGGGGGGTCTGTCATCGTAAATGAAGTCAGATGCTACGATAGTGTTTGTCCTATCATCCTTTTGGTGGTAGTGCTTGGTGTGAGTTTCGCACCGTCATCCTTTAGGAGGGGGGTATGTCATCTTAATTGATGTCAGATTGTGCGATAGTGTTTGTCCTATCATCCTTTTAGTTGTAGTGGTCGGTGGGAGTTTTGCTCCGTGATCCTTTTGGTGGGGGGTCTTCCATCGTAATTGATGTCAGATTATGCGATAGTGTTTGTCCTATCATCCTTTTGGTGGTAGTGGCTAGTGTGAGTTTCGCTCCGTCATCCTTTTGGTGGGGGGTCTGTGATCATAATTGATATCAGATTGTGCGATAGTCTTTGTCCTATCATCCTTTTGGTGGTAGTGGCTAGTGTGAGTTTTGCCCTGTCATCCTTTTGGTGGGGGGTCTGTCATCGTAATTGATGTCAGATTGTGCGATAGTCTTTGTCCTATCATCCTTTTGGTGTTAGTGGCCGGTGTGAGTTTCGCTCTGTCATCATTTTGGTGGGGGGTCTGTCATTTTAGTTGATGTGAGATTGTGCGATAATGTTTGTCCTATCGTCCTTTTGGTGGTAGTGGCTGGTGTGTGTTTCGCTTTGTCATTCTTTTGTTGGGGGGGCTTTTATCTTAATTAATGTCAGATTGTGCGATAATGTTTGTCCTATCATCCTTTTGATGGTAGTGGCTGGTGTAAGTTTCTCTCCGTCATCCTTTTTGTGGGGGGTCTGTCATCGTAATTGAAGTCAGATGCTACGATAGTGTTTGTCCTATCATCCTTTTGGTGGTAGTGCTTGGTGTGAGTTTCGCTCCGTCATCCTTTTGGAGGGGGGTCTGTCATCTTAATTGATGTCAGATTGTGCGATAGTGTTTGTCCTATCATCCTTTTAGTTGTAGTGGTCGGTGGGAGTTTCGCTCCGTGATCCTTTTGGTGGGGGGTCTTCCATCGTAATTGATGTCAGATTATGCGATAGTGTTTGTCCTATCATCCTTTTGGTGGTAGTGGCTGGTGTGAGTTTCGCTCCGTCATCCTTTTGGTGGGGGGTCTGTGATCATAATTGATATCAGATTGTGCGATAGTCTTTGTCCTATTATCCTTTTGGTGGTAGTGGCTAGTGTGAGTTTTGCCCTGTCATCCTTTTGGTGGGGGGTCTGTCATCGTAATTGATGTCAGATTGTGCGAGAGTCTTTGTCCTATCATCCTTTTGGTGGTAGTGCTTGGTGTGAGTTTCGCTCCGTCTTCCTTTTGGAGGGGGGTCTGTCATCTAATTGATGTCAGATTGTGCGATAGTGTTTGTCCTATCATCCTTTTGGTTGTAGTGGTCGGTGGGAGTTTCGCTCCGTGATCCTTTTGGTGGGGGGTCTTCCATCGTAATTGATGTCAGATTGTGCGATAGTGTTTGTCCTATCATCCTTTTGGTGGTAGTGGCTGGTGTGAGTTTCGCTCCGTGATCCTTTTGGTGGGGGGTCTGTGATCATAGTTGATGTCAGATTGTGCGATAGTCTTTGTCCTATCATCCTTTTGATGGTAGTGGCCGGTGTGAGTTTTGCTCTGTCATCATTTTGGTGGAGGGTCTGTCATTTTAATTGATGTCAGATTGTGCGATAATGTTTGTCCTATCGTCCTTTTGGTGGTAGTGGCCTGTGTGAGTTTCGCTCTGTCATCCTTTTGGAGGGGGATCAGTCATCTTAATTGATGTCAGATTGTGCGATAGTGTTTGTTCTATCTTCCTTTTGGTTGTAGTGGTCGGTGGGAGTTTCGCTCCGTGATCCTTTTGGTGGGGGCTCTTCCATCGTAATTGACGTCAGATTGTGCGATAGTGTTTGTCCTATCATCCTTTTGGTGGTAGTTGCCAGTGTGACTTTCGCTTAGTCATCCTTTTCGTGGGGGGTATGTCATCGTAATTGATATCAGATTGTGTGATAGTCTTTGTCCTATCATCCTTTTGCTGGTAGTGGCTGGTGTGAGTTTCGCTCCGTTATCCTTTTTTGGGGGGTCTGTCATCTAATTGAAGTCAGATTGTGCGATAGTGTTTGTCCTATCATCCTTTTGGTTGTAGTGACCGGTATGAGTTTCGCTCCGTGATCCTTTTGGTGGGGGGTATGTCATCTTATTGTTGTCAGATTGTGCGATCGTGTTTGTCCTATCATCCTTTTGGTGGTAGTGGTCGATGTGAGTTTCGCTCCGTCATCCTTTTGGTGCGTGGTCTTTCATCTAATTGATGTCAGATTGTGTGATAGTGTTTGTCCTATCATCCTTTTGGTGGTAGTGGCCGGTGTGAGTATCGCTCCGTCATCTTTTTGGTGTGGGGTCTGTCATCTAATTGATGTCAGATTGTACGATAGTGTTTATCGTATCATCCTTATGGTGGTAGTGTCCAGTGTGAGTTTCGCCCCGTTATCCTTTTGGTGGGGGGTCTTTCATCTAATTGATGTCGGATTGTGCGATAGTGTTTGTCCTATCATCCTTTTGGTTGTAGTGGTCGGTGTGAGTTTCACTCCGTGATCCTTTTGGTGGGGGTCTTCCATCGTAATTAATGTCAGATTGCGCGATAGTGTTTGTCCTATCATCCTTTTGGTGGTAGTGGCCAGTGTGAGTTTCGCTCCGTCATCTTTTTGGTGAGGGGTCTGTCATCTAATTGATGTCAGATTGTACGATAGTGTTTATCGTACCATCCTTATGGTGGTAGTGGCCAGTGTGAGTTTCGCCCCGTTATCCTTTTGGTGGGGGTCTTTCATCTAATTGATGTCAGATTGTGCGATAGTGTTTGTCCTATCATCCTTTTGGTTGTAGTGGTCGGTGTGAGTTTCACTCCGTGATCCTTTTGGTGGGGGGTCTTCCATGGTAATTAATGTCAGATTGTGCGATAGTGTTTGTCCTATCATCCTTTTGGTGGTAGTGGCCAGTGTGAGTTTCGCTCAGTCATCCTTTTGGTGAGGGGTCTGTGATAGTAATTGATATCAGATTGTGCAATAGTCTTTTTCCTATCATCCATTTGGTGGTAGTGGCCAGTGTGAGTTTTGCTCTGTCATCCTTTTGGTGGGGGGTTTGTTATCGTAATTGATGTCAGATTGTGCGATAGTATTTGTCCTATCATCCTTTTGGTGGTAGTGGCCGGTGTGAGTTTCGCTCTGTCATCATTTTGGTGGGGGGTCTGTCATTTTAATTGATGTGAGATTGTGCGATAATGTTTGTCCTATTGTCCTTTTGGTGGTAGTGGCCGGTGTGTGTTTCGCTTTGTCATTCTTTTGTTGGGGGGTCTGTCATCTTAATTAATGTCAGATTATGCGATAATGTTTGTCCTATCATCCTTTTGATGGTAGTGGCTGGTGTAAATTTCTCTCCGTCATCCTTTTTGTGGGGGGTCTGTCATCGTAAATGAAGTCAGATGCTACGATAGTGTTTGTCCTATCATCCTTTTGGTGGTAGTGCTTGGTGTGAGTTTCGCACCGTCATCCTTTAGGAGGGGGGTCTGTCATCTTAATTGATGTCAGATTGTGCGATAGTGTTTGTCCTATCATCCTTTTAGTTGTAGTGGTCGGTGGGAGTTTTGCTCCGTGATCCTTTTGGTGGGGGGTCTTCCATCGTAATTGATGTCAGATTAGGCGATAGTGTTTGTCCTATCATCCTTTTGGTGGTAGTGGCTAGTGTGAGTTTCGCTCCGTCATCCTTTTGGTGGGGGGTCTGTGATCATAATTGATATCAGATTGTGCGATAGTCTTTGTCCTATCATCCTTTTGGTGGTAGTGGCTAGTGTGAGTTTTGCCCTGTCATCCTTTTGGTGGGGGGTCTGTCATCGTAATTGATGTCAGATTGTGCGATAGTCTTTGTCCTATCATCCTTTTGGTGTTAGTGGCCGGTGTGAGTTTCGCTCTGTCATCATTTTGGTGGGGGGTCTGTCATTTTAGTTGATGTGAGATTGTGCGATAATGTTTGTCCTATCGTCCTTTTGGTGGTAGTGGCTGGTGTGTGTTTCGCTTTGTCATTCTTTTGTTGGGGGGGCTTTTATCTTAATTAATGTCAGATTGTGCGATAATGTTTGTCCTATCATCCTTTTGATGGTAGTGGCTGGTGTAAGTTTCTCTCCGTCATCCTTTTTGTGGGGGGGTCTGTCATCGTAATTGAAGTCAGATGCTACGATAGTGTTTGTCCTATCATCCTTTTGGTGGTAGTGCTTGGTGTGAGTTTCGCTCCGTCATCCTTTTGGAGGGGGGTCTGTCATCTTAATTGATGTCAGATTGTGCGATAGTGTTTGTCCTATCATCCTTTTAGTTGTAGTGGTCGGTGGGAGTTTCGCTCCGTGATCCTTTTGGTGGGGGGTCTTCCATCGTAATTGATGTCAGATTATGCGATAGTGTTTGTCCTATCATCCTTTTGGTGGTAGTGGCTGGTGTGAGTTTCGCTCCGTCATCCTTTTGGTGGGGGGTCTGTGATCATAATTGATATCAGATTGTGCGATAGTCTTTGTCCTATTATCCTTTTGGTGGTAGTGGCTAGTGTGAGTTTTGCCCTGTCATCCTTTTGGTGGGGGGTCTGTCATCGTAATTGATGTCAGATTGTGCGATAGTCTTTGTCCTATCATCCTTTTGGTGGTAGTGCTTGGTGTGAGTTTCGCTCCGTCATCCTTTTGGAGGGGGGTCTGTCATCTAATTGATGTCAGATTGTGCGATAGTGTTTGTCCTATCATCCTTTTGGTTGTAGTGGTCGGTGGGAGTTTCGCTCCGTGATCCTTTTGGTGGGGGGTCTTCCATCGTAATTGATGTCAGATTGTGCGATAGTGTTTGTCCTATCATCCTTTTGGTGGTAGTGGCTGGTGTGAGTTTCGCTCCGTGATCCTTTTGGTGGGGGGTCTGTGATCATAATTGATGTCAGATTGTGCGATAGTCTTTGTCCTATCATCCTTTTGATGGTAGTGGCCGGTGTGAGTTTTGCTCTGTCATCATTTTGGTGGGGGGTCTGTCATTTTAATTGATGTCAGATTGTGCGATAATGTTTGTCCTATCGTCCTTTTGGTGGTAGTGGCTGGTGTGAGTTTCGCTCTGTCATCCTTTTGGAGGGGGATCAGTCATCTTAATTGATGTCAGATTGTGCGATAGTGTTTGTTCTATCTTCCTTTTGGTTGTAGTGGTCGGTGGGAGTTTCGCTCCATGATCCTTTTGGTGGGGGCTCTTCCATCGTAATTGATGTCAGATTGTGCGATAGTGTTTGTCCTACCATCCTTTTGGTGGTAGTTGCCCGTGTGACTTTCGCTTAGTCATCCTTTTCGTGGGGGGTATGTCATCGTAATTGATATCAGATTGTGTGATAGTCTTTGTCCTATCATCCTTTTGCTGGTAGTGGCTGGTGTGAGTTTCGCTCCGTTATCCTTTTGGTGGGGGGTCTGTCATCTAATTGAAGTCAGATTGTGCGATAGTGTTTGTCCTATCATCCTTTTGGTTGTAGTGACCGGTATGAGTTTCGCTCCGTGATCCTTTTGGTGGGGGGTATGTCATCTTATTGTTGTCAGATTGTGCGATCGTGTTTGTCTTATCATCCTTTTGGTGGTAGTGGTCGATGTGAGTTTCGCTCCGTCATCCTTTTGGTGCGTGGTCTGTCATCTAATTGATGTCAGATTGTGTGATAGTGTTTGTCCTATCATCCTTTTGGTGGTAGTGGCCGGTGTGAGCATCGCTCCGTCATCTTTTTGGTGAGGGGTCTGTCATCTAATTGATGTCAGATTGTACGATAGTGTTTATCGTATCATCCTTATGGTGGTAGTGTCCAGTGTGAGTTTCGCCCCGTTATCCTTTTGGTGGGGGGTCTTCCATCGTAATTGATGTCGGATTGTGCGATAGTGTTTGTCCTATCATCCTTTTGGTGGTAGTGGCCAGTGTGAGTTTCACTCAGTCATCCTTTTGGTGAGGGATCTGTCATCGTAATTGATATCAGATTGTGCGATAGTCTTTGTCCTATCATACTTTTGCTGGTAGTGGTTGGTGTGAGTTTCACTCAGTCATCCTTTTGGTGAGGGATCTGTCATCGTAATTGATATCAGATTGTGCATTAGTGTTTGTCCTATCATCCTTTTGGTGGTAGTGGCCAGTGTGAGTTTCGCTCCGTCATCCATTTGGTGGGGGGTCTGTGATCGTAATTGATAACAGATTGTGCGGTAGTCTTTGTCCTATCATCCTTTTGGTGGTAGTGGTCGGTGTGAGTTTCGCTCTGTCATCATTTTGGTGGGGGGTCTGTCATCTTAATTGATGCGAGATTGTGCGATAATGTTTGTCCTATCGTCCTATTGGTGGTAGTGGCCGGTGTGTGTTTCGCTTTGTCATTCTTTTGTTGGGGGGTCTGTCATCTTAGTTAATGTCATATTGTGCGATAATGTTTGTCCTATCATCCTTTTGATGGTAGTGGCTGGTGTAAGTTTCTCTCCGTCATCCTTTTTGTGGGGGGTCTGTCATCGTAGTTGAAGTCAGATGCTACGATAGTGTTTGTCCTATCATCCTTTTGGTGTTAGTGCTTGGTGTGAGTTTCGCTCCGTCATCCTTTTGGAGGGGGGTCTGTCATCTTAATTGATGTCAGATTGTGCGATAGTGTTTGTCATATCATCCTTTTAGTTGTAGTGGTCGGTGGGAGTTTCGCTCCGTGATCCTTTTAGTGGGGGGTCTTCCATCGTAATTGATGTCAGATTATGCGATAACATTTCTCCTATCATCCTTTTGGTGGTAGTGGCTGGTGTGAGTCTCGCTCCATCATCCTTTTGTTGGGGGGTCTGTGATCATAATTGATATCAGATTGTGCGATAGTCTTTGTCCTATCATCCTTTTGGTGGTAGTGGCTAGTGTGAGTTTTGCCCTGTCATCATTTTGGTGGGGGGTCTGTCATCGTAATTGTTGTCAGATTGTGCCATAGTCTTTGTCCTATCATCCTTTTGGTGGTAGTGGCCGGTGTGAGTTTTGCTCTGTCATCATTTTGGTGGGGGGGTCTGTCATCTAATTGATGTCAGATTATGCGATAGTGTTTGTCCTATCATCCTTTTGGTTGTAGTGGTCGGTGGGAGTTTCGCTCCGTGATCCTTTTGGTGGAGGGTCTTCCACCGTAATTGATGCCAGATTGTGCGATAGTGTTTGTCCTATCATCCTTTTGGTGGTAGTGGCTGGTGTGAGTTTCGCTCCGTCATCCTTTTGGTGGGGGGTCTGTGATCATAACTGATATCAGATTGTGCGATAGTCTTTGTCCTATCATCCTTTTGGTGGTAGTGGCTAGTGTGAGGTTTGCCTTGTCATCCTTTTGGTGGGGGGTCTGTCATCGTAATTGATGTCAGATTGTGCGATAGTCTTTGTCCTATCATCCTTTTGATGGTAGTGGCCGGTGTGAGTTTTGCTCTGTCATCATTTTGGTGGGGGGTCTGTCATTTTAATTGATGTCAGATTGTGCGATAATGTTTGTTCTATCGTCCTTTTGGTGGTAGTGGCTGGTGTGTGTTTCGCTCCGTCATTCTTTTGTTGGGGGGTCTGTCATCTTAATTGATGTCAGATTGTGCGATAATGTTTATCCTATCATCCTTTTGATGGTAGTGGCCGGTATAAGTTTCTCTCTGTCATCCTTTATGTGGTGGGTCTGTCATCGTAATTGATGTCAGATTGTACGATAATGTTTGTCCTATCATCCTTTTGGTGGTAGTGCTTGGTGTGAGTTTCGCTCTGTCATCCTTTTGGAAGGGGGTCAGTCATCTTAATTGATGTCAGATTGTGCGATAATGTTTGTTCTATCTTCCTTTTGGTCGTAGTGGTCGGTGGGAGTTTCGCTCCGTGATCTTTTTGGTGGGGGGTCTTCCATCGTAATTGATGTCAGATTGTACGATAGTGTTTGTCCTATCATCCTTTTGGTGGTAGTTGCCAGTGTGACTTTCGCTCAGTCATCCTTTTGGTGGGGGGTATGTCATCGTAATTGATATCAGATTGTGTGATAGTCTTTGTCCTATCATCCTTTTGGTGGTAGTCTGTCATCTAATTGATGTCAGATTGTGCGATAGTGTTTGTCCTATCATCCTTTTGGTGGTTGTTGCCGGTGTGAGTTTCGCTCCGTCATCTTTTTGGTGAGGGGTCTGTCATCTAATTGATGTCAGATTGTACGATAGTGTTTATCATATCATCCTTATGGTGGTAGTGGCCAGTGTGAGTTTCGCCCCGTTATCCTTTTGGTGGGGGGGTCTTTCATCTAATTGATGTCAGATTGTGCGATATTGTTTGTCCTATCATCCTTTTGGTTGTAGTGGTCGGTGTGAGTTTCACTCCGTGATCCTTTTGGTGGGGGGCCTTCCATCGTAATTGATGTCAGATTGTGCGATAGTGTTTGTCCTATCATCCTTTTTGTGGTAGTGGCCAGTGTGAGTTTCGCTCATTCATTCTTTTGGTGAAGGGTCTGTCATCGTAATTAATATCAGATTGTGCGATAGTCTTTGTCCTATTATCCTTTTGCTGGTAGTGGCTGGTGTGAGTTTCGCTTTGTCATTCTTTTGTTGGGGGGTCTGTCATCTTAATTGATGTCAGATTGTGTGATAATGTTTGTCCTATCATCCTTTTGATGGTAGTGGCTAGTGTAAGTTTCTATCCGTCATCCTTCCTACGGTAGTGTTTGTCCTATCATTCTTTTGGTGGTAGTGCTTGGTGTGAGTTTCGCTCCGTCATCCTTTTGGAGGGGGGTTTGTCATCTTAATTGATGTCAGATTGTGCGATAGTGTTTGTCCTAATATCCTTTTAGTTGTGGTGGTCGGTGGGAGTTTCGCTCCGTGATCCTTTTGGTGGGGGGTCTTCCATCGTAATTGATGTCAGATTGTGCGATAGTGTTTGTCCTATCATCCTTTTGGTGGTAGTGGCTGGTGTGAGTTTCGCTCCGTCATCCTTTTGGTGGGGGGTCTGTGATCATAATTGATATCAGATTGTGCGATAGTCTTTGTCCTATCATCCTTTTGGTGGTAGTGGCTAGTGTGAGTTTTGCCTTGTCATCCTTTTGGTGGGGGGGTCTGTCATCTTAATTCATGTCAGATTGTGCGATAGTCTTTGTCCTATCATCCTTTTGATGGTAGTGGCCGGTGTGAGTTTTGCTCTGTCATCATTTTGGTGGGGGGTCTGTCATCTAATTGATGTCAGATTGTGCGATAGTGTTTGTCCTATCATCCTTTTGGTTGTAGTGGTCGGTGGGAGTTTTGCTCCGTGATCCTTTTGGTGGGGGGTCTTCCATCGTAATTGATGTCAGATTGTGCGATAGTGTTTGTCCTATCATCCTTTTGGTGGTAGTGGCTGGTGTGAGTTTCGCTCCGTGATCCTTTTGGTGGGGGGTCTGTGATCATAATAGATATCAGATTGTGCGATAGTCTTTGTCCTATCATCCTTTTGATGGTAGTGGCCGGTGTGAGTTTTGCTCTGTCATCATTTTGGTGGGGGGTCTGTCATCTAATTGATGTCAGATTGTGCGATAGTGTTTGTCCTATCATCCTTTTGGTTGTAGTGGTCGGTGGGAGTTTCGCTCCGTGACCCTTTTGGTGGGGGGTCTTCCATCGTAATTGATGTCAGATTGTGCGATAGTGTTTGTCCTATCATCCTTTTGGTGGTAGTGGCTGGTGTGAGTTTCGCTCCGTCATCCTTTTGGTGGGGGATCTGTGATCATAATTGATATCAGATTGTGTGATAGTCTTTGTCCTATCATCCTTTTGGTGGTAGTGGCTAGTGTGAGTTTTGCCTTGTCATCCTTTTGGTGGGGGGTCTGTCATCTTAATTCATGTCAAATTGTGCGATAGTCTTTGTCCTATCATCCTTTTGATGGTAGTGGCCGGTGTGAGTTTTGCTCTGTCATCATTTTGGTGGGGGGTCTGTCATCTAATTGATGTCAGATTGTGCGATAGTGTTTGTCCTATCATCCTTTTGGTTGTAGTGGTCGGTGGGAGTTTTGCTCCGTGATCCTTTTGGTGGGGGGTCTTCCATCGTAATTCATGTCAGATTGTGCGATAGTGTTTGTCCTATCATCCTTTTGGTGGTAGTGGCTGGTGTGAGTTTCGCTCCGTCATCCCTTTGGTGGGGGGTCTGTGATCATAATGGATATCAGATTGTGCGATAGTCTTTGTCCTATCATCCTTTTGGTGGTAGTGGCTAGTGTGAGTTTTGCCTTGTCATCCTTTTGGTGGGGGGTCTGTCATCTTAATTCATGTCAGATTGTGCGATAGTCTTTGTCCCATCATCCTTTTCATGGTAGTGGCCGGTGTGAGTTTTGCTCTGTCATCATTTTGGTGGGGGGTCTGTCATTTTAATTGATGTCAGACTGTGCGATAATGTTTGTCCTATCGTCCTTTTGGTGGTAGTGGCTGGTGTGTGTTTCGCTACGTCATTCTTTTGTTGGGGGGTCTGTCATCTTAATTGATGTCAGATTGTGCGATAATGTTTGTCCTATCATCCTTTTGAAGGTAGTGTCCGGTATAAGTTTCTCTCTGTCATCCTTTTTGTGGTGGGTCTGTCATCGTAATTGATGTCAGATTGTACGATAGTGTTTGTCCTATCATCCTTTTGGTGGTAGTGCTTGGTGTGAGTTTCGCTCTGTCATCCTTTTGGAGGGGGGTCAGTCATCTTAATTAATGTCAGATTGTGCGATAGTGTTTGTTCTATCTTCCTTTTGGTTGTAGTGGTCGGTGGGAGTTTCGCTCCGTGATCCTTTTGGTGGGGGGTCTTCCATCGTAATTGATGTCAGATTGTGCGATAGTGTTTCTCCTATCATCCTTTTGGTGGTAGTGGCTGGTGTGAGTTTCGCTCCGTCATCCTTTTGGTGGGGGGTCTGTGATCATAATTAATATCAGATTGTGCGATAGTCTTTATCCTATCATCCTTTTGGTGTAGTGGCTAGTGTGAGTTTTGCCTTGTCATCCTTTTGGTGGGGGGTCTGTCATCTTAATTCATGTCAGATTGTGCGATAGTCTTTGTCCTATCATCCTTTTGATGGTAGTGGCCGGTGTGAGTTTTGCTCTGTCATCATTTTGGTGGGGGGTCTGTCATCTAATTGATGTCAGATTGTGCGATAGTGTTTGTCCTATCATCCTTTTGGTTGTAGTGGTCGGTGGGAGTTTTGCTCCGTTATCCTTTTGGTGGGGGGTCTTCCATCGTAATTGATGTCAGATTGTGCGATAGTGTTTGTCCTATCATCCTTTTGGTGGTAGTGACCGGTATAAGTTTTGCTCCGTCATCCTTTTGGTGGGGGGTCTGTGATCATAATGGATATCAGATTGTGCGATAGTCTTTGTCCTATCATCCTTTTGGTGGTAGTGCTTGGTGTGAGTTTCGCTCTGTCATCCTTTTGGAGGGGGGTCAGTCATCTTAATTAATGTCAGATTGTGCGATAGTGTTTGTCCTATCTTCCTTTTGGTTGTAGTGGTCGGTGGGAGTTTCGCTCCGTGATCCTTTTGGTGGGGGGTCTTCCATCGTAATTGATGTCAGATTGTGCGATAGTGTTTATCCTATCATTCTTTTGGTGGTAGTGGCTGGTGTGAGTTTTGCTCCGTCATCCTTTTGGTGGGGGGTCTGTGATCATAATGGATATCAGATTGTGCGATAGTCTTTGTCCTATCATCCTTTTGGTGGTAGTGGCTAGTGTGAGTTTTGCCTTGTCATCCTTTTCGTGGGGGTCTGTCATCTTAATTCATGTCAGGTTGTGCGATAGTCTTTGTCCTATCATCCTTTTCATGGTAGTGGCCGGTGTGAGTTTTGCTCTGTCATCATTTTGGTGGGGGGTCTGTCATTTTAATTGATGTCAGATTGTGCGATAATGTTTGTCCTATCGTCCTTTTGGTGGTAGTGGCTGGTGTGTGTTTCGCTCCGTCATTCTTTTGTTGGGGGGTCTGTCATCTTAATTGATGTCAGATTGTGCGATAATGTCTGTCCTATCATCCTTTTGAAGGTAGTGTCCGGTATAAGTTTCTCTTTGTCATCCTTTTTGTGGTGGGTCTGTCATCGTAATTGATGTCAGATTGTACGATAGTGTTTGTCCTATCATCCTTTCGGTGGTAGCGCTTGGTGTGAGTTTCGCTCTGTCATCCTTTTGGAGGGGGGTCAGTCATCTTAATTAATGTCAGATTGTGCGATAGTGTTTGTTCTATCTTCCTTTTGGTTGTAGTGGTCGGTGGGAGTTACCTCCGTGATCCTTTTGGTGGGGGGTCTTCCATCGTAATTGATGTCAGATTGTGCGATAGTGTTTGTCCTATCATCCTTTTGGTGGTAGTTGCCAGTGTGACTTTCGCTCAGTCATCCTTTTGGTAGGGGGTATGTCATCGTAATTGATATCAAATTGTGCGATAGTCTTTGTCCTATCATCCTTTTGCTGGTAGTGGCTGGTGTGAGTTTCGCTCCATTATCCTTTTGGTGGGGGTCTGTCATCTAATTGAAGTCAGATTGTGGGATAGTGTTTGTCCTGTCATCCTTTTGGTTGTAGTGGCCGGTGTGAGTTTTGCTCCGTGATCCTTTTGGTGGGGGGTATGTCATCTTATTGTTGTCAAATTATGCGATTGTGTTTGTCCTATCATCCTTTTAGTGGTAGTGGTCGGTGTGAGTTTCGCTCCGTCATCCTTTTGGTGGGAGGTCTGTCATCTAATTAATGTCAGATTGGGCGATAGTGATTGTCCTATCATCCTTTTGGTGGTAGTGGCCGGTGTGAGTTTTGCTCCGTCATCTTTTTGGTGCGGGGTCTATCATCTAATTGATGTCAGATTGTACGATAGTGTTTATCGTATCATCCTTATGGTGGTAGTGGCCAGTGTGAGTTTCGCCCCGTTATCCTTTTGGTGGAGGGGTATTTCATCTAATTGATGTCAGATTGTGTGATAGTGTTTGTCCTATCATCCTTTTGGTTGTAGTGGTCGGTGTGAGTTTCACTCCGTGATCCTTTTGGTGGGGGGCCTTCCATCGTAATTGATGTCAGATTGTGCGATAGTGTTTGTCCTATCATCCTTTTGGTGGTAGTGGCCAGTGTGAGTTTCGCTCAGTCATCCTTTTGGTGAGGGGTCTGTCATCGTAATTGATATCAGATTGTGCGATAGTCTTTGTCCTATCATTCTTTTGGTGGTAGTGCTTGGTGTGAGTTTCGCTCCGTCATCCTTTTGGAGGGGGGTCTGTCATCTTAATTGATGTCAGATTGTGCGATAGTGTTTGTCCTATCATCCTTTTAGTTGTGGTGGTCGGTGGGAGTTTCGCTCCGTGATCCTTTTGGTGGGGGGTCTTCCATCGTAATTGATGTCAGATTGTGCGATAGTGTTTGTCCTATCATCCTTTTGGTGGTAGTGACTGGTGTGAGTTTAGCTCCATCATTCTTTTGGTGGGGGGTCTGTGATCATAATTGATATCAAATTGTGCGATAGTCTTTGTCCTCTCATCCTTTTGGTGGTAGTGGCTAGTGTGAGTTTTGCCGTGTCATCCTTTTGGTGGGGGGTCTGTCATCGTAATTGATGTCAGATTGTGCGATAGTCTTTTTCCTATCATCCTTTTGGTGGTAGTGGCCGGTGTGATTTTTGCTCTGTCATTATTTTGGTGGGGGGTCTGTCATCTAATTGATGTCAGATTGTGCGATAGTGTTTGTCCTATCATCCTTTTGGTTGTAGTGGTCGGTTGGAGTTTCGCTCCGTGATCCTTTTGGTGGGGGGTCTTCCATCTTAATTGATGTCAGATTGTGCGATAGTGTTTGTCCTATCATCCTTTTGGTGGTAGTGGCTGGTGTGAGTTTCGCTCCGTCATCCTTTTGGTGGTAGTGGCTGGTGTGAGTTTCGCTCCGTCATCCTTTTGGTGGGGGGTCTGTGATCATAATTGATATCAGATTGTGCGATAGTCTTTGTCCTATCATCCTTTTGGTGGTAGTGGCTAGTGTGAGTTTTGCCTTATCATCCTTTTGGTGGGGGGTCTGTCATCTTAATTCATGTCAGATTGTGCGATAGTCTTTGTCCTATCATCCTTTTGATGGTAGTGGCCGGTGTGAGTTTTGATCTGTCATCATTTTGGTGGGGGGTCTGTCATCTAATTGATGTCAGATTGTGCGATAGTGTTTGTCCTATCATCCTTTTGGTTTTAGTGGTCGGTGGGAGTTTTGCTCCGTGATCCTTTTGGTGGGGGGTCTTCCATCGTAAATGATGTCAGATTGTGCGATAGTGTTTGTCCTATCATCCTTTTGGTGGTAGTGGCTGGTGTGAGTTTCGCACCGTCATCCTTTTGGTGGGGGGTCTGTGATCATAATGGATATCAGATTGTGCGATAGTCTTTGTCCTATCATCCTTTTGATGGTAGTGGCCGGTGTGAGTTTTGCTCTGTCATCATTTCTGTGGGGGGTCTGTCATCTAATTGATGTCAGATTGTGCGATAGTGTTTGTCCTATCATCCTTTTGGTTGTAGTGGTCGGTGGGAGTTTCGCTCCGTGATCCTTTTGGTGGGGGGTCTTCCATCGTAATTGATGTCAGATTGTGCGATAGTGTTTGTCCTATCATCCTTTTGGTGGTAGTGGCTGGTGTGAGTTTCGCTCCGTAATCCTTTTGGTGGGGGGTCTGTGATCATAATGGATATCAGATTGTGCGATAGTCTTTGTCCTATCATCCTTTTGATGGTAGTGGCCGGTGTGAGTTTTGCTCTGTCATCATTTCTGTGGGGGGTCTGTCATCTAATTGATGTCAGATTGTGCGATAGTGTTTGTCCTATCATCCTTTTGGTTGTAGTGGTCGGTGGGATTTTCTCTCCGTGATCCTTTTGGTGGGGGGTCTTCCATCGTAATTGATGTCAGATTGTGCGATAGTGTTTTTCCTATCATCCTTTTGGTGGTAGTGGCTGGTGTGAGTTTCGCTCCGTCATCCTTTTGGTGGGGGGTCTGTGATCATAATTGATATCAGATTGTGCGATAGTCTTTGTCCTATCATCCTTTTGGTGGTAGTGGCTAGTGTGAGTTTTGCCTTATCATCCTTTTGGTGGGGGGTCTGTCATCTTAATTCATGTCAGATTGTGCGATAGTCTTTGTCCTATCATCCTTTTGATGGTAGTGGCCGGTGTGAGTTTTGCTCTGTCATCATTTTGGTGGGGGGTCTGTCATCTAATTGATGTCAGATTGTGCGATAGTGTTTGTCCTATCATCCTTTTGGTTTTAGTGGTCGGTGGGAGTTTTGCTCCGTGATCCTTTTGGTGGGGGGTCTTCCATCGTAAATGATGTCAGATTGTGCGATAGTGTTTGTCCTATCATCCTTTTGGTGGTAGTGGCTGGTGTGAGTTTCGCACCGTCATCCTTTTGGTAGGGGGTCTGTGATCATAATGGATATCAGATTGTGCGATAGTCTTTGTCCTATCATCCTTTTGGTGGTAGTGGCTAGTGTGAGTTTTGCCTTGTCATCCTTTTGGTGGGGGGTCTGTCATCTTATTTCATGTCAGATTGTGCGATAGTCTTTGTCCTATCATCCTTTTGATGGTAGTGGCCGGTGTGAGTTTTGCTCTGTCATCATTTTGGTGGGGGGTCTGTCATTTTAATTGATGTCAGATTGTGCGATAATGTTTTTCCTATCGTCCTTTGGGTGGTAGTGGCTGGTGTGTGTTTCGCTCCGTCATTCTTTTGTTGGGGGGTCTGTCATCTTAATTGATGTCAGATTGTGCGATAATGTTTGTCCTATCATCCTTTTGAAGGTAGTGGCCGGTATAAGTTTCTCTCTATCATCCTTTTTGTGGTGGGTTTGTCATCGTAATTGATGTCAGATTGTACGATAGTGTTTGTCCTATCATCCTTTTGGTGGTAGTGCTTGGTGTGAGTTTCGCTCTGTCATCCTTTTGGAGGGGGGTCAGTCATCTTAATTAATGTCAGATTGTGCGATAGTGTTTGTTCTATCTTCCTTTTGGTAGTAGTGGTCGGTGGGAGTTTCGCTCCGTGATCCTTTTGGTGGGGGGTCTTCCATCGTAATTGATATCAGATTGTGCGATAGTGTTTGTCCTATCATCCTTTTGGTGGTAGTTGCCAGTGTGACTTTCGCTCAGTCATCCTTTTGGTGGGGGATATGTCATCGTAATTGATATCAAATTGTGCGATAGTCTTTGTCCTATCATCCTTTTGCTGGTAGTGGCTGGTGTGAGTTTCGCTCCGTTATCCTTTTGGTGGGGGATCTGTCATCTAATTGAAGTCAGATTGTGGGATAGTGTTTGTCCTGTCATCCTTTTGGTTGTAGTGGCCGGTGTGAGTTTTTCTCCGTGATCCTTTTGGTGGGGGGTATGTCATCTTATTGTTGTCAAATTGTGCGATCGTGTTTGTCCTATCATCCTTTTAGTGGTAGTGGTCGGTGTGAGTTTCGCTCCGTCATCCTTTTGGTGGGCGGTCTGTCATCTAATTAATGTCAGATTGGGCGATAGTGATTGTCCTATCATCCTTTTGGTGGTAGTGGCCGGTGTGAGTTTCGCTCCGTCATCTTTTTGGTGCGGGGTCTATCATCTAATTGATGTCAGATTGTACGATAGTGTTTATCGTATCATCCTTATGGTGGTAGTGGCCAGTGTGAGTTTCGCCCCGTTATCCTTTTGGTGGAGGGGTCTTTCATCTAATTGATGTCAGATTGTGTGATAGTGTTTGTCCTATCATCCTTTTGGTTGTAGTGGTCGGTGTGAGTTTCACTCCGTGATCCTTTTGGTGGGGGGCCTTCCATCGTAATTGATGTCAGATTGTGCGATAGTGTTTGTCCTATCATCCTTTTGGTGGTAGTGGCCAGTGTGAGTTTCGCTCAGTTTTCCTTTTGGTGAGGGGTCTGTCATCGTAATTGATATCAGATTGTGCGATAGTCTTTGTCCTATCATCCTTTTGCTGGTAGTGGCTGGTGTGAGTTTCGCTTTGTCATTATTTTGTTGGGGGGTCTGTCATCTTAATTGATGTCAGATTGTGCGATAATGTTTGTCCTATCATCCTTTTGATGGTAGTGGCTAGTGTAAGTTTCTCTCCGTCATCCTTTTTGTGGGGTGTCTGTCATCTTAATTGATGTCAGATGCTACGATAGTGTTTGTCCTATCATTCTTTTTGTGGTAGTGCTTGGTGTGAGTTTCGCTCTGTCATCCTTTTGGAGGGGGGTCTGTCATCATAATTGATGTCAGATTGTTCGATAGTGTTTGTCCTATCATCCTTTTAGTTGTGGTGGTCGGTGGGAGTTTCGCTCCGTGATCCTTTTGGTGGGGGGTCTTCCATCGTAATTGATGTCAGATTGTGCGATAGTGTTTGTCCTATCATCCTTTTGGTGGTAGTGACTGGTGTGAGTTTAGCTCTGTCATCCTTTTGGTGGGGGGTCTGTGATCATAATTGATATCAGATTGTGCGATAGTCTTTGTCCTATCATCCTTTTGGTGGTAGTGGCTAGTGTGAGTTTTGCCGTGTCATCCTTTTGGTGGGGGGTCTGTCATCGTAATTGATGTCAGATTGTGGGATAGTCTTTTTCCTATCATCCTTTTGGTGGTAGTGGCCGGTGTGAGTTTTGCTCTGTCATCATTTTGGTGGGGGGTCTGTCATCTAATTGATGTTAGATTGTGCAATAGTGTTTGTCCTATCATCCTTTTGGTTGTAATGGTCGGTTGGAGTTTCGCTCCGTGATCCTTTTGGTGGGGGGTCTTCCATCGTAATTGATGTCAGATTGTGCGATAGTGTTTGTCCTATCATCCTTTTGGTGGTAGTGGCTGGTGTGAGTTTCGCTCCGTCATCCTTTTGGTGGGGGGTCTGTGATCATAATTGATATCAGATTGTGTGATAGTCTTTGTCCTATCATCCTTTTGGTGGTAGTAGCTAGTGTGAGTTTTGCCTTGTCATCCTTTTGATGGGGGGTCTGTCATCTTAATTCATGTCAGATTGTGCGATAGTCTTTGTCCTATCATCCTTTTGATGGTAGTGGCCGGTGTGAGTTTTGCTCTGTCATCATTTTGGTGGGGGGTCTGTCATCGAATTGATGTCAGATTGTGCGATAGTTTTTGTCCTATCATCCTTTTGGTTGTAGTGGTCGGTGGGAGTTTTGCTCCGTGATCCTTTTGGTGGGGGGTCTTCCATCGTAATTGATGTCAGATTGTGCGATAGTGTTTGTCCTATCATCCTTTTGGTGGTAGTGGCTGGTGTGAGTTTCGCTCCGTCATCCTTTTGGTGGGGGGTCTGTGATCATAATGGATATCAGATTGTGCGATAGTCTTTGTCCTATCATCCTTTTGATGGTAGTGGCCGGTGTGAGTTTTGCTCTGTCATCATTTTTGTGGGGGGTCTGTCATCTAATTGATGTCAGATTGTGCGATAGTATTTGTCCTATCATCCTTTTGGTTGTAGTGGTCGGTGGAAGTTTCGCTCCGTGATCCTTCTGGTGGGGGGTCTTCCATCGTAATTGATGTCAGATTGTGCGATAGTGTTTGTCCTATCATCCTTTTGGTGGTAGTGGATGGTGTGAGTTTCGCTCCGTCATCCTTTTGGTGGGGGGTCTGTGATCATAATTGATATCAGATTGTGTGATAGTCTTTGTCCTATCATCCTTTTGGTGGTAGTAGCTAGTGTGAGTTTTGCCTTGTCATCCTTTTGGTGGGGGGTCTGTCATCTTAATTCATGTCAGATTGTGCGATAGTCTTTTTCCTATCATCCTTTTGATGGTAGTGGCCGGTGTGAGTTTTGCTCTGTCATCATTTCTGTGGGGGTCTGTCATCTAATTGATGTCAGATTGTGCGATAGTGTTTGTCCTATCATCCTTTTGGTTGTAGTGGTCGGTGGGAGTTTCGCTCCGTGATCCTTTTGGTGGGGGGTCTTCCATCATAATTGATGTCAGATTGTGCGATAGTGTTTGTCCTATCATCCTTTTGGTGGTAGTGGCTGGTGTGAGTTTCGCTCCGTCATCCTTTTGGTGGGGGGTCTGTGATCATAATTGATATCAGATTGTGCGATAGTCATTGTCCTATCATCCTTTTGGTGGTAGTGGATAGTGTGAGTTTTGCCTTGTCATCCTTTTGGTGGGGGGTCCTTCATCTTAATTCATGTCAGATTGTGCGATAGTATTTGTCCTATCATCCTTTTAATGGTAGTGGCCGGTGTGAGTTTTGCTCTGTCATCATTTTGGTGGGGGGTCTGTCATTTTAATTGATGTCAGATTGTGCGATAATGTTTGTCCTATCGTCCTTTTGGTGGTAGTGGCTGGCGTGTGTTTCACTCCGTCATTCTTTTGTTGGGGGGTCTGTCATCTTAATTGATGTCAGATTGTGCGATAATGTTTGTCCTATCATCCTTTTGAAGGTAGTGTCCGGTATAAGTTTCTCTCTGTCATCCTTTTTGTGGTGGGTCTGTCATCGTAATTGATGTCAGATTGTACGATAGTGTTTGTCCTATCATCCTTTTGGTGGTAGTGCTTGGTGTGAGTTTCGCTCTGTCATCCTTTTGGAGGGGGGTCAGTCATTTTAATTAATGTCAGATTGTGCGATAGTGTTTGTTCTATCTTCCTTTTGGTTGTAGTGGTCGGTGGGAGTTTCGCTCCGTGATCCTTTTGGTGGGGGGTCTTCCATCGTAATTGATGTCAGATTGTGCGATAGTGTTTGTCCTATCATCCTTTTGGTGGTAGTTGCCAGTGTGACTTTCGCTCAGTCATCCTTTTGGTGGGGGGTATGTCATCGTAATTGATATCAAATTGTGCGATAGTCTTTGTCCTATCATCCTTTTGCTGGTAGTGGCTGGTGTGAGTTTCGCTCCGTTATCCTTTTGGTGGGGGGTCTGTCATCTACTTGAAGTCAGATTGTGGGATAGTGTTTATCCTGTCATCCTTTTGGTTGTAGTGGCCGGTGTGAGTTTTGCTCCGTGATCCTTTTGGTGGGGGGTATGTCATCTTATTGTTGTCAAATTGTGCGATCGTGTTTGTCCTATCATCCTTTTAGTGGTAGTGGTCGGTGTGAGTTTCGCTCCGTCTTCCTTTTGGTGGGCGGTCTGTCATCTAATTAATGTCAGATTGGGCGATAGTGATTGTCCTATCATCCTTTTGGTGGTAGTGGCCGGTGTGAGTTTCGCTCCGTCATCTTTTTGGTGCGGGGTCTATCATCTAATTGATGTCAGATTGTACGATAGTGTTTATCGTATCATCCTTATGGTGGTAGTGGCCAGTGTGAGTTTCGCCCCGTTATCCTTTTGGTGGAGGGGTCTTTCATCTAATGGATGTCAGATTGTGTGATAGTGTTTGTCCTATCATCCTTTTGGTTGTAGTGGTCGGTGTGAGTTTCACTCCGTGATCCTTTTGGTGGGGGGTCTGTCATCGTAATTGATGTCAGACTGTGCGATAGTGTTTGTCCTATCATCCTTTTGGTGGTAGTGGCCAGTGTGAGTTTTGTTCAATCATCCTTTCGGTGAGGGGTCTGTCATCGTAATTGATATCAGATTGTGCGATAGTCTTTGTCCTATCATCCTTTTGATGGTAGTGGCCGGTGTGAGTTTTGCTCTGTCATCATTTTGGTGGGGGGTCTGTCATTTTAATTGATGTCAGATTGTGCGATAATGTTTGTCCTATCGTCCTTTTGGTGGTAGTGGCTGGTGTGTGTTTCGCTCCGTCATTCTTTTGTTGGGGGGTCTGTCATCTTAATTGATGTCAGATTGTGCGATAATGTTTGTCCTATCATCCTTTTGAAGGTAGTGTCCGGTATAAGTTTCTCTCTGTCATCCTTTTTGTGGTGGGTCTGTCATCGTAATTGATGTCAGATTGTACGATAGTGTTTGTCCTATCATCCTTTTGGTGGTAGTGCTTGGTGTGAGTTTCGCTCTGTCATCCTTTTGGAGGGGGGTCAGTCATTTTAATTAATGTCAGATTGTGCGATAGTGTTTGTTCTATCTTCCTTTTGGTTGTAGTGGTCGGTGGGAGTTTCGCTCCGTGATCCTTTTGGTGGGGGGTCTTCCATCGTAATTGATGTCAGATTGTGCGATAGTGTTTGTCCTATCATCCTTTTGGTGGTAGTTGCCAGTGTGACTTTCGCTCAGTCATCCTTTTGGTGGGGGGTATGTCATCGTAATTGATATCAAATTGTGCGATAGTCTTTGTCCTATCATCCTTTTGCTGGTAGTGGCCAATGTGAGTTTTGCTTCTTCATCCTTTTGGTGGGGGGTGTGTCATCTAATTGAAGTCAGATTGTGGGATAGTGTTTATCCTGTCATCCTTTTGGTTGTAGTGGCCGGTGTGAGTTTTGCTCCGTGATCCTTTTGGTGGGGGGTATGTCATCTTATTGTTGTCAAATTGTGCGATCGTGTTTGTCCTATCATCCTTTTAGTGGTAGTGGTCGGTGTGAGTTTCGCTCCGTCATCCTTTTGGTGGGCGGTCTGTCATCTAATTAATGTCAGATTGGGCGATAGTGATTGTCCTATCATCCTTTTGGTGGTAGTGGCCGGTGTGAGTTTCGCTCCGTCATCTTTTTGGTGTGGGGTCTATCATCTAATTGATGTCAGATTGTACGATAGTGTTTATCGTATCATCCTTATGGTGGTAGTGGCCAGTGTGAGTTTCGCCCCGTTATCCTTTTGGTGGAGGGGTCTTTCATCTAATTGATGTCAGATTGTGTGATAGTGTTTGTCCTATCATCCTTTTGGTTGTAGTGGTCGGTGTGAGTTTCACTCCGTGATCCTTTTGGTGGGGGGTCTGTCATCGTAATTGATGTCAGATTGTGCGATAAAGTTTGTCTTATCATCCTTTTGGTGGTAGTGGCCAGTGTGAGTTTTGTTCAGTCATCCTTTCGGTGAGGGGTCTGTCATCGTAATTGATATCAGATTGTGCGATAGTCTTTGTCCTATCATCCTTTTGCTGGTAGTGGCTGGTGTGAGTTTCGCTTTGTCATTCTTTTGTTGGGGGGTCTGTCATCTTAATTGATGTCAGATTGTGCGATAATGTTTGTCCTATCATCCTTTTGATGGTAGTGGCTAGTGTAAGTTTCTCTCCGTCATCCTTTTTATGGGGGGTCTGTCATCGTAATTGATGTCAGATGCTACGATAGTGTTTATCCTTTCATCCTTTTGGTGGTAGTGCTTGGTGTGAGTTTCGCTCCGTCATCCTTTTGGAGGGGGGTCTTCCATCGTAATTGATGTCAGATTGTGCGATAGTGTTTGTCCTATCATCCTTTTGGTGGTAGTGGCTGGTGTGAGGTTCGCTCCGTCATCCTTTTGGTGGGGGGTCTCTGATCATAATTGATATCAGATTGTGCGATAGTCTTTGTCCTAGTGGTAGTGGCTAGTGTGAGTTTTGCCCTGTCATCCTTTTGGTGGGGGGTCTGTGTCGCTACTGCGAAAATCGGCGCTGGCTGAACAGAAGAGTCGCCACCGTGCGTTTTTTATCCCAAAGGAGGGAAAGTAAACGCTCAAAGTAAACCTACCGCAAAGACGGGAAAGGAATGGTCGTCGCAACCAAATCCTGGATTCGGGAGTCGGTTACGCAAGGGGAAGGTATTAGCACCCCTCACGTCCGTCGTACTCGACGGGATCCACGCTTGTTTTCTAGTACGGATTGTTATTCTATCTATTCTACAGATCAAGGGTTAAAAGAAAATAAAATGACTCGGCAAAGTATTGCACTTTATGCCTACGTATTCCCGTCTGGAACGAGAAATCAAAGTCATAGTAGTTCGCCTACCTACTGGAAAGGAGGGGAAGGTTGCTCGCTAGGATATCGCATCCTATGCCTATGTACTTTCAGACAGCATGAAAGATCAGAGCAGACGTAGTTCGGGCCACGTACGACACAAGTTTGTCTTGATTGTTTTTATCCTTCTGAAAAAGGTTTTCTCCTGATTACGCGTCCAAGCGGACAAAAATGACTCTTTGATTGGTTTACAGTCTTTTACGCAAGAACTGTCTTTTATTGATGTTTATCCTTTTATTGTATTTTCTGATTGTCTTTGAGATAGAAGAGAAACAGCAACTCTAAAACCTATGGTTGAAAAGGGGATCAAAATTTACCCTAATGTTATCATGCATGGATGAAAGCCTAGCGTCTGTCATATTTCTCTCTTGCGCAGCGAGAAACAGAGATCCTAGGGGATAAATGGAAAAGCAACAACATATATACAGTAAAGCAGTAAAATGCATGAATGCAACAGTACAAGCGAGGCAAGGGAGTCCCACTCAACTTCGAACCTAGAAAACAATGAGCAAGGTGAAAATGCTTCACCTCAACCTCAAGGGAAAAATTAACAAACAATACAGCAAATAAAATAAACCCCAAAACCCCAGCTCTGACAGCACACCAGCTACTACAGCAGCAACTATGAAAGACAGCAAACTCTGACAGTTGATTAACTGCAAAACAGTAACATCTTCAAGTGAACCCCAAAATCAACTCTTCAATGATCCCCCACACTCCAAGCAACACCAAGCTTGATCCAACAATGAACCCCAACAGTTGACAGCATCATACAGCAGATAGCTTCAAACAGCAGTAAACCCTAGCTTTAACAGTTGCACAGCTTTGACATGAACAATCTTCATCTTTGTCAATCTTTGATCTTCATCTCTATCTTCAATGGCTTCTTTCTTCAAGACAAGCTCTCCTAGATGATAATTGATTTATCAGACTAAATTGAATGTCAAACAGTTCATTGACAACCAAAGGAAGCCTATAAACAGTTGACATTGTAACAGACTGTTTCCCTCAAAGTTCTACGTCTAAGGTAAGGCCACTTATCCCTCCAAAGGAGGGAGGTGAATACCATAGAGGGACTTTATGTCATAGAGAGGAATGGAAGCACAGGAAGCTATCCATGTTTGTGAAAAAAATTCAGTCTATTCTAAGGCTCTGCTTATTCCTATTATTTCCTATGTCTTCAATCAGCTCCTTCAATCCAAGCAATCTTCATGCATCAACCTTTGATTATTATCCTCAATCTTCTCCTTTGATGTCTTCATGCTTCACAAGCTCAAGCCAAGCCCATACCCCGACTAAAAGCCCAAAAGCCCAAGGAGACAAATAAAACCCCAAGTGGGAACACCACACAATCACACAATTTGCAAAATATACTAAAAATATTAAAATAGTATTTAAAATTCTAAGATTTATTCTAAGGGAGTCTCTATATCTACCCTATATACCCTATATGTCCCATAACCTAATTCATGTTAAAAACCCCAAAAGAAAATGTTGTAATGCACCTATGTTGAATTTAAACCCTAATTATACTACCCTAATGTTCTTTAATCAAAACTAATCAAGATTTAATTACAAAAATGTGAAATAAATCCCTAAGGGAACTTAATGCTCTAATCTAGCTAGTACAAAAAGAACGGGACCAAAATATGAATTTAAATTGCTAAACAAAATTCATCAAAATGTATGTACGAACAAACATGAAAATAAAAGCAATTAAGTTTGAAAAATCACCATAAATGGAAAAAAAACCTAAAATAATATTTTTATTTTCTTATAATTTTCTTGAAACCATTACCAAAATGTGGTAAAAAGTCCCACATTAAAATGATGATTTTCTGATTTTATATAATTTATTTAGACTATATGCAAATAAAAAGAAAATAAATTCAATTAAAAAAAATAATGGAGCAAGGGGGTGGCAAAAGCAGTTTTCATACTCTTCAGAATACAACTGGGCCCAGGAGGGGGGTGCGCTCAGCAATGCGCTGAGCCCAGTCCACCAATTCAGAAAAACCACAAAATTAAACAAAAACTTAGGGGGGTGCGAACGGCAAGGATATCCCTTTGATATCAAGGTTAGGCCTCAACTGGGGGGTGCAACTAGCAATGCTGCTAGGCCCAACCAGAACCCAAACCAAGGGAGGGAGTTCCACAAGCAACCTGGGGAGTATGGATCAGCAATTGCCATTGGGCCTGAGCCCGAGTCCACCTCACAATCAGTAAAACCCTAAAAAACCTAACACTTCATTCTATCCTGAATACTGTTCATCTCCTCCTTCATCAAGCCCTAAACGGCGCCCTCTGAAAACCTCTCCAAACCCACCGAGTTCTTCACCCAGATTCCAACACATTCATCAATCCAATACCTCACCCTTCACACTTCAATTCAAGCCAACCTAACCCACACTCGTCTCACCAAATCTCAGACTCAACCTAACAATCACCAAACATAAATCCTAACCAACTATGAAGGTTTACAAGTTAGAGGAAGAAGATGTACCTGGATTGTCTGATGAAGACGATGGATGACGAAAAACGACGGGGATGACGAAACTCCAGATGCGCAAGGATCTACGAATCGAGGACGATCGGAGGCTTTGATGAGTGCTTGAGGATCCTTGAAGACGAGAGGATCGGCGAAGATCTACACAAAACGGGAGATCTGGAGGAAATCCTTGATGAGAGTTGAAGATTCTTGAAGGAAGACTTTGGACAGATGAAGATGTGGGAAGAACGTTGAATTTCTAGAAAAAAGGCTCAAGAACACGATGAAGTTCTTGAGGAAGACGATGGAGATTTGGTGAAGTTCTTGCATAAACGGCTGAATCTTGAATTTCTGATGGTCTTCATGAAGATCTCTGATGATGACGGAGTAGATCGGGAAAGAACGAACGTCACGATCTTGATCGAGTTCTGGAAAAGGTTCACAAGCGATTATTGATGGAGGATGATTTCCGGTGAAATTCCGGTGAGATTTGGCCGTAGGAATCACCGCGTGATTTCACCGGTGGAGTTCTGAGGAGTTTGCATGGCCGGCGGTAGGGTTTCCGGTGGGTTTGACCGGTGAACGCCAGGTGGCACGCATGCGTGTGAGGATGGTGGTGGTGGAGTCAGAGCAGGCCAGGTGTGAGAGAGGTAGAAGGTTGGAGCACCACGTGGCCGAGAGTGGTGAGTGGAAAGAGGGACGCGTGGAAGATTCTGAGGGAGAGAGAGAGTGAGGTGGCTGAGCCGAAGAAGCTGGCCCACACGCGTGGCACTGCTTATATATTGACAAGTGGCACTCGCGTTGGACCTTTTGACTGGGCTTGGATACTGGATAATGAATGCTGATTGAGCCCAATTGAGACTAATTCAGATTAATGATTAAAAATTGATTAAACTCTGATTAAAACAAATTTAAACTAAAAAATTAACCCTAATTAATCTAAAACGAAAATTAACAACAAAACCTAATTAAAATCTAATAAAACCTATCAAAACCTATTATTAATCCTAATTAATATCAAAAAACGAAAATAAAAAAATAAAAACCTAATAAAATCTAAAAAATCTAAAAAACTATTATATAATCTAAAAATTATCTTTTTTAAAAACCTAACAAATTCTGAAAAATAAAAATCAAAACATCTAGAAAACATTTAATCTCTATTTTTCTTTTAAAATTTATTATATTAAAAAAATTTTAAAAACAATAAACTCTAATAAAATCTAAAAGAACAATACCATCTATTTTTTTTTTCTCTACTCTTTTAAAAGAAAAAAAAATATCTATTTATCTATTAAAACCTAATAAAAGAAAATTAATATCTAAAATTTATTAAAAACTATAATATCTAAAAAATCTTTAAAATCTATTAATTTCTAAAAAATGAAAAGAAAATTTATTTAAACTCTAAAAAAAATTAAAAACTCTATTAAATCCAGAAAAATCCATTAAATGCACTAAAAATCCAGAAAAATGACAGAAAAATCCTAAAAATGCCAGGAAGCCGATTAAACCGATTAAAACCCAATTACGCAACCGTAGCGAAACCCGGGCACCGAGATGGTCTGAAAACACGGGAGATGAGCACCAATTCTCCATAGACTTTTATTCTGACTGGCCTGTACTGCCTGAAACACCAGGGGCTATAATCCCGATAAAATCAATCTGACTGATGAAAATGCCATGTATGCAGTATACTAATGCGAATGCAAAATGCGTCGAAACATAAACCAGATATGGGGACCGGTTGGTCAAATTTTAGGGTGCAACAGCTGCCCCTATTCAAGCGGCTTGGACCCGACTGGGTGAAGAGCGAACGACCTTCAAACATTCGAGGTACGAGACGGTTGAATACCAAAGAACCCTGAAATTTGCCAACCACATAAATAAACTGTGCCACTGCTTGGGGGACGATATTCGTCGAGTGAACCTGATTGTTCGTCGGAGAATAACTCTGATTTTGACTATCACCGCCCATGTAACACCACCGATATTGAACTATCTTTGCAACAACACCTCTGTCCACAACTGGACTAACCTCGTCAACACAAGAAGAGAAACAAATTCATTCACACGAGTAAAGATCCCATCATCACAGGAAAACTTATTCACGATTGCCCTTAAATTTCGTCAACACAAAAAGCCGTAAATTCATCATCACGAGGAAATTCTATCATCATAGGTATACAACTTGCCCTCATCAGTACTTTTCAAACTTGTCCTCATCATGGAGAAATAAAACTTGTCGACTCCACTGGGGATGGGCTATCCGCATCTCATCAACACAAGGAGATCTTATCAGCATGGGTAATAAAATTCTTATTTACGTCTTATCACCACACAAACTCCCATTAACATAGCTTGTCCTCGTCAGGACTCACGTCTTGTCAACACGAGGAAAATAGGTTCATTAACATGAAGAAATCCTATCATCATAGGAATACCATTCTTATACATCTCTGAACTCACATTTCGTCAACACGAAGAAATCCTATCCACATAGGAATACCTTGTCCTCATCAGGACGCGCATTCCGTCAACACGGAGAAAAGATCCGTCAACACGAATAAAACCTATCACCATAGGCGTAACATGTCCTCATCAGGACTCCCTATTCCGTCAACACAGAAAAATCCTATCAACATAGGCATCAATTGTCCTCATCAGGACCCCATATTTCGTCAGCACGGAGAGACCTCGTCCTCACCAGGACCCCATGTTCCGTTAACCCGGAGAAATCAAACTTCGTCCTCAACAGGACCCCATATTCCATCATCATGGAGAATTATTTCGTCAACACGAATAAATCCTATCATCATAGGCCTAAATTGTCCTCATCAGGACTCCATATTCCGTCAACACGGAGAAATAGTTCATCAATACGAATAAATCCTATCATCACAGGCATAAATTGCCCTCATCAGGACTCTGTATTCCGTCAACACGGAGAAATCCTATCAATATAGGCGTAATTTGTCCTCATCAAGACGCATATTCCGTCAACACAGAGAGAATAATCCGTCAACACGAATAAAACCCAACAACATAGGCGTAAATTGTCCTCATCAAGACTCCATATTCCGTCATCACGGAGAAAGCTCGTCCTCATCAAGACTCCATAGTCCGTCAACACGGAGAAGTCGATTCGTCAACACGAAGAAATTTTATCCTCATAGGCATAGATTTTCCTCACCAGGACTCACCTTCCGTCAACACGGAGGAAACAATCTTGGTCCTCAACAGGACTCCTTATTCCATCATCATGGAGAAGTAATTCGTCAACACGAATAAATCCTATCATCATAGGCCTAAATTGTCCTCATCAGGACTCCACATTCCATCAACACGGGGAAATAGTTCGTCAATACGAATAAATCCTATCATCATAGGCATGAATTATCCTTATCAGGACTCCATATTCCGTCAACACGGAGAAATCAAACTTCGTCCTCAACAGGACTCTATATTCCGTCAACACGGAAGAATGATTCGTCAACACGAATAAATTCTATCAACATAGCTGGAGATATTCTGAAAACCAATGACCGACACCCGTTCTGACAACAAGCGACCACTTCTGAAATTTTGATACACGGAACCCTGAGATGCTACTGCAGCACCAAACTTGATAAAACAGTCCGCTGATCGGACACGAGAAAACCTCAATCAGTAACTCTGTGGGGATGATAATAAACTGAATCACATCGTCATATGTCTCACATCAAGACTTTGATTGTCTGAAAAGACCTCTGAGCTTTAGAACTCCATACTCCTGTTGAGAAAACACACCTGAAAGCAAAAGGTTAACCAACCTGACTTATGTTTCAAAATGCGCATGTTTGACGATGGCGTAGTGCTCCATACAGCATGGCAATGCTACGCGTTTTCTAGATGGATGCAAACATGATAATGCATGCAAATGCAAATGCAGGCTCAGGCTGCTGAGGAAAGCTCTGATAAGCTTGCTTCATCAACACGGATGCTGAGGACAAATACCACCTTGTCGGGGAAGGAACGGGTACCACCCAGCATCCCGGCAAAATAAATGCCAGGACACACAACCAACTTTGCCGGGGAGAGCTTTAAACCTTCAATTTCCACTGGGAGGAAAGAAAACACTTGCTGAAAAGAGAGAACTTCGCTGGGGACGAAACGACTCTCTTGGGGAAAATTAACCGACTCCGCTGGAGAGAATAAACTGTCTGGGTACAGCTCACAAGTTTGGAAATATTAATCTTCTGAGGCTAAACAACTCTGCTCGGGATAGGGAATCCCTTTGGGGGACACCACACTGTCTGAATACAGCCTACAATCTTGGAATCACCAAACTCTGCTGAGGGTAAACGACCCTGCTGGAGAATGCCCTTCGGATGAGCTGCAACTAGCTGGGGAATTTGATCCTTCTTCAGTAAGGAACATTGTCATCTCAGCTTCAGGGAATGAAGCGCGACCTGCACGGGGATTCACTTCACATAATGATCAAGTCTTTTCGTCACGAGCCTCTGGTTAGGACTGCAATCTTCTGATCGTCCACTTCATATGGGCAAGAACCCTACAACACCACAAACGAGACAAGACAAGTCTATACAACCAAATCTATTCAAGTTAGCGTTAGTGACATCATTTTCAGTCAATTCGAAGTTTTAGCAATTATTGGCAAGGGCCAGCAACGTTATGCAACTGCTAGTTTTATCAAAACATTGGCGTTTTTCACATACAAAACAGTAAAGAACAAACATCAAATACTGAATAACATGTTTTATTGATTGGGCCCCTGAATGGGCAGAATTTTGTACACTGGATGTAACTCTTGAAAAGAGGAAGTTACGCATAACAAATATACAAGTATGCACAGGAAGCATAAATACAATGACAAATCAAATTTGCGCATATGTCGGCAACGTGAAGCAGACAACCATCATGAGCTGATCCTCCTATGACTCGCCTGACTCTGACGCTTTCCCGGTATTCAAACTTCTGAAGAGATTGTATCTGATAATCGAACCCCCAGACATTCTCCCAACCACCAAGCAATGCAGCATCAAATTCGGACCGCAGTCATTTGCTTTTTTAAATCCCTAACTTTTGCGTGAACCGCCCTTTGCAGGTTTTCAGTTCACCGGGATACCCTTTTTGGCCGAAGCCGCCCAGTGTAGGTTTTCAACTTCGCGGGTGTATATTTTTTCATTTTTTAGCCCTAATTTTTTCCAGAACCTTTTTATTCTGTTTTTGGTTCGCCAGGATGCCCCATTTTGGCTGGACTCTTTTTTTTTTGTCCAGCGGGTCAATTTTTAAGCAAAGTATTTTTTAACTGCGTCCGAATTCACAGGCGACGTAAAGTCTTCACAGTCCATGATGGACAACAATAAAGCTCCTCCTGAAAAGACTTTTCTGACAACGTATGGCCCTTCGTAGTTGGGGGTCCACTTGCCCCTGTGATCTGCCTACGGCGGGAGAATCCTTTTCAGCACAAGGTCGCCCGTCTGAAAGCTCCGAGGATGTATCTTCTTATCATACGCTTTCTTCATCCGGCTCTGGTACAACCGACCGTATGCTAGAGAGGCTAGCCTCTTCTCATCCATTAAACTCAGCTGGTTCAATCTGTCTTTCACCCATTCTGCCTCGTCAAGTTGGACATCTCGTAATACCCTTAGGGAAGGAATCTCAACTTCCAGTGGTAACACCGCTTCCATTCCGTATACCAACGAGAACGGGGTTGCCCCGGTTGATGTGCGTACCGTCGTACAATAACCGTGCAAAGCGAAAGGTAGCATCTCATGTCAGTCCTTATAAGTCACCACCATCTTCTGAACAATCTTCTTTATGTTCTTATTGGCCGCTTCGACATCGCCATTCATCTTGGGTCGGTAAGGAGAGGAGTTGTGATGTTCGATCTTAAAATTCTGACACAACTCCTTCATCATCTTGTTATTTAAATTCGAACCGTTTTCGGTAATAATCCGCTCAGGGATTCCATATCTGCAAATGATATCTCGTTTGATAAACCTGGCTACCACCTGCTTGGTCACGTTAGCATATGATGCCGCTTCCACCCATTTGGTAAAATAATCGATTGCTACCAAAATGAACCAGTGTTCGTTAGATGTCGTCGGCTCAATCTTTCCAATCATATCAATTCCCCACATCGAGAATGGCCACGGGGACGACATCACGTTCAGAGGACTTGGAGGCACATGGATCTTATCCGCATAGATCTGGCACTTATGACACCTTTTCGCAAACTTGAAATAGTCAATTTCCATGGTTAGCCAGTAATAACCTGCCCGCAGCAGCTTTCTCGTTATAGCATGCCCACCAGCATGTGTACCAAACGTACCCTCATGTATTTCCTCCATGAGCAACTTCGCCTCTTTCTCGTCTACACAACATAGTAACACCAAGTCATGATTCCGTTTGTATAGGACACCGTCCGGATTCAGATAGAAATTACCAGCCAATCTCCTGAGAGTCTTCTGATCACGACTGGATGCCCCAGCCGGATACTCCTTGTTCTTCAGGAAATTCTGGATATCAAAATACCAAGGTTTATCATCGGATGCTTCGTCAATGGCAAATACGAAGGGGGGTCTGTCAAGCTGAGAGATAATAATTCTGGGAGCCTCATTCCAGAAGTTGACTTTATACATGGAAGACAATGTGGCCAGGGCGTCAGCCATCTGATTTTCTGCTCGCGGTACATGATGCAATTCAACCTTGTCAAAGAAAGGCAACAATCTCCTTGCATAATTTATGTACGGTATCCAATTGGGCTGACGTGCCTCCCATTCTCCTTTTATTTGATTTACCACCAGAGCTGAGTTTCCGTATACATCCAGATTTTTGATTCGCAAATCAATGGCTTCTTCAAGCCTCATGATACAAGCTTCGTATTCGGCTTCATTATTGGTAATCGGAAAGGTCAATCGAGTAGTAAATGGGATGTGCGACCCATGTGGAGTAGTGATGATTGCCCCTATTCCGCTACCATAGGAATTCACAGCTGCGTCAAATATCAGCTGCCACTTGGAATCCGTCTTTGGCCCTTCCTCCGGCAACGGTTCTTCCCAATCTTTCATCTTTAGGTGCATGATATCCTCGTCAGGAAAATCAAACCTCATCGATTGGTAGTCCTCAATAGGCTGCTCAGCAAGATATTCCGATAACACGCTCCCCTTTATAGCCTTCTGTGAGACATACTGGATGTCATATTCGGTCAAAACCATCTGCCAACGGGCAATTCTCCCAGATAGGGTCTGCTTTTCAAATACGTATTTGATAGGATCCATCTTCGAGATGAACATGGTTGTATGATTTAGCATGTACTGCCTCAAACGCTTGGCGGCCCAGGCTAGCGCACAACAAGTTTTTTCGAGCATTGAGTATCGAGACTCGCAGTCAGTAAACTTCTTACTCAGGTAGTATATCGCATGCTCTTTACGCCCTATCTCGTCATGTTGACCGAGAACACAACCCATACTCCCCTCAAGAACCGTCAAATACATAATCAAGGGTCTCCCTGCGACTGGAAGTATCAAAATAGGAGGCTCCTGCAAATACTGTTTTATTTTATCGAACGCCTTTTGACAATTTTCATTCCATGTTACAGCCTGGTCTTTTTTCAACAGCTTGAATAACGGCTCACACGTAGCTGTTAGGTGAGATATGAACCGAGCGATGTAGTTCAACCTCCCTAAAAACCCGCGCACCTCTTTTTCTGTTTTAGGCGTCGGCATTTCTTGTATTGCTTTTATTTTCGCAGGATCAACCTCTATTCCTTTTTCGCTCACGATAAACCCCAGCAGTTTACCCGATCTCACCCCGAAGGTGCATTTGTTAGGGTTCAGTCTCAGCCTGAACTTCCTGAGCCTCTTGAATAATTTCAGCAGATTCACCAAATGTTCTTCCTCCGTCTGGGATTTGGCAATCATATCATCAACATAAACCTCGATCTCTTTATGCATCATGTCATGAAAGAGAGTCATCATTGCACGCTGATACGTTGCCCCAGCATTCTTCAATCCGAAGGGCATCACTTTGTAGCAAAATGTTCCCCAAGGCGTAATGAAGGTAGTCTTCTCCATGTCTTCTGGCGCCATTTTGATCTGATTATTGCTCGAGAATCCATCCATGAAGGAGAATACGGAGAATTGAGCGGTATTATCGACCAGCACATCAATGTGAGGAAGTGGAAAATCATCTTTCGGGCTCGCTCTGTTCAGATCACGGTAATCTACGCACATTCTCACCTTACCGTCTTTCTTTGGCACTGGCACAATATTGGCGACCCATGAGGGATACTTTGTAACAGCTAGGAAACCAGCATCCCACTGCTTTTGAACCTCCTCCTTAATCTTCACAGCCATGTCCAGTCTAGTTCTTCGGAGCTTCTGCTTAACCAGCGGGCATTCTTCTTTTAGCAGTAGACGGTGCACAACCATATCCGTATCCAGCCCAGGCATGTCCTCATACGACCAAGCAAAAATATCACTGTACTCTTTGAGCATTTCAATCAGTCTTCGCTTGACATCGCTCTGCAGCGCAGCTCCTATACGGATGTTCCTTTCAACCCCTTCCGACCCCAGATTGACGATTTCAATGACCTCCTCATGAGGCAGAATGATTCGTTCTTCTTGTTTTACCAACCAAGACAACTCTTCTGGAACGTCGCCATCTTCAACAATCTCTTCTTCGGTCTGAAATACCGGGTGCTCAAAGTCGAAGTGAGTCATAGGCAGTTCATAGATGTCATATGAAATAGTAATCCTGCAAAGGAAATGGTTAAATGCTTCAAAATACATACAAAGCGAATAACCACGTTGCCATTTTATTGTAAAAAATAAAAACAGGAAAAACAGAGATCACAATATTCGTACATGAAAAACGCCTTTTTATTTAATAATTAACCAGTGCAATGTACATAACAGAACGACCCTAAGAAAAATCACGATGCCCCGGGTAGGACACCGGATTGTTCAACAATTAAGAAAACAAAGTATTACTGTTTAGTTGTCACAGGAACAGTCTCCTGAATAGACCAATTGCAAAGCCCTTGTCCTAGCACGCTCGGCTGAATCCAGGCGTCCATGTCGCAGTCGTTGTCTCCTTCTTCGGAATCTGAAACAGCGTTGATGGTCTCGTGATATACTCCACTAGCCGTGATTGTTATTGGTCCTTTGAAACGGGGTGTCCCTGCAGTAGGCGTTGATGATGACGGTTGATATCCCAGCCCAAATCGGTCCATTTTCACGGGAATATCCAGAACTTTGCCCCAGGCCTTGGTCTCGCCAGTCTTCACTAGAGCCTGAGCCTCTTTGTATGACGATACTGCCACCTCTGATGCTTTACTCGGCCTTGGAACTTTGTCTTTAATGCGCAACCCTTCAAAGGCTTGACAGGGTGTTTCATGGATCTCGCCGTCGACTTCCACGTACTTGAATGACGACAAATGGCTGACCAGTATATCCTCCTCTCCACAAACTGTGACCACACTGTCCCCCACCATGTACTTCAGCTTTTGGTGTAAGGTAGATGTGACTGCCCCAGCACCATGGATCCATGGTCGTCCGAGAAGACAATTATATGCTGGCTGGATGTCCAAAATGTAAAATTCAGTTTAAAAAATCTCCGGCCCCACCTGCAGAGGCAAAGTTATGGATCCAAAGGCTGACCTCCGTGTACCATCAAATGCCCTGACCACCAAGTCACTAGGCGTACAAACAATTCCCCTGATGTCCAATTTCATCATTGCTTTCTTTGGCAGCATGTTCAAGGAAGACCCGGTATGTACCAGCACGTGGGACATGACTGCGCCCCTGCATTCAACTGAGACGTGCAACGCCATATTATGCTTTCTTCCCCTCGGGGTCAAATCAAAATCCGTAAATCCCAAACTATAGCCTGCATTCACGTGCGCCATTACCCCCTCCAACTGATTCACAGAAACATCTTGGGGTACAAACGACGTGTCCAGAATTTTCAATAACACATTCCTATGGGCTTCGGAACACAATAACAACGACAGTATGGATATCTTCGAAGGCGTCTGTTGAAGGTGCTCAACAATTTTATAGTCACTCTTACGGATAAGACGCATAAACTCTTCTACATCTTTCAGTGTCGTTTCTTTTTCATTCCTCTGCATAGGAACATCCTCATTCACTTTTCCTTTACCTTTTGCCAATCGTTCAGCCTCTATCTCCGGCGATATAAAAATTCTCCCACTCCTCATCATCCCTCCAGTCCCAGCGACATTGTCCACAACCTCAGCTGGCTGCTTATTGATATCAATTTTCTCCCCATCACAATACGCTTCCAGCCCATAAGTCCAGGGTACTGCCTTAGTGCTCTCATAAGGGATTGGCCCTGCCTTCGTGATAGTGATCGTCGGTCGTCTGGCTGGCGCTGTTATAGTTATCGTTTTTCGGGGAATTGTCACCGTAGCTACATCACTTTGCTCATCAGCTAATACTTCTTCAACTGCCGTTCTGTCGAATTGCAACGTGCCTTCATCTATCAAGGTCTGAATACCCTTCTTCAATTCAGCACAACCCCCAGCTTGGGTCCAACATTCTAGACAAAATTCATCGCAGCCCGGATACACACCTCCTTTCAATAACCTGCTCTTTATTTCACGCAACGGTGTTTTCAGTTCATCAACATCCATAATCAGGTTCAAACCCTCCTTGGTCAAAATAGCATTTGCCCCATGGTTGGGCATTGGCTGTTGTACTATATTCGGACCTGCTCGTCCAAAATTTATGGCCTTGCTATCTAGTAGATCTTAAACCTTATGTTTAAACGCATGACAGGCCTCTATGTCATGCCCTGGAGCCCCGGAGTGGAAGTCACAGTGCTTGTTAACATCATACCCATAAGGAAGGGTTGGTCCCGTGGGCGGTGCCAAGGTCCTCTTTTCAACTAAATTCAGCCCCAACAGTGTCTGAAAAAGTTCCGCGTACGTGGAAGGAGGCGTTTCAAACACCCTTTTCGGCTTCGCATTCGGGAATCTTCTTTGGCCAGCATTCTGCCCCTGCTGCTGCTGTGGTGGTATCTGCTGTAGTGGTATTGGTTGTTGATGAAATGGAATGGTGACGCTTGCCACCTGTTGCGGATGATTGTACTGATTCCGTCCTCTGCCCCGGCCTCGGCCTCGGCCCCCGAATACTGCACTTGTGTCACCCTGACGGCGACCACCGAAAGCTTTTCTGTTACTTCCAACTGAAGTGGACTCCTCAGCTTGGAATCTCCCCATTTTAATATTACTTTAAATCTTCTCGCCCATCAAGATTAGATCCGAGAAACTGCCCAAGGAAGCGGGAAACAACTTATCATAAAACATACCGGTGAATGTTCCTATGAACATATCATTCATCTCCTTCTCAACCAAAGGAGGATGAACCCTCGCAGCCATGTCGCGCCATCTCTGCGCATATTCTTTGAAACTCTCATCTTTCTTCTGTGACAACCCCTGTAACTGAACCCGGTTTGGTGCCAAGTCACTATTGTACTTATAATGAGTCACAAACGCTTCAGCCAGTTGCTTCCATGTCTTTATCTGAGTAGGCTCCAACCCCATGTACCATTCAAGGGAAGGACCAGACAAGCTGTCTTGAAAGAAATGCATCAGCATTCTCTCATCGTTCGAATAAGCTGACATCCTTCTATAGTACGACCGCACATGTACCTTGGGACAGGTATCTCCCTTATATTTATCAAAGGTGGGAGCTTTAAATTTCAACGGTACCCTCAGACCAGGCACCAGTTCCATTGTGGTCATATCCAAACCGGAAGCACTCTAATTCACAACACCTTTCATCTGCTCCTCGAGCATCTTGATTCACTGAGTGTTGTCTACAGGACCTTCAAAACCTCTACCAGAGAAAGCATCTTCTTGTTGGTCTTCCAACCAATTAACATTCTCATTTCCATACCCATCATACCCATTGTTACGACCAAGTCTAGTCTGATTCATCACAGGGCCCCGTCCTCTGTTACCATACCCTTGAGCGACCCCGGCAGGTCCAAAATGTCGCTACTGCGAAAATCGGCGCCGGCTGAACAGAAGAGTCGCCACCGTGCGTTATTTATCCCAAAGAGGGGAAAGGAAACGCTCAAGGTAAACCTACCGCAAAACGGGGAAAGGAATGGTCATCGCAACCAAAACCTGGATTCGGGAGTCGGTTACGCAAGGGGAAGGTATTAGCACCCCTCACGTCCGTCGTACTCGACGGGATCCACGCTTGTTTTCTAGTACGGATTGTTATTTCTATCTAAACTAAGGGTTAAGGGTTAAAAAGAAAAGAAAATGACTCGGCAAAGTATCGCACTTTATGCCTACGTATTCCCGTCTGGAACGAGAAATCAGAGTCAACGTAGTTCGCCTACCTACTGGAAAGGAGGGGAAGGTTGCTCGCTAGGATATCGCATCCTATGCCTACGTACTTTCATACAGCATGAAAGATCAGAGCAAACGTAGTTCGGGCCACGTACGACACAAGTCTGTCTTGATTGTTTTTATTCCTTCTGAAAAAGGGTCTTTCTGATTAACAGTCCAAGCGGACAAAAATTGACGTCTTGATGAGTTCACATTCTTTTACGGAAGAAGTGTCTTTTATTGTGTCTGGAATATTATTTTGTTTTTCTGTTTGTTTTGATGAAGAAAAGTCAGAACTCTAACCTATGGTTGCGAAGGGAATCAGACTAACCTAATGTTATCATGCATGGGTTAAGACCTAATGTCTATCATGTTCCTCTCTTGCGCAGAGAGAAACAGAGATCCTAAGGGAAAAACGGAAACAGAAACAATAACATATATACAATAAAGCAGTGAAATGCATGGATGCAGCAATACAAGCGAGGCAAGGGAGTCCCACTCAACCTCGAACCTAGAAAACAACAGGCAAAAGTGAACAAGGTTCACTTTCAACCTAAAAGGTTAAACAGCAAATAATACAGTCAGGGAAATTCAAACAATACATCAAAAATTATAAACAACAAAAATCTTCACCAACTTCTGTCTTCAAGTCATCTCCAAACATCTACAAGCTTCAAGCATGCATCAATCTTCATCTTCAAGCCTTCAAGCAAAGTCTCTATCTTCAATCTCCCAATGGCTTTTCTTCAAGTCCCAATCTCCAAGATGAGCATCAGTCAACAAGATGAAATGGATGTTAAACAGTCAATTGCCTACCAAGGGTGGCTCACTGACTGTTAACATGATACTGACAGTTTTCCCTCAAAAGTTCTATCTTTTAAATACATTCACTAATCCTTCCAAAGGAAGGAGGTGGATATTTAAAAGAGTCTTTGAATCATAGAGAAAGAATGGAGGCAAACAAGACCTTCCATGTTTGTGAATCAAGTTTTCTACTCTAGAGCTCTGCCTAGCTCCTAAACCCTATAACGTTCAACAGTTGCCAGCAAGAGATACTCCTCATCAACTCTGGAAGTTAGTCTTCATTCTCCTAATCTTCAATGGGCCTCATCAGCACAGTCTTCAGCTCAAACCCAAGCCCCAAACAAGCCCAATACCCCACACAGTCAAATAATAACCCTAGAGAGGGCACACCACACAATCAAGCCAATACAGGAAATATACTAATAGTAATAGTAGAATAGGGGAAGCCTAATATTTTCTAAGGGATCTATTATCTACCCATAATACCCCTATAGTCCACACACCCTAAAATTCAAACTACAACTCCTAAAAGAAATGATTTATTACACTTATGTTATATCTAAACCCTAGTTTTGATTCTCCTAATCACACCTAAACAAACCATCTAAAATTAAGTCCTAAAATCATGAATTAAATTTCATATGAAGATTAAAGTCCTAAGTGAAGTACTCTAAAAATAATGGGTCCAAAATATACAAGAGTCTAGCTAAACTAAAATCAACAATATCAAGTGCTAAACTAAACATCATTTAAACCTATTTAAAAGAAAAATATACTAAAAATGCAAAAATAAAATAAAATGCTAATTTTATTATATGACAATTTTCTTAACAGAAATATAAAAAAGATGCAAAAACAACCATTTAAAAATGAGCATTTTTCAATTTAATATGGATTTTACAAAATCAAAAGAAATTAAAGAAAATAAAAATAACAAAATAAAAGGAAAAGAGAGAGGGAGGTGCAAAGAGAAATGCGCCTAGTGCATATCTAGATGGGCCAGGGAATGGGTGGGGTAGATAACAAATGTATTAAGCCCAATGTAATCAGAAATTAAATAAAAAGAAAATGAATACGCACGCGGTGTGGATAGCAAGGAAATGTAGTTAAAATCTGGATGGGCTTCAATATGGGGGTGGGAATATCACGCTTTCATTCAGGCCCAGGAGTCAAGTTAAATGAAACGCAGCGTTTGCTGCATGACATTTCCGTCCGTTTTCCAATTAAATTCCAGCCCTTAGATCGTGTTGAAAGTCAAAGTCTAACCCCAAGATCCACGGTCCTCCTTCATCTTCTTCCTCATGAAACCCTAAAACCAGAAAATTCTCTCCCATGCAACCACCTTCTCCATCTCTGTTCTCCCTCAATTCTTGATGAAATTCCATCATTCAAAAATAAAAAATGCTCTACATCTCCCCCTCTACACAACCCTAGTCTTGGTTTTCTCTAAAACTCACCCCAGCACCAAACCCGATAGGTATAAACCTAGGGCACACTGAACTATCACTGTCATGCACCTTAATGATCCTTGCTAAATCTTGCACTAATGCATTCTACATGCTATACTGATCATTCTAATCTATCTAGCTAAGATTAACATGCCCTAACCTAAGCGTTTTAAGGCTCAACAGTTTTGGTGCTCCTATGGTGAACTTCATGAAATGCTCTCAAATTCATCAGAATCATTCATCTAACCATTCCTAACAGCTCTAACCTAAGAATTCTACATTATTCTAACTAATTCTAGCCAATTCGATGAGATTACTAACCTGGTGTAATCTTGAAAACAGATGGAGAATTCCTTGGATTCACAGCTTGCAGTGCTTTGGACTTGATCAATAGGCTTGATTATTGGTTCTGTATGCAACAACACTTGCTTAAACACCTTGGATTGCCATAACCACTTCCTTTTGCAATGTGGATGATACACTTGGTAGCACACGAATTCTACTTCAATTCAGCCAGATCTTGATGGAAATTTACTCTATGATGAATATAGATGATGATAGGATCAAGAATTTTGGAAAATGATGAAGATTTGATAGAGTTTGGAATGAATTTGCAAGATTGAAGAATGAGATGCAACTATGAATTTCAACTAAAATGAATCACCAACCCCTGAATGGATCCACCCTGCTCAATATATAGATGCTCATGGAACACTCTAGAACTTGTTAGAACCTTCTTGCACTCAAATCCCTTGTGAATTTGGATATGTTACTTCCTTTGTAAGCTAACTAGCATAACTTCCAAACTTTGAACCAAACTCAAAAATCTACTTTTTCCAATGTTCTTAAAACATTCTTTCCAATCAAAATGACCTATAATTTCATCCCATTTGGCCATGTTATGAAAAATCTCATTTTTAGGTCACTTTTATTCATTAAATTCACCTTTTAATTGACCAAATTTGGAACCTTGAGCTATGAGCCTTTCCAAACTTTCATGATCACTTTTCTAGAATCAAAATGTCATTTGGAGCAAGTTTGATGTTGTGAAGTTTTTCATTTGAAGCTTCCTTGTATGAGTTTTGGGCATAGGCTTGAAATGACCTGTAATTCTCAAATGACCAAAATACCCTTTGCTTGCCAAGGTCATAAGTAGAGTTCCACAAATCAGATGAAGTCATACCATACCTTTCTAGAAATCTAATACAATGAGGAACAACTCTCATGTTTACCAGAAATCCATTTGAAATCTCCTTGAGGGGTAAAAGTTGCTTGGAAGACAAGTAACGTTCACAGACAAAATTTCAGATGCCTCAGATGACCTGTAACTTGCAAGGACCATAACTTGAGTTATATAAATCTCCTTGATGTCTTCCACCACTAGAATTAAAGGTCTTGAGATCCTCTACAAGTTTCATGTTGGCCAGGGGATTTTACACAGAAACCCTAATTTAGAAACTCCTCTTCTTCTTGATTTCTCTTGATTTCTCCTTGGCACAACACCACATCCATATCTATATGTCAAATGATGAACCCCACATCTCTCAAATAGACCTTGATGCCTTTCAATCAATCATTTGGCCTAGGGTTGACCTAGGGTTGACCCGGATGAAACCCTAGTTGACTGTCTTCAACTGCAACTCTCGTGATCATATCAATGACTTTTATCACTTCCAAAATGACTCTCCATGTCTCCCATGATATCTGTATACTCTCCAAGCTCAATTCACATCTCACACCTTCTTTGATGGTCTTCAAATACCCTCAAGATAGGAGATAAATCCACTGCTTGGTCCAATGACTTCTCTGGGTTTCCATTTCTTTCTGATGACTTGGATAGGCTTGAATTTGAACAATAACCTCTTGATAGGCTCATAGAGATAAGAATAGTACTTGGTCCCTTGTTGGATGATTTGCTATGTTATGCTATGCAAATGATTAGACTATGTACATGACCTTATATGCAAATGCTAATGCAATTGAAACATAAACCAAGTGAAGTAAGTTGAGCAAATTTTAGGGTGCAACAGCTGCCCCTATTTAAGCGACTTGGACCCGACTGGGTGAAACACCCGGAGCCTTCAGACATTCGAGGTACAAGACGGTTGAATACTAAGAACCCGGAAATTTGCCAACCGCAGAAATAAACTGCACCACTGCTTGGGGGAACGACATCCACCAACTGAATCTGGTTATTACGGCAACCAACTGATCCATTAGCGACCGTGCTGGGGATTATTTTCATCAGCCTGAAAAAGATTCTATCATCGCAGGGATAGAACTTTGTCCATGTTAGGACGCCTGTTTCGTCAACACGAAGAAATCTCAACTAAACTTGTCCACGTTAGGACTCCACCTGCCGTCAACACGGAAAAATCTCGGCGACTTCGCTGGGGATGACTCGTCTGCATTTCATCAGCACGAGGGGATCCTATCAACATAGGGATGAATTGTCCATGTTAGGACTAGCACATCTCGTCAGGAATAAATCGTCCACGTTAGGAATAAACTCTTCCACGTTAGGAATACACTTATCCACGTTAGGAATAACATCGTCCATGTTAGGCATAAAGTTTCTACGTTAGGAATAAACTTTTCCACGTTAGGAATAACATCGTCCACGTTAGGACTAAACTCTTCCACGTTAGGAATACACTTGTCCACGTTAGGAATAACATCGTCCACGTTAGGCATAAAGTTTCCACGTTAGGAATAAACTTTTCCACGTTAGGAATAACATCATCCACGTTAGGACTAAACTTTCCACGTTAGGAATACACCGTCCACGTTAGGAATAAGACTTCGTCTGGATCTGTCCACGTCAGGACTAAACTTTCCATGTTAGGAATACATCGTCCACGTTAGGACTCACCTTTCCACGTTAGGAATAAACTTTCCACGTTAGGAATAAATTGTCCACGTTAGGACTCACACCTCGTCTGGATTTGTCCACGTCAGGACTCACATCTTCGACCCGCTGAGGAAATAAAACTTGTCCATGTCAGGACTCACGCTTCGCCATCACGAAGAGAGATAAATTTGTCCACGTCAGGACTCGCGCATCTTGACAACACGAAGAACTATAAACTTGTCCACGTCAGGACACACATTCCATCAATACCGAGAAATCGAATCTGTCCACGTTAGGACTAGCACATCTCATCAACCCGAGGAACTAAATCTGTCCACGTTAGGACACCCATTTCTTTAGCACGAAGAAATTCCGTCAATATAGGAATAAGTTGTCCACGTCAGGACTTATATTTCGTCAACGCGAGGAACTCCTATCAACATAGGCCATAAAATTTTGACGACTCCGGGGAAATACTCCTGTCAACCAGTAAGAAAATACGTCCGTCTGTTCCTACGGGAAGATACTCTGAATACAGTTTCTCTGTTTATCTCCACAGTAACTAACTCCATTGGTCCCAACCCACAAACCTTTTAGAACTGACGTGACAGCGACTTTGAGGCGGACTCTACTGGGGATATTTGGAAACCAAACTACCGGGCGCCTGTTCTGATAACCGGCGGCAGCCTCTGAAATTCTGATTCATGAAACCCTTTGATGCTGACGTAACAATAAATTTGAAGAAAATAATCCGCTGGCCGGACTAGAGAACTTCAACAAGCAACTCTGGCGGGAAAACGAGCGAACTTTAAACAAATAACTCTGCTCGGGGACAAAGAGAAACTTAGCCTAATAACTCTGTGGGGAATAATGCCAAAACTGACATTATCGTTGAATGTCTCGCACCGAGATCTTGAATGTTTGGTAATTCATTTGAGCAAGAGCTCTCTCCACCTGCAAGAGAAACAACATTTGAAAATAAACGGGATAACCAACCTGGCTTATGTTTCAAAATGCATATGTTTGACAATGGCGTAATGCTCCATTCGACATGGAAATGCTACGCGTTTTTTTTATTTGGTGGATGCAAGTATGACACTATATGCCGATGCAAATGCAGACTCGAACTGCTGGGATACAGAAACCGCTTCAGCAAAATAAATGCTGAAGACAACGCCAACTCTGCTGGGGGATAGTTGCATGCGCCAATCCTGATTGGACTTCTGCTGGGGAGTGAACGGGTATCACACGATATTCCGACACGATAAATGCCAGGACACACAGCCAACTCTGTCGGGGAGAGTCTTAATCTTCACGTTCCACTGGGAGGAAAGAAAACACTTGCTGAAAAGAGAACTCCGCTGGGGAAGAAACGATTCTCTTGGGGAAAATCAACCGATTCCGCTGGGGGAGAGTAAATGACCCTACTGGGAAGGGTAGACTGTCTAAGTACAGCTCACGAGATGGAAATGTTAATCTTCTGAGGCTAAACCACTCTGCTTGGGATGGGGGAATCCTTCTGGGGAACGCCAAACTGTCTGAACACATCCTACAATCTTAGAATCGCCAAACTCTGCTGAGGATAAACGACTTTGCTGGAAAATGTCCTTTGGATAAGCTGCGACTAGCTGGGGAATTCGATCCTTCTTCAGTGAGGAACAATGTTATCTCGGAAGCGCGACCTGCGTGGGGATCGAGTCTTTCGTTACGCTTCTGGTCCATACTGTAATCTTTTGATCATCCACTTCATGCGGCTATGAACCCTGCAACACCACAAACAAGACAAGACAAGTCTACGCAACCAAATCTATTCAGGTCAGCGTTAGTGACATTATTTTCAGTTAATTCAAAGTTTTAGCAATTATCGGCAAGGGCCAGTGACGTTATACACACGCTAGTTTCATTAAACCTAGGCGTTTATCATGCACAAAACAGTAAAGAACCAGCATCAAGTACTGAATAACATATTTTATTGATAGGGCCCCTGAATGGGCGGAGTTTTGTACACGGGATGTAACTCTTGAAAAGAGGAAGCTACGCACAACAAATATACAAGTATGCACAAGAAACATAAATATATTGACAAATCAAATTTGTACACATGTCGGCAACGGGATGCAGACGAACATCACGAGCTAATCCTCCTATGACTCGCCCGACTCTAATGCTTTCCCGGTATCCACACTTCCGAAGAGATTGTATCTGATAATTGACCCCTTAGATATATTCTCCCGCACCAATGCTCACTGCAGTATCAAATTCGGACCGCAGTAATTTGCCTTTCAAATCCCTAACTTTTGCGTGAACCGCCCTTTACGGGTTTTCAGTTCACCGGGATACCCTTTTTTGCCGAAGTCGCCCAGTGTAGGTTTTCAACTTCGCGGGTGTACATTTTTTCAATTTTATCCCTAACTTTTGCCCGAACCTTTCATTCTGTTTTTGGTTCGCCAGGATGCCCCATTTTTGCCTGGACTCTCTTTTTTCTGTCCAGCGGGTCAATTTTAAGCAAAGTATTTTTTAACTGCGTCCGAATTCACAGGAGACGTAAAGTCTTCACCGTCCATGGTGGACAACAATAAAGCCCCTCCTGAAAAGACTTTTCTGACAACATATGGCCCTTCGTAGTTGGGGGTCCACTTGCCCCTGTGATCTGCCTGCGGCGGGAGAATCCTCCTCAGCACAAGGTCACCCGTCTGAAAGCTCCGAGGATGTATCTTCTTATCATATGCTTTCTTCATTTGGCTATGGTACAAACGACCATATACTAGAGAAGCTAGCCTCTTCTCATCCATTAAACTCAGCTGGTTCAACCTATCCTTAACCCACTCTGCCTCGTCTAGTTGGACGTCTCGTAGTACTCTCAGCGAAGGAATCTCAACTTCCAGTGGTAGCACTGCTTCCATTCCATATACCAACGAGAACGGGGTTGCCCCGATTGATGTACGTACCGTCATACGATAACCGTGCAAAGCAAAAGGCAGCATCTCATGCCAGTCTTTATAGGTAACCACCATCTTCTAAACGATCTTCTTTATATTCTTATTGGCCGCTTCAACAGCGCCATTCATTTTGGGTCGGTAAGGGGAGGATTTGTGATGCTCGATCTTGAAATTCTGGCACAGCTCCTTCATCATTTTGTTATTCAGGTTTGAACCGTTGTCAGTGATTATCCGCTCGGGGATCCCATATCTGCAAATGATATCTCTCTTGATGAATTTGGCTACCACCTGCTTGGTCACATTTGCATAAGACGCCGCTTCCACCCACTTGGTGAAATAATCGATTGCTACTAGAATGAACCGGTGTCCGTTAGAAGCCGTCGGCTCGATCTTTCCAATCATATCAATTCCCCACATCGATAATGTCCATGGTGACGACATCACGTTTAGAGGACTTGGAGGCACATGGATCCTATCAGCATAGATCTGGCACTTATGACACTTCCTCGCAAACTTGAAACAATCAGTTTCCATAGTCAGCCAAAAATAACCTGCCCGCAGCAGCTTCTTGTCATAGCATGCCCACCAGCATGCGTACCAAAGGTACCCTCATGTATTTCCTCCATGAGCAGCTTTGCCTCTTTTTCGTCTACACAACGCAGCAGCACCAAGTCGTGATTTCTTCTGTATAAGACACCATCCAGATTCAAATAGAAATTACCCGCCAATCTCCTGAGAGTCTTCTGATCTTGACTGGATTCCCTAGCCGGATACTCTTTGTTCTTCAGGAAATTAAGGATATCAAAATACCATGGTTTATCATCGGATGCTTCGTCAATGGCAAATACGAAGGCAGGTCTGTCAAGTCGAGAGATAACAATTCTGGGAGCCTCATTCCAAAAGTTGACCTTGTACATGGAAGACAAAGTGGCCAAGGCGTCAGCCATCTGATTCTCTGCTCGCGGTACATGATGCAATTCAACCTTGTCAAAGAAAGGCAACAATCTCCTCGCATAGTTCATGTAAGGTATCAAATTGGGCTGACGTGTCTCCCATTCCCCTTTTATTTGATTCACCACCAGAGCCGAGTCTCCGTATACATCTAGATTTTTGATTCGCAAATCAATGGCCTCTTCAAGCCCCATGATACAAGCTTCGTATTCGGCTTCATTATTGGTAACTGGAAAGGTCAATCGAGCAGTAAACGGGATGTGCGACCCGTGTGGAGTAGTGATGATTGCCCCTATTCCGCTACCATAGGCGTTTACCGCTCCGTCAAAGATCAACTTCCATTTGGAACCCAATTCCGGTCCTTCGTTTGGCAACGGCTCTTCACAATCTTTCATCTTTAGGTACATGATATCCTCGTCAGGAAAATCAAACCTCATCGATTGGTAATCCTCAATAGGCTGCTCTGCCAACTATTCAGACAATACGCTCCCCTTTATAGCCTTCTGCGAGACATACTGGATGTCATATTCAGTCAAGACCATCTGCCAACGGGAAATTCTCCCCGATAACGCCTGCTTTTCGAATACATATTTGATAGGATCCATCTTCGAGATGAGCATGGTTGTATGATTCAGCATGTATTGCCTCAACCGCTTGGCGGCCCAGGCTAGCGCGCAACCAGTTTTTTCAAGCATTGAATAGCGAGATTCACATTCAGTAAATTTCTTACTCAAGTAGTAGATCGCATGATCTTTTCTTCCTGTCTCGTCGTGTTGACCGAGAACACAACCCATACTTCCCTCAAGAACTGTCAAATACATAATCAAGGGTCTCCCTGCCACTGGGGTATCAAAATAGGAGGCTCCTGCAAATACTGCTTTATTTTATCGAACGCCTTTTGACAATTTTCATTCCACGTTACAGCCCGGTCTTTTTTCAACAGCTTGAATAATGGTTCACACGTAGCTGTTAGGTGAGATATGAACCGGGCGATGTAGTTCAACCTCCCTAAAAACCCGCGCACCTCTTTCTCTGTTCTAGGCGTCGGCATCTCTTGTATTGCTTTTATTTTTGCAGGATCAACCTCTATTCCTCTTTCGCTCACGATAAACCCCAGCAGTTTACCCGATCTCACCCCGAAGGTGCACTTGTTAGGGTTCAGTCTCAGCCTGAACTTCCTAAGCCTTTTGAATAACTTCAGCAGATTCACCAAATGCTCTTCCTCCGTCTGGGATTTGGCAATCATATCATCGACATAAACCTCGATCTCTTTATGCATCATATCATGAAAAAGAGTTGTCATTGCACGCTGATACGTTGCCCCAGCATTCTTCAATCCGAAGGGCATCACTTTGTAACAAAATGTTCCCCAAGGCGTTATGAAGGTAGTCTTCTCCATGTCCTCTGGCGCCATTTTAATTTGATTATAGCCCGAGAAGCCATCCATGAAGGAGAACACGGAGAATTAGGCAGTGTTGTCAACTAGCACATCGATGTGAGGAAGCGAAAAATCGTCTTTCGGGCTCGCTTTATTCAAATCACGGTAATCTACGCACATTCTCACTTTTCCGTCTTTCTTTGGCACTGGTACAATGTTAGCGACCCATGAGGGATACTTTGTAACAGCTAGGAAACCAGCATCCCACTGTTTTTGAACCTCCTCCTTAATTTTCACCGCCATATCAGGTCTAGTTCTGCGAAGCTTCTGCTTAACCGGCGGGCATTCTTCTTTCAACGGCAGGCGGTGCACAACCATATTTGTATCAAGCCCAGGCATGTCTTCATACGACCAAGCGAACACATCACTATACTCTCTGAGCATTTCAACCAGTCTTCGCTTGACGTCACTCTGCAGCGCGACTCCTATACGGATATTCTTTTCAACCCCTTCCGACCCCAGGTTAATAATTTCAATGACCTCCTCATGAGGCAGAATGAATCGTTCTTCTTGCTTTACCAACCAAGACAATTCTTCTGGAACGTCGCCATCTTCAACAATCGCTTCTTCGGCCTGAAATACCGGGTGCTCAAAATCGAGACGAGTCATAGACGGTTCAATGATGTCATCTGAAAATGTTATCCTGCAAAAGGAATGGTTAAATGCTTCAAAATGCGTATAAAGCGAATAACCACGTTGCCATTTTATTGTAAAACACAAAACAGGAAAAACAGAGATCGCAATATTTGCACATGAAAAAACGCCTTTTATTTAATGATTAAACAACGGAATGTTCATAACAGCACAGCCCTAAGCAAAATCATGATGCCTCGGGTAAAACACTAGATTGTTCAACAATTAAAAAAACAAAGCATTACTGTTTGAGAGTCACAGGAACAATCTCCTGAATAGACCAATTGCATAATCCTTGTCCTGGCACGCTCGGCTGAATCCAGGCGTCCATATCGCAGTCACTGTTTCCTTCTTCGGAATCTGAAACAGCGTTGATGTCCTCGTGACACACTCCACTAGCGGTGATGGTTATCGGTCCTCTGAAACGGGGTGCCCCCACAGCAGGTGTTGATGATGACGGTTGATATCCCAGCCCAAATCGGTCCATCTTCACGGGAATATCCAGCACCTTGCCCCAGCCCTTTGTCTCACCTGCCTCCACTAGAGCTTGAGCCTCCTTATATAACGAGACGGCTACCTCTGACGCTTTACTCGGCCCGGGACCTTTGTCTTTGATGCGCAACCCTTCAAAGGCTTGACAGGGTGTTTCATGAATCTCTCCGTCGACTTCTACATACTTGAATGATGACAGATGGCTGACCAATATATCTTCTTCTCCACAGACTGTGACCACACTGTCCCCTACCATGTATTTCAACTTTTGATGCAAGGTAGATGTGACTGCCCCAGCACCATGGATCCAGGGCCTTCCGAGAAGGCAGCTGTATGCTGGCTAGATGTCCATAATATAAAATTCAGTTGCGAAAACCTCCGGCCCCACCTGTAGAGGTAATGTTATGGATCCAAAGACTGTTCTTCGTGTACCATCAAATGCCCTGACTACCAAGTCACTAGGCGTACACATGATCCCTCTGACGTCCAGTTTCATCATGGCTTTCTTGGGCAGCACGTTTAAGGAAGATCCGGTGTCGACCAGTACATGAGACATGACTGAGCCTCTACACTCAACTGAGACGTGCAACGCCATGTTATGCTCTCTCCCTTTCGGGGTCAAATCAAAGTCTGTAAATCCCAGGCTACGGCCTGCGTTCACATGTGCCAACACCCCCTCCAACTGATTCACGGAAACATCTTGGGGTACGAAGGAAGTATCCAGAACTTTCAGCAATGCATTTCTGTGAGCTTCGGAACATAATAGCAGCGACAATATGGATATCTTTGACGGCGTCTGTTGAAGGTGCTCAACAATCTTATAATCGCTCTTGCGAATAAGGCGCATGAACTCTTCTACATCCTTCGATGCCGTTTCTTTTTCGCTCCTCTGCACAGGGACAGTCTCATTCATCTTTCCTTTTCCCTTCGCCAGTCGTTCAGCCTCTACCTCAGGCGATATGAAGATTCTCCCACTTCTTGTCATACCTCCGGTACCGACGACGTTGTCTACAACCTCAACTGGCTGTTTATTAACATCAATTTTCACCCCATCATAGTACACTTCCAACCCATAGGTCCAAGGGACTGCCTTAGTGCTCTCATAAGGGATTGGTCCTGCCTTGGTGATAGTGATCGGCGGTCGCTTGGCCGGCGCCGTTATAGTTATCGTTTTTCGGGGAATCGTCACAGTAGCTACATCACTTTGCTCGTCTGCTGATACCTCTGCAGGTTCTTCAACTGTCGTTCGGTCGAATTGCAATGTGCCTCCATCTATTAAAGCTTGAATACCCTTCTTTAAGTCAGCACACCCCCCAGCTTGGGTCCAACACTCTAAACAATACTCGTCGCAGCCTGGATACACACCACCTTGCAATAATCTGCTCTTTATCTCGCACAACGGTGTCTTTAGGTCGTCAACATTCATAATCAAGTTCAAACTCTCCTCAGTTAAAATGGCGTTTGCCCCATGATCGGGCATGGGCTTCTGCACTATGTTCGGACCTGCCTGTCCAAAATTGATAGCCTTGCTATCCAATAGATCCTGCACCACATGCTTGAACGCGTGGCAACCCTCTACATCGTGGCCAGGAGCCCCGGAGTGGAATTCAAAGTGCCTGCTTGCGTCGTAACCGTACGGAGGAGTGCCTGTTATTGGCGCTAGAGTTCTCTTTTCCACCAAGTTCAAACCCAGTAACGTCTGTAGCAATTCTGCATACGTTGAAGGAGGCTTTTCAAACACCCTCCTTGGTTTGCCCCCCTGGACTCTGCGCTGGGCAGGCTGTGCCCCCTGTTGTAGCTGCTGTTGCTGTTGTTGTTGTTGAAATGGTTGTTGCTGAAATGGAATAGTAACACTTGCCACCTGCTGCGGCTGATTGTACTGTTTCCGACCTCTTCCCCGGCCTCGGCCTTGGCCCCCAAACACTGCGCTTGCATCGCCTTGACGGCACCCACCGAAAGCCCTTCTGTTACTGCCAGCTGAGGTGGATTCCTCAGCTTGGAATCTTCCCTGCTTAATGTTGCTTTCAATCTTCTCTCCCATCAGGATTAAGTCTGAGAAACTGCCCAAAGAAGTGTGAAACAACTTGTCATAAAACATGCCAGTGAATGTTCCCATGAACATATCATTCATTTCTTTGTCCTCTAAAGGAGGATGAACCCGGGAAGCCATGTCGCGCCATCTCTGCGCATACTCTTTGAAGCTCTCGCCCTTCTTCTGGGACAACCCCTGCAATTGGACCCGGTTGGGTGCCAAGTCACTGTTGTACTTATAGTGAGCCACAAATGCTTCAGCCAGCTGCTTCCATGTCTTTATCTGAGTTGGTTCAAACCCCATATACCACTCAAGGGAAGGACCAGACAAGCTATCTTGAAAGAAATGCATTAGCATCCTCTCATCGTTTGAATACGCCGACATCCTCCTGTAGTATGACCGCACATGCACCTTTGGACAGGTGTCCCCCTTATACTTGTCGAATGTGGGAGCTTTGAATTTGATTGGCACCCTCAGGCCAGGCACCAGACCCATTGTTGTCATATCTAAGCCAACAGCACTTTGATTTACGACCCCCTTCATCTGCTCCTCGAGCATCCTGATTCTCTGAGAGTCATCCATAGGACCTTCGAAACCTCCACCGAAGAAAGCATCCTCTTGCTGATCTTCTTGCCAAATACCATTCCCAGTTCCGTATCCATCGTACCCGTTGTTACGGCCAACCCTAGTCTGATTCATTACTGGGCCTCGCCCCCTGATACCATACCCCGGAGCGACTCCTGCAGGTCCAAAAGCCATTAACCCAGCGCCATTTCCATTTCCGAATCCGCCATAACCCTGATTAGTCATACCATATCCGTCCTGTCCGAAGCCCTGAGCGTTGAAGCCATACTTCCCAGCATGATCAAACCCCTGGTCATTGAAGCCGAATCCATTATTACCGAAGCCATTACCTCCCATATTATCACCCAGGTTTACATCTTCGAGCCCAACGTTGTTTACGACGGTCTCGTTACCAATTCCAACGTTACCATTTCCGGCGGCAACGCCGTTGCTCACATTGACAGCAGGTATGTTTACCACAGGTGGAGCCACCGGTGTGGGGGTACCATCCCCGTGAATAGTGTCGACTCGTACAGACTGATGATCCTCATTTCCGTGCCCAGCATTTCTTACCAACAGAGGCTGCACCAAAGCTTGCAAATTCTCCTGGCCTTTCGCAATGGTCTCCATTGTCTGCATGAAGAGCGCCAGCTTCTCATGCATGTCTTGCATTTCATTCTGCATCTGATCCATAATTCTTCGGCAGTTGGTACGAGTGGAGTATCGGTGCGGGCGCTGACCTTCAATCCTGAAAAAGACCTGGTACAGTGCAAGAAATGAGATACCATTCAATAATCACCTGTAATGCAATATGAATGGGAATGCAATGCAATATGTGTCTGTGCATTAGGGAATGTCATTCCCCGATTCTAGTGCGAATGTGTCAGTGTGGTGACAGTGACAGCAATACGATGATCGGAGCCGAATCATAGAAAACACCTCATATATTGCAGAGAAATCCATTAAGCCAAGAATACAATATCACTGAGTGTACAATAAGAAGGCATGACCTCAACCAACAATCCTGGTGATGGTCAGCGCTATGCAAATAAAGCATACACATTAATACATGAAATGGTCAAGTACTCCCATATGCCTGGTACTCCTCTAGTAACTTGTTAGTCTCTGGATGACTTGGTCGGGTAAGCAGACCCTCAACAAGTAGATCTCTCCGCTTGAGAACACGTCGCAAATCACCAGCGGATTCCTCCCATGCCCCTTCTCCGAAGCGATCCTCTAGCTTCCGCTTCTGAGACACAGCTTCTTTCTTGCCTTCGATGGCCTTGTTCAACGCATTCTGGAGACTATATCTGGCCATTAACTCCTCTTCATACTTCTTGGTGCTAGCCTTCAACTGCTCTTCGAGTTCAGAAATTTGCTGCTTCAATTTGTCTTCCCTCTTTTTGTTGTTGGTTAGCGTAGCATTCCACGTCTTGTTACAAGAAGAGATTTCTCGGTGAGCGGCATCGAGTGCTTTCTTTTTGGACTCCAACATGTCGTGGGAGCTTTTGAATTCTTTCCCCAGGCGTTCACGCTTCTTCTTCTCTTCAGTCAATTCAGCACCTAGCCTGTTTACTAACTCGACCTGCTGTTGGAAAGAATGCACAACCTTGTTCTTCTCACTACGCACCTGAGCCAGTTCCTGTTCTAACCCTTCATTGATCTTCAGCAAAGCTTCTTTTTCTTATACAACTCGCTCGTAGACCTCCATAGTAACAGTGGTTGGTTTTTCCGCCGGAATATGAACAGGGACTGGTGCAGCTGGAAATGGCATCAGCAACTGCCTTGCTCTCTCCTGGATCCAAACTTTGTAGGGTGTATAAGCCTGACAATCGTTCTTCCCGAACAGTGGTTTCCCTCTCCTGTTGATACGCATCTATGCGTGCTGAAGCTTGGCTAGTAACTCTCCATTCAAATCACCGGTGAAGTACAGAGATTCCTGTACTTCCTCCTCCTGAGGCGGGTTCTTCAACGCGTATCCAAACTGGCGAACGAACAGAGATGGGTTGTAATTGATGCACCCTTTTCTTCCTATCAACGGAACATTAGGATACCCCGAACAACTGAAAATAAGCTCAGACCCCAGTAAGTCTCGGTCAAACCACTCAATGTCTTCAGAAGATAGCCTCATCAGGCGCTCTGGCCAGTCAGCTGTAGTTGCACTATCCACAAAAGGCCCCTTCAGGGGGAGATGGCTCTTAAACCACATGTTCAACAGCGGCGCACAACAGTAAACCGTCTTTCCTCTTCTATTTTCATTTTTGTAGTGCAATGAATGATAGAGATCTCCAATCAAAGTGGGTACCGGGTTGCCAGCAGCAAACAGATGGAAAGCGTCCAAGTCCACAAAATTGGGTAAATTGGGAAACAACACTATTCCGTAGATGCACAGAGCCAAGATAGCATTAAAGACTATCCAACACCCGCTCTTGGCGTATTCTTGAGCTTTGCCAACCAGAAAATCAAGGGAGAAACCTGGAACCCCAAGCCAAGAAGTCACTAATAGTTCAGCAGCGTTCATGTGCAAGGCCTTAGCTAAGTCCTCCAACTTGGGCTCAGCGGCAGAGTGAATAAAGGGAACCTTATTCTGTACTGGTAGCTCAGTAAACTCTACATACTCTTCAATGGTAGGCCCCAAAATAAAGTCAGCAAACGTGAAACATCTCAAAACAGGGTCATAGAATTGCATCAGTGTGTACAGCCCATTTATCTCAACAGCAGTTGGCTTGCAAACCAGTCTCAACAATCTTCCATGACTCATCCTGAAACTTCTCCTAACCTCCTCATTAGCAAGGGACATCAGACCAAGTAAGGGAGTAATGTCAGGTGTAGGTAACTTGTACGCAATTGTCTTTCTCAAAACAGCCATGATCAATAAGTAGAAGTTCGGGCACTAGAACCAGGGAATATGCAAATGCACCTGCAACACAGACACACGTTAATGGGATGCAATGATAATGGTTATGCAAGCAATGCAATGCAAATAGATGCAACAGGGACCAAATGCCATGGCTGAGAAGCCTGAACCATATCAAAAGTCTCAGATAGACCCTCCAGAATTCCTCAAACCCTGGTCTTGGACAGACTCAATACAAAGCTCCGACACTGGTCTCTGATAGACCTCATAACATAACTCTGACTGGTCCCTGACAGACCCTATATCATAACTTCAACTGGTCTCTGATAGACCTCTCCACTATCCATAAATACCCAGAATCTCAGATCAGGAAACAAACCGGTATCTGAAGGTCTAGTTACCTGCATAACCCCAAACCCCTCTCACAGGTAGGTGTCCTAGCAACTGACAATGGTATGGCATCCTATGAGGTCATCGGCGTCACAGACTTTTAGGGTTGATGATACGATTCCCAGAAGGAGTGGCATCATCAAATCCTGAAGAGGCCTCACTTAGCCAACTTCCAAATGATCGGTTCCCGGAGTCGACAATTCAGCTAACCAACAACCCATTCGACCCAAAGGGTAGAAAAAGAAGTCAACCAGAAGAACCTCGTCCGAGTGTAGATTTTGTGGGACACTAATGCAAGCAAAGCCGGCACGCGCCCACTACTTTCTACTCTAATTCTAAGTGCACTCAAGCCCAGGTCCGGCTTATCTCTCAATCATAGAATCACCCGTCACACCCCAATACAACAATAATAACAAATATATAATGCTGAAAGTAAATGACAGAAAAAGTAAATCCATACAAAATCCTCGACGGGAAAACAAGCGCTAGGATTGACTCGCTTAAGGGACGTTGGATCCCAAATGCATAAGGAACTCTCGCAGTCCTTAGCAGCCAGGGGACGTTGGATCCCCAGCAGAGTCGCCAGCTGTCGCTACTGCGAAAATCGGCGCCGGCTGAACAGAAGAGTCGCCACCGTGCATTATTTATCCCAAAGAGGGGAAAGGAAACGCTCGAGGTAAACCTACCGCAAAACGGGGAAAGGAATGGTCATCGCAACCAAAACCTGGATTCGGGAGTCGGTTACGCAAGGGGAAGGTATTAGCACCCCTCACATCCGTCGTACTCGACGGGATCCACGCTTGTTTTCTAGTACGGATTGTTATTTCTATCTAAACTAAGGGTTAAGGGTTAAAAAGAAAAGAAAATGACTCGGCAAAGTATCGCACTTTATGCCTACGTATTCCCGTCTGGAACGAGAAATCAGAGTCAACGTAGTTCGCCTACCTACTGGAAAGGAGGGGAAGGTTGCTCGCTAGGATATCGCATCCTATGCCTACGTACTTTCATACAGCATGAAAGATCAGAGCAAACGTAGTTCGGGCCACGTACGACACAAGTCTATCTTGATTGTTTTTATTCCTTCTGAAAAAGGGTCTTTCTGATTAACAGTCCAAGCGGACAAAAATTGACGTTTTGATGAGTTCACATTCTTTTACGGAAGAAGTGTCTTTTATTGTGTCTGGAATATTATTGTGTTTTTCTATTTGTTTTGAGGAAGAAAAGTCAGAACTCTAACCTATGGTTGCGAAGGGAATCAGACTAACCTAATGTTATCATGCATGGGTTAAGACCTAATGTCTATCATGTTCCTCTCTTGTGCAGAGAGAAACAGAGATCCTAAGGGAAAACGGAAACAGAAACAATAGCATATATACAATAAAGCAGTAAAATGCATGGATGCAGCAATACAAGCGAGGCAAGGGAGTCCCACTCAACCTCGAACCTAGAAAGCAACAGGAAAAAGTGAACAAGGTTCACTTTTAACCTAACAGGTTAAACAGCAAACAATACAGTCAGGGAAATTCAAACGATACATCAAAAATTATAAACAGCAAAAATCTTCACCAACTTCTGTCTTCAAGTCATCTCCAAATATCTACAAGCTTCAAGCATGCATCAATCTTCATCTTCAAGCCTTCAAGCAAAGTCTCTATCTTCAATCTCCCAATGGCTTTTCTTCAAGTCCCAATCTCCAAGATGAGCATCAGTCAACAAGATGAAATGGATGTTAAACTGTCAATTGCCTACCAAGGGTGGCTCACTGACTTTTAACATGATACTGACAGTTTTCCCTCAAAAGTTCTATCTTTTAAATACATTCACTAATCCTTCAAAAGGAAGGAGGTGGATATTTAAAAGAGACTTTGAATCATAGAGAAAGAATGGAGGCAAACAAGACCTTCCATGTTTGTGAATCAAGTTTTCTACTCTAGAGCTCTGCCTAGCTCCTAAACCCTATAACCTTCAACAGCTGCCAGCAAGAGATACTCCTCATCAACTCTGGAAGTTAGTCTTCATTATCCTAATCTTCAATGGGCCTCATCAGCACAGTCTTCAGCTCAAACCCAAGCCCCAAACAAGCCCAATACCCCACACAGTCAAATAATAACCCTAGAGAGGGCACACCACACAATCAAGCCAATACAGGAAATATACTAATAGTAATAGTAGAATAGGGGAAGCCTAATATTTTCTAAGGGATCTATTATCTACCCATAATACCCCTATAGTCCACATGCCCTAAAATTCAAACTACAACTCCTAAAAGAAATGATTTATTACACTTATGTTATATCTAAACCCTAGTTTTGATTCTCCTAATCACACCTAAACAAACCATCTAAAATTAAGTCCTAAAATCATGAATTAAATTTCATATGAAGATTAAAGTCCTAAGTGAAGTACTCTAAAAAGAATGGGTCCAAAATATACAAGAGTCTAGCTAAACTAAAATCAACAATATCAAGTGCTAAACTAAACATCATTTAAACCTATTTAAAAGAAAAATATACTAAAAATGCAAAAATAAAATAAAATGCTAATTTTATTATATGACAATTTTCTTAACAGAAATATAAAAAAGATGCAAAAACAACCATTTAAAAATGAGCATTTTTCAATTTAATATGGATTTTACAAAATCAAAAGAAATTAAAGAAAATAAAAATAACAAAATAAAAGGAAAAGAGAGAGGGAGGTGCAAAGAGAAATGCGCCTAGTGCATATCTAGATGGGCCAGGGAATGGGTGGTGTAGATAACAAATGTACTAAGCCCAATGTAATCAGAAATTAAATCAAAAGAAAATGAATACGCACGCGGTGTGGATAGCAAGGAAATGTAGTTAAAATCTGGATGGGCTTCAATATGGGGGTGGGAATATCATGCTTTCATTCAGGCCCAGGAGTCAAGTTAAATGAAACGCAGCGTTTGCTGCGTGACATTTCCCTCCGTTTTCCAATTAAATTCCAGCCCTTAGATCGTGTTGAACGTCAAAGTCTAACCCCAAGATCCACGGTCCTCCTTCATCTTCTTCCTCATGAAACCCTAAAACCAGAAAATTCTCTCCCATGCAACCACCTTCTCCATCTCTGTTCTCCCTCAATTCTTGATGAAATTCCATCATTCAAAAATCAAAAATGCTCTAATCTCCCCCTCTACACAACCCTAGTCTTGGTTTTCTCTAAAACTCACCCCAGCACCAAACCCGATAGGTATAAACCTAGGGCACACTGAACTATCATTGTCATGCACCTTAATGATCCTTGCTAAATCTTGCACTAATGCATTCTACATGCTATGCTGATCATTCTAATCTATCTAGCTAAGATTAACATGCCCTAACCTAAGCGTTCTAAGGCTCAACAGTTTTGGTGCTCCTATGGTGAACTCCATGAAATGCTCTCAAATTCATCAGAATCATTCATCTAACCATTCCTAACAGCCCTAACCTAAGAATTCTACATTATTCTAACTAATTCTAGCCAATTCGATGAGATTACTAACCTGGTGTAATCTTGAAAACAGATGGAGAATTCCTTGGATTCACAGCTTGCAGTGCTTTGGACTTGATCAATAGGCTTGATTATTGGTTCTGTATGCAACAACACTTGCTTAAACACCTTGGATTGCCATAACCACTTCCTTTTGCAATGTGGATGATACACTTGGTAGCACACGAATTCTACTTCAATTCAGCCAGATCTTGATGGAAATTTACTCTATGATGAATATAGATGATGATAGGATCAAGAATTTTGGAAAATGATGAAGATTTGATAGAGTTTGGAATGAATTTGCAAGATTGAAGAATGAGATGCAACTATGAATTTCAACCAAAATTAATCACCAACGCTTGAATGGATCCACCCTACTCAATATATAGATGCTCATGGAACACTCTAGAACTTGTTAGAACCTTCTTGCACTCAAATCCCTTGTGAATTTGGATATGTTACTTCCTTTGTAAGCTAACTAGCATAACTTCCAAACTTTGAACCAAACTCAAAAATCTACTTTTTCCAATGTTCTTAAAACATTCTTTCCAATCAAAATGACCTATAATTTCATCCCATTTGGCCATGTTATGAAAAATCTCATTTTTAGGTCACTTTTATTCATTAAATTCACCTTTTAATTGACCAAATTTGGAACCTTGAGCTATGAGCCTTTCCAAACTTTCATGATCACTTTTATAGACTCAAAATGTCATTTGGAGAAAGTTTGATGTTGTGAAGTTTTTCATTTGAAGCTTCCTTGTATGAGTTTTGGGCATAGGCTTGAAATGACCTGTAATTCTCAAATGACCAAAATACCCTTTTCTTGCCAAGGTCATAAGTAGAGTTCCACAAATCAGATGAAGGCATACAATACCTTTCTAGAAAGCTAAGACAATGAGGAACAACTCTCATGTTGACCATAAATCCATTTGAAATCTCCTTGAGGGGTAAAAGTTGCTTGGAAGACAAGTAACTTTCACAGACAAAATTTCAGATGCCTCAGATGACCTGTAACTTGCAAGGACCATAACTTGAGTTCTATAAATCTCCTTGATGTCTTACACCACTCAAATTAAAGGTCTTGAGATCCTCTACAAGGTTCATGTTGGACAAGGATCCATTTGAAGCTTGCATTTTGAATTATCTTGCTTGGAAGTTTGACCTAAATCATGGGATTTTACACAGAAACCCTAATTTAGAAACTCCTCTTCTTCTTGATTTATCTTGATTTCTCCTTGGCACAACACCACATCCATATCTATATGTCAAATTATGAACCCGACATCTCTCAAATAGACCTTGATGCCTTTCAATCAATCATTTGACCTAGGGTTGACCCGGATGAAACCCTAGTTGACTGTCTTCAACTGCAACTCTCGTGATCATATCAATGACTTGTCTCACTTCCAAAATGACTCTCCATGTCTCCCATGATATCTGTATACTCTCCAAGCTCAATTCACATCTCACACCTTCTTTGATGGTCTTCAAATACCCTCAAGATAAGAGATAAATCCACTGCTTGGTCCAATGACTTCTCTGGTTTCCATTTCTTTCTGATGACTTGGATAGGCTTGAATTTGAACAATAACCTCTTGATAGGCTCATAGAGATAAGAATAGTACTTGGTCCCTTGTTGGATGATTTGCTATACTATGTTATGCAAATGATTAGACTATGTACATGACCTTATATGCAAATGCAAATGCAATTGAAACATAAACCAAGTGAAGTAAGTTGAGCAAATTTTAGGGTGCAACACAAAAGGCATCATTCCAGCACCATTTCCGTTACCAAATCCACCATAGGCCTGGTTAGCATTACCAAATCCATCATGTCCGAAACCCTGAACATTGAAGCCAAACTTCCCATCCTGGTTAGCATAATCAAACCCCTGGTCGTTATAGCCAAATCCGTTGTTACCAAAGCCATTACCTTCATTGTTATCACCGCCCAGATTGGCGTCTCCGAATCCCACGTTGTTAATGACAGTCTCATTACCAATTCCTGTATTACCGTTCCCGACGCCAACGCCATTGTTCATGTTCACAGCAAGTATGTTTACCACAGGTGGAGCTACCGGTGTAGGAGTACCATCCCCATGAATGGTGTCAACACGTACAAAATTATGGTCTTCGTTCCCATTCCCGACATTTCTCACCAGCAATGGCTGCACCAAAGTTTGCAAGTTTTCCTGCCCTTTCACAATTGTCTCCATCGTCTGCATGAACAGCGCCAGCTTCTCACGCATGTCCTGCATCTCGCTCTGCATCTGGTCCATAACTCTTTTGCAGTTGGTACGAGTAGAGTATCGGTGCGGGCGTTGACTTTCAATCCTGGAAAAACCTGGATAGTTGCAGGAAATGAGATACAGTTCAATAATCACCTGTAATGCAGTATGAATGTGTATGCAAATGCAACATGTGTCTGTGCATTAGGGGATATCACTCCCCAATTCTAGTGCTAATGTGCCAGTGCGGTGACAGTGACAACAATAAGAAGCTCGACCCCAATCATAGAAAAACATCTTATACATTGCAGAAAATCCTATCAAGTCAGGAATACAATATCAATGAGCGTACAATAAGAAAGCATAACCTCAACCAACAATCCTGGTGATGGCCAGCACAACACAAACAAAGCATACATATCAATACATGAGATAGTCAAGTGCAACCATACGCCTGGTACTCCTCCAATAACCTCTTTGTCTCGGGATGATTTGGTTGAGTAAGCAAACCCTCGACAAGTAAATCTCTTCGCTTGAGAACATGTCGTAAATCACCAGTAGATTCCTCTCATGCCCCTTCTCCAAAACGGTCCTCTAACTTCCGTTTCTGAGACACAGCCTCCTTCTTGCACTCGATGGCTTTGTTCAATGAGTTCTGAAGACTATATCTTGTCATAACCTCCTCTTAATACTTTCTCTTGCTAGCCTTCAACTGATCTTCGAGTTCAGAAATTTGCTGCTTCAATTTGTCTTCCCTCTTTTTGTTGTTGGTTAGCGTAGCATTCCACGTTTTGTTGCACGAAGAGATTTCCCGGTAGGCGGCATCGAGTGACTTCTTCTTAGACTCTAACATATCATGAGAGCTTCTGAATTCTTTTCCCAGGCGTTCACGCTTCTTTGTCTCTTCTGTCAGTTCAGCACCTAGCCTGTTTACCAACTCAGTCTGCTGTTGGAAGGAATACACAACTTTGTTCTTCTCGCTCCGGATCTGAGCTAATTCCTTCTCTAACTCTTCATTGATCTTTATCAAGTCTTCTTTTTCTTTCACAACCCGCTCATAGACCTCAATAGCTACAGTAGTCGGTTTCTCAACTGGAATGGGAACGAGACGTGATACTGCTGGAAAAGGCATTTGCACCTGTCTTACCCTCTCTTGAATCCACACCTTGTAAGGCATATAAGCTTGACAATCATTCTTGCCTAGCAATGGTTTCCTTCTTCTGCAGATATGATTCCAAGCATGCTGAAGCTTGGCCAATAATTCCCCACTCAGGTCACCAGTGAAATACAGAGATTCCTGTATTTCTTCTTCCTTCGGCGGACTCTTCAAAGCATACCCAAACTGTCGAACCAACAAAGATGGGTTGCAATTAATACATCCCTTCCTTCCAATCAAAGGAACATTGGGAAACCCGGCGCAACTGAAGATAATCTCTTACCCCAATAAATCTCTATCGAACCAGACAATTTCTTGTGAAGATAGTCCCATTAGACACTCAGACCATTCAACTGTATGTGCAGATTCAACAAAAGGACCCTTCTTGGGCAGATGGCTCTCAAACCACATATTCAGCAACGGTACACAACAATGGACATTTTCCCCCTTCTGTTTTCATTCTTATAATGCAAGGAATGATAGAAATCTCCAACCAAGGTAGGCATCGGGTTGCCTGCAGCAAACAAGTGGAATGCGTCCAAATCAACGAACTTCGGCAGATTAGGGAACAGTATAATCCCATAGATGCACAAGGCAAGAACAACGTTAAACACAATCCAGCAGCCACTTTTGGCATATTCTTGAGCTTTGCCAACCAAAAACTTGAGAGAGAACCCTGAAACTCCATGTCAGGAAGTCAACAACAACTCTGCAGGATCCATATGCAAGGGGACAACTAAGTCTTCCAGCTTAGGCTTATCATCACGGTGAATGAAAGGCACTTTGTTCTGAACCGGCAATTCTAGAAACTCAGCGTACTCCTCCATGGTCGGAGCCAAAATGAAGTCCTGGAACATAAAACACCTCAAGGAGGGATCATATAACTGCATCAATGTGTATAACCCATTCAGCTCATATGCAGTTGGTCTGCAAACCAAATTCAGTAGCTTCCCATAACTCTTTCTAAAACTTCTCCTCACATCATCGTCAGCTAGGGAAATCAGACCCAACAGAGAAGTCACATCAGGGGTAGGCAAATTATACGCAACAGTCTTCCTCAAAGTACTCATAATGACAGATAGAAGTCCGGAGCACTAGAATCGGGAAGTATGCAAATACACCTGCAGCACAGACACACGTTAATGATATGCACATGATGATGCAAACAATGCAATATGCAAGCAATGCAACAAGGGATTAAGTGCCCCCTGGCTGAGAAGTCCAATCCACAATATTGGCCTCAAATAGACCCACAAACTGCTCAAGACCATCCACAATGCTCCAACCTGGTCTCCGACAGACCCAATAATACTGTCCTTAAATACCACTGAACCTCAATCAAGAAAACCGGTAATCTGGAGGTCAAGTTACCTGCATATCCCAACCCCTCTCACAGGTAGATTTCCTAATAACTAACACAAGGTACGGCATCCTATGCGGTCGTCGGTGTCACAGACTTTCAAGACGGATGATACGATACCTAGAAGGTGTGGCATCATCATGTCCTGAAGAGGCCTCACTTAGCCAACTTCCAAATGATCGGTCCCCAGAGTCGACAATCCAACTAACCAACAACCCCTTCAACCCAAAGGGTTGAAAAAGAAGCCAACCAGAAGAAACTCGTCTGAGCGTGGATTTCATGAGACACTAGTACCTGCAAAGCAAGCACGCGCCCACTAATTTCCACTCTAATTCTAGGTGCACTCAAGCCCAGGTTCGGCTTATCTCTCAATCATAGAACCCCCTCATACCCACAACAATAATAACAATAATATAATGCTGAATGTAAAATACAGAAAACGTAAATCCATACAAAATCCACGACGGGAAAACAAGCGCTAGGATTGACTCGCGTAGGGAACCGTTGGAGTCCCCAGCAGAGTCGCCAGCTGTCGCTACTGCGAAAATCGGCGCCGGCTGAACAGAAGAGTCGCCACCGTGCGTTATTTAACCCAAAGGAGGGAAAGGAAACGCTCGAAGTAAACCTACCGCAAAGACGGGAAAGGAATGGTCGTCGCAACCAAATCCTGGATTCCGAAGTCGGTTACGCAAGGGGAAGGTATTAGCACCCCTCACGTCCGTCGTACTCGACGGGATCCACGCTTGTTTTCTAGTACGGATTGTTATTCTATCTATTCTACAGGTCAAGGGTTAAAAGAAAATAAAATGACTCGGCAAAGTATCGCACTTTATGCCTACGTATTCCCGTCTGGAACGAGAAATCAGAGTCAACGTAGTTCGCCTACCTACTGGAAAGGAGGGGAAGGTTGCTCGCTAGGATATCGCATCCTATGCCTACGTACTTTCATACAGCATGAAAGATCAGAGCAGACGTAGTTCGGGCCACGTACGACACAAGTTTGTCTTGATTGTTTTTATCCTTCTGAAAAAGGTTTTCTCCTGATTACGCGTCCAAGCGGAAAAAATGACTCTTTGATTGGTTTACAGTCTTTTACGCAAGAACTGTCTTTTATTGATGTTTATCCTTTTATTGTATTTTCTGATTGTCTTTGAGATAGAAGAGAAACAGCAACTCTAAAACCTATTGTTGAAAAGGGGATCAAAATCTACCCTAATGTTATCATGCATGGATGAAAGCCTAGTGTCTGTCATATTTCTCTCTTGCGCAGTGAGAAACAGAGATCCTAGGGGATAAACGGAAAAGCAACAACATATATACAGTAACGCAGTAAAATGCATGAATGCAACAGTACAAGCGAGGCAAGGAGTCCCACTTTACCTCGAACCTAGAAAATAATGAGCAAGGTGAAACTGCTTCACCTCAACCTCAAGGGGAAAATTAACAAACAATACAGCAAAGAAAATAAACCCCAAAACCCCAGCTCTGACAGCACACCAGCTACTACAACAACAACTATGAAAGACAGCAAACTCTGACAGTTGATTAACTGCAAAACAGTAACACCTTCAAGTGAACCCCAAAATCAACACTTCAATGATCCCCCACACTCCAAGCAACACCAAGCTTGAGCAAACAATGAACCCCAACAGTTGACAGCATCATACAGCAGATAGCTTCAAACAGCAGTAAACCCTAGCTTTAACAGTTGCACAGCTTTGACATGAACAATCTTCATCTTTGTCAATCTTTGATCTTCATCTCTATCTTCAATGGCTTATTTCTTCAAGACAAGCTCTCCTAGATGAGAATTGATTTATCAGACTAAATTGAATGTCAAACAGTTCATTGACAACCAAAGGAAGCCTATAAACAGTTGACATTGTAACAGACTGTTTCCCTCAAAGTTCTACGTCTAAGGTAAGGCCACTTATCCCTCCAAAGGAGGGAGGTGAATACCATAGAGGGACTTTATGTCATATAGAGGAATGGAAGCACAGGAAGCTATCCATGTTTGTGAAAAAATTCAGTCTATTCTAAGGCTCTGCTTATTCCTATTATTTCCTATGTCTTCAATCAGCTCCTTCAATCCAAGCAATCTTCATGCATCAACCTTTGATTATTATCCTCAATCTTCTCCTTTGATGTCTTCATGCTTCACAAGCTCAACCCAAGCCCATACCCCGACTAAAAGCTCAAAAGCCCAAGCAGACAAATAAAACCCCAAGTGGGAACACCAAACAATCACACAATTTGCAAAATATACTAAAAATATTAAAATAGTATTTAAAATTCTAAGATTTATTCTAAGGGAGTCTCTATATCTACCCTATATACCCTATATGTCCCATAACCTAATTCATGCTAAAAAACCCCAAAAGAAAATGTTGTAATGCACCTATGTTGAATTTAAACCCTAATTATACTACCCTAATGTTCTTTAATCAAAACTAATCAAGATTTAATCAAAAAAATGTGAAATAAATCCCTAAGGGAACTTAATGCTCTAATCTAGCTAGTACAAAAAGAACGGGACCAAAATATGAATTTAAATTGCTAAACAAAATTCATCAAAATGTATGTACAAACAAACATGAAAATAAAAGAAATTAAGTTTGAAAAATCACCATAAATGGAAAAAAAACCTAAAATAATATTTTTATTTTCTTATAATTTTCTTGAAACCATTACCAAAATGTGGGAAAAAGTCCCACGTTAAAATGATGATTTTCTGATTTTATATGATTTATTTAGACTATATGCAAATTAAAAGAAAAGAAATTCAATTAAAAAAAATAATGGAGCAAGGGGGTGGCAAAAGCAGTTTTCATACTCTTCAGAATACAACTGGGCCCAGGAGGGGGGTGCGCTCAGCAATGCCCTGGGCCCAGTCCACCAATTCAGAAAAACCACAAAAAAAACAAAAACTTAGGGGGGTGCGAACGGCAAGGATATCCCTTTGATATCCAGGTTGGGCCTCAACTGGGGGGTGCAACTAGCAATGCTGCTAGGCCCAACCAGAACACAAACCAAGGGAGGGAGTTCCACAAGCAACCTGGGGAGTATGGATCCGCAATTGCCATTGGGCCTGAGCCCGAGTCCACCTCACAATCAGTAAAACCCTAAAAAACCTAACACTTCATTCTATCCTGAATACTGTTCATCTCCTCCTTCATCAAGCCCTAAACGACGCCCTCTGAAAACCTCTCCAAACCCACCGAGTTCTTCACCCAGATTCCAACACATTCATCAATCTAATACCTCACCCTTCACACTTCAATTCAAGCCAACCTAACCCACACTCGTCTCACCAAATCTCAGACTCAACCTAACAATCACCAAACATAAATCCTAACCAACTATGAAGGTTTACGAGTTAGAGGAAGAAGATGTACCTGGATTGTCTGATGAAGATGATGGATAACGAAAAACGACGGGGATGACGGAACTCCAGATGCGCAAGGATCTACCAATCGAGGAAGATCGAAGGCTTTGATGAGCGCTTGAGGATCCTTGAAGACGAGAGGATCGGCGAAGATCTACACAAAACGGGAGATCTGGAGGAAATCCTTGATGAGAGTTGAAGATTCTTGAAGGAAGACTTTGGACAAATGAAGATGTGGGAAGAACGTTGAATTTCTGGAAAAAAGGCTCAAGAACACGATGAAGTTCTTGAGGAAGACGATGAAGATTTGGTGAAGTTCTTGCATAAACGGCTGAATCTTGAATTTCTGATGGTCTTCATGAAGATCTCTGATGATGACGGAGTAGATCGGGAAAAAACGAACGTCACGATCTTGATCGAGTTCTGGAAAAGGTTCACAAGCGATTATTGATGGAGGATGATTTCCGGTGAAATTCCGGTGAGATTTGGCCGTAGGAATCACCGCATGATTTCACCGGTGGAGTTCTGAGGAGTTTGCATGGCCGGTGGTAGGGTTTCCGGTGGGTTTGACCGGTGAACGCCAGGTGGCACGCATGTGTGTGAGGATGGTGGTGGTGGAGTTAGAGCAGGCCAGGTGTAAGAGAGGGAGAAGGGTGGAGCACCACGTGGCCGAGAGTGGTGAGTGGAAAGAGGGATGCGTGGAAGATTCTGAGGGAGAGAGAGAGTGAGGTGGCTGAGCCGAAGAAGCTGGCCCACACGCGTGGCACTGCTTATATATTGACAAGTGGCACTCGCGTTGGACCTTTTGACTGGGCTTAGATACTGGATAATGAATGCTGATTAGGCCCAATTGAGACTAATTCAGATTAATGACTAAAAATTGATTAAACTCTGATTAAAACAAATTTAAACTAAAAAATTAACCCTAATTAATCTAAAACGAAAATTAACAACAAAACCTAATTAAAATCTAATAAAACCTATTAAAACCTATTATTAATCCTAATTAATATCAAAAAACGAAAATAAAAAAATAAAAACCTAATAAAATATAAAAAATCTAAAAAACTATTATTTAATCTAAAAATTATCTTTTTTAAAAACCTAACTAATTCTGAAAAATAAAAATCAAAAAATCTAGAAAACATTTAATCTCTATTTTTCTTTTAAAATCTATTCTATTAAAAAAAATTGAAAAACAATAAACTCTAATAAAATCTAAAAGAACAATACCATCTATTTTATTATTATTTTTTTTTCTCTACTCTTTTAAAAGAAAAAAAAATATCTATTTATCTATTAAAACCTAATAAAACAAAATTAATATCTAAAATTTATTAAAAACTATAATATCTAAAAATTCTTTAAAATCTATTAATTTCTAAAAAATGAAAAGAAAATTTATTTAAACTCTAAAAAAAATTAAAAAACTCTATTAAATCCAGAAAAATCCATTAAATGCACTAAAAATCCAGAAAAATGACAGAAAAATCCTAGAAATGCCAGGAAGCCGATTAAACCGATTAAAACCCAATTACACAACCGTAGCGAAACCCGGGCACCGAGATGGCCTGAAAACACGGGAGATGAGCACAAATTCTCCACAGACTTTTATTCTGATTGGCCTGTACTGCCTGAAACACCAGGGGCTAAAATCCCGATAAAATCAATCTGACTGATGAAAATTCGATGTATGCAGTATACTAATGCGAATGCAAAATGCATCGAAACATAAACCAGATATGGGGACCGGTTGATCAAATTTTAGGGGGCAACAGTATGTCATCGTAATTGATGTCAGATTGTGCGATAGTCTTTGTCCTATCATCCTTTTGGTGGTAGTGGCCGTTGTGAGTTTTCCTCTGTCATCATTTTCGTGGGGGGTCTGTCATCTAATTGATGTCAGATTGTGCGATAGTGTTTGTCCTATCATCCTTTTGGTTGTAGTGGTCGGTGGGAGTTTCGCTCCGTGATCCTTTTGGTGGGGGGTCTTCCATCGTAATTGATGTCAGATTGTGCGATAGTGTTTGTCCTATCATCCTTTTGGTGGTAGTGGCTGGTGTGAGTTTAGCTCCGTCATCCTTTTGGTGGGGGTCTATGATCATAATTGATATCAGATTGTGCGATAGTCTTTGTCCTATCATCCTTTTGGTGGTAGTGGCTATTGTGAGTTTTGCCTTGTCATCCTTTTGGCGGGGGGTCTGTCATCGTAATTGATGTCAGATTGTGCGATAGTCTTTGTCCTATCATCCTTTTGGTGGTAGTGGCCGGTGTGAGTTTTGCTCTGTCATCTTTTTGGTGGGGGGTCTGTCATCTAATTGATGTCAGATTGTGCGATAGTGTTTGTCCTATCATCCTTTTGGTTGTAGTGGTCGGTGGGAGTTTCGCTCCGTGATCCTTTTTGTGGGGGGGTCTTCCATCGTAATTGATGTCAGATTGTGCGATAGTGTTTGTCCTATCATCCTTTTGGTGGTAGTGGCTGGTGTGAATTTCGCTCCGTCATCCTTTTGGTGGGGGGTCTGTGATCATAATTGATATCAGATTGTGCGATAGTCTTTGTCCAATCATCCTTTTAGTGGTAGTGGCTAGTGTGAGTTTTGCCTTGTCATCCTTTTGGTGGGGGGTCTGTCATCGTAATTGATGTCAGATTGTGCGATAGTCTTTGTCCAATCATCCTTTTGATGGTAGTGGCCAGTGTGAGTTTTGCTCTATCATCAATTTGGTGGGGGGTCTGTCATATTAGTTGATGTCAGATTGTGCGATAATGTTTGTCCTATCGTCCTTTTGGTGGTAGTGGCTGGTGTGTGTTTCGCTCCGTCATTCTTTTGTTGGGGGGTCTGTAATTGATGTCAGATTGTGTGATAATGTTTGTCCTATCATCCTTTTGATGGTAGTGGCCGGTATAAGTTACTCTCTGTCATGCTTTTTGTGGTGGGTCTGTCATCGTAATTGATGTCAGATTGTACGATAGTGTTTGTCCTATCATCCTTTTGGTGGTAGTGCTTGGTGTGAGTTTTGCTCTGTCATCCTTTTAGAGGGGGGTCAGTCATCTTAATTGATGTCAGATTGTGCGATAGTGTTTGCTCTATCTTCCTTTTGGTTGTAGTGGTCAGTGGGAGTTTCGCTCCGTGATCCTTTTGGTGGGGGGTCTTCCATCGTAATTGATGTCAGATTGTGCGATAGTGTTTGTCCTATCATCCTTTTGGTGGTAGTTGCCAGTGTGACTTTCGCTCAGTCATCCTTTTGGTGGTGGGTATGTCATCGTAATTGATATCAGATTATGCGATAGTCTTTGTCCTATCAGCCTTTTGCTGGTAGTGGCTGGTGTGAGTTTCGCTCCGTTATCCTTTTGGTGGGGGGTCTGTCATCTAATTGAACTCAGATTGTGCGATAGTGTTTGTCCTATCATCCTTTTGGTTGTAGTGGCCGGTGTGAGTTTCGCCTTGTGATCCTTTTGGTGGGGGGTATGTCATCTTATTGTTGTCAGATTGTGCGATCGTGTTTGTCCTATCATCCTTAAGGTGGTAGTGGTCGGTGTGAGTTTCGCTCCGTCATCTTTTTGGTGAGGGGTCTGTCATCTAATTAATGTCAGATTGTACGATAGTGTTTATCGTATCATCCTTATGGTGGTAGTGGCCAGTGTGAGTTTCGCCCCGTTATCCTTTTGGTGGGGGGTCTTTCATCTAATTGATGTCAGATTGTGCGATAGTGTTTGTCCAATCATACTTTTGGAGGTAGTGGCCAGTGTGAGTTTCGCTCAGTCATCCTTTTGGTGAGGGGTTTGTCATCGTAATTGATATCAGATTGTGCGATAGTCTTTGTCCTATCATACTTTTGCTGAAGTGGTTGGTGTGACTTTCACTCTGTTATCCTTTTGGTGGGGGGTCTGTCATCTAATTGATGTCTGATTGTGCGATAGTGTTTGTCCTATCATGCTTTTGGTGGTAGTGGCCAGTGTGAGTTTCGCTATGTCAGCCATTTGGTGGGGGGTCTGTGATCGTAATTAATATCAGATTGTGCGTTAGTCTTTGTCCTATCATCCTTTTGGTGGTAGTGGGCAGTGTGAGTTTTGCTCTGTCATCCTTTTGGTGGGGGGTCTGTCATCGTAATTGATGTCAGAATGTGCGATAGTCTTTGTCCTATCATCCTTTTGGTGGTACTGGCCGGTGTGAGTTTCGCTCTGTCATCATTTTGGTGGGGGGTCTGTCATTTTAATTGATGTCAGATTGTGCGATAATGTTTGTCCTATCATCCTTTTGGTGGTAGTGGCGGGTGTAAGTTTCTCTCCGTCATCCTTTTTATGGGGGTCTTCCATCGTAATTGATGTCAGATGCTACGATAGTGTTTGTCCTATCATCCTTTTGGTGGTAGTGCTTGGTGTGAGTTTTGCTCCGTTATCCTTTTGGAGGGGGGTCTGTCATCTTAATTGATGTCAGATTGTGCGATAGTGTTTGTCCTATCATCCTTTTAGTTGTAGTTGCCAGTGTGAGTTTCGCTTCTTCATCCTTTTGGTGGGGGTTCTGTCATCAAATTGATGGTAGATTGTGCGATAGTGTTTGTCCTATCATCCTTTTGGTGGTAGTGGCCGGTGTGAGTTTCGCTCCGTCATCCTTTTGGTGGGGGGTCTGTCATCTAATTGATGTCAGATTGTGCGATAGTGTTTGTCCTATCATCCTTTTGGTTGTAGTGGTCGATGGGAGTTTCGCTTCGTGATCCTTTTGGTGGGGGGTCTTCCATTGTAATTGATGTCAGATTATGCGATAGTGTTTGTCCTATCATCCTTTTGGTGGTAGTTGCCAGTGTGACTTTCGCTCAGTCATCCTTTTGGTGGGGGGTATGTCATCGTAATTGATATCAGATTGTGCGATAGTCTTTGTCCTATCATCCTTTTGCTAGTAGTGGCTGGTGTGAGTTTCGCTCCGTTATCCTTTTGGTGGGGGGTCTGTCATCTAATTGAAGTCAGATTGTGCGATTGTGTTTGTCCTATCATCTTATTGGTTGTAGTGGCCGGTGTGAGTTTCGCACTGTGATTCTTTTGGTGGGGGGTCTTCCATCGTAATTGATGTCAGATTGTGCGATAGTGTTTGTACTATAATCCTTTTTGTGGTAGTGGCCAGTGTGAGTTTCGGTCCGTCATCCTTTTGGTGGGGGGTCTGTGATCGTAATTGATATCAGATTGTGCGATAGTCTTTGTGCTATCATCCTTTTGGTGGTAGTGGCCAGTGTGAGTTTTGCTCTGTCGTCCTTTTGGTGGGAGTCTGTCATCGTAATTGATGTCATATTGTACGATAGTCTTTGTCCTATCATCCTTTTGGTGGTAGTGGCCGGTGTGAGTTTCGCTCTGTCATCATTTTGTTGGGGGGTCTGTCATTTTAATTGATGTCAGATTGTGCGATAATGTTTGTCCTATCGTCCTTTTGGTGGTAGCGGCAAGTGTGAGTTTCGCTCAGTCAACCATTTGGTGGGGGGTCTGTCATTGTAATTGATATCAGATTGTGCGATAGTCTTTGTCCTATCATCCTTTTGCTGGTAGTGGCTGGTGTGAGGTTCGCTCCGTTATCCTTTTTGTGTTGGGTCTGTCATCGTAATTGATGTCAGATTGTACGATAGTGTTTGTCCTATCATCCTTTTGGTGGTAGTGCTTGGTGTGAGTTTCGCTCCGTCATCCTTTTGGAGGGGGGTTTGTCAGCTTAATTGATGTCAGATTGTGCGATAGTGTTTGTCCTATCATCCTTTTGGTGGTAGTGGCCGGTGTGAGTTTCGCTCCATCATCCTTTTGGTGGGGGGTCTGTATCTAATTGATGTCAGATTGTGCAATAGTGTTTGTCTTATCATCCTTTTGGTTGTAGTGGTCGGTGGGAGTTTCGCTCCATGATCCTTTTGGTGGGGGGTTTCCATCGTAATTGATGTCAGATTGTGCGATAGTGTTTGTCCTATCATCCTTTTGGTGGTAGTTGTAGTGTGACTTTCGCCCAGTCATCCTTTTGGTGGGGGGTCTGCCATCGTAATTTATATCAGATTGTGCGATAGTCTTTGTCCTATCATCCTTTTGCTGGTAGTGGCTGGTGTGAGTTTCACTCCATTATCCTTTTGGTGGGGGGTCTGTCATCTAATTGATGTCAGATTGTGCGATAGTGTTTGTCCTATCATCCTTTTTGTTGTAGTGGCCTGTGTGAGTTTCGCCCCGTGATCCTTTTGGTGGGGGGTATTCCATCGTAATTGATGTCAGATTGTGCGATAGTGTTTGTCCTATCATCCTTTTGGTGGTAGTGGCCAGTGTGAGTTTGGCTCCATCATCCTTTTGGTAGGGGGTCTCTGATCGTAATTGATATCAGATTGTGCGATAGTCCTTGTCCTATCATCCTTCTGGTGGTAGTGGCCAGTGTGAGTTTCGCTCTGTCATCATTTCGGTGGGTGGTCTGTCATTTTAATTGATGTCGGATTGTGCGATAATGTTTGTCCTATCGTCCATTTGGTGGTAGTGGCCGGTGTGTGTTTCGCTCCGTCATTCTTTTATTGGGGGGTCTGTCATCTTAATTGATGTTAGATTGTGCGATAATGTTTGTCCTATCATCCTTTTAATGGTAGTGGCCGGTATAAGTTTCTCTCTGTCATCCCTTTCGTGGTGGGTCTGTCATTGTAATTGATGTCAGATTGTACGATAGTGTTTGCCCTATCATCCTTTTGGTGGTATTGCTTGGTGTGAGTTTCGGTCTGTCATCCTTTTGGAGGGGGATATGTCATCTTAATTGATGTCATATTGTGCGATAGTGTTTGTCCTATCATCCTTTTGGTTGTAGTGGTCGGTGGGAGTTTCGCTCCGTGATCCTTTTGGTGGGGGGTCTTCCATCGTAATTGATGTCAGATTGTGCGATAGTGTTTGTTCTATCATCCTTTTGGTGGTTGTTGCCAGTGTGACTTTTGCTCAGTCATCCCTTTGGTGGGGGGTATGTGATCGTAATTGATATCAGATTGTGCGATAGTGTTTGTCCTATCATCCTTTTGGTGGTAGTGGCAAGTGTGAGTTTTGCTCTGTCATCCTTTTCGTGGGGGTCTGTCATCGTAATTGATGTCAGATTGTGCGATAGTCTTTGTCCTGTCATCCTTTTGGTGGTAGTTGCAGTGTGACTTTCGCTCAGTCATCCTTTTGGTGGGGGGTCTTTTATCGTAATTGATATCAGATTGTGCGATAGTCTTTGTCCTTTTATCCTTTTGCTGGTAGTGGCTTGTGTGAGTTTCGCCTTGTTATCCTTTTGGTGGGGGGTCTGTCATCTAATTGATGTCAGATTGTGCGATAGTGTTTGTCCTATCATCCTTTTGGTTGTAGTGGCCGGTGTGAGTTTCGCCCCGTGATCCTTTTGGTGGGGGGGTCTTCCATCGTAATTGATGTCAGATTGTGCGATAGTGTTTGTCCTATCATCCTTTTGGTGGTAGTGGCCAGTGTGAGTTTTGCTCCGTCATCCTTTTGGTGGGGGGTCTGTGATCGTAATTGATATCAGATTGTGCGATAGTCTTTGTCCTATCATCTTTTTGGTGGTAGTGGCCAGTGTGAGTTTTGATCTGTCATCCTTTTGGTGGTGGTGGGGGGGGGTATGTCATCTAATTGATGGTAGATTGTGCGACAGTGTTTGTCCTATCATCCCTTTGGTGGTAGTGGTCGGTGTTAGTTTCGCTCTGCATCCTTTTGGTGAGGGGTTTGTCATCTAATTGATGTAAGATTGTGCGATAGTCTTTGTCCTATCATCCTTTTGGCGGTAGTGGCCGGTGTGAGTTTCGCTCTGTCATCATTTTGGTGGGGGGTCTGTCATTTTAATTGATGTCAGATTGTGCGATAATGTTTGTCCTATCGTCCTTTTGGTGGTAGTGGCCGGTGTGTGTTTCGCTCCGTCATTCTTTTGTTGGGGGGTCTGTCATCTTAATTGATGTCAGATTGTGCGATAATGTTTGTCCTATCATCCTTTTGATGGTAGTGGCCAGTGTAAGTTTCTCTCTGTCATCCTTTTTGTGGTGGGTCTGTCATCGTAATTGATGTCAGATTGTACGATAGTGTTTGTCCTATCATCCTTTGGGTGGTAGTGCTTGGTGTGAGTTTCGCTCCGTCATCCTTTTGGAGGGGGGTTTGTCATCTTAATTGATGTCAGATTGTGCGATAGTGTTTGTCCTATCATCCTTTTAGTTGTAGTGGCCGGTGTGAGTTTCGCTTCTTCACCCTTTTGGTGGGGGGTCTGTCGTCTAATTGATGGCAGATTGTGCGATAGTGTTTGTCCTATCATCCTTTTGGTGGTAGTGGCCGGTGTGAGTTTTGCTCCGTCATCCTTTTGGTGGGGGGTCTGTCATCTTATTGATGTCAGATTGTGCGATAGTGTTTGTCCTATCATCCTTTTGGTTGTATTGGTCGGTGGGAGTTTCGCTCCATGATCCTTTTGGTGGGGGGTCTTTCATCGTAATTGATGTTAGATTGTGCGATAGTGTTTGTCCTATCATCCTTTTGGTGGTAGTTGCCAGTGTTACTTTCACTCAGTCATCCTTTTGGTGGGGGGTCTGTCATAGTAATTGATATCAGATTGTGCGATAATCTATGTCTTATCATGCTTTTGCTGGTAGTGGCTGGTGTGAGTTTCGCTCCGTTATCCTTTTGGTGGGGGGTCTGTCATCTAATTGATGTCAGATTGTGCGATAGTGTTTGTCCTATCATTCTTTTGGTTGTAGTGGCCGGTGTGAGTTTCGCCCCGTGATCCTTTTGGTGGGGGGTCTTCCATCGTAATTGATGTCAGATTGTGCGATAGTGTTTGTCCTATCATCCTTTTGGTGGTAGTGGCCAGTGTGTGTTTCGCTCCGTCATCCTTTCAGTGGGGGGTCTGTGATCGTAATTGATATCAGGTTGTGCGATAGTCATTGTCCTATCATCCTTTTGGTGGTAGTGGCCAGTGTGAGTTTTGCTCTGTCATCCTTTTGGTGGGGGGTCTATCATCGTAATTGATGTCAGATTGTGCGATAGTCTTTGTCCTATCATCCTTTTGGTGGTAGTGGCCGGTGTGAGTTTCGTTCTGTCATCAGTTTGGTGGGGGGTCTGTCATTTTAATTGAGGTCAGATTATGCAATAATGTTTGTCCTATCGTGCTTTTGGTGGTAGTGGCCGATGTGTGTTTCGCTCCGTCATTCTTTTGTTGGGGGGTCTGCCATCTTAATTGATGTCAGATTCTGCGATAATGTTTGTCCTATCATCCTTTTGATGGTAGTGGCCGATGTAAGTTTCTCTATTTCATCCTTTTTGTGGTGGGTCTGTCATCGTAATTGATGTCAGATTGTACGATAGTGTTTTTTCCTATCATCCTTTTGGTGGTAGTGCTTGGTGTGAGTTTCGCTCCGTCATCCTTTTGGAGGGGGGTCTGTCATCTTAATTGATGTCAGATTCTGCGATAGTGTTTGTCCTATCATCCTTTTAGTTGTAGTGGCCGGTGTGAGTTTCGCTTCTTCATCCTTTTGGTGGGGGGTCTGTCATCTAATTGATGGCAGATTGTCCGATAGTGTTTGTCCTATCATCCTTTTGGTGGTAGTGGCCGGTGTGAGTTTCACTTCGTCATCCTTTTGGTGGGGCGTATGTCATCTAATTGATGTCAGATTGTGCGATAGTGTTTGTCCTATCATCCTTTTGGTTGTAGGGGCCGGTGTGAGTTTTGCCCCGTGATCCTTTTGGTGGGGGGTCTTCCATCGTAATTGATGTCAGATTGTGCGATAGTGTTTGTCCTATCATCCTTTTGGTGGTAGTGGCCAGTGTGTGTTTCGCTCCGTCATCCTTTTGGTGGGGGGTCTGTGATCGTAATTGATATCATATTGTGCGATAGTCTTTGTCCTATCATCCTTTTGGTGGTAGTGGCAAGTGTGAGTTTTGCTCTGTCATCCTTTTGGTGGGGGTTCTGTCATCGTAATTGATGTCAGATTGTGCGATAGTCTTTGTCCTATCATCCTTTTGGTGGTAGTGGCTGGTGTGAGTTTCGCTCTGTCATCAGTTTGGTGGGGGGTCTGTCATTTTAATTGATGTCAGATTGTGCAATAATGTTTGTCCTATCGTCCTTTTGGTGGTAGTGGCCGATGTGTGTTTCGCTCTGTCATTCTTTTGTTGGGGGGTCTGTCATCTTAATTGATGTCAGATTGTGCGATAATGTTTGTCCTATCATCCTTTTGATGGTAGTAGCCGGTGTAAGTTTCTCTATGTCATCCTTTTTGTGGTGGGTCTGTCATCGTAATTGATGTCAGATTGTACGATAGTGTTTGTCCTATCATCCTTTTGGTGGTAGTGCTTGGTGTGAGTTTCGCTCCGTCATCCTTTTGGACGGGGGTCTGTCATCTTAATTGATGTCAGATTGTGCGATAGTGTTTGTCCTATCATCCTTTTGGTGGTAGTGGCCGGTGTGAGTTTCGCTTCGTCATCCTTTTGGTGGGGGGTCTGTCATCTAATTGATGTCAGATTGTGCGATAGTGTTTGTCCTATCATCCTTTTGGTTGTAGTGGTCGGTGGGAGTTTCGCTCCATGATCCTTTTGGTGGGGGGTCTTCCATCGTAATTGATGTCAGATTGTGCGATAGTGTTTTTCCTATCATCCTTTTGGTTGTAGTTGCCAGTGTGACTTTCGCTCAGTCATCCTTTTGGTGGGGGGTCTGTCATCGTAGTTGATATATGATTGTGCGATAGTCTTTGTCCTATCATCCTTTTGGTGGTAGTGGCCAATGTGAGTTTTGCTTCTTCATCCTTTTGGTGAGGGGTCTGTTATCTAATTGGTGGCAGATTGTGCAATAGTGTTTGTCCTATCATCCTTTTGGTGGTAGTGGCCGGTGTGTGTTTCGCTTCGTCATCCTTTTGGTAGGGGGTCTGTCATCTAATTGATGTCAGATTGTGCGATAGTGTTGGTGCTATCATCCTTTTGGTTGTAGTGGTCGGTGGGAGTTACGCTCCACGATCCTTTTGGTGGGGGGTCTTCCATCGTAATTGATGTCAGATTGTACGATAGTGTTTGTCCTATCATCCTTTTGGTTGTAGTTGCCAGTGTGACTTTCGCTCAGTCATCCTTTTGGTGGGGGGTCTGTCATCGTAATTGATATCAGACTGTGCGATAGTCTATGTCCTATCATCGTTTTGCTGGTAGTGGCTGGTGTGAGTTTCGCTCCGTGATCCTTTTTGTGGGGGGTCTGTCATCTAATTGATGTCAGATTGTGCGATAGTGTTTGTCCTATCATCCTTTTGGTGGTAGTGGCCAGTTTGAGTTTCGCTCCGTCATCCTTTTGGTGGGGGGTCTGTGATCGTAATTGATATCATATTGTGCGATAGTCTTTGTCCTATGATCCTTTTGGTGGTAGTGGCCAGTGTGAGTTTTTCTCTGTCATCCTTTTGGTGGGGGGTCTATCATCGTAATTGATGTCAGATTGTGCGATAGTCTTTGTCCTATCATCCTTTTGGTGGTAGTGGTCGGTGTGAGTTTCGCTCTGTCATCATTTTGGTGGGGGGTCTGTCATTTTAATTGATGTCAGATTGTGTGATAATGTTTGTCCTATCGTTCTTTTGGTGGTAGTGGCCAGTGTGGGTTTCGCTCCGTCATTCTTTTGTTGGGGGGTCTGTCATCGTAATTGATGTCAGATTGTGCGATAATGTTTGTCCTATCATCCTTTTGATGGTAGTGGCCGTTGTAAGTTTCTCTCTGTCATCCTTTTTGTGGGGGGGTCTGTCATCATAATTGATGTCAGATTGTGTGATAGTGTTTGTCCTATCATCCTTTTGGTGGTAGTGCTTGGTGTGAGTTTCGCTCCGTGATCCTTTTGGTGGGGGGTCTCCCATCGTAAATGATGTCAGATTGTGCGATAGTGTTTGTCCTATTATCCTTTTGGTGGTAGTGGCCAGTGTGAGTTTTGCTCCGTCATCCTTTTGGTGAGGGGTCTGTGATCGTAATTGAAATCTGATTGTGTGATAGTCTTTGTCCTATCATCCTTTTGGTGGTAGTGGCCAATGTGAGTTTTGCTCTGTCATCCTTTTGGTTGGGGGTCTATCATCGTAATTGATGTCAGATTATGCGATAGTCTTTGTCCTATCATCCTTTTGGTGGTAGTGGTCGGTGTGGGTTTCGCTCTGTCATTATTTTGGTGGGGGTCTGTCATTTTAATTGATGTCAGATTGTGCGATAATGTTTGTCCTATCGTCCTTTTGGTGGTAGTGGCCGGTGTGTGTTTCGCTCCTTCATTCTTTTGTTGGGGGGTCTGTCATCTTAATTGATGTCAGATTGTGCGATAATGTTTGTCCTATCATCCTTTTGATGGTAGTGGCCGCTGTAAGCTTCTCTCTGTCATCCTTTTTGTGATGGGTCTGTCATCATAATTGATGTTGGATTATGCGATAGTGTTTGTCCTTTCATCCTTTTGGTGGTAGTGCTTGGTGTGAGTTTCGCTCCGTCATCCTTTTGGAGGGGGGTCTGCAATCTTAATTGATGTCAGATTGTGCGATAGTGTTTGTCTTATCATCCTTTTGGTTGTAGTGGCCGGTGTGAGTTTCGCTCCGTGATCCTTTTGGTGGGGGGTCTTCCATCGTAAATGATGTCAGATTGTGCGATAGTGTTTGTCCTATTATCCTTTTGGTGGTAGTGGCCAGTGTGAGTTTTGCTCCGTCATCCTTTTGGTGAGGGGTCTGTGATCGTAATTGAAATCAGATTGTGTGATAGTCTTTGTCCTATCATCCTTTTGGTGGTAGTGGCCAGTGTGAGTTTTGCTCTGTCATCCTTTTCGTGGGGGGTCTATCATCGTAATTGATATCAGATTATGCGATAGTCTTTGTCCTATCATCCTTTTGGTGGTAGTGGCCGGTGTGAGTTTCGCTCTGTCATTATTTTGGTGGGGGTCTGTCATTTTAATTGATGTCAGATTGTGCGATAATGTTTGTTCTATCGTCCTTTTGGTGGTAGTGGCCGGTGTGTGTTTCGCTCCTTCATTCTTTTGTTGGGGGGTTTGTCATCTTAATGGATGCCAGATTGTGCGATAATGTTTGTCCTATCATCCTTTTGATGGTAGTGGTCGGTGTAAGTTTCTCTCTGTCATCCTTTTTGTGGTGGGTCTGTCATCATAATTGATGTTGGATTATGCGATAGTGTTTGTCCTATCATCCTTTTGGTGGTAGTGCTTGGTGTGAGTTTCGCTCCGTCATCCTTTTGGAGGGGGGTCTGTCATCTTAATTGATGTCAGATTGTGCGATAGTGTTTGTCCTATCATCCTCTTGGTTGTAGTGGCCGGTGTGAGTTTCGCTCCGTGATCCTTTTGGTGGGGGGTCTTCCATCGTAAGTGATGTCAGATTGTGCGATAGTGTTTGTCCTATTATCCTTTTGGTGGTAGTGGCCAGTGTGAGTTTTGCTCCGTCATCCTTTTGGTGAGGGGTCTGTGATCGTAATTGAAATCAGATTGTGTGATAGTCTTTGTCATATCATCCTTTTGGTGGTAGTGGCCAGTGTGAGTTTTGCTCTGTCATCCTTTTGGTGGGGGGTCTGTCATCGTAATTGATGTCAGATTATGCGATAGTCTTTGTCATATCATCCTTTTGGTGGTAGTGGCCGGTGTGAGTTTCGCTCTGTCATTATTTTGGTGGGGGTCTGTCATTTTAATTGATGTCAGATTGTGCGATAATGTTTGTCCTATCGTCCTTTTGGTGGTAGTGGCCGGTGTGTGTTTCGCTCCTTCATTCTTTTGTTGGGGGGTCTGTCATCTTAATTGATGTCAGATTGTGCGATAATGTTTGTCCTATCATCCTTTTGATGGTAGTGGCCGGTGTAAGTTTCTCTCTGTCATCCTTTTTGTGGTGGGTCTGTCATCATAATTGATGTTGGATTATGCGATAGTGTTTGTCCTATCATCCTTTTGGTGGTAGTGCTTGGTGTGAGTTTCACTCCGTCATCCTTTTGGAGGGGGGTCTGTCATCTTAATTGATGTCAGATTGTGCGATAGTGTTTGTCCTATCATCCTTTTGGTTGTAGTGGCCGGTGTGAGTTTCGCTCCGGGATCCCTTTGGTGGGGGATCTTCCATCGTAATTGATGTCAGATTGTGCGATAGTGTTTGTCCTATCATCCTTTTGGTGGTAGTGGCCAGTGTGAGTTTTGCTCCGTCATCCTTTTGGTGAGGGGTCTGTGATCGTAATTGAAATCAGATTGTGCGCTAGTCTTTGTCCTATCATCCTTTTGGTGGTAGTGGCCAGTGTGAGTTTTGCTCTGTCATCCTTTTGGTGGGGGGTCTGTCATTGTAATTGATGTCAGATTGTGCAATAGTCTTTGTCCTATCATCCTTTTGGTGGTAGTGGCCGGTGTGAGTTTCGCTCTGTCATTATTTTGGTGTTGGGCCTGTCATTTTAATTGATGTCAGATTGTGTGATAATGTTTGTCCTATCATCCTTTTGGTGGTAGTGGCCGGTGTGTGTTTCGTTGCGTCATTCTTTTGTTGGGGGGTCTGTCATCTTAATTGATGTCAGATTGTGCGATAATGTTTGTCCTATCATCCTTTTGATGGTAGTGGCCGATGTAAGTTTCTCTCTGTCATCCTTTTTGTGGGGGGTCTGTCATCACAACTGATGTTAGATTGTGCGATAGTGTTTGTCCTATCATCCTTTTGGTGGTAGTGCTTGGTGTGAGTTTCGCTTCGTCATACTTTTGGAGATGGGTTTGTCATCTTAATTAATGTCAGATTGTGCGATAGTGTTTGTCCTATTATCCTTTTTGTGGTAGTGGCCAGTGTGAGTTTTGCTCCGTCATCCTTTTGGTGAGGGGTCTGTGATCGTAATTGAAATCAGATTGTGTGATAGTCTTTGTCCTATCATCCTTTTGGTGGTAGTGGCCAGTGTGAGTTTTGCTCTGTCATCCTTTTGGTGGGGGCTCTGTCATCGTAATTGATGTCAGATTGTGCGATAGTCTTTGTCCTATCATCCTTTTGGTGGTAGTGGCCGGTGTGAGTTTCGCTCTTCCATTATTTCGGTGGGGGGGTCTGTCATTTTAATTGATGCCAGATTGTGTGATAATGTTTGTCCTATCGTCCTTTTGGTGGTAGTGGCCGGTGTGTGTTTCGCTGCGTCATTCTTTTGTTGGGGGGTCTGTCATCTTAATTGATGTCAGATTGTGCGATAATGTTTGTCCTATCATCCTTTTGATGGTAGTGGCCGATGTAAGTTTCTCTCTGTCATCCTTTTTGTGGGGGGTCTGTCATCACAATTGATGTTAGATTGTGCGATAGTGTTTGTCCTATCATCCTTTTGGTGGTAGTGCTTGGTGTGAGTTTCGCTTCGTCATCCTTTTGGAGCGGGGTCTGTCATCTTAATTGATGTCAGATTGTGCGGTAGTGTTTGTCCTATCATCCTTTTGGTTGTCGTGACCGGTGTGAGTTTCGCTCCGTGATCCTTTTGGTGGGGGGTCTGACATCGTAAATGATGTCAGATTGTGTGATAGTGTTTGTCCTATTATCCTTTTTGTGGTAGTGGCCAGTGTGAGTTTTGCTCCGTCATCCTTTTGGTGAGGGGTCTGTGATCGTAATTGAAATCAGATTGTGCGCTAGTCTTTGTCCTATCATCCTTTTGGTGGTAGTGGCCAGTGTGAGTTTTTCTCTGTCATCCTTTTGGTGGGGGGTCTGTCATCGTAATTGATGTCAGATTGTGCGATAGTCTTTGTCCTATCATCCTTTTGGTGGTAGTGGCCGGTGTGAGTTTCGCTCTGTCATTATTTTGGTGGGGGGTCTATCATTTTAATTGATGCCAGATTGTGTGATAATGTTTGTCCTATCGTCCTTTTGGTGGTAGTGGCCGGTGTTTGTTTCGCTGCGTCATTCTTTTATTAGGGGGTCTGTCATCTTACTTGAGGTCAGATTGTGCGATAATGTTAGTCCTATCATCCTTTTGAGGGTAGTGGCCGATGTAAGTTTTTCTCTGTCATCCTTTTTGTGGGGGGTCTGTCATCACAATTGATGTTGGATTGTGCGATAGTGTTTGTCCTATCATCCTTTTGGTGGTAGTGTTTGGTGTGAGTTTCGCTTCGTCATCCTTTTGGAGAGGGGTCTGTCATCTTAATTGATGTCAGATTGTGCGATAGTGTTTGTCCTATCATCCTTTTGGTTGTAGTGACCGGTGTGAGTTTCGCTCCGTGATCCTTTTGGTGGGGGGTCTTCCATCGTAAATGATGTCAGATTGTGCGATAGTGTTTGTCCTATTATCCTTTTTGTGGTAGTGGCCAGTGTGAGTTTTGCTCCGTCATCCTTTTGGTGAGGGGTCTGTGATCGTAATTGATATCAGATTGTGCGATAGTCTTTGTCCTATCATCCTTTTGGTGGTAGTGGCCGGTGTGAGTTTCGCTCTGTCATTAGTTTGATGGGGGGTATGTCATTTTAATTGATGTCAGATTGTGCAATAATGTTTGTCCTATCGTCCTTTTGGTGGTAGTGGCCGATGTGTGTTTCGCTCCGTCATTCTTTTGTTGGGGGGTCTGTCATCTTAATTGATGTCATATTGTGCGATAATGTTTGTCCTATCATCCTTTTGATGGTAGTGGCCGGTGTAAGTCTCTCTATGTCATCCTTTTTGTGGTGGGTCTGTAATCGTAATTGATGTCAGATTGTACGATAGTGTTTGTCTTATCATCCTTTTGGTGGTAGTGCTTAGTGTGAGTTTCGCTCCGTCATCCTTTTGGAGGGGGGTCTGTCATCTTAATTGATGTCAGATTGTGCGATAGTGTTTGTCCTATCATCCTTTTAGTTGTAGTGGCCGGTGTGAGTTTCGCTTCTTCATCCTTTTGGTGGGGGGTATGTCATCTAATTGATGGCAGATTGAGTATCTTGAAGTGCGGGGCTGAATAGTTTCCTTCCGTGATATGAGATGAGCTGGGCAAGGATAGGTTAATTCTTGTATAAGGAAGAAGCGAAAGAGCTACTTGAAAGCAATCGGACTGTACTTTCTCTTTCTTATCTCACCATCAGTGACGATTCTTTCCAGCGTAGAATAAGACTTCCGGGCTACCTTGTGAAAGATGAGGAAAAAAACCCACCTCCCAAACCTCTAGGGCGGCGGGGGGAACCTCCCAAACCTATGGGGGTACCTGAATCCCCACAACTGGCGGTGAAGGAGGTCCCTCCACACCTCCCACCCCATCGCATGTTGCGACGACCCCGCCGGCTTTCAAACTAATTATATTGTCCTATCATCCTTTTGGTGGTAGTGGCCGGTGTGAGTTTCGCTCTGTGATCCTTTTGGTGGGGGGACTGTCATCTAATTGATGTCAGATTGTGCGATAGTGTTTGTCCTATCATCCTTTTGGTTGTAGTGATCGGTGGGAGTTTCACTCCGTGATCCTTTTGGTGGGGGGTCTTCCATCATAATTGATGTTAGATTATAAGATAGTGTTTGTCCTATCATCCTTTTGGTGGTAGTGGCCAGTATGACCTTCGCTCTGTCATCCTTTTTGTGGGGGGTCTGTCATCACAATTGATGTTAGATTGTGCGATAGTGTGTGTCCTATCATCCTTTTGGTGGTAGTGCTTAGTGTGAGTTTCGCTTCGTCATCCTTTTGGAGAGGGGTCTGTCATCTTAATTGATGTCAGATTGTGCGATAGTGTTTGTCCTATCATCCTTTTGGTTGTAGTGACCGGTGTGAGTTTCGCTCTGTAATCCTTTTGGTGGGGGGTCTTCCATCGTAAATGATGTCAGATTATGCGATAGTGTTTGTCCTATTATCCTTTTTGTGGTAGTGGCCAATGTGAGTTTTGCTCCGTCATCCTTTTGTTGAGGGGTCTGTGATCGTAATTGATATCAGATTGTGCGATAGTCTTTGTCCTATCATCCTTTTGGTGGTAGTGGCCAGTGTGAGTTTTGCTCTGTCATCCTTTTGGTGGGGGGTCTGTCATCGTAATTGATGTCAGATTGTGCGATAGTCTTTGTCCTATCATCCTTTTGGTGGTAGTGGCCGGTGTGAGTTTCGCTCTGTCATCAGTTTGGTGGGGGGTCTGTCATTTTAATTGATGTCAGATTGTGCAATAATGTTTGTCCTATCGTCCTTTTGATGGTAGTGGCCGATGTGTGTTTCGCTCTGTCATTCTTTTGTTGGGGGGTCTGTCATTTTAATTGATGTCAGATTGTGCGATAATGTTTGTCCTATCATCCTTTTGATGGTAGTGGCCGGTCTAAGTTTCTCTATGTCATCCTTTTTGTGGTGGGTTTGTCATCGTAATTGATGTCAGATTGTACGATAGTGTTTGTCCTATCATCCTTTTGGTGGTAGTGCTTGGTGTGAGTTTCGCTCCGTCATCCTTTTGGAGGGGGGTCTGTCATCTTAATTGATATCCGATTGTGCGATAGTGTTTGTCCTATCATCCTTTTAGTTGTAGTGGCCGGTGTGAGTTTCGCTTCTTCATCCTTTTGGTGGGGGGTCTGTCATCTAATTGATGGCAGATTGAGTGTCTTGAAGTGCGGGGCTGAATAGTTTCCTTCCGTGATATGAGATGAGCTGGGCAAGGATAGGTTAATTCTTGTATAAGGAAGAAGCGGAAGAGCTACTTGAAAGCAATCAGACTGTACTTTCTATTTCTTATCTCACCATCGGTGACGATTCTTTCCAGCGTAGAATAAGACTTCCGGGCTACCTTGTGAAAGATGAGGAAAAAAAACCCACCTCCTAAACCTCTGGGGCAGCGGGGGGCACCTCCCAAACCTCTGGGGGTACCTGAATCCCCACAACTGGCGGTGAAGGAGGTCCCTCCACACCTCCCACCCCATCGCATGTTACGACGACCCCGCCGAATTTCAAACTAATTATATTGTCCTATCATCCTTTTGGTGGTAGTGGCCGGTGTGAGTTTCGCTCCGTGATCCTTTTGGTGGGGGGACTGTCATCTAATTGATGTCAGATTGTGCGATAGTGTTTGTCCTATCATCCTTTTGGTTGTAGTGATCGGTGGGAGTTTCACTCCGTGATCCTTTTGGTGGGGTGTCTTCCATCGTAATTGATGTTAGATTATAAGATAGTGTTTGTCCTATCATCCTTTTGGTGGTAGTGGCCAGTATGACCTTCGCTCTGTCATCCTTTTTATGGGGGGTCTATCATCACAATTGATGTTAGATTGTGCGATAGTGTGTGTCCTATCATCCTTTTGGTGGTAGTGCTTGGTGTGAGTTTCGTTTCGTCATCCTTTTGGAGAGGGGTCTGTCATCTTAATTGATGTCAGATTGTGCGATAGTGTTTGTCCTATCATCCTTTTGGTTGTAGTGACCGGTGTGAGTTTCGCTCCGTGATCCTTTTGGTGGGGGGTCTTCCATCGTAAACGATGTCAGATTGTGCGATAGTGTTTGTCCTATTATCCTTTTTGTGGTAGTGGCCAATGTGAGTTTTGCTCCGTCATCCTTTTGGTGAGGGGTCTGTGATCGTAATTGATATCAGATTGTGCGATAGTCTTTGTCCTATCATCCTTTTGGTGGTAGTGGCCAGTGTGAGTTTTGCTCTGTCATCCTTTTGGTGGGGGGTCTGTCATCGTAATTAATGTCAGATTGTGTGATAATCTTTGTACTATCATCATTTTGGTGGTAGTGGCCGGTGTGAGTTTCGCTCTGTCATCAGTTTGGTGGGGGGTCTGTCATTTTAGTTGATGTCAGATTGTGCAATAATGTTTGTCCTATCGTCCTTTTGGTGGTAGTGGCCGATGTGTGTTTTGCTCTGTCATTCTTTTGTTGGGGGGTCTGTCATTTTAATTGATGTCAGATTGTGCGATAATGTTTGTCCTACCATCCTTTTGATGGTAGTGGCCGGTGTAAGTTTCTCTATGTCATCCTTTTTGTGGTGGGTCTGTCATCATAATTGATGTCAGATTGTACGATAGTGTTTGCCCTATCATCCTTTTGGTGGTAGTGCTTGGTGTGAGTTTCGCTCCGTCATCCTTTTGGAGGGGGGTCTGTCATCTTAATTGATGTCCGATTGTGCGATAGTGTTTGTCCTATCATCCTTTTAGTTGTAGTCGCCGGTGTGAGTTTCGCTTCTTCATCCTTTTGGTGGGGGGTCTGTCATCTAATTGATGGCAGATTGAGTATCTTGAAGTGCGGGGCTGAATAGTTTCCTTCCGTGATATGAGATGAGCTGGGCAAGGATAGGTTAATTCTTGTATAAGGAAGAAGCGGAAGAGCTACTTGAAAGCAATCGGACTATACTTTCTCTTTCTTATCTCACCATCGGTGACGATTCTTTCCTGCGTAGAATAAGACTTCCGGTCTACCTTGTGAAAGATGAGGAAAAAAACCTACCTCCCAAACCTCTAGGGCAGCGGGGGGCACCTCCCAAACCTCTGGGGCTACCTGAATCCCCACAACTGGCGGTGAAGGAGGTCCCTCCACACCTCCCACCCCATCGCATGTTGCGACGACCCCGCCGAATTTCAAACTAATTATATTGTCCTATCATCCTTTTGGTGGTAGTGGCCGGTGTGAGTTTCGCTCCGTGATCCTTTTGGTGGGGGGACTGTCATCTAATTGATGTCAGATTGTGCGATAGTGTTTGTCCTATCATCCTTTTGGTTGTAGTGGTCGGTGGGAGTTTCACTCCGTGATCTTTTTGGTGGGGGGTCTTCCATCGTAATTGATGTTAGATTATAAGATAGTGTTTGTCCTATCATCCTTTTGGTGGTAGTGGCCAGTATGACCTTCGCTCTGTCATCCTTTTTGTGGGGGGTCTGTCATCACAATTGATGTTAGATTGTGCGATAGTGTGTGTCCTATCATCCTTTTGGTGGTAGTGCTTGGTGTGAGTTTCGCCTCGTCATCCTTTTGGAGGGGGGTCTGTCATCTTAATTGATGTTAGATTGTGCGATAGTGTTTGTCCTATCATCCTTTTGGTTGTAGTGACCGGTGTGAGTTTCGCTCCGTGATCCTTTTGGAGGGGGGTCTTCTATCGTAATTGATGTCAGATTGTGCGATAGTGTTTGTCCTATCATCCTTTTGGTGGTAGTGGCCAGTGTGAGTTTTGCTCCGTCATCCTTTTGGTGAAGGGTATGTGATCGTAATTGAAATCAGATTGTGCGATAGTCTTTGTCCTATCATCCTTTTGGTGGTAGTGGCCAGTGTGAGTTTTGCTCTATCATCCTTTTGGTGGGGGGTCTGTCATCGTAATTGATGTCAGATTGTGCGATATTCTTTGTCCTATCATCCTTTTGGTGGTAGTGGCCGGTGTGAGTTTCGCTCTGTCATTATTTTGGTGGGGGGTCTGTCATTTTAATTGATGTTAGATTGTGCGATAATGTTTGTCCTATCGTCCTTTTGGTGGTAGTGACCGGTGTGTGTTTCGCTCCGTCATTCTTTTGTTGGGGGGTCTGTCATCTTAATTGATGTCAGATTGTGCGATAATGTTTGTCCTATCATCCTTTTGATGGTAGTGGCCGGTGTAAGTTTCTCTCTGTCATCCTTTTTGTGGTGGGTCTGTCATCATAATTGATGTTGGATTATGCGATAGTGTTTGTCCTATCATCCTTTTGGTGGTAGTGCTTGGTGTGAGTTTCGCTCCGTCATCCTTTTGGAGGGGGGTCTGTCATCTTAATTAATGTCAGATTGTGCGATAGTGTTTGTCCTATCATCCTTTTGGTTGTAGTGGCCGGTGTGAGTTTCGCTCCGTGATCCTTTTGGTGGGGGGTCTTCCATCGTAAATGATGTCAGATTGTGCGATAGTGTTTGTCCTATTATCCTTTTGGTGGTAGTGGCCAGTGTGAGTTTTGCTCCGTCATCCTTTTGGTGAGGGGTCTGTGATCGTAATTGAAATCAGATTGTGTGATAGTCTTTGTCCTATCATCCTTTTGGTGGTAGTGGCCAGTGTAAGTTTGGCTCTGTCATCCTTTTGGTGGGGGGTCTATCATCGTAATTGATGTCAGATTATGCGATAGTCTTTGTCCTATCATCCTTTTGGTGGTAGTGGCCAGTGTGAGTTTCGCTCTGTCATTATTTTGGTGGGGGTCTGTCATTTTAATTGATGTCAGATTGTGCGATAATGTTTGTCCTATCGTCCTTTTGGTGGTAGTGGTCGGTGTGTGTTTCGCTCCTTCATTCTTTTGTTGGGGGGTCTGTCATCTTAATTGATGTCAGATTGTTCGATTATGTTTGTCCTATCATCCTTTTGATGGTAGTGGCCGGTATAAGTTTCTCTCTGTCATCCTTTTTGTGGTGGGTCTGTCATCATAATTGATGTTGGATTATGCGATAGTGTTTGTCCTATCATCCTTTTGGTGGCAGTGCTTTGTGTGAGTTTTGCTCCGTCATCCTTTTGGAGGGGGGTTTGTCATCTTAATTGATGTCAGATTGTGCGATAGTGTTTGTCCTATCATCCTTTTGGTTGTAGTGGCCGGTGTGAGTTTTGCTCCGGGATCCTTTTGGTGGGGGGTCTTCCATCGTAATTGATGTCAGATTGTGCGATATTGTTTGTCCTATCATCCTTTTGGTGGTAGTGGCCAGTGTGAGTTTTGCTCCGTCATCCTTTTGGTGAGGGGTCTGTGATCGTAATTGAAATCAGATTGTGCGTTAGTCTTTGTCCTATCATCCTTTTGGTGGTAGTGGCCAGTGTGAGTTTTGCTCTGTCATCCTTTTGGTGGGGGGTCTATCATCGTAATTGATGTCAGATTGTGCGACAGTCTTTGTCCTATCATCCTTTTGGTGGTAGTGGTTGGTGTGAGTTTCGCTCTGTCATTATTTTGTTAGGGGGTCTGTCATTTTAATTGATGCCAGATTGTGTGATAATGTTTGTCCTATCGTCCTTTTGGTGGTAGTGGCTGGTGTGTGTTTCGCTGCGTCATTCTTTTGTTGGGGGGTCTGTCATCTTAATTGATGTCAGATTGTGTGATAATGTTTGTCCTATCATCCTTTTGATGGTATTGGCCGATGTAAGTTTCTCTCTGTCATCTTTTTTGTGGGGGGTCTGTCATCACAATTGATGTTAGATTGTGCGATAGTGATTGTCCTATCATCCTTTTGGTGGTAGTGCTTGGTGTGAGTTTCGCTTCGTCATCCTTTTGGAGGGGGGTCTGTCATCTTAATTGATGTCAGATTGTGCGATAGTGTTTGTCCTATCATCCTTTTGGTTGTAGTGACCGTTATGAGTTTCGCTCCGTGATCCTTTTGGTGGGGGGTCTTCCATCGTAAATGATGTCAGATTGTGCGATAGTGTTTGTCCTATTATCCTTTTTGTGGTAGTGGCCAGTGTGAGTTTTGCTCCGTCATCCTTTTGGTGAGGGGTCTGTGATCGTAATTGAAATCAGATTGTGTGATAGTCTTTGTCCTATCATCCTTTTGGTGGTAGTGGCTAGTGTGAGTTTTGCTCTGTCATCCTTTTGGTGGGGGGTCTGTCATTGTAATTGATGTCAGATTGTGCGATAGTCTTTGTCCTATCATCCTTTTGGTGGTAGTGGCCGGTGTGAGTTTCGCTCTGTCATTATTTTGGTGGGGGTCTGTCATTTTAATTGATGTCAGATTGTGCGATAATGGTTGTCCTATCGTCCTTTTGGTGGTAGTGGCCGGTGTGTGTTTCGCTCCTTCATTCTTTTGTTGGGGGGTCTGTCATCTTAATTGATGTCAGATTGTGCGATAATGTTTGTCCTATCATCCTTTTGATGGTAGCGGCCGGTGTAAGTTTCTCAATGTCATCCTTTTTGTGGTGGGTATGTCATCATAATTGATGTTGGATTATGCGATAGTGTTTGTCCTATCATCCTTTTGGTGGCAGTGCTTAGTGTGAGTTTCGCTCTTTCATCCTTTTGGAGGGGGGTCTGTCATCTTAATTGAAGTAAGATTGTGCGATAGTGTTTGTCCTATCATCCTTTTGGTTGTAGTGGCCGGTGTGAGTTTCGCTCCGGGATCCTTTTGGTGGGGGGTCTTCCATCGTAAATGATGTCAGATTGTGCGATAGTGTTTGTCCTATTATCCTTTTTGTGGTAGTGGCCAGTGTGAGTTTTGCTCCATCATCCTTTTGGTGAGGGGTCTGTGATCGTAATTGAAATCAGATTGTGTGATAGTCTTTGTCCTATCATCCTTTTGGTGGTAGTGGCCAGTGTGAGTTTTGCTCTGTCATCCTTTTGGTGGGGGGTCTGTCATTGTAATTGATGTCAGATTGTGCGATAGTCTTTGTCCTATCATCCTTTTGGTGGTAGTGGCCGGTGTGAGTTTCGCTCTGTCATTATTTTGTTGGGGGGTCTGTCATTTTAATTGATGCCAGATTGTGTGATAATGTTTGTCCTATCGTCCTTTTGGTGGTAGTGGCCGGTGTATGTTTCGCTGCGTCATTCTTTTGTTGGGGGGTCTGTCATCTTAATTGATGTCAGATTGTGTGATAATGTTTGTCCTATCATCCTTTTGATGGTATTGGCCGATGTAAGTTTCTCTCTGTCATCTTTTTTGTGGGGGGTCTGTCATCACAATTGATGTTAGATTGTGCGATAGTGATTGTCCTATCATCCTTTTGGTGGTAGTGCTTGGTGTGAGTTTCGCTTCGTCATCCTTTTGGAGGGGGGTCTGTCATCTTAATTGATGTCAGATTGTGCGATAGTGTTTGTCCTATCATCCTTTTGGTTGTAGTGACCGTTATGAGTTTCGCTCCGTGATCCTTTTGGTGGGGGGTCTTCCATCGTAAATGATGTCAGATTGTGCGATAGTGTTTGTCCTATTATCCTTTTTGTGGTAGTGGCCAGTGTGAGTTTTGCTCCGTCATCCTTTTGGTGAGGGGTCTGTGATCGTAATTGAAATCAGATTGTGTGATAGTCTTTGTCCTATCATCCTTTTGGTGGTAGTGGCCAGTGTGAGTTTTGCTCTGTCATCCTTTTGGTGGGGGGTCTGTCATTGTAATTGATGTCAGATTGTGCGATAGTCTTTGTCCTATCATCCTTTTGGTGGTAGTGGCCGGTGTGAGTTTCGCTCTGTCATTATTTTGGTGGGGGTCTGTCATTTTAATTGATGTCAGATTGTGCGATAATGGTTGTCCTATCGTCCTTTTGGTGGTAGTGGCCGGTGTGTGTTTCGCTCCTTCATTCTTTTGTTGGGGGGTCTGTCATCTTAATTGATGTCAGATTGTGCGATAATGTTTGTCCTATCATCCTTTTGATGGTAGCGGCCGGTGTAAGTTTCTCAATGTCATCCTTTTTGTGGTGGGTATGTCATCATAATTGATGTTGGATTATGCGATAGTGTTTGTCCTATCATCCTTTTGGTGGCAGTGCTTAGTGTGAGTTTCGCTCTTTCATCCTTTTGGAGGGGGGTCTGTCATCTTAATTGAAGTAAGATTGTGCGATAGTGTTTGTCCTATCATCCTTTTGGTTGTAGTGGCCGGTGTGAGTTTCGCTCCGGGATCCTTTTGGTGGGGGGTCTTCCATCGTAAATGATGTCAGATTGTGCGATAGTGTTTGTCCTATTATCCTTTTTGTGGTAGTGGCCAGTGTGAGTTTTGCTCCGTCATCCTTTTGGTGAGGGGTCTGTGATCGTAATTGAAATCAGATTGTGTGATAGTCTTTGTCCTATCATCCTTTTGGTGGTAGTGGCCAGTGTGAGTTTTGCTCTGTCATCCTTTTGGTGGGGGGTCTGTCATTGTAATTGATGTCAGATTGTGCGATAGTCTTTGTCCTATCATCCTTTTGGTGGTAGTGGCCGGTGTGAGTTTCGCTCTGTCATTATTTTGGTGGGGGTCTGTCATTTTAATTGATGTCAGATTGTGCGATAATGGTTGTCCTATCGTCCTTTTGGTGGTAGTGGCCGGTGTGTGTTTCGCTCCTTCATTCTTTTGTTGGGGGGTCTGTCATCTTAATTGATGTCAGATTGTGCGATAATGTTTGTCCTATCATCCTTTTGATGGTAGCGGCCGGTGTAAGTTTCTCAATGTCATCCTTTTTGTGGTGGGTATGTCATCATAATTGATGTTGGATTATGCGATAGTGTTTATCCTATCATCCTTTTGGTGGCAGTGCTTAGTGTGAGTTTCGCTCTTTCATCCTTTTGGAGGGGGGTATGTCATCTTAATTGAAGTAAGATTGTGCGATAGTGTTTGTCCTATCATCCTTTTGGTTGTAGTGGCCGGTGTGAGTTTCGCTCCGGGATCCTTTTGGTGGGGGGTCTTCCATCGTAATTGATGTCAGATTGTGCGATAGTGTTTGTCCTATCATCCTTTTGGTGGTAGTGGCCAGTGTGAGTTTTGCTCCATCATCCTTTTGGTGAGGGGTCTGTGATCGTAATTGAAATCAGATTGTGCGCTAGTCTTTGTCCTATCATCCTTTTGGTGGTAGTGGCCAGTGTGAGTTTTGCTCTGTCATCCTTTTGGTGGGGGGTCTGTCATCATAATTGATGTCAGATTATGCGATAGTCTTTGTCGCATCATCCTTTTGGTGGTAGTGGCCGGTGTGAGTTTTGCTCTGTCATTATTTTGGTGGGGGGTCTGTAATTTTAATTGATGCCAGATTGTGTGATAATGTTTGTCCTATCGTCCTTTTGGTGGTAGTGGCCGGTGTGTGTTTCGCGGCGTCATTCTTTTGTTGGGGGGTCTGTCATCTTAATTGATGTTAGATTGTGCGATAATGTTTGTCCTATCATCCTTTTGATGGTAGTGGCCGATGTAAGTTTCTCTCTGTCATCCTTTTTATGGGGGGTCTGTCATCACAATTGATGTTAGATTGTGCGATAGTGTTTGTCCTATCATCCTTTTGGTGGTAGTGCTTGGTGTGAGTTTCGCTTCGTCATCCTTTTGGAGGGGGGTCTGTCATCTTAATTTATGTCAGATTGTGCGATAGTGTTTGTCCTATCATCCTTTTGGTTGTAGTGACCGATGTGAGTTTCGCTCCGTGATCCTTTTGGTGGGGGGTCTTCCATCGTAAATGATGTCAGATTGTGCGATAGTGTTTGTCCTATTATCCTTTTTGTGGTAGTGGCCATTGTGAGTTTTGCTCCGTCATCCTTTTGGTGAGGGGTATGCGATCGTAATTGAAATCAGATTGTGTGATAGTCTTTGTCCTATCATCCTTTTGGTGGTAGTGGCCAGTGTGAGTTTTGCTCTGTCATCCTTTTGGTGGGGGGTCTGTCATTGTAATTGATGTCAGATTGTGCGATAGTCTTTGTCCTATCATCCTTTTGGTGGTAGTGGCCGGTGTGAGTTTCGCTCTGTCATTATTTTGGTGGGGGTATGTCATTTTAATTGATGTCAGATTGTGCGATAATGGTTGTCCTATCGTCCTTTTGGTGGTAGTGGCCGGTGTGTGTTTCGCTCCTTCATTCTTTTGTTGGGGGGTCTGTCATCTTAATTGATGTCAGATTGTGCGATAATGTTTGTCCTATCATCCTTTTGATGGTAGCGGCCGGTGTAAGTTTCTCAATGTCATCCTTTTTGTGGTGGGTATGTCATCATAATTGATGTTGGATTATGCGATAGTGTTTGTCCTATCATCCTTTTAGTGGCAGTGCTTGGTGTGAGTTTCGCTCCGTCATCCTTTTGGAGGGGGGTCTGTCATCTTAATTGAAGTAAGATTGTGCGATAGTGTTTGTCCTATCATCCTTTTGGTTGTAGTGGCCGGTGTGAGTTTCGCTCCGGGATCCTTTTGGTGGGGGGTCTTCCATCGTAATTGATGTCAGATTGTGTGATAGTGTTTGTCCTATCATCCTTTTGGTGGTAGTGGCCAGTGTGAGTTTTGCTCCGTCATCCTTTTGGTGAGGGGTCTGTGATCGTAATTGAAATTAGATTGTGCGCTAGTCTTTGTCCTATCATCCTTTTGGTGGTAGTGGCCAGTGTGAGTTTTGCTCTGTCATCCTTTTGGTGGGGCGTCTGTCATCGTAATTGATGTCAGATTATGCGATAGTCTTTGTCCCATCATCCTTTTGGTGGTAGTGGCCGGTGTGAGTTTCGCTCTGTCATTATTTTGGTGGGGGGACTGTAATTTTAATTGATGCCAGATTGTGTGATAATGTTCGTCCTATAATCCTTTTGGTGGTAGTGGCCGGTGTGTGTTTCGCTGCGTCATTCTTTTGTTGGGGGGTCTGTCATCTTAATTGATGTCAGATTGTGCGATAATGTTTGTCCTATCATCCTTTTGATGGTAGTGGCCGATGTAAGTTTCTCTCTGTCATCCTTTTTATGGGGGGTCTGTCATCACAATTGATGTTAGATTGTGCGATAGTGTTTGTCCTATCATCCTTTTGGTGGTAGTGCTTGGTGTGAGTTTCGCTTCGTCATCCTTTTGGAGGGGGGTCTGTCATCTTAATTGATGTCAGATTGTGCGATAGTGTTTGTCCTATCATCCTTTTGGTTGTAGTGACCGATGTGAGTTTTGCTCCGTGATCCTTTTGGTGGGGGGTCTTCCATCATAAATGATGTCAGATTGTGCGATAGTGTTTGTCCTATTATCCTTTTTGTGGTTGTGGCCAGTGTGAGTTTTGCTCCGTCATCCTTTTGGTGAGGGGTATGTGATCGTAATTGAAATCAGATTGTGTGATAGTCTTTGTCCTATCATCCTTTTGGTGGTAGTGGCCAGTGTGAGTTTTGCTCTGTCATCCTTTTGGTGGGGGGTCTATCATCGTAATTGTTGTCAGATTGTGCGATAGTCTTTGTCCTATCATCCTTTTGGTGGTAGTGGCCGGTGTGAGTTTCGCTCTGTCATTATTTTGGTGAGGGTATGTCATTTTAATTGATGTCAGATTGTGCGATAATGTTTGTCCTATCGTCCTTTTGGTGGTAGTGGCAGGTGTGTGTTTCGCTCCTTCATTCTTTTGTTGGGGGGTCTGTCATCTTAATTAATGTCAGATTGTGCGATAATATTTGTCCTATCATCCTTTTGATGGTAGTGGCCGGTGTAAGTTTCTCACTGTCATCCTTTTTGTGGTGGGTCTGTCATCATAATTGATGTTGGATTACGCGATAGTGTTTGTCCTATCATCCTTTTGGTGGCAGTGCTTGGTGTGAGTTTCGCTCCGTCATCCTTTTTGAGGGGGGTCTGTCATCTTAATTGATGTCAGATTGTGTGATAGTGTTTGTCCTATCATCCTTTTGGTTGTAGTGGCCGGTGTGAGTTTTGTAACACCCCACTTCCCAAATTAAATAAAATATAAACATTATAAATAAACATCAGAGTTTTCACCAAAATAGTGGGATATCACATCACCAAATTTTTATAAAAATACTTTATTAATTATTCTCAAAAATAATACAGCGGAAAACATTATTCCAACATTCTCGGCCATCCGCCAAATTTCATAAAATCTTTATTATTATAATTCACAAAAAAAGTGATACGTCACAGGATTACAACAAGTTTGACATAAAACAATTAAAACACCCATATCCCGTGTTACGTATCAGAGCATCCTAGACTCGACTGGCACACCACCATCCAAGCTATCTAAGTACCTGGATTATCTGTACTTCCGGAGAAGCACAGACACAACAACAACCAAGGGGGTGAGAAAACATGATCAAAAATATATTGGTAATGCAATACATGTAAACAAGGTAGTAAAACACACCAACACACCAATATTCACCCCAACAACTCCATATAACGAACCTACTGTTCAAATTTCAATATAACATATTATAATGCAAATATGCAACTCAACACCATGCATGCGGTACCAACTCATTGGTTCATTCAATCGAACCTGGATAGATCACTTACGCTCCTCCTGAGACATGATCTATCCCCCACCATTCTCCACAAAAGAGTACGGATGAATGACTTACGCTCCTCCTGAGACATGATTCATCCCACCAAAACACCATGATATGCACACACCAATGCATACTATCATATTTAGGCACACTAAGTGCACGCGATCCTCCTGATCATATCATCATACATCAATGCATATATGTGTAGATATATTACACCAACACCATATAAATCAATCAGATAGTAAACAAATTCATACTATAACACCATATATAACCACATCCCAACACCCGGGAACACACGATCCTACTGATCACTACATACATATACGTTAACTAATTGTCCACCAACAATATTAAGGGAAATGAGTACTATCACCTAGTACACAGGTTAGATCCCACACTCATCATCCTTATAATGCATCAAGGCCAGAAAGATCACCCCAGACCAATGCTCAACTCAAATTCTCAGCCTACTCTAGTACCAACTTTGTACATTACCGTAACTAAATCGGTTCCTAAATCTTATTCCCAAAGTCATCGCTTAAACATTCTACCGATGCCTTAAAAGGTCACACAGAATCTCCCTAAAAACCTTAAACCCAACCTATACGCCAAATTAACCAAAAACAACAATTCATCAACATTGACCTACACTCCATCGCTATCAATTACTAGTTATCATCAAACACAAACACACCATTATACTTACCAATTATCATATACTTCCTACTCTAGAACCAACATTACGGTACATTACCTACACTTCAGAGTTACTCTGAATCTCACCAAGGTCCTAACCAGAGTCACTAACAACATCACAGGGAACAACACATAATTTTCCCAAATTTATAATCATGGTCATTACCAACGCTACAATAACAACACAAAATCTCACCAAAACTCTATTCATAGTTACTATCAACACTGTAGTAACAACATATAATCTCACTAATATCACCATAATATATATATACCAAATTCACCAATACCAATCAACAATTCATCAATATCAAGCATCAATTTATCATTAGCAACAACAATAACACGCATGCCAATATAAAACTTCATAGATCGACATTTTCCTACGGGGTTAAGGAATCCCCTCTACCCTATACATGTAAATATACCATCCCAATCAAGTTTCTCCCCCCTTACTTGGATAATTATTCTGATCGGTGATAAATTCCTCCAAGATTCTTCATCCCTAGCCTTTTCCCTTTCTCTTTGTTCTTCGCTTTTCTCTATTCTCCCAATTTCCCTTCTCACGGTTTCTATCGTGCCTTTTCATATTTCCATTCTAACTTCCCCATAACCCTTCCACTTCTTATTTTACTTATTCCAACCACTAATATTCCCAATAATAATTCTAATAATAATAATTATAATAATCATTATAATAATAATAATAATAATAATAATAATAATAATAATAATAATATAATACTATTGTAATATTATAGTAATATTCAACATAATAATAATAATAGTAATACACCCAACAATAATTATAATTATAATAATAATAATACTAATGATAATAATAACAATTATATTAATACTAATAATAAAATAATATTAATAATAATAATCTTAATATTAATAATACTAATATAATATTACTAATATTAATAATACTAATCATAATAATACTATTAATAATAATAATAATAATAATATTATTATTATTATCTCACCAAAATAATAATAATAATAATAATAATAATAATAATAATAATAATAATAGTAATAATATTATTATCTCACCAAAATAATAATAATAATAATAATAGTAATAATATTATTATGTCACCAAAATAATAATAATATTAATAATACTAATAAATATAATAATATATAATAATAATAATAATACCCCCACCAATATTACTATTATTCATTATATTATCATATTCACACCAAAAATCATAATAATAACTATATTAATAATAATATTATATTCTCCATATTAATAATATTACTACAAATATTAATAATAATCATAAATATAATAATAATAATAATAATAATAATAATAATAATAATAATAATAATAATAATAATAATAATAATAATAATAATAATACCACCACCAATATTGCTATTATTTCTTATATTATTATAAACTCACCAAATTACCACCAATGATCCTCCCATCTCAGGGACACCCACCAAACATCATCAAATACACCCTACCAAAGGGCACATCAACATCTAATATTTAAAATAATAATAAAATTACTAAATAATTAAAATGGGTGTTACAAGTTTCGCTCCAGGATCCTTTTGGTGGGGGGTCTTCCATCGTAATTGATGCCAGATTGTGCGATAGTGTTTGTCCTATCATCCTTTTGGTGGTAGTGGCTAGTGTGAGTTTTGCTCCGTCATCCTTTTGGCGAGGGGTCTGTGATTGTAATTGAAATCAGATTGTGCGCTAGTCTTTGTCCTATCATCCTTTTGGTGGTAGTGGCCAGTGTGAGTTTTGCTCTGTCATCCTTTTGGTGAGGGGTCTGTCATCGTAATTGATGTCAGATTGTGCGATATGTAACACATAAAACACTATTTCCTGCAATTGCTCTGAGTACTTCAGAGTTACTCACATTTGAATATTCCTATTCCTATAGGGACAACATATTACAATTTTTCTTCAATTACACCCTACGACATTAAAATTACTCACTATCTAATATTTAACCTCTTCAGAGTCAGACATATAACAATGTCAAGGTTCTGGCCACGAAGGTTCAATTTCCCATAAGTTTTTCCTATATTAATATTCAACGATACATATCATTTGGCCATTTGGTCATAACCTCAAATTCTTACAATTACTTCCCTATTTCCCACAATTAACTCAAATCCCGAAACCTTAGGGAAACCTTAGAGCATCGTACTAATAATGATATAACACATTCATTTCTACATATTTGCCCAAATCTATAAAAGTTAAGATTTCCAGATCTACTACTCACTAGTATTCTATGACAGCATCGAGGATTTCTCACACGAATTCCGTATTAATTCTGGTTTCGGATATACAAAACATCATACAAACAGTATTCAACAATAACCGAAAATTTGAGAACAAATCAAGTTACGAAAATTGGATTCATGAATCCTCAAGAACACATAATTCCTATGAGAGGAAGGACCTCTCACTACCCTCTCATGTTAATTCATCCATATTGAAATTCATTCTCCCCCCTTACTCCTAACCTCATACCCTTAATTAAGGACACCACACAACTACACCTCACAGAAAATATCAAAGCGACTGAATAATTTAAATGGGGTGTTACAAATCTCTCCCACTTAAAATATTTTCGTCCTCGAAAATGTACCTGATTCAAATAACTCTGGATACGACTCTCACATCCTAATCTCCCAACTACCTCCACCAAAGGAATCTCTATACCTCGAAGTTGCTTCTCGTTCATCAACCTGAACTGGCAATGTCTCAACAATCAAATCCTCTCTCACTCGTACACTATCCATCTTAATCAATGCATTTCCTCAACTTAGACACATGAACACATCATGCAATTCCCACAAGAGACCGCGGTAAAACAATCTAACATGCTATTTTCTCCATGTTTCCGCTCCGCCACTCTGATACAGATCAATAAAACACAGTGGGTGCTTCCGAGACCTCAAGCTCGACCGACACCAGTTACTATTGTAACTCTCGAAACACGTCTTTTCTTGGGTTCTTTTAATCTTTCTAGTCGTCTCTTGCACAATCTCAGGTCCGAGTACAACACTCTCTCCTGGCACACATCAACACAAAGGATTCCTACACCTCTTACCGTACAAAGCCTCATACAATGTCATTTCGATACTAGAATGATCATTGTCATTGTAGGTAATTCAAGCAACGATAGTTAACTATCCCACGATCCACCTTGATCCAATACACAAGCTCTCCACAAATCCTGTACATACTAGATAGTTCTCTTTGTCTGTCCATTTTGTCCACGGATGCTAGACAAAGTTCAACTTCAACATGACACCCAAAGCGTCTACAACTTTCTCAAAATCTCAACGAAAATTCAGATTCCCATCTGACACAATATTCGACGGTAACCCATACTACCCTGCAACTTCCTCACTATACCTCTTAGCTAGCTTCAGCATAGAATGATTCATCCTCATTAGTAAGAAATGAGTTAATCTTGCCACTCCATTCATAACCACCCAAGTCGAATCATATCCCTTCACATTTCTTCGGAAAACCCGACACAAAATCCATGGGAATACTATCCCATACCATTTAGAAATATTCAACAGTTGTATCAGGTCCAACAACCTCTGATGTTCACACTTCGACTTCCGATAAGTCAAACCAGCACATACCACTTCAACCACTTCTCTCTCCATCTATCTCAATGTTCTTCTTCTAGAGTACTCTTATCCAACTCACACTATTTGTAACACACACTCCATCACGACATCTCATGGTACCATTCTCATTAATCCGAAAATCAGCTCTTCGACTTCAATTCATTAAATTCAATCAATCTATTAACTCAAATTAGAACTTCGACTTCTTCGAATCTTATCAAGAATACCTATAGTCAGTCTCAAGATACAAAGTTCAACTCCCTAAGATATTTTCTTCACAAGCCAAACGCATATCCCGAATTTGGTTCATTAGTTCTAACTCATTACCATCATCATTGGTATATACAGAAATTTCCAATTCGATACCTCTGCTACCACTTGGTCTCACTCGAATGGTAATTCAACCCAAAACCATACTCCTTCAGAAGTCCCTATTTATTTCCTCTGCACCATATTCAACTCTTTTTCAAATAAACAAATACCTTAAGTTCTTGAGATCACCAACCATCTCAAATCTCAACTAAACAATTGAGGCTTCCAAACTCCGGCACAAACATGCAACAGCAACCAACTCCAATTACTTGTCAGATAATTCCCTTATGTACTTTAAGTTGCCTTAAAGCATAACCAAAACTCGCTGATGTTGTACTTAACATATCCCTCAATCATATCAACCAAACATCACAAAACAGAACAATTTGTTCTGTCAGATTCGGCAAAACCAATACACGAGCTGTTGACAACTTTCCTAACAATTCCTTAAACTTTCTTCACAGTAGAATATTACTACTTCTTCTCCAACACTGATAACTCAAGTTCCCGATGCTCAACATGATCCTCTATACTCTTCGAGTATATCCAAATATCATCGGTTACCCAACCATTGACTCACTCAATTAAGTATGGAGAATCCTATGCCAAACAGACACTCAATTTGTGAGTCATGGCGGAAATACAAACCGCACTTACTACAACAACCAAACATATTCCATCAATAAATACTTAATTCCATGTCACTACTTCACCATCACATAAAGCATTGTTTCCCGCGCTTCTAATCTTGCGTCATTCCGAGTTACGGTCCTCCCGTTACGACAAAAATACAAAAACAACATTTCCACACTTAGAAGGCCATTCAACACATCTTCAACTCTTGAAATGTTTAAAGGTATAATTATACCAATATAGTATCCCACACCTTACGTCCTTTAATAATCACCAGAAGTCACTGTCCACCCTTTATATACTTGACTTCACAATTTGTTGCCACAGCAGACACACCAGACACAAGTCTCAAAACTACTCAATCAGTTTAATTCCTTGACTATCCAAATAGACATACAATATAGAGCTCTTAATATCGGACTAGTTCCCGTAACTAAGTCAATCACAACTCCACTTCACGTCCTGGCTGTATATCACTATATTGTCAGAATAACTTCCAGACAACCACAATTAATCGGCAAACCGCAAACTTCCCACTTTCGTTAACACTCAAAATTTCCATCAAAATGAAACATCTCATCACTGTCCTGCACCGACTCATCAAAAAAATTCTTCAGCACTTGGCTTAACTCCAAACAATTCATTGCTCATGCCATCTAAGCTTGCAAGACACGTCTATCCCATCCAACACAATCCCAAATACTATCAACAAGAGATTAAGGGTGATCAGTTCCTCAATTTATCGATAGACAGCCGAAAATCATGATGGGGTATAAACCATCTTTACCAAACTATAAGAGCGTTTAACCACACACTGAGCTACAACTCCACACTTGCAGCATCCTCGAGAAGCACAAGTTTCTCCCCCCACTTAGATCATTCCCACTTCTGTAGAAAAAGGTTAGACAACAAACATGTATCGACAGTGTTTTCACACACGTGTCGCATACAAGGGAACAACCAACATTAGACAACTTGGCCGGACGGACCGACCTGCTCTGATACCAATTGTAACACATAAAACACTATTTCCTGCAATTGCTCTGAGTACTTCAGAGTTACTCACATTTGAATATTCCTATTCCTATAGGGACCACATATTACAATTTTTCTTCAATTACACCCTACGACATTAAAATTACTCACTATCTAATATTTGACCTCTTTAGAGTCAGACATATAACAATGTCAAGGTTCTGGCCACGAAGGTTCAATTTCCCATAAGTTTTTCCTATATTAATATTCAACGATACATATCATTTGGCCATTTGGTCATAACCTCAGATTCTTACGATTACTTCCATATTTCCCACAATTAACTCAAATCCAGAAACCTTAGGGAAACCTTAGAGCATCGTACTAATAACGATATAACACATTCATTTCTACATATTTGCCCAAATCCATAAAAGTTCAGATTTCCAGATCTACTACTCACTAGTATTCTATGACAGCATCGATGATTTCTCACACGAATTCCGTATTAATTCTGGTTTCGGATACACAAAACATCATACAAACAGTATTCAACAATAACAGAAAATTTGAGAACAAATCAAGTTACGAAAATTGGATTCAAGAATCCTCAAGAACACATAATTCCTATGAGAGAAAGGACCTCTCACTACCCTCTCATGTTAATTCATCCATATTGAAATCCATTCTCCCCCCTTACTCCTAACCTCATACCCTTAATTAAGGACACCACACAACTACACCTCACAGAAAATATCAAAGCGACTGAATAATTTAAATGGGGTGTTACACGATAGTCTTTGTCCTATCATCCTTTTGGTGGTAGTGGTCGGTGTGAGTTTCTCTCTCTCATAATTTTTGTGGGGGGTCTGTCATTTTAATTGATGCCAGATTGTGTGATAATATTTGTCCTATCGTCCTTTTGGTGGTAGTGGCCGGTGTGTGTTTCGCTGCGTCATTCTTTTGTTGGGGGGTCTGTCATCTTAATTGATGTCAGATTGTGCGATAATGTTTGTCCTATCATCCTTTTGATGGTAGTGCTTGGTGTGAGTTTCGCCTCGTCATCCTTTTGGAGGGGGGTTTTTCATCTTAATTGATGTCAGATTGTGCGATAGTGTTTGTCCTATCATCCTTTTGGTTGTAGTGACCGGTGTGAGTTTCGCTCCGTGATCCTTTTGGAGGGGGGTCTTCTATCGTAATTGATGTCAGATTGTGCGATAGTGTTTGTCCTATCATCCTTTTGGTGGTAGTGGTCAGTGTGAGTTTTGCTCCGTCATCCTTTTGGTGAAGGGTCTGTGATCGTAATTGAAATCAGATTGTGCGATAGTCTTTGTCCTATCATCCTTTTGGTGGTAGTGGCCAGTGTGAGTTTTGCTCTATCATCCTTTTGGTGGGGGGTATGTCATCGTAATAGATGTCAGATTGTGCGATATTCTTTGTCCTATCATCCTTTTGGTGGTAATGGCCGGTGTGAGTTTCGCTCTGTCATTATTTTGGTGGGGGGTCTGTCATTTTAATTGATGTCAGATTGTGCGATAATGTTTGTCCTATCGTCCTTTTGGTGGTAGTGACCGGTGTGTGTTTCGCTCCGTCATTCTTTTGTTGGGGGGTCTGTCATCTTAATTGATGTCAGATTGTGCGATAATGTTTGTCCTATCATCCTTTTGATGGTAGTGGCCGATGTAAGTTTCTCTCTGTCATCCTTTTTGTGGGGGGTCTGTCATCACAAATGATGTTAGATTGTGCGATAGTGTTTGTCCTATCATCCTTTTGGTGGTAGTGCTTGGTGTGAGTATCGCCTCGTCATCCTTTTGGAGGGGGGTCTGTCATCTTAATTGATGTCAGATTGTGCGATAGTGTTTGTCTTATCATCCTTTTGGTTGTAGTGACCGGTGTGAGTTTTGCTCCGTGATCCTTTTGGTGGGGGGTCTTCCATCGTAATGATGTCAGATTGTGCGATAGTGTTTGTCCTGTTATCCTTTTGGTGGTAGTGGCCAGTGTGAGTTTTGCTCCGTCATCCTTTTGGTGAGGGGTCTGTGATCGTAATTGAAATCAGATTGTGTGATAGTCTTTGTCCTATCATCCTTTTGGTGGTAGTGGCTAGTGTGAGTTTTGCCCTGTCATCCTTTTGGTGGGGGGTCTGTCATCGTAATTGATGTCAGATTGTGCGATAGTCTTTGTCCTATCATCCTTTTGGTGGTAGTGGCCGGTGTGAGTTTTGCTCTGTCATTATTTTGGTGGGGGTATGTCATTTTAATTGATGCCAGATTGTGTGATAATGTTTGTCCTATCTTCCTTTTGGTGGTAGTGGCCGGTGTGTGTTTTGCTCTGTCATTCTTTTGTTGGAGGGTCTGTCATCTTAATTGATGTCAGATTGTGCGATAATGTTTGTCCTATCATCCTTTTGATGGTAGTGGCCGATGTAAGTTTCTCTCTGTCATCCTTTTTGTGAGGGGTCTGTCATCACAATTGATGTTAGATTATGCGATAGTGTTTGTGCTATCATCCTTTTGGTGGTAGTGCTTGGTGTGAGTTTCGCTTCGTCATCCTTTTGGAGAGGGGTCTGTCATCTTAATTGATGTCAGATTGTGCGATAGTGTTTGTCCTATCATCCTTTTGGTTGTAGTGACCGGTGTGAGTTTCGCTCCGTGATCCTTTTGGTGGGGGGTCTTCTATCGTAATTGATGTCAGATTGTGCGATAGTGTTTGTCCTATCATCCTTTTGGTGGTAGTGGCTAGTGTGAGTTTTGCTCCGTCATCATTTTGGTGAGGGGTCTGTCATCGTAATTGATGTCAGATTGTGCGACAGTCTTTGTCCTATCATCCTTTTGGTGGTAGTGGCCGGTGTGAGTTTCGCTCTGTCATTATTTTGGTGGGGGGTCTGTCATTTTAATTGATGTCAGATTGTGCGATAATGTTTGTCCTATCGTCCTTTTGGTGGTAGTGGCCGGTGTGTGTTTCGCTCCGTCATTCTTTTGTTGGGGGGTCTGTCATCTTAATTGATGTCAGATTGTGCGATAATGTTTGTCCTATCATCCTTTTGATGGTAGTGGCCGGTGTAAGTTTCTCTCTGTCATCCTTTTTGTGGGGGGTCTGTCATCATAATTGATGTTATATTGTGCGATAGTGTTTGTCCTATCATCCTTTTGGTGGTAGTGCTTGGTGTGAGTTTCGCTCCGTCATCCTTTTGGAGGGGGGTGTGTCATCTTAATTGATGTCAGATTGTGCGATAGTGTTTGTCCTATCATCCTTTTGGTTGTAGTGGCCGGTGTGTGTTTCGCTCCGTGATCCTTTTGGTTGGGGGTCTTCCATCGTAATTGATGTCAGATTGTGCGATAGTGTTTGTCCTATCATCCTTTTGGTGGTAGTGGCCAGTGTGAGTTTTGCTCCGTCATCCTTTTGGTGAGGGATCTGTGATCGTAATTGAAATCAGATTGTGCGATAGTCTTTGTCCTATCATCCTTTTGGTGGTAGTGGCCAGTGTGAGTTTTTCTCTGTCATCCTTTTGGTGGGGGGTCTGTCATCGTAATTGATGTCAGATTGTGCGATAGTCTTTGTCCTATCATCCTTTTGGTGGTAGTGGCCGGTGTGAGTTTCGCTCTTTCATTATTTTGGTGGGGGGTCTGTCATTTTAATTGATGTCAGATTGTGCGATAATGTTTGTCCTACCGTCCTTTTGGTGGTAGTAGCCGGTGTGTGTTTTGCTCCGTCATTCTTTTGTTGGAGGGTCTGTCATCTTAATTGATGTCAGATTGTGCGATAATGTTTGTCCTATCATCCTTTTGATGGTAGTGGCCGGTGTAAGTTTCTCTCTGTCATCCTTTTTGTGGGGGGTCTGTCGTCATAATTGATGTTAGATTGTGCGATAGTGTTTGTCCTATCAACCTTTTGGTGGTAGTGCTTGGTGTGAGTTTCGCTCCGTCATCCTTTTAGAGGGGGGTCTGTCATCTTAATTGATGTTAGATTGTGCGATAGTGTTTGTCCTATCATCCTTATGGTTGTAGTGGCCGGTGTAAGTTTCGCTCCGTGATCCTTTTGGTCGGGGGTCTGTCATCGTAATTGATGTCAGATTGTGCGATAGTCTTTGTCCTATCATCCTTTTGGTGGTAGTGGCCAGTGTGAGTTTTGCTCCGTCATCCTTTTGGTGAGGGGTGTGTGGTCGTAATTGAAATCAGATTGTGTGATAGTCTTTGTCCTATCATCCTTTTGAAGGTAGTGGCCAGTGTGAGTTTTGCTCTGTCATCCTTTTGGTGGGGGGTCTGTCATCGTAATTGATGTGAGATTGTGCGATAGTCTTTGTCCTATCATCCTTTTGGTGGTAGTGGCCGGTGTGAGTTTCGCTCTTTCATTATTTTGGTGGGGGGTCTGTCATTTTAATTGATGTCAGATTGTGCGATAATGTTTGTCCTATCGTCCTTTTGGTGGTAGTAGCCGGTGTGTGTTTTGCTCCGTCATTCTTTTGTTGGAGGGTCTGTCATCTTAATTGATGTCATATTGTGCGATAATGTTTGTCCTATCATCCTTTTGATGGTAGTGGTCGGTGTAAGTTTCTCTCTGTCATCCTTTTTGTAGGGGGTCTGTCGTCATAATTGATGTTAGATTGTGCGATAGTGTTTGTCCTATCAACCTTTTGGTGGTAGTGCTTGGTGTGAGTTTCGCTCCGTCATCCTTTTAGAGGGGGGTCTGTCATCTTAATTGATGTCAGATTATGTGATAGTGTTTGTCCTATCATCCTTATGGTTGTAGTGGCCGGTGTGAGTTTCGCTCCGTGATCCTTTTGGTCGGGGATCTGTCATCGTAATTGATGTCAGATTGTGCGATAGTGTTTGTCCTATCATCCTTTTGGTGGTAGTGGCCAGTGTGAGTTTTGCTCCGTCATCCTTTTGGTGAGGGGTGTGTGATCGTAATTGAAATCAGATTGTGCGATAGTCTTTGTCCTATCATCCTTTTGGTGGTAGTGGCCAGTGTGAGTTTTGCTCTGTCATCCTTTTGGTGGGGGGTCTGTCATCGTAATTGATGTGAGATTGTGCGATAGGCTTTGTCCTATCATCCTTTTGGTGGTAGTGGCCGGTGTGAGTTTCGCTCTGTCATTATTTTGGTGGGGGGTCTGTCATTTTAATTGATGTCAGATTGTGCGATAATGTTTGTCCTATCGTCCTTTTGGTGGTAGTGGCCGATGTGTGTTTCGCTCCGTCATTCTTTTGTTGGGGGGTATGTCATCTTAATTGATGTCAGATTGTGCGATAATGTTTGTCCTATCATCCTTTTGATGGTAGTGGCCGGTGTAAGTTTCTCTCTGTCATCCTTTTTGTGGGGGGTCTGTCATCATAATTGATGTTAGATTGTGCGATAGTGTTTGTCCTATCATCCTTTTGGTGGTAGTGCTTGGTGTGAGTTTCGCTCCGTCATCCTTTTGGAGGGGGGTGTGTCATCTTAATTGATGTCAGATTGTGCGATAGTGTTTGTCCTATCATCCTTTTGGTTATAGTGGCCGGTGTGTGTTTCGCTCCGTGATCCTTTTGGTGGGGGGTCTTCCATCGTAATTGATGTCAGATTGTGCGATAGTGTTTGTCCTATCATCCTTTTGGTGGTAGTGGCCAGTGTGACTTTTTCTCCGTCATCCTTTTGGTGAGGGGTCTGTGATCGTAATTGAAATCAGATTGTGCGATAGTCTTTGCCCTATCATCCTTTGGGTGGTAGTGGCCAGTGTGATTTTTGCTCTGTCATCCTTTTGGTGGGTTGTCATCGTAATTGATGTCAGATTGTGCGATAGTCTTTGTCCTATCATCCTTTTGGTGGTAGTGGCCGGTGTGAGTTTCGCTCTGTCATTATTTTGGTGGGGGGTCTGTCATTTTAATTGATGTCAGATTGTGTGATAATGTTTGTCCTATCGTCCTTTTGGTGGTAGTAGCCGGTGTGTGTTTCGCTCCGTCATTCTTTTGTTGGGGGGTCTGTCATCTTAATTGAGGTCAGATTGTGCGATAATGTTTGTCCTATCATCCTTTTAATGGTAGTGGCCGGTGTAAGTTTCTCTCTGTCATCCTTTTTGTGGGGGGTATGTCATCATAATTGATGTTAGATTGTGCGATAGTGTTTGTCCTATCATCCTTTTGGTGGTAGTGCTTGCTGTGAGTTTCGCTCCGTCATCCTTTTAGAGGGGGGTCTGTCATCTTAATTGTTGTCAGATTATGTGATAGTGTTTGTCCTATCATCCTTATGGTTGTAGTGGCCGGTGTGAGTTTTGCTCCGTGATCCTTATGGTCGGGGATCTGTCATCGTAATTGATGTCAGATTGTGCGATAGTCTTTGTCCTATCATCCTTTTGGTGGTAGTGGCCAGTGTGAGTTTTGCTCCGTCATCCTTTTGGTGAGGGGTGTGTGATCGTAATTGAAATCAGATTGTGCGATAGTCTTTGTCCTATCATCCTTTTGGAGGTAGTGGCCAGTGTGAGTTTTGCTCTGTCATCCTTTTGGTGGGGGGTCTGTCATTGTAATTGATGTCAGATTGTGCGATAGTCTTTGTCCTATCATCCTTTTGGTGGTAGTGGCCGGTGTGAGTTTCGCTATGTCATTATTTTGGTGGGGGGTCTGTCATTTTAATTGATGTCAGATTGTACGATAATGTTTGCCCTATCGTCCTTTTGGTGGTAGTGGCCGGTGTGTGTTTCGCTCCGTCATTCTTTTGTTGGGGGGTCTGTCATCTTAATTGATGTCAGATTGTCCGATAATGTTTGTCCTGTCATCCTTTTGAAGGTAGTGGCCGATGTAAGTTTCTCTCTGTCATCCTTTTTGTGGGGGGTCTGTCATCATAATTGATGTTAGATTGTGCGATAGTGTTTGTCCTATCATCCTTTTGGTGGTAGTGCTTGGTGTGAGTTTCGCTCCATCATCCTTTTGGAGGGGGGTCTGTCATCTTAATTGATGTCAGATTGTGCGATAGTGTTTGTCCTCTCATCGTTTTAGTTGTAGTGGCCGGTGTGAGTTTCGCTTCTTCATCCTTTTGGTGGGGGGTTTGTCATCTAATTGATGGCAGATTGTGCGATAGTGTTTGTCCTATCATCTTTTTGGTGGTAGTGGCCGGTGTGAGTTTCGCTCCGTCATCCTTTTGGTGGGGGGTCTGTCATCTAATTGATGTCAGATTGTGCGATAGTGTTTGTCCTATCATCCTTTTGGTTGTAGTGGTCGGTGTAAGTTTCGCTACGGGATCCTTTTGGTGGGGGATCTTCCATCGTAATTGATGTCATATTGTGCGATAAAGTTTGTCATATCATCCTTTTGGTGGTAGTGGCCAGTGTAAGTTTCGCTCAGTCATCCTTTTGGTGGGGGGTCTGTCATCGTAATTGATATCAGATTGTGCGATAGTCTTTGTCCTATCATCCTTTTGGTGGTAGTGTCTGGTGTGAGTTTCGCTCTGTCATTATTTTGGTGGGGGGTCTGTCATTTTAATTGATGTCAGATTTTGTGATAATGTTTGTCCTATCGTCCTTTTGGTGGTAGTAGCCGGTGTGTGTTTCGCTCCGTCATTCTTTTGTTGGGGGGTCTGTCATCTTAATTGATGTCAGATTGTGCGATAATGTTTGTCCTATCATCCTTTTGATGGTAGTGGCCGGTGTAAGTTTCTCTGTGTCATCCTTTTTGTGGGGGGTCTGTCATCATAATTGATGTTAGATTGTGCGATAGTGTTTGTCCTATCATCCTTTTGGTGGTAGTGCTTGGTGTGAGTTTCGCTCTGTCATCCTTTTAGAGGGGGGTCTGTCATCTTAATTGATGTTAGATTGTGCGATAGTGTTTGTCCTATCATCCTTATGGTTGTAGTGGCCGGTGTAAGTTTCGCTCCGTGATCCTTTTGGTCGGGGGTCTGTCATCGTAATTGATGTCAGATTGTACGATAGTCTTTGTCCTATCATCCTTTTGGTGGTAGTGGCCAGTGTGAGTTTTGCTTCGTCATCCTTTTGGTGAGGGGTGTGTGATCGTAATTGAAATCAGATTGTGTGATAGTCTTTGTCCTATCATCCTTTTGGTGGTAGTGGCCAGTGTGAGTTTTGCTTTGTCATCCTTTTGGTGGGGGGTCTGTCATCGTAATTGATGTGAGATTGTGCGATAGTCTTTGTCCTATCATCCTTTTGGTGGTAGTGGCCGGTGTGAGTTTCGCTCTGTCATTATTTTGGTGGGGGGTCTGTCATTTTAATTGATGTCAGATTGTGCGATAATGTTTGCCCTATCGTCCTTTTGGTGGTAGTGGCCGGTGTGTGTTTCGCTCCGTCATTCTTCTGTTGGGGGTCTGTCATCTTAATTGATGTCAGATTGTCCGATAATGTTTGTCCTATCATCCTTTTTAAGGTAGTGGCCGGTGTAAGTTTCTCTCTGTCATCCTTTTTGTGGGGGGTCTGTCATCATAATTGATGTTAGATTGCGCGATAGTGTTTCTCCTATCATCCTTTTGGTGGTAGTGCTTGGTGTGCGTTTCGCTCCGTCATCCTTTTGGAGGGGGGTCTGTCATCTTAATTGATGTCAGATTGTGCGATAGTGTTTGTCCTATCATCCTTTTAGTTGTAGTGGCCGGTGTGAGTTTCGCTTCTTCATCCTTTTGGTGGGGGGTCTGTCATCTAATTGATGGCAAATTGTGCGATAGTGTTTGTCCTATCATCCTTTTAGTTGTAGTTGTCGGTGTGAGTTTCGCTACGGGATCCTTTTGGTGGGGGATCTTCCATCGTAATTGATGTCATATTGTGCGATAAAGTTTGTCATATCATCCTTTTGGTGGTAGTGGCCATTGTAAGTTTTGCTCAGTCATCCTTTTGGTGGGGGGTCTGTCATCATAATTGATATCAGATTGTGCGATAGTCTTTGTCCTATCATCCTTTTGGTGGTAGTGGTCGGTGTGAGTTTCGCTCTGTCATCATTTTGGTGGCGGGTCTGTCATTTTAATTTATGTCAGATTGTGCGATAATGTTTGTCCTATCGTCCTTTTGGTGGTAGTGGACGGTGTGTATTTCGCTCCGTCATTCTTTTGTTGGGGTGTCTGTCATCTTAATTGATGTCAGATTGTGCGATAATGTTTGTCCTATCTTCCTTTTAATGGTAGTGGCCGGTGAAAGTTTCTCTCTATCATCCTTTTTGTGGGGGGTCTGTCATCTTAATTGATGTTAGATTGTGTGATAGTGTTTGTCCTATCATCCTTTTGGTGGTAGCGCTTGGTGTGAGTTTTGCTCCGTCATCCTTTTGGAGGGGGGTCTGTCATCTTAATTGATGTAAGATTGTGCGATAGTGTTTGTCCTATCATCCTTTTGGTTGTAGTGGCCGGTGTGAGTTTCGCTCCGTCATCCTTTTGGTGGGGGGTCTGTCATCATAATTGATGTTAGATTGTGCGATAGTGTTTGTCCTATCATCCTTTTGGTGGTAGTGCTTGGTGTGAGTTTCGCACCGTCGTCCTTTTGGAAGGGGGTCTGTCATCTTAATTGATGTCAGATTGTGCGACAGTGTTTGTCCTATCATTCTTTTAGTTGTAGTGGCCGGTGTGAGTTTCGCTTTTTCATCCTTTGGGTGGGGGGTCTGTCATCTAATTGATGGCAGATTGTGCGATAGTCTTTGTCCTATCATCCTTTTGGTGTTAGTGGCCGTTGTGAGTTTCGCTCTGTCATCGTTTTGGTGGGGGGTCTGTCATCTAATTGATGTCAGATTGTGCGATAGTGTTTGTCCTATCATCCTATTGTTTAGTGGTCGGTGTGAGTTTGGCTCCGTGATCCTTTTGGTGGGGGTCTACCATCGTAATTGATGTCAGATTGTGCGATAGAGTTTGTCATATCATTCTTTTTGTGGTAGTGGCCAGTGTAAGTTTAGCTCAGTCCTCCTTTTGGTGGGGGGTCTGTCATCGTAATTGATATCAGATTGTTCGATAGTCTTTGTCCAATCATCCTTTTGGTGGTAGTGGTCGGTGTGAGTTTCGCTCTGTCATTATTTTGGTGGGGGGTCTGTCATTTTAATTGATGTTAGACTGTGCGATAATGTTTGTTCTATTGTCCTTTTGGTGGTAGTTGTCAGTGTGTGTTTCTCTCTGTCATCCTTTTGTCGGGGGGTTTGTCATCTTAATTGATGTCACATTGTGCGATATTGTTTGTCCTATCATCCTTTTGATGGTTGTGGCCGGTGTAAGTGTCTCTCTGTCATCCTTTTTGTGGGGGGTCTGTCATCGTAATTGATGTTAGATTGTGCGATAGTGTTTGTCCTATCATCCTTTTGGTGGTAGTGCTTGGTGTGAGTTTCGCTCAGTCATCCTTTTTGTGGGGAATCTGTCATCTTAATTGATGTCAGATTGTGCGATAGTGTTTGTCCTATTATTCTTTTAGTTGTAGTGGCCGGTGTGAGTTTCGTTTCTTCATCCTTTTGGTGGGGGTCTGTCATCTAATTGATGGCAGATTGTGCGATAGTGTTTGTCCTATTATCCTTTTGGTGGTAGTGGCCGTTGTGAGTTTCGCTCTGTCATCCTTTTGGTGGGGGGTCTGTCATCTAATTGATGTCAGATTGTGCGATAGTGTTTGTCCTATCATCCTTTTGGTTGTAGTGGTCGGTGTGAGTTTGGCTCCGTGATCCGTTTGGTGGGGGGTCTACCATCGTAATTGATGTCAGATTGTGCGATAGTGTTTGTCATATCATCCTTTTGGTGGTAGTGGCCAGTGTAAGTTTCGCTCTGTCCTCCTTTTGGTGGGGGGTCTGTCATCGTAATTGATATCAGATTGTGCGATAGTCTTTGTCCTATCATCCTTTTGCTGGTAGTGGCTGGTGTGAGTTTCGCTCCGTTATCCTTTTGGTGGGGGATCTGTCATCTAATTTATGTCAGATTGTGCGACAGTCTTTGTCCTATCATCCTTTTGGTTGTATTGGCCGGTGTGAGTTTCGCTCCGTGATCCTTTTGGTGGGGGATCTTCCATAGTAATTGATGTCAGATTGTGCGATAGTGCTTGTCTTATCATCCTTTTGGTGGTAGTGGTCGGTGTGAGTTTCGCTCAGTCATCCTTTTGGTGGGGGGGTCTGTCATCGTAATTGATTTCAGATTGTGCGATAGTCTTTGTCGTATCATCCTTTTGCTGGTAGTGGCTGGTGTGAGTTTCGCTCCGTTATCCTTTTGGTGGGGGGTCTGTCATCTAATTTATGTCAGATCGTGCGATAGTGTTTGTCCTATCATCCTTTTGGTTGTAGTGGCCGGTGTGAGTTTCACTCTGTGATCCTTATGGCGGGGGGTCTTTCATCGAAATTGATGTCAGATTGTGCGATAGTGTTTGTGCTATCATCCTTTTGGTGGTAGTGGCCAGTGTGAGTTTTGCTCCGTCATCGTTTTGGTTGGGGGTCTGTCATCGTAATTGATATCAGATTGTGCGATAGTCTTTGTCCTATCATCCTTTTGGTGGTATTGGCCAATGTTAGTTTTGCTCTGTCATCCTTTTGGTGGGGGGCCTGTCATCGTAATTGATGTCAGATTGTGCGATAGTCTTTGTCCAATCATCCTTTTGGTGGTAGTGGTCGGTGTGAGTTTCGATCAGTCATCATTTTGGTGGGGGGTCTGTGATTTTAATTGATGTTAGACTGTGCGATAATGTTTGTCCTATTGTCCTTTTTGTGGTAGTTGTCAATATGTGTTTCTCTCTGTCATCCTTTTGTTGGGGGGTCTGTCATCTTAATTGATGTCACATTATGCGATAATGTTTGTCCTATCATCCTTTTGATGGTTGTGGCCGGTGTAAGTTTCTCTCTGTCATCCTTTTTGTGGGGGGTCTGTCATCGTAATTGATGTTAGATTGTGCGATAGTGTTTGTCCTATCATCCTTTTGGTGGTAGTGCTTGGTGTGAGTTTCGCTCCGTCATCCTTTTGGTGGGGAATCTCTCATCTTAATTGATGTCAGATTGTGCGATAGTGTTTGTCCTATCATCATTTTAGTTGTAGTGGCCGGTGTGAGTTTTGCTTCTTCATCCTTTTTGTGGGGGTCTTCCAGCGTAATTGATGGCAGATTGCGCGATAGTGTTTGTCCTATCATCTTTTTGGTGGTAGTGGCCAGTGTGAGTTTTGCTCCGTCATCCTTTTGGTGGGGGGTCTGTCATCGTAATTGATATCAGATTATGCGATAGTCTTTGTCCTATCATCCTTTTGGTGGTAGTGGCCAGTGTGAGTTTTGCTCTGTCATCCTTTTGGTGGACGTTCTGTCATCGTAATTGATGTAAGATTGTGCAATAGTCTTTGTCCTATCATCCTTTTGGTGGTAGTGGCCGGTGTGTCTTTCGCTCTGTCATCATTTTGGTGGGGGGTCTGTCATTTTAATTGATGTCAGATTGTGCGATAATGTTTGTCCTATCGTCCTTTTGGTGGTAGTGGTCGGTGTGTGTTTCTCTCCGTCATCCTTTTGTTGGGGGGTCTGTCATCTTAATTGATGTCAGATTGTGCGATAATGTTTGTCCTATCATCCTTTCGATGTTAGTGCTTGGTGTGAGTTTCTCTCTGTCATCCTTATTGTGGGGGGTCTGTGATCGTAATTGATGTTAGATTGTGCGATAGTGTTTGTCCAATCATCCTTTTGGTGGTAGTGCTTGGTGTGAGTTTCGCTCCGTCATCCTTTTGGTGGAGGGTCTGTCATCTTAATTGATGTCAGATTGTGCGACAGTGTTTGTCCTATCATCTTTTTAGTTGTAGTGGTCGGTGTGAGTTTCGCTTCTTCATCCTTTTGGTGGGGGGTTTGTCATCTAATTGATGGCATATTGTGCGATAGTGTTTGTCCTATCATCCTTTTGGTGGTAGTGTCCGGTGTGAGTTTCACTCGGTCATCCTTTTGGTGTGGGGTCTGTCATCTAATTGATGTCAGATTGTGCGATAGTGTTTGTCACATCATCCTTTTGGTTGTAGTGGTCGGTGTGAGTTTCTCTCCGTGATCCTTTTGGTGGGGGGTCTTCCATCGTAATTGATGTCAGATTGTTCAATAGTGTTTTTCATATCATCCTTTTGGTGCTAGTGGCCAGTGTAAGTTTCGCTCAGTCATCATTTTGATGGGGGGTCTGTCATCGTAATTGATATCAGATTGTGCGATAGTGTTTGTCCAATCATCCTTTTGGTGGTAGTGCATGGTGTGAGTTTCGCTCCGTCATCCTTTTGGTGGAGGGTCTGTCATCTTAATTGATGTCAGATTGTGCGACAGTGTTTGTCCTATCATCTTTTTAGTTGTAGTGGTCGGTGTGAGTTTCGCTTCTTCATCCTTTTGGTGGGGGGTTTGTCATCTAATTGATGGCATATTGTGCGATAGTGTTTGTCCTATCATCCTTTTGGTGGTAGTGTCCGGTGTGAGTTTCACTCGGTCATCCTTTTGGTGTGGGGTCTGTCATCTAATTGATGTCAGATTGTGCGATAGTGTTTGTCACATCATCCTTTTGGTTGTAGTGGTCGGTGTGAGTTTCTCTCCGTGATCCTTTTGGTGGGGGGTCTTCCATCGTAATTGATGTCAGATTGTTCAATAGTGTTTTTCATATCATCCTTTTGGTGGTAGTGGCCAGTGTAAGTTTCGCTCAATCATCATTTTGATGGGGGGTCTGTCATCGTAATTGATATCAGATTGTGCGATAGTCTTTGTCCTATCATCCTTTTGCTGGTAGTGGCTGGTGTGAGTTTCGCTCCATTATCCTTTTGGTGGGGGGTCTGTCATCTAATTTATGTCAGATTGTGCGATAGTCTTTGTCCTATCATCCTTTTGGTTGTAGTGGCCGGTGTGAGTTTCGCTCTGTGATCCTTTTGGTGGGGGGTCTTCCATCGTAATTGATGTCAGATTGTGCGATAGTGTTTGTTCTATCATCCTTTTGGTGGTAGTGGCCAGTGTGAGTTTTTCTCTGTCATCCTTTTGGTGGAGGTTCTGTCATCGTAATTGATGTCAGATTGTGCGATAGTCATTGTCCTATCATCCTTTTGGTGGAAGTGGCCAGTGTGTGGTTCGCTCTGTCATCATTTTGGTGGGGGGTTTGTCATTTTAATTGATGCCAGATTGTGTGATAATGTTTGTCCTATCGACCTTTTGGTGGTAGTGGTCGGTGTGTGTTTCTCTCTGTCATCCTTTTGTTGGGGGGTCTGTCATCTTAATTGATGTCAGATTGTGCGATAATGTTTGTCCTATCATCCTTTTGATGGTACTGGCCGGTGTAAGTTTCTCTCTGTCATCCTTTTTGTGGGGGGTCTGTGATCGTAATTGATGTTAGATTGTGCGATAGTGTTTGTCCAATCATCTTTTGGTGGTACTGCTTGGTGTGAGTTTCGCTCCGTCATCCTTTTGGTGGGGGGTCTGTCATCTTAATTGATGTCAGATTGTGCGATAGTGTTTGTCCTATCATTGTTTTGGTGGTAGTGGCCGGTGTGAGTTTCGTTCCGTCATCCTTTTGGTGGGGGGTCTGTCATCTAATTGATGTCAGATTGTGCGATAGTGCTTGTCCCATCATGCTTTCGGTTGTATTGGCCGGTGTTAGTTTCGCTCCGTGATCCTTTTGGTGGGGGATCTTCCATAGTAATTGATGTCAGATTGTGCGATAGTGCTTGTCCTATCATCCTTTTGGTGGTAGTGGCCGGTGTGTCTTTCGCTCTATCATCATTTTGGTGGGGGGTCTGTCATTTTAATTGATGTCAGATTGTGCGGTAATGTTTGTCCTATCGTCCTTTTGGTGGTAATGGTCGGTATGTGTTTCTCTCCGTCATCCTTTTGTTGGGGGGTCTGTCATCTTAATTGATGTCAGATTGTGCGATAATGTTTGTCCTATCATCCTTTTGGTTGTAGTGGCCGGTGTGAGTTTCGCTCTATGATCCTTATGGCGGGGGGTCTTTCATCGTAATTGATGTCAGATTGTGCGATAGTGTTTGTCCTATCATCCTTTTGGTGGTAGTGGCTAGTGTGAGTTTTGCTCCGTCATCCTTTTGGTGGGGGGTCTGTCATCGTAATTGATATCAGATTGTGAGATAGTCTTTGTCCTATCATCCTTTTGCTGGTAGTGGCTGGTGTGAGTTTCGCTACGTTATCCTTTTGGTGGGGGGTCTGTCATCTAATTTATGTCAGATTGTGTGATAGTGTTTGTCCTATCATCCTTTTGGTTGTAGTGGCCGGTGTGAGTTTCGCACTGTGATGCTTTTGGAGGGGGGTCTTTCATCGTAATTGATGTCAGATTGTGCGATAGTCTTTGATCTATCATCCTTTTGGTGATAGTGGCCAGTGTGAGTTTTGCTCTGTCATCCTTTTGGTGGGGGGTCTGTCATCGTAATTTATGTCTGATTGTGCGATAGTCTTTGTGCTATCATCCTTTTTGTGGTAGTGGCCGGTCTGAGTTTCGCTTTGTCATCATTTTGGTGGGGGGTCTGTCATTTTAATTTATGTCAGATTGTGCAAAAATGTTTATCCTATCGTCCTTTTGGTGGTAGTGGCCGATGTGTGTTTCGCTCCGTGATTCTTTTGTTGGGGGGTCTGTCATCTAAATTGATGTCAGATTGTGCGATAATGTTTGTCCTAACATCCTTTTGATGATAGTGGCTGGTGTAGGTTTCTCTCTGTCATCCTTTTTATGGGGGGTCTGTCATCCTAATTGATGTTAGATTGTGCGATAGTGTTTGTCCTATCATCCTTTTGGTGGTAGTGCTTGGTGTGAGTTTCGCTCCGTCATCCTTTTGGAGGGGGGTCTGTCATCTTAATTGATGTCAGATTGTGCGATAGTGTTTGTCCTATCATACTTTTAGTTGTAGTGGCTGGTGTGAGTTTCGCTTCTTCATCCTTTTGGTGGGGGGTCTGTAATCTAATTGATGGCAGATTGTGCGATAGTGTTTGTCCTATCATCCTTTTGGTGGTAGTGGTCGGTGTGAGTTTCGCTCCGTCATCCTTTTGGTGGGGGGGTCTGTCATCTAATTGATGTCAGATTGTGCGATAGTGTTTGTCCCATCATCCTTTTGGTTGTAGTGGTCGGTGTGAGTTTCGCTCTGTGATCCTTTTGGTGGGGGGTCTTCCATCATAATTGATGTCAGATTGTGCGACAGTGTTTGTCATATCATCCTTTTGTTGGTAGTGGCCAGTGTAAGTTTCTCTCAGTCATCCTTTTGGTGGGGGGTCTATCATCGTAATTGATATCAGATTGTGCGATAGTCTTTGTCCTATCATCCTTTTGCTGGTAGTGGCTGGTGTGAGTTTCGCTCTGTTATCCTTTTGGTGGGGGGTCTGTCATCTAATTTATGTCAGATTGTGCAATAGTCTTTGTCCTATCATCCTTTTGGTAGTAGTGGCCGGTGTGAGTTTCGCTCCGTGATCCTTTTGGTGGGGGGTCTTCCATTGTAATTGATGTCAGATTGTGCGAAAGTGTTTGTCCTATCATCCTCTTGGTGGTAGTGGCCGGTGTGAGTTTCGCTCAGTCATCCTTTTGGTGGGGGGTCTGTCATCGTAATTGATATCAGATTGTGCGATAGTCTTTGTCCTAATATCCTTTTGCTGGTAGTGGCTGGTGTGAGTTTCGCTACATTATCCTTTTGGTGGGGGGTCTGTCATCTAATTTATGTCAGATTGTGCGATAGTCTTTGTCCTATCATCCTTTTGGTTGTAGTGGCCGGTGTGAGTTTCGCTCTGTGATCCTTTTGGCGGGGGGTCTTTCATCGTAATTGATGTCATATTGTGTGATAGTCTTTGATCTATCATCCTTTTGGTGATAGTGGCCAGTGTGAGTTTTGCTCTGTCATCCTTTTCGTGGTGGGTCTGTCATCGTCTTTGATGTTAGATTGTGCGATAGTCTTTGTCCTATCATCCTTTTGGTGGTAGTGGCCGGTCTGAGTTTCGCTCTGTCATCATTTTGGTGGGGGGTCTGTCATTTTAATTGATGTCAGATTGTGCGAAAATGTTTATCCTATCGTCCTTTTGGTGGTAGTGGCCGATGTGTGTTTCGCTCCGTGATTCTTTTGTTGGGGGGTCTGTCATCTAAATTGATGTCAGATTGTGCGATAATGTTTGTCCTATCATCCTTTTGATGGTAGTGGCCGGTGTAGGTTTCTCTTTGTCATCCTTTTTATGGGGGGTCTGTCATCCAAATTGATGTTAGATTGTGCGATAGTGTTTGTCCTATTATTCTTTTGGTGGTAGTTCTTGATGTGAGTTTCGCTCCGTCATCCTTTTGGAGGGGGGTCTGTCATCTTAATTGATGTCAGATTGTGCGATAGTGTTTGTGCTATCATACTTTTAGTTGTAGTGGCTGGTGTGAGTTTCGCTTCTTCATCCTTTTTGTTGGGGGTATGTAATCTAATTGATGGCAGATTGTGCGATAGTGTTTGTCCTATCATTCTTTTGGTGGTAGTGGTCGGTGTGAGTTTCGCTCCGTCATCCTTTTGGTGGGGGGGTCTGTCATCTAATGGATGTCAGATTGTGCGATAGTGTTTGTCCCATCATCCTTTTGGTTGTAGTGATCGGTGTGAGTTTCGCTCTGTGATCCTTTTGGTGGGGGGTCTTCCATCATAATTGATGTCAGATTGTGCGACAGTGTTTGTCATATTATCCTTTTGGTGGTAGTGGCCCGTGTAAGTTTCGCTCAGTCATCCTTTTGGTGGGGGGTCTATCATCGTAATTGATATCAGATTGTGCGATAGTCTTTGTCCTATCATCCTTTTGCTGGTAGTGGCTGGTGTGAGTTTCGCTCTGTTATCCTTTTGGTGGGGGGTCTGTCATCTAATTTATGTCAGATTGTGCAATAGTCTTTGTCCTATCATCCTTTTGGTAGTAGTGGCCGGTGTGAGTTTCGCTCCGTGATCCTTTTGGTGGGGGGTCTTCCATTGTAATTGATGTCAGATTGTGCGAAAGTGTTTGTCCTATCATCCTCTTGGTGGTAGTGGCCGGTGTGAGTTTCGCTCAGTCATCCTTTTGGTGGGGGGTCTGTCATCGTAATTGATATCAGATTGTGCGATAGTCTTTGTCCTAATATCCTTTTGCTGGTAGTGGCTGGTGTGAGTTTCGCTACATTATCCTTTTGGTGGGGGGTCTGTCATCTAATTTATGTCAGATTGTGCGATAGTGTTTGTCCTATCATCCTTTTGGTAGTAGTGGCCGGTGTGAGTTTCGCTCTGTGATCCTTTTGGCGGGGGGGTCTTCCATCGTAATTGATGTCAGATTGTGCGATAGTGTTTGTGCTATCATCTTTTTGGTGGTAGTGGCCAGTGTGAGTTTTGTTCCGTCATCCTTTTGGTGGGGGGTCTATCATCGTAATTGATATCAGATTGTGCGATAGTCTTTGTCCTATCATCCTTTTGGTGGTAGTGGCCGGTGTGAGTTTCGCTCTGTCATCATTTTGGTAGGGGGTCTGTCATTTTAATTGATGTCAGATTTTGCGATAATGTTTGTCCTATCGTCCTTTTGGTGGTAGTGGCCGGTGTGTGTCTCGCTCCGTCATTCTTTTGTTGGGGGGTCTGTCATCTTAATTGATGTCAGATTGTGCGATAATGTTTGTTCTATCATCATTTTGATGGTAGTGGCCGGTGTAGGTTTCTCTCTGTCATCCTTTTTATGGGGGGTCTGTCATCCTAATTGATGTTAGATTGTGCGATAGTGTTTGTCCTATCATCCTTTCGGTGGTAGTGCTTGGTGTGAGTTTCGCTCCATTATACTTTTGGAGGGGGGTCTGTCATCTTTATTGATGTCTGATTGTGCGATAGTGTTTGTCCTATCATACTTTTAGTTGTAGTGGTCGGTGTGAGTTTCGCTTCTTCATCCTTTTGGTGGGGGGTCTGTAATCTAATTGATGGCAGATTGTGCGATAGTGTTTGTCCTATCATCCTTTTGGTGGTAGTGGCCAGTGTAAGTTTCGCTCAGTTATCCTTTTGGTGGGGGGTCTATCATCGTAATTCATATCAGATTGTGCGATAGTCTTTTTCCTATCATCCTTTTGCTGGTAGTGGCGGGTGTGAGTTTCGCTCAATTATCCTTTTGGTGGGGGGTTTGTCATCTAATTTATGTTAGATTGTGTGATAGTGTTTGTCCTATCATCCTTTTGGTTGTAGTGGCCGGTGTGAGTTTCGCTTCGTGATCCTTTTGGTGGGAGGTCTTCCATCGTAATTGATGTCAGATTGTGCGATAGTGTTTGTCCTATCATCCTTTTGGTGGTAGTGGCCAGTGTGAGTTTTGCTCCGTCATCCTTTTGGTGGGGGGTCTGCCATCGTAATTGATATCAGATTGTGCGATAGTATTTGTCCTATCATCCTTTTGCTGGTAGTGGCTGGTGTGAGTTTCGCTCTGTTATCCTTTTGGTGGGGGGTCTGTCATCTAATTTATGTCAGATTGTGCAATAGTCTTTGTCCTATCATCCTTTTGGTAGTAGTGGCCGGTGTGAGTTTCGCTCCGTGATCCTTTTGGTGGGGGGTCTTCCATAGTAATTGATGTCAGATTGTGCGAAAGTGTTTGTCCTATCATCCTCTTGGTGGTAGTGGCCGGTGTGAGTTTCGCTCAGTCATCCTTTTGGTGGGGGGTCTGTCATCGTAATTGATATCAGATTGTGCGATAGTCTTTGTCCTAATATCCTTTTGCTGGTAGTGGCTGGTGTGAGTTTCGCTACGTTATCCTTTTGGTGGGGGGTCTGTCATCTAATTTATGTCAGATTGTGCGATAGTGTTTGTCCTATCATCCTTTTGGTAGTAGTGGCTGGTGTGAGTTTCGCTCTGTGATCCTTTTGGCGGGGGGGGGGGGGGGGGTCTTCCATCGTAATTGATGTCAAATTGTGTGATAGTGTTTGTGCTATCATCTTTTTGGTGGTAGTGGCCAGTGTGAGTTTTGCTCCGTCATCCTTTTGGTGGGGGGTCTATCATCGTAATTGATATCAGATTGTGCGATAGTCTTTGTCCTATCATCCTTTTGGTGGTAGTGGCCGGTGTGAGTTTCGCTCTGTCATCATTTTGGTGGGGGGTCTGTCATTTTAATTGATGTCAGATTTTGCGATAATGTTTGTGCTATCGTCCTTTTGGTGGTAGTGGCCGGTGTGTGTCTCGCTCCGTCATTCTTTTGTTGGGGGGTCTGTCATCTTAATTGATGTCAGATAGTGCGATAATGTTTGTTCTATCATCATTTTGATGGTAGTGGCCGGTGTAGGTTTCTCTTTGTCATCCTTTTTATGGGGGGTCTGTCATCCTAATTGATGTTAGATTGTGCGATAGTGTTTGTCCTATCATCCTTTCGGTGGTAGTGCTTGGTGTGAGTATCGCTCCGTTATACTTTTGGAGGGGGGTCTGTCAACTTTATTGATGTCAGATTGTGCGATAGTGTTTGTCCTATCATACTTTTAGTTGTAGTGGTCGGTGTGAGTTTCGCTTCTTCATCCTTTTGGTGGGGGGTCTGTAATCTAATTGATGGCAGATTGTCCGATAGTGTTTGTCCTATCATCCTTTTGGTGGTAGTGGCCAGTGTAAGTTTCGCTCTGTCCTCCTTTTGGTGGGGGGTCTGTCATCGTAATTGATATCAGATTGTGCGATAGTCTTTGTCCTATCATCCTTTTGCTGGTAGTGGCTGGTGTGAGTTTCGCTCCGTTATCCTTTTGGTGGGGGATCTGTCATCTAATTTATGTCAGATTGTGCGACAGTCTTTGTCCTATCATCCTTTTGGTTGTATTGGCCGGTGTGAGTTTCGCTCCGTGATCCTTTTGGTGGGGGGTCTTCCATCGTAATTGATGTCAGATTGTGCGATAGTGTTTGTCCTATCATCCTTTTGGCGGTAGTGGCCAGTGTGAGTTTTACTCCGTCATCCTTTTGGTGGGGGGTCTGCCATCGTAATTAATATCAGATTGTGCGATAGTATTTGTCCTATCATCCTTTTGATGGTCGTGGCCAGTGTGAGTTTTGCTCTGTCATCCTTTTGGTGGGGGGTCTGTCATCTAATTGATGTCAGATTGTGCGATAGTGTTTGTCCTATCATCCTTTTGGTTGTAGTGGTCGGTGTGAGTTTCACTCCGTGATCCTTTTGGTGGGGGGTCTTCCATCGTAATTGATGTCAGATTGTGCGATAGTGTTTGTCCTATCATCCTTTTGGTGGTAGTGGCCACTGTAAGTTTCCCTCAGTCATCCTTTTGGTGAGGGGTCTGTCATCGTAATTGATATCAGATTGTGCGATAGTGTTTGTCCTATCATCCTTTTGCTGATAGTGGCCGGTGTGAGTTTCGCTCAGTCATCCTTTTGGTGGGGGGCCTGTCATCGTAATTGATATCAGATTGTGCGGTAGTCTTTGTCCTAATATCCTTTTGCTGGTAGTGGCTGGTGTGAGTTTCGCTCCGTTATCCTTTTTGTGGGGGGGTCTGTCATCTAATTTATGTCAGATTGTGCGATAGTGTTTGTCCTATCATCCTTTTGGTTGTAGTGGCCGGTGTGAGTTTCGCTCTGTGATCCTTTTGGCGGGGGGTCTTCCATCGTAATTGATGTCAGATTATGCGATAGTGTTTGTCCTATCATCTTTTTGGTGGTAGTGGCCAGTGTGAGTTTTGCTCCGTCATCCTTTTGGTGGGGGGTCTGTCATCGTAATTGATATTAGATTGTGCGATAGTCTTTGTCCTATCATCCTTTTGGTGGTAGTGGCCAGTGTGAGTTTTGCTCTGTCATCCTTTTGCTGGAGGGTCTGTCATTGTAATTGATGTCAGATTGTGCGATAGTCTTTGTCCTATCATCATTTTCATGGTAGTGGCCGGTGTGAGTTTCGCTCTGTCATCATTTTGGTGGGGGGTCTGTCATTTTAATTGATGTCAGATTTTGCGATAATGTTTGTCCTATCGTCCTTTTGGTGGTAGTGGCCGGTGTGTGTTTCGCTCCGTCATTCTTTTTTTAGGGGGTCTGTCATCTTAATTGATGTCAGATTATGCGATAATGTTTGTCCTATCATCCTTTTGATGGTAGTGGCCGGTGTAGGTTTCTCTCTGTCATCCTTTTTATGGGGGGTCTGTCATCCTAATTGATGTTAGATTGTGCGATAGTGTTTGTCCTATCATACTTTTAGTTGTAGTGGCCGGTGTAAGTTTCGCTTCTTCATCCTTTTGGTGGGGGGTCTGTAATCTAATTGATGGCAGATTGTGCGATAGTGTTTGTCCTATCATTCTTTTGGTGGTAGTGACCGATGTGAGTTTCGCTCCGTCATCCTTTTGGTGGGGGGTCTGTCATCTAATTGATGTCAGATTGTGCGATAGTGTTTGTCCTATCATCCTTTTAGTTGTAGTGGTCGGTGTGAGTTTCGCTCCGTGATCCTTTTGGTGGGGGGTTTTCCATCGTAATTGATGTCAGATTGTGCGATAGTGTTTGTCCTATCATCCTTTTGGTGGTAGTGGCCAGTGTAAGTTTCGCTCTGTTATCCTTTTGGTGGGGGGTCTGTCATTGTAATCGATATCAGATTGTGCGATAGTCTTTTTCCTATCATCCTTTTGCTGGTAGTGGCGGGTGTGAGTTTCGCTCCATTATCCTTTTGGTGGGGGGTTTGTCATCTAATTTATGTCAGATTGTGCGATAGTGTTTGTGCTATCATCCTTTTGGTTGTAGTTGCCGGTGTGAGTTTCGCTCCGTGATCCTTTTGGTGGGGGGTCTTCCATCGTAATTGATGTCAGATTGTGCGATAGTGTTTGTCCTATCATCCTTTTGGTGGTAGTGGCCAGTTTGAGTTTTGCTCCGTCATCCTTTTGGTGGGGGGTCTGCCATCGTAATTGATATCAGATTGTGCGATAGTATTTGTCCTATCATCCTTTTGGTGGTGTTGCACCCCAAAATTTGACCAACAATTATTTATTCATTGAGTGTTTGAAAATGGATACCTTCATGAGAAAGTTCAAGAGATCCTCAGAGGAAGTGGATTGAAACCAGGGCTGTGTGCTTCACAGCTTGAGAGTTGTGGGTGCTCCTCAGATGATTCTGAGACTTTGAGAATGAACTTGATGACTTGAGAAAGCTTATGAGATGTCTTGATAGCCATCATGAAGCCCAGAGAAGTCATTGTGCAAGAGTTCAGAAGATTCAACCATGAATGGTAGAATTAGGGTTTTGACTGGGTCAACCCTAGGATAACTGAAAATTTGGAGAAGGTTGAGACCTAATCCAAGGGCCATGAGATCATGGAATGATGCATAGAGGTGTTATAAAGATGATTCCTAGATCAATTCATCATGATTGAGGAGTTTGAGAAGTTTCAAGTCAGGGTTTCTGAGGATTGTCAGTGAAAAAACCCTAGTTTGATCCCTACTTTCCAGGCAGTTTTAGCTCTAGATGTGATTGATATCTCATCTTCCCCATAACATGAATGTTGTAGAGCTTGTTCTTAGATTTAATTTTAGTGGTGGAAGTCCTTGATAGGAGTTACATAGCTCAAGTTATGGTTTTGACAAATTACAGGTCAGCTGAGGTGTGTGAATCTGGGTCCTTGAAAGTCACCCAGCTTGCAGACAACTTTTGCCCTAGTAGGATGATTCCTATGATTTCTTGGTCAACATGAATGTTGAAGGGCATCTTCTTAGCTTTAATTTGAGTGGTAGAAATCCTTGATAGGATTTGTGGAACTCAACTTATGGTTTGAACAAGGCAGGGGTATTTTGGTCATTTGTCAGTTATAGGTCATTTTAAGCAAAGGCCATATCTCCTATTTCCAAGCCTCAGATGAAAAAACTCAAAACATGAAAGTTGTTCAAAATGTGATTTTAAGGCTAGATAAGAGGTCTTAAGAGTTTGGAAATGCATGGAGCATGGATATTTTAAAATGGTCAAAATGAACTAAAAAGGGCTTATAAGTTGAAAAAGTTGAATTTGAAAATTGGTTTGGGAGATCTATGAATCCAAAATGGGTCATCCAATATATCATTTTGATTGGAAACATCATTTTAAAAACAATGGTTTAGCCACATTTTTGAGTTTAGGCTTAAAAATTGGAGTTGCTTTGTGAATTTGTTACTTGCACTTTAAGGCATCAAAAGGAAAGATGGAAAAATGCTACATAAAGGTTTGTAAGACCTTATTTTCATGTCATAATACCATATGGGGAGAATTTAAGTAAGATTGCATGGTTTATCATGAGATGGCATGAGATTCACTCAAGATGACAAATTCAAATTATCATTGCATGAGAAGTTCTAGAAACTTCATGGAAGGTTCTCCAAGGTTCTAGACATTTCTATTCTCATCTATATAAGCCCTAGGGTGGCTCCATGCATTGGTTGGTGATTCTTAGAGTTTGCATACCACATTTCAATTCTTTCACTCCAGAATGCATTTTAATCCCAAACTCCATTGAAACTTCATCAATCACTACAATTCTGATTATCATCATCATCTACAAGCAACATTGAGTATTTGGCAAGAAAGATTGAAGAGAATTCGTGGCTGGCTCATGTATTCCAAGTGATCACTCCAACTTGCATAAAGGATTGGCCAGGTTGATTCAAGAAGTGTGATCAAGAACCACTGCAAACAGAAGCACATAGGTCCATTGAAGATCACTTGTAGCAAGTACCAAGGCTTGGATTGGATAAGAAACACCATAGCCATCACCACTTGCAAGGTATGCGTTTTCTCTTGAATCTCATTATTTATGCATAGTTAAGGTTTGTTGTTAGGGTAAGCATGATAGAGACCAATTAGGGATGAATCATGATGAGTATGAGAGCATTCCATGGAAGTTTGTTGTATGGCCGTTTCTGTTTAGGGAGCAAGAACTCATGCCTTAGTGTACTATAATCTTAGTTTTGTAGCTTAGAATAATCACCATGGAGTGTAGACCATTCTAGGTTAGTATCAGCCAAAACCATGATCATGCATAACAGAAGAAAGTAATGGTGTCCAAGACTTCCATCGTGCGTATTTCTTTCTAGAGTGAGTGTTAAGAAAATCCACGACCATGGCTGTGTAGAGGGCAGTGAGAGGATCAATTTTGTTTTTTGGATCGAGTTAAATGGTGGAGAGATGAGAGAGCTATGGAAGATAGAAGATTTGCGCATGGAGGGTGTCTCGTGAAACCCTAGCTGGCTTGAGGTAGGACGGTGTCTCCACCGTTGATTCGTGTTGAAATATTTGACTTTGTCCCTCAATCCCACGGCCCAGATTCATTCAGCAAATTGGAGGGAATTTTAAAGAACTGAAATGCGGTCGTTTCAATTAGTGAGGAGCGCCTGAGCCTATCTCAGAACGCTATTGGCACCCCCCTGATTCAGCCCATTCAGAATATCAACTAGCGTGCATTGCTATTTCCACCCCCATCCCCTTTAATTTTTTTTTTATTTTCTTTTATTTCTTGCTTTTATAAAATTCACAAAAAATAGGAAACTCAATATTTTTTAATTCTTCTTTTTCCTATATGTTAATAAATCTGTCTAGAAAAATATAGATAAATAAAATGTCCATTTTATTTTCTTTTCATATTTTTAATAGATTTTTCTTTTAAATAGCTTTTATAATGTTTAGTTTGATATCATGATTTTGTAGAATTTCTTTTAGGACCTTCCTTTAGTCTTTTCAATCCATTCTTTTTTGTGTAATTAGATATTGAACTATAGTTCCCCATAGGATTTATTTCTTGATTTTTAGATTACAATTTGATTAGATTAATTAGGTTAGCTTTAGGGTATCCTAATTAGGGTTTAGGTTGTGCATAGGTAAGGAAATTCATTTTCTTTAGATAGTTTTGTCTTGATTTTTGGGTAGGGGCCCATGTAGATGTTATGGATAGATATTATAGACCCTTGTGAATAATTGTTAGATTTTCCCCCCTTGGTTTAGTATTTTTAGGTATTTTCTGAAGTTGCCTATTGATTTTGTCTGTGCTGTGGTTATCTGTTCATCTCTGGGGTTTGTTTTGGGGAATTGGTGATGGGGTTTGTGTTGTCTTGAAGAGCTTGTTGGAGAGCATGATGGAAGAGAAGATTGTAGATCAAGACTCAGAGACCCAGAGCTTGGCTTATTCCCTGTCTGTGAGGTTTGAGATCCTGAAGTTTGAAGGAAGTTCATGGTACTTTCCTGAGGAAGGCACCATGAATGACTTTCATTCTTTCTTCTCACCTCTTTCTCAAGTATCCAATGATGTTGGAGCCAACTTGTGAGTTTAATTTCTCCTGAGGAGGAATGTAAACTGATCACATGTTGTTGAGCCACATGGGATACAACTCCTAAGTGGAAGCCTCCTAGCACTTTCCTGAGGAAGGTCCTATGGGTCTATTCACTTAGTTCCATTAGTTTATCTAGGATTTCTTAAGTATCCAATGATGTAGGAGCCAACTTGTGAGTTTAATTTCTCCTGAGGAGGAATGTAAACTGATCACAGTTGTTGAGCCACATAGGGTACAACTCCTAAGTGGAGGCCTCCTAGTACTTTCCTGAGGAAGGTCCTATGAGTCTGTTCACTTAGTTCCACTGGTTCAGATAGGATTTCCTAAGTATCCAGTGATGTTGGAGCCAACTTGTGAGTTTAATTTCTCCTGAGGAGGAATGTAAACTGATCACATGTTGTTGAGCCACATGGGATACAACTCCTAAGTGGAAGCCTCCTAGTACTTTCCTAAGGAAGGTCCTATGGGTCTATTCACTTAGTTCCATTAGTTTGTCTAGGATTTCTCAAGTACCCAATGATGTTGGAGCCAACTTGTGAGTTTAGTTTTTCCTGAGGAGGAACGTAAACTGATCACCTGTTGTTGAGCCACATGGGATACAACTCCTAAGTGGAAGCCTCCTAGTACTTTCCTGAGGAAGGTCCTATGGGTCTATTCACTTAGTTCCATTAGTTTGTCTAGGATTTCTCAAGTACCCAATGATTTTGAAGCAAACTTGTGAGTTTAATTTCTCCTGAGGAGGAATGTAAACTGATCACATGTTGTTGAGCCACATGGGGTACAATTCCTAAGTGGAAGCCTCCTAGTACTTTCCTGAGGAAGGTCCTATGAGTCTATTCACTTAGTTCCACTAGTTCAGATAGGATTTCCTAAATATCCAGTGATGTTGGAGCCTGCTTGTGAGTTTAATTTCTCCTGAGGAGGAATGTAAACTGATCACAATGGTTGAGCCACATAGGATATGGCTCCTGAGTATACACCTCCTAGTGCTTTCCTGAGGAAGACACTATGAGTCTGCTTACTTAGCTCCCTTTCTTTGGTAAGCTTGTTCTGAAGCTTGAAGACTGGGATTGTTTTCTTGTGGTTAGGTCTTGCTTTAGGGCTTTGCTTAGATTTGATTCAGATTCTGTGTTAGGGTTAGGATTAGAGAGTAGATCCTTTCTTTCTCAAGTTTGTGTTTTATTGGCCTGATGGCAACTTCATTTCCCTTATCTGTATATTGCTTGATAGCATGTTGTTTATCTTCAGTATGATTACTGTTATCTCACTGAGTTTACTGTTAAAGCTGATGCTTCTGTCTGTATGGGTGTATCATTGACATGATCACTTAGGACTCTCATTTCCTTTGATAAGGACTTGATGATAGACTTTTAGGTTGAAACCTATGCATGACAACATCTAGGAGTTCCCTGTTCAAACCTCAACCATAGGATGAATCCATGGCATGATAACAGTAGGACTTGATAGTCTCCCTCCTAGTTAGGCCTGCTCTCTTCTCATCTCAAAGCAGTTTAAGATACAGTAATCATGAATGATTTCTTTCGTACGTTACGAGCCTTAAGCTATCTGAGATTGGATGTTTAGTATGGTACCCCGTGGGTGACATGCGATGCATTCACTCTCAGGTCATAGTCTCTAGTGCGGTTGAGGTCGCAAAAACAATAAAAAACACTTCTTTCAGGAGATAACCCGTAGTTTCCCGAACTACGTTTGCTCTGATCTTTCATGCCAGATGAAAGTACGTAGGCATAGGATGCGACGTCCTAGCGAGCAACCTTCAACTCTTCCCCCGTAGTTAGCCGAACTACGTTGACTCTGATTTCTCATTCTCTGATGAGAATACATAGGCATAAAGTGCGACGCTTTGCCGAGTCATTTTTTCTTTTCTTTTTCAGCCAGCCTTGATAGGTAGATAGATTATAACCAACCCGTCCAAGTAAACCACAAGCGAGGATCCCGTCGAGTACGACAGACGTGAGGGGTGCTAATACCTTCCCCTTGCGTAACCGACTCCCGAACCCAGGCAATGGTTGCGATGACCTTGTCTTACCCCTTATTCGTCAGGTTTTTCCGATCGTTCCCTTTCCCGCTCTGAGGGATAAATAAAGAAAGGTGGCGACTCTTCTGTCATGCCGGCATCTTATTTTCGCGCAAGCGACAGGTGGTAGTGGCCAGTGTGAGTTTTGCTCTGTCATCCTTTTGGTGGGGGGTCTGTCATCTAATTGATGTCTGATTGTGCGATAGTGTTTGTCCTATCATCCTTTTGGTTGTAGTGGTCGGTGTGAGTTTCGCTCCGTGATCCTTTTGGTGGGGGGTCTTCCATCGTAATTGATGTCAGATTGTGCGATAGTGTTTGTCCTATCATCCTTTTGGTGGTAGTGGCCAGTGTAAGTTTCGCTCAGTCATCCTTTTGGCAGGGGGTCTGTCATCGTAATTGATATCAGATTGTGCGATAGTCTTTGTCCTATCATCCTTTTACTGATAGTGGCTGGTGTGAGTTTCGCTCCATTATCCTTTTGGTGGGGGGTTTGTCATCTAATTTATGTCAGATTGTGCAATAGTGTATGTCCTATCATCCTTTTGGTTTTAGTGGCCGGTGTGAGTTTCGCTCCGTGATCCTTTTGGTGGGGGGTCTTCCATCGTAATTGATGTCAGATTGTGCGATAGTGTTTGTCCTATCATCCTTTTGGTGGTAGTGGCCAGTGGGAGTTTTGCTCCGTCATCCTTTTGGTGGGGGGTCTGTCATCGTAATTGATATCAGATTGTGCGATAGTATTTGTCCTATCATCCTTTTGGTGGTAGTGGCCAGTGTGAGTTTTGCTCTGTCATCCTTTTGGTGGGGGGTCTGTCATCTAATTGATGTCATATTGTGTGATAGTGTTTGTCCTATCATCCTTTTGGTTGTAGTGGTCGGTGTGAGTTTCGCTCCGTGATCCTTTTGGTGGGGGGTCTTCCATCGTAATTGATGTCAGATTGTGCGACAGTGTTTGTCATATCATCCTTTTGGTGGTAGTGGCCAGTGTAAGTTTCGCTCAGTCATCCTTTTGGTGGGGGGTCTAACATCGTAAATGATATCAGATTGTGCGATAGTCTTTGTCCTATCATCCTTTTGCTGGTAGTGGCTGGTGTGAGTTTCGCTCCGTTATCCTTTTGGTGGGGGGTCTGTCATCTAATTTATGTCAGATTGTGCTATAGTCATTGTCCTATCATCCTTTTGGTTGTAGTGGCCGTTGTGAGTTTCGCTCCGTGATCCTTTTGGTGGGGGGTCTTCCATAGTAATTGATGTCAGATTGTGCGATAGTGTTTGTCCTATCATCCTTTTGGTGGTAGTGGTCGGTGTGAGTTTTGCTCAGTCATCCTTTTGGTGGGGGGTCTGTCATCGTAATTGATATCAGATTGTGCGATAGTCTTTGTCCTAATATCCGTTTTCTGGTAGTGGCTGGTGTGAGTTTCGCTCCGTTATCCTTTTGGTGGGGGGGTCTGTCATCTAAGTTATGTCAGATTGTGCGATAGTGTTAGTCCTATCATCCTTTTGGTTGTAGTGGCCGGTGTGAGTTTCGCTCCGTGATCCTTTTGGTGGGGGGTCTTCCATCGTAATTGATGTCAGATTGTGCGATAGTGTTTGTCCTATCATCCTTTTGGTGGTAGTGGCCAGTGGGAGTTTTGCTCCGTCATCCTTTTGGTGGGGGGTCTGTCATCGTAATTGATATCAGATTGTGCGATAGTATTTCTCCTATCATCCTTTTGGTGGTAGTGGCCAGTGTGAGTTTTGCTCTGTCATCCTTTTGGTGGGGGGTCTGTCATCTAATTGATGTCATATTGTGTGATAGTGTTTGTCCTATCATCCTTTTGGTTGTAGTGGTCGGTGTGAGTTTCGCTCCGTGATCCTTTTGGTGGGGGGTCTTCCATCGTAATTGATGTCAGATTGTGCGACAGTGTTTGTCATATCATCCTTTTGGTGGTAGTGGCCAGTGTAAGTTTCGCTCAGTCATCCTTTTGGTGGGGGGTCTAACATCGTAAATGATATCAGATTGTGCGATAGTCTTTGTCCTATCATCCTTTTGCTGGTAGTGGCTGGTGTGAGTTTCGCTCCGTTATCCTTTTGGTGGGGGGTCTGTCATCTAATTTATGTCAGATTGTGCTATAGTCATTGTCCTATCATCCTTTTGGTTGTAGTGGCCGTTGTGAGTGTCGCTCCGTGATCCTTTTGGTGGGGGGTCTTCCATAGTAATTGATGTCAGATTGTGCGATAGTGTTTGTCCTATCATCCTTTTGGTGGTAGTGGCCAGTGTGAGTTTTGCTCCGTCATCCTTTTGGTGGGGGGTCTGTCATCGTAATTGATATCAGATTGTGCGATAGTCTTTGTCCTATCATCCTTTTGGTGGTAGTGGCCAGTGTGAGTTTTGCTCTGTCATCCTTTTGCTGGTGGGTCTATCATCGTAATTGATGTCAGATTGTGCGATAGTCTTTGTCCTATCATCATTTTGGTGGTAGTGGCCGGTGTGAGTTTCGCTCTGTCATCATTTTGGTGGGGGGTCTGTCATTTTAATTGATGTCAGATTTTGCGATAATGTTTGTCCTATCGTCCTTTTGGTGGTAGTGACCGGTGTGTGTTTCGCTATGACATTCTTTTGTTGGGGAGTCTGTCATCTTAATTGATGTCAGATTATGCGATAATGTTTGTCCTATCATCCTTTTGATGGTAGTGGCCGGTGTAGGTTTCTCTCTGTCATCCTTTTTATGGGGGGTTTGTCATCCTTATTGATGTTAGATTGTGCGATAGTGTTTGTCCTATCATCCTTTTGGTGGTAGTGCTTGGTGTGAGTTTCGCTCCGTCATCCTTTTGGAGGGGGGTCTGTCATCTTTATTGATGTCAGATTGTGCGATAGTGTTTGTCCTATCATACTTTTAGTTGTAGTGGCCGGTGTGAGTTTCGCTTCTTCATCCTTTTGGTGGGGGGTCTGGAATCTAATTGATGGCAGATTGTACGATAGTGTTTGTCCTATCATCCTTTTGGTGGTAGTGGCCGGTGTGAGTTTCGGTCCGTCATCCTTTTGGTGGGGGGTCTATCATCTAATTGATGTCAGATTGTGCGATAGTGTTTGTCCTATCATCCTTTTGGTTGTAGTGGACGGTGTGAGTTTCACTCCGTGATCCTTTTGGTGGGGGGTCTTCCATTGTAATTGATGTCAGATTGTGCGATAGTGTTTGTCCTATCATCCTTTTGGTGGTAGTGGCCAGTGTAAGTTTCGCTCAGTCATCCCTTTGGTGGGGGGTCTGTCATGGTAATTGATATCAGATTGTGCGATAGTCTTTGTCCTATCATCCTTTTGCTGGTAGTGGCTGGTGTGAGTTTTGCTCCGTCATCCTTTTGGTGGGGGGTCTGTCATCGTTATTGATATCAGATTGTGCGATAGTATTTGTCTTATCATCCTTTTGGTGGTAGTGGCCAGTGTAAGTTTTGCTATGTCATCCTTTTGGTGGGGGATCTGTCATCGTAATTAATGTCAAATTGTGCGATAGTCTTTGTCCTATCATCCTTTTGGTGGTAGTGGCTAGTGTGTGTTTCACTCCATCATTCTTTTGTTGGGGGGTCTGTCATCTTAATTGATGTCAGATTGTGCGATAATGTTTGTCCTATCATCCTTTTGATGGTAGTGGCCGGTGTAAGTTTCTCTCTGTCATCCTTTTTATGGTAGTGCTTGGTGTGAGTTTCGCTCCGTCATTCTTTTGGAGGGGGTCTGTCATCTTAATTGATGTCAGATTGTGCGATAGTGTTTATCCTTCATCCTTTTAGTTGTAGCGGCCGGTGTGAGTTTCGCTTTTTCATCCTTTTGGTGGGGGGTCTATCATCTAATTGATGGAAGATTGTGCGATAGTGTTTGTCCTATCATCCTTTTGGTGGTAGTGGCCGGTGTGAGTTTCGCTCCGTCATCCTTTTGGTGGGGGGTCTGTCATCTAATTGATGTCAGATTGTGCGATAGTGTTTGTCCTATCATCCTTTTGGTTGTAGTGGTCGGTGTGAGTTTCGCTCCGTGATCCTTTTGGTGGGGGGTCTTCCATCGTTATTGATGTCAGATTGTGCGATAGTGTTTGTCCTATCATCCTTTTGGTGGTAGTGGCCAGTGTGAGTTTCGCTCAGTCATCTTTTTGGTGGGGGGTCTGTCATCGTAATGGATATCAGATTGTGCGATAATCTTTGTCCTATCATCCTTTTGCTGGTAGTGGCTGGTGTGAGTTTCGCTCCGTTATCCTTTTGGTGGAGGGTCTCTCATCTAATTTATGTCAGATTGTGCGATAGTGTTTCTCCTATCATCCCTTTGGTTGTAGTGGCCGGTGTGAGTTTCGCTCCGTGATCCTTTTGGTGGGGGGTCTTCCATTGTAATTGATGTCAGATTGTGCGATAGTGTTTGTCCTATCATCCTTTTGGTGGTAGTGGCCAGTGTGAGTTTTGCTCCGTCAACCTTTTGGTGGGGGGTCTATCATCGTAATTGATATCAGATTGTGCGATAGTCTTTGTCCTATCATCCTTTTGGTGGTAGTGGCCAGTGTGAGTTCTGCTCTGTCATCCTTTTGGTGGGGGGTCTGTCATCGTAATTAATGTGCAATTGTGCGATAGTCTTTGTCCTATCGTCCTTTTGGTGGTAGTGGTCGGTGTGTGTTTCGCTCTGTCATCATTTTGGTTGGGGTTCTGTCATCTTAATTGATGTCAGATTGTGCGATAATGTTTGTCCTATCATCCTTTTGATGGTAGTAACCGGTGTAAGTTTCTCTCTGTCATCCTTTTTGTGGGGGGTCTGTCATCGTAATTGATGTTAGATTGTGCGATAGTGTTTGTCCTATCATCCTTTTGGTGGTAGTGCTTGGTGTGAGTTTCGCTCCGTCATCCTTTTGGAGGGGGGTCTGTCATCTTAATTGATGTCAGATTGTGCGATAGTGTTTGTCCTATCATTCTTTTAGTTGTAGTGGCCGGTGTGAGTTTCTCTTCTTTATCCTTTTGGTGGGGGGTTTGTCATCTAATTTATGTCAGATCGTGCGATAGTGTTTGTCCAATCATCCTTTTGGTTGTAGTGGCCGGTGTGAGTTTCGCTCCGTGATTCTTTTGGTGGGGGGTCTTCCATCGTAATTGATGTCAGATTGTGCGATAATGTTTGTCCTATCATCCTTTTGGTGGTAGTGGCCAATGGGAGTTTTGCTCCGTCATCCTTTTGGTGGGGGGGTCTGTCATCGTAATTGATATCAGATTGTGCGATAGTATTTGTCCTATCATCCTTTTGGTGGTAGTGGCCAGTGTGAGTTTCGCTCTGTCATCATTTTGGTGGGGGGTCTGTCATTTTAATTGATGTCAGATTTTGCGATAATGTTTGTCCTATCGTCCTTTTGGTGGTAGTGGCCGGTGTGTGTTTCGCTATGACATTCTTTTGTTGGGGGGTCTGTCATCTTAATTGATGTCAGATTATGCGATAATGTTTGTCCTATCATCCTTTTGATGGTAGTGGCCGGTGTAGGTTTCTCTTTGTCATTCTTTTTATGGGGGGTTTGTCATCCTTATTGATGTTAGATTGTGCGATAGTGTTTATCCTATCATCCTTTTAGTGGTCGTGCTTGGTGGGAGTTTCGCTCCGTCATCCTTTTGGAGGGGGGTATGTCATCTTTATTGATGTCAGATTGTGCGATAGTGTTTGTCCTATCATACTTTTAGTTGTAGTGGCCGGTGTGAGTTTCGCTTCTTCATCCTTTTGGTGGGGGGTCTGTAATCTAATTGATGGCAGATTGTACAATAGTGTTTGTCCTATCATCCTTTTGGTGGTATTGGCCGGTGTGAGTTTCGGTCCGTCATCCTTTTGGTGGGGGGTCTATCATCTAATTAATGTCAGATTGTGCGATAGTGTTTGTCCTATCATCCTTTTGGTTGTAGTGGACGGTGTGAGTTTCGCTCTGTGATCCTTTTGGTGGGGGGTCTTCCATTGTAATTGATGTCAGATAGTGCGATAGTGTTTGTCCTATCATCCTTTTGGTGGTAGTGGCCAGTGTAAGTTTCGCTCAGTCATCCCTTTGGTGGGGGGTCTGTCATGGTAATTGATATCAGATTGTGCGATAGTCTTTGTCCTATCATCCTTTTGCTGGTAGTGGCTGGTGTGAGTTTTGCTCCGTCATCCTTTTGGTGGGGGGTCTGTCATCGTTATTGATATCAGATTGTGCGATAGTATTTGTCCTATCATCCTTTTGGTGGTAGTGGCCAGTGTAAGTTTTGCTCTGTCATCCTTTTGGTGGGGGATCTGTCATCGTAATTAATGTCAAATTGTGCGATAGTCTTTGTCCTATCATCCTTTTGGTGGTAGTGGCTAGTGTGTGTTTCACTCCGTCATTCTTTTGTTGGGGGGTCTGTCATCTTAATTGATGTCAGATTTTGCGATAATGTTTGTCCTATCATCCTTTTGATGGTAGTGGCCGGTGTAAGTTTCTCTCTGTCATCCTTTTTATGGTAGTGCTTGGTGTGAGTTTCGCTCCGTCATTCTTTTGGAGGGGGTCTGTCATCTTAATTGATGTCAGATTGTGCGATAGTGTTTATCCTTCATCCTTTTAGTTGTAGCGGCTGGTGTGAGTTTCGCTTTTTCATCCTTTTGGTGGGGGGTCTATCATCTAATTGATGGCAGATTGTGCGATAGTGTTTGTCCTATCATCCTTTTGGTGGTAGTGGCCGGTGTGAGTTTCGCTCCGTCATCCTTTTGGTGGGGGGTCTGTCATCTAATTGATGTCAGATTGTGCGATAGTGTTTGTCCTATCATCCTTTTGGTTGTAGTGGTCGGTGTGAGTTTCGCTCCGTGATCCTTTTGGTGGGGGGTCTTCCATCGTTATTAATGTCAGATTGTGCGATAGTGTTTGTCCTATCATCCTTTTGGTGGTAGTGGCCAGTGTGAGTTTCACTCAGTCATCTTTTTGGTGGAGGGTCTGTCATCGTAATGGATATCAGATTGTGCGATAATCTTTGTCCTATCATCCTTTTGCTGGTAGTGGCTGGTGTGAGTTTCGCTCCGTTATCCTTTTGGTGGAGGGTCTCTCATCTAATTTATGTCAGATTGTGCGATAGTGTTTCTCCTATCATCCCTTTGGTTGTAGTGGCCAGTGTGAGTTTCGCTCCGTGATCCTTTTGGTGGGGGGTCTTCCATTGTAATTGATGTCAGATTGTGCGATAGTGTTTGTCCTATCATCCTTTTGGTGGTAGTGGCCAGTGTGAGTTTTGCTCCGTCAACCTTTTGGTGGGGGGTCTATCATCGTAATTGATATCAGATTGTGCGATAGTCTTTGTCCTATCATCCTTTTGGTGGTAGTGGCCAGTGTGAGTTCTGCTCTGTCATCCTTTTGGTGGGGGGTCTGTCATCGTAATTAATGTGCAATTGTGCGATAGTCTTTGTCCTATCGTCCTTTTGGTGGTAGTGGTCGGTGTGTGTTTCGCTCTGTCATCATTTTGGTTGGGGTTCTGTCATCTTAATTGATGTCAGATTGTGCGATAATGTTTGTCCTATCATCCTTTTGATGGTAGTAGCCGGTGTAAGTTTCTCTCTGTCATCCTTTTTGTGGGGGGTCTGTCATCGTAATTGATGTTAGATTGTGCGATAGTGTTTTTCCTATCATCCTTTTGGTGGTAGTGCTTGGTGTGAGTTTCGCTCCGTCATCCTTTTGGAGGGGGGTCTGTCATCTTAATTGATGTCAGATTGTGCGATAGTGTTTGTCCTATCATTCTTTTAGTTGTAGTGGCCGGTGTGAGTTTCTCTTCTTTATCCTTTTGGTGGGGGTTTGTCATCTAATTTATGTCAGATCGTGCGATAGTGTTTGTCCAATCATCCTTTTGGTTGTAGTGGCCGGTGTGAGTTTCGCTCCGTGATTCTTTTGGTGGGGGATCTTCCATCGTAATTGATGTCAGATTGTGCGATAATGTTTGTCCTATCATCCTTTTGGTGGTAGTGGCCAATGGGAGTTTTGCTCCGTCATCCTTTTGGTGGGGGGGTCTGTCATCGTAATTGATATCAGATTGTGCGATAGTATTTGTCCTATCATCCTTTTGGTGGTAGTGGCCAGTGTGAGTTTCGCTCTGTCATCATTTTGGTGGGGGGTCTGTCATTTTAATTGATGTCAGATTTTGCGATAATGTTTGTCCTATCGTCCTTTTGGTGGTATTGGCCGGTGTGTGTTTCGCTATGACATTCTTTTGTTGGGGGGTCTGTCATCTTAATTGATGTCAGATTATGCGATAATGTTTGTCCTATCATCCTTTTGATGGTAGTGGCCGGTGTAGGTTTCTCTCTGTCATCCTTTTTATGGGGGGTTTGTCATCCTTATTGATGTTAGATTGTGCGATAGTGTTTATCCTATCATCCTTTTGGTGGTAGTGCTTGGTGGGAGTTTCGCTCCGTCATCCTTTTGGAGGGGGGTCTGTCATCTTTATTGATGTCAGATTGTGCGATAGTGTTTATCCTATCATACTTTTAGTTGTAGTGGCCGATGTGAGTTTCGCTTTTTCATCCTTTTGGTGGGGGGTCTGTAATCTAATTGATGGCAGATTGTGCGATAGTGTTTGTCCTATCATCCTTTTGGTGGTAGTGGCCGGTGTGAGTTTCGGTCCGTCATCCTTTTGGTGGGGGGTCTATCATCTAATTGATGTCAGATTGTGCGATAGTGTTTGTCCTATCATCCTTTTGGTTGTAGTGGACGGTGTGAGTTTCGCTCCGTGATCCTTTTGGTGGGGGGTCTTCCATTGTAATTGATGTCAGATTGTGCGATAGTGTTTGTCCTATCATCCTTTTGGTGGTAGTGGCCAGTGTAAGTTTCGCTCAGTCATCCCTTTGGTGGGGGGTCTGTCATGGTAATTGATATCAGATTGTGCGATAGTCTTTATCCTATCATCCTTTTGCTGGTAGTGGCTGGTGTGAGTTTCGCTCCGTCATCCTTTTGGTGGGGGGTCTGTCATCGTAATTGATATCAGATTGTGCGATAGTATTTGTCCTATCATCCTTTTGGTGGTAGTGGCCAGTGTAAGTTTTGCTCTGTCATCCTTTTGGTGGGGGATCTGTCATCGTAATTAATGTCAAATTGTGCGATAGTCTTTGTCCTATCATCCTTTTGGTGGTAGTGGCTAGTGTGTGTTTCACTCCGTCATTCTTTTGTTGGGGGGTCTGTCATCTTAATTGATGTCAGATTGTGCGATAATGTTTGTCCTATCATCCTTTTGATGGTAGTGGCCGGTGTAAGTTTCTCTCTGTCATCCTTTTTATGGTAGTGCTTGGTGTGAGTTTCGCTCCGTCATACTTTTGGAGGGGGTCTGTCATCTTAATTGATGTCAGATTGTGCGATAGTGTTTATCCTTCATCCTTTTAGTTGTAGCGGCCGGTGTGAGTTTCGCTTTTTCATCCTTTTGGTGGGGGGTCTATCATCTAATTGATGGCAGATTGTGCGATAGTGTTTGTCCTATCATCCTTTTGGTGGTAGTGGCCGGTGTGAGTTTCGCTCCGTCATCCTTTTGGTGGGGGGTCTGTCATCTAATTGATGTCAGATTGTGCGATAGTGTTTGTCCTATCATCCTTTTGGTTGTAGTGGTCGGTGTGAGTTTCGCTCCGTGATCCTTTTGGTGGGGGGTCTTCCATCGTTATTGATGTCAGATTGTGCGATAGTGTTTGTCCTATCATCCTTTTGGTGGTAGTGGCCAGTGTGAGTTTCGCTCAGTCATCCTTTTGGTGGGGGGTCTGTCATCGTAATGGATATCAGATTGTGCGATAATCTTTGTCCTATCATCCTTTTGCTGGTAGTGGCTGGTGTGAGTTTCGCTCCGTTATTCTTTTGGTGGAGGGTCTCTCATCTAATTTATGTCAGATTGTGCGATAGTGTTTCTCCTGTCATCCCTTTGGTTGTAGTGGCCGGTGTGAGTTTCGCTCCGTGATCCTTTTGGTGGGGGGTCTTCCATTGTAATTGATGTCAGATTGTGCGATAGTGTTTGTCCTATCATCCTTTTGGTGGTAGTGGCCAGTGTGAGTTTTGCTCCGTCAACCTTTTGGTGGGGGGTCTATCATCGTAATTGATATCAGATTGTGCGATAGTCTTTGTCCTATCATCCTTTTGGTGGTAGTGGCCAGTGTGAGTTCTGCTCTGTCATCCTTTTGGTGGGGGGTCTGTCATCGTAATTAATGTGAAATTGTGCGATAGTCTTTGTCCTATCGTCCTTTTGGTGGTAGTGGTCGGTGTGTGTTTCGCTCTGTCATCATTTTGGTTGGGGTTCTGTCATCTTAATTGATGTCAGATTGTGCGATAATGTTTGTCCTATCATCCTTTTGATGGTAGTAGCCGGTGTAAGTTTCTCTCTGTCATCCTTTTTGTGGGGGGTCTGTCATCGTAATTGATGTTAGATTGTGCGATAGTGTTTGTCCTATCATCCTTTTGGTGGTAGTTCTTGGTGTGAGTTTCGCTCCGTCATCCTTTTGGAGGGGGGTCTGTCATCTTAATTGATGTCAGATTGTGCGATAGTGTTTGTCCTATCATCCTTTTAGTTGTAGTGGCCGGTGTGAGTTTCTCTTCTTTATCCTTTTGGTGGGGGGTTTGTCATCTAATTTATGTCAGATCGTGCGATAGTGTTTGTCCAATCATCCTTTTGGTTGTAGTGGCCGGAGTAAGTTTCGCTCCGTGATTCTTTTGGTGGGGGGTCTTCCATCGTAATTGATGTCAGATTGTGCGATAATGTTTGTCCTATCATCCTTTTGGTGGTAGTGGCCAATGGGAGTTTTGCTCCGTCATCCTTTTGGTGGGGGGTCTGTCATCGTAATTGATATCAGATTGTGCGATAGTATTTGTCCTATCATCCTTTTGGTGGTAGTGGCCAGTGTGAGTTTCGCTCTGTCATCATTTTGGTGGGGGGTCTGTCATTTTAATTGATGTCAGATTTTGCGATAATGTTTGTCCTATCGTCCTTTTGGTGGTAGTGGTCGGTGTGTGTTTCGCTATGACATTCTTTTGTTGGGGGGTCTGTCATCTTAATTGATGTCAGATTATGCGATAATGTTTGTCCTATCATCCTTTTGATGGTAGTGGCCGGTGTAGGTTTCTCTCTGTCATCCTTTTTATGGGGGGTTTGTCATCCTTATTGATGTTAGATTGTGCGATAGTGTTTGTCCTATCATCCTTTTGGTGGTAGTGCTTGGTGTGAGTTTCACTCCGTCATCCTTTTGGAGGGGGGTCTGTCATCTTTATTGATGTCAGATTGTGCGATAGTGTTTGTCCTATTATACTTTTAGTTGTAGTGGCCGGTGTGAGTTTCGTTTCTTCATCCTTTTGGTGGGGGGTCTGTAATCTAATTGATGGCAGATTGTGCGATAGTGTTTGTCCTATCATCCTTTTGGTGGTAGTGGCCGGTGTGAGTTTCGGTCCGTCATCCTTTTGGTGGGGGGTCTATCATCTAATTGATGTCAGATTGTGCGATAGTGTTTGTCCTATCATCCTTTTGGTTGTAGTGGACGGTGTGAGTTTCGCTCTGTGATCCTTTTGGTGGGGGGTCTTCCATTATAATTGATGTCAGATTGTGCGATAGTGTTTGTCCTATCATCCTTTTGGTGGTAGTGGCCAGTGTAAGTTTCGCTCAGTCATCCCTTTGGTGGGGGGTCTGTCATGGTAATTGATATCAGATTGTGCGATAGTCTTTGTCCTATCATCCTTTTGCTGGTAGTGGCTGGTGTGAGTTTCGCTCCGTCATCATTTTGGTGGGGGGTCTGTCATCGTAATTGATATCAGATTATGCGATAGTATTTGTCCTATCATCCTTTTGGTGGTAGTGGCCAGTGTAAGTTTTGCTCTGTCATCCTTTTGGTGGGGGATCTGTCATCGTAATTAATGTCAAATTGTGCGATAGTCTTTGTCCTATCATCCTTTTGGTGGTAGTGGCTAGTGTGTGTTTCACTCCGTCATTCTTTTGTTGGGGGGTCTGTCATCTTAATTGATGTCAGATTGTGAGATAATGTTTGTCCTATCATTCTTTTGATGGTAGTGGCCGGTGTAAGTTTCTCTCTGTCATCCTTTTTATGGTAGTGCTTGGTGTGAGTTTCGCTCCGTCATTCTTTTGAAGGGGGTCTGTCATCTTAATTGATGTCAGATTGTGCGATAGTGTTTATCCTTCATCCTTTTAGTTGTAGCGGCCGGTGTGAGTTTCGCTTTCTCATCCTTTTGGTGGGGGGTCTATCATCTAATTGATGGCAGATTGTGCGATAGTGTTTGTCCTATCATCCTTTTGGTGGTAGTGGCCGATGTGAGTTTCGCTCCGTCATCCTTTTGGTGGGGGGTCTGTCATCTAATTGATGTCAGATTGTGCGATAGTGTTTGTCCTATCATCCTTTTGGTTGTAGTGGTCGGTGTGAGTTTCGCTCCGTGATCCTTTTGGTGGGGCGTCTTCCATCGTTATTGATGTCAGATTGTGCGATAATGTTTGTCCTATCATCCTTTTGGTGGTAGTGGCCAGTGTGAGTTTTGTTCAGTCATCCTTTTGGTGGGGGGTCTGTCATCGTAATGGATATCTGATTGTGCGATAATCTTTGTCCTATCATCCTTTTGTTGGTAGTGGCTGGTGTGAGTTTCGCTCCGTTATCCTTTTGGTGGAGGGTCTCTCATCTAATTTATGTCAGATTGTGCGATAGTGTTTCTCCTATCATCCCTTTGGTTGTAGTGGCCGGTGTGAGTTTCGCTCCGTGATCCTTTTGGTGGGGGGTCTTCCATTGTAATTGATGTCAGATTGTGCGATAGTGTTTGTCCTATCATCCTTTTGGTGGTAGTGGCCAGTGTGAGTTTTGCTCCGTCAACCTTTTGGTGGGGGGTCTATCATCGTAATTGATATCAGATTGTGCGATAGTCTTTGTCCTATCATCCTTTTGGTGGTAGTGGCCAGTGTGAGTTCTGCTCTGTCATCCTTTTGGTGGGGGGTCTGTCATCGTAATTAATGTGAAATTGTGCGATAGTCTTTGTCCTATCGTCCTTTTGGTGGTAGTGGTCGGTGTGTGTTTCGCTCTGTCATCATTTTGGTTGGGGTTCTGTCATCTTAATTGATGTCAGATTGTGCGATAATGTTTGTCCTATCATCCTTTTGATGGTAGTAGCCGGTGTAAGTTTCTCTCTGTCATCCTTTTTGTGGGGGGTCTGTCATCGTAATTGATGTTAGATTGTGCGATAGTGTTTGTCCTATCATCCTTTTGGTGGTAGTGCTTGGTGTGAGTTTCGCTCCGTCATCCTTTTGGAGGGGGGTCTGTCATCTTAATTGATGTCAGATTGTGCGATAGTGTTTGTCCTATCATCCTTTTAGTTGTAGTGGCCGTTGTGAGTTTCTCTTCTTTATCCTTTTGGTGGGGGGTTTGTCATCTAATTTATGTCAGATCGTGCGATAGTGTTTGTCCAATAATCCTTTTGGTTGTAGTGGCCGGTGTGAGTTTCGCTCCGTGATTCTTTTGTTGGGGGGTCTTCCATCGTAATTGATGTCAGATTGTGCGATAATGTTTGTCCTATCATCCTTTTGGTGGTAGTGGCCAATGGGTGTTTTGCTCCATCATCCTTTTGGTGGGGGTCTGTCATCGTAATTGATATCAGATTGTGCGATAGTATTTGTCCTATCATCCTTTTGGTGGTAGTGGCCAGTGTGAGTTTTGCTCTGTCATCCTTTTGGTGGGGGGTCTGTCATTGTAATTGATGTCAGATTGTGCGATAGTCTCTGTCCTATCATCCTTTTGGTGGTAGTAGCCGGTGTGTGTTTCACTCCGTCATTCTTTTGTTGGGGGGTCTGTCATCTTAATTGATGTCATATTGTGCGATAATGTTTGTCCTATCATCCTTTTGATGGTAGTGGCCGGTGTAAGTTTCTCTCTGTCATCCTTTTTATGGGGGCTCTGTCATCCTAATTGATGTTAGATTCTGCGATAGTGTTTGTCCTATCCTCCTTTTGGTGGTAGTGCTTGGTGTGAGTTTCGCTCCGTCATCCTTTTGGAGGGGGTCTGTCATCTTAATTGATGTCAGATTGTGGGATGGTGTTTGTCCTATCATCCTTTTAGTTGTAGTGGCCGGTGTGAGTTTCGCTTCTTCATCCTCTTGGTGGGGGGTCTGTCATCTAATTGATGGCAGATTGTGCGGTAGTGTTTGTCATATCATCCTTTTGGTGGTAGTGGCCGGTGTGAGTTTCGCTCCGTCATCCTTTTGGTGGGGGGTCTGTCATCTAATTGATGTCAGATTGTGCGATAGTGTTTGTCCTATCATCCTTTTGGTTGTAGTGGTCGGTGTGAGTTTCGCTCCGTGATCCTTTTGGTGGGGGGTCTTCCATCGTTATTGATGTCAGATTGTGCGATAATGTTTGTCCTATCATCCTTTTGGTGGTAGTGGCCAGTGTGAGTTTTGTTCAGTCATCCTTTTGGTGGGGGGTCTGTCATCGTAATGGATATCTGATTGTGCGATAATCTTTGTCCTATCATCCTTTTGTTGGTAGTGGCTGGTGTGAGTTTCGCTCCGTTATCCTTTTGGTGGAGGGTCTCTCATCTAATTTATGTCAGATTGTGCGATAGTGTTTCTCCTATCATCCCTTTGGTTGTAGTGGCCGGTGTGAGTTTCGCTCCGTGATCCTTTTGGTGGGGGGTCTTCCATTGTAATTGATGTCAGATTGTGCGATAGTGTTTGTCCTATCATCCTTTTGGTGGTAGTGGCCAGTGTGAGTTTTGCTCCGTCAACCTTTTGGTGGGGGGTCTATCATCGTAATTGATATCAGATTGTGCGATAGTCTTTGTCCTATCATCCTTTTGGTGGTAGTGGCCAGTGTGAGTTCTGCTCTGTCATCCTTTTGGTGGGGGGTCTGTCATCGTAATTAATGTGAAATTGTGCGATAGTCTTTGTCCTATCGTCCTTTTGGTGGTAGTGGTCGGTGTGTGTTTCGCTCTGTCATCATTTTGGTTGGGGTTCTGTCATCTTAATTGATGTCAGATTGTGCGATAATGTTTGTCCTATCATCCTTTTGATGGTAGTAGCCGGTGTAAGTTTCTCTCTGTCATCCTTTTTGTGGGGGGTCTGTCATCGTAATTGATGTTAGATTGTGCGATAGTGTTTGTCCTATCATCCTTTTGGTGGTAGTGCTTGGTGTGAGTTTCGCTCCGTCATCCTTTTGGAGGGGGGTCTGTCATCTTAATTGATGTCAGATTGTGCGATAGTGTTTGTCCTATCATCCTTTTAGTTGTAGTGGCCGTTGTGAGTTTCTCTTCTTTATCCTTTTGGTGGGGGGTTTGTCATCTAATTTATGTCAGATCGTGCGATAGTGTTTGTCCAATAATCCTTTTGGTTGTAGTGGCCGGTGTGAGTTTCGCTCCGTGATTCTTTTGTTGGGGGGTCTTCCATCGTAATTGATGTCAGATTGTGCGATAATGTTTGTCCTATCATCCTTTTGGTGGTAGTGGCCAATGGGTGTTTTGCTCCATCATCCTTTTGGTGGGGGTCTGTCATCGTAATTGATATCAGATTGTGCGATAGTATTTGTCCTATCATCCTTTTGGTGGTAGTGGCCAGTGTGAGTTTTGCTCTGTCATCCTTTTGGTGGGGGGTCTGTCATTGTAATTGATGTCAGATTGTGCGATAGTCTCTGTCCTATCATCCTTTTGGTGGTAGTAGCCGGTGTGTGTTTCACTCCGTCATTCTTTTGTTGGGGGGTCTGTCATCTTAATTGATGTCATATTGTGCGATAATGTTTGTCCTATCATCCTTTTGATGGTAGTGGCCGGTGTAAGTTTCTCTCTGTCATCCTTTTTATGGGGGCTCTGTCATCCTAATTGATGTTAGATTCTGCGATAGTGTTTGTCCTATCCTCCTTTTGGTGGTAGTGCTTGGTGTGAGTTTCGCTCCGTCATCCTTTTGGAGGGGGTCTGTCATCTTAATTGATGTCAGATTGTGGGATGGTGTTTGTCCTATCATCCTTTTAGTTGTAGTGGCCGGTGTGAGTTTCGCTTCTTCATCCTCTTGGTGGGGGGTCTGTCATCTAATTGATGGCAGATTGTGCGGTAGTGTTTGTCATATCATCCTTTTGGTGGTAGTGGCCGGTGTGAGTTTCGCTCCGTCATCCTTTTGGTGGGGGGTCTGTCATCTAATTGATGTCAGATTGTGCGATAGTGTTTGTCCTATCATCCTTTTGGTTGTAGTGGTCGGTGTGAGTTTCGCTCCGTGATCCTTTTGGTGGGGGGTCTTCCATCGTTATTGATGTCAGATTGTGCGATAATGTTTGTCCTATCATCCTTTTGGTGGTAGTGGCCAGTGTGAGTTTTGTTCAGTCATCCTTTTGGTGGGGGGTCTGTCATCGTAATGGATATCTGATTGTGCGATAATCTTTGTCCTATCATCCTTTTGTTGGTAGTGGCTGGTGTGAGTTTCGCTCCGTTATCCTTTTGGTGGAGGGTCTCTCATCTAATTTATGTCAGATTGTGCGATAGTGTTTCTCCTATCATCCCTTTGGTTGTAGTGGCCGGTGTGAGTTTCGCTCCGTGATCCTTTTGGTGGGGGGTCTTCCATTGTAATTGATGTCAGATTGTGCGATAGTGTTTGTCCTATCATCCTTTTGGTGGTAGTGGCCAGTGTGAGTTTTGCTCCGTCAACCTTTTGGTGGGGGGTCTATCATCGTAATTGATATCAGATTGTGCGATAGTCTTTGTCCTATCATCCTTTTGGTGGTAGTGGCCAGTGTGAGTTCTGCTCTGTCATCCTTTTGGTGGGGGGTCTGTCATCGTAATTAATGTGAAATTGTGCGATAGTCTTTGTCCTATCGTCCTTTTGGTGGTAGTGGTCGGTGTGTGTTTCGCTCTGTCATCATTTTGGTTGGGGTTCTGTCATCTTAATTGATGTCAGATTGTGCGATAATGTTTGTCCTATCATCCTTTTGATGGTAGTAGCCGGTGTAAGTTTCTCTCTGTCATCCTTTTTGTGGGGGGTCTGTCATCGTAATTGATGTTAGATTGTGCGATAGTGTTTGTCCTATCATCCTTTTGGTGGTAGTGCTTGGTGTGAGTTTCGCTCCGTCATCCTTTTGGAGGGGGGTCTGTCATCTTAATTGATGTCAGATTGTGCGATAGTGTTTGTCCTATCATCCTTTTAGTTGTAGTGGCCGTTGTGAGTTTCTCTTCTTTATCCTTTTGGTGGGGGGTTTGTCATCTAATTTATGTCAGATCGTGCGATAGTGTTTGTCCAATAATCCTTTTGGTTGTAGTGGCCGGTGTGAGTTTCGCTCCGTGATTCTTTTGTTGGGGGGTCTTCCATCGTAATTGATGTCAGATTGTGCGATAATGTTTGTCCTATCATCCTTTTGGTGGTAGTGGCCAATGGGTGTTTTGCTCCATCATCCTTTTGGTGGGGGTCTGTCATCGTAATTGATATCAGATTGTGCGATAGTATTTGTCCTATCATCCTTTTGGTGGTAGTGGCCAGTGTGAGTTTTGCTCTGTCATCCTTTTGGTGGGGGGTCTGTCATTGTAATTGATGTCAGATTGTGCGATAGTCTCTGTCCTATCATCCTTTTGGTGGTAGTAGCCGGTGTGTGTTTCACTCCGTCATTCTTTTGTTGGGGGGTCTGTCATCTTAATTGATGTCATATTGTGCGATAATGTTTGTCCTATCATCCTTTTGATGGTAGTGGCCGGTGTAAGTTTCTCTCTGTCATCCTTTTTATGGGGGCTCTGTCATCCTAATTGATGTTAGATTCTGCGATAGTGTTTGTCCTATCCTCCTTTTGGTGGTAGTGCTTGGTGTGAGTTTCGCTCCGTCATCCTTTTGGAGGGGGTCTGTCATCTTAATTGATGTCAGATTGTGGGATGGTGTTTGTCCTATCATCCTTTTAGTTGTAGTGGCCGGTGTGAGTTTCGCTTCTTCATCCTCTTGGTGGGGGGTCTGTCATCTAATTGATGGCAGATTGTGCGGTAGTGTTTGTCATATCATCCTTTTGGTGGTAGTGGCCGGTGTGAGTTTCGCTCCGTCATCCTTTTGGTGGGGGGTCTGTCATCTAATTGATGTCAGATTGTGCGATAGTGTTTGTCCTATCATCCTTTTGGTTGTAGTGGTCGGTGTGAGTTTCGCTACGTGATCCTTTTGGTGGGGGGTCTTCCATCGTTATTGATGTCAGATTGTGCAATAGTGTTTGTCCTATCATCCTTTTCGTGGTAGTGGCCAGTGTGAGTTTCGCTCAGTCATCCTTTTGGTGGGGGGTCTGTCATCGTAATGGATATCAAATTGTGCGATAATCTTTGTCCTATCATCCTTTTGCTGGTAGTGGCTGGTGTGAGTTTCGCTCCGTTATCCTTTTGGTGGAGGGTCTCTCATCTAATTTATGTCAGATTGTGCGATAGTGTTTGTCCTATCATCCCTTTGGTTGTAGTGGCCGGTGTGAGTTTCGCTCCGTGATCCTTTTGGTGGGGGGTCTTCCATTGTAATTGATGTCAGATTGTGCGATAGTGTTTGTCCTATCATCCTTTTGGTGGTAGTGGCCAGTGTCAGTTTTGCTCCGTCAACCTTTTGGTGGGGTGTCTATCAACGTAATTCATATCAGATTGTGCGATAGTCTTTGTCCTATCATCCTTTAGGTGGTAGTGGCCAGTGTGAGTTCTGCTCTGTCATCCTTTTGGTGGGGGGTCTGTCATCGTAATTAATGTCAAATTATGCGATAGTCTTTGTCCTATCGTCCTTTTGGTGGTAGTGGTCGGTGTGTGTTTCGCTCTGTCATCATTTTGGTTGGGGTTCTGTCATATTAATTGATGTCAGATTATGAGATAATGTTTGTCCTATCATCCTTTTGATGGTAGTAGCCGGTGTAAGTTTCTCTCTGTCATCCTTTTTGTGGGGGGTCTGTCATCGTAATTGATGTTAGATTGTGCGATAGTGTTTGTCCTATCATCCTTTTGGTGGTAGTGCTTGGTGTGAGTTTCGCTCCGTCATCCTTTTGGAGGGGGGTCTGTCATCTTAATTGATGTCAGATTGTGCGATAGTGTTTGTCCTATCATCCTTTTAGTTGTAGTGGCCGGTGTGAGTTTCTCATCTTTATCCTTTTGGTGGGGGGTTTGTCATCTAATTTATGTCAGATCGTGCGATAGTGTTTGTCCTATCATCCTTTTGGTTGTAGTGGCCGGTGTGAGTTTCGCTCCGTGATTCTTTTGGAGGGGGGTCTTCCATCGTAATTGATGTCAGATTGTGCGATAATGTTTGTCCTATCATCCTTTTGGTGGTAGTGGCCAATTGGAGTTTTGCTCCGTCATCCTTTTGGTGGGGGGTCTGTCATCGTAATTGATATCAGATTGTGCGATAGTATTTGTCCTATCATCCTTTTGGTGGTAGTGGCCAGTGTGAGTTTTGCTCTGTCATCCTTTTGGTGGGGGGTCTGTCATTGTAATTGATGTCAGATTGTGCGATAGTCTTTGTCCTATCATCCTTTTGGTGGTAGTGGCCGGTGTGTGTTTCACTCCGTCATTCTTTTGTTGAGGGGTCTGTCATCTTAATTGATGTCAGATTGTGCGATAATGTTTGTCCTATCATCCTTTTGATGGTAGTGGCCGGTGTAAGTTTCTCTCTGTCATCCTTTTTATGGGGGCTCTGTCATCCTAATTGATGTTAGATTCTGCGATAGTGTTTGTCCTATCCTCCTTTTGGTGGTAGTGCTTGGTGTGAGTTTCGCTCCGTCATCCTTTTGGAGGGGGGTCTGTCATCTTAATTGATGTCAGATTGTGGGATAGTGTTTGTCCTATCATCCTTTTAGTTGTAGTGGCCGGTGTGAGTTTCGCTTCTTCATCCTTTTGGTGGGGGTCTGTCATCTAATTGATGGCAGATTGTGCGGTAGTGTTTGTCCTATCATCCTTTTGGTGGTAGTGGCCGGTGTGAGTTTCGCTCCGTCATCCTTTTGGTGGGGGGGTCTGTCATCTAATAGATGTCAGATTGTGCGATAGTGTTTGTCCTATCATCCTTTTGGTTGTAGTGGTCGGTGTGAGTTTCGCTTCGTGATCCTTTTGGTGGGGGGTCTTCCATCGTTATTGATGTCAGATTGTGCGATAGTGTTTGTCCTATCATCCTTTTCGTGGTAGTGGCCAGTGTGAGTTTCGCTCAGTCATCCTTTTGGTGGGGGGTCTGTCATCGTAATAGATATCAGATTGTGCGATAGTCTTTGTCCTATCATCCTTTTGCTGGTAGTGGCTGGTGTGAGTTTCGCTCCGTTATCCTTTTGGTGGAGGGTCTGTCATCTAATTTATGTCAGATTGTGCGATAGTGTTTGTCTTATCATCCCTTTGGTTGTAGTGGCCGGTGTGAGTTTCGCTCCGTGATTATTTTGGTGGGGGGTCTTCCGTCGTAATCGATGTCAGATTGTGCGATAGTGTTTGTCCTATCATCCTTTTGGTGGTAATGGCCAGTGTGAGTTTTGCTCTATCAACCTTTTGGTGGGGGGTCTGTCATCGTAATTGATATCAGATTGTGCGATAGTCTTTGTCCTATCATCCTTTTGGTGGTAGTGGCCAGTGTGAGTTCTGCTCTGTCATCCTTTTGGTGGGGGGTCTTCCATCGTAATTGATGTCAGATTGTGCTATAATGTTTGTCCTATCATCCTTTTGGTGGTAGTGGCCAATGGGAGTTTTGCTCCGTCATCCTTTTGGTGGGGGGTCTGTCATCGTAATTGATATCAGATTGTGCGATAGTATTTGTCCTATCATCCTTTTGGTGGTAGTGGCCAGTGTGAGTTTTGCTCTGTCATCCTTTTGGTGGGGGGTCTGTCATTGTAATTGATGTCAGATTGTGCGATAGTCTTTGTCCTATCATCCTTTTGGTGGTAGTAGCCGGTGTGTGTTTCACTCCGTCATTCTTTTGTTGGGGGGTATGTCATCTTAATTGATGTCAGATTGTGCGATAATGTTTGTCCTATCATCCTTTTGATGGTAGTGGCCGGTGTAAGTTTCTCTCTGTCATCCTTTTTATGGGGGCTCTGTCATCCTAATTGATGTTAGATTCTGCGATAGTGTTTGTCCTATCCTCCTTTTGGTGGTAGTGCTTGGTGTGAGTTTCGCTCCGTCATCCTTTTGGAGGGGGGTCTGTCATCTTAATTGATGTCAGATTGTGGGATAGTGTTTGTCCTATCATCCTTTTAGTTGTAGTGGCCGGTGTGAGTTTCGCTTCTTCATCCTTTTGGTGGGGGGTCTGTCATCTAATTGATGGCAGATTGTGCGGTAGTGTTTGTCATATCATCCTTTTGGTGGTAGTGGCTGGTGTGAGTTTCGCTCCGTCATCCTTTTGGTGGGGGGTCTGTCATCTAATTGATGTCAGATTGTGCGATAGTGTTTGTCCTATCATCCTTTTGGTTGTAGTGGTCGGTGTGAGTTTCGCTCCGTGATCCTTTTGGTGGGGGGTCTTCCATCGTTATTGATGTCAGATTGTGCGATAGTGTTTGTCCTATCATCCTTTTCGTGGTAGTGGCCAGTGTGAGTTTCGCTCAATCATCCTTTTGGTGGGGGGTCTGTCATCGTAATGGATATCAAATTGTGCAATAATCTTTGTCCTATCATCCTTTTGCTGGTAGTGGCTGGTGTGAGTTTCGCTCCGTTATCCTTTTGGTGGAGGGTCTCTCATCTAATTTATGTCAGATTGTGCGATAGTGTTTGTCCTATCATCCCTTTGGTTGTAGTGGCCGGTGTGAGTTTCGCTCTGTGATCCTTTTGGTGGGGGGTCTTCCATTGTAATTGATGTCAGATTGTGCGATAGTGTTTGTCCTATCATCCTTTTGGTGGTAGTGGCCAGTGTGAGTTTTGCTCCGTCAACCTTTTGGTGGGGTGTCTATCATCGTAATTGATATCAGATTGTGCGATAGTCTTTGTCCTATCATCCTTTTGGTGGTAGTGGCCAGTGTGAGTTCTGCTCTGTCATCCTTTTGGTGGGGGGTCTGTCATCGTAATTAATGTCAAATTATGCGATAGTCTTTGTCCTATCGTCCTTTTGGTGGTAGTGGTCGGTGTGTGTTTCGCTCTGTCATCATTTTGGTTGGGGTTCTGTCATCTTAATTGATGTCAGATTGTGCGATAATGCTTGTCCTATCATCCTTTTGATGGTAGTAGCCGGTGTAAGTTTCTCTCTGTCATCCTTTTTGTGGGGGGTCTGTCATCGTAATTGATGTTAGATTGTGCGATAGTGTTTGTCCTATCATCCTTTTGGTGGTAGTGCTTGGTGTGAGTTTCGCTCCGTCATCCTTTTGGAGGGGGTCTGTCATCTTAATTGATGTCAGATTGTGCGATAGTGTTTGTCCTATCATCCTTTTAGTTGTAGTGGCCAGTGTGAGTTTCTCTTCTTTATCCTTTTGGTGGGGGGTTTGTCATCTAATTTATGTCAGATCGTGCGATCGTGTTTGTCCTATCATCCTTTTGGTTGTAGTGGCCGGTGTGAGTTTCGCTCCGTGATCCTTTTGGTGGGGGGTCTTCCATCGTAATTGATGTCAGATTGTGCGATAGTGTTTGTCCTATCATCCTTTTGGTGGTAGTGGCCAATGGGAGTTTTGCTCCGTCATCCTTTTGGTGGGGGGTCTGTCATCGTAATTGATATCAGATTGTGCGATAGTATTTGTCCTATCATCCTTTTGATGGTAGTGGCCAGTGTGAGTTTTGCTCTGTCATCCTTTTGGTGGGGGGTCTGTCATTGTAATTGATGTCAGATTGTGCGATAGTCTTTGTCCTATCATCCTTTTGGTGGTAGTGGCCGGTGTGTGTTTCACTCCGTCATTCTTTTGTTGGGGGGTCTGTCATCTTAATTGATGTCAGATTGTGCGATAATGTTTGTCCTATCATCCTTTTGATGGTAGTGGCCGGTGTAAGTTTCTCTCTGTCATCCTTTTTATGGGGGCTCTGTCATCCTAATTGATGTTAGATTCTGCGATAGTGTTTGTCCTATCCTCCTTTTGGTGGTAGTGCTTGGTGTGAGTTTCGCTCCGTCATCCTTTTGGAGGGGGGTCTGTCATCTTAATTGATGTCAGATTGTGGGATAGTGTTTGTCCTATCATCCTTTTAGTTGTAGTGGCCGGTGTGAGTTTCGCTTCTTCATCCTTTTGGTGGGGGTCTGTCATCTAATTGATGGCAGATTGTGCAGTAGTGTTTGTCCTATCATCCTTTTGGTGGTAGTGGCCGGTGTGAGTTTCGCTCCGTCATCCTTTTGGTGGGGGGTCTGTCATCTAATAGATGTCAGATTGTGCGATAGTGTTTATCCTATCATCCTTTTGGTTGTAGTGGTCGGTGTGAGTTTCGCTTCGTGATCCTTTTGGTGGGGGGTCTTCCATCGTTATTGATGTCAGATTGTGCGATAGTGTTTGTCCTATCATCCTTTTCGTGGTAGTGGCCAGTGTGAGTTTCGCTCAGTCATCCTTTTGGTGGGGGGTCTGTCATCGTAATGGATATCAGATTGTGCGATAGTCTTTGTCCTATCATCCTTTTGCTGGTAGTGGCTGGTGTGAGTTTCGCTCCGTTATCCTTTTGGTGGAGGGTCTGTCATCTAATTTATGTCAGATTGTGCGATAGTGTTTGTCTTATCATCCCTTTGGTTGTAGTGGCCGGTGTGAGTTTCGCTCCGTGATTATTTTGGTGGGGGGTCTTCCGTCGTAATCGATGTCAGATTGTGCGATAGTGTTTGTCCTATCATCCTTTTGGTGGTAATGGCCAGTGTGAGTTTTTCTCTATCAACCTTTTGGTGGGGGGTCTGTCATCGTAATTGATATCAGATTGTGCGATAGTCTTTGTCCTATCATCCTTTTGATGGTAGTGGCCAGTGTGAGTTCTGCTCTGTCATCCTTTTGGTGGGGGGTCTGTCATCGTAATTGATGTCAAATTGTGCGATAGTCTTTGTCCTATCGTCCTTTTGGTGGTAGTAACCGGTGTGTGTTTCGCTCCATCATTCTTTTGTTGGAGGGTCTGTCATCTTAATTGATGTCAGATTGTGCGATAATGTTTGTCCTATCATCCTTTTGATGGTAGTTGCCGGTGTAAGTTTCTCTCTGTCATCCTTTTTATGGGGGCTCTGTCATCCTAATTGATGTTAGATTGTGCAATAGTGTTTGTCCTATCCTCCTTTTGGTGGTAGTGCTTGGTGTGAGTTTTTCTCCGTCATCCTTTTGGAAGGGGGTCTGTCATCTTAATTGATGTCAGATTGTGCGATAGTGTTTGTCCTATCATCCTTTTAGTTGTAGTGGCCGGTGTGAGTTTCGCTTCTTAATCCTTTTGGGGGGGGGGTCTGTCATCTAATTGATGGCAGATTGTGCGATAGTGTTTGTCCTATCATCCTTTTGGTGGTAGTGGCCGGTGTGAGTTTCGCTCCTTCATCCTTTTGGTGGGGGGTCTGTCATCTAATTGATGTCAGATTGTGCGATAGTGTTTGTCCTATCATCCTTTTGGTTGAAGTGGTCGGTGTGAGTTTCGCTCCGTGATCGTTTTGGTGGGGGGTCTTCCATCGTTATTGATGTCAGATTGTGCGATAGTGTTTGTCCTATCATCCTTTTCGTGGTAGTGGCTAGTGTGAGTTTCGCTCAGTCATCCTTTTGGTGGGGGGTTTGTCATCGTAATGGATATCAGATTGTGCGATAGTCTTTGTCCTATCATCCTTTTGCTGGTAGTGGCTGGTGTGAGTTTCGCTCCGTTATCCTTTTCGTGGAGGGTCTGTCATCTAATTTATGTCAGATTGTGCGATAGTGTTTGCCTTATCATCCCTTTGGTTGTAGTGCCCGGTGTGAGTTTCGCTCCGTGATCCTTTTGGTGGGGGGTCTTCCATCATAATTGACGTCAGATTGTGCGATAGTGTTTGTCCTATCATCCTTTTGGTGGTAGTGGCCAGTGTGAGTTCTGCTCTGTCATCCTTTTGGTGGGGGGTCTGTCATCGTAATTGATGTCAAATTGTGCGATAGTCTTTGTCCTATCGTCCTTTTGGTGGTAGTGGTCGGTGTGTGTTTTGCTATGTCATCATTTTGGTTGGGGGTCTGTCATCTTAATTGATGTCAGATCGTGCGATAATGTTTGTCCTATCATCCTTTTGATGGTAGTAGCCGGGGTAAGTTTCTCTCTGTCATCCTTTTTTTGGGGGGTCTGTCATCGTAATTGATGTTAGATTGTGCGATAGTGTTTGTCCTATAATCCTTTTGGTGGTAGTGCTTGGTGTGAGTTTCGCTCCTTCATCCTTTTGGAGGGGGGTCTGTCATCTTAATTGATGTCAGATTGTGCGATAGTGTTTGTCCTATCATCCTTTTAGTTGTAGTGGCCGGTGTGAGTTTCTCTTCTTTATCCTTTTGGTGGGGGGTCTGTCATCTAATTGATGGCAGATTGTGCGATAGTGTTTGTCCTATCATCCTTTTGGAGGTAGTGACCGATGTGAGTTTCGCTCTGTCATCCTTTTGGTGGGGGGTCTGTCATCTAATTGATATCAGATTGTGCGATAGTGTTTGTCCTATCATCCTTTTGGTTGTAGTGTTCGGTGTGAGTTTCGCTCCGTGATCCTTTTGGTGGGGGGTCTTCCATCGTTATTGATGTCAGATTGTGCGATAGTGTTTGTCCTATCATCCTTTTGGTGGTAGTGGCCAGTGTGAGGTTCGCTCAGTCATCCTTTTGGTGGGGGGTCTGTCATCGTAATGGATATCAGATTGTGCGATAGTCTTTGTCCTATCATCCTTTTGCTTGTAGTGGCTGGTGTGAGTTTCACTCCGTTATCCTTTTGGTGGAGGGTCTGTCATCTAATTTATGTCAGATTGTGCGATAGTGTTTGTCTTATCATCCCTTTGGTTGTAGTGGCCAGTGTGAGTTTCGCTCCGTGATCCTTTTGGTGGGGGGTCTTCCATCGTAATTGATATCAGATTGTGCGATAGTGTTTGTCCTATCATCATTTTGGTGGTAGTGGCCAGTGTGAGTTTTGCTCCGTCAACCTTTTGGTGGGGGGTATGTCATCGTAATTGATATCAGATTGTGCGATAGTCTTTTCCCTATCATCCTTTTGGTGGTAGTGGCCAGTGTGAGTTCTGCTCTGTCATCTTTTTGGTGGGGTGTCTGTCATCGTAATTGATGTCAAATTGTGCGATAGTCTTTGTCCTATCGTCCTTTTGGTGGTAGTGGTCGGTGTGTGTTTCGCTCTGTCATCATTTTGGTTGGGGGTCTGTCATCTTAATTGATGTTAGATCGTGCGATAATGTTTGTCCTATCATCCTTTTGATGGTAGTAGCCGGAGTAAGTTTCACTCTGTCATCCTTTTTATGGGGGTTCTGTCATCGTAATTGATGTTAGATTGTGCGGTAGTGTTTGTCCTATCATCCTTTTGGTGGTTGTGCTTGGTGTGAGTTTCGCTCCGTCATCCTTTTGGAGGGGGCTCTGTCATCTTAATTAATGTCAGATTGTGCGATAGTGTTTGTCCTCTCTTCCTTTTGGTGGTAGTCGCCTGTGTGAGTTTTGCTTTGTCATCCTTTTGGTGGGGGGTCTGTCATCTAATTGATGGCAGATTGTGCGATAGTGTTTGTCCTATCATCCTTTTGGTGGTAGTTGCCGATGTGAGTTTCGCTCCGTCATCCTTTTGGTGGGGGGTCTGTCATCGTAATTGATGTCAGATTGTGTGATAGTGTTTGTCCTATCATCCTTTTGGTGGTAGTGCTTGGTGTGAGTTTACCTCCGTCATCCTTTTGGAGGGGGGTCTGTCATCTTAATTGATGTCAGATTGTGCGATAGTGTTTGTCCTATCATCCTTTTAGTTGTAGTGGCCGGTGTGAGTTTCTCTTCTTTATCCTTTTGGTGGGGGGTCTGTCATCTAATTGATGGTAGATTGTGCGATAGTGTTTGGACTATAATCCTTTTGGTGGGGGGTCTGTCATCTAATTGATGTCAGATTGTGCGATAGTGTTTGTTCTATCATCCTTTTGGTTGTAGTGTTCGGTGTGAGTTTCGCTCCGTGATCCTTTTGGTGGGGGGTCTTCCATCGTTATTGATGTCAGATTGTGCGATAGTGTTTGTCCTATCATCCTTTTGGTGGTAGTGGCTAGTGTAAGTTTCGCTCAGTCATCCTTTTGTTGCAGGGTCAGTCATCGTAATGGATATCAGATTATGCGATAGTCTTTGTCCTATCATCCTTTTGCTGGTAGTGGCTGGTATGAGTTTCGCTCCGTTATCCTTTTGGTGGAGGGTCTGTCATTTAATTTATGTCAGATTGTGCGATAGTGTTTGTCTTATCATCCCTTTGGTTGTAGTGGCTGGTGTGAGTTTCGCTCCGTGATCCTTTTGGTGGGGGGTCTTCCATCGTAATTGATGTCAGATTGTGCGATAGTGTTTGTCCTATCATCATTTTGGTGGTAGTGGCCAGTGTGAGTTTACCTCCGTCAACCTTTTGGTGGGGGGTCTGTCATCGTAATTGATATCAGATTGTGCGATAGTCTTTTCCCTATCATCCTTTTGGTGGTAGTGGCCAGTGTGAGTTCTGCTCTGTCATCCTTTTGGTTGGGGGTCTGTCATCTTAATTGATGTCAGATCGTGCGATAATGTTTGTCCTATCTTCCTTTTGATGGTAGTAGCCGGTGTAAGTTTCTCTCTGTCATCCTTTTTATGGGGGGTCTGTCATCGTAATTGATGTTAGATTGTGCGGTAGTGTTTGTCCTATCATCCTTTTGGTGGTTGTGCTTGGTGTGAGTTTCGCTCCGTCATCCTTTTGGAGGGGCGTCTGTCATCTTAATTGATGTCAGATTGTGCGATAGTGTTTGTCCTATCATCCTTTTAGTTGTAGTGGCCGGTGTGAGTTTCTCTTCTTTATCCTTTTGGTGGGGGGTCTGTCATCTAATTGATGGCAGATTGTGCGATAGTGTTTGTCCTATCATCGTTTTGGTGGTAATGGCCGATGTGAGTTTCTCTCCGTCATCCTTTTGGTGGGGGGTCTGTCATCGTAATTGATGTCAGATTGTGCGATAGTGTTTGTCCTATCATCCTTTTGGTGGTAGTGCTTGGTGTGAGTTTAGCTCCGTCATCCTTTTGGAGGGGGTCTGTCATCTTAATTGATGTCAGATTGTGCGATAGTGTTTGTCCTATCATCCTTTTAATTGTAGTGGCCGGTGTGAGTTTCTCTTCTTTATCCTTTTGGTGGGGGGTCTGTCATCTAATTGATGGCAGATTGTGCGATAGTGTTTGTCCTATCATCCTTTTGGTGGGGGGTCTGTCATCTAATTGATGTCAGATTATGCGATAGTGTTTGTTCTATCATCCTTTTGGTTGTAGTGTTCGGTGTGAGTTTCGCTCCGTAATCCTTTTGGTGGGGGGTCTTCCATCGTTATTGATGTCAGATTGTGCGATAGTGTTTGTCCTATCATCCTTTTGGTGGTAGTGGCCAGTGTGAGTTTCGCTCAGTCATCCTTTTGGTGGGGGGTCTGTCATCGTAATAGATATCAGATTGTGCGATAGTCTTTGTCCTATCATCCTTTTGCTGGTAGTGGCTGGTGTGAGTTTCGCTCCGTTATCCTTTTGGTGGAGGTTCTGTCATCTAATTTATGTCAGATTGTGCGATAGTGTTTGTCTTATCATCCCTTTGGTTGTAGTGGCCGGTGTGAGTTTCGCTCCGTGATCCTTTTGGTGGGGGGTCATCCATCGTAATTGATGTCAGATTGTGCGATAATGTTTGTCCTATCATCATTTTGGTGGTAGTGGCCAGTGTGAGTTTTGCTCCGTCAACCTTTTGGTGGGGGGTCTGTCATCGTAATTGATGTCAAATTGTGCGATAGTTTTTGTCCTATCGTCCTTTTGATGGTAGTGGTCGGTGTGTGTTTCGCTCTGTCATCATTTTGGTTGGGGGTCTGTCATCTTAATTGATGTCAGATCGTGCGATAATGTTTGTCCTATCATCCTTTTGATGGTATTAGCCGGTGTAAGTTTCTCTCTGTCATCCTTTTATGGGGGGTCTGTCATCGTAATTGATGTTAGATTGTGCGATAGTGTTTGTCCTATCATCCTTTTGGTGGTTGTGCTTGGTGTGAGTTTCGCTCCGTCATCCTTTTGGAGGGGGGTCTGTCATCTTAATTTATGTCAGATTGTGCGATAGTGTTTGTCCTATCATCCTTTTAGTTGTAGTGGCCGGTGTGAGTTTCTCTTCTTTATCCTTTTGGTGGGGGGTCTGTCATCTAATTGATGGCAGATTGTGCGATAGTGTTTGTCCTATCATCCTTTTGGTGGTAGTGGCCGATGTGAGTTTCGCTCCGTCATCCTTTTGGTGGGGGGTCTGTCATCGTAATTTTTTTGATGTCAGATTGTGCGATAGTGTTTGTCCTATCATCCTTTTGGTGGTAGTGCTTGGTGTGAGTTTTGCTCCGTCATCCTTTTGGAGGGGGGTCTGTCATCTTAATTGATGTCAGATTGTGCGATAGTGTTTGTCCTATCATCCTTTTAGTTGTAGTGGCCGGTATGAATTTCTCTTCTTTATCCTTTTGGTGGGGGGTCTGTCATCTAATTGATGGCAGATTGTGCGATAGTGTTTGTCCTATCATCCTTTTGGTGGTAGTGGCCGATGTGAGTTTCGCTCCGTCATCCTTTTGGTGGGGGGTCTGTCATCGTAATTGATGTCAGATTGTGCTATAGTGTTTGTCCTATCATCCTTTTGGTGGTAGTGCTTGGTGTGAGTTTCGCTCTGTCATCCTTTTGGAGGGGGGTCTGTCATCTTAATTGATGTCAGATTGTGCGATAGTGTTTGTCCTATCATCCTTTTAGTTGTAGTGGCCGGTGTGAGTTTCTCTTCTTTATCCTTTTGGTGGGGGGTCTGTCATCTAATTGATGGAAGATTGTGCGATAGTGTTTGTCCTATCATCCTTTTGGTAGGGGGTCTGTCATCGTAATTGATGTCAGATTGTGCGATAGTGTTTGTCCTATCATCCTTTTGGTGGGGGGTCTGTCATCGTAATTGATGTCAGATTGTGCGATAGTGTTTGTCCTATCATCCTTTTGGCGTTAGTGTTCGGTGTGAGTTTCGCTCCGTGATCCTTTTGGTGGGGGGTCTTCCATCGTTATTGATGTCAGATTGTGCGATAGTGTTTGTCCTATCATCCTTTTGGTGGTAGTGGCCAGTGTGAGTTTCGCTCAGTCATCCTTTTGGTGGGGGGTCTGCAATCGTAATGGATATCAGATTGTACGATAGTCTTTGTCCTATCATCCTTTTGCTGGTAGTGGCTGGTGTGAGTTTCGCTCCGTTATCCTTTTGGTGGAGGGTCTGTCATCTAATTTATGTCAGATTGTGCGATAGTGTTTGTCTTATCATCCCTTTGGTTGTAGTGGCCGGTGTGAGTTTCGCTCCGTGATCCTTTTGGTGGGGGGTCTTCCATCGTAATTGATGTCAGATTGTGCGATAGTGTTTGTCCTATCATCATTTTGGTGGTAGTGGCCAGTGTGAGTTTTGCTCCGTCAACCTTTTGGTGGGGGGTCTGTCATCGTAATTGATATCAGATTGTGCGATAGTCTTTTCCCTATCATCCTTTTGGTGGTAGTGGCCAGTGTGAGTTCTGCTCTGTCATCCTTTTGGTGGGGGGTTTGTCATCGTAATTGATGTCAAATTGTGCGATAGTCTTTGTCCTATCGTCGGTTTGGTGGTAGTGGTCGGTGTGTGTTTCGCTCTGTCATCATTTTGGTTGGGGGTCTGTCATCTTAATTGATGTCAGATCGTGCGATAATGTTTGTCCTATCATCCTTTTGATGGTAGTAGCCGGTGTAAGTTTCTCTCTGTCATCCTTTTATGGGGGGTCTGTCATCGTAATTGATGTTAGATTGTGCGATAGTGTTTGTCCTATCATCCTTTTGGTGGTTGTGCTTGGTGTGAGTTTCGCTCCGTCATCCTTTTGGAGAGGGGTCTGTCATGTTAATTGATGTCATTTTGTGCGATAGTGTTTGTCCTATCATCCTTTTAGTTGTAGTGGCCGGTGTGAGTTTCTCTTCTTTATCCTTTTGGTGGGGGGTCTGTCATCTAATTGATGGCAGATTGTGCGATAGTGTTTGTCCTATCATCCTTTTGGTGGTAGTGGCCGATGTGAGTTTTGCTCCGTCATCCTTTTCGTGGGGGGTCTGTCATCGTAATTGATGTCAGATTGTGCTATAGTGTTTGTCCTATCATCCTTTTGGTGGTAGTGCTTGGTGTGAGTTTCGCTCCGTCATCCTTTTGGAGGGGGGTCTGTCATCTTAATTGATGTCAGATTGTGCGATAGTGTTTGTCCTATCATCCTTTTAGTTGTAGTGGCCGGTGTGAGTTTCTCTTCTTTATCCTTTTGGTGGGGGGTCTGTCATCTAATTGATGGCAGATTGTGCGATAGTGTTTGTCCTATCATCCTTTTGGTGGTAGTGGCCGATGTGAGTTTCACTCCGTCATCCTTTTGGTGGGGGGTCTGTCATCTAATTGATGTCAGATTGTGCGATAGTGTTTGTCCTATCATCCTTTTGGTTGTAGTGTTCGGTGTGAGTTTCGCTCCGTGATCCTTTTGGTGCGGGGTCTTCCATAGTTATTGATGTCAGATTGTGCGATAGTGTTTGTCCTATCATCCTTTTGGTGGTAGTGGCCAGTGTGAGTTTCGCTTAGTCATCCTTTTGGTGGGGGGTCTGTCATCATAATGGATATCAGATTGTGCGATAGTCTTTGTCCTATCATCCTTTTGCTGGTAGTGGCTGGTGTGGTTTCGCTCTGTTATCCTTTTGGTGGAGGGTCTGTCATCTAATTTATGTCAGATTTTGCGATAGTGTTTGTCTTATTATCCCTTTGGTTGTAGTGGCCGGTGTGAGTTTCACTCCGTGATCTTTTTGGTGGGGGGTCTTCCATCGTAATTGATGTCAGATTGTGCGATAGTGTTTGTCCTATCATCCTTTTGGTTGTAGTTGCCAGTGTGAGTTTTGCTCCGTCAACCTTTTGGTGGGGGGTTTGTCATCGTAATTGATATCAGATTGTGCGATAGTCTTTGTCCTATCATCCTTTTGGTGGTAGTGGCCAGTGTGAGTTCTGCTCTGTCATCCTTTTGGTGGGGGATCTGTCATCGTAATTGATGTCAAATTGTGCGATAGTCTTTGTCCTATCGTCCTTTTGGTGGTAGTGGTCGGTGTGTGTTTCGCTCTGTCATCATTTTGGTTGGGGGTCTGTCATCTTAATTGATGTCAGATCGTGCGATAATGTTTGTCCTATCATCCTTTTGATGGTAGTAGCCGGTGTAAGTTTCTCTCTGTCATCCTTTTTGTGGGGGGTCTTTCATCGTAATTGATGTTAGATTGTGCGATAGTGTTTGTGCTATCATCCTTTTGGTGGTTGTGCTTGGTATGAGTTTCGCTCCGTCATCCTTTTGAAGGGGGTCTGTCATCTAAATTGATGTCAGATTGTGCGATAGTGTTTGTCCTATCATCCTTTTAGTTGTAGTGGCCGGTGTGAGTTTCTCTTCTTTATCCTTTTGGTGGGGGGTCTGTCATCTAATTGATGGAAGATTGTGCGATAGTGTTTATCCTATCATCTTTTTGGTGGTAGTGGCCGATGTGAGTTTCGCTCCATCATCCTTTTGGTGGGGGGTATGTCATCTAATTGATGTCTGATTGTGCGATCGTGTTTGTCCTATCATCCTTTTGGTTGTAGTGTTCGGTGTGAGTTTCGCTCCGTGATCCTTTTGGTGGGGGGTCTTCCATCGTTATTGATGTCAGATTGTGCGATAGTGTTTGTCCTATCATCCTTTTGGTGGTAGTGGCCAGTGTGAGTTTCGCTCAGTCATCCTTTTGGTGGGGGGTCTGTCATCGTAATTGATATCAGATTGTGCGATAGTCTTTGTCCTATCATCCTTTTACTGGTAGTGGCTGGTGTGAGTTTTGCTCCGTTATCCTTTTGGTGGAGGCTCTGTCATCTAATTTATGTCAGATTGTGCGATAGTGTTTGTCCTATCATCCTTTTGGTTGTAGTGGCCGGTGTGAGTTTCGCTCCGTGATCCTTTTGGTGGGGGGTCTTCCATCGTAATTGATGTCAGATTGTGCGATAGTGTTTGTCATATCATCCTTTTGGTGGTAGTCGCCAGTGTGTGTTTTGCTCCGTCATCCTTTTGGTGGGGGGTGTGTCATCGTAATTGATATCAGATTGTGCGATAGTCTTTCTCCTATCATCCTTTTGGTGGTAGTGGCCAGTGTGAGTTCTGCTCTGTCATCCTTTTGGTAGGGGGTCTGTCATCGTAATTGATGTCAAATTGTGCGATAGTCTTTGTCCTATAATCCTTTTGGTGGTAGTGGCCGGTGTGAGTTTCGCTCTATCATCATTTTGGTTAGGGGTCTGTTATCTTAATTGATGTTAGATTGTGCGATAATGTTTGTCCTATCATCCTTTTGATGGTAGTAGCCGGTGTAAGTTTCTCTCTGTCATCCTTTTTGTGGGGGGTCTGTCATCGTAATTGATGTTAGATTGTGCGATAGTGTTTGTCCTATCATCCTTTTGGTAGTAGTGCTTGGTTTGAGTTTCGCTCCATCATCCTTTTGGAGGGGGGTCTGTCATCTTAATTGATGTCAGATTGTGCGATAGTGTTTGTCCTATCATCCTTTTAGTTGTAGTGGCCAGTGTGAGTTTCGCTTCTTCATCCTTTTGGTGGGGGGTCTGTCATCTAATTGATGGCAGATTGTGCGATAGTGTTTGTCCTATCATCCTTTTGGTTGTAGTGGCCGGTGTGAGTTTCGCTTTGTCATCATTTTGGTTGGGGGTCTGTCATCTTAATTGATGTCAGATCGTGCGATAATGTTTGTCCTATCATCCTTTTGATGGTAGTAGCCGGTGTAAGTTTCTCTCTGTCATCCTTTTTGTGGGGGGTCTTTCATCGTAATTGATGTTAGATTCTGCGATAGTGTTTGTGCTATCATCCTTTTGGTGGTTGTGCTTGGTATGAGTTTCGCTCCGTCATCCTTTTGAAGGGGGGTCTGTCATCTTAATTGATGTCAGATTGTGCGATAGTGTTTGTCCTATCATCCTTTTAGTTGTAGTGGCCGGTGTGAGTTTCTCTTCTTTATCCTTTTGGTGGGGGGTCTGTCATCTAATTGATGGAAGATTGTGCGATAGTGTTTATCCTATCATCTTTTTGGTGGTAGTGGCCGATGTGAGTTTCGCTCCGTCATCCTTTTGGTGGGGGGTCTGTCATCTAATTGATGTCTGATTGTGCGATAGTGTTTGTCCTATCATCCTTTTGGTTGTAGTGTTCGGTGTGAGTTTCGCTCCGTGATCCTTTTGGTGGGGGGTCTTCCATCGTTATTGATGTCAGATTGTGCGATAGTGTTTGTCCTATCATCCTTTTGGTGGTAGTGGCCAGTGTGAGTTTCGCTCAGTCATCCTTTTGGTGGAGGGTCTGTCATCGTAATTGATATCAGATTGTGCGATAGTCTTTGTCCTATCATCCTTTTACTGGTAGTGGCTGGTGTGAGTTTTGCTCCGTTATCCTTTTGGTGGAGGCTCTGTCATCTAATTTATGTCAGATTGTGCGATAGTGTTTTTCCTATCATCCTTTTGGTTGTAGTGGCCGGTGTGAGTTTCGCTCCGTGATCCTTTTGGTGGGGGGTCTTCCATCGTAATTGATGTCAGATTGTGCGATAGTGTTTGTCATATCATCCTTTTGGTGGTAGTCGCCAGTGTGTGTTTTGCTCCGTCATCCTTTTGGTGGGGGGTGTGTCATCGTAATTGATATCAGATTGTGCGATAGTCTTTCTCCTATCATCCTTTTGGTGGTAGTGGCCAGTGTGAGTTCTGCTCTGTTATCCTTTTGGTAGGGGGTCTGTCATCGTAATTGATGTCAAATTGTGTGATAGTCTTTGTCCTATAATCCTTTTGGTGGTAGTGGCCAGTGTGAGTTTCACTCTATCATCATTTTGGTTAGGGGTCTGTTATCTTAATTGATGTCAGATTGTGCGATAATGTTTGTCCTATCATCCTTTTGATGGTAGTAGCCGGTGTAAGTTTCTCTCTGTCATCCTTTTTGTGGGGGGTCTGTCATCGTAATTGATGTTAGATTGTGCGATAGTGTTTGTCCTATCATCCTTTTGGTAGTAGTGCTTGGTGTGAGTTTCGCTCCATCATCCTTTTGGAGGGGGGTCTGTCATCTTAATTGATGTCAGATTGTGCGATAGTGTTTGTCCTATCATCCTTTTAGTTGTAGTGGCCGGTGTGAGTTTCGCTTCTTCATCCTTTTGGTGGGGGGTCTGTCATCTAATTGATGGCAGATTGTGCGATAGTGTTTGTCCTATCATCCTTTTGGTTGTAGTGGCCGGTGTGAGTTTCGCTCCGTCATCCTTTTGGTGGGGGGTCTGTCATCTAATTGATGTCAGATTGTGCGATAGTGTTTATCCTATCATCCTTTTGGTTGTAGTGGTTGGTGTGAGTTTCGCTCCGTGATCCTTTTGGTGGGGGGTCTTCCATCGTTATTGATGTCAGATTGTGCGATAGTGTTTGTCCTATCATCCTTTTGATGGTAGTAGCCGGTGTAAGTTTCTCTCTGTCATCCTTTTTGTGGGGGGTCTTTCATCGTAATTGATGTTAGATTGTGCGATAGTGTTTGTGCTAGCATCCTTTTGGTGGTTGTGCTTGGTATGAGTTTCGCTCCGTCATCCTTTGGAAGGGGGGTCTGTCATCTTAATTGATGTCAGATTGTGCGATAGTGTTTGTCCTATCATCCTTTTAGTTGTAGTGGCCGGTGTGAGTTTCTCTTCTTTATCCTTTTGGTGGGGGGTCTGTCATCTAATTGATGGAAGATTGTGCGATAGTGTTTATCCTATCATCTTTTTGGTGGTAGTGGCCGATGTGAGTTTCGCTCCGTCATCCTTTTGGTGGGGGGTCTGTCATCTAATTGATGTCAGATTGTGCGATAGTGTTTGTCCTATCATCCTTTTGGTTGTAGTGTTCGGTGTGAGTTTCGCTCCGTGATCCTTTTGGTGGGGGGTCTTCCATCGTTATTGATGTCAGATTGTGCGATAGTGTTTGTCCTATCATCCTTTTGGTGGTAGTGGCCAGTGTGAGTTTCGCTCAGTCATCCTTTTGGTGGGGGGTCTGTCATCGTAATTGATATCATATTGTGCGATAGTCTTTGTCCTATCATCCTTTTACTGGTAGTGGCTGGTGTGAGTTTTGCTCCGTTATCCTTTTGGTGGAGGCTCTGTCATCTAATTTATGTCAGATTGTGCGATAGTGTTTGTCCTATCATCCTTTTGGTTGTAGTGGCCGGTGTGAGTTTCGCTCCGTGATCCTTTTGGTGGGGGGTCTTCCATCGTAATTGATGTCAGATTGTGCGATAGTGTTTGTCATATCATCCTTTTGGTGGTAGTCGCCAGTGTGTGTTTTGCTCCGTCATCCTTTTGGTGGGGGGTGTGTCATCGTAATTGATATCAGATTGTGCGATAGTCTTTCTCCTATCATCCTTTTGGTGGTAGTGGCCAGTGTGAGTTCTGCTCTATCATCCTTTTGGTAGGGGGTCTGTCATCGTAATTGATGTCAAATTGTGCGATAGTCTTTGTCCTATAATCCTTTTGGTGGTAGTGGCCGGTGTGAGTTTCGCTCTATCATCATTTTGGTTAGGGGTCTGTTATCTTAATTGATGTTAGATTGTGCGATAATGTTTGTCCTATCATCCTTTTGATGGTAGTAGCCGGTGTAAGTTTCTCTCTGTCATCCTTTTTGTGGGGGGTCTGTCATCGTAATTGATGTTAGATTGTGCGATAGTGTTCGTCCTATTATCCTTTTGGTAGTAGTGCTTGGTGTGAGTTTCGCTCCATCATCCTTTTGGAGGGGGGTCTGTCATCTTAATTGATGTCAGATTGTGCGATAGTGTTTGTCCTATCATCCTTTTAGTTGTAGTGGCCGGTGTGAGTTTCGCTTCTTCATCCTTTTGGTGGGGGGTCTGTCATCTAATTGATGGCAGATTGTGCGATAGTGTTTGTCCTATCATCCTTTTGGTTGTAGTGGCCGGTGTGAGTTTCGCTCCGTCATCCTTTTGGTGGGGGGTCTGTCATCTAATTGATGTCAGATTGTGCGATAGTGTTTATCCTATCATCCTTTTGGTTGTAGTGGTTGGTGTGAGTTTCGCTCCGTGATCCTTTTGGTGGGGGGTCTTCCATCGTTATTGATGTCAGATTGTGCGATAGTGTTTGTCCTATCATCCTTTTCGTGGTAGTGGCTAGTGTGAGTTTTGCTCAGTCATCCTTTAGGTGGGGGGTCTGTCATCGTAATGGATATCAGATTGTGCGATAGTCTTTGTCCTATCATCCTTTTGCTGGTAGTGGCGGGTGTGAGTTTCGCTCCGTTATCCTTTTGGTGGAGGGTCTGTCATCTAATTTATGTCAGATTGTGCGATAGTGTTTGTCTTATCATCCCTTTGGTTGTAGTGGTCGGTGTGAGTTTCGCTCCGTGATCCTTTTGGTGGGGGGTCTTCCATCGTAATTGATGTCAGATTGTGCGATAGTGTTTGTCCTATCATCCTTTTGGTGGTAGTGGCCAGTGTGAGTTTTGCTCCGTCATCCTTTTGGTGGGGGGTCTGTCATCATAATTGATGTCAGATTGTGCGATAGTCTTTGTCCTATCATCCTTTTGGTGGTAGTGGCCAGTGTGAGTTCTGCTCTGTCATCCTTTTGGTGGGGGTCTGTCATCGTAATTGATGTCAAATTGTGCGATAGACTTTGTCCTATCGTCCTTTTGGTGGTAGTGGTCGGTGTGTGTTTCACTCTGTCATCATTTTGGTGGGGGGTCTGTCATCTAATTGATGGCAGATTGTGCGATAGTGTTTGTCCTATCATCCTTTTGGTGGTAGTGGCCGATGTGAGTTTTGCTCCGTCATCCTTTTCGTGGGGGGTCTGTCATCGTAATTGATGTCAGATTGTGTGATACTGTTTGTCCTATCATCCTTTTGGTGGTAGTGCTTGGTGTGAGTTTCGCTCCGTCATCCTTTTGGAGGGGGGTCTGTCATCTTAATTGATGTCAGATTGTGCGATAGTGTTTGTCCTATCATCCTTTTAGTTGTAGTGGCCGGTGTGAGTTTCTCTTCTTTATCCTTTTGGTGGGGGGTCTGTCATCTAATTGATGGCAGATTGTGCGATAGTGTTTGTCCTATCATCCTTTTGGTGGTAGTGGCCGATGTTAGTTTCGCTCCGTCATCCTTTTGGGGGGGGTCTGTCATCTAATTGATGTCAGATTGTGCGATAGTGTTTGTCCTATCATCCTTTTGGTTGTAGTGTTCGGTGTGAGTTTCGCTCCGTGATCCTTTTGGTGGGGGGTCTTCCATAGTTATTGATGTCAGATTGTGCGATAGTGTTTATCCTATCATCCTTTTGGTGGTAGTTGCTAGTGTGAGTTTCGCTCAGTCATCCTTTTGGTGGGGGGTCTGTCATCATAATGGATATCAGATTGTGCGATAGTCTTTGTCCTATCATCCTTTTGCTGGTAGTGGCTGTTGTGGTTTCGCTCTGTTATCCTTTTGGTGGTGGGTCTGTCATCTAATTTATGTCAGATTGTGCGATAGTGTTTGTCTTATTATCCCTTTGGTTGTAGTGGCCGGTGTGAGTTTCACTCCGTGATCTTTTTGGTGGGGGGTCTTCCATCGTAATTGATGTCAGATTGTGCGATAGTGTTTGTCCTATCATCCTTTTGGTTGTAGTGGACAGTGTGAGTTTTGCTCCGTCAACCTTTTGGTGGGGGGTTTGTCATCGTAATTGATATCAGATTGTGCGATAGTCTTTGTCCTATCATCCTTTTGGTGGTAGTGGCCAGTGTGAGTTCTGCTCTGTCATCCTTTTGGTGGGGGATCTGTCATCGTAATTGATGTCAAATTGTGCGATAGTCTTTGTTCTATCGTCCTTTTGGTGGTAGTGGTCGGTGTGTGTTTCGCTCTGTCATCATTTTGGTTGGGGGTCTGTCATCTTAATTGATGTCAGATCGTGCGATAATGTTTGTCCTATCATCCTTTTGATGGTAGTAGCCGGTGTAAGTTTCTCTCTGTCATCCTTTTTGTGGGGGGTCTTTCATCGTAATTGATGTTAGATTGTGCGATAGTGTTTGTACTATCATCCTTTTGGTGGTTGTGCTTGGTATGAGTTTCGCTCCGTCATCCTTTTGAAGGGGGGTCTGTCATCTAAATTGATGTCAGATTGTGCGATAGTGTTTGTCCTATCATCCTTTTAGTTGTAGTGGCCGGTGTGAGTTTCTCTTCTTTATCCTTTTGGTGGGGGGTCTGTCATCTAATTGATGGAAGATTGTGCGATAGTGTTTATCCTATCATCTTTTTGGTGGTAGTGGCCGATGTGAGTTTCCCTCCATCATCCTTTTGGTGGGGGGTATGTCATCTAATTGATGTCTGATTGTGCGATAGTGTTTGTCCTATCATCCTTTTGGTTGTAGTGTTCGGTGTGAGTTTCGCTCCGTGATCCTTTTGGTGGGGGGTCTTCCATCGTTATTGATGTCAGATTGTGCGATAGTGTTTGTCCTATCATCCTTTTGGTGGTAGTGGCCAGTGTGAGTTTCGCTCAGTCATCCTTTTGGTGGGGGGTCTGTCATCGTAATTGATATCAGATTGTGCGATAGTCTTTGTCCTATCATCCTTTTACTGGTAGTGGCTGGTGTGAGTTTTGCTCCGTTATCCTTTTGGTGGAGGCTCTGTCATCTAATTTATGTCAGATTGTGCGATAGTGTTTGTCCTATCATCCTTTTGGTTGTAGTGGCCGGTGTGAGTTTCGCTCCGTGATCCTTTTGGTGGGGGGTCTTCCATCGTAATTGATGTCAGATTGTGCGATAGTGTTTGTCATATCATCCTTTTGGTGGTAGTCGCCAGTGTGTGTTTTGCTCCGTCATCCTTTTGGTGGGGGGTGTGTCATCGTAATTGATATCAGATTGTGCGATAGTCTTTCTCCTATCATCCTTTTGGTGGTAGTGGCCAGTGTGAGTTCTGCTCTGTCATCCTTTTGGTAGGGGGTCTGTCATCGTAATTGATGTCAAATTGTGCGATAGTCTTTGTCCTATAATCCTTTTGGTGGTAGTGGCCGGTGTGAGTTTCGCTCTATCATCATTTTGGTTAGGGGTCTGTTATCTTAATTGATGTCAGATTGTGCGATAATGTTTGTCCTATCATCCTTTTGATGGTAGTAGCCGGTGTAAGTTTCTCTCTGTCATCCTTTTTGTGGGGGATCTGTCATCGTAATTGATGTTAGATTGTGCGATAGTTTTTGTCCTATCATCCTTTTGGTAGTAGTGCTTGGTTTGAGTTTCGCTCCATCATCCTTTTGGAGGGGGGTCTGTCATCTTAATTGATGTCAGATTGTGCGATAGTGTTTGCCCTATCATCCTTTTAGTTGTAGTGGCCAGTGTGAGTTTCGCTTCTTCATCCTTTTGGTGGGGGGTCTGTCATCTAATTGATGGCAGATTGTGCGATAGTGTTTGTCCTATCATCCTTTTGGTTGTAGTGGCCGGTGTGAGTTTCGCTCTGTCATCATTTTGGTTGGGGGTCTGTCATCTTAATTGATGTCAGATCGTGCGATAATGTTTGTACTATCATCCTTTTGATGGTAGTAGCCGGTGTAAGTTTCTCTCTGTCATCCTTTTTGTGGGGGGTCTTTCATCGTAATTGATGTTAGATTCTGCGATAGTGTTTGTGCTATCATCCTTTTGGTGGTTGTGCTTGGTATGAGTTTCTCTCTGTCATCCTTTTGAAGGGGGGTCTTTCATCGTAATTGATGTCAGATTGTGCGATAGTGTTTGTGCTAGCATCCTTTTGGTGGTAGTGGCGGGTGTGAGTTTCGCTCCGTTATCCTTTTGGTGGAGGGTCTGTCATCTAATTTATGTCAGATTGTGCGATAGTGTTTGTCTTATCATCCCTTTGGTTGTAGTGGTCGGTGTGAGTTTCGCTCCGTGATCCTTTTGGTGGGGGGTCTTGCATCGTAATTGATGTCAGATTGTGCGATAGTGTTTGTCCTATCATCCTTTTGGTGGTAGTGGCCAGTGTGAGTTTTGCTCCGTCATCCTTTTGGTGGGGGGTCTGTCATCATAATTGATGTCAGATTGTGCGATAGTCTTTGTCCTATCATCCTTTTGGTGGTAGTGGCCAGTGTGAGTTCTGCTCTGTCATCCTTTTGATGGGGGGTCTGTCATCGTAATTGATGTCAAATTGTGCGATAGACTTTGTCCTATCATCCTTTTGGTGGTAGTGGTCGGTGTGTGTTTCACTCTGTCATCATTTTGGTTGGGGGTCTGTCATCTTAATTGATGTCAGATCGTGCGATAATGTTTGTCCTATCATCCTTTTAGTTGTAGTGGCCGGTGTGAGTTTCGCTTCTTCATCCTTTTGGTGGGGGGTCTGTCATCTAATTGATGGCAGATTGTGCGATAGTGTTTGTCCTATCATCCTTTTGGTTGTAGTGGCCGGTGTGAGTTTCGCTCCGTCATCCTTTTGGTAGGGGGTCTGTCATCTAATTGATGTCAGATTGTGCGATAGTGTTTATCCTATCATCCTTTTGGTTGTAGTGGTTGGTGTGAGTTTCACTCCGTGATCCTTTTGGTGGGGGGTCTTCCATCGTTATTGATGTCAGATTGTGCGATAGTGTTTGTCCTATCATCCTTTTGATGGTAGTAGCCGGTGTAAGTTTCTCTCTGTCATCCTTTTTGTGGGGGGTCTTTCATCGTAATTGATGTCAGATTGTGCGATAGTGTTTGTGCTAGCATCCTTTTGGTGGTAGTGGCGGGTGTGAGTTTCGCTCCGTTATCCTTTTGGTGGAGGGTCTGTCATCTAATTTATGTCAGATTGTGCGATAGTGTTTGTCTTATCATCCCTTTGGTTGTAGTGGTCGGTGTGAGTTTCGCTCCGTGATCCTTTTGGTGGGGGGTCTTCCATCGTAATTGATGTCAGATTGTGCGATAGTCTTTGTCCTATCATCCTTTTAGTGGTAGTGGCCAGTGTGAGTTCTGCTCTGTCATCCTTTTGATGGGGGGTTTGTCATCGTAATTGATGTCAAATTTTGCGATAGTATTTGTCCTATAATCCTTTTGGTGGTAGTGGCCGGTGTGAGTTTCGCTCTGTCATCATTTTGGTTGGGGGTCTGTTATCTTAATTGATGTCAGATTGTGCGATAATGTTTGTCCTATCATCCTTTTGATGGTAGTAGCCGGTGTAAGTTTCTCTCTGTCATCCTTTTTGTGGGGGGTCTGTCATCGTAATTGATGTTAGATTGTGCGATAGTGTTTGTCCTATCATCCTTTTGGTGGTAGTGCTTGGTGTGAGTTTCGCTCCGTCATCCTTTTGGAGGGGGGTCTGTCATCTTAATTGATGTCAGATTGTGCGATAGTGTTTGTCCTATCATCTTTTAGTTGTAGTGGCCAGTGTGAGTTTCTCTTCTTTATCCTCTTGGTGGGGGGTCTGTCATCTAATTGATGGCAGATTGTGCGATAATGTTTGTCCTATCATCCTTTTGGTTGTAGTGTTCGGTGTGAGTTTCGCTCCGTGATCCTTTTGGTGGGGGGTCTTCCATCGTTATTGATGTCAGATTGTGCGATAGTGTTTGTCCTATCATCCTTTTGGTGGTAGTGGCCAGTGTGAGTTTCGCTCAGTCATCCTTTTGGTGGGGGGTCTGTCATCGTAATTGATATTAGATTATGCGATAGTCTTTGTCCTATCATCCTTTTGCTGGTAGTGGCTGGTGTGAGTTTCGCTCCGTTATCCTTTTGGTGGAGGCTCTGTCATCTAATTTATGTCAGATTGTGCGATAGTGTTTGTCCTATCATCCTTTTGGTTGTAGTGGCCGGTGTGAGTTTCGCTCCGTGATCCTTTTGGTGGGGGGTCTTCCATCGTAATTGATATCAGATTGTGCGATAGTGTTTCTCATATCATCCTTTTGGTGGTAGTGGCCAGTGTGTGTTTTGCTCCGTCATCCTTTTGGTGGGGGGTGTGTCATCGTAATTGATATCAGATTGTGCGATAGTCTTTCTCCTATCATCCTTTTGGTGGTAGTGGCCAGTGTGAGTTCTGCTCTATCATCCTTTTGGTAGGGGGTTTGTCATCGTAATTGATGTCAAATTTTGCGATAGTATTTGTCCTATCATCCTTTTGGTGGTAGTGGCCGGTGTGAGTTTCGCTCTGTCATCATTTTGGTTGGGGGTCTGTTATCTTAATTGATGTCAGATTGTGCGATAATGTTTGTCCTATCATCCTTTTGATGGTAGTAGCCGGTGTAAGTTTCTCTCTGTCATCCTTTTTGTGGGGGGTCTGTCATCGTAATTGATGTTAGATTGTGCGATAGTGTTTGTCCTATCATCCTTTTGGTAGTAGTGCTTGGTGTGAGTTTCGCTCCATCATCCTTTTGGAGGGGGGTCTGTCATCTTAATTGATGTCAGATTGTGTGATAATGTTTGTCCTATCATCCTTTTAGTTGTAGTGGCCAGTGTGAGTTTCGCTTCTTCATCCTTTTGGTGGGGGGTCTGTCATCTAATTGATGGCAGATTGTGCGATAGTGTTTGTCCTATCATCCTTTTGGTGGTAGTGGCCGGTGTGAGTTTCGCTCCGTCATCCTTTTGGTGGGGGGTCTGTCATCTAATTGATGTTAGATTGTGCGATAGTGTTTGTCCTATCATCCTTTTGGTTGTAGTGGTCGGTGTGAGTTTCTCTCCGTGATCCTTTTGGTGGGGGGTCTTCCATCGTAATTGATGTCAGATTGTGGGATATTGTTTGTATTATCATCCTTTTGGTGGTAGTGGCCAGTGTGAGTTTTGCTCAGTTATCCTTTTGGTGAGGGGTCTGTCATCGTAATTGATATCAGATTGTGCAATAGTCTTTGTCCTATTGTTGCACCCCAAAATTTGCTCAACCTTTTCTTAACTTGGTTTATGTTTCATTGCATTAACATTTGTGTAGTTATATCATTTGCATATCATGATATCATTCATATAAAAGGGGATCAAGTGTGATTCTTATCAAGAGGAACCTAGCTAGAGGTCTTATTCAAGTTTGAGAAGTTATCAATGTCATCAGGAGGTGGTTTGAGTGCCTAAGAGTTTAGATGCTTGCATGTGGATTTTCTCCTAACTTGAGTATCAATTGAAGACCATCAGAGGGATGTGAAGTTTTAAATATGAGAAGAGGATGTGTATGGAGCTCATGGAATGCCTAGAGGCCCATGGGAGAGCTCAATCAAGTCATTGTGTCAAATGCAAGAGCCATAGTTGAAGTGCAAGCAATTAGGGTTTCATCTGGGTCAATCCTAGGTCAACTGTGTAATTGAAGAGTATCAAAGCCTACTTTTGGGTCATGGAGTTCATGAAATGATATGCTGAGACATTTGTGGTGTTGTGCCAAGATCAAGTCCAGAAGAGTCAAGAGTTTGGGAAGTTGCTAAATTAGGGTTTCAATGTAAAATCCCCTATTTAGTTCCTAACTTCAAGACCACATAAGTCAAGATACAAGTTTCAAATGGATCTTTGTCCAACATGGAACTTGTAGAGCATCTCAATACCTTTAATTTGAGTACTAGAAGTCCTCAAGGGGATTTATAGAACTCAAGTTATGGTCCAGATAAGTTACAGGTCACTAGATGAATGTGAAATTTGTCTGAGAAAATCATCTGACTTCCAGGCTACTTTTAACCTAGAAAGAATTTTCACATGGACTTTTGGCCAACATGAAAGTTGTTCCTTATGATCTTAGCTTTCCAAAATGTTATAGAAGTCCTTATTCTGATTTGTGGAGCTCATGTTATGATCTTTGCAAGCCAGGGGTATTTTGGGAAAGTGAGATTATAGGTCATTTTGGATTATAGGTCAAAATCTCTAACTTGCACATTTCAAATGAAGTTTTGTTCAACATGGAACTTACTCAAAATGTGATTTTAAGGTTAACTAAGTATTCATGATGCATTGAATTGGCTTGAGGCAAGAGTTGGTTTGAAATGGCTTAAAAAAAAGAAGGTTTTAAAAGGGATTAAAGTTGAAAAATTCAAATTAATGGTTAAGTGACCAAAACATGGCAAGTAAATACTCATTTTGAGTAGAAAAAGTATTTCAAACACAATGGCATTGTTGAATTTTTGAGTTGAGGAAGAATTCTTTGAGTTACCATTTTGTTACTTCACAAGCAAGTTACATATCAAAATCCTTACCAAAGCAATTCAATCACTCCTTTTGGTTCAAATTGATTCACAAGGCATTGTGCAAGCAAAAAGGAAGCTTCTAGAGCAAGTTGTGAGCAATATTTCGTGACTGTAGCATTTGAATTTTGACATGAAAACAGAAATTGTGAATTGCTGGATTGGGCTTCAATTGAACTTCAAAAGCCCATGGACACACTCTATATAAGTCATTTGATGAATTCAGATTCATTTTGGAGCTCATTTCGTGGTGGAGGCAGAGATAGAAGTTGGTTTTGCAAGCAAGCAAGTGAGAATCAGATTTCAAGTTCAAGGCAAATTCAGGTCAAATTGAAGAATCAAATAGCTTCCTCTTGCATCACTGATTGATTCTGGAGAGTTTTGAAGCGTGAATCGAGCTCTTGATACCTCTGTTAGTGGATCTACATCAGGTATGTAACTTCCAAATTTCTCACTATTGTAGCAAGATATAGATCGTTTTGAGCATGTGGTGAGGATCTAGTTGAAGTGTAGATCGTTTCTGGATAAGAATTTCAGCAATTAGAGACAAACTAAGTTGACATGAGATTTCTGTTTGAGCACGGTTTAACTTGATCTTAAGGATTCAACATGATTTGGATAGATCAGGTTAATGTAGGAAGAGTAAGGATCATTTCTATGGTGTTAGATTTGAATTTGGTGAGGATCAAATTTGATGTGTTCTCTGAATCTTGGATCGTGTTTTAAAACCTGTTGAGAGTTAGATGATTTGGATGTGATTTTGGAGATCCTCGTGGAATTCTGAGCAATTGATATAAGATTTGACACTGTTTGGTCACCTGTAACCACCACCTCGCCGGAGAAGACGACTGGAGGTCTTCTCCGGCTACCACACTGACTTTCCCTCCGTTTGATATTTGAATTGAGGAAGATGACTGGGAACCGTCAGATCGTGCCTCAGACTTGACTTGGTAGCATCATCTAAGGGCTGTGACTTGTTTGATTTTGTTGACTGCTGACCCTCAAAACGCACCGTTTCAGTAATGCGGTGGCACGCCCTCAAGCATTGGATCCAGTTGACTAGTCTCCAGATCTAGCAGTCCACGTTTTTTCTTGGCTTTTGATTATTTTAATTCATTTTAGTTTTATTTTAAATGCATATTGATTCCAAAAATCATAGAAAATTCATCTTTGATCAGAAAAATATTTTTAAAATATGGCCATGCTCCTATTCCAATTTGTGATTTTCTGGAATCAATAAATTTCATTTTCCTAAATTTTTCAATTTAATTTGCATTTTCCTTTTTTATGTTATTTCTTTTATTTTGCATAATTACCTATCTGTTTTGTTGATTTTGGTTTGATCATTTGGTTTGGATTCTGGATTTGATTTTTGAGTATGTTGTAGGTTATATGTGCATGCTCCCTTAGGATTTTTATTAAATTTTTTAGATAATTGTAGGTTCTGTTTTAGGCAAACATGTTTAGAGCCTTCCCAACTTATGGTTTATCTTGACATATTTCAACTTAGGATTTATTTAGTGCAACTAGAAGTTGATTTAGGCTCTGATATTTGAACCCTAGAATTTTAAAACATGCATGTTCCCTTAGGAAAATGCTTAGATTTTTACAACGTAGTTTTCTATTTTAGATATAATTCCCAAGTAGGTGTTGCCTTTGGTGTTCCTTCTTTGGTGCCTTTCCTTGTTTGATCTTGTTGGTGGCTTTGGAGCTTGAAGAGCTTGGTTTCCTTTTTGGAGGAGGTGCTGGACATCTTATAGCTGCTGTGGATTGGCTTGTGGAGCTTAGCTTTGAGATTTCATTCTCTTTTAGGGGCTTTTTAGAAGCCTATAAGATTAAGGTTTTAGGAAGAACCATTAGAACTAGTTATTTTCCTTTCATGAAAAATAGAATGCATTGTTTGCTTCTATCCTCATCCTATGATGCCAAGTCCTCTTAAGGAAGCCCCATCTCTCCTTTGGAGGGATGAGTGGTATGCCTTAATGAATAGAACTTTTGAGGATGCACTTTCTTTCCAATGTTAGTTCCTGATGAATTCCTTTGGTCTTCATCAGGCTTCCTAGCATTGTAACTTGATCTCAATGATGATTTCTCTTCTTATGGAGCTTGCTAGAGTTTGAAGATGAAGATTGAAGAAGCTTGAAGATAAGAGCTAACTTGAAGATGAAGACTCTTTGCTGTCAATTCAACTTTGCTGACAAGAGCTGTTGTTAAAGGTTGAAGTTGCTGTCTGTAGAAGATTGTTGCTGCTGCTTGGGCTGCTTCCTCTGTTTTTTCTTTTGTTGTGTTGTCTGTTTGCTTGTGTTGCTTACCTTTAGGTGTGAGGTGGAGCTTGTCTCCCCTTGCCTGTTGTTTTCTTAGGTTTGAGGTTGAGCAGGACTCCCTTGCCTCGCTTGTACTGTTGCATAGCATGCATTTTACTGTTTACTGTTTACTGCTTGCTTTCTTTTGCTGTTTTCCCGTAGGATCTCTGATTTCCTCTGTGCAAGAGGAAATTATGATAGACATTAGGTTTCTAAACCATGCATGATAACAGTAGGTAGATTCCCTTTCAACCATAGTTTTAGGGCGTCTTTCTCTTCTCATCTCAAAACAATTCAAAAAATATAGTAATAAGGTTAATTGAAGTCGTACGTCGCGAGCCTTAAGCTATCTGGGAAAAGGTTGGTGGAGGGTCTCTCTCCAGTAATCTGGATGTTTAGTGTGGTACCCTTTGGGTGACATGCGAAGCATTCACTCTTAGGTCATAGTTTCTAGTGCGACGGAGATTGCGAACATCCTAAAAAACAGTTCTTTCGTAAAAGATTCAAACAAACATTCAAACTCTGTTTTGTCCTCTTGGACCCTTAATCTGGAAAACCCTTTCATAAGGAGATAAAAAAAACTGTCAGACAAACTTGTGTCTTCCGTAGCCCGAACTACGTTTGCTCTGATCTTTCATGCTGTATGAAAGTACGTAGGCACGAGATGCGATATCTCAGCGAGCAACCTTCCCCCCTTAACCCGTAGTTAGGCGAACTACGTTGACTCTGATTTCTCGTCCCAGACGGGAATACATAGGCATAAAGTGCGATACTTTGCCGAGTCATTTTCTTTTCTTTTTAGACTAGACCTTTAGAGTAGATAGATAAACACACCCTTAGATAGAAAACAAGCATGGATCCCATCGAGTACGACAGACGTGACGAGTGCTAATACCTTTCCCTTGCGTAACCGACTCCCGAATCCAGGATTTGGTTGCGATGACCATTCCTTTCCCTCTTTGCGTTAGGTTTTCTCTGAGCGTTTCCTTTCCCTCTTTTGGGATAAATAAAGCACGGTGGCGACTCTTCTGTCATGGTCGGCGCCGATTTTCGCAGTAGCGACAGCTGGCGACTCTGCTGGGGACTCCAACGGTTCCCTATGCGAGTCAGTCCTAGTGCTTGTTTTCCCGTCTGGGGTTTTGTATGTATTTATCTTGCTGTCTTTACTTTCAGTACTATATTATTGTTGTTGTGCTGTGGGTAGAGGGTTAGTTTGAGAGATAAGCCGGACCTGGGCTTGAGTATGCACATAGACTTAGAAGTAGAAAGTAGTGGTTAGCCTGCTTGCTTTGCTCGCACCAGCTAGCTACGAAATTTACACTCAGACGAGATTCTCTTTGATGGCTTCTTGCCTGGCCCTTTGGGCTCGACAGGTTGTTAGATTTGAGGGTTGTCAACTCTGGGGACCTATCATTTTGGATTCGGCTAAGTGAGGCCTCTTCAAGGGAAGATGATGCCACACCTTCTGGGTATCATATCATCGCTCTTGAAAGTCTGTGACGCTGATGACCGCATAGGATGCCGTACCTCGTCTGCGAGTTAAGTACATACCTATGAGGGGTAGGTGGGTCTTTTTGCAGGAAAACTCTGGCCTTAGAACACCTGGTTTGTCTTTGTCAGTGAGAATTGGTTGTGAGGGTTCTTTTGTGGTTGATTTGGTTTGAGGAGAAGATCTTATGGTTCTCAAGCTACAGTACAGCATAACACAGTTCTTCAGCACTGCACTTGATCCCCTGTTTGCATATGCATTTGCATTTTCATATTTGCATTTCATTAACGTGTATTTATGTTGCAGGTGTGTTGTTTCCCCTCAGATTCTAGTGGTCTTCTTGCTAGACATGGATTCCATGAAGAGGACAGTTGCTTACAGGTTGCCTTTTCTAGATATCAGTTCCTTGTTGCGGTTGGTTGCTCTAGCACATCAGAGAGTGAGGGTTGAGTTTAGAGAGTCTTATGGGAAGCTGCTCAGTTTGGTGTGCAGACCTTCTGTGTTTGAGATGACTGGATTATATACCTTGATGCAGTTTTACGAGCCTCAATTGAGATGCTTCTTGTTCCGTGATTATATTTTGGCCCCTACTTTGGAGGAATATTCTGATATGCTAGGAGTTCCTGTGTTATATCAGATGCCTTTTATTCACGAGGATATTGAGCCTGAGTTGGCTAAGCTTGCTGAGATTGTCAGTTTAGATGCTTCTGAGTTCCCCGGAGGTTTAGTCAAGCTGAATGGAGCTTATGGTTTTCATCTTTCTTGCTTGGTTGAGAAGGCTACGCAGTGTGCGAAGGATGGATGTTGGATTGTCTTCAGTGCTATTCTGGTTGTTTGCATTTATGGGATTGTCTTGTTCCCCAACTTGCCTGATTTTGTTGACTCAGATGCATTCTTTATTCTTGCCTCGAAGAATCTGGTGCCTACTCTCTTGGGTGACGTTTATCATTCTATTCACTATAAGAATGAGAAGCGTCGGGGAAAGAATGTTTCTTGCTGTGTACATCTTCTATACAGGTGGTTTCAGGGACATCTTCCTAAGACGGGACCTTTTGTTGATACTGCTGGTACTTTAGATTGGTCTTCCCGATTGATAGGATTGTGTGCTGAGAACATTGTTTGGTTTGATCGGAACCTGCTCGGAGCGAATATTATATATAGTTGTAGTGGCTTTCCGAACGTTCCATTGATTGGACGGAAAGGTTGTATTAACTATAACACTTTTCTGCTTGTGAGACAGTTTGGCTATGCTTTGAGGGATTCTCCGGTTGAGGACGAGATACAGGAATCTCTGTATCTCACGGGTTTACTAGATGGAGATGTTTTGGTCAGATTGAGGCACGCATGGGGGAATATTTATAGGAGAGGGAAGGCTTTGCTTGGCAAAAGAAATAGTAAAGACTATGATCCCTATTTGACTTGGATCCATGATAGAGCTAGGACTTCTTTGATGCCATATCCTGCTGTAGAGCCTTTGTATCTTCCGGGGATTGAGGAACCTACTTCAGTAGAGATTGAGAAGTATAACAAGCTGCAGGCTGAAAAGGAAGAGTTGCAAAGAGCAAATGAAGAGTGAGAGAAAGAGATTTTCCAGCTTCGGCATGAGAAGAGTGAGGCAACCTTAACTTTGAAGAAGCAAACTGAGATGATTAATAGGTTGGGTTCAGATTTGACTAAAGAGACCAGCAGGAGCGAGAAGGTGGGAGTAGCCCTGAATGGTGTTAGTAGTGTGCTTGCTACTAAGAAAGAGTTTCTGAACAAGGATTATTCTCGACTTTCCAAATGGGAATTTTGCTGGAATGCCACGCTTACTAGCCAGAAGGAGCGTGAAGATGAGTTGAAGCTGCAGATTTCCTAGTTAGAGGAGCAGCTCAGCGCTAAGGATGCGAAGATTGCTGAAGAGGCATCTCTTAGACGTGACGCTGAGTTTAGAGTGAGCGACATGGTCAAAGAAATGAGGGGTTGTGAACTGAAGGCTGGCTTAAAGAGATGTAGGCTTGATGAGTGTTTTGGCAAGGGAACCTATGTGGAGGATGCCAAAAAGCTGAGATCCACTGTTAGGCGACACGCATTACTGATACAGGAACTGCTCCCCAGACCAGGTCATCCGGAGACATTGAGGCTATTGGGGGATGTCCGGGCGCGCCATCCGTCCTGATTTATCTTTGTTTTTCTCTTGTAGTATGTTATTCGTGCTTGTATTTTGACCATCGCCAGGCTTGTTGACCGAGGTCTTTTCAGTTGTATTCGGTTGTACCTTTGTACTCTACCTCTTGGCATTTGTTTATGTATGAGGTTTCTGATTCTGTGCTTTCTTACTTGGGACTCCATTGTCGTTGTGGCTTCTTCTCCGGAACTAGAATCGGGGGGTGGGGGAAATTAACCTGTTGCATATTTACATGTGTGCATCTGCATATTCATATTGCATGGTAGGTACTTTTTGAGCTCGAATCTTATCTCCTGCATCTTTCAGGTTGTTTCAAGATTGACGAACAGAGAACTCACCGGTACGCTACAAGAAGCAACTGTAAGAAGATCATGGACCAGGTGCAAGCTGAGATGTAGGAGATCCGGGATAGGTTGGCACAATTCATGCAGGCTATGGAGGCTGTGGCCAAGGGCCAGGTGTCGCTACCGCGAAAATAAGGTGCCGGCAAAACAGAAGAGTCGCCATCTTTCATTATTTATCCCTCAGAACGGGAAAGGAAACGATTGGAAAAACCTGACGAAAAGGTATAAGACAAGGTCATCGCAACCATTATCTGGGTTCGGGAGTCGGTTACGCAAGGGGAAGGTATTAGCACCCTTCACGTCCATCGTACTCGACGGGATCCACGCTTGTTGTGTTTATCTGACGGGTTGGTTTTACTATCTACCTATCAAGGCTGGTCTGAAAAAGAAAAGAAAATGGCTCGGCAAAGCGTCGCACTTTGTGCCTATGTATTCTCATAAGAGATTGAGAAATCAGAGTCTACGTAGTTCGCCTAACTACGGGTGATGGGGGAAGGTGGCTCGCCAATACGTCAGTATTGTGCCTACGTACTCTCAACGGATATGAGAGATCAGAGCTTATGTAGTTCAGGATAATACGGCTTACGGGTTTAGATTCATCTATTTTTCTGAGTAGGGTTAACAAACAGTTCCAGCAGTTGGATGTACGCAGCTCTACCCTTAGAGACTTAGGCGTTACCGTTTGCGGTAGAACTGGGAGTTAACGACACTCTTTTTTCCAGAAAAGCTTTCCTTTGAGTTACGGGCCCACGGGGCAAAAAAGGTTTGAAGTTCGTTTTCTGTCTTTTACGGAAGAATTGTTTTTTATGGATGTTCGCAACCAATATCGCACTAGGGACTATGACCTGAGAGTGAATGTGTCGCATGTCACCCAAAGGGTGCCATACTAAACATCCAGACTGTTGAAAAGAAACTCTCCAACAATCCTTTCTCAGATAGCTTAAGGCTCGTAACGTACGACGTCAGTTAACCTTTATTACTGTATTTTGATTTGTTTTGAAGATAAGAAGAGAGAGGGACAGGTTCAACTAAGGGGAGACTATCAAGTCCTAACGTTGTCATGCCAAGGATTCATCCTATGGTTGAGGTTTGAAACAGGGAACTCCTAGAAGTTATCATGCACAGGTTTCAACCTAAAGTTCTAATCATCACTTCCTTATCAAAGGAAGTGAGATTCCTAGGGGATCATGTCAATGATAAACAGAAACAGATAAAGCATCAGCTTAAACAGTAAACAATAAACGACTGTAAAATGCATGCAATGCAAGTGAGGGAGGAAAGGTGTGTGGGGCATCAGCCTCCACAAGCTCATCTCAACCTCAAGCCAGATATGAATAACTCCAATCATACAGAGGAAATAACATGCTATCAAGCAAAATAACCACATAGGCAAGGGATCTGGGCTCTACCAAATACCAGCAAGCAAAGCCATACAGTAAAAATACAAGCAGAGGGAGCAACTCAACCTCTAGTGCAATCATGCTCCTAGCTTACATCAGTTTAGATATGGACTTATTCTAATGCATCAAGCAAATCACACAAGTCACAGCAATACAAATGCACAGCAAGCAAAAAGACAGGAAAGAAAGCAGATCAACAGCTTCCACCACTTCACAGTAAAGCAATCTTCTGACAGCAGTTCAGTCTTCAGTCTTCAACTGCTCTTCAAGTCCTTCATCTTTAATAGCAAGTGTCAACTTGCTTCTTCAGGCTTCTAATACATCCAACATAAGTATCAACTTATTCTTTCTTCTTCAAGCCTCATCTCCAAAGTAAACTCCAGCTTCAGGCTTCAATTCCACTAGCAAGCATCAACTTGTTCGTTCAGGCACTACAAGCATTGAACTCACAAGTATCAACTTGCTTTCCAACCTCAAGCTTCAGCCTCTTCATTTAATCTCCAATGGATTCCCTTCACAAGTATCAACTTCTTCTTCATCTTCTTCAAGCTTCAGCTCTTTCTCCAATCTCAGCTTGATCTTCTTCCCACAAGTGTCAACTTGTTCCTCTTGATCTTCAAGCTTCAGCTCCAAGGGTAGTCTTCAAACATCTTCAATCTTCTAACAAGGATTCTATCCTCTAGCAAGGGAGAAAGATTCATCTAACAAGAACAAGGTTTGGATGACTGACAACAGAGTGAAGAACAAAGGTCACCACTAAGCATCCTATCATCAGAGAAAAGAACCCTCAAAGGTTCTACCAACATGTAAAGAGCCACACATCCTACCAAAGGAGGGGTGAGGCCTTTACAAGGGGACCTTACATCATAGGGAAGAATGGAAGTGATCAACATCTTCCATGTTTATGAAGGAAGAGAATCTATCTAGAAGCTCTGCCTACAAACCCTAATCTTAACACCTAATCAACACTACACCAAAAGAAGGGAAATCTTCACATTCAAACTTCTTCAAGCAATCCATGGTAGCCCAAGCTTGTCTTCAACATCATCCAAGAGCAAGAGAGGCAAAACCCTAATCTAAGGGAACTAAAGAAGTCATTCTAGTTGAATTAGCAAGTTAGGATGACCTAAAACTTAGTACTAAAGTTAGTCCTAACTAAAATACTAGAACCAATTGTAAAATCCTACAAAAATAACTATGGGAACCTAATTCAATCATGAATCTACCATACAAAATTCAGAGGTTGAATCATCCACCAAGTCCTAGAAATAAATCCTAAATCACAAGGTACTAAGCATAAACCCTAAAAATAGAGCACCTAAAGTTTCAACTTAGAACTACCACCTACATTCATCACAAAAATGTGAGAAAAATCTAAGGGGAACATACATCTCTATGCTAGCTATACACAAAAAAATCAATGCAAGAATCATCACCAAGTGCTCAAACCAAACTCATCAAAACAAGGTATCAACCATGGCCATTTTAATACCAATTAATATTAAAAAAATGAAAATAAAATCAAAAATGCATGAATCATTAATATTTTTTATCTACAAAATTCTAGATTCAATCATGAATCAGGGGGAAAAAATTTGGAATTAATTGATTTAATCTCCTATTTTTTATGAATTAATTTCTAAGTCATATGAAATGCACAAAATAAAAGAAAATAGAAGAAATTGATAAAATATGCGTGGCAAATAGCAATCCAATACAGTTTATTCCAAGAATTGGGCCCAGGGGGGGTGTGGATATCACTCTAAATCCTAAGCCCAAATCAATTCAATTAATGAAACAGTGCGTTTCATTTGGAATTTCTCTTCAGAGCTTGAGGCACAAACGTGGCCCTCCAACACACGCCTGAGTCAAAGTCCAAACCATCATCCAATGGCCCATGTTCATCGTCCCCATTTGAACTCAGCTTGGGGGAAAATGCAGACGGTGGCCTGAGCAGTGGCACCACCGTCTTCTCCGGTGAGCCAACCTCTACAGGTCATCAAAAACCACGAAACCAATCACTATCCCACTCCAAATTTGATGTTGATCACGAATCCACCCTCAGAATTTCCTAATTCCATCTCTAACTCAAAACACGATCACATTTTCAGAGTTCATCCAAATCTTGATTTTCACCATTCTTTAAATTAAAGGTCTCAAATTAATCCTCACTCTTCACTGATCAATTCCCACCATCTAACCATGAATAATCCTTCAAGAATCGTGAGATATCATCCTCAACAGAAAATGGTCACATGCCTAACTTGTCTCTAATTCACCAACTTATGATCCTAAATCCAACTACAGGTTGCAAGGATCTTAACCACATATACATTTCTAAAGTTCTCCTCCTAAATCATGCATAGGGATGAAAAGTACCAACCTGAGTTCAGAGGTGTAACAGATGCAGTTTTTGCTCACTTCAATTGCCAAGATGATGCAGACACGTTCCAAATTCACTCTCCAAGCCTTTGCACACCTTGATTTGGCTTGATTCTCCCTTGAATTGAAAACCCGATTTCAACTTGAACCTTCAAAATTTCAATGGCTCCTTCTCTTACCAGCTTCAATTCCTTCCAAAAAAATGGCTGAGCTCACTCACTAGCTTATATAGAAATGATTGGTCACAAAATGACTTATTTGAATTTTTGACCATTAAATCCTTTTAATTCTTTCTTTTTCAAAATTTCTTGAACCAAGTCTCTCCTTGAGCCATTTCAATTCCTCCTTGATGCATGTTCAAGGTTAAAACCCCATTTTGAGCAACTTTCTAGTTGAACAAAATTTCATTTGAAGCCTCTAAGTTGGTGAAAATGGTCTATGATCACAAATGACCTATAATCACCAAATGTCCAAAATACCCTTGACTTGTCCAAGCCATAAGTTGAGTTCTAAAAATCCTATCAAGGACTTCTAGTACTCTCTAGAAAGATAAGAGGATAAGGAACAACATTCATGTTTACCAAAAGTTCATATGAATCATCCTTATACGGCAAAAGTTGCTTGCAAGTTGGGTAACTTTCAAGCTCCAAAATTCACACTCCTCAGATGACTTGTAACTTGTCAAAGCCATAACTTGAGTTCTACAAATCCTATCAAAGACTCCTAGCACTAAAATTAAAGCTAAGATCATGCTCTACAACAATCATGTTGGGGGAAAGATGAGATGACAATCACATCTTAAGGTAAATTGCCTTGAAGATAGGGGTCAAACTAGGGGATTTTACACTGTCAAGCCTTAGAAACCCTAGCTTGAAACTTCTCAAACTCTTCAATCATGATGAGTTGACCTTGGAATAACCCTTATAACATCTCAATGTATCAATCCATGATCACATGGCTCTTGAATTAGGTCTCAACCTTCTTCAAATCATCAGTTGACTTAGGGTTGACCCAGTCAAACCCTAGCTGCACCAATCATGGCTGAGTCTTCTTAACCTTGCATAATGACCTGTCTAGGCCTCAAAGTGATCTTCAAACCTTCTCATGAGCTCTCTCAAGACCTCAAGTATAACTTCAAGGCTTCAGAATCATCTGATGACTTCCCTTAACTCTCAAGTTAGGAGACACACCCCCTTGGCTTCAATCACTCTCTCTGAGGCTCTTTTAACTTCTCTGACAAGGATATCAACCCTTGAATGCTTGAATAACCTTCTTAGCTAGCTTCATAGTCTTGTGTAGCTCTTGATTGGTGATCATACCTCTTGATCTCCGGCATACATGTCAATGAAATGCAAATGATAATGCTAATGTTAATGAAATGAAACATAAGCTAGGTAAAGAAATGTTGGGCAAATTTTGGGGTGCAACAGCTGCCCCTATTCAAACGGCTTGGACCTGACTGGGTGAGAAGCAAACAACTCTCAAACAATCAAGGTGAAAGACGGTTGAATACCAACAAACCCGGAAATTTGCCAACTGCCCAAGTACACGGTACTCTGATGGGAACAAATCTTCGGAAACTGAAATGATAGATGCACGACAACTAGCTGGAGAATTGGTCACACGGTAACCGGTGATACATAGTTGATATTGCCGTCAGGCATTCTGCGGCACTGCTGCAGAAGAATTCCTCGGGACTCATCAGGTCATTAGGAACTTTTTAACAATCAAGTTAATTATGCCGTCGGGCATTCAAAGGAATTTTCGGGCGTCAGCCGGACTTCGTCAGTAAGTCGGGAATAGAATCTTCGGTCAATCATAAACCAATAAGGATATACCATCTTTTGCCGTTAGGCATCCTGCATCAGCTAGGCGAGCTACTTTGACCTCGTGGTTAGACTTCATCAGTAAGTCAGGGGTTTTGGGCACCGCTGCCGGACTTCAATCATCAAGTCTCTAAGGGAAGTCTCAACTTCTCTGTTCAATTCTGCTGGGGATGACACATCTCCGCTGGGGATTCTGGAGAACTATCAAGTAACTCTGCTTCGGGGATTCAGAAATCATTCTAGGTGAATCAATTCTGCTGAGGACTTCAAGAATCATCTTGGACAAATAACTCCGCCGGGGACTTCAGGAATCATCCTGAACCAATAACTCTGCTGGAGATTTCAGGAATCATCCTGAGCAAACACTCTGCCGTGGAGTCTAAACATCAACTTGAGCCACCCTCTCTGGCGACTTCACTGGGGATTTTAAGAATCATCTTAAACAATCACCTTCGCTGGAGAATTCAAGAATCATCTTGAGCAAGCGACCTTGCTGGGGAATACCTGCAAAACAAGAACGGTAACAACCTAGCTCATGTTTCATGTGCATATGTTTGGCAATGGCGCAATGCTCCACACGGTGGAAATGCTACGCGTTTAAGGTTAATGCTATGCAATCATGCAAAATGCTATGACCCCATTAGCAAAATAAATGCTGAAGGGAAAAGCCTCCTGTAAAGGAAAAAGAACCACTCTGGTGGAGGAAGGACTCATCCTGCCAAGGAGAAAAAGTCACACCAATCTCAATTGAACTCCGCCTGGGGAAATGAACTTCAGCCGACTGCTGCAGGGGAACAAAGTTCTACAAGAACCTGAACCTGCTCGTCTAGGTGTACGAACCACAACTGCTGAGGAAAACGATGTCAATCGCAGAAATAAACCGCACAGCCTTCGCGGCAAAACTTTCCTGGAGGTAACGACTCCGTTGGGGAAATACAGCATCAGCTGTTAAACACGCTACTGGGGAAAACCACTCATGGCCTCAACGGCTTCCAAGGACTCGGCTCTCTTGGGGAACTGCAATCTCGGTTGGGAAAGAAGGAATCAGACGCTGGAATAAATCCTACTTGCCGGGGAAAGTGCAACTCTGTGGGGAATTTCAATTCCGCTGAAGAATTCAGTCTGAACTTTTGAAAGCCGCATACTTCAATATATGACCCAGCTAGGGAAGTGACGATCCTTCAGGATACATCTGGTTGGGGAGAGAATCTTCTCTGCTTGGGGAGACATATCAATGCTTACGATCTCATGTTCAAACTCCACGGGGAGGTGCTGCTGAACCTTGCTGGAGGAGAAGGAATCATCCTGCTTGGGGACGCGTACGGCGTACTGCTTGGAATATGCTATACCTGTAACAACACAAACAAACAGACAAGGTACCCTCTTCACAGGGACCTATCAAGGTTATCATCTTGTGACAATGTTCAAGTAATTCATTGTTTCAACAATCAGTGGCCTAGGCCAGTAAGTTTATGTATGCGCATTTTATCAAAAACATCGGCGTTCTTTTTCACAAACAAAACAGATAAATGTTAAACAAGCAAATAGAATTGCTGAATAGTATACATTTTATTGATAACGAACCCCTGAATGGGTGAAAATGTTTTACAACAGATGTAAGCTCCTGGAATGAGGAAGCTGCGCAAAAATAAAACATAAATATACATCAGTATATACACAAATGTCGTCAATGAGGCGTAGACGAACACCATGTGTTGATCCCTCTATGACACACTCGACTTCGATACTTCTCCGACGCTTCAGCTTCAGAAGAGATTGATTCAGATAAACGGCCCTCAGGTCTTCCAAACCACTAAACAATGAGAGTCCATACACGGAACGCAGTCATTTGCTTTTTCAAATCCCTAACTTTTGCCTGAATCGCCCTTCCGGGTTTTCGATTCACCGGGATACCCTTTTTTGCCAAAGTCGCCCTTCCAGGTTTTCGACTTTGCGGGTGTACATTCTTTTCTTTATATCCCTAATTTTTGCCCGAACCTTTTTCCTTTTTTATGGTTCGCCGGGATGCCCCATTTTTGCTTGGATATTCTTTTTCTTTCCAGCGGGTCATTTTTTTTAAGCAAAGTATTTTTTAACTGCGTCCGCGTTCACCAGGGATGCAAAATCTTTGCCATCCATCGTGGACAACAACAAGGCTCCTCCCGAGAAGACCTTGCTGACGATGTACGGACCTTCGTAATTGGGAGTCCACTTGCCCCAGTGATCGGAGTGTGGAGGAAGAATCTTCTTCATGACGAGATCACCCGTCTGAAAGCTTCTAGGACGCACCTTCTTATCATAAGCTTTCTTCATTCGGCTTTGGTACAGACGACCATATGCAATCGATGCTAACCTCTTCTCGTCCATCAAGCTGAGTTGGTTTAGTCGGTTCTCAATCCATTCTGCCTCATCAAGTTTTACGTCAACCAAAACTCGTAAAGAAGGAATCTCCACTTCCAACGGTAGGACAACTTCCATACCGTATACCAAGGAGAAGGGAGTTGCCCCGGTTGATGTACGTACCGTTGTACGATAACCGTGCAATGCAAATGGCAACATCTCGTGCCAATCCTTATAGGTCACAACCATCTTCTACACAATCTTCTTGATGTTCTTATTGGCCGCTTCAACGGCGCCATTCATCTTCGGCCGGTAAGGAGATGAGTTGTGGTGTTCAATCTTGAAACTTTGGCACAACTCCTTCATCATCTTATTATTCAGATTCGAACCATTATCAGTAATGATCCGCTCGACAATTCCGTATCGACAGATGATGTCCCTCTTTATGAATTTAGCCACCACTTGCTTTGTCACATTAGCATATGAGGCTGCCTCCACCCACTTGGTGAAGTAATCGATAGCTACTAGAATGAAGCGATGACCATTAGATGCAGGGGGCTCGATCTTGCCTATCATGTCGATGCCCCACATGGAGAACGGCCACGGGGAGGACATGACATTCAATGGGCACGGCGGCACGTGAATCTTATTAGCATAAATCTGGCATTTATGACATCTCTTCGTGAATTTAAAGCAATCCGATTCCATCGTCAGCCAGTAGTATCCTGCTCTCAGGATCTTTCTTGTCATAGCATGCCCCCCGGCGTGCGTACCAAATGTGCCTTCATGGACTTCTTCCATGAGCATATTCACTTCTTTCTCATCTACACATCTGAGTAGCACAAGATCGTGGTTTCTTTTATACAAAACTCCATCAGGATTGAGATAAAAATTTCCAGACAGCCTCCTCAGCGTCTTCTTATCCTGGGTTGACGCTCCCGCGGGATACTCCTTAGTCATAAGGAAGGTCTGGATGTCATGGAACCATGGCTTTCCATCAGAGGCTTCCTCGATCACAAAGACGAATGCAGGTCTATCAAGACGAGAAAGGACAATTCTTGGAGCTTCATTCCAAAAATTGACTTTATACATCGAAGCCAACGTGGCTAAGGCATCAGCCATCTGGTTTTCTGCTCTGGGCACATGATGGAGTTCCACTCGATCAAAGAACGGAAGCAGCCTTCTGGCATAATTCATGTAGGGCACCAAATTCGATTGGCGAGTCTCCCACTCCCCTTTAATCTGGTTAATCACAAGTGTCGAGTCACCATATACATTTAGGTTCTTGATTCTCAAATCAATTGCTTCTTCTAGCCCCATGATGCATGCTTCGTACTCCGCCTCGTTATTGGTGACCGGAAACGTCAGTCTAGCGGTGAACGGGATGTGGGATCCCTGGGGAGTCGTGATGATCACTCCAATGCCACTTCCGTAAGAATTAACCGCCTCGTCGAATAAAAACTTCCACTGGGATTTCCTGTCTGGCCCCTCGTCGGGCAACGGTTCATCACAATCTTTCGCTTTAAGAAACATGATATCCTCATTAGGGAATTCAAATTTCATCGGCTGATAATCCTCGATTGGCTATTCGGCCAGGTATTCAGACAATACGCTGTCCTTGATGGCCTTCTGGGAAACGTACTGAATGTCATATTCCGTCAACACCATTTGCCATCTAGCAATCCTGCTCGAAAGCGCTTGCTTCTCGAAGACGTACTTGATCGGATCCATCTTCGAAATTAGCATGGTTGTGTGATTGAGCATGTACTGTCGTAAACGTTTGGCAGCCCAGGCTAGTGCACAACACGTTTTCTCCAGCATCGAGTAACGAGATTCACAATCTGTGAACTTTTTGCTCAAATAATAAATGGCATGCTCCTTTCTGCCCGTCTCGTCGTGCTGACCGAGAACACACCCCATACTATTCTCAAGAACTGTCAAGTACATGATTAAGGGTCTTCCGGCCACTGGGGGTATCAAGATCGGAGGTTCCTATAAATACTGTTTTATCTTATCAAATGCCTTCTGGCAATCCTCGTTCCAGATAATCGCCTGATTTTTCTTTAATAGTTTTAACATCGGTTCACACGTGGCCGTGAGCTGAGAAATAAACCTTGCAATGTAGTTTATTCTGCCTAGGAAACCACAAACTTCTTTTTCTGTTTTTGGCGCTGGCATTTCTTGTATCGCTTTTATCTTCGCAGGATCAACCTGAATGCCTCTTTCACTCACGATAAACCCCAGTAGTTTTCCAGACCGTACTCTGAAAGTACACTTGTTAGGATTCAGCCTCAACCTGAACTTCCTAAGCCTCTCAAAAAGCTTCAGCAAATTGACCAGATGTCCTTCCTCCATTTGGGACTTCGCAATCATGTCATCAACATAGACTTCAATCTCATGATGAATCATATCATGAAACAAAGTAACCATTGCTTGTTGGTAAGTGGCCCCTGCATTCTTCAAACCGAAAGGCATTACCTTGTAGCAAAACGTTCCCCAAGGTGTAATAAACGTAGTTTTCTCCATGTCCTCCGGCGCCATCTTGATCTGATTGTAGCCGTAGAAGCCATCCATGAACGAAAATACGGAGAACTGAGCTGTATTGTCGACCAACACATCAATATGGGGGAGCGGGAAATCATCTTTAGGGCTCGCCCTATTCAAATCCCGATAATCGACGCACATTCGTACCTTACCGTCTTTCTTCGGTACAGGCACTATGTTGGCGACGCACGGAGGGTAAGTGGTGACCGCTAAGAAGCCAGCATCAAGCTGCTTTTGCACTTCTTCTTTGATCTTAACGGCCATATCTGGCCGTGTCTTCCTAAGCTTCTGCTTAACGGGAGGACAATCTTCTCGCAGCGGCAAGTGATGGACCACGATGTCAGTATCAAGTCCGACCATATCTTCGTATGACCAAGCAAAGACGTCACTATACTCTCTTAGCATCTCGACCAATCTCTGCTTGACATCACTCTGCGATGCGGCTCCTATCCTGACATTCCTGACCAGTTCTTCAGAACCCAGATTCACAATCTCAATCTCTTCCTCGTGAGGCAGAATAACTTTCTCTTCTTGTTTCAACAAGCGGTCCAACTCTTCGGGAAGGTCTTCGTCTTCATCAATCTCTTCTTCGGCTTGATAGATAGGGCAATCAAAGTCGAAGTGAGTCGTAGAAGGTCCAGAGTCGATGTCATTTGCTATGTGGATCCTACAATAACAAGGGTTAAGCTTAAAACAAGGATATGCAGGTTAGCACAAACCCCATTGCCATTTTATTGTTTTTCAAAACAAATATAAAACAGGAATAACAGAGATCACAACATTTGAATACGAAGAAAAACACCTTTTGATTTATTGGTAAAATGCATGTATATAATCAAACAAGGCCCTGACAATAAAACCACTATGCCCCGGGTAGGACATAGGGTTGTACAATGATTGGAGAAAGAAAATCATTACTCTTTGCCTGTCACTTGGATGGTATCCCTGATGGACCAGTTGTTGAGGCTCTCGCCTGGTTTGCTTGGCTGGATCCAAGAGTCTAGATCGCAGTCGCTGTCTTCGCCGTCTTCAGACACCGTGTTGACACTTTCGAATATTACTCCGCCGCTTGTAAACTGGATCGGCCCTTTACCTCGCGACGCACTGTGAGAAGAAGAGGCTTCAGCCATAGGAGAGTATCCCAACCCGAACTTGTCCTCTTTGTTAGGTATTTCTAGAATTCGTCCCCAACCTGGGGTGGATCCGGCCTGAACAATGGCCCGGGATTCCTTGAAGGAGGAGAGAGTCATCTCTGGTTTCTCAGTAATTACAGGAGATACGTTCTTGACTTTAACAGCTTCGAACGCCTGACATAGGGTTTCGTGGATTTCCCCATCCATCTCAACATATTTGAAGGACGACAAATGGCTCACCATTATATCCTCCTCGCCACATACGGTTACGATGCTGCCTCCGATAATGTACTTGAGTTTCTGGTGCAACGTAGAGGTCACGGTGCCAGCAGAATGGATCCATGGCCGGCCTAGGAGACAGCTGTAGGCAGGCATGATGTCCATGATGTAAAAGACCGCGTCGAAAGTTTCTTGCCCCACTTGGATTGGTAGCGTTACCTCTCCAAAGACATGACACTTGGTTCCGTCGAAAGCCTTCACAACCAGATCACTGGGCGTGCAAATCAATCCTCGAGTATCTAACTTCATCAATGCCTTCTTCGGAAGAACATTGAGCGACGACCCTGTGTCCACCAACACATGAGACATAATCGTTCCCCTACACTCTATCGAGATGTGCAGGGCACTGTTGTGGTTTCTTCCCTTCGGCGTCAGCTCCAGGTCAGTGAACCCTAACCCGTTCCCAGCATTCACGTGGGCTACGACCCCTTCCAACTGGTTGACCGATATTTCCTACGGTACATACGTGGCATTCAAAACCTTCAACAGCGCGTTGCGATGTGACTCCGAACACAGCAACAAATTCAGGATGCAGATTTTCGAGGGTGTTTGATGGAGGTGATCCACGATCTTGTAATCACTCTTCTTAATCAACCTCATGAACTCTTTAGTGTCCTTAACAAGTAAGTCCTTCTCTACCCCACGAGGGGTTTCTTCAATGACTTTACTCTTTCCCTTATCGGTTACTTCAGCTTCGTCCGCTTTGTCCGCCACAATCTCAGGTGGGGCAAATACTCTTCCGCTGCGCGTGATTCCGCCAACTCCCACTAGGTTATCCACAGATTGCCCCGAGGGTTCCAATTCTAACTTCTGCCCGTTGCAGTAGACGTCCGCCTCATAATGCCATGGGACAGCATTGGTGCTTTCAAAACGTATCGGCCCGGCCTTGGTGATGGTAATCGTGGGCGGTCTGGGTGCAGAAATGGTGATCGTCCGGCGAGGGATGGTGATGGTGGAAACCTCATCATCCTGCTTCAGCATTACCTCTCTAGATCCACATTCGGCCCTTCGACTAAACTGCAAGATTCCTTCGGTCATCAGACTCTGAATCCCTTCTATCAGCTGTTCACAACCATCAGGACGAGTCGCACAACCCATACATAGTTCTCCACAGCCCGAGAAGAAGCCTCTCTTCATCAGCTTGGCTTTAACGAAGCTAAGCGGTGTCTTCAGATCCTTGACGTCAGTCAATAAATCCAAGTTCTCGTCTTCAATAATGGCATTCACCCCACCTCCCCTATGATTCGACATAGGGTTCTTCGTGACATTTGGCACATTATTTGAGAAATTGATGATCTTGGCATCCACCATATCCTGCACCTTGTGCTTGAAGGCTTTGCAGTTTTCTATCGTGTGGCCTGGTGCCCCCGAGTGAAACTCGCAAGTTGCTTTCACGTTATAACCTGGCGGAGGTGCCCCTGTCAAGGGAGCCAGGGTTCTCTTCTGGATTAGCTGTAACTGAAACAGAGTTTGTAACAGCTGAGCATAAGACATGGGCGGTGTTTCAAGGTGACGACTCGACAGAGGTGCCCTGTTCTGATACTTTCTGTACCCTTGCTGATTCGGCTGCTGCTGCTGCTGCTGCTGCTGCGGCTGGGGTTGTTGGACAGCGGGAATGGTTATGCTAGCCACCTGCTGGTGAGGGCCTTTACCCTTCCTTCGGGCGTTGGACACGGCACTCGTCTCTCCTTCCCGCCTTTTGCCACCATATGGTTTCTTTCCTCCTCCAGATGAGGATAGATCACCTTGAATTTTCCCCAGTTTGATCCCATTTTCAACGTGCTCGCCGGTGATGATGAGATCTGAGAAGCTTCCAGACATACCGCTGACCAATTTCTCGTAATAAACCCCTGGGAGGGTGGCTACAAACATCTCAACAAGCTCCCGTTCAACCATCGGCGGTTGAACTCTAGCTGCCAATTCACGCCACCGCTGGGCGTATTCTTTGAACCCTTCGTTGTTCCTCTGTGACAAATTCTGCAGTTGGACTCGGTTCGGAGCCAAGTCACTGTTATATTGGTAATGGTGCACGAATGCCTCAGCAAGTTCCTTCCACGTGCGCACACTGGTAGGCTCCAAACTCATGGCCCGGACAAGCTATCCTGAAAGAAGTGCATCAGCAATTTCTAGTCTTCAGAGTGAGCGGACATTTTCCGGTAGTATGATCTCAGGTGGACGCGAGGGCTAGTGGTGCCCTTGTACTTCTCAAAGTCGGGTACCTTGAATTTAGGAGGCACCTTGAAATCAGCAATCAATCCCAATATGGACATGTCGACACCCATATTGTTCAGGTTCTCGAAATTCCTCATCTTGTCCTCGAGTGCCTTAAACCTCAGACGTGCTTCAGCAGTCAGCTCTCCTTCAGCACCTTTCTGTGAGAACAAGTCTTCTTGACGGTCTTCCAACTATGGCTGAGGCCCATACAGATTTCCAACACCCGCATTGCCGTTGCCTAGCCCAACATTGACATTAGCTTCAAAATTTCCGTTACCGACGCCAGTCGTATTACCATTAAGCCCCATGTTAGCGATCACATTGCCGTTGGCACTACCGTTCCCCCCAGTCACGGGGACACCATTCTGAGGAGTTTCAACAGGTGGAGGGGTTGGAACATTCCCGCCATGGAGTACGCCATTGCTATCAACCTTTGAAATCAGAGGCTGGACCAATGTTCTGAGCTGGTCTTGGCCGTTCGCAACCACTTGCATGAGCTCCATGAAGCGGTTCATCCTCTCTCGGAGTTCTTGAACATCAGTTTGCACTTGCTCCATTGCTCTGGCTTGATTTGCTCTGGTCTGGTAACGGTGGATTGGTCTTTGATCAATCCTGGAACAACCTGAAACAACCTGTATACACAAAAGGGTTAGAAAAACGACAAAGTGCTCGTTATGCAGATGCTTCATGCAAATGCAAACGTGTGTCTGTGTGTTAGGGAGATTTCCCCCGATCCTAGTGCTTGAGTGCCAGTGCTGATAATAAGAAGTCCGAGTCCAGTCATGGAAATAACATCTCATATATAAAGAAAGCCCATCGAGGCGGTACACAACGTCACTGGATACAAGCAGAATCAATAGCATAACCTCAACCAACAAGCTTGGTGATGGTCAGCATACAACAATGATGAAAACAAAGGATTACAAATACAGTCAAGCACGGCCACGGGCGCGAAACTCTTCTAACAGATTCCTTGTTTCTGGATGATCAGGCCGAGTGAGCAACCCTTCGACGAGTAACTCCCTCTGCGTAGTAGTGTACTGAAGACCTTCAACCGAATCTTCCCATGCTCCTTCGCCGAAACAATCTTCTAACTTCCGCTTCTTGGATTCAAACGTCAGTTTGCGCTCCTTTAGGTTAGCAAGAGCCGTGTTGAGCAGGCCTTCAGCGGCATATCTGCGAGCGGTTTCTTCATCAAACCTCTTCTCATTAGCCTTCCCCTGGGCTTTCAACTTGGAGATGTGCTGCTTCAGTTTGTCCTCCCGTACTTTGCCGTTGGCTAGGGTGGCCTTCCAATGCTAATTAAACTTGGATATCCTCCGGTACGCTTCATCCAAGTGCTGCTTCTTGGTGGCCAGTACGTCATTGACAGCTTTGAAGTCCCGACCCAAGCGCTCACGCTCAGCCATCTGCTTAGTCAAATCTGTCCCTAACTAGTTCACCAGCTCTGTTTGCCTCTTAAAGGAATGGACGGCTTCGCTTCTCTTGCTTCTGAGTTGAGCCAATTCTTTCTCCAGTTCTTCATTTGCTTTTTTCAGCTCATCTCTCTCAGCTAACACCTGATTATGCTGTTGAATAGGCACGGTGGTAGGTTCTTCAATCACTGGAGGGCTTTCTGGCTGGGCAGGTGGAAACGGCATCCCTATAATATCTACTCTGGCTCTGATCCAGGTCACATACAGAGCATAGGCTTGACTATTACTTTTCCCCAGCAATGGTTTTCCCCGCTTACAGATACCATTCCAAGCGTGCTGAAGCTTAGATAACATATCCCCCTCTAGAAGACCAGTGAGGTACAGAGATTCCTGCACCTCTTCATCCTTCGGTGGAGTTCTCAGAGCATAAGCAAACTGCTGGACCAACAGAGATGGATTATAAATGATACAACCCTTCCTGCCTATCAAAGGCACATTCGGAAACCCACTGCAGCTGAGGATAATCTCAGTACCCAACCTATCTCTATCAAACCAGGCAATATCCTCCGCTGATAGACTCATCAAACGCTCAGACCACTCAGTTGTGGTTGCAGACGAAGCAAAGGGACCCTTCTTGGGTAGGTGGCTATCAAGCCATCTATAGAGCAGGGGTACACAGCACGAGACATTCTTACCCCTTCTGTTCTCGTTTTTGTAGTGGACGGAATGATAGACATCTCCTATCAAGGTAGGGACTGGATTCCCTGATGCAAACATGTGAAAGGCGTCGAAGTCCACAAAGTCGGGCATATTGGGGAACTGAATGATGCCATATATGCACAAAGCAAGGATGGCGTTGAACACAATCCAACATCCGTCTTTGGCGCACTGCTGGGCCTTTCCCACTAAGAACTGCAAGGAGAAACCGGGAACCCTGTTCCAACTAGACAAGACCAACTCGGAGGCATCCAGATGAAGTGAAGGGGCTAGACTAGCCAAATTAGGCTCAGCATCCATGTGAACAAAGGGCATCTGACTCTTGATAGGCACACCTAACAAATCAGCATACTCCTCTAGTGTGGGTGCGAGAATAAAATCCTGGAAAGTAAAGCATCTCAAAGGAGGATCATAGAACTGCAGCAAGGCGTGCAACCCGTTCAACTCAAACGCAGAAGGTTTACGAACCAAGCTGAGCAGTTTTCCATACGACTTTCTGAATTCACCTCTCACAGAATCATATGCCAAAGCAATCAAACCAGTCAGCTGAACAACATTAGAAGTAGGGAGCTTGTAGGCCACAGTCTTCCTCAGAGAACCCATGACAGCACAATAGAAGGCAAGAAAACCTGAATCGGGGGAAACGGTACCTGCAACACAGACACATGTTAATAAAATGCAGATGAATATGCGAAACAATGCAAAATGCAATCATGCAGCAGGAGATCAAGGACCTCTGAAATGCAGATGAATATGCGAAACAATGCAAAATGCAATCATGCAGCAGGAGATCAAGGACCTCGGACCATAAATCTGCTCTGTCAAGAACACACATATTTGAAGACAAAGACCTCTGATACAGGACCACAAATCTGCTCTGTCAAGAACAAATACATCTCTGAAGATAAGGACCTCTAATACAGGACCATAACTCTGCTCTGTCAAGAACACATATACATCTGATGCTGAGAACCTCCGATACCAACAAAACTGATCCACTATCAAGAAAACTAGGTAGTCTGAAGGTTAAGGCTTCCTGCAACAAACCCAACCCTGCTCACAGGTATGGACCTATACTGACACAAGTTCGGCATCCTATGCGGTCATCAGCGTCACAGACATTCAAGAGGGGTGATACGATACCTAGAAGGTGTGGCATCACCATCTCCTGAAGCGGCCTCACTCAGCTGAATCCCAAATGATTGGTCCCCAGAGTCGACAATCCTCCAAACCAACAACCCCTCAGGCCCAAAGGGCCGGAGAAGAAGTCAACCGGGAGAACCTCGTCTGAGCGTGGATTTCATGAGACACTAGTGCCTGCAAAGCAAGCACGCGCCCACTAATTTCCACAACTAATGCTAGGTACACTCAAGCCTGGGTTTGGCTTCTCACTCATCAGAATGCCCCTCAGTCGCTTGCGCAAAAATAAGGTGCCGACACAACAGAAGAGTCGCCACCTTTCATTACTTATCCCTCAGAGCGGGAAAGGAAACGATCGGAGAAACCTGACGAAAAAGGGTAAGACAAGGTCATCGCAACCATTGTCTGGATTTGGGAGTCGGTTACGCAAGGGGAAGGTATTAGCACCCCTCACGTCCGTCGTACTCGACGGGATCCACGCTTGTTGTGTCTACTGGACGGGTTGGTTTTATCTATCTACCTATCAAGGCTGGCTTAAAAAACAAACTGACTCGGCAAAGCGTCGCACTTTATGCCTACGTATTCTCATCAGAGAACGAGAAATCAGAGTCAACGTAGTTCGACCTACGACGGATTATGGGGGAAGGTAGCTCGCCAATACATCAATATTGTGCCTACGTACTCTCAACAGGTATGAGAGATCAGAGCTTACGTAGTTCGGGCCACTATGGTTTATTTCCTGTCTTTTACGAAAGAAGTGTTTTTTATTGTGTTTGCGATTTCAATCGCACTAGAGACTATGACCTGAGAGTGAATGCGTCGCATGTCACCCAAAGGGTACCATACTAAACATCCAGACTATGGAAAAGAAACTCTCCCACACTCCTTTCTCAGATAGCTTAAGGCTCGTAACGTATGAAAGAAATCATTCATGATTACTGTATCTTAAACTGTTTTGAGATGAGAATAGATCAGGCTCAACTAGGAGGGAGACTATCAAGTCCTACTGTTGTCATGCCAAGGATTCATCCTATGGTTGAGGTTTGAAGAGGGAACTCCTAGAAGTTGTCATGCATAGGTTTCAACCTAAAGTTCTATCATCAATTCCTTATCAAAGGAAATGAGAGTCCTAAGGGATCATGTCAATGATACACCAAAACAGACAAAGCATCAGCTTTAAACAGTAAAATGCATGCAATGCAAGTGAGGGAGGAAATGTGTGTGGGGCTTCAGCCTCCACAAGCTCATCTCAACCTCAAGCCAGAATGGATAACAGTAATCATACTGAAAGATAAAACATGCTATCAAGCAAAATACAGTAAACTGCAATCATACAGAAGAAATGAAATAAAATGCCATCAGACAAACAAACCACATGGGCAAGGGAGCTGGGCTCTACCGAATACCCGCAAGCAAAGCCACACAGTAACAATACAAGCAGAGGGAACAACTCAACCTCTAGTGCAATCATGCCCCTAGATTCTACTTATTCTAGATATGGACTTATCCTAATGCATCAAGCAAGTCAAACAAAACATGTCAATACAGAGAAGAAAAAGAAAAGAAAGCAGATCAACTCCTCTCTCAACCTCAAGCTTCAGCTCCTCCAACAACAATTCAGTCTTCATACTTCCATCACTCTTGACAAATATCAATTTGCTGTCCTAGGTTTCAACCATTCAACTTAAGTTTCAACTTGTCTTCTCTGAGCTTCGGCTCCTTGATCAGTTCCACCTTCAGGCTTCACTAACAACCACAAGTATCAACTTGATCCCTTCAGGGTCTCCAGGTATCAAAGTAAGTATCAACTTCCTTTGTTCTTCAAGCTTCAGCTGGCAGCGCAATACTCAAGGATTCATCCTCTTCTACACTCTTCAATGAAGTCTTCATCTTCAAACTCAAGCTCAACATCTCTCAAGATAATCAAACTAGAGGAAATCACTAAACTGGATAAGCTGGGACATTGAACTGCTTACTGACCACCAAAGGTGACCTATAAGGGTTCAACATCAAAGGAATGGTTCCCTCAAAAGTTCTACTTCCTAGGTACAATCACTTATCCCTCCAAAGGAGAGAGGTGTATACCATGGAAGGACTTTGAATCACAGGGAGGAATGGAGGTGACAGATACCATCCATGTTTAAGAAAGAAGTTAACTAGGTCTAAACTCTTCCTAATCCCTAACCCTAAAACAATCAACAAAACTAACAAGATCAAGCTCCCAAGCTCCTCAATGCTCCTACTATGCTCCTCAATGCTCCTCAGAACAAAACCAAGCTCTCCAAGCCCACAAAGAAAAGCAAACAAAAATACAAGCCCACAAGGGCAACACAAACAATCATTAACTACAAAAATCATCTAAAAATAGTATACCACTATATTAAAACCTAATATAATTTCTAGGGGATCCTATATACCTACCCTTAATACCCTTATATGCCCCCATGTCTAACTTGACCTAGAAACCCAAAATTCTAGTGTTATTGTGGACCTATGTTAAGGATTAACCTAATTCTACACAACCTAATGTCATCTAATCAAAACTAACCTAAAATTCATCACAAAATTATGGAATAAATCCAGGGGGGAGCTAAAGTCCTAATCTAACTATCCTAAAAATAATGGCCTTAAAATACTAAGGAAATTACCTAAACAAAATTCTACAAATTCATGTATCAACATAAAAGAATTAAAAAGCAATTAAAATAGAAAATACACAAAAAATATTAAAAATGCATGAAATGCAAATATTTTTATTTGATAATTTTCTAGACATTATCATGAAATTGGAGAAAACATCCCCATGCAAAAATCATTAATTCCTATTTATTATGGTTTTTCAAAGTTTAATATAAAATGGAGAAAAAGAAATGAAAAAAAATAAAACTTGGGTGCAGATAGTAACTATGTCCAGTTCAGATTTCATATGGGCTAAAAGTGGGGGTTCAGATAGTAATGCACTAAGCCCAAGTTGCCAATCAGAAAACAATAGCAAAAATAGAAATAAAAAGGAAAATCCACGGTGTGAAAAGTAATAGAAATCAGTTCATATTCACAATGGGCCATGGTGGGCGGTGTGGTTAGCAAATCCTGACTTAAGCCCATAACCCTATTTTAAGTGAAACGCTACGTTTAGGGTTGTTTTCAGACTAAGTATTCACAACTTGAAATTAAATCGTGGCCAACGGATCAAGCTGAAGTCAACAGGTCTTGGTGCATCTGACGGTCACAACATCATCATCAACCTTGAGCCCTGAACGTGGAGGGAAAACTCCATAGCAACAGAACTTCAAACCTCACCCTTCCTCGATTTGAATCTCATCAATCTTTCATCCAAAACCAAGATTTAAAACACTAACATGTTCTAAATTCCATACTGATCACAACCCTAACATCATAATCAATTGAAACATCTTCAAACCTAAAACCCGATCGTGAATCAAAAAGAAGCTCAATCCTCAACTATCATGGTTCTTGAAATTTCTTGCATCAGAATACTCACCAACTCACACTGAATGAAATTAGCTATCACACATGCATTGTATCTCACTATACCACGAGTTCTTGATCATCAAAGAAATGGGGTCCATAACTCAATCTTCATCAATTGATCCCTAACTCTCCAGAAATGATCACCTATGTGTCTCTAACCTTTCTACACTAACAATTCTACCTAGCAATGCATAAATTATGGTGTAGTGGAGAATTTGCAAACCTGGTATTTCTTGATCAACAGATGGTGAAAACCCTCACTTCAAGCCTTGAAACTCTTCAGAAAGCTTCCTTAGATGATGATCTTGTTACTGTTTGCAAAAGATTTGAGGGAGAGTGCTTGAATCTCAGAATTCGATTCTGACTTGCTACCTTGAAAATCCAATTTCCAATTCCTCAATTCACCATGGATTTGCTCTCAAATTGATCTGCACAGCTTCACTATCATCAATGGAGTGTGTATGAATGGAAAGAATGAATGGAAATGGTCAGAATAGGGAATTCACTTTCAACTTGCAATAGAAGCAAGTGAAATGGCCAACTCTCTCTTCTCTCAAATCTTACACCAACCTTGCATCTGAGCAAGTTCTACATGTTATATAGAGTGGTTTAGAATCATCTAGAACCATCTAGGACCTTCCCATGAGAAATTAGAAATCTCATGTCATGGTATTATGAATTCATCTCATATCATGTATCATATCATGCCATAGTCCTTGTAACCACCAATTCTGACTTGAAATTCTCCCCACATGAGATGTATGATGTGTTGAAACCCTTAACTAACTTGTACATTGAGTTTTCTTAAGTTTTGCTTTTGTGCCTTAAGATGCAAGCAAGCCATTTCCAAAGCAGCCCTATGATCTAAGCCTCAAATCAAAATTGTGGCTGAACCATTGTTTTTAGAATGTCTTTTAGAGTCAAAATAACCTATTATATGACATGGTTTGGATGTGTAACTTGGGATTTCCAATTTCCAATTTAGACTTATTTAACTTATGCCTCCATTTTAGGTCATTTTTATCACTTTTTGATAAAAGCCTTTTCAACATCTCATGACCTCACTACTAGCCTTAAAACATCATTCTAAGAAAGTTTGATGTTGAAGATTTTTCCATTTGAAGCTTGGAAATAGGAGATATGGCCTTATGCTTGAAATGACCTATAACCTCCAAATGACCAAAATGCCCTTGACTTGTCAAAGCCATAACTTGAGTTCTACAAATCCTATCAAGGACTTCTAGTACTCTCTAGAAAGATAAGACGATGCTCTACAACAGTCATGTTGACCAAGAGTTCATAGGAATCATCCTACTAGGGCAAACGTTGGATGCAAGTTGGGTGACTTTCAAGGACCCAGATTCACATACCTCAGATGACCTATAGTTTGTCAAAGTCATAACTTGAGCTCTACAAATCCTATCAAGTACTTCTAGTACTCAAATTAAAGCTAATAACAAGCTCTACAACATTCATGTTGTGGGGAAGATGAGATGAAAATCAAATCTTGAGCTAAACTGCCTTGAAGATAGGGATCAAACTAGGGGATTTTACACTGTCAAGCCTTAGAAACCCTAGCTTGAAACTTCTCAAACTCCTCAATAATGATGAGTTGGTATAAGAATCATCCTTATAGCATCTCAATGCATCATTACATGATCACATGGCTCTTGGATTAGGTCTCAACCCTCTCCCAATCACCAGTTGACCTAGGGTTGACCCAGTCAAACCCTAATTCCACCAATCATGGCTGAATCTTCTGAATTCTTGTACAATGACCTCTTCAGGCTTCATGATGGCTTTCAAGACCTCTCATAAGCTTTCTCAAAGCTTCAAGTTCATCCTCATAGTCTCAGAATCATCTGAGGGGCTCCCACAACTCTCCAGTTATGAGGCACACAACCTTGGTTTCAACCAATCTCTCTGAGGATCTCTTGAGTTTTCTGACAAAGATATCAACCTTTGAACACTTGAATAACTTTCTTGGCTAGCTTCAAAGTCTCATATAAATCTTGCTGGGTAACCATACCTCTTGATCTACTGCCCACCTATCAATGAGATGCAGATGATGAATAAAATGAACACAAGCTTGGTAAATAAATGTTGGTCAAATTTTTGGGTGCAACACCCTCCCACAATAGCACAGATAATCATATCATACTGAAAATAAAGTGCGGGAAATAAAATGCGATAAATAAACACAACCCAACAAGTAATCATACAAGCGCTAGGATTGACTCTCGCAGGGGACGTTGGATCCCCAAACTGACTCGCATAAGGGACGTTGGATCCCAAGAAACTATAGAGTTCCCCAGCAGAGTCGCCAGCTGTCTCTACCGCGAAAATAAGGTACCGGCAAAACAGAAGAGTCGCCACCTTTCATTAGTTATCCCTCAGAACGGGAAAGGAAACTATCGGAAAAACCTGACGAAAAGGTATAAGAAAAGATCATCGCAACCATTTTCTGGGTTCGGGAGTCGGTTACGCAAGGGGAAGGTATTAGCACCCCTCACGTCCATCGTACTCGATGGGATCCATGCTTGTTGTGTTTATCTGACGGGTTGGTTTTACTATCTACCTATCAAGGCTGGTCTGAAAAAGAAAAGAAAATGACTCGGCAAAGCGTCGCACTTTGTGCCTACGTATTCTCATCAGAGATTGAGAAATCAGAGTCTACGTAGTTCGCCTAACTACGGGTGATGGGGGAAGGTGGCTCGCCAATAAGCCAGTATTGTGCCTACATACTCTCAACGGATATGAGAGATCAGAGCTTACGTAGTTCGGGATAATACGGCTTACGGGTTTAGATTCATCTATTTTTCCGAGTAGGGTTAACAAACAGTTCCAGCAGTTGGATATACGCAGCTCGACCCTTGGAGACTTAGGCGTTACCGTTTGCGGTAGAACTGGGAGTTAACCACACTCTTTTCTTCAGAAAAGCTTTTCTTTGAATTACGGGCCCACGGGGCAAAAAAGGTTTGAAGTTCGTTTTCTGTCTTTTACGGAAGAATTGTTTTTTATGGATGTTCGCAACCAATATCGCACTAGAGACTATGACCTGAGAGTGAATGTGTCGCATGTCACCCAAAGGGTGCCATACTAAACATCCAGACTGTTGAAAAGAAACTCTCCAACAATCCTTTCTCAGATAGCTTAAGACTCGTAACGTACGACGTCAGTTAACCTTTATTACTGTATTTTGATTTGTTTTGAAGATAAGAAGAGAGAGGGACAGGTTCAACTAAGGGGAGACTATCAAGTCCTAACGTTGTCATGCCAAGGATTCATCCTATGGTTGAGGTTTGAAACAGGGAACTCCTAGAAGTTATCATGCACAGGTTTCAACCTAAAGTTCTAATCATCACTTCCTTATCAAAGGAAGTGAGATTCCTAGGGGATCATGTCAATGATAAACAGAAACAGATAAAGCATCAGCTTAAACAGTAAACAATAAACGACTGTAAAATGCATGCAATGCAAGTGAGGGAGGAAAGGTGTGTGGGGCATCAGCCTCCACAAGCTCATCTCAACCTCAAGCCAGATATGAATAACTGCAATCATACAGAGGAAATAACATGCTATCAAGCAAAATAACCACATAGGCAAGGGAGCTGGGCTCTACCAAATACCAGCAAGCAAAGCCATACAGTAAAAATACAAGCAGAGGGAGCAATTCAACCTCTAGTGCAATCATGCTCCTAGCTTACATCAGTTTAGATATGGACTTATTCTAATGCATCAAGCAAATCACACAAGTCACAGCAATACAGTTGCATAGAAAGCAAAAAGACAGGAAAGAAAGCAGATCAACAGCTTCCGCCACTTCACAGCAAAGCAATCTTCTGACAGCAGTTCAGTCTTCAGTCTTCAACTGCTCTTCAAGTCCTTCATCTTCAATAGCAAGTGTCAACTTGCTTCTTTAGGCTTCTAATACATCCAACATAAGTATCAACTTATTCTTTCTTCTTCAAGCCTCAACTCCAAAGTAAACTCCACCTTCAAGCTCCAATTCCACTAGCAAGCATCAACTTGTTCCTTTAGGCACTCCAAGCATTGAACTCACAAGTATCAAATTGCTTTCCAACCTCAAGCTTCAGCCTCTTCATTTAATCTCCAATGGATTCCCTTCACAAGTATCAACTTGTTCTTCATCTTCTTCAAGCTTCAGCTCTTTCTCCAATCTCAGCTTGATCTTCTTCCCACAAGTCTCAACTTGTTCCTCTTGATCTTCAAGCTTCAGCTCCAAGGGTAGTCTTCAAACATCTTCAATCTTCTAACAAGGATTCTATCCTCTAGCAAGAGAGAAAGATTCATCTAACAAGAGCAAGGTTTGGATGACTGACAGCAGAGTGAAGACCAAAGGTCACCACTAAGCATCCTATCATCAGAGAAAGGAACCCTCAAAGGTTCTACCAACTTGTAAAGAGCCACACATCCTACCAAAGGAGGGATGAGGCCTTTACAAGGGGACCTTACATCATAGGGAAGAATGGAAGTGATCAACATCTTCCATGTTTATGAAGGAAGAGAATCTATCTAGAAGCTCTACCTACAAACCCTAATCTTAACACCTAATCAACACTACACCAAAAGAAGGGAAATCTTCACATCCAAACTTCTTCAAGCAATCCATGGTAGCCCAAGCTTGTCTTCAACATCATCCAAGAGAAAGAGAGGCAAAACCCTTATCTAAGGGAACTAAAGAAGTCATTCTAGTTGAATTAGCAAGTTAGGATCACCTAAAACTTAGTACTAAAGTTAGTCCTAACTAAAATACTAGAACCAATTGTAAAATCCTACAAAAATAACTATGGGAACCTAATTCAATCATGAATCTACCATACAAAATTCAGAGGTTGAATCATCCACCAAGTCCTAGAAATAAATCCTAAATTACAAGGTACTAAGCATAAACCCTAAAAATAGAGCACCTAAAGTTTCAACTTAGAACTACCACCTACATTTATCACAAAAATGTGAGAAAAATCTAAGGGGAACATGCATCTCTATGCTAGCTATACACAAAAAATCAATGCAAGAATCATCACCAAGTGCTCAAACCAAACTCATCAAAACAAGGTATCAACCATGGCCATTTTAATACCAATTAATATTCAAAAAATGCAAATAAAATAAAAAATGCATGAATCATTAATATTTTTTATCTACAAAATTCTAGATTCAATCATGAATCATGGGAAAAAATTTGGAATTAATTGAGTTAATCTCTTATTTTTTATGAATTAATTTCTAAGTCATATGAAATGCACAAAATAAAAGAAATTAAAGAAATTGATAAAAGATACGTGGCAAATAGCAATCCAATACAGTTTAATCCAAGAATTGGGCCCAGGGGGGTGTGGATGTCACTCTGAGTCCTAAGCCCAAAACAATTCAATTAATGAAACGGTGCGTTTCATTTGGAATTTCTCTTCAGAGCTTAAGGCGCAATCGTGGCCCTCCAACACACGCCTGAGTCAAAGTCCAAACCATCATCCAATGGCCCATGTTCATCGTTCCCATTTGAACTCAGCTTGGGGGGAAAATGCAGACGGTGGCCTGAGCAGTGGCGCCACCGTCTTCTCCGGTGATCCAACCTCCACAGGTCATCAAAAACCACGAAACCAATCACTATCCCACTCCAAATTTGATGCTGATCACGAATCCACCCTAAGAATTTCCTAATTCCATCTCTAACTCAAAACACGATCATATTTTCAGAGTTCATCCAAATCTTGATTTTCACCATTCTTTAAATTAAAGGTCTCAAATTAATCCTCACTCTTCACTGATCAATTCCCACCATCTAACCATGAATAATCCTTCAAGAATTGTGAGATATCATCCTCAACAGAAAATGGTCACATGCCTAACTTGTCTCTAATTCACCAACTTATGATCCTAAATCCAACTACAGGTTGCAAGGATCTTAACCACATATACATTTCTAAGTTTCTCCTCCTAAATCATGCATAGGGATGAAAAGTACCAACCTGAGTTCAGAGGTGTAACAGATGAAGTTTTTGCTCACTTCAACTGCCACGATGATGCAGACACGTTCCAAATTCACTCTCCAAGCCTTTGCACACCTTCATTTGGCTTGATTCTCCCTTGAATTGAAAACCCGATTTCAACTTGAACCTTCAAAATTTCAATGGCTCCTTCTCTTACCAGCTTCAATTCCTTCCAAAAAAATGGCTGAGCTCACTCACTAGCTTATGTAGAAATGATTGGGATCATCTAGAAACTTCTGGATCCATCCAAATGAGATTTTGGATTTTCAAAATCTCTTCAAAATATCACCCATGGCAACCACCATTCTGACTCTTTCTTGGCATCGCTATGTGTGTAATCAAGTTCTCATGAGATATTGAATGATTTTAGAGTGTTATTTTCCTTGTTTGCAAGCCAAAGGTATGCATTTGATTATGTTGCTTCATCATAAAGAAATGAAATGGAATGCCATTCAAATGACCTCAAATAAAAATTCCAACCATGCCATTGTTTTCAAAATCATTTTTCCAATCAATTTGACCTATAATCTTGTTTCATTTGGTCACAAAATGACTTATTTGAATTTTGGACCATTAAATCCTTTTAATTCTTTCTTTTTCAAAATTTCTTGAACCAAGTCTCTCCTTGAGCCATTTCAATGCCTCCTTGGTGCATGGTCAAGGTTAAAACCCCATTTTGAGCAACTTTCTAGTTGAACAAAATTTCATTTGAAGCCTCTAAGTTGGTGAAAATGGCCTATGATCACAAATGACCTATAATCACCAAATGTCCAAAATACCCTTGACTTGTCCAAGCCATAAGTTTCGTTCTACAAATCCTATCAAGGACTTCTAGTACTCTCTAGAAAGCTAAGAGGATAAGAAACAACATTCATGTTGACAAAAAGTTCATAGGAATCATCCTTCTAGGGCAAAAGTTGCTTGCAAGTTGGGTAACTTTCAAGCTCCAAAATTCACACTCCTCATATGACTTGTAACTTGTCAAAGCCATAACTTGAGTTATACAAATCCTATCAAATACTTCTAGCACTCAAATTAAATCTAAGATCATGCTCTAAAACAATCATGTCTGGGGCAAGATGAGATGACAATCACATCTTGAGCTAAATTGCCTTGAAGATAGGGGTCAAACTAGGGGATTTTACACTGTCAAGCCTTAGAAACCCTAGCTTGAAACTTCTCAAACTCTTCAATCATGATGAGTTGACCTTGGAATCATCCTTATAGCATCTCAATGCATCAATACATGATCACATGGCTCTTGGATTAGGTCTCAACCCTCTCCAAATCATCAGTTGACTTAGGGTTGACCCAGTCAAACCCTAGCTGCACCAATCATGGCTGAGTCTTCTTAACCTTGCACAATGACCTGTCTAGGCCTCAAAGTGATCTTCAAACCTTCTCATGAGCTCTCTCAAGACCTCAAGTATAACTTCAAGGCTTCAGAATCATCTGATGACTTCCCTTAACTCTCAAGTTAGGAGACACACCCCCTTGGCTTCAATCACTCTCTCTGAGGCTCTTTTAACTTCTCTGACAAGGATATCAACCCTTGAATGCTTGAATAACCTTCTTAGCTAGCTTCATAGTCTTGTGTAGCTCTTGATTGGTGATCATACCTCTTGATCTCCGGTATACATGTCAATGAAATGCAAATGATAATGCTAATGTGAATGAAATGAAACATAAGCTAGGTAAAGAAATGTTGGGCAAATTTTGGGGTGCAACACCAGGAACATCTTCAAACTCTGGTGCAACCGCTGCTAGCGCGAGCGGCTGGTAATACTGAATATAACTCTGTTCGTGTGGAGACCCCTCTCAAGGAGGAAGTGATACCAAATGCTGGTGAGACTGGTACCGGCAATGGCAACGACAACGCTGGTAACGGAAATGCTGATAATGGCAATGGGAACGTGGAAACCAACAGGAATGTTGGTATCAATACTGGTTTCGGTGACAACAATCAGGGTTTTGGCTTTGGCAATCAGGATTGCAATGATGGCTTTAATAATCAGGGCTTCGGCAACGAAGGGTTTGGCGATAACAATCAAGGTTATGGTAATAATGGCTACGGCAATGCTGGGTTTGGCAATGTGAATACCAATGGTGCTGGGATGGGTTCTTTCAATGCTGGTTTTGGACCAGGAGGGGCTAATCAAGGATTTTGTAATAAAGGACGTGGTCCTAACTTTAATCAACAAGGATATGGTCGTAATGCTGCTTATGACGGGTATGGTAATGAGGGCCCGTATTGGGACAAAGATCGTTAGGAAGATGCCTTTTCTGGGCAAGGCATGGGTTTTGAAGGTCCCACTGATAATGACCGGAGGATTAAAATGCTGGAGGAACAGATAAGAGGTATAGCCAATCAAAATTCTGCAGGTTTGGACATGGCCACCATGGGGCTGGTTCCTGGGCTGAGGGTGCCATTAAAGTTCAAAGCTCCTACTTTCGATAAGTATAAAGGGGATACATGCCCACGGGTTCATGTCCGTTCATATTACCGGAGGATGTCTGCTTACTCTGATGACGAGAAGATGCTTATGCATTTTTTCCAGGATAGTTTGTCGGGACCATCGCTGGAATGGTACATGGGACTAGAGCCTGCACAGATCGGAAGTTGGAAAGAGTTGGCGGATGCTTTTGTCAGACACTACCAATACAACGGTGACCTTGCGCCAAATAGGGTCTAGCTTCAAAGTCTTTCTCAGAAGAATGGGGAGAGTTTCAAGGAGTACGCCCAGCGTTGGCGTGATCTTGCGGCAAGGGTACACCCACCTATGGTTGAAAGGGAATTGATTGATATTTTTGTTGGAACATTCTCTGGGATGTATTATGATAAATTGCTCAATTGCTCGATGGGTAGTTTCTATGACATGATACTCATGGGAGAACGGATTGAAAATGGCATTAAGATTGGTAAGATTCAAGTTGGTGAATCGACCTCAGTTGGAGGTGCAAAAAAGGTCATTGGTGGTAGAAGACAAGGAGACGCCAGCGCAGTGTATGGTGGTCGAGGACGAGGTAGAGGTAGGAATCAATATATTCAACAACAGGTTGCTAGTGTGACGATTCCTATACCTCAACAACGACAACAACCACAACAACAGTAGCAGCAACAACAAAGGCAGAATCCTGCTCAGAGAAGGATTCAGAATGGGAAGCCAACGAGGGTGTTTGATACACCTCCGTCAACGTATGCAGAACTGCTTCAAATGCTGTTAGGTTTGAATCTGGTTGAAAAGAGAACATTGGACCCGCCCACAGGAACACTTCCTTACGGGTATGATACTAGTAAGCATTGTGAATTTCATTCTGGGGCATCCGGGCTTGATATCGAGAGTTGTCATGCTTTTAAACACAAAGTCCAAGATTTGATTGATAGTAAAGTCATTAACTTCAGTCATGATGGTCCCAACATTGTACAACAACCAATGCCGAATAATGGAGCGAGTGCTATTCTGACAGAAGAAGATTTGGATTTGGTTATGGACGTAAATGATCTGAAGACACCTTTAAACTATGTTAAAAGCAGATTGTTGAAAGGGGGAGTCTTCCCTGGATGTGATGAGTACTGTTTGGATTGTTGGACCCGACCAGAGGGTTGTATTAATTTGAAGAGAGGTATTCAGGCCATGATTGATGAGGGAACTTTGCAATTCTACCGTACTGTTGTTGAGAAACCTGGTGAGGCAATATTTGAAAAGCAGGGTGAGGTCGCAACAGTTACAACTCCACGAAACACTATTACGATATCAGCCCCCGCCAAGCGGCCAACTATCAAGATAACAAAAGCAGGGCCCAATCCTTATGAAAGTACGAAAGCCATTCTGTGGAATTATGGGTTGGAAGCTTTTTTTAATGGGGAAAAGATTAAGGTGGATAGCCAGCCGGCAGGGGCAGTGGGCAATCTTGTTGGAGCGGGAGGCATGACCCACAGTGGTAGAATTATCATTTCACCTGAAATCGAGGCTGAGAGGATTGCTAAAGGCAAAGCCAAAGTGAATGAAGGAGGACCTTCCCAGGCGAGAGAGAAAGAAACATCAATCAAGGATGTAGAAGAGTTTATGAGGTTAATTCGCAAAAGCGACTATAAGATTGTGGAGCACTTGCAGCAGACGCCCTCCAAAATTTCAATCCTATCTTTGTTGCTTTGTTCCGAGGCTCATCGGAATGCCTTGTTGAAAACCTTGGACACATCTTTTGTACCTTAGGAAGTATCTGTTAATCAGCTTGAGGGGGTACTGGCACATGTGAATGTCGGACACAGCTTAAGATTTACTGACTTTGATTTGACGCCTAGAGGTCGGGATCATAATATGGCTTTGCCCATTTCAGTAGAATGCCGAGGCACTGTTATGTCGCACGTTCTTGTAGACACCGGATCATCTTTGAATGTGTTGCATAAGAAGGCTATGATGAAGCTAGATATCCGAGGAATCATATGCACGCCAAGTGACTTGGTCGTGAGAGCTTTTGATGGGACCAGAAGGTCGGTGTTTGGGTCCATAACGTTGCCACTCCAGGTCGGGCCAGAAGTGTTTGACACTGTGTTCTACATCATGGACATATATCCAGCTTACAACTGTTTACTTGGGCGATCATGGATACATTCTGCAGGGGCTGTGACGTCCACGCTGCATCAGAAGCTTAAATTCATGGTCGGTGATAGTGTTATTACTATTTATAGAGAGGAGGACATTCTGGTTAGTCATCTTTCGTCATTCAAGTACGTCGAAGTGGATGGGGAGATCCACGAGACGCCATGCCAAGCTTTTGAAGGGTTGCAGATCAAGGACAAGTCTCATGTCCCCAGCAAAGGGCCAGAGGTGGCCATGTCTTCATACAAAGACGCTCAGGCAGTGGTTCAGGCCGGAGAAACCAAAGGATGGGGCCAAGTCTTGGAAATTCCTGTCAAGATGGACAAGTTTGGGTTGGGGTATCGCCCGACGTCGTCATCTTCCACATCAGGCGTGCCAAAGTTCAAAGGGCCAGTGGTGATCACTCCAGGTGGAGTCTGTTATGAAACTATTAATGCTGTTTCCGATGCCGAAGATGGAGATAGTGACTGCGATATGGTTTCATGGATCAAGCCCAGCGTGCCAGGACAAAGCCTATGCAACTGGTCTATCTAGGAACTTGTCCAAGTGACTACTAAATACTAATGATTTGTTTTCTCGATTATTGTATAATCCTGTGTCCTACCCGGGGCATAGTGATTCTGTTTTCAGGGATACCTGCTTATGTGTGTGCTTTGTTTAATCATTAAATAAAGGCGTTTTTCTCATGCAAATTTTGTGATCCTTGTTTTTCCTGTTTTTGCTTTAACAATAAAATGGCAACGTGGTTATGTGCTTTGTTTGCATTATTTGAAGCATTTAACCATTCTCATTGCAGGATTCATATTTCAGACGACAACGATCACGAACTTCTTATGACTCGCTTTGACTTCGAGCACCCGATATTTCAAGCAGAAGAAGAGATTGTTGAAAACGATGACTTATCGGAAGAGCTAACTGAACTTTTGAAACAAGAAGAGAGAATCATTCTGCCTCATCAGGAGGAAATTGAAATTATCAACGTGGGGTCCGAAGAGGTTGTCAAGAATATCCGGATAGGGGCTGCACTGCAAAGCGATATCAAGCAAAGTTTGATCGAGATGCTTCGAGAGTATAGTGATATCTTTGCTTGGTCTTACGAAGACATGCCTGGGTTGGATACTGATATGGTGGTTCACCGTTTGCCATTGCGTGAGGAATGTCCGACGGTTAAGCAAAAACCCAGAAGAACTAGACCAGATATGGCTGTGAAAATTAAAGAGGAAGTTCAGAAACAGTGGGACGCCGACTTTCTGGCTGTTACAACTTATCCCTCATGGGTCGCCAATATAGTACTTGTACCAAAGAAAGATGGTAAGGTGCGGATGTGTGTGGACTATCGAGATTTGAATAGGAAGAGCCAAAAGATGACTTTCCGCTTCCTCATATTAATGTGTTGGTCGACAACACCGCTCAATTCTCCGTGTTTTCCTTCATGGACGGCTTTTCGGGTTATAATCAGATAAAAATGCCGTCGGAAGATATGGAGAAAACAACTTTTATTACCCCGTGGGGAACTTTCTGCTACAAAGTGATGCCCTTTGGTTTGAAGAACGTCGGGGCAACATATCAGCGTGCTATGACGACGCTCTTTCATGACATGATGCATAAAGAGATCGAGGTCTATGTTGACGATATGATTGCCAAATCTGGGACTGAGGAAGAACATCTGGTAAATCTTCTAAAATTGTTCAAGAGGCTTAGGAAATTCAGGCTGAGGCTGAATCCTAACAAGTGCACCTTCGGGGTGAGATCTGGTAAGCTATTGGGGTTTATTGTTAGCGAAAAAGGAATTGAGGTTGATCCTGCTAAGATAAAAGCAATACAAGAAATGCCAACGCCGAAAACAAAAAAAGAAGTTCGTGGTTTTTTAGGAAGATTGAATTACATTGCTCGGTTCATATCTCATCTAACGGCCACGTGCGAGCCATTATTCAAGTTATTGAAAAAAGATCAGGCTGTGACCTTGAATGAAGGTTGTCAAAAGGCGTTTGAAAAAATAAAGGAATATTTACATGAACCTCCAATATTGATACCCCAAGTAGCCGGGAGACCATTGATTATGTATTTGACGGTTCTTGAGAAAAGCATGGGTTGTGTTCTCGGTCAACATGACGAGACTGGACGTAAAGAGCATGCGATTTATTACTTGAGTAAAATGTTCACAGATTGTGAGTCCCGTTACTCAATGCTCGAAAAGACGTGTTATGCACTAGCCTGGGCTGCCAAACATTTGAGGCAATACATGCTAAATCATACAACCATGCTAATTTCAAAGATGGATCCGATCAAATATGTGTTTGAAAAGAAAGCACTTTCCGGAAGGATTGCCCGATGGCAGATGGTACTGACGGAATACGATATTCAGTATGTTTTTCAAAAGGCTATTAAAGGTAGCGTTCTGTCAGAGTACCTAGCTGAGTAGCCAATTGATGATTACCAGCCGATGAGGTTTGATTTTCCTGACGAGGATATCATGTACTTAAAAATGAAGGACTGTGAAGAGCCGTTGCCTGATGAAGGTCCAGAGTCGGGTTTCAAATGGCAATTGATATTTGACGGTGCCGTTAATTCATATGGAAGTGGAATAGGGGAAATCATTACTACTCCCCATGGGTCGCACATCCCATTCACTTCCAGATTGACCTTTCTAGTTACCAACAATGAGGCCGAATATGAAGCATGCATTATGGGTCTCGAAGAAGCTATTGATCTGAGAATTAAAAAGCTTGATGTGTACGGGGACTCTGCTCTAGTTGTGAACCAGATCAAGGGAGAGTGGGAGACTCGTCAGCCCAATCTGATACCCTATATGAATTACGCAAGGAGGTTGTTACCTTTCTTTGACAAGGCGGAATTGCACCATGTACCACGAGCAGAAAATCAGATGGCAGACGCTCTCGTGACGTTGTCTTCAATGTATAAAGTTAACTTCTGGAATGAGGCTCCCAAGATAGTTATCTCTCGCCTTGATAGGCCCGCTTTTATATTCGCCATTGAGGAAGTTTCCGATGGCAAACCGTGGTATTGTGATATCCAGAATTTCCTGAAGAACCAAGAATATCCGACTGGGGCATTCAGTCGTGATCAGAAGACTCTTAGGAGATTGGCTGGCAATTTCTATTTGAATCCGGATGGTGTTTTGTACAAGAGAAACCATGACTTGGTGTTGTTGCGGTGTGTGGACGAGAAATAGGCTAAGTTGCTCATAGAAGAGATCCACGAGGGTACATTTGGCACGCATGCCGGCGGACATGCAATGACGACAAAGTTATTACGAGCAGGGTATTATTGGCTAATGATGGAAACAAATTGTTTCAAGTTTGCAAGAGGTGTCATAAATGCCAGATTTATGCGGACAAGATTCATGTGCCTCCGAGCCCTCTGAATGTTATGTCATCACCTTGGCCTTTTTCCATGTGGGGAATTGATGTGATTGTCAAGATTGAGCCCAAGGCATCCAACGGACATAGTTTTATCTTGGTAGCTATTGGTTACTTCACCAAATGGGGTGAAGCGGCATCGTATGCTAATGTTACCAAGCAGGTGGTAACCAGATTTATCAAGAAGGATATTATCTGCAAATATGGAATCCCAGAGCGGATTATCACTAACAACGGTTCGAATTTGAATAATAAGATGATGAAGGAATTGTGCCAGAATTTCAAGATTGAACATCACAACTCTTCTCCTTATCGGGCCAAGATGAATGGTGCTGTTGAAGCGGCCAATAAAAACATAAAGAAGATTGTTCAAAAGATGGTTGTGACCTACAAGGACTGGCATGAGATATTGCCTTTTGCTTTGCATGGTTATCGTACGACGGTACGCACATCAACCGGGACAACTCCTTTTTCACTGGTATATGGTATGGAGGTTGTCCTACCATTGGAGGTTGAGATTCCTTCTTTGAGGGTTTTGCGCGATGTCCAACTTGATGAGGCGGAATGGGTAAAAGATAGACTGAATCAGCTCAGTTTGATGGATGAGAAAAGAATGGCTTCTCTAGCATATGGTCGGCTGTATCAAAGCCGGATGAAGAAAGCTTATGATAAGAAGGTGTGCCCTCGAAGCTTTCAGACGGGCGATCTTGTGCTGAAAAAGATTCTCCCACCACAATCAGATCACAAGGGCAAATGGACTCCCAACTATGAAGGTCCGTATGTCGTTAGAAAGGTTTTCTCTGGAGGAGCCTTATTGTTATCCACCATGGATGATGAGGATTTTACTTCCCCTGTGAACTCGGACGCAGTTAAAAAATACTTTGCTTAAAGAGACCCGATGGACAGAAAAAGGAGAGTCCAGGCAAAAATGTGGCATCCCGGCGAACCATAAAAAGAATAAAAGGTTCGGGCAAAAGTTAGGGATAAAATTGGAAAAAGATGTACACCCGCGAAGTTGAAAACCTGAAAAGGGCGACTTCGGCGAAAAAGGGTATCCCGGTGAATTGAAAACCCGCAAAGGGCTGTTCACGCAAAAGTTAGGGATTTGAAAAAGCAAATGACTACGGTCCGAGTTTGATACTGTGTTGCTTAGTGGTTTGGGAGTACCTGAGGATCGTATATCCAAAACAATCTCTTCCGAAGATCGAGTATAGGGAAAGCGTCAGAGTCAGACGAGTCATAGGAGGATCAGCTCATGGTGTTTGTTTGTACCACGTTGCCGACATGTATACAAATTTTCTTTGTGCTTCTGTGATATTTGTATTTGCTTGTGCGTAACTTCCTCTTTTTAGGAGTTGCATCCAGTGTACAAAATTTTGCCTATTTACAGGCCCGTTGTCAGTAAAGCATGTTATTCAGTACTTGATGTTTGTTCTTTACTGTTTTGTTTGTGAAGTTATTCCGTATTTGATGCTTGTTCTTTACTGTTTTGTTTGTGAAAAACGTCGATGTTTTTGATGAACTTGCATGTACATAAACTTGCAGGTCCTTGCCAATAATGGCTAAAAGTTCGAATTGACTGAACGAATGTCACAGATACTAACTGGGATAGATCTTGTTGTGTAGATTTGTTCTGTCTCGTTTGTGTTTTGCAGGGTTCTCACCTTTGAAGCAAACAGTCAGGGAATTTGTGTTTCCCCAGCCAGAGTCCCGTGACATAGTGATTGTATCACTCCTCAGCAGATGGAAGTCACATCTTATCCCAGAGAGAGTTGAGATGGCACTTATCCTTACTGGATGTTGAGTTGTCCTCCCCAAAAGAGTATCCCCAGGAAAGCTGCCAAGAGAGTATTCTCAGTGGATCTTGATGAGCCCAACAGAAGGTGCATTCCCATCAATGAGTATGTACACAATCAATCCCCAGCATGGGTAACTCCCTCAGAATATAACCAAGTCGTCTTTGGTTCAGAAGGATTATCCTCGCGCAGGACTGTTTTTTCCTTCTCCCCAACAGGTTGTCATTCTTTCGTCAGGATGATCATCCTTAGCAGAGTTCGTAACTCCGAGTTTGTGAGCTATTCCCAGCAGGGTTTGTTTTCTTCCTTCCAGTGGAAGTTGTTCTCAACTTTCCAGCATTTATTTTGCTGGAATAATTTTGTGATGTCTGGTCTCTCCCCGGCAGGGTTGACCTGGCTCCCGACATTTATTTTGTTGGAATACTTTATGATACCCATTTATCCCCAGCGGATTTGGTTTTGTCTTCAACATTTATTTTGCTGAAGCGCCTCTTGGCATCTTTGCATTGTGCATATATCATCATATTTGCATCTACCCAAACGCGTAGCATTTCCATGCCGTATGGAGCATTACGCTATTGTCAAACATACGCATTTTGAAACATAAGCCAGGTTGGTTACCTCTTTGTTTTCAGGTGTTATTCCCTGCAGAGGAGTGGGATTCTTGCTCGGAAGGATTTCTAGATATTCAAATTCTCGGCGTAAGATAGGTGATGATAACGTTCGTCCCGTCGCACGCTCCCTTAACAGAGTTTCTTGGTTAAGTGTCTCTTCTTCCCCAGCGAAATTCTTCTCAGGTTGCTGTTACGTTAGCGTTAAAAGATTTCTTGGCTTAAGCTTTTGGAGTTATCACTAGTGATTTCCCCAGTAGAGTTTTTCCTCATAGAGTTGCTTGGTTAGGTTTCTCGTATTCCCCAGCAAAGTATTCTTCAGACTGCCGTACAACAGTTTTGAAAATCATGAAGATTTTGACCCGTGTTGACGGAGATCCTTACTCGTGTTGATGGGGATTTTACATGTTTTTGACCCGAGTTGACGGAATTGTTACCTGTGTTGATAGTGATTGTTATCCGTGTTGACGGAGTTGTTACCTGTGTTGACAGAGATTGTTATCCGTGTTAACGGAGTCGTTACCTGTGATTGATAGAGATTGTTATTCGTGTTGACGAATTTAGTCCAGTTATGGACGGAGTTGTACCCGTGGTGATGGAGTCTCTCCTCGTGTTGACGAATTTAATCCAGTTATGGACGGAGTTGTACCCGTGGTGATGGAGTCTCTCCTCATGTTGACGAATTTAGTCCAGTTATGGACGGAGTTGTACCCGTGGTGATGGAGTCTCTCCTTGTGTTGACGAATTTAGTCCAGTTATGGACGGAGTTGTACCCGTGGTGATGGAGTCTCTCCTCGTGTTGACAAAATTTGTCTAGTTGAGGACGGAGTTATTTCCTACAAGGTTAATTCGATGCCTGTGGCGTCACACAGGGGGTTGATGTTGAAATCAAAGTTTTTATCAGATGATTGATCAGTTGTTGCCGTAATAACTGGGTTCAGTGTAACGGATGTTTTTCCCCCCAAGCAGTTTTCGCAGTTTATTTCTGTGGTTGGCAAATTTCCGGGTTTCTTGGTATTCAACTGTCTTCTACGTCGATTGTTTGAAAGCCGTTCGCTCTTCACCCAGTCGGGTCCAAGCCGTTTGAATAGGGGCACCTGTTGCACCCTGAAATTTGCTCAACCTTTTCTTAACTTGGTTTATGTTTCATTGCATTAACATTTGCATAGTTATATCATTTGCATATCATGATATCATTCTTATAGAAGGGGATCAAGTGTTATTCTTATCAAGAGGAGCCTAGCTAGAGGTCTTATTCAGGCTTGAAAAGTTATCAAGGTCATCAGGAGGTGGTTTGAGTGCCTAAGAGTTTAGATGCTTGCATGTGGATTTTTTCCTGACTTGAGGATCAATTGAAGACCATCAGAGGGATGTGAAGTTTTGAATATTAGAAGAGGATGTGTATGGAGCTCATGGAATGCCTAGAGGTCCATGGGAGAACTCAATCAAGTCATTGTGTCAAATGCAAGAGCCACAGTTGAAGTGCAAGCAATTAAGGTTTCATCTGGGTCAATCCTAGGTCAACTGTGTAATTGAAGAGTATCAAAGCCTACTTTTAGGTCATGGAGTTCATGAAATGATATGCTGAGACATTTGTGGTGTTGTGCCAAGATCAAGTAAAGAAGAGTCATGAGTCTGGGAATTTTGCTAAATTAGGGTTTCAGTGTAAAATCCCCTATTTAATGCCTAACTTCAAGACCACATAAGTCAAGATACAAGTTTGAAATGAATCTTTGTCCAACATGGAACTTGTAGAGAATCTCAATACCTTTAATTTGAGTACTAGAAATCCTCAAGGGGATTTATAGAACTCAAGTTATGGTCCAGACAAGTTACAGGTCACCAGATGAATGTGAAATTTGTCTGGGAAAATCATCTGACTTCCAGGCTACTTTTGACCTAGAAGGAATTTTCACATGGACTTTTGGCCAACATGAAAGTTGTTCCTTATGATCTTAGCTTTCCAAAATGTTATAGAAGTCCTTATTCTGATTTGTGGAGCTCAAGTTATGATCTTTGCAAGCCAGGGGTATTTTGGGAAAGTGAGATTATAGGTCATTTTGGATTATAGGTCAAAATCTCCAACTTGCACATTTCAAATGAAGTTTTGTTCAACATGGAACTTACTCAAAATGTGATTTTAAGGTTAACCAAGTATTCATGATGGATTGAATTGGCTTGAGGCAAGATTTGGTTTGAAATGGCTTAAAAAAAAGAAGGTTTTAAAAGGGATTAAAATTGAAAAATTCAAATTAATGGTTAAGTGACCAAAACATGGCAAGTAAATACTCATTTTGAGTAGAAAAAGTATTTCAAACACAATGGCATTGTTGAATTTTTGAGTTGAGGCAGAATTCTTTGAGTTACCATTTTGTTACTTCACAAGCAAGTTACATATCAAAATCCTTACCAAAGCAATTCAATCACTCCTTTTGGTTCAAATTGATTCACAAGGCATTGTGCAAGAAAAAAGGAAGCTTCTAGAGCAAGCTGTGAGCAATATTTCGTGACTTTAGCATTTGAATTTTGACATGAAAACAGAAATTGTGAATTGCTGGACTGGGCTTCAATTGAACTTCAAAAGCCCATGGACACACTCTATATAAGTCATTTGATGAATTCAGATTCATTTTGGAGCTCATTTCGTGGTGGAGGCAGAGATAGAAGTTGGTTTTGCAAGCAAGCAAGTGAGAATCAGATTTCAAGTTCAAGGCAAATTCAGGTCAAATTGAAGAATCAAATAGCTTCCTCTTGCATCACTGATTGATTCTGGAGAGTTTTGAAGCGTGAATCGAGCTCTTGATACCTCTGTTAGTGGATCTACATCAGGTATGTAACTTCCAAATTTCTCACTATTGTAGCAAGATGTAGATCGTTTTGAGCATGTGGTTAGGATCTAGTTGAAGTGTAGATCATTTCTGGATAAGAATTTGAGCAATTAGAGACAAACTAAGTTGACATGAGATTTCTGTTTGAGCACGGTTTAAATTGATCTTAAGGATTCAACATGATTTGGATAGATCAGGTTAATGTAGGAAGAGTAAGGATCATTTCTATGGTGTTAGATTTGAATTTGGTGAGGATCAAATTTGATGTGTTCTCTGAATCTTGGATCGTGTTTTAAAACCTGTTGAGAGTTAGATGATTTGGATGTGATTTTGGAGATCCTCGTGGAATTCTGAGCAATTGATATAAGATTTGACACTGTTTGGTCGCCTGTAACCACCACCTCGCTGGAGAAGACGACCGAAGGTCTTCTCCGGCCACCACACTGACTTTCCCTCCGTTTGATATTTGAATTGAGGAAGATGACTGGGAACCGTCAGATCGTGCCTCAGACTTGACTTGGTAGCATCATCCAAGGGCTGTGACTTGTTTGATTTTGTTGACTGCTGACCCTCAAAACGCACCGTTTCAGTAATGCGGCAGCACGCCCTCAAGCATTAGATCCAGTTGACTAGTCTCAAGATCTAGCAGTCCACGTTTTTTCTTGGCTTTTGATTATTTTAATTCATTTTAGTTTTATTTTAAATGCATATTGATTCCAAAAATCATAGAAAATTCATCTTTGATCAGAAAAATATTTTAAAAATATGTCCATGCTCCTATTTCAATTTGTGATTTTCTGGGATCAAGAAATTGCATTTTCCTGCATTTTTCAATTTAATTTGCATTTTCCTTTTTTATGTTATTTCTTTTATTTTGCATAATTACCTATCTGTTTTGTTGATTTTGGTTTGATCATTTGGTTTGGATTCTGGATTTGATTTTTGAGTATGTTGTAGGTTATATGTGCATACTCCATTAGGATTTTTATTAGATTTTTTAGATAATTGTAGGTTCTGTTTTAGGCAAAGATGTTTAGAGCCTTCCCAACTTATGGTTTATCTTGACACATTTCAACTTAGGATTTATTTAGTGGACCTAGAAGTTGATTTAGGCTCTAATATTTGAACCCTAGAATGCTAAAACATGCATGTTCCCTTAGGAAAATTCTTAGATTTTTACAACATAGTTTTCTACTTTAGATATAATTCACAAGTAGGTGTTGCCTTTGGTGTTCCTTCTTTGGTGCCTTGCCTTGTTTGATCTTGTTGGTGGCTTTGGAGCTTGAAGAGCTTGGTTTCCTTTTTGGAGGAGGTGTTGGACATCTTGTAGCTGCTATGGATTGGCTTGTGGAGCTTAGCTTGGAGCTTTCTTTCTCTTTTAGGAGCTTTTTAGAAGCTTATAGGATTAAGGTTTTAGGAAGAACCATTAGAACTAGTTCTTTTCCTTTCATCAAAAATAGAATGCATTGTTTGCTTCTATCCTCACCCTATGATGCCAAGTCCTCTTAAGGAATCCCCATCTCTCCTTTGGAGGGATGAGTGGCATGCCTTAATGAATAAAACTTTTGAGGATGCACTTTCTTTCGAATGTTGGTTCCTGATGAATTTCGTTGGTCTTCATCAGGTTTCCTAGCATTGTAACTTGATCTCAATGATGATTTCTTTTCTTGTGGAGCTTGCTAGAGTTTGAAGATGAAGATTGAAGAAGCTTGAAGATAGGAGCTAACTTGAAGATGAAGACTCTTTGCTGTCAATTCAACTTTGCTGACAAGAGCTGCTGTTAAAGGTTGAAGTTGCTGTCTGTAGAAGATTGTTGCTGCTGCTTGGGTTGCTTCCTCTGTTTTTTATTTTGCTGTGTTGTCTGTTTGCTTGTGTTGCTTACCTTTAGGTTTGAGGTGGAGCTTGTCTCCCCTTTCCTGTTGTTTTCTTAGGTTTGAGGTTGAGCAGGACTCCCTTGCCTCACTTGTACTGTTGCATAGCATGCATTTTACTGTTTACTGTTTATTGCTTGCTTTCTTTTGCTGTTTTCCCCTAGGATCTCTTATTTCCTCTGTGCAAGAGGGAATTATGACAGACATTAGGTTTCTAAACCATGCATGATAACAGTAGGTAGATTCTCTTTCAACCATAGTTTTAGGGCGTCTTTCTCTTCTCATCTCAAAACAATTCAAAAAATACAGTAATAAGGTTAATTGAAGTCGTACGTTGCGAGCCTTAAGCTATCTGGGAAAAGGTTGGTGGAGGGTCTCTCCAGTAATCTATATGTTTAGTGTGGTACCCTTTGGGTGACATGCGAAGCATTCACTCCTAGGTCATAGTTTCTAGTGCGACGGAGATTGTGAACATCCTAAAAAACACTTCTTTCATAAAAGATTCAAACAAACATTCAAACTCTGTTTTTGTCCTCTTGGACCTTTAATCTGGAAAACCCTTTCATAAGGAGATAAAAAAAGAACTGTCAGACAAACTTGTGTCTTTCGTAGCCCGAACTACGTTTGCTCTGATCTTTCATGTTGTATGAAAGTACGTAGGCACGAGATGCGATATCTCGGCGAGCAACCTTCCCCCCTTAACCCGTAGTTAGGCGAACTACATTGAATCTGATTTCTCGTCCCAGACGGGAATACGTAGGCATAAAGTGCGATACTTTGCCGAGTCATTTTCTTTTCTTTTTAGACAAGACCTTTAGAGTAGATAGATAAACACACCCTTAGATAGAAAACAAGCGTGGATCCCGTCGAGTACGACGGACGTGAGGGGTGCTAATACCTTCCCCTTGCGTAACCGACTCCCAAATCCAGGATTTGGTTGCGATTACCATTCCTTTCCCTCTTTGCGTTAGGTTTTCTATGAGCGTTTCCTTTCCCTCTTTTGGGATAAATAACGCACGGTGCCGACTCTTCTGTCATGGTCGACGCCGATTTTCGCAGTAGCGACACTTGTCATCCTTTTGCTGGTAGTGGCTGGTGTGAGTTTTGCTCCGTTATCCTTTTGGTGGGGGGTCTATCATCTAATTGATGTCAGACTGTGCAATAGTGTTTGTCCTATCATCCTTTTAGTTGTAGTGTCCAGTGTGAGTTTTGCCCCGTCATCCTTTTGGTGGGGGGTATGTCATCGTAATTGATATCAGATTGTGCGATAGTCTTTGTCCTATCATCCTTTTGGTGGTAATGGCCAGTGTGAGTTTTGCTCTGTCATCCTTTTGGTGGGGGGTCTGTCATCGTAATTGATGTCAGATTGTGCGATAGTCTTTTTCCTATCATCCTTTTGGTGGTAGTGGCCGGTGAGAGTTTCGCTCTGTCATCATTTTGGTGGGGGGTCTGTCATTTGAATTGATGTTAGATTGTGCGATAATGTTAGTCCTATCGTCCTTTTAGTGGTAGTGGCCGGTGTGTGTTTCGCTCCATCATGCTTTTGTTGGAGGGTCTGTCATCTTAGTTGTTGTCAGATTGTGCGATAGTGTTTGTCCTATTATCCTTTTAGTTGTAGTGGTCGGTGTGAGTTTCGCTTCATCATCCTTTTGGTGGGGGGTCTGTCATCTAATTGATGGCAGATTGTGCAATAGTGTTTGTCCTATCATCCTTTTGGTGGTAGTGGCCGGTGTGAGTTTCGCTCCGTCATCCTTTTAGTGGGGGGTCTGTCATTTTAATTGATGTTAGATTGTGTTATAATGTTTGTCCTATCATCCTTTTGGTGGTAGTGGCTGGTGTGAGTTTCGCTCTGTTATCCTTTTGGTGGGGGGTCTGTCATCTAATTGATGTCAGATTGTACGATAGTGTTTGTCCTATCATCCTTTTGGTGGTAGTGGCCAGTGTGAGTTTTGCTCTGTCATCCTTTTGGTAGGGGGTTTTCCATCGTAATTGATGTCAGATTGTGCGATAGTGTTTGTCCTATCATCCTTTTGGTGGTAGTGGCCAGTGTGAGTTTCGCTCAGTCATCCTTTTGGTGGGGGGTCTGTCATCGTAATTGATATCAGATTGTGCGATAGTCTTTGTCCTATCATCCTTTTGGTTTAGTGGCTGGTATGAGTTTCGCTCCGTTATCCTTTTGGTGGGGGGTCTGTCATCTAATTGATGTTAGATTGTGCTATAGTGTTTGTCCTATAAGCCTTTTGGTTGTAGTGGTCAGTGTGAGTTTCGCTCCGTGGTCCTTTTGGTGGGGGGTCTTCCGTCGTAATTTATGTCAGATTATGCGATAGTGTTTGTATTATCATCCTTTTGGTGGTACTGGCCAGTGTGAGTTTCGGTCAGTCATCCTTTTGGTGGGGGATCTGTCATCGTAAATGATATCACATTGTGCGATAGTCTTTGTGCTATCATCCTTTTGCTGGTAGTGGCTGGTGTGAGTTTCGTTCCGTCATCCTTTTGGTGGGGGGTCTGTCATCGTAATTGATATCAGATTGTGCGATAGTCTTTGTCCTATTATCCTTTTGGTGGTAGTGGCCAGTGTGAGTTTTTCCCTGTCATCCTTTTCATGGGGGGTCTTTCATCGTAATTGATGTCAGATTGTGCGATAGTGTTTGTCCTATCATCCTTTTGGTTGTAGTGGCCGGTGTGAGTTTCGCTCCGTGATCCTTTTGGTGGGGGGTCTTCCATCGTAATTTAAGTCAGATTGTGCGATAATGGTTGTCCTATCATCCTTTTGGTGGTATTGGCAAGTGTGAGTTTCGCTCCGTCATCCTTTTGGTGGAGGGTCTGTCATCGTATTTGATATCAGATTGTGCGATCGTCTTTGTCCTATCATCCTTTTGGTCGTAGTGGCCAGTGTGAGTTTCACTCTGTCATCCTTTTGGTGGGGGGTCGGTCATCGTAATTGATAATCCTTTTGGTGGTCGTGGCTGGTGTGAGTTTCGCTCTGTCATCATTTTGATGGGTGGGTCTGTCATTTTAATTGATGTCAGATTGTGTGATAATTTTTGTCCTATCGTTCTTTTGGTGGTAGTGGCCGGTGAGAGTTTCGCTCCGTCATCCTTTTGGTGGGGGGTCTGTCATCTTAATTGATGTCAGATTGTGCGATAATGTTTGTCCTATCATCCTTTTCTGTGTAGTGGCCGGTGTGAGTTTCTCTATGTCATCCTTTTTGTGGGGGGTCTGTCATCGTAATTGATGTTAGATTAGGCGATAGTGTTTGTCCTATCGTCCTTTTGATGGTAGTGGCCGGTGTAAGTTTCTCTCTGTCATCCTTTTGGTGGGGGGGTCTTCCATCGTAATATATGTCAGATTGTGCGATAGTGGTTGTCCTATCATCCTTTTTGTGGTAGTGGCAAGTGTGAGTTTCGCTCCGTCATCCTTTTGGTGGAGGGTCTGTCATCGTAATTGATATCAGATTGTGCGATCGTCTTTGTCCTATCATCCTTTTGGTCGTAGTGGCCAGTGTGAGTTTCACTCTGTCATCCTTTGGGTGGGGGTCGGTCATCGTAATTGATGTCAGATTGTGCAATAGTCTTTGTCCTATCATCCTTTTGGTGGTCGTGGCTGGTGTGAGATTCGCTCTGTCATCATTTCGGTGGGTGGGTCTGTCATTTTAATTGATGTCAGATTGTGCGATAATGTTTATCCTATCGTTCTTTTGATGGTAGTGGCCTGTGTGAGTTTCGCTCCGTGATCCTTTTGGTGGGGGGTCTGTCATCGTAATTGATGTCAGATTGTGCGATAATGTTTGTCCTATCATCCTTTTGGTGGTAGTGGCCAGTGTGAGTTTCGCTCCGTCATGCTTTTGGTGGAGGGTCTGTCATCGTAATTGATATCAGATTGTGCGATCCCCTTTGTCCGATCATCCTTTTGGTGGTAGTGGCCAGTGTGAGTTTCGCTCTGTCATCCTTTTGGTGGGGGGTCTGTCATCCTAATTGATGTCAGATTGTGCGATAATGTTTGTCCTATCATCCTTTTGGTGGAAGTGGCCGGTGCGAGATTCGCTCCGTCATCCTTTTGGTGGGGGGTCTGTCATTTTAATTGATGTTAGATTGTGTGATAATGTTTGTCCTATCATCCTTTTGGTGGTAGTGGCCGGTGTGAGTTTCGCTCCGTCATCCTTATAGTGGGGGGTCTGGCATCTTCATTGATGTCAGATTGTGCGATAATGTTTGTCCTATCATCCTTTTGATGGTAGTGGCCGGTGTGAGTTTCTCTCTGTCATCCTTTTTGTGGGGGGTCTGTCATCGTAATTGATGTCAGATTGTGCGATAGTGTTTGTGTTATCATCCTTTTGATGGTAGTGGCCGGTGTAAGTTTCTCTCTATCATCCTTTTTGTGGGGGGTCTGTCATGGTAATTGATATCAGATTGTGTGATAGTGTTTGTCCTATCATCCTTTTGATGGTAGTAGCCGGTGTAAGTTTCTCTTTGTCATCCTTTTTGTGGGGGATCTGTCCTCGTAATTGATGTCAGATTTTGCGATAGTGTTTGTTCTATCATCGTTTTGGTGGTAGTGCATGGTGTGAGTTTCGCTCCGTCATCCTTTTGGATGGGGGTCTGTCATCTTAATTGATGTCAGATTGTGCGATAGTGTTTGTCCTATCATCCTTTTAGCTGTAGTGGCCGGTGTGAGTTTCACTTCGTCATCCTTTTGGTGGGGGGTCTGTCATCTAATTGATGGCAGATTGTGCAATAGTGTTTGTCCTATCATCCTTTTGGTGGTAGTGGCCGGTGTGTGTTTCGCTCCTTCATCCTTTTGGTGGGGGGTCTGTCATCTAATTGATGTCAGATTGTACGATAGTCTTTGTCCTAACATCCTTTTGGTGGTAGTGGCCAGTGTGAGTTTTGCTCTGTCATCCTTTTGGTGGAGGGACTGCCATCGTATTTGATATCAGATTGTGGGGTCGTCTTTGTCGTATAATCCTTTTGGTTGTAGTGGATGGTGTGAGTTTCGCTCTATTATCCTTTTGGTGGGGGATCTTCCATTGTAAGTGATGTCAGATTGTGCGATAATGTTTCTCCTATCATCCTTTTGGTGGTAGTGGCCAGTGTGAGTTTCGCTCCGTCATCCTTTTGGTGGAAGGTTTGTCATCGTAATTGATATCAGATTGTGCAATCGTCTTTATCCTATCATCCTTTTGGTGGTAGTGGCCAGTGTGAGTTTCGCTCTGTCATCCTTTTGGTGGGGGGTCTGTCATCGCAATTGATGTCAGATTGTGCAATAATGTTTGTCCTATCTTCCTTTTGGTGGTAGTGGCCGGTGTGAGTTTCGCTCCGTCATCCTTTTGGTGGGGGTCTGTCATCTAATTGATGTCAGATTGTACAATAGTGTTTGTCCTATCATCCTTTTGGTGGTAGTGGCCGGTGTGAGTTTCGCTCCGTGATCCTTTTGGTGGGGCGTCTTCCATCGTAATTGATGTCAGATTGTGCGATAATGTTTGTCCTATCATCCTTTTGGTGGTAGTGGCCAGTGTGAGTTTTGCTCTGTCATCCTTTTGGTGGGGGGTCTGTCATCGTAATTGATATCAGATTGTGCGATAGTCTTTGTCCTATCATCCTTTTGGTGGTCATGGCCGGTGTGAGTTTCGCTCTGTCATCAATTTAGTGGAGGGTCTGTCATCTTAATTGATGTCAGATTGTGCGATAATGTTTGTCCTATCATCCTTTTGATGGTAGTGGCTGGTGTGAGTTTCCCTCTGTCATCCTTATTGTGGGGGGTCTTTTTCGTAATTGATGTCAAATTGTGCGATAGTGTTTGTACTATCATCCTTTTGATGGTAGTGGCCGGTGTAAGTTTCTCTATGTCATCCTTTTTATGGGGGGTCTGTCATCGTGAGTGATGTCAGATTGTGCGATAGTGTTTGTTCTATCATCCTTTTGGTGGTAGTGCTTGGTGTGAGTTTCGCTCCGTCATCCTTTTGGAGGGTGGTCTGTCATCTTAATTGATGTTAGATTGTGGGATAGTGTTTGTCCTATCATCCTTTTAGTTATAGTGGCCGGTGTGAGTTTCGCTTCGTCATCCTTTTGGTGGGGGGTCTATCATCTAATTGATGGCAGATTGTGTGATGGTGTTTGTCCTATCATCCTTTTGGTGGTAGTGGTCGATGTGAGTTTCGCTCCGTCATCCTTTTGGTGGGGGGTCTGACATTTTAATTGATGTTCGATTGTGTGATAATTTTTGTCCTATCATCCTTTTGGTGGTAGTGGCTGGTGTGAGTTTCGCTCCGTTATCCTTTTGGTGGTGGGTCTGTCATCTAATTGATGTCAGATTGTACGATAGTGTTTGCCCTATCATCCTTTTGGTGGTAGTGGCCAGTGCGAGTTTCGCTCAGTCATCGTTTTTGTGGGGGGTCTATCGTCATAATTGATATCAGATTGTGCGATAGTCTTTGTCCTATCATCCTTTTGGTGTTCGTGGCTGGTGTGAGTTTCGCTCCGTTATCCTATTGGTGGGGGGGGGGGGGGGGGTCTTTCATCTAATTGATGTCAAATTGTGCGATAGTGTTTGTCCTTTCATCCTTTTGGTGTTCGTGGCTGGTGTGAGTTTCGCTCCATGATCCTTTTGGTGGGGGGTCTTCCATCGTAATTGATGTCAGATTGTGCGATAGTGTTTGTATTATCATCCTTTTGGTGGTAGTTGTCAGTGTGAGTTTCGCTCCGTAATCCTTTTGGTGGAGGGTCTGTCATCGTAATTGATATCAGATTGTGCGATCGTCTTTATGCTATCATCCTTTTGGTGGTAGTGGCTAGTGTGAGTTTCGCTCTGTCATCCTTTTGGTTGGGGATCTGTCATCGTAATTGATGTCAGATTGTGCGATAGTCTTTGTCCTATCATCCTTTTGGTGGTAGTGGCCGGTGTGAGTTTCGCTCTGTCATGATTTTTGTGGGGGGGTCTGTCATCTTAATTGATGTCAGATTGTGCGATAATGTTTGTCCTATCGTCCTTTTGATGGTGGTGGCCGGTGTGAGTTTCTCTCTGTCATCCTTTTTGTGGGGGGTCTGCCATCGAAATTGATGTCACATTGTGCGATAGTGTTTGTCCTATCATCCTTTTGATGGTAGTGGCCGGTGTAAGTTTCTCTCTGTCATCCTTATTATGGGGGGTCTGTCATCGTAATTGATGTCAGATTGTGTGATAGTGTTTGTTCTATCATCCTTTTGGTGGAAGTGCTTAGTGTGAGTTTCGCTCCGTCATCCTTTTGGTGGGGGGTCTGTCATCTAATTGATGGCAGATTGTGCAATAGTGTTTGTCCTATCATCCTTTTGGTGGTAGTGGCCGGTGTGAGTTTTGCTCCGTCATCCTTTTGGTAGGGGGTCTGTCATTTTAATTGATGTGAGATTGTGTGATAATGTTTGTCCTATCATCCTTTTGGTGGTAGTGGCTGGTGTGAATTTTGCTCCGTTATCCTTTTGGTGGGGGTCTGTCATCTAATTGATGGCAGATTGTGCGATAGTGTTTGTCCTATCATCCTTTTGGTGGTAGTGGCCAGTTTGAATTTCTCTCAGTCATCCTTTTTGTGGGGATCTGTCATCGTAATTGATATCAGATTGTGCGATAGTCTTTGTCCTATCATCCTTTTGGTGCTAGTGCTTGGTGCGAGTTTCGCTCTGTCATCCTTTTTGTGGGGGGTCTGTCATCGTAATTAATGTCAGATTGTGCGATAGTGTATGTCCTATCATCCTTTTGATGTTGGTGCTTGGTGTGAGTTTCGCTCCGTCATCCTTTTGGAGGGGGGTCTATCATCTTAATTGATGTCAGATTATGCGATAGTGTTTGTCCTATCATCCTTTTAGTTGTAGTGGCCGGTGTGAGTTTTGCTTCGTCATCCTTTTGGTGGGGGGTCTGTCATCTAATTGATGGCAGATTGTGCGATAGTATTTGTCCTATCATCCTTTTGGTGGTAGTGGCCGGTGTGAGTTTTGCTCTGTCATCCTTTTGGTGGGGGTTTGTCATCGTAATTGATGTCAGATTGTGCGATAGTCTTTGTCCTATCATCCTTTTGGTGGTAGTGGCCGGTGTGAGTTTTGCTCTGTCATTATTTTGGTGGGGGGGTATGTCATTTTAATTGATGTCAGATTGTGCGATAATGTTTGTCCTATTGTCCTTTTGGTGGTAGTGGCCGGTGTGAGTTTCGCTCCGTCATCCTTTTGCTCGGGGGTCTATCATCTTAATTGATGTCAGATTATGCGATAATGTTTGTCCTATCATCCTTTTGATGGTAGTGGCCGGTGTGAGTTTCTCTCTGTCATCCTTTTTGTGGGGGTTTGTCATCGTAATTGATGTCAGATTGTGCGATAGTCTTTCTCCTATCATCCTTTTGCTGGTAGTGCTTGGTGCGAGTTTCGCTCTGTCATCCTTTTTGTGGGGGGTCTCTCATCGTAATTAATGTCATATTGTGCGATAGTGTTTGTCCTATCATCCTTTTGATGTTGGTGCTTGGTGTGAGTTTCGCTCTGTCATCCTTTTGGAGGGGGTCTGTCATCTTAATTGATTTCAGATTATGCGATAGTGTTTATCCTATCATCCTTTTAGTTGTAGTGGCCGGTGTGAGTTTTGCTTCGTCATCCTTTTGGTGGGGGGTCTGTCATCGTAATTGATATCAGATTGTGCGGTAGTCTTTGTCCTATCATCTTTTTGGTGGTAGTGGCTGGTGTGAGTTTCGCTCTGTTATCCTTTTTGTAGGGGGTGTGTCATCTAATTGATGTCAGATTGTGCGATAGTGTTTGTCCTATCATCCTTTTGGTGGTAGTGGCCAGTGTGAGTTTTGCTCTGTCATCCTTTTGGTGGCGGGTCTGTCATCGTAATTGATGTCAGATTTTGCGATAGTCTTTGTCCTATCATCCTTTTGGTGGTAGTGGCCGGTGTGAGTTTTGCTTTGTTATCATTTTGGTGGGGGGGTCTGTCATTTTAATTGATGTCAGAATGTGTGATAATGCTTGTTCTATCGTCCTTTTGGTGGTAGTGGCCGGTGTGAGTTTCGCTCCGTCATCCTTTTGGTGGGGGGTCTGTCATTTTAATTGATGTTAGATTGTGTGATAATGTTTGCTCTATCATCCTTTTAGTGGTAGTGGCTGGTGTGAGTTTCGCTCCGTTATCCTTTTGGTGGGGGGTCTGTCATCTAATTGATGTCAGATTGTACGATAGTGATTGTCCTATCATCCTTTTGGTGGTAGTGGCCAGTGTGAGTTTCGCTCAATCATCCTTTTGGTGGAGGGTCTGTCATCGTAATTGATATCAGATTGTGCGATAGTCTTTGTCCTATCATCCTTTTGGTGGTAGTGGCTGGTGTGAGTTTCGCTCCGTTATCCTTTTTGTGGGGGTTGTGTCATCTAATTGATGTCAGATGGTGCGATAGTGTTTGTCCTATCATCCTTTTGGTTGTAGTGGCCGGTGTGGGTTTCGCTCCGTGATCCTTTTGGTGGGGGCTCTTCTATCGTAATTGATGTCAAATTGTGCGATAGTGTTTGTATTATCATCCTTTTGGTGGTAGTGGCCAGTGTGAGTTTCGCTCCGTCATCCTTTTGGTGGAGGGTCTGTCATCGTAATTGATATCAGATAGTGCGATCGTCTTTGTCTTATCATCCTTTTGGTGGTAGTGGCCAGTGTGAGTTTTTCTCTGTCATCCTTTTGGTGGGGGGCCTGTCATCGTAATTGATGTCAGATTGTGCGATAGTCTTTGCCCTATCATCCTTTTGGTGGTAGTGGCCGGTGTGAGTTTCGCTCTGTCATCATTTTGGTGGGGGGTCTGTCATTTTAATTGATGTCAGATTGTGCGATAGTGTTTGTTCTATCGTCCTTTTGGTGGTAGTGGCCGGTGTGAGTTTCGCTCTGTCATCCTTTTGGTGGGGGGGTCTGTCATTTTAATAGATGTTAGATTGTGTGATAATGTTTGTCCAATCATCCTTTTGGTGGTAGTGGCTGGTGTGAGTTTCACTCTGTTATCCTTTTTGTGGGGGGTTTGTCATCTAATTGATGTCAGATTGTACGATAGTGTTTGTCCTATCATCCTTTTGGTGGTAGTGGCCAGTGTGAGTTTCGCTCAGTCATCGTTTTGGTGGGGGGTCTGTCATTATAATTGATATCAGATTTTGCCATAGTCTTTGTCCTATCATCCTTTTGGTGGTAGTGGCTGGTGTGAGTTTCGCTCCGTTATCCTTTTGATGGGGGGTGTGTCATCTAATTGATGTCAGATTGTGCGATAGTGTTTGTCCTATCATCCTTTTGGCTGTAGTGGCCGGTGTGAGTTTCGCTACGTGATCCTTTTGGTGGGGGGTCTTCCATCGTAATTGATGTCAGACTGTGCAATAGTGTTTGTATTATCATCCTTTTAGTGGTAGTGGCCAGTGTGAGTTTCGCTCCGTCATCCTTTTGGTGGAGGGTCTGTCATCGTAATTGATATCACATTGTGCGATCGTCTTTGTCCTATCATCCTTTTGGTGGTAGTGGCCAGTGTGAGTTTCGCTCTATCATCCTTTTGGTGGGGGTTCTGTCATCGTAATTGATGTCAAATTGTGCGATAGTCTTTGCCCTATCATCCTTTTGGTGGTAGTGGCGTGTGAGTTTCGCTCTGTCATCATTTTGGTGGGGGGCCTGTCCTTTTAATTGATGTCAGATTGTGCGATAATGTTTATCGTATCGTCCTTTTGGTGGTAGTGGCCGGTGGGAATTTTGCTCTATCATCCTTTTGCTGGGGGGTCTGTCATCTTAATTGATGTCAGATTGTGCGATAATGTTTGCTCTATCATCCTTTTGATGGTAGTGGCCGGTGTGAGTTTCTCTCTGTCATCCTTTTTGTGGGGGGTCTGTCATCGTAGTTGATGTCAAATTGTGCGATAGTGTTTGTCCAATCATCCTTTTGGTAGTGGTGCTTGGTGTGAGTTTTTCTCCGTCATCCTTTTTGTGGGAGGTCTGTCGTCGTAATTGATGTCAGATTGTGCGATAGTGTTTGTCCTCTCATCCTTTTGGTGGTAAGGCTTGGTGTGAGTTTCGCTTCGTCATCCTTTTGGTGGGGGGTCTGTCATCTAATTGATGGCAGATTGTGCGATACTGTTTGTCCTATCATTCTTTTGGTGGTAGTGGTCGGTGTGTGTTTCGCTCTGTCATCCTTTTAGTGGGGGTTCTGTCATCGTAATTGATGTCAGATTGTGTGATAGTGTTTGTCCTATCATCCTTTTGGTGGTAGTGGCCGGTGTGAGTTTTGCTCCTTCATCCTTTTTTTGGGGGGTTTGTCATCTTAATTGATGTCAGATTGTGCGATAGTGTTTGTCCTATCATCCTTTTGGTAGTAGTGGCCGGTGTGAGTTTCGCTCCGTCATTCTTTTTCTAAGGGGTCTGTTGTTCGCTACCGCGAAAATAAGGTGCCGGAAAAACAGAAGAGTCGCCACCTTTCGTTATTTATCCCTCAGAACGGGAAAGTAAACGATCGAAAAAACCTGACGAAAAGGTATAAGACACGGTCATCGCAACCATTGTCTGGGTTCGGGAGTCGGTTACGCAAGGGGAAGGTATTAGCACCCCTCACGTCCATCGTACTCGATGGGATCCACGCTTGTTTTGTTTATCTGACGGGTTGGTTTTACTATCTACCTATCAAGGCCTGGTCTAAAAAGAAAAGGAAATGACTCGGCAAAGCATCGCACTTTATGCCTACGTATTCTCATCATAGAATGAGAAATCAGAGTCAACGTAGTTCGACTAACTACGGGTTACGGGGAAGGTGGCTCGCCAATACGTCAGTATTGTGCCTACGTACCCTCAACAGATATGAGAGATCAGAGCTTACGTAGTTCGGGATAATACGGACTACGGGGATTCAGATTCATCTATTTTTTCGAGTAGGGTTAACAAACAGTTCCAGCAGTTTGGCGTACGCAGCTCGACCCTTGGAGACTTAGGCGTTACCGTTTGCGGTAGAACTGAGAGTTAACGACACTCTTTTCTTCAGAAAAGTTTTCCTTTGAATTATGGACCCACGGGGCAAAAGGTTTGAAGTTTGTTTTCTGTCTTTTACGGAAGAACTGTTTTTTATGGATGTCTGCAACTAATATTGCACTAGAGACTATGACCTGAGAGTGAATGCGTCGCATGTCACCCAAGGGGTGCCATACTAAGCATCCAGACTGTTGAAAAGAAACTCTCCAACAATCCTTTCTCAGATAGCTTAAGGCTCGTAACGTACGACGTCAGTTAACCTTTATTATTGTATTTTAATTCGTTTTGAGATGAGAAGAAAGAGGGACAACTAAGGGGAGACTATCAAGTCCTACTATTGTCATGCCAAGGATTCATCCTATGGTTGAAGTTTGAAACAGGGAACTCCTAGAAGTTATCATGCATAGGTTTCAACCTAAAGTTCTAATCATCACTTCCTTATCAAAGGAAATGAGATTTCTAAGGGATCATGTCAATGATAAACAGAGACAGATAAAGCATCAGCTTAAACAGTAAACAGTAAACGACTGTAAAACGCATGCAATGCAAGTGAGGGAGGAAATGTGTGTGGGACATCAGCCTCCACAAGCTCATCTCAACCTCAAGCCAAATATGAATAACTGCAATCATACAAAAGAAATAACATGCTATCAAGCAAGATATAAGTGATTGTAGTCATACAGAGGAAATGAAAATGCCATCAAGCAAAACACAAACCACATAGGCAAGGGAGCTGGGCTCTACCGAATACCCGCAAGCAAAGCCATACAGTAAAAATACAAGCAGAGGGAGCAACTCAACCTCTAGTGCAATCATGCTCCTAGCTTAAATCAGTCTAAACATGAACTTATTTTAATGCATCAAGCAAATCAAACAAGTCACATCAATACAGTTGCACAGCAAGCAAAACAGACAATAAGGAAAACAGATCAACAGCTTCCACAGCTTTACAGCAAAGCTCTCCTCTAACAGCAGTTCAGTCCTCAGTCCTCAACTGCTCTTCAAGTCCTTCATCTTTAATAGCAAGTGTCAACTTTCTTCTTCAGGCTTCTAATACATCAAACATGAGTATCAACTTATCCTTTCTTCTTCAGGCCTCAGCTCCAAAGTAAACTCCACCTTCAGGCCTCAATCCCACTAGCAAGCATCAACTTGTTCCTTCAGGTACTCCAAGCATTGCACTCACAAGTATCAACTTGCTTTCCAACCTCAAGCTTAAGTATCAACTTGTTCTTTCAGGCACTCAATGCACTAAACACACAAGCATCAACTTGTTTTCCTCAAGCCTCAGCCCTTTCTTCAATCTCAATTTGATCTTCTTCACAAGTGTCCACTTGTTCCTCTTGATCTTCAAGCTTCAGCTCCAAGGGTGGTCTTCAACCACAAAGAAGTAGCAACTTCTATCATCTTCAAAGCTTCTAACAAGGAAATCCATCCTCTAGCAAGGGAGAAAGATTCATCTAAAAAGAGCAAGGTTTAGATGATTGACAGCAGAGTGAAGACCAAAGGTCACCACTAAGCATTCCATCATTAGAGAAAGGGACCCTCAAAGGTTCTACCAACATGTAAACAGCCACACATCCTACCAAAGGAGGGATGAGGCCTTCACAAGGGGACCTTACATCATAGGGAAGAATGGAAGTGATCAACACCTTCCATGTTTATGAAAGAAGAGAATCTATCTAGATGCTCTGCCTGCAAACCCTAATCTTAACACCTAGTCAACACTAAACCAAAAGAGGGGAAGTCTTCACATCCAAGCTTCTTCATTCAATCCATGGTAGCCCAAGCTTGTCTTCAACACCATCCAAGAGCAAGAGAGGCAAAACCCTAATCTAAGGGAACTAAAGAAGTCAATCTAGTTGAATTAGCAAGTTAGGATCACCTAAAACTTAGTACTAAATTTAGTCCTAACTAAAATACTAAAACCAATTGTAAAATCGTACAAAAATAACTATGGGATCCTAATTCAATCATGAATCTACCATAAACAATTCAGAGGTTGAATCATCCACCAAGTCCTATAAATAAAACCTAAATCACAAGGTACTAAGCTTAAACCCTAAAACTAGAGCACCTAAAGTTTCAACTTAAAACTACCACCTACATTCATCACAAAAATGTGAGAAACATCTAAGGGGAACATGCATATCTATGCTAGCTACACACAAAAAATCAAGGCAAGAATCATCACCCAATGCTCAAACCAAATTCAACAAAACAAGGTATCAACCATGGTTATTTTAATATCAATTAATATTCAAAAATGCAAATAAAAATAAAAAATGCATGAATTATTAATATTTTTTATCTACAAAATTCTAGATTCAATCATGAATCAGGGGAAAAAAAGTTTGGAATTAATTGAGTTAATCTTCTATTTTTTATGAATTAATCTCTAAGTCACATGAAATGAAGAAAATTAAAAGAAATTAATAAACAAGCGTGGTAAATAGCAATCCAGCTTAGTCCAATTCTTGGGTTGGGCCAGAAAGGGGGTGTGGATATCAATCTGAGTCCTAAGCCCAAAAGAATTCAATTAATGAAACGGTGCGTTTCATTTGAAATTTCTCTTCAGAGCTTGAGGTGCAATCGTGGCCATCCGTTCCTTGCCTGAGTCAAAGGTCCACTCTCCATCTGATGGTCCATGTTCATCGTCCCAAATTTGAACTGAAATGGAGGGAGTTCTCAGACGGTGGCCTGAGTTGCAGCGCCACCGTCTTCTCCGGTGAGCCAACCTCCACAGGTCATCAAAAACCACAAAAACAATCACTATCCCACTCCAAATTTGATGCTGATCACGAATCCAACCTCAGAATTTTCTAATTCCATGTCTAACTCAAAACACGATGACATTTTCAGAATTCCTCCTAATCTTGATTTTCACCATTCTTTAAATTAAAGGTCTCAAATTAATCCTCACTCTTCACTGATCAATTTCCACCATCCAATCATGAATAATCCTTCAAGAATCGTGAGATATCATCCTCAACAGAAAATGGTCACATGCCTAACTTGTCTCTAATTCACCAACTTATGATCCTAAATCCAACTACAGGTTGCAAGTATCTTAACCACATATACATTTCTAAGTTTCTCCTCCTAAATTATGCATAAGGATGAAAGATACAAACCTAGTTTCAGAGAGGTAACAGAGGTGGTTTTTGCTCACTTCAACTGCCAAGATGATGCAGACACGTTCCAGATTCACTCTCCAAGCCTTTGCACACCTTGATTTGGCTTGATTCTCCCTTGAATTGAAAACCCGATTTCAACTTGAACCTTTAAAATTTCAATGGGTCCTTCTCTTACCAGCTTCAATTCCTTCCAAAAAAAATGGCTGAGCTCACTCACTAGCTTATATAGAAATGATTAGACTCATCTAGAAACTTCTGGATCCATCCAAATGAGATTTTGGATTTTCAAAATATCTTCAAAATATCACCCATGGCAACCACTATTCTGACTCCTTCTTGGCATGGCTATGTGTGTAATCAAGTTCTCATGAGATATTGAATGAGTTTAGTGTGATATTTTCCTTGTTTGCAAGCCAAAGGTATGCATTTGATTATGTTGCTTCATCATGAAGAAATGAAATGGAATGCCATTCAAATGACCTCAAATCAAAATTCTAACCTTGCCATTGTTTTCAAAATCATTTTTCCAATCAATTTGACCTATAATTTTGTTTCATTTGGTCACAAAATGAATTATTTGAGTTTTTGGCCATTAAATCCTTTTAATTCTTCCTTTTTCAAATTTTCTTGAACCAAGTCTCTCCTTGAGCCATTTCAATGCCTCATTGATGCATGGTCAAGGTTAAAACCCCATTTTGAGCAACTTTCTAGTTGAACAAAATTTCATTTGAGACCTCTAAGTTGGTGAAAATGGCCTATGATCACAAATGACCTATAATCACCAAATGTCCAAAATACCCTTGACTTTTCCAAGCCATAACTTGAGTTCTACAAATCCTATCAAGGACTTCTAGTACTCTCTAGAAAGCTAAGAGAATAAGTAACTACATTCATGTTGACCAAAAGTTCATAGGAATCATCCTTCTAGGGCAAAAGTGTCATGCAAGTAGGGTGACTTTCAAGCTCCAAATTCACATACCTCAGATGACTTGTAACTTGTCAAAGCCATAACTTGAGTTCTACAAACCCTATCAAGGACTTCTAGAACTCAAATTAAAGCTAAGACCATGATCTACAACAATCATGCTGGGGGTTGGGGGTAAGATGAGATGACAATCACATCTTGAGCTACATTGCCTTGAAGATAGGGGTCAAACTAGGGGATTTTACACTGTCAAGTCTTAGGAACCCTAGCCTGAAACTTCTCAAACTCTTCAATCATGATGAGTTAACCTTGGAATCATCCTTATAACATCTCAATGAATCAATCCAAGATCAGATGGCTCTTGAGTTAGGTCTCAACCTTGTTCAAATCCTCAGTTGACTTAGGGTTGACCCAGTCAAACACTAATTGCACCACTCATGGATGAGCCTTCTTAATCTTGCACAATGACCTGTCTAGGCCTCAAAGATATCTTCAACACTTCTCATGAGCTCTCTCAAGACCTCAAGTCCATCCCCATGGCCTCAGAATCATCTGATGACTTCCCACAACTCTAAAGTTAGGAGACACACCCTCTTAGCTTCAATCATTCTCTCTGAGGATCTTTTAACTTCTCTGACAAGGATATCAACCCTTGAGCACATGAATAACCTTCTTAGCTAGCTTCATAGTCTTGTATAGCTCTTAATTGGTAATCCTACCTCTTGATCCCCTGCATACATGTCAATGAAATGCAAATGATAATGCTAATGTGAATGAAATGAAACATAAGCTAGGTGAAGAAATGTTGGGCAAATTTTGGGGTGCAACATCTGTCATCTTAATTGATGTCAGATTGTGTGATAGTGTTTGTCCTATCATACTTTTTGTGGTAGTGGTCATTGTGAGTTTCGCTCTGTCATCCTTTTAGTGGGGGGTCTGTCATCGTAATTGATGTCAAATTGTGGGATAATGTTTGTCCTATCATCCTTTTGGTGGTAGTGGCCGATGTTAGTTTCACTCCGTCATACTTTTTAAGGGGGTCTTTCTTCTTAATTGATGTCAGATTGTGGGATAGTGTTTATCCTATCATCTTTTTGGTGGTAATCGTTGGTGTGAGTTTTGCTCCGTCATCCTTTTGGTGGGGGGTCTGTCATCTAATTGATGTCAGATTGTTCAATAGTGTTTGTCGAATCATCCTTTTTGTAGTAGTGGTTGGTGTGAGTTTCGATCCTTCATCCTTTTAGTGGGGGGTCTGTCGTCGTAATTGATGTCAAATTATGCGATAGTGTTTGTCCTATCATCCTTTTGGTGGTAGTGGCCAGTGTGAGTTTTGCACCATCATCCTTTTTGTGAGGGGTCTCTCATCTAAATTGCTGTCAGATTATGCGATAGTGTTTGTCCTATTATCCTTTTGGTGATAGTGGCCGGTGTGAGTTTCGCTCCGTCATCCTTTTTGTGTGGGGTCTGTCATCTTAATTGATGTAAGATTGTGCAATAGTGTTTGTCCTATCATCCTTTTGGTTGAAGTGGTCGGTGTGAGTTTCGCTCCGTCATCCTTTTGGTGGGTGGTTTGCCATCGTAATTGAAGTCAGGTTGTACGATAGTGTTTGTCCTATCATCATTTTGTTGGTAGTGGCGGGTGTGAGTTTCGCTTTGTCAACCTTTTGGTGGGAGGTCTGCCATTGTAATTGATGTCAGATTGTGCGATGGTGTTTGTCCTTTCATCCTTTTGATGGTTGTGGCAAGTGTGAGTTTCGCTTCGTCATCCTTTTGGTGGGGGTTGTGTCATCTAATTGATGTCAGATTGTGGAATATTGTTTCTCCTCTCATCCTTTTTGTGGTAGTGGACGGTGTGAGTTTCCCTCTGTCATCCTTTTGGTGGGGTGGCCGGTGTGAGTTTCACTCCTTCATCCTTTTGGTGGGGGGTATCTCATCAAATTTTCGTCAGATTGTGTGATAGTGTTTGTCCTATCATCCTTTTGTGGTAGTCGCCGGTGTGAGTTATGCTCTGTCTTCCTTTTGGCGGGGGGTCTGTCATCTAATTGATGTCGGATTGTACGATAGTGTTTTTCCTATCATCATTTTGGTGGTAGTCGCCAGTGTTATTTTTGCTCTGTCATCTAATTGATTTCAGATTGTGCGATAGTGTTTGCCGTATCATCCTTTTGTTTGTAGTGGCTTGTGTGATTTTCTCTCCGTCATCCTTTTGGTGGGGGGCTGTCATTTAATTGATGTCAGATTATGCGATAGTATTTGTCCTATCATCCTTTTGGTGGTAATGGCCGGTGTGAGTTTCGCTTCGCCATACTTTTGGTGGAGGGTCTATCATCTAATTGATATGAGATTGTGCGATAGTGTTCGTCCTATCATCCTTTTTGTGGTAGTGGCCGGTGTGAGTTTCGCTCCGTCATCCTTTTAGTGGGGGGTCTGTCATTGTAATTGATGTCAGATTGTGCCATAGTATTTGTCCTATCATCCTTTTGGTGGTAGTGGTCTGTGTGTGTTTCGCTACGTCATCCTTTTGGTGGGGGGTATGTCATCTTAATTGATGTCAGATTGTGCGATAGTGTTTGGCCTATCATCGTTTTGGTGGTAGTGGCCGGTGTGAGTTTCGCTCCGCCATCCTTTTGGTGGGGGGTCTTTCATCAAATTGATGTCAGATTGTGCAATAGTATTTGTCCTATCATCCTTTTGGTGGTAGTGGCCGGTGTGAGTTTCGCTCCGCCATCATTTTGGTGGGGGGTCTGTCATCTAATTGATGTCAGATTGTGCGATAGTGTTTGTCCTATCATCCTTTTTGTGGGTTGGCCAGTGTGAGTTTCACTCCTTCATCCTTTTGGTGGGGGGTATGTCATCTAATTGTCGTCAGATTGTGTGATAGTGTTTGTCCTATCATCCTTTTGTGGTAGTCGCCGGTGTGAGTTACGCTCTGTCTTCCTTTTGGCGGGGGGTCTGTCATCTAATTGATGTCAGATTTTGCGATAGTGTTTGTCCTATCATCCTTTTAGTGGTAGTGGTCGGTGTGAGTTTCGCTCCGTCATCCTTTTGGTGGGGGGTCTGTCATCTAATTGATGTCAGATTGTGCGATAGTGTTTTTCCTATCATCCTTTTAGTGGTAGTCGCCGGTGTGATTTTTGCTCTGTCATCCTTTTGGTGGGGGATCTGTCATCTAATTGATTTCAAATTGTGCGATAGTGTTTGCCCTATCATCCATTTGGTTGTAGTGGCTGGTGTGAGTTTCTCTCCGTCATCCTTTTGGTGGGGGGTCTGTCATGTAATTGATGTCAGATGGTGCGATAGTATTTGTCCTATCATCCTTTTGGTGGTAGTGGCCGGTGTGAGTTTCGCTCAGCCATCCTTTTGGTGGGGGGTCTATCATCTAATTGATATCAGATTATGCAATAGTGTTTGTCCTATAATCCTTTTTGTGGTAGTGGCCGGTGTGAGTTTCGCTCCGTCATCTTTTTGGTTGGGGGTCTTTCATCGTAATTGATGTCAGATTGTGCGATAGTGTTTGTCCTATCATCCTTTTGGTGGTAGTGGTCTATGTTTGTTTCGCTCCATCATCCTTTTGGTGGGGGGTCTGTCATCTTAATTGATGTCAGATTGTGCGATAGTGTTTGGCCTATCATCCTTTTGGTGGTGGTGGCCGGTGTGAGTTTCGCTCCTTCATCCTTTTGAAGGGTGGTCTATTATCTAATTGATGTAAGATTATGCGATAGTGTTTGTCTTATCATCCTTTTGGTAGTAGTGGTCGGTGTAAGTTTCGCTTCGTCATCCTTTGGGTGGGGGATCTGTCATTGTAATTGATGTCCGATTGTGCGATAGTGTTTGCCCTATCATCCTTTTGGTGGTAGTGGTTGGTGTGAGTTTTGCTCCGTCAACCTTTTTGTGGGGGGTCCGTCATCTTAATTGATGTCAGATTTTGCGATAGTGTTTGTCCTATCATCCTTTTGGTTGTAGTGGCCAGTGTGAGTTTCTCTCCGTCATCCTTTTGGGGGGGGGGGGGGGTCTTTCATCTAATTGATGTCAGATTGTGCGATAGTATTTGTCCTATCATCCTTTTAGTGGTAGTGGCCGGTGTGAGTTTCGCTCCGCCATCCGTTTGGTGCGGGGTCTGTCATCTAATTGATGTCAGATTGTGCGATAGTATTTGTCCTATCATCCTTTTGGTGGTAGTGGCCGGTGTGAGGTTCGCTCCGCCATCCTTTTGGTGGGGGGTTTATCATCTAATTGATGTCAGATTGTGCGATAGTGTTTGTCCTATCATCCTTTTTGTGGTAGTGGCCGGTGTGAGTTTCGCTCTGTCATCCTTTTGGTGGGGTGGCCGGTACAAGTTTCACTCCTTCATCCTTTTGGTGGGGGGTATGTCATCTAATTGTCGTCAGATTGTGTGATAGTGTTTGTCCTATCATCCTTTTGTGGTAGTCGCCAGTGTGAGTTACGCTCTGTCTTCCTTTTGGCGGGGGGTGTGTCATCTAATTGATGTCAGATTGTGCGATAGTGTTTGTCCTATCATCCTTTTAGTGGTAGTGGTCGGTGTAAGTTTCGCTCCGTCATCCTTTTGGTGGGGGGTCTGTCATCTAATTGATGTCAGATTGTGCGATAGTGTTTTTCCTATCATCCTTTTGGTGGTAGTCGCCGGTGTGATTTTTGCTCTGTCATCCTTTTGGTGGGGGGTCTGTCATCTAATTGATTTCAGATTGTGCGATAGTGTTTGCCCTATCATCCATTTGGTTGTAGTGGCTGGTGTGAGTTTCTCTCCGTCATCCTTTTGGTGGGGGGTCTGTCATCTAATTGATGTCAGATGGTGCGATAGTATTTTTCCTATCATCCTTTTGGTGGTAGTGGCCGGTGTGAGTTTCGCTCCGCCATCCTATTGGTGAGGGGTCTATCATCTAATTGATATCAGATTGTGCGATAGTGTTTGTCCTATAATCCTTTTTGTGGTAGTGGCCGGTGTGAGTTTCGCTCCGTCATCCTTTTGGTTGGGGGTCTTTCATCATAATTGATGTCAGATTGTGCGATAGTGTTTGTCCTATCATCCTTTTGGTGGAAGTGGTCTGTGTCTGTTTCGCTCCAACATCCTTTTGGTGGGGGGTCTGTCATCTTAATTGATGTCAGATTGTGCGATAGTGTTTGGCCTATCATCCTTTTGGTTGTGGTGGCCGGTCTGAGTTTCGCTCCTTCATCCTTTTGAAGGGTGGTCTATCATCTAATTGATGTAAGATTATGCGATAGTGTTTGTCCTATCATCCTTTTGGTAGTAGTGGTCGGTGTAAGTTTCGCTTCGTCATCCTTTGGGTGGGGGATCTGTCATTGTAATTGATGTACGATTGTGCGATAGTGTTTGCCCTATCATCCTTTTGGTGGTAGTGGTTGGTGTGAGTTTTGCTCCGTCAACCTTTTGGTGGGGGGTCCGTCATCTTAATTGATGTCAGATTTTGCGATAGTGTTTGTCCTATCATCCTTTTGGTTGTAGTGGCCAGTGTAATTTTCTCTCTGTCATCCTTTTGGGGGGGGGGGGGGGTCTTTCATCTAATTGATGTCAGATTGTGCGATAGTATTTGTCCTATCATCCTTTTAGTGGTAGTGGCCGGTGTGAGTTTCGCTCCGCCATCCGTTTGGTGCGGGGTCTGTCATCTAATTGATGTCAGATTGTGCGATAGTATTTGTCCTATCATCCTTTTGGTGGTAGTGGCCGGTGTGAGTTTCGCTCCGCCATCCTTTTGGTGGGGGGTTTATCATCTAATTGATGTCAGATTGTGCGATAGTGTTTGTCCTATCATCCTTTTTGTGGTAGTGGCCGGTGTGAGTTTCGCTCTGTCATCCTTTTGGTGGGGTGGCCGGTACAAGTTTCACTCCTTCATCCTTTTGGTGGGGGGTATGTCATCTAATTGTCGTCAGATTGTGTGATAGTGTTTGTCCTATCATCCTTTTGTGGTAGTCGCCGGTGTGAGTTACGCTCTGTCTTCCTTTTGGCGGGGGGTGTGTCATCTAATTGATGTCAGATTGTGCGATAGTGTTTGTCCTATCATCCTTTTAGTGGTAGTGGTCGGTGTAAGTTTCGCTCCGTCATCCTTTTGGTGGGGGGTCTGTCATCTAATTGATGTCAGATTGTGCGATAGTGTTTTTCCTATCATCCTTTTGGTGGTAGTCGCCGGTGTGATTTTTGCTCTGTCATCCTTTTGGTGGGGGGTCTGTCATCTAATTGATTTCAGATTGTGCGATAGTGTTTGCCCTATCATCCATTTGGTTGTAGTGGCTGGTGTGAGTTTCTCTCCGTCATCCTTTTGGTGGGGGGTCTGTCATCTAATTGATGTCAGATGGTGCGATAGTATTTGTCCTATCATCCTTTTGGTGGTAGTGGCCGGTGTGAGTTTCGCTCCGCCATCCTATTGGTGAGGGGTCTATCATCTAATTGATATCAGATTGTGCGATAGTGTTCGTCCTATAATCCTTTTTGTGGTAGTGGCCGGTGTGAGTTTCGCTCCGTCATCCTTTTGGTTGGGGGTCTTTCATCATAATTGATGTCAGATTGTGCGATAGTGTTTGTCCTATCATCCTTTTGGTGGAAGTGGTCTGTGTCTGTTTCGCTCCAACATCCTTTTGGTGGGGGGTCTGTCATCTTAATTGATGTCAGATTGTGCGATAGTGTTTGGCCTATCATCCTTTTGGTGGTGGTGGCCGGTCTGAGTTTCGCTCCTTCATCCTTTTGAAGGGTGGTCTATCATCTAATTGATGTAAGATTATGCGATAGTGTTTGTCCTATCATCCTTTTGGTAGTAGTGGTCGGTGTAAGTTTCGCTTCGTCATCCTTTGGGTGGGGGATCTGTCATTGTAATTGATGTACGATTGTGCGATAGTGTTTGCCCTATCATCCTTTTGGTGGTAGTGGTTGGTGTGAGTTTTGCTCCGTCAACCTTTTGGTGGGGGGTCCGTCATCTTAATTGATGTCAGATTTTGCGATAGTGTTTGTCCTATCATCCTTTTGGTTGTAGTGGCCGGTGTGAGTTTCTCCCTGTCATCCTTTTTGGGGGGGGGGGGTCTTTCATCTAATTGATGTCAGATTGTGCGATAGTATTTGTCCTATCATCCTTTTAGTGGTAGTGGCCGGTTTGAGTTTCGCTCCGCCATCCTTTTGGTGGGGGGTCTGTCATCTAATTGATGTCAGATTCTGCGATAGTATTTGTCCTATCATCCTTTTGGTGGTAGTGGCCGATGTGAGTTTCGCTCAGCCATCCTTTTGGTGGGGGGTCTATCATCTAATTGATATCAGATTGTGCAATAGTGTTTGTCCTATAATCCTTTTTGTGGTAGTGGCCGGTGTGAGTTTCGCACCGTCATCTTTTTTGTTGGGGGTCTTTCATCGTAATTGATGTCAGATTGTGCGATAGTGTTTGTCCTATCATCCTTTTGGTGGTAGTGGTCTATGTTTGTTTCGCCCCATCATCCTTTTGGTGGGGGGTCTGTCATCTTAATTAATGTCAGATTGTGCGATAGTGTTTGGCCTATCATCCTTTTGGTGGTGGTGGCCGGTGTGAGTTTCACTCCTTCATCCTTTTGAAGGGTGGTCTATTATCTAATTGAAGTAAGATTATGCGATAGTGTTTGTCCTATCATCCTTTTGGTAGTAGTGGTCGGTGTAAGTTTCGCTTCGTCATCCTTTGGGTGGGGGATCTGTCATTGTAATTGATGTCCGATTGTGCGATAGTGTTTGCCCTATCATCCTTTTGGTGGTAGTGGTTGGTGTGAGTTTTGCTCCGTCAACCTTTTGGTGGGGGGTCCGTCATCTTAATTGATGTCAGATTTTGCGATAGTGTTTGCCCTATCATCCTTTTGGTTGTAATGGCCAGTGTGAGTTTCTCTCCGTCATCCTTTTGGGGGGGGGGGCGGGGGGTCTGTCATCTAATTGATGTCAGATTGTGCGATAGTATTTGTCCTATCATCCTTTTAGTGGTAGTGGCCGGTGTGAGTTTCGCTCCGCCATCCTTTTGGTGTGGGGTCTGTCATCTAATTGATGTCAGATTGTGCGATAGTATTTGTCCTATCATCCTTTTGGTGGTAGTGGTCGGTGTGAGTTTTGCTCCGTCATCCTTTTGGTACGGGTCTGTCATCTAATTGATGTCAGATTGTGCGATAGTGTTTTTCCTATCATCCTTTTGGTGGTAGTCGCCGGTGTGATTTTTGCTCTGTCATCCTTTTGGTGGGGGGTCTGTCATCTAATTGATTTCAGATTGTGCGATAGTGTTTGCCCTATCATCCATTTGGTTGTAGTGGCTGGTGTGAGTTTCTCTCCGTCATCCTTTTGGTGTGGGGTCTGTCATCTAATTGATGTCAGATGGTGCGATAGTATTTGTCCTATCATCCTTTTGGTGGTAGTGGCCGGTGTGAGTTTCGCTCCGCCATCCTATTGGTGAGTGGTCTATCATCTAATTGATATCAGATTGTGCGATAGTGTTTGTCCTATAATCCTTTTTGTGGTAGTGGCCGGTGTGAGTTTCGCTCCGTCATCCTTTTGGTTGGGAGTCTTTCATCGTAATTGATGTCAGATTGTGCGATAGTGTTTGTCCTATCATCCTTTTGGTGGTAGTGGTCTGTGTCTGTTTCGCTCCAACATCCTTTTGGTGGGGGGTCTGTCATCTTAATTGATGTCAGATTGTGCGATAGTGTTTGGCCTATCATCCTTTTGGTGGTGGTGGCCGGTCTGAGTTTCGCTCCTTCATCCTTTTGAAGGGTGGTCTATCATCTAATTGATGTAAGATTATGCGATAGTGTTTGTCCTATCATCCTTTTGGTAGTAGTGGTCGGTGTAAGTTTCGCTTCGTCATCCTTTGGGTGGGGGATCTGTCATTGTAATTGATGTACGATTGTGCGATAGTGTTTGACCTATCATCCTTTTGGTGGTAGTGGTTGGTGTGAGTTTTGCTCCGTCAACCTTTTGGTGGGGGGTCCGTCATCTTAATTGATGTCAGATTTTGCGATAGTGTTTGTCCTATCATCCTTTTGGTTGTAGTGGCCGGTGTGAGTTTCTCCCTGTCATCCTTTTGGGAGGGGGGGGGTCTTTCATCTAATTTATGTCAGATTGTGAGATAGTATTTGTCCTATCATCCTTTTAGTGGTAGTGGCCGGTTTGAGTTTCGCTCCGCCATCCTTTTGGTGGGGGGTCTGTCATCTAATAGATGTCAGATTCTGCGATAGTATTTGTCCTATCATCCTTTTGGTGGTAGTGGCCGGTGTGAGTTTCGCTCCGCCATCCTTTTGGTGGGGGGTTTATCATCTAATTGATGTCAGATTGTGCGATAGTGTTTGTCCTACCATCCTTTTTGTGGTAGTGGCCTGTGTGAGTTTCGCTCCGTCATCATTTTGGTGGGGTGGCCGGTACAATTTTCATTCCTTCTTCCTTTTGGTGGGGGGTATGTCATCTAATTGTCGTCAGATTATGTAATAGTGTTTGTCCTATCATCCTTTTGTGCTAGTCGCCGGTGTGAGTTACGCTCTGTCTTCCTTTTGGCGGGGGGTCTGTCATCTAATTGATGTCAGATTGTGCGATAGTGTTTGTCCTATCATCCTTTAAGTGGTAGTGGCCGGTGTGAGTTTCGCTCCGTCATCCTTTTGGTGGGGGGTCTTTCATCTAATTGATGTCAGATTGTGCGATAGTGTTTTCCTATCATCCTTTTGATGGTAGTCGTCGGTGTGATTTTTTCTCTGTCGTCCTTTTGGTGGGGGGTCTGTCATCTAATTGATTTCAGATTGTGCGATAGTGTTTTCCGTATCATCCTTTTGGTTGTAGTGGCTGGTGTGAGTTTCTGTCCGTCATCCTTTTGGTGGGGGGTCTGTCATCTAATTGATGTCAGATTGTGCTATAGTATTTGTCCTATCATCCATATGGTGGTAGTGGCCGGTGTGAGTTTCGCTCCGCCATCCTTTTGGTGGGGGGTCTATCATCTAATTGATATCATATTGTACGATAGTGTTTATCCTATCATCCTTTTTGTGGTAGTGGTCGGTGTGAGTTTCGCTCTGCCATCCTTTTGGTGGGGGGTCTTTCATCGTAATTGATGTCAGATTGTGCGATAGTGTTTGTCCTATCATCCTTTTGGTGGTAGTGGTCTATGTTTGTTTCGCCCCATCATCCTTTTGGTGGGGGGTCTGTCATCTTAATTAATGTCAGATTGTGCGATAGTGTTTGGCCTATCATCCTTTTGGTGGTGGTGGCCGGTGTGAGTTTCACTCCTTCATCCTTTTGAAGGGTGGTCTATTATCTAATTGATGTAAGATTATGCGATAGTGTTTGTCCTATCATCCTTTTGGTAGTAGTGGTCGGTGTAAGTTTCGCTTCGTCATCCTTTGGGTGGGGGATCTGTCATTGTAATTGATGTCCGATTGTGCGATAGTGTTTGCCCTATCATCATTTTGGTGGTAGTGGTTGGTGTGAGTTTTGCTCCGTCAACCTTTTGGTGGGGGGTCCGTCATCTTAATTGATGTCAGATTTTGCGATAGTGTTTGTCCTATCATCCTTTTGGTTGTAATGGCCAGTGTGAGTTTCTCTCCGTCATCCTTTTGGGGGGGGGGGGGGCGGGGGGTCTTTCATCTAATTGATGTCAGATTGTGCGATAGTATTTGTCCTATCATCCTTTTAGTGGTAGTGGCCGGCGTGAGTTTCGCTCCGCCATCCTTTTGGTGTGGGGTCTGTCATCTAATTGGTGTCAGATTGTGCGATAGTATTTGTCCTATCATCCTTTTGGTGGTAGTGGTCGGTGTGAGTTTTGCTCCGTCATCCTTTTGGTACGGGTCTGTCATCTAATTGATGTCAGATTGTGCGATAGTGTTTTTCCTATCATCCTTTTGGTGGTAGTCGCCGGTGTGATTTTTGCTCTGTCATCCTTTTGGTGGGGGGTCTGTCATCTAATTGATTTCAGATTGTGCGATAGTGTTTGCCCTATCATCCATTTGGTTGTAGTGGCTGGTGTGAGTTTCTCTCCGTCATCCTTTTGGTGGGGGGTCTGTCATCTAATTGATGTCAGATGGTGCGATAGTATTTGTCCTATCATCCTTTTGGTGGTAGTGGCCGGTGTGAGTTTCGCTCCGCCATCCTATTGGTGAGGGGTCTATCATCTAATTGATATCAGATTGTGCGATAGTGTTTGTCCTATAATCCTTTTTGTGGTAGTGGCCGGTGTGAGTTTCGCTCCGTCATCCTTTTGGTTGGGGGTCTTTCATCGTAATTGATGTCAGATTGTGCGATAGTGTTTGTCCTATCATCCTTTTGGTGGTAGTGGTCTGTGTCTGTTTCGCTCCAACATCCTTTTGGTGGGGGGTCTGTCATCTTAATTGATGTCAGATTGTGCGATAGTGTTTGGCCTATCATCCTTTTGGTGGTGGTGGCCGGTCTGAGTTTCGCTCCTTCATCCTTTTGAAGGGTGGTCTATCATCTAATTGATGTAAGATTATGCGATAGTGTTTGTCCTATCATCCTTTTGGTAGTAGTGGTCGGTGTAAGTTTCGCTTCGTCATCCTTTGGGTGGGGGATCTGTCATTGTAATTGATGTACGATTGTGCGATAGTGTTTGACCTATCATCCTTTTGGTGGTAGTGGTTGGTGTGAGTTTTGCTCCGTCAACCTTTTGGTGGGGGGTCCGTCATCTTAATTGATGTCAGATTTTGCGATAGTGTTTGTCCTATCATCCTTTTGGTTGTAGTGGCCGGTGTGAGTTTCTCCCTGTCATCCTTTTGGGAGGGGGGGGGGGGGTCTTTCATCTAATTTATGTCAGATTGTGAGATAGTATTTGTCCTATCATCCTTTTAGTGGTAGTGGCCGGTTTGAGTTTCGCTCCGCCATCCTTTTGGTGGGGGGTCTGTCATCTAATAGATGTCAGATTCTGCGATAGTATTTGTCCTATCATCCTTTTGGTGGTAGTGGCCGGTGTGAGTTTCGCTCCGCCATCCTTTTGGTGGGGGGTTTATCATCTAATTGATGTCAGATTGTGCGATAGTGTTTGTCCTACCATCCTTTTTGTGGTAGTGGCCTGTGTGAGTTTCGCTCCGTCATCATTTTGGTGGGGTGGCCGGTACAATTTTCATTCCTTCTTCCTTTTGGTGGGGGGTATGTCATCTAATTGTCGTCAGATTATGTAATAGTGTTTGTCCTATCATCCTTTTGTGCTAGTCGCCGGTGTGAGTTACGCTCTGTCTTCCTTTTGGCGGGGGGTCTGTCATCTAATTGATGTCAGATTGTGCGATAGTGTTTGTCCTATCATCCTTTAAGTGGTAGTGGCCGGTGTGAGTTTCGCTCCGTCATCCTTTTGGTGGGGGGTCTTTCATCTAATTGATGTCAGATTGTGCGATAGTGTTTTCCTATCATCCTTTTGATGGTAGTCGTCGGTGTGATTTTTTCTCTGTCGTCCTTTTGGTGGGGGGTCTGTCATCTAATTGATTTCAGATTGTGCGATAGTGTTTTCCGTATCATCCTTTTGGTTGTAGTGGCTGGTGTGAGTTTCTGTCCGTCATCCTTTTGGTGGGGGGTCTGTCATCTAATTGATGTCAGATTGTGCTATAGTATTTGTCCTATCATCCATATGGTGGTAGTGGCCGGTGTGAGTTTCGCTCCGCCATCCTTTTGGTGGGGGGTCTATCATCTAATTGATATCATATTGTACGATAGTGTTTATCCTATCATCCTTTTTGTGGTAGTGGTCGGTGTGAGTTTCGCTCTGCCATCCTTTTTGTGGGGGGTCTGTCATCTAATTGATGTCAGATTGTGCGATAGTATTTGTCCTATAATCCTTTTGGTGGTAGTGGCCGGTGTGAGTTTCGCTCCGCCATCCTTTTGGTGGGGGGTTTATCATCTAATTGATGTCAGATTGTGCGATAGTGTTTGTCCTATCATCCTTTTTGTGGTAGTGGCCGGTGTGAGTTTCGCTCCGTCATCCTTTTGGTGGGGTGGCCGGTACAAGTTTCACTCCTTCATCCTTTTGGTGGGGGGTATGTCATCTAATTGTCGTCAGATTGTGTGATAATGTTTGTCCTATCATCCTTTTGTGGTATTCGCCGGTGTGAGTTACGCTCTGTCTTCCTTTTGGCGGGGGGTCTGTCATCTAATTGATGTCAGATTGTGCGATAGTGTTTGTCCTATCATCCTTTTAGTGGTAGTGGTCGATGTGAGTTTCGCTCCGTCATCTTTTTGGTGGGGGGTCTGTCATCTAATTGATGTCAGATTGTGCGATAGTGTTTTTCCTATCATCCTTTTGATGGTAGTCGCCGGTGTGATTTTTTCTCTGTCATCCTTTTGGTGGGGGGTCTGTCATCTAACTGATTTCAGATTGTGCGATAGTGTTTGCCCTATCATCCTTTTGGTTGTAGTGGCTGGTGTGAGTTTCTCTCCGTCATCCTTTTGGTGGGGGGTCTGTCATCTAATTGATGTCAGATTGTGCTATAGTATTTGTACTATCATCCTTTTGGTGGTAGTGGCCGGTGTGAGTTTCGCTCCGCCATCCTTTTGGTGGGGGGTTGTTGCACCCTAAAATTTGCTCAACCTTCTTCACTTGGTTTATGTTTCAATTACATTAGCATTTGCATATAGAGTCATGTACATAGTCTAATGATCTGCATAGCATAGCATAGCAAGTCATCCAACATGGGACCAAGCACTATTCTCATCTCTATGAGCCTATCAAGAGGTTATTATTCAAATTCAATCTTAGTCAAGTCATCAGAAAGAAATTGAAAGCTAAGAAGTCAGTGGATCAAGCAGTGCATTTCTCTCCTATCTTGAGTGTATTTAAAGATCATCAAAGAAGGTGTGAGCTGTGAATTGAGCATGGAGGGTATATAGACATCATAGAGGACCTAGAAAGTCATTTGGATAAGGAGGCAAGTCATTGATATGATCACAAGAGTTGCAGTTGAAGACAGTCAACTAAGGTTTCATCTGGGTCAACCCTATGTCAAATGATTGGTTGAAAGGCATCCAGGTCTATTTGAGAGATGTGGGGTTCATCATTTGACATGTAGATAAGGATATGGTGATGTGCCAAGAAAAAATCAAGAGAAATCAAGAAGAAGAGGAGTTTCTAAATTAGGGTTTCTGTGTAAAATCCCCTGATTTAGGTCAAACTTCCAAGCAAGATAAGTCAAAATGCAAGCTTCAAATGGATCCTTGGCCAACATGAAACTTGTAGAGGATCTCAATACCTTTAATTTGAGTGGTGGAAGACATCAAGGATACTTATGGAACTCATGTTATGGTCCCTGCAAGTTACAGGTCATCTGAGGTATCTGAAATTTTGTCTGTGAAAGTTACTTGTCTTCCAAGCAACGTTTACACCTCAAGGAGATTTCAAATGAATTTCTGGTCAACATAAGAATTGTTCCTCATTGTCTTAGCTTTCTAGAAAGGTATGGTATGCCTTCATCTGATTTATGGAACTCTACTTATGGTCTTGGCAAGCAAAGGGTATTTTGGTCATTTGAGAATTACAGGTCATTTCAAGCCTATGCCCAAAACTCATACAAGGATGCTTCAAATGAAAAACTTCACAACATCAAACTTGCTCCAAATGACATTTTGAGTCCAGAAAAGTGATCATGAAAGATTGGAAATGCTCATAGCTCAAGGTTTCAAATTTGGTCATTTAAAAAGGGAATTTAATGAATAAAAGTGACCTAGAATTGAGATTTTGCATAATTTGGCCAAATGGGATGAAATTATAGGTCATTTTGATTGGAAAAAATGTTTTAAGAACATTGGAAAAAGTAGATTTTTGAGTTTGGTTCAAAGTTTGGAAGTTATGCAAGTTGGCTTACAAAGGAAGTAACATAATCAAAATCCAAGGGAATTGTGCACAAGAAATTTCTACAAAGTTCTAGAGCTTTCTAATTTCATCTATATATTGGATTGAGTAGCTTCATGCAAGGGTTGGTGATTCATTTTGTTCATAACACCTAGTTATACCTCATTCTTCCATTTTGCAAATTCATCTCAAACTTCATCAAACCTTCATCATTTTCCAAACTTCTTGATCCTATCATCATCTAAATCCATCATAGATCACATTTCCATCAATAGCTGGTTGAATTGAGGAAGGAATCGTGTGCTACCAACTTCATCTTCCAAGGTGCAAGAAGATTGTGATTGCAAGATTCAAAAGGTTTGAACAAGATCTATTGCATACAGAACCAAGGATCAAGCCTGTTGATCAAGTCCCAAGCATTGCAAGCCTTGGATCTAAAGAATTCTACCTCTGTTTTCATCATCAAACCAGGTTGGTGTTTCCCTTCGAATTGGCTAGATTAGTTAGCATGTTAGAGAATTATTAGGTTAGAATGGTTAGGATTAGTTAGATGATCATTTCTGTTGAATTTGAGGACAATTCATGGAGGTTGCCATTGGTGCACCAAAGCTGTTAGGGCTTAGAACTCCTAGGTTAGGGCTTGATAATATTGGTTAGATAGCTTAAAATGATCAGTATAGCGTGTAGATCGTGTTAGGGTAAGAATTAGAAGGAATCCTCATGGTTGATATCAGTGCATAATGGTGGAACCTATGGCTTCTACCTATCGGGTTTGAATTTTGATTGAGTTTCAGAGGAATCCAAGATCATGGTTGTGTAGAGGGGAAGAAGTAGAGCAATTTTTCTCTTTACGGATTTGATTTTCATGGAGGAACGAAGGCGTACGAGTGTGTTGAATTATGGTGCATGCGAGCTTGTTCAGGTCTCATTAATGGTGGAAACCCTAGCTTTGGGGACGATGCATGATGACCATTGGATGGAGTCTTGCTTGTTGAATGAGTAACTGATCTAATGGCCACGATTCAAAACAAAACTTGGAGGGAAGACTGGCTGTGAAACGATGCGTTTCAATTAAAACTCAACCCTGGGCTCAGCAAACGTTACTAATCCCACCCCCTAGTTGCCAGGCCCAATGAGAATGAACTGAGTTTCTTGCTAATTGCACCGTTTACCCTCTCTTTTATTTTTTGTTGTGTTTTCTGATCAACTGGGCCCAGACGCGCTTTGCTATGCGCGCCCCCCAGTCTGGGCCCATCCTCATGTTTTAACTGAATTAATATGCTCACTGCACCCCCTAACCCAATTAATTCATTTTAATTTCACTTAATTCTTTTAATTCTTCAAAAATTCATAACAAATAGAAAATTGCATATTTTTTAATGGTTGTTTTTGCATCCTTTTCATAATTCTGTTAAGAAAATTATCATATAAAAAAATTAAGATTTCATTTTATTTTTATAATTTTAGTATATTTTTCTTTTAAATAGGTTGTAAACAATGTTTAGTTTGATACATGATATTGTTGATTTTAGTTTAGTTAGATACTTTAATGTTTTTGACCCATTCTTTTTAGGTTGATTGACTTAGAACCTTAGCTTACTCATAGGATTTAATTCATATTTTAGGATTAATTTTTAGATGATTTGTTTAGGTGTGATTAGGAGAACTAAAAATAGGGTTTAGAAATAACATAGGTGTGATAAATCCTTTCTTCTAGGAGTTGTGGTTTGAATCTTTGGGGTATGGGAATATAGGGGTTATGGGTATATAATAGATCCCTTAGAAATTACTAGGTTTCCCCTATTCTACTATTACTATTAGTATACTGCTTATATTGGTTTGATTGTGTGGTGTGCCCTCTCTAGGGTTATTATTTGTCTGTGTGGGGTATTGGGCTTGTTTGAGGCTTGGGGTTTGAGCTGAATACTTTGATGATGAAGCCCATTGAAGATTAAGAGAATGAAGACCAACTTCCAGAGTTGATGAGGAGTATCCCTTGCTGGCAGCTGTTGAAGAGTCTAGGATTTAGGAGCTAGGCAGAGCTCTAGAGTAGAGAACTTGATTCACAAACATGGAAGGCCTTGTCTGCCTCCATTCTTTCTCTATGATTCAAAGTCTCTTTTAAATATTCACCTCCTTCCTTTGGAAGGATTAGTGAATGTATTTAAAAGATAGAACTTTCGAGAGAAAATTGTCTGTATCATGTTAACAGTCAGTGAGCCACCCTTGGTAGGCAATTGACTGCTTAACATCCAATTCATCTTGTTGACTGAGATTCATCTTGGAGATTGAGACTTGAAGAAAAGCCATTGCAGATATGAAGACAAAGACCTTGCTTGAAGGCTTGAAGAGGAAGACTGATGCTTGCTTGAAGCTTGTAGATGTTTGGAGAGGACTTGAAGACAGATGTTGATGAAGATTGCTTTTGCTGTTTATTTTTGCTGTTTATGATTCTTGATGTATTGATTGGATTTCCCGGACTGTATTGTTTGTTGTTTAACCTGTTGGGTTGAAAGTGAATTCTGTTCACTTTTACCTATTGTTTTCTAGGTTCGAGGTTGAGTGGGACTCCCTTGCCTCGCTTGTATTGCTGCATCCATGCATTTTACTGCTTTATTATATATGCTATTGTTTCTGTTTCCGTTTATCCCTTAGGATCTCTGTTTCTCTCTGGGCAAGAGAGGAGCATGATAGACATTAGGTCTTAACCCATGCATGATAACATTAGGTTAGTGTGATTCCCTTTTCAACCGTAGGTTAGAGTTCTGTCTCTTCTTTCTCAAAACAAATAGAAAAACACAATAAATATTTCAAACACAATAAAAGACACTTCTTCCGTAAAAGAATGTGAACTCATCAAAACGTCATTTTTGTCCGCTTGGACCAGTAATCAGAAAACCTTTTTCAGAAGGAATAAAAACAATCAAGACAGACTGGTGTCGTACGTGGCCCGAACTACGTTTGCTCTGATCTTTCATGCCGTATGAGAGTACGTAGGCATAGGATGCGACGTCCTAGCGAGCAACCTTCCCCTCCTTTCCCGTAGGTAGGCGAACTACGTTGACTCTGATTTCTCGTTCTAGACGGGAATACGTAGGCATAAAGTGCGATACTTTGCCGAGTCATTTTATTTTCTTTTTTAAACCCCAGACCTGTAGAGTAGATAGAATAACAATCCGTACCAGAAAACAAGCGTGGATCCCGTCGAGTACGACGGACGTGAGGGGTGCTAATACCTTCCCCTTGTGTAACCGACTCCCGAATCCAGGATTTGGTTGCGATGACCATTCCTTTCCCCGTTTTGCGGTAGGTTTACCTCGAGCATTTCCTTTCCCCTCCGTTGGGATAAATAACGCACGGTGGCGACTCTTCTGTTCAGCCGGCGCCGATTTTCGCAGTAGCGACAGCTGGCGACTCTGCTGGGGATCCAACGTCCCCTGGCTGCTAAGGACTGCGATAGTTCCTTATGCATTTTGGATCCAACGTCCCTTAAGCGAGTCAATCCTAACGCTTGTTTTCCCGTCGAGGATTTTGTATGGATTTATATTTTCGTCATTTACTTTCAGCATTATATTATTGTTATTATTGTTGTATTGGGGTGTGACGGGTGTTCTATGATTGAGAGATAAGCCGGACCTGGGCTTGAGTGCACCTAGAATTAGAGTAGAAAGTAGTGGGCGCGTGCCAGCTTTGCTTGCATTAGTGTCCCACGAAATCTACACTCGGACGAGGTTCTTCTGGTTGACTTCTTTTTCTACCCTTTGGGTCGAAGGGGTTGTTGGTTAGCTGAATTGTCGACTCCGGAAACCGATCATTTGGAAGTTGGCTAAGTGAGGCCTCTTCAGGATTTGATGATGCCACTCCTTCTGGGAATCGTATCATCAACCCTGAAAGTCTGTGATGCCGACGACCGCATAGGATGCCATACCATTGTCAGTTACTAGGACACCTACCTGTGAGAGGGTTTGGGGTTATGCAGGTAACTAGACCTTCAGATACCGGTTATTTCTTGATCTGAGATCCTGGGTATTTATGGATAGTTTGGAGGTCTATCAGAGACCAGTCAGAGTTATGTTGTGGGGTCTATCAGAGACTAGTATCGGAGCTTTGTATTGGGTCTATCTGAGACCAGGGTTTGAGGAATTCCGGAGGGTCTATCTGAGACTTTTGATATGGTTCAGGCTTCTCAGCCATGGCATTTGGTTCCTGTTGCATCTATTTGCATTGCATTGTTTGCATACCCATTATCATTGCATCCCATTAACATGTGTCTGTGCTGCAGGTGCATTTTCATATTCCCTGGTTCTAGTGCCCGAACTTCTGCTTATTGATCATGGCTGGTTTGAGAAAGACAGTTGCGTATAAGCTACCTACACCTGGCATTACTCCCTTACTTGGCCTGATATCCCTTGCTGATGAGGAGGTTAGGAGAAGTTTCAGGATGAGTCATGGAAGATTGTTGAGACTGGTCTACAAGCCAACTGCTGTTGAGATGAATGGGCTGTACACCTTGATGCAATTCTATGACCCTGCATTGAGGTGTTTCACGTTTGCTGACTTTATTCTGGGGCCTACCATCGAAGAGTATGTGGAGTTTACTGAGCTACCAGTACAGAACAAGGTTCCCTTTATTCATTCAGCCGCTGAGCCCAAGTTGGAGGACTTAGCTAAGGCCTTGCACATGAACGCTGCTGAACTATTAGTGACTTCTTGGCTAGGGGTTCCCGGTTTCTCCCTTGATTTTCTGGTTGGCAAAGCTCAAGAGTATGCCAAGAGCGGGTGCTGGATAGTCTTTAATGCTATCCTGGCTCTATGCATTTACGGAATAGTGTTGTTTCCCAACTTACCCAATTTTGTGGACTTGGACGCTTTCCATCTGTTTGCTGCTGGCAACCCGGTACCCACTTTGATTGGAGATCTCTATCATTCACTGCACTACAAAAATGAAAATAGAAGAGGAAAGATTGTTTACTGTTGTGCGCCCTTGTTGAATATGTGGTTTAAGAGCCATCTTCCCCTGAAGGGACCTTTTGTGGATAGTGCAACTACAGCTGACTGGCCAGAGCACCTGATGAGGCTATCTTTTGAAGACATTGAGTGGTTTGACAGAGACTTGTTGGGGTCTGAGCTTATTTTCAGTTGTTCTGGGTATCCTAATGTTCTGTTGATAGGAAGAAAAGGGTGTATCAATTACAACTCGTCTCTGTTCGTTCGCCAGTTCGGATATGCATTGAAGAATCCACCTCAGGAGGAAGAAGTGCAGGACTCTCTGTACTTCACCGGTGATTTGAATGGAGAGTTACTCGCCAAGCTTCAGCATGCATGGATGCGTATTAATAGAAGAGGGAAGCCACTGTTAGGGAAGAATGATTGTCAGGCTTATGCACCCTACAAAGTTTGGATCCAAGAGAGAGCAAGACAGTTACTGATGCCATTTCCAGCTGCACCAGTCCCTGTTCATATTCCGGTGGAAGAGCCAACTACTGTTACTAGGGAGGCCTACGAGCAAGTTGTTAAAGAAAAGGAAGCCTTGATGAAGATCAATGAAGGGTTAGAAAAGGAATTGACTCAGATGCATAGTGAAAAGAACAAGGCTGTGCATGCTTTCCAACAGCAGATCGAGTTAGTAAACAGGCTAGGCGCTGAGTTGACTGGAGAGAAAAAGAAGCGCGAACGTCTGGGTCAAGAGTTCAGAAGCTCCCATGACATGTTGGAGTCCAAAAAGAAAGCACTCGACGCCGCCCACCGGGAGATCTCTTCTTGTAATAAGACTTGGAATGCTACGCTAACCAACAACAAAAAGAGGGAAGATAAATTGAAGCAGCAAATTTCTGAACTCGAAGAGCAGTTGAAGGCTAGCACTAAAAAGTATGAAGAAGAGGTGATGACGAGATACAGTCTCCAGAATGCATTGAACAAGGCCATCGAAGGCAAGAACGAAGCTGTGTCTCAGAAGCGGAAGCTAGAGGATCGCTTCAGAGAAGGGGCATGGGAGGAAACCGCTGGTGACGTGCGACGTGTTCTCAAAGGAGAAATCAACTTGTTGAGGGTCTGCTTACCCGACCAAGCCATCCAGAGACCAAGAAGTTACTAGAAGAGTATCAGGCTTATGAGTGTACTTGACCATTTCATGTATTGATGCTTTATTTGCGTAGCGCTGACCATCACCAGGATTGTTGGTTGAGGTCATGCCTTCTTATTGTACACTCAGTGATATTGTATTCTTGGCTTAATGGATTTCTCTGCAATATATGAGGCTTTCTATGATTCGGCTCCGATCTCCGTATTGCTGCACTGTCACTGCACTGACACATTCGCACTAGAATCGGGGAATGATATTCCCTAATGCGCAGACACATGTTGCATTGCATTCACATTCATATTGCATTACAAGGGATTATCGAACTATATCTCATTTCCTGCACTGTACCAGGTCTTTTCAGGATTGAAGATCAGCGTCCGCACCGATACTCCACTCGTACCAACTGCCGAAGAATCATGGATCAAATGCAGAATGAGATGCAAGACATGCGTGAGAAGCTGGCGCTCTTCATGCAGACAATGGAGACCATTGCGAAAGGACAGGAGAATTTGCAAGCTTTGGTGCAGCCTCTGTTGGTCAGAAATGCTGGACATGGAAATGAGGATCATCAGTCTGTGCGAGTCGACACTATTCATGGGGATGGTACTCCCACACTAGTGGCTCCACCTGTAGTCAACATGCCTGCTGTCAATGTGAATAACGGCGCTGCTGCCGGGAACGGTAACGTTGGAATTGGGAACGAGACTGTTATCAACAACGTCGGGCTCGGAGATGTCAACCTGGGTGATAATATGGGAGGCAATGGCTTTGGTAATGCTGGATTCGGGTTCAATGACCAGGGATTCGATAATACTGGGAAGTACGGTTTCAATACTCAAGGCTTCGGGCAGGACGGATTTGGTATGAATAATCAGGGTTATGGCGGATTCGGAAATGGAAATGGCGCTGGGTTAATGGCTTTTGGACCTGCTGGAGTCGCTTCGGGGTACGGTAACAGGGGGCGAGGCCCGGTGATGAATCAGACCAGAGTTGGCCGTAACAATGGATACGATGGACACGGAGCTGGGAATGGTATGTGGCAAGAGGATCAGCAAGAGGACGCTTTCTCCGGTGGAGGTTTCGAAGGGCCTATGGATGACTCTCAGAGAATCAGGATGCTCGAGGAGCAAATGAGGGGGGTCGTGAATCAAAGTGTTGTCGGCTTAGATATGTCAACAATGGGTCTAGTGCCTGGCCTGAGGGTGCTAATCAAATTCAAAGCTCCCACATTTGACAAGTATAAGGGGGACACCTGTCCAAAAGTGCACGTGCGGTCATATTACAGAAGGATGTCGGCGTATTCAGCTGATGAGAGGATGCTAATGCATTTCTTTCAAGATAGCTTGTCTGGTCCTTCCCTTGAGTGGTATATGGGATTGGAGCCAACTCATATAAAGACATGGAAGCAGCTGGCTGAAGCATTTGTAGCTCACTATAAGTATAACAACGACTTGGCACCCAACCGGGTCCAATTGCAGGGGTTGTCCCAGAAGAAGGGTGAGAGCTTCAAAGAGTATGCGCAGAGATGGCGCGACATGGCTGCTAGAGTTCATCCCCCTTTGGAGGATAAGGAAATGAATGACATGTTCATAGGAACATTCACTGGTATGTTTTATGACAAGTTGTTTCACACTTCTTTGGGCAGTTTCTCAGACTTAATTCTGATGGGAGAAAAGATTGAAAGTAACATTAAACAGGGAAGATTCCAAGCTGAGGAATCCACCTCAACAGGAAGTAACAGAAAGGCTTTTGGTGGGCGCTGTCAGGGCGATGCAAGCGCGGTGTTTGGGGGCCGAGGCCGAGGCCGGGGCAGAGGTCGAAACCAGTATAATCAGCCGCAGCAGGTGGCAAGCGTTACTATTCCGTTTTAGCAACAACCGTTTCCGCAACAACCATTTCAACAACAACAACAACAACAGCAACAGCCACAACAGGGGGCACAACCTGCCCAACGCAGATTCCAGGGGGGTAAACCAAGGAGGGTGTTTGAAAAGCCTCCTTTGACGTATGCATATTTGCTACAGACACTACTAGGTTTGAGCTTGGTGGAGAAGAGAACTCTGGCACCAATAACAGGCACTCCTCCGTATGGTTACGATGCAAGCAGGCACTGTGAATTCCACTCTGGGGCCCCTGGCCACGATGTAGAGGGTTGCCATGCGTTCAAACATGTAGTGCAGGATCTATTGGATAGTAAGGCTATCAATTTTGGAACAGCGGGTCCGAATATAGTGCAAAAGCCCATGCCCAACCATGGGGCAAACGCCATTTTAACCGAGGAGGGTTTGAATTTGATTATGAATGTGGATGGCCTCAAGACACCGTTGTGCGAGATAAAGAGCAGATTATTGCAAGGTGGTGTGTATCCTGGATGTGACGAGTATTGTTTAGAGTGCTGGACCCTAGATGGGGGGTGTGATGACTTAAAGAAAGGTATTCAGACTTTAATAGATGGCGGCACATTGCAATTTGACCGAGCAACAATTGAAGAACCTGAAGGGGTATTAGCAGACAAGCAAAGTGATGTGGCTACTGTGACGATTCCTCGAAAAAAGATCACCATAACAGCGCCGGCCAAGCGACCGCCGATCACCATCACCAAGGCAGGGCCAATTCCTTACGAGAGCACTAAGGCCGTCCCCTGGTCCTATGGGTTCGAAGTGTATTGTGATGGGGTGAAGATTGATGTTAATAAGCAGCCAGCTGAGACTGTAGACAATGTTGTCGGTACCGGAGGTATGACAAGGAGTGGGAGAATCTTCATATCGCCTGAGGTAGAGGCTGAAAGACTGGCGAAGGGAAAAGGAAAGATAAATGAGAATGTCCCGGTACAGGGAAACAACAAAGAAACGGCATCGAAAGATGTGGAAGAGTTCATGCGCTTGATTCGCAAAAGTGATTATAAAATTGTTGAGCATCTGCAACAGACGCCGTCAAAGATATCTATACTGTCATTGCTATTGTGCTCTGAAGCTCACAGAAATGCACTGTTGAAAGTTCTGGATACTTCCTTCGTACCCCAAGATGTTTTCGTGAATCAGCTGGAGGGGGTGTTGGCGCATGTAAACGCAGGCCATAGCTTGGGCTTTACAGACTTTGATTTGACCCCGAAGGGGAGAGAGCATAATATGGCGCTGCACGTCTCTGTTGAGTGTAGAGGATTGGTCATGTCTCACGTGTTGGTCGATACCGGATCATCTTTGAACGTGCTGCCCAAGAAAGCGATGATGAAACTAGATGTCAGAGGTATCCTGTGTACGCCTAGTGACTTGGTGGTCAGGGCATTTGACGGTACGCGAAGAACAGTTTTTGGATCCATAACATTACCTCTACAGGTGGGGCCGGAGGTTTTCGCAACTGAATTTTATATCATGGACATCCAGCCAGCATACAGCTGCCTTCTCGGACGACTCTGGATCCATGGTGCTGGGGCAATCACGTCTACCTTGCATCAAAAGTTGAAATATATGGTAGGGGACAGCGTGGTCACTGTATGTGGGGAAAAAGATATACTGGTCAGCCATCTGTCATCATTTAAGTATGTGGAGGTTGATGGCGAGATTTACAAAACACCCTGTCAGGCATTTGAAGGGTTGCGCATCAAAGACAAAGGTCCCGGGCCGAGTAAAGCGTCGGAGGTAGCCGTCTCGTCATACAAAGAAGCTCAAGCTCTAGTGGAGACTGGTGAGACAAAGGGCTGGGGCAAAGTGCTGGATATTCCCGTAAAGATGGACCGATTCGGGCTGGGATATCAACCGTCGTCATCAACACCTGTTGTGGGGGCACCCCGTTTCAGAGGACCAATAACCATCACTGCCAGTGGAGTATGTCACGAGACCATCAACGCTGCTTCAGAGTCTGACGAAGGAGACAGTGATTGCGACATAGACGCCTGGATTCAGCCGAGCGTGCCAGGACAAGGATTGTGCAATTGGTCTATTCAGGAGATTGTTCCTGTGACTCTTAAACAGTAATGCTTTGTTTTTTTTAATTGTTGAACAATCTGGTGTCTTGCCCAGGGCATCATGATTTTGCTTAGGGCCGTGCTGTTATGAACATTGCGTGTTTAATCATTAAATAAAAGGCGTTTTTTCATGTACAAATATTGCGATCTCTGTTTTCCTGTTTTGTATTTTACAATAAAATGGCAACGCGGTTATTCGCTATATACGCATTTTGAAGCATTTAACCATTCCTTTTGCAGGATAACATTTTCAGATGACATCATTGAACCACCTATGACTCGTCTCGACTTTGAGCACCCGGTATTTCAGGCCGAAGAAGAGATTGTTGAAGATGGTGACGTTCCCGAAGAATTGTCCTGGTTGGTAAAGCAAGAAGAGCGAGTCATTCTGCCTCATGAGGAGGTCATCAAAATTATTAACCTGGGGTCGGAAGGGGTTGAAAAGAACATCCGTATAGGAGCCGCGCTGCAGAGCGACGTCAAGCGAAGACTGGTTGAAATGCTCAGAGAGTATAGTGATGTGTTCGCTTGGTCGTATGAAGACATGCCTGGGCTGGATACAGATATGGTTGTGCACCGTCTGCCGTTGAAAGAAGAATGTCCGCCGGTCAAGCTGAAGCTTCGCAGGACTAGACCCGATATGGCAGTGAAGATTAAAGAAGAGGTTCAAAAACAGTGGGATGCTGGTTTCCTAGCTGTGACAAAATATCCCTCATGGGTCGCTAACATTGTACCAGTGCCAAAGAAAGACGGTAAAGTGAGAATGTGTGTAGATTACCGTGATTTAAATAAAGCGAGCCCGAAAGATGATTTTCCGCTTCCTCACATCGATGTGCTAGTTGACAACACTGCTCAATTCTCCGTATTCTCCTTCATGGATGGCTTCTCAGGCTATAATCAGATTAAGATGGCGCAAGAGGACATGGAGAAGACTACTTTCATAATGCCTTGGGGAACATTTTGTTACAAAGTGATGCCCTTCGGATTGAAGAATGCTGGGGCAACGTATCAGCGTGCAATGACGACTCTTTTTCATGATATGATGCACAAAGAGATTGAAGTTTATGTCGATGATATGATTGCCAAATCCCAGACGGAGGAAGAACATTTGGTGAATCTGCTGAAGTTATTCAAAAGGCTTAGGAAGTTCAGGCTGAGACTGAACCCTAACAAGTGCACCTTCGGGGTGAGATCGGGTAAACTGCTGGGGTTTATCGTGAGCGAAAAAGGAATAGAGGTCGATCCTGCAAAAATAAAAGCAATACAAGAGATGCCGACGCCTAGAACAGAGAAAGAGGTGCGCGGGTTTTTAGGGAGGTTGAACTACATCGCCCGGTTCATATCTCACCTAACGGCTACGTGTGAACCGTTATTCAAGCTGTTGAAAAAAGACCAAGCTGTAACGTGGAACGAAAATTGTCAAAAGGCGTTCGATAAAATAAAGCAGTATTTGCAGGAGCCTCCTATTTTGATACCCCCAGTGGCAGGGAGACCCTTGATTATGTATTTGACAGTTCTTGAGGGAAGTATGGGTTGTGTTCTCGGTCAACACGACGAGACAGGAAGAAAAGAGCATGCGATATATTACTTGAATAAGAAGTTCACCGAATGTGAATCTCGATATTCAATGCTTGAAAAAACTTGTTGCGCACTGGCTTGGGCCGCCAAGCGTTTGAGGCAATACATGCTGAATCATACAACCATGCTCATCTCGAAGATGGATCCTATCAAATATGTATTTGAAAAGCAGGCGTTATCGGGGAGAATTGCCCGTTGGCAGATGGTCTTGACTGAATATGACATCCAGTATGTCTCGCAGAAGGCTATAAAGGGGAGTGTACTGTCTGAGTACTTGGCAGAGCAGCCTATTGAAGATTACCAATCGATGAGGTTTGATTTTCCTGACGAGGATATCATGTACCTAAAGATGAAAGATTGTGAAGAGCCGTTGCCAGACGAAGGACCAGAATTGGGTTCCAAATGGAAGTTGATCTTTGACGGAGCTGTAAACGCTTACGGTAGCGGAATATGGGCAATCATCACTACTCCACACGGGTCGCACATCCCGTTTACTGCTCGATTGACCTTTCCGGTTACCAATAATGAAGCCGAATACGAAGCTTGTATAATGGGGCTTGAAGAAGCCATTGATTTGCGAATCAAAAATCTGGATGTATACGGAGACTCAGCTCTGGTGGTGAATCAGATAAAAGGGGAATGGGAGACACGCCAGCCCAATTTGATACCGTACATGAATTATGCGAGGAGATTGTTGCCTTTCTTTGACAAGGTTGAATTGCATCATGTACTGCGAGCGGAGAATCAGATGGCTGACGCCTTGGCCACTTTGTCTTCCATGTACAAAGTCAACTTCTGGAACGAGGCCCCCAGAATTGTTATCTCTCGGCTTGACAGACCTGCCTTCGTATTTGCCATTGACGAAGCATCCGATGATAAACCGTGGTATTTTGATATCCTTAATTTCCTGAAGAACAAAGAGTATCCGGCTGGGGCATCCAGTCAATATCAGAAGACTCTCAGGAGGTTGGCGGGTAATTTCTATTTGAATCTGGACGGTGTCTTATACAGAAGAAATCACGACTCGGTGCTGTTGCGTTGTGTGGGTGAAAAAGAGGCAAATCTCCTCATGGAAGAAATACACGAAGGTACATTCGACACGCATGCTAGTGGGCATGCTATGACGAGGAAGCTGCTGCGGGCAGGTTATTTTTGGCTGACTATGGAAACTGACTATTTCAAGTTTGCGAGGAAGTGCCACAAGTGCCAAATCTATGCTGATAAGATCCATGTGCCTCCGAGTCCTCTGAATGTGATGTCGTCACCATGGCCATTCTCGATGTGGGGAATCGATATGATTGGAAAGATCGAGCCGACGGCTTCTAACGGGCACCGTTTCATTCTAGTAGCAATCGATTACTTCACCAAGTGGGTGGAAGCGGCGTCTTACGCAAATGTGACTAAGCAGGTGGTAGCCAGATTCATCAAGAGAGATATCATTTGCAGATATGGGATCCCCGAGCGGATAATCACTGACAACGGTTCAAACCTGAATAACAAAATGATGAAGGAGCTCTGTCAGAATTTTAAGATCTCCCCTTACCGACCCAAGATGAATGGCGCTGTTGAAGTGGCCAATAAGAATATAAAGAAGATTGTTCAGAAGATGGTGGTGACCTATAAGGATTGGCATGAGATGCTACCTTTCGCTTTGCACGGTTATCGTACGATGGTACGCACATCAACCGGGGCAACCCCGTTCTCGTTAGTATATGGAATGGAAGCAGTACTACCACTGGAAGTTGAGATTCCTTCCCTGAGAGTGCTACGAGATGTCCAACTAGACGAGGCAGAATGGGTGAAAGACAGATTGAACCAGCTGAGTTTAATGGATGAGAAGAGGCTAGCTTCTCTAGCATACGGTCGTTTGTACCAGAGCCGAATGAAGAAAGCATATGATAAGAAGATACATCCTCGGAGCTTTCAGACGGGCGACCTTGTGCTGAAAAGGATTCTCCCGCCACAGGCAGATCACAGGGGCAAGTGGACCCCCAACTACGAAGGGCCATACGTTGTCAGAAAATTCTTTTCAGGAGGAGCGTTGTTATTGTCCACCATGGACGGTGAAGACTTTATGTCGCCTGTGAATTCAGACGCAGTCAAAAAATACTTTGCTTAAAATTGACCCGCTGGACAAAAAAAAGAGAGTCCAGGCAAAAATGGGGCATCCTGGCGAACCAAAAAAAGAATGAGAGGTTCGGGCAAAAGTTAGGGATAAAAATTGAAAAATGTACACCCGCGAAGTTGAAAACCTACACTGGGCGGCTTCGGCAAAAAGGGGTATCCCAGTGAACTGAAAACCCGTAAAGGGCGGTTCACGCAAAAGTTAGGGATTTGAAAAGCAAATGACTGCGGTCCGAATTTGATACTGCATTGAGCTTTGGTGCGGGAGAATACTCGAGTGGTCGATTATCAGATACAATCTCTTCGGAAGTGTGGATACCGGGAAAAGCATTAGAGTTGGGCGAGTCATAGGAGGATCAGTTCATGATGTTCGTCTGCATCCCGTTGCCGACATGTGTACAAATTTGATTTGTCGTTATATTTATGCTTCTTGTGCATACTTGTATATTTGTTGTGCGTAACTTCCTCTTTTCAGGAGTTACATCCCGTGTACAAAACTCTGCCCATTTAGGGGCCCAATCAATAAAACATGTTATTCAGTATTTGATGCTGGTTTTTTACTATTTTGTGCATGATAAACGCCTAGGTTTAATGAAACTAGCATGTGCATAACGCCGCTGGCCCTTGCCAATAATTGCTAAAACTTTGAATTAACTGAAAATGATGTCACTAACGCTAACCTGAATAGATTCGGTTGCGTAGACTTGTCTTGTCTTGTTTGTGGTGTTGCAGGGTTCGTAGCCGTATGAGGAGGACGATCAAAAGATTGCAGTATGGATCAGAAGCTCGTAATGAAAGACTAGATCCCCACGCAGGTCGCGCTACTAAGATAGCAATGTTCCTTACTGAATAAGGATCGAATTCCCCAGCTAGCCGCATCTTATTCGAAGGATCATCTCCAGCAAAGTCATTTATCCTCAGCAGAGTTTGGCGATTCCAAGATTGTAGCCTGTATTCAGACAGTGTGGTGTCCCTCAGCGGGATTCCCCTATCTCGAGCAGAGTGGTTTAGCCTCAGAAGATTAATGTTTCCAACTTGTGAGCTGCACTCAGGCAGTCTACCCTTCCCAGTAGGGTTATTTACTCTCCCCCAGCGGAGTCAGTTGATTTTCCCCAAGAGAATCATTCCATCCCCAGTGGAGTTCTCTTTCCTGCAAGTGTTTTCTTTCCTCCCAGTGGAACTCGAAGATTAAGACTCTCCCCCGGCAGAGTTGGTTGTGTATCCTGGCATTTATTTTGTCAGAATACTGTGGGATACCTGTTCACTCCCTAGCAGAAGTCCAATCATACTGGGCACATCTGCTATTCCCCAGCAGAGTTATATTCCCCAGCAGGGTGTCGCTTCAACGAGGTGCTTGGTTAAGTTCCCAATTTCCCAGCAAAGTTGGCTTCACTCTTCCAACATTTATTTTGCTGGAATAACTCTGTGGCACCTGTTTACCCCCAGCGGAGTTGGCGTTGTCTTCAGCATTTATTTTGCTGAAGCGGTTTCTGTATCCCAGCAGTTCAAGTCTGCATTTGCATTGGCATATAGTGTCATACTTGCATCCACCAAATAAAGGCGCGTAGCATTTCCATGTCGTATGGATCATGGTGTCATTGTCAAGCATATGCATTTTGAAACATGAACCAGGTTGGCTAACCGTTTGTTTCAAGTATTGTTTCTCTTGCAGGTGGAAAGAGCTCTTGCTCAAATGAATTACCAAAGGAAAAATTCAAGATCTCGGCGTGAGACATTCAACGAAAATGTCGGCATTATTCCCCACAGAGTTATCATGATGAGTTTCTCTTTGCCCCCGGGTAGAGTTATTTGGTTGAAATTCTCTTGTTTTCCTCACCAGAGTCGCTTGTTGAAGTTTCTCTAGTCCGACCAGCAGATTATTTGCTTCAAATTTGTTGTTACGTCAGCATCAAAAGGTTTCATGAATCAGAATTTCAGAGGCTGCCGCCGGATATCAGAGCAGGCGTCCGGTAGTTTCATTTCCAGATATCCCCAGTAGAGTCCGCCTCAAAGTCGCTGTCACGTCAGTGCGAAAAGGTTTGTGGGTTGGGACCAATGGAGCAATGGGTCCTGACGTGGACAATCTATTCCTATATTGACGGGATTTCTTCGTGCTAGAGAAGTGGGTGTCCTAACGTGGATAGATTTATTTCCCCGGGTTGATGAGATGTGCTAGTCCTAACGTGGATAGATTCGATTTCTCCGTATTGATTGAATGTGAAGTCTTGACGTGAACAAAGTTGGTTACTCTTCATGTTGGTGTCCTGACATGGACCATTTATTCCCAGCAGATATCTTACTTCGTAATGGTGAAGTGTGTGTCCTGACGTGGACAAGTTTATAGTTCTTCGTGATGACAAGATGCGCGGGTCCTGACGTGGACAAATTTATCTTTCTTCGTGATTGGTGAAGATGTGAGTCCTGACGTGGACAAGTTTTATTTCCTCAGCGGGTCGAAGATGGGAGTCCTAACGTGGACAAGTCGAGACGAGATGTGGATCCTAACGTGGACAAATCAAGACGAAGCGTGAGTCCTGACGTGGACAAGTTTTATTCCCTCAGCAAGTCGAAGGTGATTCCTTACGTGGAAAGATGTTACCTTACGTGGAAAGAGGTGATTCCTCACGTGGACGATGTATTCCTTATGTGGACAGGTGGGTCCTAACGTGGAAAGATGTATTCCTTACGTGGAAAGGTGGGTCCTAACATGGACGATGTATTCCTTACGTGGACGAAGTTTATTCCTGACGTGGAAATTTTCTGCCTGACGTGGACGAAGATGTATTCCTTACATGGAAAAGTTTATTCCTAACGTGGACGGTTTATTCCTGACGAGATATGAGTCATGACGTGGACAATTCATTCCTATGTTGGTAAGATTCCCTCATGTTGATGAAATGCAGACATCCCCAGCGAAGTCGCCGAGATTTTTCCGGGTTGACGGCAAATGTGCGTCCTGACGTGGACAAGTTTAGTTGAGGTTTCTTTGTGTTGACGAAACAGGCGTCCTAACGTGGACAAAGTTCTATCCCTGCGACGACAGAATCTCTTTCAGGACGATGAAAATAATCCCCAGCACGGTCGCTAATGGATCAGTTGGTTGCTGTAACAGTTAGATTCAGTTGATGAATGTCGTTTCCCAGGCAGTGGTGCAGTTTATTTCTGCGGTTGGCAAATTTCCGGGTTCTTAGTATTCAACTGTCTCGTACCTCGAATGTTTGAAGGTCGTGCGCTCTTCACCCAATCGGGTCCAAGTCGCTTGAATAGGGGCAGCTGTTGCACCCTAAAATTTGCTCAACCTTCTTCACTTGGTTTATGTTTCAATTACATTAGCATTTGCATATAGAGTCATGTACA